>CM057450.1:1341631359-1342848026 GCA_016271365.2 Neoceratodus forsteri | reverse complement strand
ATATATATATATATATATACAACACACACACAACATATATACATACATACACACACACACACACACACACATATATACACAGTATTTGTTAATTCCCTCCTCGGCAGGGGGTGTTGCCTGTGGTTCCCCTTATCCGACTGTCCCCATTGGCGCCGCACTGCTCGTGCTCAACCCCCTCCTCTGTTCCTCTCACAAGCCACTTCATGGCAGTACTCACCCCACCACCGCGGAAGGCACAGGGTCAGGACCCGGGGGAGCAGCCCGAGTGCAAGTGGTGAGGCGCCCTCGGCACCAGTCTTCATGCGTGCCAGAGGATTTTTTCCTTTGTTCCCTTGCAGCGTGGGTGTGCAATGATGGCAGTGACGCTGCCACATCGGCCGTCTGCCTGTGCCAACCCCTGTTCCAGACACTCAATGCACTAGCCCCAGCCACCGCCAGGAGCCGATAGCACAGCCATCCATCCCTTCCACCCACCTCTGAGGAGAGCTGTCCATGAGACACTCAATCCACCTCCCCCTGGCTGACCCTCCAGTTCCCGAGGTCGCTTCCAACCCTGAGTCACTGGCACCACAAGCGATAGGTCTACCGATGCATCAGCAGGCCAGCCAACAAAGTCACTGTTAGATCCACACAACCAGGCAGAACGAGTATAGAGTCTCCCAACAGGAATGGTATGAGGATAAAAAAAAAAAAACACAGCGGTGGATAACGACAGTCGTATTATTTGAACTCTGCGAGGGTGCAATAAGTCACAGTACAAGTCATTCAGAAAAATAGGAAATGGTAGGAACTGCCATTTCGAGTAGAAGCCCCCCCGAGATCAAACTTGTAGAAAAAACACAGTAATCCTGCCACCTAGGCACATCTATTCCCAGTCCATAGCATCCAAAGCCTTCATTCCATATTTGCCAAAGCAGCAGAAAACCACAAACTGCATGCTAGCCCCCTTTGGAAGACTCCTCACCTGCTGCTCCATCTGCCAGTTCCTCCTCCATGCATCACACCAATTTGCCAGCTTCCTTCGAGTCGCTTGAAAAGATGTTGATAACCATTCCAAGCATGGCATAGTTTGGCCGGCAATAATTGGTGGTGTAGCTTCAGGTGCCGAAGATGGCTGCGGACTATATCAAATGCTTTCTGACGCTGTCGGGTGCTGTAGGATAGGTCAGGGAAACTTTGTATTGCATTCTCACCATATTTCAAAGCCCTGCGTCATCTGGCCAGTTGAAGGAACTCCGTCTCTGTCCCCAACCCCTGTGCAGACCACCATCAAAGTACGGCATGAGGAGGCGCCAGCCACACGCTGTGGCATTAACCAGTAACTTTTTTCAAGAGAGAGTGGGGGGGGGTCAGCTTCTGATAAACCCAAAACAGCAGATAACAGAATTCTGGCAAATGTTGAACAGTCTTCCCCTTCTGCACCTTCCGATAATCCCACTATCCGCAGATTCCAGTCACAGGCCTGGTTCTCTACGGTGTCCAGGTGCTGGCACAGTAGGGGAATTCTCCTTTATAAGTTTGGTGACTGCATCCACGGTTTTGGTGCACGAGGCTTTGGTTCTCTGTGTTGTCTGCTCACAAACATCCATACGTGTCTCAAGGGCTGAGAAACGAGACATTAGTCCATTAACCTTCCAATCCAAGTCCTGGACTGTTTTCACCAGCTGCTGCAGTCTCCTTTGTATTGTTGTCAGGGTAGCTTCTCCTGATGGTAAATCAGCCGAGTTCACTACTCTCCCAGATTGTACAGGCCTTTCATCGTGCTGCTGGCTTTTTGGTGCAAAAAAAGTCTACTGCAGGCACAGTGGACCCATGAGACTTGCCCATTCGGTAGTATTAGTTTTCACCTCTCATACAGAAGTAGTACAAAGCAGGTTCGGTGCCCCCCCCAAAAAAGTAAATAGCAATCTCCCCAGGAACTCAAGATTCTTGCTGCTTCCTTCTCAGCTGCTCTGTAGCGCCCCACCATCACCACCCCCTGCTTTTAGTTCCCATTTTCTTTTTATGTTGTCTGGTTTCCCATCTGGACTGTCTTGAATTACGGTATTCTACCGACACAAAATGTGCGGGGGCACCCTGGTCCAAGACTTGGGAGTATAAAATTCATCTGGAGTGCCGCTCAGTCCCACGTCAGGGCTAGTCTGTTCCCCAGGTAGCACCAGATCTGAAGGTATCTAAAGTAGTCTATATGCCTAAACTGAAATTCTTGTTGAAGTTGAACATATGTCTTAAATACTCCCTGGGCACTGAATTGATAATTTATCCTTGCAGGGCCGTGGACTGATATATCTAGGCCACCTACGAAATATTAATCTAATAGCCTCAGGGCAAAGTTGTCATCTGTTACGATCCATTCCAGATATCTGGCATAATGTTTATTACCTGGCAAGGTCAATAATGACCTCCAAATTTTTAGCAGTGCCTGCTTGAATGGAACATATGTTCAAGGAGGTGGCCCTCTAATCTGCAGTGTAAATAGGTACTGCAATTTGTACTCATTCTCATCTTTCTCTATATCTGCCCAGCAGGCAATGTTTCCTGTGGTTAGCTAGGTCATTATAAGCTGCAACTGGGCTGCCTTACAGTAATTTTGCAAGTTCTGGAGAGCCAATCCTCCATGTCGTTTGGGGCTTGCAGAATAGAATACGCCACCCTAGGTTTCTGACCTTTCCAGAGATACCTGAAAATAGCTTTATTCCAAGCATTGAGATCTACTGGGAGTTCTACCGGTATGTTTTGGAAAAGGTACAGAAACAGTGGTAGGAGTTTCATCCGTACCTAGTCTATCATTTTAATTAAAGGACATATCAAACAATTCCATCTCCCCAAGTCCTCCATGATCTGTTACTTTAGTTTATGGTAGGGCTCCTGATGTACCTGAACCTAACAGATTTCTCTGACTGGGTGACCAAAGTAGTCGACCAGGGAGGGGCTGTGGACATGGCCTATCTAGACTTTAGCAAGGCATTTGACACAGTCCTACACAAAAGATTAATAAACAAGTTAGCCAGCCTGGGAGTGGGTCCCAGGATGGTAGCCTGGGTAAAAAATTGATTGGACAACAGGATAATAGTAAATTGAGTCCACTACAAAGAAAGGGGGGTTACTAGCAGGGTACCACAGGGTTCAGTATTGGGGCCGGTCCTCTTTAATGTCTTTATTGGTGACATTGCAGAGGGACTGGAAGGAAAAGCATGCGCCTCTGCAGATGACACAAAGATCTGCAACAGGGTTGCTACACAAGGAGGGGGTGGAAATGATGAGAAGGGACATGGCAAGGTTGGAGGAATGGTCAAAAGTATGGCAGCTTAGATTCAGTACAAAGTAATGCACCTGGGAAACAAAAATCCAGGGGAAGAGTACACAATGGGGGGGGTACTAACGACAACAAAAATGGAAAGGAACCTGGGGGTAGTCATATCAGACAGCCTAAAGACAGGCAGGCAATGTGAGAAGGCAGTAAGGAGGGCTGGGGGGATACTGAGATGCATAGGGAGAGGCATCACCAGTAGAAAACAGGAAGTTGTCATCCCTCTGTACAGACAATTGGCGAGACCCCATCTGGAGTACTGTGTGCAGTTCTGGAGACCCCATCTCCACAAAGACATAGATAGGATGAAGGCAGTCCAGAGGAGGGCAACTAAAATGGTGCAGGGTCTGCACCAGAAACCATACGTAGAGAGACTAAAGAAGCTTAATATGTATACCCTCAAGGACAGAAGGGGGAGGGGGAACATGACAGAAACTTTCAAGTACCTCAAGGGAATCAACAAAGTCCAAGATGGTAGCATTTTTCAGAAAAAGATGTGCAAGAACAAGGGGGCACAGTTTGAAGATAGAGGATAACGGCTCAGGAGCAACGTGAGGAAGTATTTTTTCCACAGAGAGGGTGGTGGATGCATGAAACAGCCTTCCTGAGGAGGTCTTGGGGTCAAAAACAGTGAGGGAATACAAGAATGCATGGGACAGACATAAGGCAATTTATAGTGGGGAGTAGGAGGAAGTAGGCTGTTGGTTAACTAGGATCTGCAGCTTATCCAATAGGTAGGGAAATGGGCAGACTGGGTGGGCCAAGCGGTTCTTATCTGCCGTTCAAGCCTATGTTTCCACAATGCTTTCAGGTTCTTAGGTATGTATATCCTGAGGTATCTCATGGATGCCCTATTCCAATGCCAAGGGAACCAGTTTTGCAGTGTTTCTGTGGGGGTGAAGTGGAAGGTTAATAGTTCAGTTTTTCCTGGGTTTAACTTGTATCCAGATAAGAGCTCCATATCCATGACTGTCTCAAAGAGGCCTGGAATGGATTTGTTAGGGTCGGTAAGCTAGACCAGTAGGTCATCTGCGTAAAAAGCCAAGCGGTATCCTACTCCTGCTATGGTAATACCTATACAGTGGTGGTGTTTTCACAGTACATGTGCTAGGGGTTCCACATATAAGGGGAAAGGGGGGGATATCTAACCAGGACAGGCACACTAAGCCGAAGCTTGATTCCAGGTGTGACCTGGGAGCACAAGGAAGTTAAGTGACTTGCTCAGGGTCACACAGTATACACGTAGGGGCTGTGGGATTCAAACCCAGGTCTCCACGTTTGCAGCTCAGAGCCTTAAACACTGTGCTATACTACCTCCTAATAAGGTAAAGAACAACAGAGAGAGGACAGCCTTGCCTGGTTCCTCATGTCAGCTCAGTTCTGTTTGATTAAGTCTAATTTACCATTATTACAGCCTGTGCAGAAGTATAAATTGTGGGAGAGTTCCAGAAATGCCATGGGGAAATTAAAATTTGTTAAGAGTGTATGTTAGGAATTTCCATGAGACACAGTCAAATGCTTTCTGAGCATTAAGGCTCACTACTGCCAAGGGGGTCTTAGTTCTGTTGAGACTGTGGATGAGATATAATGTTCTATATAAATCGGTTGTACAACAGTGTGGTATTAATCCTAAATGATCTTTACAGCTGGTAATACATGTTCCAATCTGGTGGCCAGAATGCCACCAATGTTCTACATTTCAAGACAGAGATTGGGCGATAAGAATTTTTTTTTTTTTTTTTAGTCTTTGGTAACCAGGTAAGGCCCACTAGGCACAAGTGCCTGTTTTCAGGGGCGACCTGGGAGCACTGGGCGGTTAAGTGACTTGCTCAGAGTCACACAGTATACAAGTGGAGGTTGAGAGAATCAAACTCGGGTCTGGTCTGCTGGATGTATCAAGCTCGTTCACACCTCATTCCTCTAGACTATACTGCCAGACCCACCTTGATTCACACAGAGTCGCACCTCGCTGGCAACACGGGTTTGGGAGTGGACTCTGGTCGCTGGTGGGTCGGCCGGGGGCAGATAGGCTTGAGCGTCCCACGACAGCTCGCCTTCTCCGGGGAGGGAAGAGGCCAATGACCGTGCACTTCCCCAACTCAGAGCAGAGGCTCGGAGTACTGCAAGCCCCAACTGTATGGGATGGGCGGCCGCTGTACAACGTGGACATCAGCACCTTGCGCCATGACATCAGGGGTTGCACGATGTAGGAGAGGGAGAAAGAGGAAAAAAAAAAAAAAGCCTGCCACCACCAGGGAGATGGGGAGCCAGGAGACGTGCCCACAATGTGCCTGCGCCCCGCCCGACGGCCCTGAGCCGACACAACGCAAGTTTCTAGGTGTTAGGGCCCCCACCTCATCCCCACCCATGGGTAAAACTGCAGCTCCATGGGGTCTCTGGGTCCATTCTGGGCAGGGTGTCAGGCAGTGGGATGTCTGCTGTGTCTCTCCTGATGGGTCGGGGGTGGCAGGCTGGGGATAGGTGGATAAAAAGAAATTAAAAAAAAAAAAAAAAGATTCACATTGAGTTTTTTTTGCCTGGTTTTAAAGATTGCTGAAATATTAGCATACTTCTAAGTGTTTGGTATTGGTTTCCCTGCCTACACCTCATGAAATGTTGCTAACATTTGGGTGAGCAGGTGTTGTTTTAGTTGTTTATAGAATTTGGCAGTATAGACTTCTGGCCCTGGGCTTTTCCGTTTTAAGCTTTGTTAACCTGGCCTGTATCTACAGAATTGTGATATGGATAGTTCGAAATGGGGGGGGGGGGTCGGCATATTGCTGATTTGGGGGTTCTGGGATTTGTGCATGCATATATAGTCATAGTATTTCCTGCATGATTCTAAGATTTTTTTTTGTGTGTGTAACAAGTGTTAGCCTGATTGCAGGTCTTTAAGTTTGGTTATTCTGCTCAGCTTCTGCGGCTGTCAGAGATAAGTTACAATTTTTAACGTCAGGGCTCCTCCATCATATTTTTTGTCTGAGATATGGTAAGGCAGTTTGCGTTTGACTTCTAATATTTTTGTATTTCTGTGTACGTTTGATCCATGGATACAGAGTGGTATCTCCCTGTTTGTGGGCCAGCTGTAAAAACTCCAGGTGTGCTGGCCTGCCGACGCAGCAGTACAGCTTCCACATGCAACACCAGTGTCCCACGTTATAAAGCCAGCCGGGGTGAGGAGGATCAAGCATCCCAAGGACTGCTCTCCTCCGGGGGGGGGGGCACCAGCGTTTGACTGGCCCTCCACTGGACCCCATGCAGCCGATCAAGGCATTCTCCCAGAATCATGAACCAGTCTCCATTCAGGGAGGCCCCACCCTGGGGAGGTAGGCCACGGTGCACTCCGGAGGGGTAAGTAAGTCTCGGTGGATGTGGTCTGCGTGGCAGGGACAGACAGATGATGGCCGGCCTGATGGAAGGGGAAAAAAACCTCCAGGTCTGCCATCAGATCAGCTAACTGGCATTCTCAGTTTCTTCTTGTGGGCTGAATACTGGATTATAAGTCCCCTCAGAACCATTTTTAGGATGTCCTAGAGGGTGTTTGCAGATACCCAATCTGACTTTTTCTCCAATAATACTGAAGGGATTTGTTTTTTTATAAAACCTAGGAATTCTGGGTCCCAGAGTAGTGCAAAACTGAATCATCATTGCCTCGATTTTTATCTAGTGTTTGTGTGATCCAGATAGGAGTGTGGTCAGGGAGCAGGATATGGCCCAATCTGAGTGTTTTGCAATCATCCTGTGTGTTCGCCGGTTATTAGAAAATAATCAATCAATCCTCAAGTAGAGGGAGTGGAGGTGGGAGAAAAAAAAAATATAATCTCTAGTATGAGAATGAAACAATCACCATATATCCACCAACCTCAACCCCTTCACCAAATGGTGACCATGTTTCTGTCCAGGAAGCGGGGGCGGGTGAGGTTAATTGAATCTTTCGACAGATCCAACAAGAGTTTTAGACCCCCCTCCCATTAATATGGTCCCCACAGCAAAAAAGTAATAGCTGTATAGTCGAAGCATCTACTCCCGGGGTAAATAAAGGCTGGCAATGGTAATTCTTTTCCTTTGTAGGCTGCCTGATGCTAGTGTAAATCTGCCGTCTTTATCCATGTAGGTGTTATCTATGTGGTAAATAGTGTGTTTAGCTACTAATATAGTGGCTCTGCCCCTTCGGCCATGTCTATAAGAGGAGGCTATTACCTGCTTAAACCTGTATTTGTGCAGTTTAGTTTGCTCTTATTCAGAGAAGTTATCACTCTCTTGCAGGAACAAGAGATCAGGTTTCAGTTTTTTTTTTTATTGTGTAATCACTTTAATTCTCTGAATGGGGGATCCCAACCTGTTCACGTTCCAGGATATAATTCTGAAAGACGTGTACACATGTTAAAGTTTCAAATCCAGTTACTATTGCTATGTTTCCTGCAGTAATAGCTATTCGTTCTAATAAAAAACTATTTTGCAATCATTTCTGAACCAAGTCTAACATTACCCAGTCAGTCTTTATGTATCAATTCAACTTCAAGAGTGTTCTATTAATCTGGTCCACTAACCCTGACCATATGAAAACATTAAAGTAAAAAACAGTGAACAATCTGAAGGAGGGGGTCAACCAGACTGCCCGACATAACTAGGAGCAGAGTCCAGCTTCTCCACAAGCAAAGCCACACCCACTCTACAATGACCCTGACTTCCAAAGGGTGGGACAGTCGAGATAACCACCCTAGCTGTCTGTGGGTCAGGGTTGATGTTCGTGCAGTAGCTCCCAGACATGGAGGTATATTAAGAGGAAAAACTCCTTTGAGTCCTTTGGAGTTCTGTACGTGACATCTGACAAGTCAGAAATTCAGGGTGTACTGAAAGTAAAACGGGGTAAAGAGGGGCCAAATAAACAAAAGTGTAACTAATGGTGATATCATCAGGAGCCCTAGTACCACGTGGCACAGTTCCCCTTCCCAAAACAAAAGGCTGTATGAGGAGAATCGTTCCTCCAGTGCCAGACACCCAGCGGTAGTGCAGTTTGTCATCTGCAGGGTCTTTACTGCCATCTCAGGCTGGTTGAATGATACACAGCATCCCACTCCTAAACAGTACAGACTCTGGAGTCTCTCTATTCTATTAATGAGGTTACGAACAGGGGTATTAATAAAGCCTATACATCCACTCCATCCAGTAGGCAGAGTATAGCATTACGTAGTGTAAAATAAAATATCTTTACGTAATTCTGCATGTGGCTCTGTGCCTAGTCTTTATGCTGATTACAGAACTGCACTGAACCTGTAAACTTTTTCCCCCAGGAGCAGTGCCTTTTTTTTTTTTTTTTTTTTTTTAAAAAGTACTGGTTCCAGTTTACTGATGTACCCTCTATTCAGGCCTTTTAATGAACACAGTGGGCATTTCCGATTTGCACTCTGATGTTACGTGCCATTTTGGAACTGTATGATGTACTTTATGTCCCACTCAGCCGTAGAGTTCTATAATACAACATGGATGCATTGTGCCAGCAATGAAAGAGCTGAGCAAGGGACATAAACTACATCACACAGTTCTAAAACGGTGCTTACCACTTGTGTGTGAATCAGAAACACCCACTAGGACAACTAAAAAGCATGTAGAGATTTAACAGTTACATAATTTAAGCCATTATTTAAAGATTGGCTTTTACAGGGGAAAATGACATACAAGTTCTCCTTTAAAGTTGCATTCAAAGTGCTGCATTAATTTGTGATTCTCCCCCACCTAGTCCAGAGCTCTGCTACCATCAGTTAACACCGGCTGCAATGAAGTTCCTCCCAGCTAAGTCTACTTCCAAGTAACACGGATATTACTTTCAAGTTTCAACATATGGAATGTCCTGTCCAAATCGCAGGCAGGTGTTAAGTCCCTAAAGCATGTAAGACAGGTTTTCTCCAGACAGCAGATCTCCATTATTTGCTGCCGTCTGTATTAGTCCCGCTGCTATGTAAAGAGTGAACCTCCTCCTCCTCTTCGAATGCAAAGCATACTGGCGAGTGAATGAAGGAAGAGGAAGGGAATAACACTCCAGCCCCCCAGGAACACCATATGTCCGAACAGTCCACCCTTCCAGACTACATTGCAAGGATTGCCGGGAACCCCAACTCTCTGAGTGGCATTAACTTTGTACATCTGTTGAAGAACATGCCTCTCCGCTTTAACTATGCCACTGATGTAGGGTACCAACACCTGCTTCCCCACTTTGCAGGCGATCATGCATCAGGACACCATGGCAGCTGCAGGGGATAAGTAAGTAAGGGCCAGCTCCCGGCAATCCTGCTCATGACAAATGTAATGATGCCCCGACTGGTCCCACCCTCCCCCACCCCCATAGCAGGATAACCCACCTCTCTATCCGCCAGCACTTTCCTGCACTAACCTCGTAATAGAAACAGACTTTGATGGCAGATAAGGACCGCTTGGCCAACCCCGTCTGCCAAATTTCCCTACCTATTGAATAAGCTGCAGATCCAAGTTAACCAACAGCCTACTTCCTCCTACCCCTACTATAACTGCCTTGTGTCTGTCCCATGCCTTCTTGAATTCCCCCACTGTTTTTGAACAAACAGCCTCCTCAGGCAGGCCATTCCATGAGTCCACCACTCTCTCTGCGAAAAAATACTTCTTCACATTGCCCCTGAGCCGTCCTCCCTCTATCTTCAAATTGTACCCCTTGTTCTTGCACATCTCTTTTTCTGAAAGATGCTATCTTCTTGGACTTTGTTGATTCCCTTGAGGTACTTGAAAGTTTCTATCATGTTCCCCCTCTCCCTTCTTTCCTCTAGGGTATACAGAGTAAGCTCCTTTAGTCTCTTCGCAGTACTCCAAATGAGATCTCACCAACTGTCTGTACAGAGGGATGACAACTTCCTGTTTTCTACTGGTGATGCCTCTCCCTATTCATCCCAGTATACCCCCAGCCCTTCCTATTGCCTTCTCACATTACCTGCCTATCTTTAGGTAGCCTGATATGAATACTCCCAGGTCCCTTTCCATTTTTGTTCTTGTTAGTACCCCCAATTGTGTACTCTTCCCCTGGGTTTTTGTTTCTCAGGTGCATTAGTTTGCACTTCTTTGCACTGAATCTAAGCTGCCATACGTCTGACCATTCCTTGCCAAGTCCCTTCTCATCCTTTCCACCCCCCCTTGTGTATCAGCCCTGTTGCAGATCTTTGTGTCATCTGCAAAAAGGCATACTTTTCCTTCCAGTCATTCTGCAATGTCACTTATAAAGACATTAAAGAGGACTGGCCCCAGTACTGAAC
Source organism: Neoceratodus forsteri (assembly GCA_016271365.2). Taxonomy (NCBI): domain Eukaryota; kingdom Metazoa; phylum Chordata; order Ceratodontiformes; family Ceratodontidae; genus Neoceratodus; species Neoceratodus forsteri. The sequence goes on along the minus strand of CM057450.1, from coordinate 1,342,837,439 downwards.
CCTGCTGTACCCCGCTAGTAACAACCCTTTCTTCGTTTCTCCATTTACTGTCTATTACCCTCCACATCCTGTTGACCAGCCAATTTTTTAACCAGGCTACCACCCTGGGACCCACTCCCAGGCTGGTTAATTTGACTATTAATCTTTTGTGTGGGACTGTGTCAAAAGCCTTGCTAAAGCCTAGGTAGGCCATGCCCACAGCCCCTCCCTGGTCTACTACTTTGGTCACCCAGTCAAAGAAATCTATTACATTTGTCTGACATGACCTCCCAGCTGTGAATCCATGCTGCCCTGGGTCCTGTTCCCCGCTGGCCTCTAGGTACTCAATAGTTTTTTCTTTCAGAATTGATTCCATCATGTTCCCTACCACTGAGGTCAACTAACAGGTCTGTAGTTTCCTGTCTCTGCCTTGCTCCCACTTTTGCGAAGGGGAATCACATCCGCCCTCCTCCAGTCCTCAGGTACCATGCCCTCCTCCCACGATTTGTTGAAAAGGGTAGTCAGTGGTGCCACTAGTTCTCCCCCTAGTTCTTTAGAATTCTGGGGTAAATCCAGTCAGGCCCCACTGCCTTGTCCCCCTTGAGTTTTAGGAATTCTTTCAGGACCCTTTCTTCTGTGAATGGACTGGTATCGACCCCCATCCAGAGTTCTTCTATTGTTTTTGGTTTAGGTACATCCCCTCCTCTTCTTTTGTGAATACTGAACAAAAGTATTCGTTCAGTATCTCTGCCTTTTCACTGTCACCCTCTGCCCACCCCCCAACCATCACCTTTATTAAGCCTCACCAGGGTTCCCCACTCTCTGAAAATATGGGGTGGTGGCAATGGTGATCGGGTCAAATGGTGCGTTATTTTTCGGGACCTCCTATATGCACTGTACATGTGCATAAGTAGCTTTTAAGTAACATATAGTGTGCTGGTATTAAATGGGTAGTATTGCAATAAAGGATGTCAATAAAAGACAATTTTGGAGGATTTTATAAAAAAATGGATAAAAATGTAGGGTGGTGGCAAAAAAATATAGGGTGGTGGTAAAAAATATAGAGCGGTGGTAAAAAAATATAGGGTGGTGGCCCACCGCCCTAAAACAATGAATGGGGAACACTGCTCACTATCCCTCCCTTGGTCTTTTATCACTCACTAATGTACCTATAAAAGCTTTTATCCCTCTTCTTAACTGAGTTGGCCATCTTTTCATCAGTTTGGGCCTTTGCTATTCTGCCTTCCCTGCTTCTCTTATTCCTGTGGAAGAACACTGCGGTACTGCTGCAGCATTATGGTAGCGAAGGCCTTCAAGGGTGGCTGTTGCAGTCGTCTCATCAATTTTCTAGTCTGCCTTCGTGGAGTAGGAGTGTCAGCTCCAGAGTCTGAATTTCTAAGGAGGGAGAATCCCATTCTTCTACAAGTCCTCTTTTGCTTCCTGGGCCATTTCATAACTGCACTGGCCAGCAGGGAACTGAACAACTAACTGAGCGGGGTAGGGAATTTTAAATTTAAGCTGGTGATTAAAGAGGTGTGGAAATAAGAGGATTTCTTCCCTACATAATTTCTGTGTTGTCAGTGCACAGTCATTATCAAAAAACACCCCTGTGGTGTCACAGAACAGTTTTTGCTTCTGCCAAGCCATCTAAAGTAGTTTATCGGAATAATTAAGGATATGGGCAATGACTGACCAGGGCCAAGCATCTGCTGAGGTGGGTTTCAGCCCCAGTGCCCTATGTGCACACTCGATATCGACTGGGAACTGGTGCCAGTTCAAAGACCGTGCAGAAGAAACTGTTCCAAGAAGGCTGCTAGGTCAGTACTCTCAGAATTTTCAGGAATGCCATATATTCTAATGTTCTTCCATCTGGCACGGTTTTCAGCATCTTCCTGGCAATCAGAAATATGGAGCTGTGTTTCAGCTAGGTCTTTAACTGCAGCTTCAAGTTGCTCTATGTGGACCACATTTTCTGTAATTTGGTGGTCGGCTTCTGTGGCCCATTGTTGTAGCTGATGACCATCCAGCCAGATTTCTTGGCGAGTCCTTAACTTCAGCCCAAAATGAGTGGATTGCTATCAAAACTGTTTCCAGTTTCACCTTTTTTGGGAGATTGTTTTGGCTGTGCTGTGGGCCCATGCCATAACTTTGGGCCTTGCTTGATTTACAGGAGAGTTCAGAGTCAGAGCCCTCAGGTTCCAATCTGTCACCAACAGTCAAAATTAAAAGCAGGTTTGTTGCAAGTACTCTTCGCCATGTCTTCTGGGATCCGTTACGCAGTGGTGTTGACGATTTTGTATCGATTCTGTGCTCTTTTAACGGATTTATTCTTCATGAAATGGGGGGAGAGCTCTGAGCTTAGGCTGATCTTAGGCACACGTCATCACCAGAGGTCTACGGGGGGTATTTCAAATCCCAAGGCTGCATGGTTTTATACCATGCCTCTTATGGAATGCCTCCCTGAATTAAATTTTTTTTTTCTTTTTTTTTTTTTTTTAAATTGCATTACTCAGTAAAGTCAGGAATAACACCAGCAGCAAATGCCAGAGGCAGCTGCACAAGCAGAAGCATCCACGGCATCGTAAGGCGGACCATGCGAGATGCTTCCTTGCATGTAGGCCATAGGCAACAGTCTACAGGACTACCTTCATATGGGTCCATCAGGCAGCTTGTCAGCCATGGACGAGATGAACTTCCACAGGCTATTTTGATATTTATTCATGTAAGACACAGTTAGCAAATTTAAGGCCAAGGGACACTGAGGCACAGGTCTGCTTACCCATAACATCTACCCTTCTAGACTCAATGTCAGAAGGCAGAGAGCTCAAATGTCAAAGTGCTTTAGACCCGTCATGGAATGCCATAATGATCACTGAAATCAGTCTCTCTCTGAAAACAGTAAAAGGCTGTAGTGGTCAGAATCGGATACTTTCTATCCACTTGTGGGAGTTGTACCAGGCAGCCACAGTGGCATCCTTCAAAGCAGGGCGTACATGAAGGATAATCACAACAGATACAGAAGGAACTTAATAGAACTCATTTGGGTTTCTTTTAAAAGAATCCTCCTCCTTGGCTATGAAGTCAAGAGAATCCTGCATGAGCCTGAGGAGAGCCTAAAATAATGAGTCTACAGGGAGAGAACACTGTGTATAAACTACACTGTCCTTACTACAATATGACAAGGTTAAACTGGAGCCCATGCCCTAAGGCAGAGGCAGCTCACCATCTTTCTCCCCGAAATCCTCCTTCATATGCTGGAGGTCAGCATTATATTCATCCTTCTGTTGTAAAAACAGGGAGGGGAAATTGTATAGGATCCTTACAGAGAGCCAGAATCAGAGGAGGCATACAGCTGACAACAGAGGCCAAAAGCATAGGACCCAAAGCGAGCATCAAAGAGCCAGCACAAAGTGTTAACAGTATTGGTGTTGATGCCAGGTCCTAGGTAGTAATTGTGTAAACAGAGCCAACATGGTCTACAGCAAAGCCTGGACGTCAACACCCCTGTTAATAGGGGTTGATGACAGCACTGTCGACGGGCCCAAGTCAGAAAACAGAACTAACCAAGAGCTACTACTATCAGAAGCATAGCTAGTGCCAGACCCTCACTCTGGTGTCTCCGAGACGGTCGAGGGAGGCAGAACTCAAGGTCGCAAATGCAGCCTGGGTCTTACTGGATTTACATTTGTCTGCAGTTATCATAACAAAAGTCCTAAAAAGGCACATATTAAGAAACCATTGGTGAGTGGTATCTTATTAATAAAAAGTTTCTAACCATTACCGAAATTCTGGTGTACGTTTGTCCAGACTCTGTGATGCCCTGCATTTGTTGCAATAACTAGTAACATCACGCCAGGGCTCCAGTTGTCATTCTTACAGCTGCACCAGCTCATCTTCCTCAATCTTCTTTGTCTCCATTTAAGAAACACCTGGAATCCCTACGTTTTCCTGCAATTTGTTTGCAGTTAACTGTCTAGGCGTCTGACAGGCCTTAGATGCAAAGCCCGTGGCAAGAGCAGGCAGAACAGCTGCTAATGTTGTGCACACTCCACATCTCAGAAAGAATTCTAAACCCTTGTGTGTCATCTCCTCATGGCCTGGTTAAGTCGTGGCAAATATCGCAAACTTTAACGATGTGCAAGAGTCCTAGGCAGCAGATTCACAGTGTTTGAATGTAGTCTTTGTACATACTAACTCTACCACCGCGACAGAGATGGAATAACGGCTCTTTGTCTGACGCTACCATGAAATTACACAATGAAGTGAGATAATAATTACAAGAAACACCAGCAAAAGTGACAGTGAGTTTCAGTATTAAGTCTTTGGTGATCCAACAAGCGAATGATGGCAGGAGAATGAAATGAGGAATGATGCCCCCCCCCCCACGTTATGTAGGCCCTGCCAACATGCATCAACGAAGGGCCCAGTCAGCAAAAGTTTCCAGGTGGTCCTGACACCAATGAATTATAGTTCTAATGCTGTGGCTCTATGGAGCGAGACAACCTCGATGATGATCTTAAAGCTAGAGTTCATACTGTACAACACATTACTTCAGACCTTGCAGCCCTAAATTTTAGAGTTCTTCAAGGCTCAATCCATGGCCTTTTGTTTTTCTTGTTTACTGAACCTCCCAAAGCACAGTAGGAGATGTCACCTACATGTATATGCACCCAACACCATATTCTACTACAGTGCAATGACAATGTCAGACTCCAAGGTAAATCTCCTGCCATCACTTGGCAACGCAGAATAGAGCTCCAGCTGGCCAAGCACTGGATGTACCCCCCCCCCTTTTTTTGCCCTGACCTCCAAACCTTTGTTCTGGGTGCCAATATGGAAACTGACCCTGCTGGAACTGCTGCCAAATTTGCTGAGGCTGGTACCCGAGGTCGACAGCAGCACTTGTCCACTGGAAGCTCCAAGCAGATCACGCGCTGCTGCAGCAAGACCATAATGGACCTCAGAGCAGTGTCGGGAGGAACTTCCCAAGGCAGGTCAGCCAGGGCTACCAACTGACCTGCATCCTCTTGAGGAAGACTAAGAGAACTAGGGTATGCGAGATCAACAACTCCTCGACCTCCTCTGACAGCTGGTCAACCAGTTCAAGAAAAATCCTGACCAGCTGGTCTACAGGAGTCAAGACCAAGTGATCCAGTGGGGCTACCACAGAAACCTCAACATGCCTCTTGACTGAAGGAAGCTCATCCAAGACAGAGTGGTCAGAAGTGGGAGCGGGAAGAGCGTGATCTTTCCCGGTCCCACGACAGATGGTGCTTCTTCTGCGGTCTACTATATGGCAGGTTGAGCACTCCCAGAAGGTCTGGATGACCAAGTACATTTCCTGGAAATCATCCAAGAACAATCAGAAATGGCCAGCACCACTGCCAAGACAGAAGACAAACCCGCCCCAGCTGCTGCCTTCTCAAAGGCTGCAAGCTGGTCTGCCAACCCAGATGAAGCCAAGGATGGCTTTCTGTCCTTAGGCCTATCGAGGAGCAGACAAGACTTCAGGTCCTTTAGCGATGAAGGAAGCACTGCTAGGCAGCATGGACACTGCCGATTGTCATGCTAACTTCCCATGCAGAAGAGGTACATGTCGTGAGTGTCTGTGACTGACAACTTCTGGTTACAGCGCATACAGCACTTAAAGCCATGTTTCTGCGGTTCTATACTGGAAAATCGACAACAGAATGAAACCTTAGACTCGGGCACTAAGAATACAGAAAACTTTCTTGAAAAGTCGAAGTTTGCCAATGAAACAGCACTTGAATGTGGAATTCCTGCTATGCATGCAGAGATGCTAAGGGGAAGACTTGTCCCTTCCAGCACCAAGAAGTTCTGAAATCCTGGGTGGAGGAAGAAGCTTTGCTTGAAGACCTCAGGTTCCTCAAATGTATTCAACAAAACTGCCAGAGTTTGGACAGTGAATTATATCCGTGGTGTCAGAACTGCAGTAACATATTCTAGGGGGAGAGAGATCAGGTTCTAATAAAAATGATGTGTCAGCAGAGCATCAAAATGGGTGGAAAAGGCAGTAACACTGCAATCTCATGCATTACTCTTTGTGACTGCTACACATTTTCAAATGATTTCCAGGAAATGTACATCAACTTCAAGACAGATCTGTTAACATACAAAGCCCTACATGATCTGTGTCCTGCTATCTAAAAGAGCTCCTGTGTCCATATGCTCCTGACCACACTCTCCACTCTTCGGAGATAGGCCTCTTGAAGGTCTTCAGATCTCGTTTAAAGCTGTTTGGGGATTGTGCCTTTGTAGGGGCTGCTCCAGTTGCCGCCAGAGCTTCACGAGGTCCCCCCCCAGTTGATAGTGCTTTAATCCCTGCTTAAAACTATCTTTTTATAAGAGCTTACCCAACTGATTCCTAAACTGTCATTATGTAAACAGCACTATTTATTGAAGTTATGTTGTGCTGCTGTTACTGTGTGTATTTTGACAGGTAAGGCACCAAGAGCCTGTGGGACTGGGTGCTGTGACAGGGTTGGGTAAGACCCTGCCCATTTGATATGCAGGAGGAGTTAAAAGCAAGGATCTATTTTGTCCTCTCCTGTTTTGTCATTTACCTGTCTGACTGTGCAATGAACATTTTCTTGTGGCCCTAGGAACTGGCCACTCCGATTGTCCCACAATTTCTCCCTGTTATCTCCCTTCTTTCACTTGCTGTTTCTATTCTTTCTTTCTTCACTTGCTTCTCTGTGGTTAAAAACATATATGTGAATCTTTACATGAAACTGGAATCCCTTGATTTGCAAATGTATATAATTATACTGTTGAAATGACTGCAGAAAGACATTTGGGTTTCTTAAAAAGGGAACAGTATAATACTGTGGGTTGACTGAGATGCAGTCTGACCTCAAGTTTGTTTACAGAATTGTCAACAAGAGACCAGCTCTGAGACAGAATGTTCTGTTTTGCTGCACCTGTTGAACTGACAAAGTTCTGGTACATTTTGTGAGAAATAGGAGATGCAACTTACCAAAATTAGGATGCAGAGTTCAAACTGCCAGGAAAAGACATCTTTTAAAAAGAGAGCAACTTATGTTTAGAGAGAGAGAAAGATAGAGAAACTGATATTTAGACAGAGAGAGGATATAGGACTTGTTTGTCCTGCCTATATCCTGTATAATTATTTTGTTTGTTATAACAACACACTACTTGCAAATGTTACAACTTCTCCTAGCTTGCATAAGTTTTCCTGACCTACGAGTCTACGACAGGTGTTCAAGAAATACAGGTTACTCACCTGTAACAGGAGTTCTAGGAATGGTATATGTTGTTCATCCACACTCATAGGCAGTATCCTTGCCGCTTTAAATCTTGCCGGAAGGTCTTCAAGCTTGCTCCTCCCACCCACCCGGGTGGTATAACTCTCGGCTCCGCCCCATGACGCCAGATCTGGCCCGCTGGAAGCTCAGGTTGTGCGTCGAAGCCGGGGAGGTCGGGTGGGTCTTGTGGATGAACAACATATACCATTCCTAGAACTCCTGTTACAGGTGAGTAACCTGTATTTCTAAGGACATGGATATGTTGTTCATCCACACTCATTGGCAGACTCCTAGCAGTTCTCCGGGAGGAGGGAGGCAGAGCACACACCCCATATACTTACTTGGGAAAGAGAGCTGGAGAACCGAGGCCCCAAAACCAGCATCCCGGCGTGACTCAAGGTCGATGTGGTAGTGGGTAATGAAGGCGTTTGCTGACTTCCAGGTAGCAGCCCTGCAGATTTCCTGGATAGGGACGTCCCTGGAAGCAGCCACCGTTGCAGCAGTATGGCGGGTAGAATGAGCTCTTATCCCTCTGGGAGGCTCCATGCCCGCTAACTTATAGCAGAGATCTATGCAGGAGGTTACCCACCTGCTTATCGTCGCTTGGCTGCAGGTCTGCCAGATGCGGCTTCAGCGTAGGTGACAAACAGCTGGCGAACCTCTCCCGAATTTCAGCCGTGCGCTCCTTATAATAAGCGGCCCTTCTAGATCAGAGTATGGAGCCTATATTGACCTCCGGTGTGATTGGGGTAGAACACCGGCAGAGTCAACACCTGGTTAAGGTGAAACTCCGACACCACCTTGGAAGGAATTTCGGTGAGGCGAGGACAACCTTGTCCCTGTGGAAGACCAGGTAAGGAGACTCGATGGAAAGCTGGAGCTCTCCCATCCTTCTGGCTGACGGATAGCCACCAAGAAGGCGCGGTCTTCCACGACAGGTGAGAGAGAGCACACCTGTGCATAGGTTCGAATGGCTTGCCCATGAGCTTTGCCAGTACCAGCAGTAGATCCCACGGAGGTGGGGGTTCCAGCACTGGAGGGGAAATGTGATCAAGGCCTTTGAAAAAGCGCCAGACCACCTTCTCCTGCGCCATCGACTGCTTCCCGCCCGCGCCTGTAAGCAGAGATGGCTGCCAGGTGCACCCTTAGGTCGCCGACCTAAGCCCTTGACTAGAAAGGGACCATAAATAGTCCAAGATGCTTGCCAAGGAACAGGAGGAAGGGTCCAAGCCCTTGCCCTGACACCAAATGGAAAACCTTTTCCATTTGAAGGCATAGCATTTTCTGGTCGACTCTACGGACGCCTCAACTACATTGAGGACCTCGTCGGAAAGACCCAAAGCCTGGAACTCTAGCAGCTCAGGAACCAGGCCGTCAGGTGCAGGGATTGAAGGTCCGGATGGAACACCTTCCCTGATTGACTGAGAGCAGGTCCGGCGAGCTGGAAGCTGCCGCTGAGTCCTGGAGCTGAGACTGAGGAGATCTGGGTACCAGAACTGGCGAGGCCAGTCTGGGGCTATCAGAATCACCTCGCCTTGTCCCTCCTCGCCTTGAGAAGCACCTTGTGGATCAAGGGAAATGGGGAAAGGCGTAAAAGAGGCCCGGGGTCCATTGCCTCGAGAAGGCATCCCCCTGCAGCGAGCCCTGCTGAGGGGGGCGGGCATGGAACAGACTCAGCTTCGCGTTCTCCGTGGAGGCAAACAGGTCCACCTGAGGTGTGCCCCAAAGGGAGAACAGATGCTGTACTACCTCCGGCAGGAGAGACCACTCGTGGGATGCAGCCCCTATCCGGCTCAGGGCATCGGCCAGGGTGTTGGAGGCTCCTGCCACGTGAATGGCTAGGAGATCCGCCTCCAGGCTGCGCACGAGTGACCAAATGCGGAGAGCTTCCTTGCATAGAAGCATGGAGCGCGTCCCGCCCTGGCGGTTTAGATAGTACATGGTCGTGGTATTGTCCGTCTGGACTCGGACCACTTGACCCCGGAGGAACGGAGCAAAGGCGGTGAGAGCTAGGCGGACCGCTCGGAGCTCCAGCAGGTTGATGTGGCATCGGGACTCCCGCGGGGACCAGAGGCCATGAGCCCGGTGTTCCCCCAGATGGGCACCCCAACCCATCAGAGAGGCATCGGTCGACAGAGAGACCGTCGGCTCGGGGCGGACGAACGGGATGCCCTCCTGCAATTGATCTGGAACGGTCCACCACTGGAGAGCATTCCACATCCCCTGTGTCACCGACACAAGCTGGTCCAAGGGATCGCAGCGTTGTGACCACTGGCTGGCCAGTCCCCACTGAAGGGGACGCATGTTCCAGCGGGCCCAACGGACCACGCTGGTACAGGCCGCCATGAGACCCAGGAGGCGCAGGAAGTCCCGGGCAGGGCGCAATTGCCCAACCAGAAATGATCGGGCAAAGGAGGAAAGAACCTCGGCCCTGTCCGCCGGGAGCCGCGCTCTGGCTCGAAGAGAGTCGAGCTGCGCCCCGATGAATAAAATCACCTGCTTCGGCTCGAAGTTCGACTTGGCCTCGTTGACAAGGAGGCCCAGTTGAGAGCAGACCTGGAGGGCCAGATCTCTGACCACTCCGCCTCCTTCCTGGAGGGAGCTGCTATCAGCCAGTCGTCCAGGTAAGGGTACACCCGGACCCTCGGCGCAGAGGAATGCTGTCACCACTGCCATGCATTTGGTGAAGACCCTGGGAGCTGGAGACAAGCCAAGGGCATGGCTTTGAATCAAGAGAGATCCTTCCGCCGGAAGCAAGGAATCTCTGGTGAGACGGACGGATAGGGACGTGAAAAACGCGTCCTGCAAGTCCAGAGAGCAGAACCACACGCCTGCTCCAAGGATGGTATTATCTGAGCCAGAGTGACCATCCTGAAGGTTCGAGACCTTAGGAACTTGTTTAGGTCGTGTAGGTCGGTGAATGGGGCGCCAGCCCCGTCTGCTTCGGAACCAGGAAGTACCTGGACACAAACCCTGGGTCTGAAGGAGGGTCCACCACCTCTCTTACCACCTCCTTCTGGAGGAGGAGAGTGATGTCGGCTCGACGAGCCGCCAGTGAGGCTGGGGATCCCGAAGCCCCCCGAGGGGCGACGGCTCTGAAGGGTGGTGCCTGCTCGAATTCCAGAGGCAGGCCTCTTCCCACCACCTCCAAGACCCACCTGTCCGTGGTAACAGCGGACCAGGCGGAACGGAAGTGCCGGAGCCGTCCCCCCACGGGGGGACCCAGGGGTGAGGTGACGGGATGGGGGCGACACCCCTCAGCCCGTCACTGGGCAGGCTTGGAGGAGGGACCGGCCGAGGGACCTCCTGGGCCCTTTCCTCCCTGCCTCCTGTTAGAGGAAGCCGGCGGCTTGGGTTTGGGATGCCAAGGCCGAGCCTGCTGGCCCTGACGTTGCTGGGCCGGGCGCGCCGGGGGCACAGAAGGACGAAAGGGCTTAGGCTGTGGTTTGCGGCCTTTGTCCTTCTGAGCGGAAGAGACCGAGTCCAAGGTGGCATTGGACTTCTCGATCCTCTGCAGGTGACCTTCCACCCCAGGGTCAAGAGGTCAGTCCCAAAGGGAACATCCGCCAACTTGTGCTGGTATCCGAGTAAAGGTGGATATCCTCAGCCAAGCCACGCCCGACGCATGCCCTGCGGCGCCACCGATCTGCCACATGAGTCCCACTACATCCAAAGCAGTCTGGAGCTGCTGTTTGGCCACTGCCCTGCCCTGGTCCCCTGCTTAACCGTAGTCTGCAGATCGGGCGGGAAGATGAGGATGACCTCATCCAGGGAGCCCAACAGGGCATGAGAAAAATGTGCCATGAGGACGGCCGAACTGGCCTGACGAAGGCCGAGAGAGGACGCAGCGTAGACTTTTCGCCCGACATAGTCCAATTTCTTGGACTCCTTGTCAGGAGGTTTGTCCACATCCCTGGCGTTGCCGGCGCACCGGAAAACGCTGTCGGTAACCAACCCTCAGCAGAGGGTGTTCAAAACCGACAAGGAACCGTGGGACCGCATACTTCCTGGCCATCCTGGCAAGGCGCAGGGCAGCAGGAAGCGCTGCCAAAGTTCCAGTGCTGGACCCACTATGGCCTCGGCCACGGAAGGCCTCCGTCCGGAGAATCCCTCGGTCCAGAATCTCCCGTGAGGGATACCTGGCCCGTTGGAAGCGGGTTCGAGCTCCATCCCGTAGACTCCGAGATGAGCCGAAGCAGTCCTAGGAAGGACGACGGGCTATCGTCCATTGGCTGACCTCCTGAAGACTCCAAGTCCAGTCGCTTGGAGAAGAAGGAGGAATCATCTTCGGACTCGGAAGAGTCCTCGAAGAGCTGCCTCTGGCCTGAGCCACCCTTCACCTGCCGAGGTCGGTCGGGAGTGAGGGTAACTGACAGCCGATGGGGTAAACCCTTAGCCGACCGAGAATCCTTGGTCGGAGCCCCAATTGGTGGCTGTGGAGGCGGAGGTTCCACCGCAATCGGTGGAGCAGCTGGTTTTGGCCGAACAACCGGCCTGGGTATAGGCTCCTCGGGCAAGTCGAGGGGTTGTGTCGGCCGTTCCGGTGACAGCCACTTAATGGCCGGGGAAGGCGCCGGAGTCGGCTTATTCCCGGCCAGGAGGAGCTGTTGCAACATAAGGTCCTCGTACCGTCGACGTAATTTACGCCGAAGCCTCCCCTCATCGAGGAGGAGGGGCGAGGGGCCAGCGGCGGCGCCGCTACCCACGATGCAGACCGAGACCGCCATGACGGTGGGAACGGCTGGACCGCGAAGAGGTCCGAGACCGAGACCGAGAGTCCCGGAATTTCCGGGGTCGGTGCAGGGAGGTGTCGGCCGGAACCGACACTCCCTTCGGCTCGGAAGGTCCATCCGAGGGCTCCGGAACCGGAGGCACAGGCGAGCCCACGGGATCCTCAACTCCTCCCGGGGGAACCGGGGAGAGGGGAATCTCGGCTGCTAAAGGCGACAGCCCGTCCAATGGGTCGAGAAAAATCTCGACTTCATCAGTGGAGTCTCGGTCAACTGACCTGGCAGGGGACACCGTGAGGCCAGTGGCGGAAACCCGGCGGTCGACCCAGGCCGGTCGGCGGCCCGGGAGAGAGGGACCTTTCCGGCTCCCAAGAGCGTCGATGGAGGACTTACCCTTGTCCCTCTTTTGGACCGAGAAAAGGTCCAGCAGGCGCGAGGCCCTTCTCCTTTAGTGGAGAGGACAGACAAAGCTCCTTAAAGAAGCCGTGTAGGAAGAACCAGAGAGGGCGGGATAAATGCAGCGGCCGAGAAAGATCTGCCAGCGCGCTGCCTCCTCTTCGAGGCGACCATCCGCTCGAGCTGATCCATGGCCACGCCGCCTCGCGACACACCTAACGGGCCTCCTTGGACTTCACGGAGGCGCTTCTCGGGGCCCAGTTGCAATCAGGCAGCACCGGTCTTCGAGGGCGTGGGCGAAGATGAAGATGACACAGGTCGCAAGCCTGCGGGTCGTGCTCAAGGCCTAAGCAGTGAACACTGCGTGGAGTGTGGATCCGTCCGAGACATCTTCTGCCCGCATGGGCATCTCCGAAAATCCGAGTCGATTTATCCACGCCGCGGCGCGAGGATCGAAGACTGAAGTCTTTTGCAAAATATTATTTTTAAATCCATAACGGAGAAATAGGAACCAGTCACAAGCGCAGGCGTTAAGGAGGGAACCTGAGCTTCCAAGCGGTAAGGAAGATCTGGCGTCATGGGGCGGAGCCGAGAGTTATACCACCCGGGTGGGTGGGAGGAGCAAGCTTGAAGACCTTCCGGCAAGATTTAAAGCGGCAAGGATACTGCCTATGAGTGTGGATGAACAACATATCCATGTCCCTAGAAATAAATATACTACTGCTGCTCTTGATTTTTTAGAGCTACTTATGTGAGCATTACCATTTCTGCGTTTTAGAACAGCTAGAAGATCCTGACCTGTTTCCGCATGCCACCCCACCATGCCCAGGTTACCCACCCGGGCGGGGCCCTCCCCATGGCCCTTGGTATCGTGCCCTGGCTTAACCCCCCAGGATGGGACAACAGAAGCAGCCCCCCCGGACACACTACTGGCAGCAGAGATGGCGGGAAAACTGGGCATCATGTTTGGGGACTGGAATTTTTTGTAGCTTGCGGCAGTACCTGGGAGCGGGGACATGCAATGACGTCCGGCGTCCGCTCCCTGCAGGCAATGGCATCGACACAAGGGGTCCCCCAGCGGTCTGTGGTGTGTCTGACACTGTACCCCCTCCTCCTGGAGAGAAGTCTGTAGGACGCTCAATCCTTCTCCCCCCGGCCCGCCCAAGTCCATTTCCGAACTCTGGTCATCGGCGTCGCAGATGGATGCCCTGCCTCTGACCCGTTTTCTCACAGTTTTAGCACCTATTTCATGGCTCTGTCCTTCAGAACAGTCTGCAGTGCTGTGCTCCTTCAGTAGAACACCTTCTCTATCAGTGTAAAGTGAGCTGTTGCCAGACTCCTCCCATGGGGAGATAAGTGTGCTGTCCTCCCCTGGCACAGCTCCTGCAACAAGAACCCACCAGAGATGGCACGAGGCACTAGAAACAGTTCAGGCATATTCTGCTTTGCGTCCTGGATGCACTACAAGGTTTACTATGTTCAATATTATACACTGCAGGAGGGACCCCAACCAATCACAGCCTTCCCTTCAGTTGCACGTGAGGTACTGTTACTACCGTAACAGTACGTCATGCACGAAGCCACTATAATGGACTTATATCCTCATTTTAGCTGGAGATGGCTTGATCAGCTGATTCATCAAGTTGGTGTATAGCTGTCACAAGTCAACTCATCTGCTAGAAGTAGTAAAGATGCGGCACAAGGTAGGGAAGGTTGAGGAAAACAGGTAAAGGCAAACCAAAGGACATAACATAGGTGTCATAATTTCTCTAATCTACAGCAAATGGTGAAACTACCCACTCAGTAGGAGTGACGGATTGCACTGGTGAATAAATGACAGCCCAAAATTCAACATGCTGAGCCTCAAATGTACACCACATTGCAAACTTCACCTAAGGAATTTAAGTTACCTGCCCATTTCTAGTGAAACATGATATCTGTCATTTACCTGTCTGAGTTTCCCCATGTCTCCAGCCATCTCTCCACTTGAAAGCACACATTCCTTTGGCCCGATCTGTACCAGGAGAGCTTCTAGGTTGGAGAACTGGTCATTATCTGTGAACTCACACACTCCCAGCTTTCTTAAAGTAGAATCGACATAACCAACTCCAACTATTTTCTGGCCATCAGTGGTACCCAGCTTAATGCCCACAACACCAACTGCAGAAGACATGTCATTGTTGCCAAACAGGATCTCTTCAAACTGCGTCAAGTTACCCGGGGAGGCCTAAACAGAAATCGAAGGGGAAAAAAATCAATATCACAGCTAGTTTCTACAGTGATCAGTTTGACGTTCCATTGTACAGTATTAGAATTTTAGTTTACCATATTTTCCTTTATTTTTTCAGCAAATAACCTGTTTGAGATTGCAGTGTAGTTTAATTTCCAAAAGGGTCTTGAGATAGCAGCAGCAAGACACACATTACAGTAATACACAGTTACAAACATAATTTACACCGTCCACATTTTTTATGCAATGTGTGTGGCCCAGAAACCACACGGATAAATTATTTGTCACCAAAAAATGAGATAAACAGAAAAAATGAGAATAACCATGTTATACTCACATATTCCAGTTTACCTCCCTTAGAATGCTGTCAATCACACCAGTAGCCAAACTACATTCCAAGACATTCTAAATTCAAGGTGCTACCACCTGCACTATTACTTTCCCTTTCTTTTTTTCAATTTGTGTTTACTGAATAACATGGGTATAGATATATCACACATTAACATAGTCGGTGTAAGCAGTCACTGATCACTGCATAATTGCACATTACATTCCAAAGCATTACAGTGTTCACAACAGCATCTTAAAGTTACTGTCTAGGGAATTAGGAGCCTCAATGTCCCACCGACCAAATACAGCCTGGGTTTAATACTATTTGAATGTATTATCAGACTTCCCTGGAGGAGAGCACCCATTTCCCAAATAATGAGTGTTATACTGTCAGAATCCCTACCTTCTCTGCCATCTCAGGCATGTGCCGTGAAGCGAGTTTTTCAGTGCTTTATTCTGTATGTGCGCTCTTCTACGCGGTACATCCCATCTACTGTATCTATCGAGTGTTTACGCGAGTGGGGCTGTGTCTGTAACCAGTGCTGTGTGATGACTATATACCGCTACTAGAAGTATGTGTCACAGATATAGTGTGTCCTTACCTCTCATCCCCTCAGCAGGAATACCTAGAATGGCCTGTTGGGCAGTTCAGGGTGCCTTTAACCGCAAAATGTCTGACAAAGCTGTCGAGATCTGGTCAGGTGAGGAAAGGACCAAAATACATGTGTGTGGTGCACCTTGGTCTCTGAACAGAGCATCCAGCATGCCTGTGCCGCATTATGGACCCACTTCCCCTGTATCAGTGGGGTGTAAAAGTAATGGGTCCACACTTCCAAACAAACTCTTGCCAGAGCAGCGAGCTAATGAATTGGAAGGCTGACTGAAAGAACATGGCCCAATTTGCATCTGACAGCACCAGATCAATTTCGCTCTCCCATTTCTGCTTGATATTAGCAGCATAATCCGGGTTCAGGCCTCTGAGCCCCTTGTATAGGGCTGATTCCTGCCTTATACAGACCTGCCCCCCGCCAAAAAAAAAAAAAAAAAGATTCTAGAATGCTATGAAATTGTTTAACCAGGAGTGGGTCATCCGCACCCATTTTAGGCCTGGATTTGGGACCGTATTTGAAAATCTCTAAAGAGGTCACCTTTATTTAGGTGAAAAGCTTGTTTGGGGGTTCGGAAATCTAACAAAACCACACCTCTATATAGCTGCACAAGTCAGCATAGCCCTCTAACGGCCCATCTTCTACAAGTCAGGTCAGTAAGAGCTGGCTGAAATGCCAAATCCAGTCCCAAAACAGGCACAAATGGGTGTTTAGGATACACTTTGCTCAGGTTCTGTACCCTATCTCTTTTTTTTATTTTTATTTAGTTGTTTAACCAGGTATAGCACACTAAGCTGAAAGCTTTTTTACAGGAGCGACCTGGGAGCACAAGGAGGTTAAGTGACTTGCTCAGGGTCACACAGTATGTAAGTGGAAGCTGTGGGATTCAAACCCAGGTCTGGTCTGCTGGATGTCACCAGATTTGCAGCTCAGAGCCTTAGACCACTGCGCTATTCTGCATCTCTAAAGCAGTATGGGCTGTTAGAGTGATATTGGAGACCTTGCCTTTAAAAAGAACAGTTCTAAGCTAGCCATAGCAGTAGATCTTCAAGAGAACCTCTCTTCAGGCCACACCCTTTGTAACTATATCCGCGTCAGCACAAGGACCACATGGAAACTTCTACGAGCCAGGGGCCGCCCACGAGAACATCATGAGTCAACGTTTACATAAATGTGGCCCCATCCCTCCTTAGTTCCCTGCAGGAGATTATGATTGGAGGACCTCTCTCTCTCTCTAGGAACCAGGAGCTAAGGGCAGCACCCAATATACCAGGCGACAGTGCGTGATGAAATCCAGTGCCCTATCCCCAACAGGAGAAGAAGGGTGGGTTGGCATGGCCTGATGGAAGAGATTCTCTCAAAGATCTGCTGTTATGGTAAGTACGCAACTGTTCTACCTTCTTCAAGGATCTCTCTCTCTCTCATCAGGCCACACCTCTGGAATATGTCCCAAGCAGTACCAAAAACTGACAGTCTAGACAGATGGAGATATACAGGCTCATGACAGTAGGCCCTGTAAGACAGCAAGGATAAAACCTGCTCGTCTGCAGGAAACAATGTCCAGACTATAATGTTTAGTGAAGGTGTGGACAGTGCTCCATGTGGCAGCTGCACAGATTTCAGTCCCTGAAACTGTGGAAACAAGTAACATAAGTGGCCATGCCCCTTGCAGAAGGACTACGAACCACACCAGGAAGTTCTTTACTCTACTTCCTATAACAGAATGTAACACAATGTGCCAGCCATTAGAAAAGGCACGATTTTAGACAAAGGGACACCCTCTTTCCCAGGGGCAAATGAAACAAAAAGCTGAGAGGACTTTGTTGTCCTTGGTACAGTTCATGTAATAGCTAAGGATTCTATGGACATACAAAGCATGGAGTAATGCTTCCCATGACTGGCATACTCCAAGTAGTACACTGGAAGGTGGATGGTTTGGCTCAACGTAAATTCGGATACCACCTTTGGCAAAAACGTAGGACTGGTGTGTAAAGACACTCTGTCTTTATGGAAAATCAAACAAGAAGGCTCATACACATTAGAGCCTGTAGCTCTGAAATCCTTTGAGCAGACGTAATAGCAACTAAACATGCTTTCCATGAAAGAAAGTGTAAGCCAACTCATGGCTGGCTCTAAAGAAGCCAATGTAAGCTTTTCTAACACAAAATGTAGGTCCCGAGCCAGGACTGGATTCCTAATGGGAGGTTTAAAAACATAATCTGCCTCTCAAAAAACTACGGGCTACCTCTAGCTGAGCAACCGTACATCCATCAACAGGTGCATGAAAAGCCGAAATCATGGCTAAATGCACCTTAATGAAGGAATACTGAAGTCCTGAGTCTAACACGGACAATAGATACTCCAACACTGCATTGACCAGACAAGCAAAGGGATCCAACTGTTTGGAAGTGGTCCATAACATAAAGCACTTCCATTTCAAAGAATAGGTATGTCTGGTGGAAGGTTTTCTGGCAGGCACCAGAACACCAGCCTCTTTATATGCAGTGTTCATTCTAGGAACCAAATTTGGTGGGTCAAATGACCCACTGGCCCCTGAAAAGGTGGGTCATTTCAGGAAAAATGTGGGTCATACATGACATTTCTTTAAAATATTGTATACAGAATTTTAACTAACATGGTATCAGTATCATAAGCTGATGAACTATTACAGCAAGTGCAGATCAACAGGGGAGGTGTGAGTTGTGACTCAGAAAATAAATTGCATTTACATCATGATGTCAGAGGTGGATAGCAGTTTACAAGAAGACACTGACATCTCTGTCACTGCCGAGCATCAATCAGGATCATAGGCATGAGGCAACAGCCAGAGGTCTTGTGTCCATCCAGTAGTAGCGTCTGTTCGCAATGTGGTAAACTGTGAATTTTTGCCAGCAAAAAAAATTAAAAAGCACCACCCTTGCACTCTTATGAGAGAGAGAGAGATAAGAGATATTAATCATTTTGGAAGAATACACAAAGGCATTAATAAACAGCCCTAGTTAGAGTCCTGATAGCAGTTACAGATCTAAGGTTATCAGGCTAACTAGATATTTATAACCTATTACTACTTTAATATGGGGCATGATATCAAGAGGGTGGATAAATTAAAATATCAGTCTCAGTTTGGTTATGTGCTGAACTATAAGTCAGTCAGTGCAGTCCCCATGCTGAAATAACCTCCTCTGTTTTTTTTTCCCCTCCAATTATTGATTGCGGAAAGAAAATCAAATTGAGCCTGGCAAGGTCCCTCAACCGCAACAGTCAACAGATCACTGACTCTAGTAGCAGACAGTCTATTTCTCATGCTAGTTTTTACAATGTTCTGGGCACTGAAGCCCCCTCACAGTCTGCAGTATGGACTGGGGCAGTTAATGCCAATGCAGCCAGTGTCAAAAGATTTGGGAAGTCTGACTTATATTTGTTTATGAACCCCCAAAGAGTTTGCATGTTGTCCCTCGGGGTATCCCTCTCTCACAACAAGTGGCTTCAGCAATTCCCATTCTGCTTTGGTGCAGTCTACATCCACAAGTGGTGGTGCCACTGTCTCAAACTGTTTGTGTCTCTGCTCTTGACTGTAATGATCAAGCAGCATGTGAATTTGTTCATTTCCCCAGGTTTCAAGATCGTCTTTAGAAAGGCTGCTGACAGGCCTAAGACCCAGTACTCCAAAAGCAGCCAACTTGTTTCTGTCATACCCAGGGAATCTGTCTTTTAAATTTGCAACCAACTGGTCAATGAAATGGTCCTTGATTGAAAGGTTTTTGCCTCCCCTTAGTATGTGATGCCCCTTGAACACCAGCCTTCCTTCCTCATCTTCCTGGATATCCTTCTCCACTTCATGTAGATACATTTTTTCCTTTGTTCCAGATTTTATTTTTTCTAAATCAGAGAAGCACTTCTCCAGATTGACATGGACCATCGAGATGTCCAGATCTCTCTTCTGAAACACTACACAAAGCTGGGTAGTTACAGCAAGTACATCCATTAGCATATAGGTTGTCATTATAAAGTCATATTTGGACATTTTTAAGGCATAACCTTTTGCTCTAGCATCTGTCTCACAGCAGAAAAAAGTGAGAAGGGAGCCTAGTGTGTGATGAATGGTCTCAACCGCTTTGTAAACTGCTATCCACCTCACATCATGGACCTCCTTCACTTTTAGAGTTGGTTCCTCCAGCATTTCTTGTATTTGTTTTAGTTTGTCAACTATTTTGGCTGATCTTTTAAAATGGTAGAAAATACCAGTTAGCGCCTCTTGGTATTCTTTTAGGTAGGGGACAGAGTCTGCAGCTTGTGAACTACAGAGTGCAACCCTATAAGCAACATAGTGTATATTTACTAGCATTGGGTTTTCACGCAGCATGTGCCCAGTGACTCCCTCATCAGTCCCTGTCATGACTTTTGCTCCATCACTTCCCAATCCCATTACTTTTTTCATGCTAATTTTTTTCCTGGCTAGGAATTGCTTTAATTCTTTAGCTATCCCTGTTCCAGTGGCATCAGAGATCTGCAAGTTCTCTAGAAAATGAGTAAATGGAACAAAACTTTCAGGATCAAGCACTCTTGCATACAATACTAGTTGTTTGACGACAGTGATGTATGCTCGCATCACAAATTAACGTGATGTATGGACTAGTTTCTAATTTTTTACTTGTCTCCTGCCTAATTATCAAGGCTATGCATTCGAGGATGTCATTGGCTGTAGTTTCTGATGAATATGAGGCATTCTTGGCCACATACAGTTTGTCAACAAAAGGACAATCTAAACTAGACAGAAATTCCATTAAAACTTGTATATTTATGAACTGGCAAGTTTTCTTTGGCCATCCAATAAACACTCTTCATGGAACCTAGAATAGCTTGTTCTTTTTCAGATACAGTTTTTCTGAATGCATGCTGCAAATCCCCCTGCATATTTTCAGCTGCCATAGCATCTCTGTGATCTGCCGAGTCAGCATGCCCAGTCAGGGTGCTTGTCCTGAAATTGTCAGTGCCAGAAGTCAGAGTATTTTGCTTTTTTTCTACTGATGCACACAGCACAAGTCATCATTCAGAAAAAAAGTGATATCTCAACCACCTGTACATTTTGAGCCAGCGGCCCTGAAAATTATGTTTAATACTGGCTACATGGGACTGGCTGTAGGTACTAGGTAGTTCACAAGCAGCAGACTCAAAATCTAGTTTGTGACTGGCTAGCACTATCAACAGGTCCCAATTGCGTGCCCGACACAGTGACTGACAACACAGGCTTCTCTAAGGACAGAACTGGCACCTCACTGCTCCCATTTAAATCTTTGTTAGAAGACCCTGGTGTAGCAGTACATAGTCTCTTAGGGGCAGAAGACAGGAAACATTTTTTAATGTTCACTTGTTTTTTTGCCATGACAGTTTTTTTTTTTTTGTTTGTTTTTTTAATAAGCAAGCTGCCGGCCTTTATATTCTAGTTCTTACGAGGAGGGTGACTGAGGAAGTAAGAATATATGACGAATAATGTGGGGTTGGTGTGTTTCACTGACAAAATGTTTTTTAATAAAAAAATTTCTAACAAATGTCCTGTGTCTGAGTCTTTTATTTTATTTTTACACTACAACATTAGAGGGAGATGTAAGTAGAGAGCACAGTGTGTGTGTAGGCTAACACAGGGTTATGATGTGGTGGGGTGTGTCACAGTTATTAAATAGCAATTACAGTATTAGTTAGGTAAGCCAGGCCAGGAAATTCAGAACACACTCTAGAGTCTAGTAGTAACTCTCTGCTTGCTGCTTTATTTTTTTTAGTCCCACTCACCTTGCTATTTTCCTAACATTTAAGTTTCTTTCTTAATCCGTCTCCTATTTGCAGAATCAATATTTCTTTTTTTAAATTGTTTTGATTTATTCCTTTTAATAATGCAGCTCTCTGGCTTAGTTCCCCCTACCTGACTGAACAGGATACTTAATCATTAATGTGTTGCTGCCTATATGCGCCTTTTTTTAGCCTGCAGCACACTTACCTAAAGCAAAGACAGAGCCCTGCCCATTGCTTCTTTAATTCACTTTGCTATGACACTCCAAATTGAGCTCAGGTGCATTCAATTTCCTTGTGAGATCACTCTAAAACTTGAATGGAGTCCACCTGTGGTCAGTTCAAATGGTTGACATGATTTCAGAGGAAATACACCTGTCTATATAAGGTCCCACTGTTGACAGTGCATGTCAGAGCAGAAACTCTACCATGAAGACCAAGGAGCTGTCCGTAGATCTCCATGATAGAATTGTGAGAAGGCATAAATCTGGGCAGGGGTATAAAAACATTTCCAGGGTGTTGAAAGTTTCCAAGAGCACAGTCAAGTCCATCATTAGGAAATGGAAAGATTACGGAACTACCCAGACTCTTTCTAGAGCAGGCTGTCCTCCCAAACTGAGCAACCGGGCAAGAAGGACCTTGGTCAGGGAAGTGACCAAGAACCCAATGACCACCCTGACGGAACTAGAGTTCCATGGCTGAGATGGGAGAACCTGTCCAGAGGACAACAATCTCTGCAGCACTTCACAGATGTAGCCTCTAGGGGAGAGTGGCTAGACGGAAGCCACTCCTGAGAAAAGGCCACATAATAGCATGCCTGGAGTTTGCAAGAAGGCACGTGGCAGACTCTCAAACCGTGTGGCAAAAGATTCTCTGGTCTGATGAAACAAAAATTGAACTCTTTGGCCTGAATGCAAAGGGCTATGCTTGGCACAAACCGAACACAGCTCATCACCCGTGTAACACCATCCCTACCATGAAGCATGGTGGTGGCAGCATCATGTTATGGGGATGCTTTTCAGTGGCAGGGACTAGGGCACTTGTTAGGATAGAAGGAGCAATGAATGGAGCCAAATACAGGCACATCCTTGAGGAGAACCTGCATCAGTCTGCAATAGACCTTGGACTGGGGTGAAGATTTACGTTCCAACAGGACAAGACCCCAAGCATACAGCCAAAGCAACACTGGAGTGGCTTCAGAACAAGAAGATGAATGTCCTTGAGTGGCCCAGCCAAAGCCCAGACTTGAATCCCATTGAGAATCTGTGAAAAGCCTTAAATATTGCGGTTCACTGATGCTCCCCATCCAACTTGACAGAGCTTGAGCAAATCTGCAAGGAAGAATGAGCGAAAATCCCCAAATCCAGATGTGCAAAGCTGATACAGACATACCCAAGAAGACTCAAAGCTGTAATTGTTGCCAAAGGCGCTTCTACAAAGTATTGACTCAGGGGGTGAATACTTAAGCAAACAAGATATTTCAGTTTTTAATGTTTCATAAATTTTTGTTACACAATAAAAATATTTCTGCCCCGTTAAATTGTTGAGTATGCTGTGTGAATCAAGGGGTAAAAAAATATCTCAATGCATTAAAAATTCTGGTAGTAACACAACAAAATGTGACAAAATTCAAGGGGGGTGAATACTTTCTGAAGGCACTGTAAGCCCAGCTCAACAGTACTTTGTTAGAAAATGCATAAATCTGCCTCCCTCTGCTCCAATCGAGAGAATCCTGTCAAATCTGCACTCGGACGCCTGGGGTGGCAGTCATACTGTGTGCAATTCTGATCCCCACTGCAGCAAACAGATGTAGATCAACAAGTTTCTCAGATTTTCCATCGTGTTGTGGCATTCCTGATCGGCATCCTGTCCAGAGCACTGTAAGTCCTCCATACCTGACACACCCCTTATTTAATGTGTTAACTTTTCCTTTGGCAGCCGCTTTTAGGCAAATTATTAGCACTGGAGTCAGTCTGTAAAACAGACACGCCCCCAAGGGGCGTTTCTGAGCCGACAAACCTTTAGTCTTCTTCAGCATGAACAGGCCCTCCCTACACTGATTTCAGTGCTGTGTGGACAAGTAAAAGTTAAAGTGTGGCCCGCGCCCCAGGTGCGGCATAAGACCCAAGCAGCAAAATGAAGATGGGTCAGGTCCTATGTCGGGCGCACCAATGGCGCGATCCCACGACCTAAAATGAACACTGTACACGATACCCCCAAATCATGCCATGGCTATGTCTTCAGGAACCATGAATGCAGATGGAGGGACTTCAGGTCCGAGTGGACCAGAGATCCCTTGTCCTGTGACAGCACTCCCCTGCATAGCAGCAGAGGTGTACTGGAGGTTCCACTGCCAGCTGAAGTAGTGGATGCCAGATTTGCCATAGCACAGCAATGAGGATGAGGGTTGCCCCTGCCATCCTCAGTTTGAGTAGCACCCTCTGTATGAGAAGAAAGGCATATAGAAACCTCACTTTCCAAGAGAGGGACAACGCGTCTTGCCAGAAAACTCCAGGCTCTGGAACGAGCAAGCAGAAATGTGGCAGTTTCACGCTGTGTAACGGATGCAAAAAGGTCCAACTGTGGGCAACCGCCACCTTTCGAAAAGGTCTTCTACTACTGTGGTCAGCAGCTCCCACTCGTGTATCCTGGACTGGGATCTGCTTAACCGGTCTGCCAAGGTGTTCTGGGCACCTGGCAGATGCACGGTGAAAGTTCTAAGCCATGTTCCAGAGCCCACTGCCACACTCTCATTGTCTCCCTGCATAGTGGACAGGAATGAGTCCCCACCCCCAACTTGTTCACTGATGTAACGCATTACACTGACAGTCTGCTTTAACAGTGGACCTAGCATCAGATGCATCTGAAAGGCCCGGAGACTGTACAGGACAGCACTCCTCTCCAGGACATTTATGTGTAATTTCTTTTCCATCTGGGACCAAACACCTTGTGTTTGATAATGGCCAAAGTGTGCCCTTCACCGGAGCCAGAGGTTTCTGAAGTGAGAATCTGTACTGGATTTGGCATTACAAATGAAATGCACTTCTGCATATTGGCACTGTCCATCCACCACATAGGCGCTTTCCTTAGAGGAGATGTGACTAGAACTTCTTTGTCTAGGTTGTTCATGGCTTGGTCCCACTGAACTCTTAGGGATCACTGTGGGATCCGCATATGTAGGCAGATTAATGGTGCTGTTACTGTAGCTGCTGCCAGCAGGCATAGAAGGCACAGCAGAGTTTTGGCTGGGACATACTGGTTCTTGCACTCAAGGTGTGCCTGAGCTATAAGGCATTCTGCTCTGTCCAGTGGCAGGAACGCACAGCCCTGTGCTGTGTCCAGTACTGTCCCTATGTATTACAGTCTTTGACGGTGGGGTCAGTACTTACTTTGGTAGACTGATCGTCACCCCCAGGTTTGAACGGCTTCCTGGTACAAGCTAGGGTGTGAAGCAGCTATTCCCTGGAGTGGGCCTTCAACAGTCAAACGTCCAGATAAGGGAACACGTACAAGTCTTCTCTTAGAAGGGCTGCTTCTACCACTGCCAAGCATTTGGTAAAGACCCCTGGCACAGAGGACAAGACTCTTAACTGGTAATGTTCACTTGTCCAACACAAATCTCACATATTTTCTGTGATTTTGTCTGATTTTTATATGAAGATAGGAATCCTTCATGTCTACAGAACATATCCAGTCCCCTGAATGTAACAGGGAAATTGGTCCATGCAGTCAGAGACCATTCAGAACTTCCTGTATTATATGTACAAGTTGAGTGCTCTCAAATCCAGAAGAGGCCTCAGATCTTCTGCCCACTTGGGGGACTACATGTACCTGGTATAAAAAAAGTACAGTTATGTAAGAACTTACCGTAACAGTAGATCTTCGAGAGCGGCTCTTGCACTAGATAATTACATATAGGACTGAAGCCGGCAGGCATCAGGACCCCACGGAAAAATTTCTAGCTAGCAGTCTCTGGCGGGGGACCGCCCGCCACATCAGATGACCGATGTCATGAGACGTCAGTATAAAGGGGCAGCCCCCACGCCCGCCTTCCAGTTCTTTCCCGCCAAGGGCCAAAAAAGGCAAGACAAGAGAAGCGGATGTTTCCCTTCCTGGAAAAGGAGCTGAAAAAGCTAAGGGGGATTGAGGGCGGGAAGGCATTACCTACTGCAAGTGCCTCTCTCTAAGATCTACTGTAACGGTAAGTTCTTACGTAACTGTACTATCTTACTTTGTGAGGGCTCTTACAGTAGGTAATTACATATAGGACTGAATCCCAAGCATTCTGGAAAAAGGAAAACCACTCAGGAGGAGAAAAATGATCCAAATGGAACCTCGGGCTGAACAGGTCTTACGAAAGAAGACCTTGGAGTACAGCCAACCCGAAGCCTACGGCGAGAGGCAATATTTAAACTGTAGTGTTTCATAAAGGTATGGACAGAAGTCCAAGTTTTGCGGCTGCACAGATGTCTGCCACTGACACATTCTTGAAATAAGCTGCAGAGGCAGCTACTCCTCTGGTGGAGTGACCTCTGACTTGACCAGGCAGGGTCTTCTTGTACTTGTTGTAACAGAAAGTGATACAATGAGCCAGCCATTTAGATAGGCATTGCTTGGAAACTGCATTGCCCTCTCTTTTGTGAGCAAAAGAGACAAAAAGCTGATCAGATTTCCTGAGATCCTTAGTCCTAGAGGTATAGTATCTCAGCATTCTATGAACATTCAAAGTATTAAGAGGTACTCCCCTTAATTGGAGTGTTGCGTAAAGAAAGTAGGTAGCTCAAAGGATTGATTCAGCGTAGATTCCGCTACCACCTTAAGGAGAAACTTAGGGTTGGTACGCAGAGCGACACATTCCTTGTGAAAAATCAAATACAGGATTTTGCACATCAAGGCCTGAAGCTCGGAAATTCATAGAGCGGAAGTAATGGCCACTAGGAAGAGTCTCTTCCTAGAAAGGAACTTTAAGACCGCTGAGGCTGCCAGCTCGAAAGAAGGCAGAGTAAGCTTCTCGAGAACGAAATTCAGATCCAAGGAGGAGCAGGAATGCGGATGGGGGTATCAAATGGAGAACCCCTCTGAGGAATGTCTTGGAGACTTCCAACTGAGCGAGAGTCCTGTCTACAAAGGGGACATGGTAGGCCAAAACTGCTGCTATGTGGACCTTCAAAGAGGAATGACTGAGACCCAGGTCGAAGAGATGATGCATGTAGTCCAGGACTCTTTCAATTAGGCAAGGCTCAAAGTCCTTTGATGAGGTCCAAATCAAGAATAGTTTCCACCTCATGGCGTAGGTGGACCTAGTGGAAGGCTTTCTGGCCTCCAGCAGAATATTTTCTACGAGCTGAGAAACCCTGAACCGGGCTTGAGCTACTTCTGCAGGAGCCACGCATGCAACAGAAGGGATTTGAGACCTGGATGAACAAGGGTCCCCTGATCCTGGATCAGCAAGTGTTGCGACAGAGGAAGATGAAGCAGAGGTCCCTCTGAATATTGCTGCAGAAGAGAGAACCAGACTTGCCTGGGCCAGAATGGAGCAATGAGAATCATCTGGTCTCCTTCTGATCTGAGCTTGTGCAAGACCCTCAGAATTAAGGGAATTGGAGGGAAGGCACAGACGAATCTATCCTTCCAGTCGAGAGACAGAGCATTCCACCAGAAAATGTCTCACCCTGGAGCAAGCGAGCAGAAGGCAGGAAGTTTTGCATTTTGAGGAGACTCAAACAGGTTTACCTGAGGGGTTCCCCACAGCAGGAAGGTGTCATCTACTACCTCTTGATCCAGTTCCCATTTGTTGGCTCTGGCTGAAGGCCGAGTGAGGTGGTCTGCCAGCGCGTTTTCTACTCCAGGAACATGAATTGCCATCAGGTGAAGGTTGTGTTGGACAGCCCAACTCCAAATTCTCATTGCTTCCCCGCACAAAGGGTAGGAACGAGTTCCTCTCTGCTTGTTGATGTACCAGACCACACACGTCTGTCTGGAAGGTTAGATGACCAGGAAGAATGGAGGAGTGTAGGGCCTGGACAGCATACAGAACTGCTCTGAGTTCGAGCACATTTATGTGCAAAGTCTGTTCGAGCCTGGACCAGCTGCCCAGAGTCTTGAGAGGCCCTAGATGGGCTCCCCATCCCTCTCCGGAGGCATCTGTTGTCAATGTCTGGGAGAGGCATTCGATATTAAAGTGAACTCCCCGACAAAGGTTCTCTTGCACCATCCACCACTGCAAGTCCCTGACCATGGGATCGGAGACTAGAACCTCCTGGTCTAGGACGTCCAGTGTTTGGTCCCACTGAGACTGAAGCGTCCATTGAGAGATCCTCATATGGAGGCGAACGCAAGGGACTGTCGGGATAGCAGCCGCCATGAGCCCGAGGAGGCAAAGGACTGACCTGGCAACGGCCCATCTGCGACTGGACAACAAACTTGCTTGAGTCTGAAGGGTGTCCACCCTGTCCAGAGGCAAAACGACTTTGCCGATGGTCATGTCCAGGATTGCCCCGATAAGCTGGAGTCTTTGGCAAGGGACCAAATGGGACTTGGCCTGGTTGATGGTGATACCCAGGCTAGTGAAAACCTGCAGGGTGAAGGAAAAAGAGTGCAGAAGTTCCTCCTGGACGGGGCCGGAGCCAGTCATCCAGGTATGGGAATACCTGCACTCCCTGGGTACGCAGGAGGGCCACCACCACAGACACGCATTTGGTAAATACTCGGGAAGCCAAGGAAAGACCAAATGGGAGGACCTTGAATTGGTAGTGGTCCCACTGAAAACAAAACCGAAGGAATCTGCAGTGGGAAGGGTGGATGGGGATGTGCAGGTAAGCATCCTGCATATCCAAAGCACACAGCCACTGTCCCTGCCGAAGAAGCTCACTCAAAGAGAGCATTCTGAAGCGTTTGTACTCCACGAACTTGTTCTGGGAACTGAGATCTAAAATAGGTCTCACGTCTCCAGTCTTCTTTGGAACTAGGAAGAAATGGGAATAGTAACCTGTCCCCCAAAGGTGGAGTAGAACTAGTTCTATCGCCACCTTTGACAGAAGGGAGGAGATTTCTTCCAGAACCAGAGGATGATGTTCTGGGGAGTAACACGACTTGGGGAAGGTGGTCTTCAGGGCGGTTTCTGAAGAAACTCAATTGAGTGTCCTGCTGTGATCAGCTGGAGCACCGAAGCATCTGATGTTATCCTGTCCCAACCCAGTAGATGGAAGGAGAACCTCCCTCCTACTGGTTTCTCCAGAGTGTCCAGAGGCTGTGGGAGAGGGAAGGAGCAAGGAGGTGTGGAGCAGCGCAGCGGCAGAGGCTCCCGCGGCTTCTTTGGGCGGGGGAGTCTTGGTTGCTGGAGGGACCCCGACACTTTCTGGCCCGCTTGCCCTGTGGTTTCGTCTTTGGTCGAGTAAATCGACGAAAAGGGCAACGCTGTCCCTAAGGGGGTCTGTACAGAGTCTCCACAGATTTGAGGCAGTGCCCTTCTCCTGCAGGTCGGTGATGATGTCCTTGACATCACCGCCGAACAGCACCAAACCCCTGAAGGGCGCATCCTGAATAGCGGATTGCACTTCAGGGACCAAACCTGATACCTGGAGCTAGGCATGACGCCGAAGAGCTATGGCGAAAGCCGAGCTCCATCCAGCTGCGTCCACTGCATCGTAGGTGGCACGGAGTATGTACCGACTGGCCGAACGAGCAGAATGGATAAGGTCATCAACTTCTTGTTTCGTCAGACTCAGAAAGGGAGTCCAATTTAGATTCCACCTGACTCAGGATGGTCTTCTGGTAGTCCCCCATATGTGCTACATAGTTCAGGGCCCTAATAGCCAGGGTAGAAGATACATACACCATCTTCCCATACTGGTCCAGAAGCCGGGACTCGTCAGGTGGAGACGAGCCGAGATGTTCGGGGTTGGTGGAATGGCCGTGTGCTGTGCTAATCATGACCAAGCCCACCTTTGGGTGTATAGTCAAAGAATCTACTCCCTCAGGAGCCTGATACAGCCAATCTGCCTTCCTCGGAAGGGGGGGCCAAAGCAGGTGGTCATTTCCAAATAGTGGAAACAAGGTCTGCGTGAGGCTCTATCCAGGGTGGAATCAATGTAGGAGCAGTCTCGGGCAGATCCAAGTGGGCAGCAAGCTTCTTACACTGTGGATCTGGCTCCAGGGATTGCCACTGATGAACTTCCTGGATCTTTCTCAATAACTACAAAAAGGAAGGATCCTCCAGAGGAGTCCTTGGCCTGGGACGTTCTGGAGTACGAGGCTCGTCATCTGGATCGGAGCATCCCCCCCCCGAATCTGAGTCAGAGGTCTCCGATGTACAGGAGGAAGACTCCTCCTGACACTGGGGAGGAACGGTCCCTTTGAGAAGCCCTCTGTGAAGCGTATCCTCCCCACCCCTGGTGCCCGAGGGTTCACCTCTGGTGTCGGGTAAGGGGGAGGGAGTCTCCCTTCTCTGGCAAAGGGGATGCCTTGCTGGGCGCCAGTAGATGACTCTCTACCTCTCTGGTGAGTTGAGCCTTGGCCAACCAGGCAGCTAGAGTCTCCTTCAAGTCCACCGCCGGCTGTGGCGGGGGAGAGGGGGATACAGATATTAGGGTATCCGTATGGAGAGTATCCATAACCAGAAGGCGAGAAGCCCGGCATCCAGTATTGAGGCGCCGGGTACTGCGGCATCTGATAAAGCTGTGTCGGGTGCTGCGGCACCGGATACTGCGGGACCGGGTAGGGCAGCAGCGGATTAGCAGTGTCAGATACCCGGGTGCCAGGGGCTCTGACAGAGCAGAGGGCCCTGGGAAAGGCCCAGCAGGCGGGCCAGGTAAGGGTGGCCGGGCGGGCGTCAGGCCCGGCGTTGGAGCGGCATCCACAAGAGTGATGTCGGCTTGCGTCAGGTAGGCCGGCATCGGAGCCAGCGTCTGAGGATACAGTCATCAGAGGGTCCGGCCCTGTAGGAGACAGCCCTGACGTCAGCGTACCCAGCTCCTCAGTGTCAACCAGGGATGGAGGGTTGAAGTCCCTGGGGTCCAGCAGAGGAGACGAAGGAGCCTCAGAGCGTGGGACATTGGACTGGTCGAAAGGGTCCTACATAGGCTCTTTTGCTGGGTGGGGTGGGCCCCCCCGACGTCTGGCTTATTAGCTGGATTCGGGCTGGCGCCTGAGCCAGCATCCGACTTATTTGAACCCTAGTCCGACACAGGTCGCGCTGGGGATGCGGCCTTGTCAGGCACAAGAGGGACCGTGTGCCCTCCCAAAGGAGCCAGCAGCTTACCAGTCTTGTCTGGGTGAACATCGGTGGCACCGGCGTCCAACTAAGTGGACCCGCTCGACCCAGAGGGCCGCGTGGCAGCGGCCTTCCCAGGAGCAGAGGCCTCCTTTCCCCGGAGGCACCCGAGGGGCCCGAGCCCGAAAGGAGGGGCGACACTGTCTTGGACACCGCCAAGACGGTCGTCGAGGAGCAGTCCCCCGGAGGGGATGTTACCTTGAGAACCTCGACGCCGCCCGGAGTCGCAGAGGCCGTGGAGGTAGAGTCCCGGTCCCGGTGCGTGTCCTTTTTCTTGTGGCCTTCAGGGGAAGTGGAAGCCTTCTTCAACTTCAACTCCTCCTCCATGGAAGCCATCTTTTTCTTAAGAGTATGGGCCTCCAGGGACTGCTGCCTCCATTTTCAGGTGGCTGAACTGAACTTTTGGCAGTGCTGGCACTTCTCCACAGGATGGTCTGGGCCCAAGCAGACGTCTTTATGCGGCAGCTGGGAACCACACAAGTCGCACTTATTCTTATGCGATTCGGAAGGCATCAGGGACAGCATACACAGACGTTTGATTCAAAAAAAGAAAAAGAAAATAATTGGAAAAGTTAGGTAAAACTAACCGATGGAAGACTGACGAGCGAGTGAACTCTACTCAAAGGCACTTTCACAAGTCGACGGCAGGAAAGAACTGGAAGGCGGGTGTGGAGGACCGCCCCTTTATACTGACGTTGGTCACCTGACGTGGGGGTGGTCCCCTGCCAGAGACTGCTAGCTAGACATTTTTCTGTGGGGTCCCGATGCCTGCCGGGTCAGTCCTATATGTAATTATCTACTGCAAGAGCCCTCCTGAAGTAAGATCCGCTGTTCCTTTGCCTGGCAGGGACTGGTTCTATGACCCATTCCTGTAGCATAGCCTGCACTTCTTTAAACAGGAACAGGTGCCCCAGGAGATAAGTTTGTCTGTGGCAGATTACCTGGAGGGGTACCCAAAAGATCCACAGCATGCCCTTTTGCAATTACGTCCACAATCCATTCCTTTGTAGTGATCTCCCTCCACTAGGTCAAATGAAGGGAGGGACGACCCACCACAACCACCCCTGGGAGTAGTGGTGGTTGGGGAGTGTAGATCATGCTGAACCGGTGGGGGCAGCGCCACCAGCTCCACCTCCTATTTTCCTGGGTGCTGTAGGGCTACCCACTAGCTCTGGCAGCTGATAGATGAAAGAGACTCCTGTCCTTACCCCTGCCTGGTGTGGGGTAAAGAGATTTAACCAACCTTAACGTCGTCCTGGATGACTGAAGGCCGCATGCCTGTTGCACATCATAGCCAAATAGTTTAGTGCCTCTAAACAGTGTATTTAACACTGCCTGTTGCACATCATCGGCAAACCCAGCTACTCTGAGCCAAGAGTACATCATGCAATTGCTAGAAGCAGCTGCCCTGGCAGAGGCATCGAATACGTAGCAGGATGAGCAGATTAAGTGCTTACCCACTTCGGCCCCTAACTCAGTTTTGGCAGTACCCTCAGGTAAGGCCTGTGTTGCAGCCTTGGTACTCCTCCAGAGGGCATTCTGATACTTGATCTTATGGACCTGGTAGTTTGCAAGGAGCAGGCCCAATGAAGCAGAGGTATAAGTCTTTTTTCCCTATAATATCTACCTTTCTGAATTCCATATCAGGAGGGAGGGAGCTCATCTGTTTAGGCATCCTAGACCTGTCATGGGCAGCTGTGATCACCACTGAATCTGCTTCAAGCTGGCTGGCATAACAAGGCTTGTTAGATGGTGAACGGAACATCTTGTCAGCCTTTCTGGGAACAACTGGTATGGTATTAGGTCTATACCAGGTTACATACTGTAAATGGCATCCTCCAGGGCTGGACACAGTGGAGGAATGACTATACATGGTGACTCTGGCAAGTCTGAAAACACACATTTTCTTTGGGGAGCCTTCCTTTTCCAGAGTAAACCCCATGGCAGCCTGCATTTTCTGCATCACTGCCTGAAAAGAAGGGTCCTCTGGTGGTGATCCTGGAGTATTCACCAAGGATTCCTCACTCCATGAGGATAAAGCAGAACTAGCACCATGCAAGTACTTATCCTCGGCATAACACTCCTCTTCCTCATAATCTTCTTCCATTATGAGGTCTGGGTTATATTCCACCTCATCATCATCCCCCTCAGTGATGGCTGAGTTGGTCCCTTTGTTACAGTGCTGGGAGGATGAGCTGAGGGGGTCTGGAAAGTGGAAAGTCCAGTCGGCTTGAGTACAGGCTGATCAGGCAAGCCTGACAACAGGCACTATCATTTCAGGGAACGATACAGGCACTGTGTGCGCTCAACGACACCCATACTAGGGGCCTGTGACAGGGTGACCCCAGTCATAGTGGACACCCATGGGATAAACTGAACCCCCCCCCCCCAACTGCAGAGGTGCATGGCGCCAGGTGAGATGAGAACAGCATCTGATGGAGAGGTTTACCTGAGCAAGGCACCATGGATGGGACGAAACAGACCTGATGACCAAATGGAGACCCTGATATGGCTTCTTCACTGGATGAGTGGAAGATGGCTGGAGGCCGATCGACGCCAGAGAGAGAGGCGGAGCGCAGATGCCAGGAGCTACTCTAGAAGTCCCACTCTGAGGATGTCGAGGAAGAATCAGTGGAGCACGATCTATGGGCTCTGGAGGAGGACCCCCTGACAGAGCATTTGCGACAAATGTTTGTGATTTTGAAAGCAGCAAAAGGGAAATCACAGAGTTTGGAACTCAGTGCTTTGGCTTCTCAAAAGGAACTACAACGGGACAGGATCAGATCTACAGTACAGTAGCTTCTTGTTTTACATTGTTTCTTGTGGATTCTACTTGGTAGAAGGTTATTTCTTTTCTTTTTTACTACTAAGGGGCTAGCAGGGTATTGTTTGGGGCTGTTGGAATTTTGAAACCTGTTTTGGTAGCTATAAGTGGGCTCATTTGTTTGATTCACCGTGGTGAGCTGCATTTGTAGAGGCCTATTTCTTCTGTTTTAAAACATAATTGGTGTGATTTAACTAGGTCTGTTTCTTTGAATTGGAAACATATATCTTCTAATTCCAAGCCTATTTTGATGTGTTGTTGGTGAAGCTGTTTGAATTGGAGTCCTGTTTCTTTGGGTAGCAAACCTATTTTGGGGTCTTTGAGTAGAATTGTGATTCATTGTTGCTGGCTTCACCATACCTCTCAACCTCCTGCCTCATAAATCAGGGACAAGGCTTAAAAAAATCAGGGACAAAGGACCAAAATCAGGGACACATCTTCAAAATTGGGGATATCAACACAGGAAGCTGGTAGAATAAGGGGCTCAGTGTAAAATGCATTTTCTAAGGAAGAACAAGTCTGTAACTTTAAGGTTTGACATTATTTTGTTCTTACAACTCCCACTGTTTGGTCACAGAAACACAATTTTTAGGAGGGACAGAGTACAATTTTGAGGCAAAATCAGGGACATCCCTGAAAATCAGGGACAGTTGAGAGGTATGGGCTTCACTAGCTGCAAAGTTTGAGTGCAGATTGGGGGAAGGGTGCTAATGGTCTGACCAGAGGCCTCAGCTACCTGACTGTTTCTGGAAGACATGGGCTGGTCCCACCCCTGGTCCATTATTTCCTATATACCAGGTGTTCTGACATCACTTCCTCAAACAGGCAAAGGATATGCACCTGTCATAGCAAAAGCAGACATCCAGGAAAGGAACAGCAGCAAGTGAAGAGGTGACTGATCTCAGTGGAAGGGAAGTAAATGCAAATCTAGGAGCTTTCATTATTACTTCTTCGCATTGATATTGCATTGGGGAAAGGAGGAGTAGGAGTTTGAAGAAGGTTGTGCAATGGCTACTTAAAGTCTGTTTTTGAGTGTGGACAGGAAGGATAGGAATATAAAAAGCAGTTGCTCAATATATCTAAACGTGTGCAACAAAGGAAGTAAGGGAAATAAAGAAAATGTTTTGCACTGATAGAGGTGGGAGAGGGGAGACTTGGGGGAGTGTTTGGTATCCTGCATCTGGAAGGATGGGGGGGGGGTCACTGGTGGGCACCGACAGCAATGGGTAGGGTGGTAGGCTGCAACAACTGCGGTGCACCAATCTTTCTAAAAATTGCCTGGAGTGTGAGAGGATGTTTAGTGT
This sequence comes from Neoceratodus forsteri, assembly GCA_016271365.2. Lineage (NCBI taxonomy): Eukaryota > Metazoa > Chordata > Ceratodontiformes > Ceratodontidae > Neoceratodus > Neoceratodus forsteri. The sequence continues at coordinate 1,342,802,697 of CM057450.1, read as the reverse complement.
GCAACCACAGAGAAAAACTTAGAAAGGAGATTGAGGGTCTGCAGGAGGAACTAAGACAGGCAAGGCAGATTGGGGATGGGTTTAGCCCAATACTGGAGGGAGGAAGAAGGGGAGATGAGGGAGGGTGATTTAAGCCAACAGTGGTAAGGAGAGGGTCAGAAGAAGGGAAGCAGACACAAAGGGGCCCAGGCCAGGAAGAACAATTGCCGGGGAAACCAGGTCAGGAGACAAAAGACAAATGGAAGGAGGAGATAGGGACTTGTGTTGGGAGGCAAAGAAGTGGCAAAAGTCATGGAGTGGAAAGGAGAGAACAGGTTACTATGAAGAGAGAGGGAGTGGGCATTTGTGAAGGGCCTTCAGAAAATAGTTGTGCACTGCTAGAGAGGAAGAAGGTGGAGGAGGAGGGAAATGATGAAATTAGAGGAGTAATTGATAAATGCCTGGACCAAACTGGAGCGGGGGGAAGTTCTGCTGGGAGAATTGCAACAGGGGTAAAAGGAGGAAATAATGTGCAGGAGGAAGAAGAGGAGCTGGAAATTTGAGAGGGAGATGAATGGAAGCAAGCAGGGAGTAAGAGGGGTGGAATCTTAGTGCTGGGGGACTCAATACTAAGAGGAGTTAGGTGGGGTAGCAAGGGGGAGAGGCATAGTCGCATTTGGGTGTAGGCCATGCCAGGAACGACAGCAGAAAGGGTGGGACAGTCTGTTCTGAAATATGCTAGAAGCCTTATTTAATTATACATCTTGGGACAAACAACCTGGCTGACAAGACAGTAGATACAGTCCAGAGAAGGTTTGAGGAACTAGCACAATTATGTGAGGGGGCAGGAAGATCAGTAACTTTTTCAGAGATACTTCCGGTGCCAAAGGCAAGCACAATAAGAAAGCTGAGAATAGAGGAATTTAACAGATGGCTAAAAACCTGGTGTTGTGCTAAAGGGTATGGGCTGTTGGGGGATGGGGAGGGACCTGGGAGGACAGTAGTCTCTATGCCAAGGACAGACTACACTTGAGTGAGGAGGGAAAGAAAGTGTTGAAACAGAGGATGGAGGAGTACACAGAGGAAGTTGGGAATTTAAACTAGGAGTGGGGGGTGGCAGTTGGGGAAGAGATATGCAGAGACCACAGGTTGGGAAACCATATGAGCTTACCCCCCACAACAGTGACAAAGGACAAATGGCAAGTACTGTTGGTGATGCTAGGAAAGGAAGGCAGGATGGGAGGGGGGGGAAAGGGTGGAAGGTGGTTACCCTTAATGCTAGGAGCCTTGGAGGGAAAACTGCAGAGTTACAGGTTCTCATGGCAGAGGGAGAGGTGGACATTGCAGCTATCACGGAAACATGGGCCACCCAATACAATGACTGGGACCTGTCTGTACCAGGGTACAGGTTATTTCGTAGGGACAGGGTGATTGGGAAAGGAGGGGAGGGTGGCACTATATGTGAAGGAAGGACTGAAGTGTGTAAGGGAGGAAGGGGAGGAGGGTAGTACGGAGTCACTTTGGATGCGAATCCAGGATTCCAAGAATAGGATTCTTAGCATGGGAGTGGTGTACAGGCCACCATCTCAGACGGAGGAGTTAGACAGGGAACTAGCGGGACAGATCAGGAGGACCTTCGAGAAGGGTAGTGTGGTGATTGTGGGGGACTTCAACATGCCAGGAGCGGACTGGAGCACCCCAACAACCAGGAACAGAAGGGAGCAGGTACTGCCGGATGCCTTCCAGGACAGCTTCCTGCTGCAAATGGTCAGTGAACCAACCAGGTTAGGGAATACCCTTGACCTTGTGATGGCAAATGGGGACTTTGTGAGAGAACTTACAGTGAGGAACTGCTGTCAGGAGTGACCACCACTCAGTATGGCTCACATTGGATATGGGCAAGGAAGGTGAATCTGGCACAATAGTGCTGGACTTCAGGAGGGCCGACTTTGGGAGGATGGGGGAAGTGATGAAAGGGTACCTGGCCAGAATTCAATCCAGTATGGACACTAACCAGAGGTGGGAGCTCATAAAGCTGGGGATAGTGGAGGCAACCAAAACCTGCTGCAAAGCCCAGAGCAAGAAGGCTAGGGCTAAGAAACCGATCTGGTTGAGCAAGGAGGTCATGGAAAAGGTAAAGAGGAAAAGAGCTGCCTTTAGGAAGTACAAGAAAACAGGGAAGGGGGAGGACAGGTAGGAGTACTTGACAGAATCGAAGGAGGTGACAAGGGCAGTAGTAAGGGGAGCCAAAGCATCTAAGGAACTCAGGCTGGCACAAGGCATTAAGAAGGGGGAGAAGGACTTCTCTAAGTACATCAGGGAGAAAAGGAGCTGTAAGGACCACATAGTAAGGATTAGGAAGGAGGGGGGTTGGGTGGAAGCAGGGTGCGATAAGGCGGAAGCACTAAATGAGTACTTCTGCTCAGTATTTACTAAAGAGAAGAGGGGGGTGACACCCAAGGTGGGAGAAATGGCAGAAGCAGAGGGGGAAGTGGTGACAGATGGGGAAATCATGGAGAGCAGAGTTCGAGAGGGTTTGAAGGCACTGAGGGTGGACAAGGCGCCAGGCCCAGATGGCATCCACCCCAGGGTACTGAAGGAGCTGGCAGGGGTCCTTGCAGAACCGCTGGCAGACCTATTTAATGCCTCACTACATTCGGGGTGTGTACCTCAGGACTGGAGGATGGCTCATGGTGCCCTCCACAAGAGTGCCCTAAGGATGAACCGGGAAACTACAGACCAGTGAGCCTCACATCCATCATGGGTAAGCTAATGGAGACTATCCTGAAGGAGAGGCTGGTAGCCCCTAGAGGCCAAGGACTACAGGACAGCAGACAGCATGGCTTCATACGTGGCAGATCCTGCCAAACCAACCTGGTCGAGTTCTATGACTGGGTAACTAGGCAACTGGACAGGGCCATGCAGTGGATGTCCTGTATCTGGACTTCAGTAAGGCATTCGACTCAGTGCCACATGGAAGGCTGGGAAGGAAGTTAGTAGGCACAGGGGCGGGTGCAAAGCTGGTGAGATGGGTAGGAAACTGGCTGCAGGGAAGGCAACAGAGGGTGGTGGTGGGTGGGGAGCTCTCACATCCAAGGGCAGTGACAAGCGGTGTTCCACAGGGCTCGGTGTTGGGACCAGTGTTGTTTGGGATATTCACTGCACACATATCATGGGACATCAAGAGCAAGATCAGACTGTTTGCTGATGATACCAAAGTAGGCGCGGTGGTGGATGACCTAGGGGGATGGCAGGGGTTGCAGGATGATATGGCAAAGCTTGAAACCTGGTCAGACACCTGGCAACCGGGCTTTAATGCCAAAAAGTGCAAGGTGCTGCATTTTGGGATGAAGAACCCAAGGAGGAGTTACCAGCTAGGGAAGTGCAGCTAGCCCAGACAGAGGAGGAGAAAGATCTGGGTGTGCTCATTACAGGGTCAATGAACAACTCGGCACAATGTAGGAAGGCAGCTGCACAGAGCCAACAAAATGCTGGGTTGTGTGCAAGGTATATCCTCGAGGGAGGAGAAATGATTCCTGCCACTGTATAGGTCATTAGTTAGACCACACCTGGAGTACTGCGCAGTACTGGCGTCCCTGATCGAAGAAGGACATTAAGTTACTGGATGGGGTGCAGCACAGAGCGACAAAGATGATCAAGGGGCTGGGAACTTATCATACTGAGGGAGGTTGAAGGAGTTGAACATGTACTCACTGGAGGAGAGGAAAGACAGGGTGACATGATTGAAACCTTTAAATACATGAAAGGAATAAACAAGAGGCAGTACAGAGGGCTGTTGAAAGTAAGGGAGGGAGGGCCCACGATATGAGACTGGAGCGAGGAAGGTTGAGAGAGAGATGGAGACACTTTTTACAGAGAGGGTGATGGCTGGGTGGAATCGTTACCTGCTGAAGTGGTATGCAGTAGAACAGTGGACTGCTTCAAACGAGGATGGGACAGGACAAGGGGGAGGGTTAATGAAGGGGAAGGGTGGAAGGGAAGGTCAGCTGCAGAATAAGGGGTGCTAGCTGCACATTCGAGTAGACTTGATAGACCTCTAGGCCTTTATCTGCTGGCAAATTTCGTATGTTCGTATGGAGATCCCGTTGTTACCCATTTTCCAGGCTGTTGTTTGGAGGAGGACGGCGAAAGAGAGGAGGAGACCCCAAGTAAGACTTTGACTAGCAATGTATTACTGGGGCAGAAGTTTTCAAGCAAGATGGAAGAAGCCATTTTGGCTGAAGGGACTTTTGTACGATTTTAAACCTCCTCCTACGAAAAATGACTGTTCTCCTGATGTTGACTGGGGAAAGTTGCAGATGGGGGGGATCCTGAAGTAACCCAGTTAAGGGAGTATGTAATAATCAAGGATGGGAGATAGGAAGAAGTTCTATATCATACGAGGACCAACCCCCAGACAAAGCAAGTGGATGCCCAGGTAGTCGTGTCAGTGGCACATGAAAAAAAAAGGTGATGGAGGATGTGCACTCGTCACTCGGGGCACAGCCATGGGAAGGTATTGGCTAGACTCGCTCTGCATTTTGATTGGCCTGGCATGTACAGGCAGGTGGCAGCATACTTTAAGACCTGTTGTAAGGACAGACAGACAGCGATCACTGATAATGATGTGGGAGGAGTAACCCAGAGGGTGAATGGCAAGAGATGGCACCCTTGGAGGAGGAGGGGGAGATTCCCACATAGAACAGAAGGGCAAGGTAGTGGCCAACACCAGTAGAAGTGTAAAAGATTTGATATATAAGCCCAGAGGTTAGGAACTGGCTGTTAGGCAAACAGCGTGGTATGTTACTAGCCTACCTTTAAATGTTTAAGGTGGGGACGGAGCAAGGTAGTTCTCCCCCCGAAGGCAGTTATACTGGGTGCTGGATGGTCCAGCCATTCAAATGTATCTGGTCAGGGAAAGTCAGAAGATGGCATAAAACTGCTGTTAGTAGTTCTTCCTCCTGGTGTATGTAATGCTTTGTAGTTTACTAATGTAGTAAATTTGTACAATGGCTCATGGTATTTGTATAATGATGGAAAAAAATAATTATGAAAGGGACCCAGAGACAGAGCTTCAGGTGAGAAAGGGCTGAAGCTCCACACTCTTCCAGGGCGTTAGTTGAGATTTGGACAACCGTTGGACGGTTGCTCTCTTATGCAGGGGGATTTGTGACAAGGTACCCCTGTCACAGTAGACACCCCCCCCCCCCCAAAAAGCAGTTTATGTGTTTTGTACAATGTCCAACATGCTGGTTGGCTGGTTATAAATTAAGTGCTGAAGTGCTTACAAAGTGTTCTGTGCATATTAACCTAAAACAAAACTAAGAGTACAGTTACAAAATGAAAGGGCTGTCTTAATATAAGAACAACAACTTGTGTTTCCTTTTTCTAGCTGTTAGCAGCCCCGTTCTAAGATATATTTTGCAGCAGACAGAATGAGGTATTATGACCCTGCAGGAAAGTTTAGGAGAGTACAAAATGTTTCGACCTCGGCTCTGACATTTAACAATGTTGTAAACAAGTTATGTAATGTTCCTCCAGGTGTCAAATAACTGTTCTCTATGGAGCAACAGTGGCCCCCTAGTGGCTAGTTTTGTTATGTTTGCTATTAATCAAAAGGCAAGGGAAACTTTTTTTTCCAACTTCTAGTGAGCTTATAAAAAGCCCTACCTCAGTGCTGAGATAGTATAGATAGCGAGGTCAGTTGGATACTGACTGAGGAAAGTGAAAGACCTCCTGCTAGTGTGCGTTTTCACATTGTTTGATTCATGTTAGGCTGAAGAAAAGCCCTAAAAACTGTTGAAGTTAAGCAGCTGTCTTACCATTTTGCTTTCTGTATATTTTACTTAATAAAGATAAAATGACAAACGCACTTGTGCATTTTTTACACACCTGAATTGTGGTCTGCCTAAAAGTGTTTTTATCCTAAACCCACACCCGGGTGACAGGGTCGTGACTGTAATGGTTGACTGTGGGGATGGGAGGAGCCCAGTGATGACACTGCCGTGCTGCCTGTTACAGGCTTGGTAGCGCCTAAGCAAGCCCCAACCTTGGTGTCTGGTCGATGGTCGGGAGGGCTGTGGTCACTGCCACCATAGCGGGTGATGATGTGGCTAAAGACGTACCAGCTGGCCACCATGATGACCTGGAGCACTTTAGGAGGCCTTGTCTTTATCCTTGCCTTAGTGTTTATGCTTGTGGCTGTCCGGTAATTTTTCCTTGGATTTCGACAACAGAGATTCGGTCGACGGGGCAGGCAACACAGATTTTTCCTACATCTGTTTTTCCATCTCTGCCAAAGTTTTCTTTAATAAAAACTTTATCAATGCCCCTTTTCTGCGTTGCCTGGTAGCAGAGTTGAAGCCCCTCAGCTCTCGCATGTTTGAACATTGTGAAAGAAACCCAAACAGCAGACACACACTTTAGAACAACCAGATTTCGACAACAGAGATTCGGTCGACGGGGCAGGCAACACAGATTTTTCCTACATCTGTTTTTCCATCTCTGCCAAAGTTTTCTTTAATAAAAACTTTATCAATGCCCCTTTTCTGCGTTGCCTGGTAGCAGAGTTGAAGCCCCTCAGATCTCGCATGTTTGAACATTGTGAAAGAAACCCAAACAGCAGACACACACTTTAGAACAACCAGATTCCTGTTTTTTGTTATACAGCTTGCATTAGGAATATGTACTTGCAGGGAATTGTCCAATATTCACAAAGCCTGCAAGCAAAAGAACATTTTTGTGGTCTGGCTTTGTGACAGAGAAAGGTAACGGCAAATGTCTTGCCTAATAAACAGATCTCTGACATCTGAAAACCATCTGAAGAGGGTATTCAGAGGACCCAAGCTGCAGTGGCTCACCTGTTTGGTCACTCAATGGCAGCCACTCCCCAAAACTTCACACCTTTTGCTTGGTGCCAACAGTTTTTCTTTTTTTATAAATTTATTTTTATTGACTATGCCAGAAAAACAAAACAAAAAAAAAAAACACAAAAAACACAATATTCAAGGTATACATCCAAGATTCAGAGACATGGCAATCTTGTACAAGAATGTCATAAATTCAGGATTAAGGCTCTCATCACCCTTTGTTACATCATAAGGGGGTTTATAACATCATAGTTCAAAGTGTCAAAACTTCAGTGTCCAGAAAGTTCTTGAACTGGCCATTTGCACTATGACCCTGGACTTGAATCCAAAAAAGATCACACCGATAAGTCCCTGAATGCAATACTCATTTTGGTCAAAGACCTCTCAAAAGTCAAAATAATATGTAAAAGTTCCCACACAATGAAATACAGCCGTTTTCCCTGAACTCTAACTGCAGTAGCCAATTCTTAAGGGAAATTAATAAAAGAGAAAAAAAAATACCACTCTTAAGGCATACTATATGTAAGCTTACATATGATCAGCACAAACTGTAAAATGGAATAAACAAGTGGCAGAAATCATGTAACATACCAGTGGAGAGTCAGGGAATAGCAGGGTTCGGCATGAGGGAACAGCTCCACATCCAAAATTAAAAATGGCCACCCGGTCAGCTCCATCTTGGAGTCACCCATCAAAGACACAATCAATTAAGGGGAAACTAGAGCCCAAAAAACAAATGTAAAGCCCGAAACTCGGCATCTTTAGCATGCCAGCACCTGACAACCACTGGTTTAATAAGAATATTAACAGGTCGGCATTAGAACAGACTCAGTCTTGAAATAACCACTTAAAACAGTATGAAAAGTCATTGTTCCCCAAATGGACCTGCTCCTGCACAGATTATCCTCTTCAGTATTCCTGGTGTTGAAATTTGCCTCTGCAGGATCGGATCTATAAACAGACAGATCTTCCCCGCATAAGAGACACAGAGTCTGGATGGAAACAAAAGGGCATGTGAGATCCCAAGCTGCCATAGTTCTGATAGCACTCCCTCAAAGGACTTCCTCCATTGCCGAGTTGTGTAGGAGATGTCAGGGGAACAAAAATTACGGGTACCGTCCAATAGCTGTAGCTGTCCTTTAGCCCTGGCTGCTTGCAGAATCTGCTCCTTAATCTCCTGGCCAAAAGTAACAAGAATCACTCGGGGTATACCCTCATACGCAGGTCTTCTTCGTGGGTTCACCTGGTAAGCCCTAATAAGTACTCCATCACTGTTAAAACCAAGCAAAGTAAAAAACACAGATGACACAAATACCAGTGGGTCCTGTCCCTCCCATTCCTTTGGGACCCCCAATAAGTGAATGTCTGCTGATCGAGCACCACTTTCTAGATGTTCTAGGTGAAGCTGCATCAGTTTATTCTCCTGAACAAGGCCTGCCATGGTGGTAACAGCCTTCTCTGCCACAACTTACAACTGTTGGGAGTCCGTAGCCACTTGGTCCACTTTTGTTTCTACAATGGCAACCCTGGTAAAGCTTTTTTTTTTTTTTTTTTAAATCAAGTTCTTTAACGGAAACTTCCAATTCTTTAACAGCCCTGAGCACTGCGGCATTACAAGGTCCACCATCAGCGCCTGGCTCTATCTATAGGGCCCAAGCTGCAGTCCAGAGGTCGAAAGTAGGAGATGTGCCCAGGCGATTCCGGCACCGAACGTGGCTGGGAGCGGAGAGTAGGCCTTCGCCTACTCACGTGCCAGTTCTTTTCCCTTTTCTTGGTTGCCCCGGGAGATCACACATGCAAGGACATCCAGCACGAGACAGGCACGCTCCCGTACCTGCCCACAGGACATCCGCCACATCCCATGCCCCTTATGCTGTCTCCGCTGCTTTGGACCTCCAGCCACCGCTAGGGGCCATTCCTACAGCAGCAAACATTACCTTCCCCCTCCCAGGAGAGGAGAGCGGTCTGAGGATGCTCAGTCTTCCCCTGCGCCTGCCAACCCCCGACGACCAGAGTCCGTTCACGAACCCGGGTCGCCAGAGTGGCGAGAGGTGTGGCATCCAGTGCCTGAACCCTCTGCATCACTGGGCCGGCCAGCAGCAGGCTTTTTGAGGCCCTCAGCACTGCTGGACTCAGTAAGCATGAGCAGCAGGGCTTAGAGAAGATGGTCTAATTAATTAAGGCAATGGACTCCAAAACTGAGTGCACTCTTCAGCAATTAGAAGTGCATGTTACGCATGCAAAAGAGGTGGTGACAGATATGTGTATGGGTGCCACAGTGCTGACCAAAGAACACATGCAGATTGGGGGGGGGGGTCATGAAGCCCTGGAGAATGAGATGAAGGCTGAGAACTTGAGCTCAGTTGGTGTACCAGAGGGACACAATATTCTAAAGTACCTGAGGACCTGAATTTCAGAAACATGTGGAAATTCAGGATGTGGTGCTAGGGCTGATGCCCATTCTTAATACCCGCTAGACACTGTGGCAATGTTAAAATCTTCCCCAATCTGCTGTTTTAGACCGCAGCACAGTGCAAACAGTATGACTCCATTCACCACTGTCTTGAAGTTTTGGCTGTTAACTTTTTTGTTTTCCGCCCACCTGCCTGCAGATTGCCTACGAAGGTAATACATTCCAGCACAATGGCCCTAAGGATGCCAGACAGTGGGTTGAAAAGTTGGAAAGGGAGTTTCAGGCCTGAGAAGACAAGGGTTTGGATTCAGAAAGGACCAAAAAACTGAATTTGTTCCTCCTGTTGGGACATCACTCATGTGCAGACAGATGAGCCTCTTCCTTTTAAGGATGGATCTCTGAATTAAAGTAACTGGTTATGTGGCTCAAGTATTCCATGTTTAGGCAAGTGTTATAATCAATGCTTATCTGAAAAAAGGTGCAAGATTTAGGGTCTCTTACAAATCTGGTAAATTTGAATGGTGTTGGCCTTGTGACACAGGAGACGGGCTGGGATTATGAGGCACTGACTCAAAAGGACTCTGCAGTTTGTACTGGTTTTGTTGTTTCATGTGCTGCGTTTGACTTATTCACACTGTTCTGTTTCTCAACATAGAGAATGCTGTTTGGATTTGCTGCTTGAGAACGACTGGGAAGACTGTACTATGTTAGGCTTGGTGGTCTCACTTGGAATGCTTTCAGTTTCAAGTTGTGCTTTGCTGCATTTAAAAGTTTATTGTCACCATATTTTATATAAGGTTTTAGTGTTTCTTCCGCCTTTACAGTGAAGTGCGATGTTCTATTTTTTTTGCTTGCTATAGGATTTAAATCGCAGTTTAGTAGCTGTGTTCTATAATACCCAATTGTATGCTTAACAAGTCTATTAATACCATAGCTGTTGAAACTGCCAGCATTTTCTGAACTGTTCTCTGTATGTACTCAAACATCTCCATTGTCCTGATTTGCTAGCCCATTATTTCTAATAGCTCCATGAGAAGTCCGAATTATCCACTGCTTAACACCGATAAAAAATTGCAGCCTAGGTCACAGTTTCTCAAATGGTGAAGCCAGCCTCCCTGGGGAGGCCCCCACCAGTTCCAGCGGAGAGCCAGTCAAGCCTGACAATCTACTGTACCAAAAGCATTGGTGCAAGTTACTGTGAAATCGTTAAACTATAACTTTTTATTCTATTTCTGATCACCCCTTTTCTCCAGTCTTCTAAATTCTCTCCCCCACCACACACACAGGTTGAGTCTACTGTATTATTTGTTTTAAGATCTGAAGTAACTGAAAAGGAGTGTTCCTTTTAATACAACTAACCCCAGGTGTACAGTATATCAGCATTCACAGCTCTCTTGGAATACCCATTGTTCCTTAAGGTCAGGAAGCAGTCTGTTGCATGCTAGTTTACCAGTCATAAGAAAAGCGATGATAAACGATGGGTGCTCAAAGCAGAGATTAGTGCTGAAACCCTACAGTATGGATGAAGGCCCTTTAAAAAAGGAGTTATTTTATTATTTCTGATCTCAAACATTTTGAAGCCAAGAAGTAAAGAGTGGCTCTTACAAGATTGGAGAAAAGGATGCTCTAAAATGGAACAAAAAGGATTAGGTTCAATATTTTTACAGTAACATGCACTGCTGCTTTACATTTTGAGTAGCTGATGTTTGGTACAGTATGAAGAGACTGGAAAACTAAACATAAATAGTCCCAGGTGAACAGACTCTGTCATTTACAGTATTCAATGTGATTTCAAGTTCTCTCAGACCGGTGTACAGGGGCAAAGTAATGTATGGAGTTTTTTCTATGGGGAGGCCTGATGTTTTTCAATGAATTAGAGGAGGTCTGAGATTTTTTCAGTATCTTTGGGTAGGCTCACTAAGACACTGTTCGAGAACTAATGGCCTAGGTGAAAGCAAGCCAGAATAAAAGGCCATGTATCCATCAACTTTTTCCTTGGTTGTATTTGAACCTATTATGATTTCTTGTACCTTTTAGGAGTATGTTTAAAAAAGGTACTAGCACCAAGTCACACTATGAGGTCAGCTTACTTTCTCCATACACCAACCAAACATAAAATAATTGGGACAGATTGGCTCGGTGGCGCTGGAGGTTGAAGCGCTGGTCACTACACCTCATGCCACGCCGGCAACCCGGGTTCAGGAACAAGCCTGGGTCGCCAGGGGGTAGAGAGGATCAAGCATCCGGAGGACTGCTCTCCTCTCTTCAGGAAGAAGGGTTTGTCGTCCCGCTCACTGACTGCCCTCTGGCGACGGCCGGGGGGGGGGGGCAGTACGGGTTGGAAGGCACATACAGATGCCCTGGCACCGGTAGGGGAGGCAAAGTGGGAGAAAAATGGTGGAAAAGAAAAAGAGCCTGGCAGGCTCTGCGATGGTCTGCCGCATAACGGCCTGCCAGGGCTCTAGGTGGAAAAACACAATAATTTAAAAAAAAGATAACTGGCCCAAGTCACAAAGAAGGATAAACAGAACTTCCAAGGCTAGGACAACAGTCTACAAGGACATGTGACACAGTCGAGATCTGTTCTTCAAAGCCAAGACTGTCAGTATTGGGGACTAGATCACCACCACTGCTCAGGAGAAAAGAGTACAGATATTCCATCAGACTGCAGTGAGTTTGGGCAGTCAGATATGGAAGGTGCCATCCAAGTGGTTACTAGGCTGCACTGGATCATCTCTTTGCTGGATCCTTCTCCAACCCTGTTGATCTACGCTGGTGTAGTAGAACTAGCCCTGACCATATCAGGGCACTTTAGTGCTTCTTTGTGGGAGAGAGTCTTTCTGCCAGCTTTGACAAAGACAGTCGTGAGACCCCAGCTCAAGAAACAGTCCTTAGGTCTGGGCATCCCTGCTAACAATCAGCCTACCTCCAATATGCCATTCTTGGCCAAGATTATGGTGATGGTAGTGGAGGTGTAGTTACGTGAACACCTAGAGAAGCGCATCCTTGAGCCATTCCAGTCTGGTTTCTACCGGAACCCCAGCATTGAGGTGGGATTCCTCAGAGTGCGCGACGTTCGTGTCCTTGCGAGGGGCTGAGCGATTTCGGCGGTGATCCTCCTCAACGTCTTACAACATCTGACATGTTGGACCACAGGTTTGGTGGCTGCAATAAATGCACAGGATTGTGTGGAGTTGTTTGGATTTGCGCATGCATGGTTCTGGTCATTCCTAATGGATTGGGAACAGTGGATGGTGACTGGACCATACTTGTCACGACCAACTAGTTTTGACTGTAGTGTTTCTCATGGGTCAGTCCTCTTCCCTATACTCTCTGCCATGCATATGCTGCCCCGGGAAGAGATCACCAGGAGAATCGAGGTCTGGAGATCACTGTCATGCAAATTATTCCCAACTGTATTTCACACCTAAGCAAGGTTAAGGCGATCGTTCACTGCTGTTAATCCAGCAGTGCCTGGTGCAAATAAAGGATAACTGAATGGCTTCCAATTGGCTGGCTCCAAATCCTAGTAAGACAGATTGGCTCATGGTAGTACCAGACACAGTCAAGTCTCTGCTTTAAAAAGCAACCAAAAACTGCCCATCCTTGAAGCAGTTCAACTTGAAACTGAAAATGCAGACAGCAACCAGGGAGTAGCTCGTGATAAAAGGTTGACCGTGGAATCCAATGTGTCAGCTGTAGTCAACAGCTGCTTTTACCATCTCAAGAATATCACGGTTCGTCCCCTTCTAGAACCAGATGATCTGAAAACACAGAGAGGCATTCATCTCTTTGTGCCTTGAATATTGTAGTGTGCTACACAAGGGCCTGCCCTCTGGTCAAATCTGACACCTGCAGCTAATGCAGAATGCTGCTACTCACCTTCTGAGCTCCTTGTGGAGGTCGGACCATATTACTCGCAACCACAGGTTATTACTCTGACTTTCAAGGTATTGAATGGACTGTGTCCACCTTCACAATCTTCTGACCCCACAAAATTGCAGCAGTAGAGGCCTTTGATTCAGGGACCAAGGACTACTCATGGTTCTCTACTTGAGACTTAAAGAACAGGTATCTACTGTATGGTACCCAGCTCCCCTCAAACATATAACATGGTAGATCTGCTCTACTGTTGAGGGGCATTATAATTTCTATGTGCTTCCTTCTGGTGAAAAAGTTATAGCACCCCAAATTTGCACCCCTATAAAAACAAAGCCTTGTCTGACATGCCTCCTTTTGTGATGTCAGAAAATGAATACTGAGGGTGCATGTCATTAACCTGTATGTATGCGATATGCCTATGGCGTTTAGTACTATTTAGAGGTGCCTGTAGACAAATCAAAGCAGCCGCTGGAGTAACAGTCCCTATTTACTGGAGTGGTCACTTTCATTGTTCCAAGTGGCAACTCTAAATAGTACTAAACGTCATTGATAAATGGCACCAGTATAGATCTATGGAGCACACACAAGCAGCCTTCATTTTCTGACATCACAAAAGGAGGTGTGTCAGACAAGACTGTTTTTATGGAGGTGCAAATATGGGGTGCTATAACTTTTTAACCAGAGGAAAGCGTATAGAATTTTTAATGCCCCTCAACAGTAAAGCAGATCTACCATTATATGTGTTTGAGGGGAGCTGGGTGCCTGACAGTAGGTAGCTGCTCTTTAAATCAGTGGGGGAACAGGGTGTTTTGTCTGAAAGGGGCTCTTCTGCTCGGCCTGCCATGGTCCCATTTTACGAATCATCTATGGATTCACATTCTGCTTCAATATATATTTTTTTTTTCAGGATTCTTATGAGATTGTTTATTTAGTTGTATTTATTGTCTCGTGTTGTTACAGCACTATACAGCACTGTAACTATTTAGCAGGCACTTCACAGACAAAAATCCAGTCCTAAACGGGGCCTACTACAGTTATATTCTGGATCAGTACAATGGACTACAGGGCATTAAGGCATCTGAGACATTAGACCCATATCACAGGCTGTGCAAAAACAACTCTGTACTGTTGCTGTATAACCAAATAACCGACTTCCTTTATCAGATGAAACTACATAAGGAAGTGTTAGCAGGGATAAAAATTAAGAAAATAATCTGGTGTGGGAGGCGGAATACCAAAAACCTAATTTGGTATTCCGTCTTAAAAGTCTTGTATTCCACCTATTCAAAAGAGCAAACTGCAGACTGACTGCATGGAGGAGTGGTATTCCATACATAATACCAGCATGATGAAAATTGTGTTTTCACCTTGAAAACTGGTATGCAAAACAGGGCAGAATACCATTAAATTCGAGCCCTGGTTAACTAGTGGATTTCAGACGCCAACAGCAGAAGTACAGACAGATCTAATCTTAAACTTGTTTTACTCAGATCTTTCATGCAGCTCTTGACTTTTTCAAATTCAACAACTCTTCAACAAGCCTGAACATTGCCCGTAGATTTCAGAATTGCTCAAACAGCCAAATGTTATTCATTTCCAGAAAATGTTTAATCCCATCATGGCAGGGTTTAAAACACAAATGCACGCATGTACACACAGATTTACGTTAATGAAACAACAGTATCTCTCCTTTCACAAATTCAGTGCTGAATAGCACCTATTAACTGCAAACAGTAAGTTTATTAAAAAAGCAAGTGGCACTTTTTTTCCTATTAAACAAACAAACAAAGAAAAAAGCATCTTTTGTAGAGATGAGGTAGCCGGACACAAGCAATCAAACTTTTTATGTAGTCATTTAATATTACACACCGGTTAACATCACTATCAGACTACATATTAAAGCTGTACCAACCACACATTCTTAACATGATTAGGCTACCTGGTGGCCTAATGGTAAGAGGAATGGCATCATCCCAATGACTTGGGTTCCAGTTCAGGTTGTCGTATATCAGGTAGCTGGGGTAGTAATGTGTATCCATCTCAGACTCCTCCTACCTCAGGGACGACAGGGTGACCCCTGCCACTAAACAACCTCCCTTGGGCGTGCGTGTGTGTATAAAACACCTCCCATTTCGGGCTGTATTCCAGTGGGAGTGGGATGTGGGGGGGGGTTATAAACAGGTGGGAACACAGGTGACACTTGCAGGTGACAGGTACATTGTTCAAACCTCTAGTAATGTCATTCCCCCCATTCCACCCCTACCATTTCCCATCAGGAAGCTTCAGCCAGTTCTCACTGGCTGGCTGGCCAAGCCCTAGCCAGAGATAAGTCTGGCACAGTATAGGAAGGGACAGGCAGTGGGCATCTTTGGTCAATGGCAACCTTTATTTCACACACTTTGCAATGCAAACCTGGATATCTAGCTCAAAAAGTAAATCTGAAACACACACACACACACACACACACACACACACACACACACACACACACACACACACTCTCTCTCTCTCAGACATGCAGACGTGAGCCAATCTTTTAAGATAACCCCCTTTATAAAACAGATTAAGTAATATTAGTTGACCTTATATGCCAGGTACCAATCGTTGTCCTTGGATGCTTTACTTCCAGCTTTATTCTTGTACACCTCAACTCTGTACTGACGAACCAGGAGCAGATCTTTCACCATGGACTCAAAGTTCATTTTACTCAGCACCACACTCTCCAGTTTTTTGCTCCCTAAAAAGACAGAAAAATATCCTGGTAAATAAACACTCTCAATCTAACAAAAAGAAGCTCCTTCTATACCACTTAAGTGTGGTAGCACAATTTGATAATATTAAGAACAGCATATGGGCTTTAGGACAGTAGTGCATTTTTTAAATACATACTGGTTTTGAAAGTAAAGTTACAGTGTCGAGTTTAGTTGGTTGCAAAAGTGAAAATGTGTTCTGCCAAAGCGTTATGATTAATCTAGCACTAGGGAGAAGAGAGCTTTGACAAACTCTATAATACACAGGTTGTAATACACACTCCTGTATTAAGAGTTTGAAAGCGCTCTGTTTTACTGTGTTAACACCACTCAGTAATTATAAATTGAATAACAGATAGAAAATCATCAGTAGCAAGGCTGTATTCCACAGAGGGATTCTAGTCGTGGCATCATAAACCACGAAAGCAAAGCTCGACTGATCTGTGATGTCACCAAAATCCCAAGATGGAGCGACAAGCCTAGTTACTGATGGGTTTTCCATCAGTTATTATTTGTAATATATGGTATTCTAAACAGGAGGTTGTCCCAGAGAAGACGGTGGGCAGCTTTAAGAAGGCCTGGGATAGGCATAAATGGAACCCGGGGGATCACCGAGTGGTGGAGAAATGAAAGAAAGACCGGCAGGGTGGGGGGGGGGCGCACGGGGTTAATGGCGTAAGCCAGGACACTGAACTACTAACAAGCAGACTCTATAGACCAATTTGGCTTTCTTCTGCTGACTCTTTCGTATGTTCCTATAATACCACTGATCAGTTGTCAACAATGCTATGACTTTCGGATCAAAGAACATTAGTATTACGAGTTTTTTATGTCATGAATTCCCTATGGGGGAAAGTGCCCACCCAAATATTAACAGAAGTCAAAGCATGCTGCGACTGAAGCCAATATGTTCTTATTAATTTCAAAATTAGACCTCTAGGTCCCAGAACTTCCAAATTCTAAAGGTACGGCTTTCAGGGTTTGAAATAAACCAGCATCAAGAAGCCAGATGACAGATTTGAAACACAAAAAAGAAAACGGCAGTATCTGTGTTGCTCCAGGCTATGCGCTGAGAAGGATGGTATTCATGACTGGAATTCAGAGACCGTAGAGGGATTCAAGACCGCTTGGGACAGACACATGGGGCTAAGGGGAAAGGAGGGGGTGTCTCAAGATACGGTAGGTTGGACTAGGGGGTAAGGGGCAGACTAGATGGGCCAGGAGGTCCTGTTCTACCATCACCATCTATGATTCTATGATAAGAGTCTCCCAGGTCTCCAGCTGTCCTGACAGATCAACTGGTAGACGGTTGGTATCCCAAGCAGGCATTGGGTTCGAATCTCTTCCAGGGCACATAATTTCTTTCTCTTTTCCAAATGGCAGTATCTATTTAAAATCTTGCCCAACAAAATAGCTCCATGAGATGGGACATTTGTTTTCATAAGGTAGGGATCCCAGGAAGACAGCGTTTTTTTGTTTTTTTTTTTTAATTCTCTTAAATGTCATTAAAGTAATGCTGGTGTCTGTAGATAGCATCAAAAATAAAGGAAATTCAGTTAGGATTTTAAGACATGTTACTTGACAATATTCACGCTGCTCCTTACAAATCTCCACACATTAATAATGTGCCTCATACTTTCATACATACTATTCAATCCATCAGCCTCATACTTTCATATATACTATTCAGTCCATCAGATATGATTTGTAAAAAAATCTATATACGTTATTGCCAACCCGTCAGTGCAGCAGTAGTGCTACAGCCCATAACACCAGCAACCCCAGGTTCTGGAATGGGCCTGGGGTGCTGGAGATCGGCAGGGGAGAGGAGGATTAAGCATCCTAGCAAACTCTCTCCCCTCTCTGGGGAGAAAGGGTTGCCATCTTTGCTACAATACTACCATCTGGGTGACCACAGATGGTAGTGCAGTGAAGTATTGTGAGAGGAGGGAGACTGGCAGCTGGGGACCCACACTGTGCACGCACGTCCATTGATCCCTCTTGCATGCCAGCATCCTCAAGGGGAGCAGGGCAGGAAATTGTTGCCCAGGTGCTGGCCTGACAGGACCTTGGTATAGCCACGACTGGCACCCCAACTCTATGCTGCGTCTCGATGTCTTGAGTGTTCAGAAGTAGTATAGCGCTTCATCTTGCACCCTGTCCACTACTCCCCATGTATTATAGTGGCGCGGTCGCACCTCTATAGTTAGGGTTCAGCAGTCGCTTACATACTAAAGTCAAAAGTTTGGGCGTTAATAACTTTGGATCCATTCAACAGATTTGCCTGACATTTGGAATGCGCGGTGGGACATGGTAGGTTTCACTTGATTTGCCAAATGGCGTTTCGGTCGGACTTATGGTCTTTGCGTTCGAAAAAACTGAAAAATGCAAAATTATCCATTTCTGGAGGCAGCTTTTGGGAGTTTGGACGTGGCCCTGCACGGCCGTTGTGTGGCGTGCTGCTCTGCGAGATGGCTCATTTGAAAGAGCTTTAGTGGCCGAACATGCCGCTTTTCATTTGATGAAAAAATATTAAGGCATTCAAAAGTTATGCCACTTTTAAGTGACCACTGTAAGTCAATGGGAAAATTTATATGCATGTTTTGCGAACAAAGAATGGGGTTCTGGCCATCTCATCCCGCCTGGCGATCAAAGAATTTGCAGCCTCCTGGTTCAAGAATCTTTGTCCACGAAGATTTTTTAAATTCTTTGATCGCGAGGTCCACCATCTTGTTTTTGATTTTCTGATCGGAAAAACACAAATATCTCGGCTCAGGGGTCACTTCTGAAGTAAAGCTTGGATGGGTTTTACTCAGATGACCCTGATATATCGAGCCATGGCTTTGGTTTGATCGAAATCTGTCTAAAAATAGAGTTCTGAGCTTTTAAAATCTTAGTTCGCGACTCGCTAACGATCTTTGATCGCGAGTTTACAAATTCTTTGATCGTGAGATTCTTCAGTCACGATCGTGCATTGTGAGCGAGGGACGAGCTGAACAGATTTTTAAATGGTTTTTCTCAGCCATGGGGTGCCCTAGAAGCTTACATGAGGGTGGGTTTTGCTCAGGGGATTTCATTCTGCCCCATCTGAATTAAAAAAAAAAAAAAAAAAATGTTTTACATATCCCTGGTAGTCTAGCAACCCCCCCCATCATGATAACATATATAACGATCTCTAGAGGCCCCCCCAATGTTCATATATATTTTTTTTAAATATATTCCTGGTAGTCTAGCACCCCCCGATGTGTATAAAAATAATAATTGTAATTCATATCCCTGGCAGTCTAGCAGCCCCCCCATCATAATAAAATATATAACCATCTGCAATTTCCTGGTAGTCTAGTGGCCCCCCAATGTGTATCTGATACGTACTGCTTTTTTAGATCACTGGTAGTCTAGTGGCTGCCCGATCTGTATTAAATTATAATTATTGGTCATATCCCTGGTAGTCTAGCCCCCATCATAATAAAATAGATAAGGATTTCAAATTTCCTGGTAGTCTAGTCCCCACCCAGCCGTGCCAGCCCACCCAGCACCCCCCACCCTTCCCCAGCCGGCAACTGGCACAGCCCACCTCTCACCTCCACGGCCAGCCGACGACTGTATGCATTACGATCGCTAATGCAAAGAGGCACTCAAATTATTTCATTTTTATTTTATATATGTTATCATGATGGGTGGGGGGCAGCTGGACTACCAGGGATATTTAAGACATGATTTTTTTTCCATTCAGATAGGGCAGAATGAAGCCCCTAAGCAAAACAGCCTCATTTAACTTTGTAGGGGACCCTTGGGCTGAGAAAATACATTTTTAAATCTGGCCATCTCGTCCCT
This sequence comes from Neoceratodus forsteri, assembly GCA_016271365.2. NCBI lineage: Eukaryota > Metazoa > Chordata > Ceratodontiformes > Ceratodontidae > Neoceratodus > Neoceratodus forsteri. The sequence goes on along the minus strand of CM057450.1, from coordinate 1,342,782,970 downwards.
CGCTCTTTGTTCGTGAGCGATCAACTGCTTTGATCGCGAGCGAGGGACGAGATGGCCAGATAAAAAAAAATCAATTTTCTCAGCTCAGGTGTGTCCTAGGAAGACAAATGAGGGCGGGTTTTACTCGGGGGGGGGGGGGTTTGGTCATGACCCTGCAAATTCTTTGATCATGAGATTCTTTGATCGCAAGGGAGGGACAAGATGGGCAGATTTTTTATAATGGAATAAATAGGGAACTTTTACCAATCTTTAAGACTGAATATCTCAGCAACAGTTTGGTCTTTTTACTTGAAATTTGGAGGGTGTTTATGGCATGTCCTGTAGATTTGAATTATGTGTCGGAGAAATTTTTTTTGCGGAGCTATTGCGTGACGCAATTTACATGTTGCGGACAGTGTTTTGGATTGTGCTGGTGGCTTGAAATTGATAGGGTGACTAGCCTTAGTGTCATGGATGTAGTTTTCAGTTATTGAGTTTGCTAAATGTCAACAGGTGTGGAACTGTGCCACTCTGACGTATGAAAATTTCAAATTTTGGCATGTTATCTCGGACACGGCTTGGTCCTTTTACTTGAAATTGAAGGGTGTTGACAACATGTCCTGTAGATAATAACGGTGTTTATGTGTCAGACAATATAAGTTTTGCGGAGATACTGTGTGGCACAGTTTACGTTTTCTGGACAGCATTTTTATTGATCTACTAGATTAACATGTGTTTGGTGGCTGGCCTTGCTGTTGTCAATGTACTTTTTAGTCATTGGGTTTGTAATGTGGCCCGACACAAGCTGGTGGGAGCGCGGGCCTCAAGGGCCCCGCGCTCCCACCAACTTGCACAACTTCCTACTTTTCTATTCTTTCTTAAAAAGTGAGAAAATTCTATGCAAAAAAACTTTGTTAATGCATCAGTTAGGGTTCTTCTGCAGTGAAAAAAAGCAAGGAAATTTGATTTTAGGGTTCCCACCCTTGCACCCCACCCCACTAACAGGCATCATGGTGTGCGTTGGGGTAGTCGGCTAACTCTCACCCCATTCTCCTACACTGCACCACCTCAGCTTGTTTACACATGGGATGGGGTGAGCGTTAGGGCAGACGACCCCAATGCACACCCCGATGCTTGTTGGTGGGGGCAGGCTGGGGGTGGGGTGCAAAGGGTGGGAACCCTAAAATCGAATTTCCTCGCTTTATTCGCTGTAGAAGAACCCTAACTGATGCATTAAAGTTTTTTGCATAGAATTACTATATACTTTATTTTTTGGAGATCCCAGGTATGGCTAAAAACGGCTTGTCTCAGTACCTTCCCCCAGCAAAACAAAATCAAAAGCAAAATCAATATTATTACAAACAAATCCAACATACATTCTTTTTTTTTATTTCTGCATCTGGTCATGGATGTCTCCCCATCAGCCATGCAGTCTTCCAACCCCATCACTTCCATTCTCTCCAACTGATCTTCTAAAATTGCAGAATTCCAACTGTAGAAAATCTCCTAAGATTGTATTCTAAGTCAATGTACCACATTTTTAGGCAGAAGACCAAAATTAAAATTGTGTTTTCTGTTCAACGCTCCAGCAAGGGCTGAAGAGAGCTAGAAGCCATTATGGTAATCCTAACTAAAAAGAGTCAGGAGAATTTATTGAGAGCACTGGCAGGGAAGGAGAACAGCTAGAAGTCTTTACTGTAAGCGGGGGTGAAAAGTCAAGATATGTTTGTACTTTGGATCAGGGAGTATCAGGTGATATTAGTTTTTTCCATATATATTTTAGCGTTACCTCCCCCCCATTTCCTCCCTGTAACCTAACCCTGTACCTCAGAGGCATGCACATGCCGTGTCTCGAGGTGCCCTCCCACTACGTGCCACCCCTTCCGTTGACCACCAGACATCCACCTGGTGGTAGTGGGACTACGGGGGTTGGGGGAGCCACCCCGGGAGAGGACAGCTGCCTTCCCGCTGCTCAATCCTGCTCCCACCCCCATGCCAGCTCCCTAAGACCCGAGTCCATTCCTCAAGCCGGGTCAACGGGAAGTGAGGCGAAGGCCCAAGCACCTCTAGCCTCTGCAGCACCACCAGGCCGACCCAGCGATATAAGTTTTGGCTTCAACTTGGCGATATAATGAAATGGGGAGGTAATTTTTTTTTTTATCCAGAAGGTGATCCATTTTCATCTCTTGCTGGTCAGCAACCTGGCCACTAGGGTAAGACAGAATAGTTAGGTAAGGTGAGTAAACCGGATGGGCCAAGAGCCTTTTTCTGCAGTCAACATCTGTCTGACAGGGACGGTGCTTAGTGGGGGAAGCTTCTTTACAGTCATAAATCTGCCACTTGGCATCTGGGGCAGGAGGAGGGACAAGTAGCTTTTTTAGGACACCATATAGCAAAGGAGGGATCGGCATAGCACTAGTGGCTTCAAGACATGTCAGAAGTGGCCTGACAGGTTAACTTCACTTTAAGATTAAAAATGTATGGCAAGGGGATGTCCAATATTCTGACTGAAACATTTATAATAATGAGATCTGGGGATAAGGTGACGTATCAGTAGGTCCAAACAATGCTCTTAGGACTCAGCCAGCATCAGCATGGGTCTGAACCCTGATCAGTTAATCACAAGGCTAAATAGTACATGGCAAAACTATACAACATGTATTACAACCACGTAGTCAAACTGTATGCAATATACAGCATTATTGAGGTTACAGACATTTTGGGAAGATTTTTTTCGTAAGCATTCTCAGTCATTTCTTTTAGTCAAAGCTCCCCTTGGCCAATTCTCATTTAACAAGATGGCCAAGAAGAATAAGGGTGGTAATCATGAAAAAGAAAGAGTTAACATAAGTAAGAAATGAAACGATATTGTGAAGCAGGCGATATGGATGCTAAATCAAAGTGTGGGACACTACAAAGTCTCTGTCCTGTTTGGAATGCATGCCACTCTTCCCTGAGTTTCTAATCAAATGACAGACACCAATACGCCACAAATCAGGGGAATATACTTGTTTCAGTGCTGTTTGTGTGCAAGTGTGTAAGAACTTTTTTTTTTGCCCTAAATGACCCTCCTCAGATGTGACTTTTTCAGATGCATTTCAGTAGGGTCCTGCTTTAACCCACCTTTACACCTTGGAGAACGGAAGCACAGAGCCAGTGGCTGTGAATGATAGGAACTGAGCCAGAGATCTCCTGGTTCAGCTTTCGTAATCGCAATAAGATACTCCAGGGATTGTGTGGGATAATGGCACTTCTAAGGAAGTGGAAGCTCTCTGCTATCCCTCATGCTTCAACCAACCAAAGAAATGCCATTACCCTTCCATAACATACCTTGTCATGTCTAATTGCTTAATCAAAAATCATCCTGGATGGAAAGTGATAATCAACCTCCGCTGCCACCAGTGTCACATGCAAGTACAGTCACTTGTATTACACAAGTAACTATTAATATTGCATTTGTGTTAGCACACTGTTTCCAAAGTCATTTGTATAAAGCAAGTGACAGCACTTGCACGAGACAGCAGCCAGCATTGGAGATGACCGTAGGGTATGTTCTGGCCACCATCTCAAGTCGAGATGTGTGTGGCAATGACAGCAGTCAATAGTAAGTGTTTTTGGGGTTGTTTTACTTTTCTAACTACTGCCCATCTTTATGAACTAATGCCAGTTGCTAAGGAAAAGCTGAGCAATAGTTAGAAACATGGAAATATAGGGAAAAGCCCGGGACCAGACAGCTATGGAATCAAGTTTTATAAATCAAACATGGCCCCGCGGCAGGACACACTTCTGGCCGCTTTGCAGTCTAGTTATGAGACAGATGACTGTCCTATTTTCTGGCAGCAGGCCACAATCTCGGCTATACTTAAGTCAAATAAACCAGCCCACTTATGTGAGTCATATCACCCTATTTCAGTCCTTAACCAGGACTACAAATATACACCAACATCCTGGCGCATCGCCTAGATGTGATCCTCCTGGAAATTATGCACACAGATCAGTCTGGTTTTATCAGAAACAGGAAAATCACAGATATCAAATGGACTGTACATTATAAATCATGCCCACAAGACCCATACACCATTATTAACTATAAGTCTAGATGCCCAAAAAGCTTTCGATAGGGTGTCCTCTCCAAGTTTCATTCCCTGACTGATTGATAAACAGCATACAAGGTATATACATGCACCCTCAGGTGACGGTACAAGCAAACGGATCATATTCAGCCAGATTCGCCCTACACACAGAGACTCACCAGGGTTGTCCCCTTTCCTCGTACCTGTCTGCATTATATGCGGAACTTTCAGCACAATACCTTAAGCACAACACATGAATTGCGGATTATAACACTGATGGACACACCTATAAAACGGTGTATTATGCAGATGACTTACTACTATATATCACTAACCCGGAGCAGTCCCTCTCTGCTTTAATGGAAAGCATACGAACTCTTGAAACAGTGTCTGGCTACAAAATAAACACTCAGAAAACAGAACCACTCCAGATAGGATTCCATCCATCCTCGTAATTTAACTGTAAATTTCCCTTTAAATAAGATAATATTCAAATTAATTACATTGGTATAAATCTGACTTCTGATGTCTCACAGCTGTACATTCGAGATTTTCAACCTATAGTATCGCAGATGACCACGGATTTGAGTATGTGGACCCACTTACCTATCCCACTGATTCACAGGATTCAAGCCACACAGATGAACATTTTACCCAGGTTTCTGTACCCGTTTCAAAATGTCCCTATATTCCCGTTGGAGAAACATATACAAACATGGGATAAAATGATAGCACGATTTCTATGGCAGGGGTCCAGACCTAGGGTGACTTACAAAAAACTACACCTTCTGAAGATAAAGGGAGGCTCAGCCTTACCTAACGTTTCCCTATATGCCAGAACTGCTTTCCATCACACTAGCCATTGGTTTTGCCTTCCAGATGCAGCACCCCAGAAGGTCCAAATTAAGAGAACCACGGTATCTCTCCCACTAAATGTTAAGATTTTATTTCACCCCCTCAGTTCGAATCATCAAGGAAGTCTTTGTACTTCACAGCGAATATAATTAGGTCCTGAAGGTCACACATAATTATGCCAAGTTGGAGCTCTTTGGGTGGAAATACCCACCCCAATCCCCCAGTTTCTCCCAGCTATATTGGATCACAGGTTCTGAACCTGGAAGAAAATGGGCCTGGTACATGCATACCAGCTTTATAACACTGGTATATTCCTATCTTTTGAACAAATGAAGTCTGATTTTTCATTAATGCAACAGGATTATTACAGGTACCTCCAGATCTGACACTATCCTGAACAAACTCTTGGACTTCAGGTGGATCTGAGCCTAATCTCTCCTGTTTTGGTTTTTTATATATGCAAATGCTGCTAGATCAGACATATTTTATATCTAGATGTTATCGGGCATAGGTGGATTTGGGGGGGGGGGGCTAAGGGTACTATAGCTCCCCCATCATGGAGCTTCTCTATTAGTAACACACTGTGCTGCATTCTTTATCAGTGTGCACTAATGCCTCCATGAAACTGCCTGAGCCACACAAGTCTCACCTGTCCTCCAGCAGAGCTGGCCTTAGCTAGGTGCAAACTGCGCCCCTGCACCTTGGGGCCCATACTTTTTTCTTTTGGGAAAAATAATTTAGGACATTTAAAAAATGCCTAAATGTTGTTAGAGATGAAAATGTTTACCACCAAATCAAAGTGGAAGACAACTGGCTCTGTTACTGTTACAAAAGGTGGGGGCAGCTTTGCTGCAGTGGAAAAGATTAGGTTAAGTAAGTGCTAATGGTGTTAATGGCCATACTTTACACCCCAGGTTGACTACTTTCACAAACAAAGGGCTATATTGACAAGACAACTTGTTTGAAACCTGGACATGTAGGTGAAACAATGAATGATATGACAAAATATGTTTCAAAAGTATGTGAGCACTCAAAATGGTTTAAAAACCTGACCAGCACAGAGCAAAACTGGATTTCCTGACAGGGACCCTGAAAACCTGATCACCAGGTAAAAAAACTGACAGGTGGCAATCTTACTGGTGCAGGGTATTATTTAACACTAAAAATTGATTAGCGTTTTGCTCATAAAGGTTCTAAAACATTGTGAAACTGCATAGCACTTGCTTCACTGTGTTTAACAAACATAACACTTCTAGAAAACCTATATAAATGCTTTCTGTACAGTTAGTATTGTCCCAAGAAAAAAGTGCTAATCAATTATTTAAAACCCTGCTGCTGACCCATGATAATCCTCTCTATTCTCTCTCACACCTCCAGAAAAGTTAAGTTGTTTAACTTGTTTGCAAATCAAGAGTATCTAAGGTGTAAGTGTCCAGTGATGATGTCCCTATCCTTACAGAAATGAATACGGTAGTAGTACCGTACTTAAGTTCTTGCTAAAGGCCGGTCAGATTCATTTCCAATGGTGAAGTCAAATAATTCAGTGCAGTCAATGGCACTAATTAAAGATGCTGGTTAAACTAGCGGGGGGCAGCTGCTGGATGGGACAGGACATTAGTGTTCCATCAAACTGGTGTGTAATAAATGTAGTACTACTGTTATTAATTTCTAGTATGGGGAGCTTAAAAATTCATGACATTACAATTGTTTAAGGTCACTGCTGGTTTTGTCCTGTATGGCAATTTGATTTTGGTGTGGATTTGCAGGAGAGGGAGTTGGAGAGTAGTGCCCTCCTGTAGCATGCTAGGAATGGTACAAAACTGATGCTGGGGCAGGTCTGGTCTCAGCTACAGCATGAACCAGGACAGACAGAAACTGGTACATGAGATCTTTGAACTGAGGTAATAACTTCAGCATGTACTATATGGCTAATTTGTGTGGTCTTTTCAGTCGTGGTTGTACAGTGTGAATGAGCACAGAGGGAATTAATAGACATAGGGACTTTGAAGGTGTTCTGCTGTATATTATGGCATGTGCAGGAGTTTCTGGAAAGCAAAATTGCCAACAGAAGTCATAAGACCTTGTTTGGCTCATTGACACAGGCAGTTACAAAACCAGAAAAAAAAAGTGATAGAATCGAATTTTGGTTTATGTAGTTCTATGTGTTGAATGGGGGGTTGTGATGTACCCAATCAAGTGCTGTTGCTAATTAAAAATGCATTTTTATATTTGTTTAAAAACTGTTTTTCTGTCTGCTTACTGACTTCTTGGGTCTACCATAAAAATGAGATGCCTCATACCATGGGGTTGTCCCAGTAAAGGAAACTTTCAAAACAATAAAACACATTTTTATTTCATTAAAAATGTATTTTCTTTGGAATAAATTGTTATATAGAATAAAATATGTTTTGCAAAAATAGCAAGCAGACTTGAAATGACATTTTCAGAAACAAGATAGCAAAGTGACTTTGTTCCCATATTTCTATAGTTATTGTATATATTGTTTTACTGAGGTACGGTTGGGGGATATGTTAATCTGTACTGCAGGACAAACTGGGATGGGTTGGCTTTATGGTAATGTCAATGTGCTTGAGTGAGTGACATTTGTGAACTTGTTTACTTGAATTGTTATTTAATTTGTTTGCAATTTGTCATTATCACCAAGTCTCTCTTAACTTGTCTCATTTTTATGTGTTTCGGACGTGCTGCTGCCCAGCTGCAGTCTTTTGGTATTTTGTGGGTTTTTTTTGGGGGGGGTATTTTGGGCAATATACAGTCATGTGGACTGTGGGGACTCTGGGGATGGTGCTAGGGTGCAACTAACAAAGCATGGGGAGGGAGGAAATGAGTAGAAATTGCATTAGAAATACCCTCCAAAATGCACCAGAATGCACCAAAATGTTAAAAAGAAATTTCTGGGGGCCTAGGCGGCCCACCAGACACCCAGCCTGTTATTTTTATTTTTTATCTGACTTGAGCTCCCCCATCTATAGGATTCCTGGATCCGCCCCTGTTTAATCGGGCACTCAAATATACCAACGACTCTAATGCATACAATGCAGGCCAGATGGGAGTCTGAGATGCAAGTATCCTTTACCCCTGAACAGTGGTCTAGGATTTAGCTTGAGCAACACTAAGTTACAAGCTTGCATATTTGGCAACATTTTCCTGGAAGATCACTAGTAGATACTTCCGAACCCCCCAGATTACAGCTAAATTCTCCAGCTTCCACCCACCCACCCAGCTAACTGCTGGAGACCATTTGGTTGCCTTCTCGCTAAACATATGCATATTTTCTGGTCATGCCCTGTCCTAGCCGCTTTCTGGAATTCAGTGGATGGGGCTCTGCAGAACTTGATTCCTGAATTAGGACCCTTAACGCCAGAGAAAGCACTTCTACTTTTCCCACCACAATTAAGACAAAAACACCTTGTGTACCTCGCCAGTATACTTTTGACAGCCACTAAAAAAGTCATTACTAAGTTATGGTTGCAGAGGACTGCACCACAGCCTTCCTCAGGGAAAGATATAGTTTTATCATGTTTACAGGATGGAGCGCATGGCAACTCAATTACAAAATGACCTCCCTGTGATGGACAACAGATGGACAGCATGGCTGCTATACGTCACCACTCATAGATCAGATACTGTTCCACAAGAGAGGCTAGGTCCAACCAGGGAGATGGGATATTACCCGTTGGGAGACGGCTAGACCGGGCCGGACAGTCCCACGATGTAAATATCAATATAGCCTATAGATAATCAGATAAAGCATATATCCCTTGGCACAAACTTACAACTGAATATTTTCTGTACTACCCCCTCACTCACAACTTGCTTGAGGTATAATGATCTGATTATCATTCCTTTAAGCATACTAACTACACACATATGTTTTTACAAACTACACGACTGTATTATATAGAGAATAATGTATGGGGAGGTGATTATTATGAGAATTTTACACCGTAGGTGTGGATGCCCTATAAACCCCAAGGCGAAGCCCCGAGGGGTTTATTTAGACATCCCACTCGAGAGGTGTGTAAAATTTCATGAATAACCACCCGTCCATTACTTTTTTTTTATAATTACTGGGCACAATTTTTTCATCAGTACCTATTCAGTTTGCAAAGAAATGAGTAAGGCAGTTCTGCTATAATGAACAATTTATTAACACGTCTTTTTTTATGTTTTGAAAAGAAACTTGAACAGTTGCATTGTAACATTTGTTAATATCTTTAAATTTTTAACTTAGAGTGCAATAATGCAATTACACTCGTTTTAAATGGAACGTTGAAAAGTGTTAGCGATATAAAAATGCTTCAAACTTTTAAACGAGTGGTTCAAACTGTTAACTGTTGATGTGGTCTGGCTCGAGAATGTGTTGGCTGTGATTTTCATGTGCTGATGTGTAGATCTCGTGTCACGTTGCCAAGAGAAGAGGAAAGCGCTCAGAACAACATTGGATTTGACAGACACCCGGAGCTGCGACAGCATAAGTGACTCAGTTGTTTTCGCTGTGCGGCTTTTTGTGTCTCGCGCTGCTCTAGAGAACAGTGGTGCGTGTTTGCCATTATAACTGGCTGAGGTGGTTATAACGGCAAATTATAACTCGCTTTTTGTACTGAAAAAAATTGTGCCCAGTAATTATAATGGCATAATGGTTGTACCCTGAGAAAACCAATAAAATTACAAGCTTCAGAAAGAAACACAGAATGTGATGGCAGATAAGGACCGTGTGGCCCATCTAGTCGAGGGCTTGCGTTAACCCCCTAGTGAAGTCCCCAATGGGAATTTTGAGGATTTTGATGCACAAAAATAAAAGTACTGCTTCAACACTGACCCTCTATATTAAAAAGTTTGGGCCTGTATCAGTACCAGAAAAGTGTCAGGTAATATATAGTAGAAAGACACTCCAGCAAATTTCTGACCCTAAGATTTTCAGGGCTGACCCCCCCAAACGTCTGAAGCTGAGTCAAAGTGACCCCCTTTTTACTAGTGCTAATGCAAACCCTGTAGTCTGCCCCTTTTTCCTAACTAAAGTACTACCGCAGACCCTAGCTGATCTGCAGCTTACCCTCTCTTCCCTATTGCAAGAGTACTCATGTCTATCCCATGCATTCTTGAATTCCCCTACCGTTTTTGCCTCACCACCTTTGCAGGGAGGCTGTTCCAAGCATCCACTACTTTGTGAAAAAAGTACTTCCTCACATTGCCCCAGCCTACCCCTCTCTAGCCTCATATCATGCCCCCTTATTCTTGTATGCCTTCTTTTCTGAAACATATTACCCTCCTGTACCTTGTCTAGACGCCCGAGGTACATGAATGTCTATATACTGTCATTATGGGCAACAAGCAGTGCCGGACATCGGCCAATGGTGCGGCGGGTGTGGATCACTGTGCTCATGCTACTTAGCATGACAGTGGAAATTTACAGGCCCGAAAATATTGAATTTCTTTACAACTTCGAGCACAGTATGCGATCCAGGGCTTGTCGACTAGGTATGTCACAGTAACTCAATATGGACGATACAGCGGAGCCAAAAATGCAGTCACTTGTAGTAAATGACATGTCACAAAATACTGCAATAAAAAAGGGCTTAACTGTCACTGAACTGCATTATTCCCTGCAGCATTTTGAGATGTACTGCAGCAATACTGCGTTGCATCCTAGCTGGCACCTCTGTGTATCACAATATTTACCAATTACAATAATTTATCATTGTGTAACCAATACTGTGATTATTGTGCAGCATGTCATCTCACGATACATGTGATAAACTATTTTGACATTCTCAAGTTCCCGGCTCTGACTGTGTGTGGCCCCCCCCATGATCACAATTCTTTATTCCCCACCTACCCCATTCACATTTTCATTCTTTTTCCCCAACTTAGAAATGCTAAAATATATCATGATAACCAATATATCATCACAGTTTTTAAACAAATACTGTGATAATCAAAATTCGATATTGAGGCATCCCAACTGTGGTTGGGATGACAGAGAGCCTGGTCTTCAAAGTAAAGAGGAAGAAATATAATAATATTAAAAAAAGGTTTCCATGGATAATTTGAACCAAGGAAATATAAATGGATATCTCAAATTCAGCTTGGGAGGGGTCAACCGGTCCAGCCAACAGGGTGGTCCAGGACCCATATTGGCGGGAGTATATCCGGAAACTCAGGGCCCAATGTTTTAGGACCCCCTGCTAACCTCTAAATATTCTGGGGACCCATCGTGAGCCTGCTGGAGAGGGTGTGGGACTGGTCTTGTGGGACAGACTCATGTGTTGTGGTCGTGCCCCCTGCTCCAGAGGTTTTGGAAAGAGGTGACAGATAAGTTACAGGAGATTTATGATATGGGAGCCCTCGACCACTCTGTGTTACTGTTAACATTTACCCTCCCTCAGGGAACAAAGGTTGATAAAACCACCTACAAGCAAACAATTTAAAAGTAATTTTGTTAGTGGCTACTGCCCATAAAGCAATGCATGCCCGTGGCTAACCACAACCATCCCTACCAAACTGTCCTGGGTGAGAATTGTCCGGGAAATTTATTCCCTTGAGCGCCTCTCTGCCAGCCTTTTAGATCAAAAAGTAGTATTCGAAATCCACGGGCGGAAATAGGTTATCCACCACTTAGCTCATTATCCAGAGTTTGTACCCTGATGCCCATTATAAAATCTAGAACTTATTAAAGTGATATGTGACTCTCCTGCCTCGTATCCCCCCGGGTAATTCTTGTATCTGTATCCTTTTTTTTTTTCCTTTTATTTATTGTGTACATTTACTTGTCTATAACCATGATGCACTGCTTAGAATTCCACTTATCCATATATAACTTATGCACTATGCCCTTGTTGAGTCAGGCTCAGACCTATCATGTCGTGTCTAAAAGAATAAAGATTAAATTTAAAAAAAAAAAAAAGTTTTCAAGATCAGCTCTGGGAATGTCTAACCCAAGGAAGAAATTCAGGGTTTTCCACTTCTTGCCCCCTTCCCATCGGACGTCGATCACTAGGGCACCACGTATGCACATTCACACTAGAGCATGGCTGCACACAGCACCAGTTGGCGCCCTCCCTCCTGCAAGCTGCTCCAGCTGCACTGCCACCATCAGTCACCCATGAACACAGAAAGTACCCCCCAAGATGCTCAATCCTCTCCACCCACGTTCTCAGTTTGTTCCCTAACCCAAATCACCAGGGAACAGTAGCCCAACTACTGTGTCGGCTTCTTCCTTCTCCTTTTTAAGAGAGAAATGGAGTCTAAAGCCTTATGTCGTTTCCAGATATATTTCCTGGCTGAAAAGTTACAGGGCAATAATCAGGAAGCATGATATGGTTGCCCTAACAGTTAAGGCACCAGATTTCCACTCTGGGAACTGCAAGTTCATGTTCTCTGCATTTGACCCCAGTCAGCTGAGGCAAAGGCTGGAGAGGTAATCCAACACATGCAATCTTCTCCCAAGGGAGTGTTTCCTACACTCCTTGTGGAAAAGCTGCCACTGATGACCCTAGGAGAAGGAAGCCATTCAATGAGGATCCCTCTCCGTCATGCCTCTCCCCATCCATCGATGGCAAATTAACGACTTGGTGAGAGGATATGAACACGTCAATGTGACACAGCCAGTTAGTTCTGAGTTCTGTATCAATTTGTTTTATTACATATGAAATATGTAATGGGAAGGTCAGTTTGAAAAAACTACAGTCTTGCTGAACTGATGCATCAAACCCTCCCAGGGATATGTTCAAAGGAAAGAACATAGCTAAACTGCAGATATCTGGGGTGCAATTATCTTGTTCATTTGCTTTCATCCCACGAAATGAAATTAGCCATTCGTGACGTTAGCAGGGAAATCCTTTGATGTGTCCTAAGAAAAGGGACACTGGCCAGTGTTATGAATAACCTTCCAGGAACCAGCTCATTTCATCAAACAGGTTGATGTCTGGGCCAAGCAGGACCCAGAAGAATTTGGAAGGTCCAATAACCATTCCTGGGAAACCCTTGAATTACATCTGAGAGACCTCTGATGTGCAGATATCAGGGCCCAGACGGGATTAAAGAGTCAAATACACTTTTGCTTTGACTTACATCAAAGAAACTTTTGATATGTATGTGCAGCAGAGTACAAACCGGTTTTGTCTAGTTAACCCGAGGAAAGGACAGTCAGTGAGGTCACCTATTATGTTTTTTTAAATATTTTATTTTGACATCCTGTGTTATAAAATATAGATTTTGTTACACTAAGGTGGAGTTAGGTGACCTCAGAGAGAAGCCGGCTCAAGACTATTCTTAAGCCTACTGCAAACCTTGAAAGACACACTTTCATATTATCTGACTCAGGAAGAAACATCACAGCACTGAAATAAAGTAAGCATATATTAGATTAGACCAGTCTGAATGTATGTGTTGTAGTAACTTGCACTTTAAACCTTTTTGTTTTTAAGACTATGTGCTGGGATATTTTGTTCTGTAATTTTACTGCTTTCCTATTTTCCTATTTTAAAGTAAAGATATATATTTTAAAACGGACACTGCCTGGAGTGCCTTGACATTTCTTTTTATTTAAGTGGAGCTTTTAAAGGTTATAGTTAATACTGTGTATGGGCTTACTGTTATACCACACTGGGAAACAGACAGAGTTCTCTGAAGTCTTGCACATAGTTCTAAAGGTTCATTTTGAAGACCTGGTCAGGTGCTTGTAGGCAAAGATATCTGGCCCCCGAAGACAGAATTATCTGAGCCTGATAACCTCTTGTTAGCGTACCCAGTTATCAGTTTGCATCCCTCCAGAACTTGAGACCAAGGTGACTTGAACCGACAAAACAGACAAGAGGGTTACCTTGTTGTGTTCACTGTCCACAAATCATACGCTCACAGGTTGGCACTTTGGAAGTAGAGGGCTGACCGGTTGAGCCAATTTGTGACAGATTGGTTGGCAGCGGTGGCATAAAAAAAGTTTGGTGGTATAAGCATCATTATTCAGTGGGTCAGTTTGAAACCGTTCAGCTCACTTGAAAAAAGAAAAAAAGAAAAAAAGAAAGGCAGCGTTTTATTTCAAAAGGAAACATAACTATATCCCTTGGCTTACAGTCAAAGTTCCTACCCATTTTATTTTTTTTCTAAAGTGCCAGTCAGATTAGCCATTGTTAGGAAATTTGACGTCCAACTACAGCAGACACACTGTAGAACAGTTAAAACAGTTGTGCAAGGGCAGAGGAGTCCTGTTTGAGGTGACAGACAAAAAGCAGAACCTCATAAAGGCCCTGATGGTAGCTGATACCCAGAGCAGGGAGTCACAGACCGTGACTGAATGGCACCCGACGTAGAGTGTGGCAGGACTAGAGGTCTGTGACGGGTCCCGAGCCGATGAGAAGGACAGCAGGGCCACTGTCAGTGAAGGGCCACAGCAGCACGGAAAGGTCACCAGTATCCTGAATCCAGAGGTACTCAAGCTGCAAATTGAGTTGCGCAGGATGGAATTGGCTACACAGCGAGAACACAGGGAAGCAGACCATGAGGAGCGCGAGCACCAGCGAGCTGCAGAGAAGAGGAGAAAGCGAGAACGCAGAGAGGCAGAGCGAGAACAGTGAGCTGCAGAGGAGAAGAGAGAGAAGCACCAGTGGCAACATGAACTGGAGAAGCTACGACTCCAACCAGCGGCACCAGGGCAGGTAAGTGGCTTGGGTTTAACTGGGACTGCAGGACTGGGTTATGAATTGAACTCCAAATTAATAGCTGAATTTAAGGAAGGGGAGGACATGGATGCCTTTTTAAATTCTTTTGAAAAAAAAAGTTTGTATTCAGGCTAAAATTCCTAGAGAGTCCTGGAGCTTCCAGCTATCCCAGCTACTTACCGGGAAAGCTCAGGATGCCTTGGGTCAAATGAACAATGAGGACAGTGACGATTACAGCAAGTTAAAGGCTGCACTGTTAAAAAAGTTTGAATTAACTGCTGAATCATACAGTGCTAAATTCCATAAGCTCAGGAGAAGCCCTGATATGAGCTATGAGGAGCTAGCCACGAAACGACGTCAGTTTTTAAAATGGTGGTGGGAAGGAATTGAGGCAAATTCTGTTGATAAAATTGAAAATGTGATTTTATTAGAATAGTTTTATTGGGGTTGCCCATCAGAGCTAAAAATCTGACTAGCGGACCGAGATCCAAAGACAGTGCACGAGGCTGCTGAACTCTCGGACCGCTATGCCAAAAGCAGCCTGCTCTGAGAGCGAACGAGGCGAATGTGGCAGCGCAGAAAGGGAAAAGCGCACCTTCAGGGCAGCTAAAACCCTCACTGCCTCCACCGAAACCAGTTAGCCCCAGAATAGATTTATCTGAAGTAAGAAATGCGTGTTGGTTGTGCAAGGAAACTGGGCATATTGCCAGACAGTGCCCCACAAAGGTGAGCCATAATACACAACAGGGTGCTAGAAAAGAAGTGAGTTGTTTGTGCGTCCCTGAGAGCATGCCAGTGAACATGAGGGAACACATGCACCCAGTCGTACTAAATGGTGTACAGACGCAGGGGTTAAGGGACACAGGAGCATCCCTGACATTGGTAAAGGGGGATCTGGTACAACCTAGTCAGCTTATACCCAAAAAATACACAACTGTACAAGGGTTTACTGTCGAAGAGAAAACACTGCCACTCGTTAGTGTTCTCCTGGACTGAGGTGAAACAGGGGGAACTGTACAGTAGGTGGCTGTAGCCAACACATTAGCAGTGGATGTGATCCTGGGTAACAATCTCCAGCAGGGGGGTGGTATGTGCAGTTACCCGTAGCCAAGCTGCAAGGGAAAATAGCAGTTCCCTGAACCCCACAGAAACCAGTGTGGAAACCGCTGAGAGACTGATTCCCCAGCCTGTGTCTCCAGATGGGGAGACTGATAAAAAGGGGGTAGAAATGTCCCTTGTAGCAAGTAATCACACAGCTACAGAGGATTACTACGAAGAGGGAGAGGTGACCTCTTGTCAGAGGGTTGGGACTGACAGTGATCCTGAGGGCCCTGACGCTAGTGCTAGGGACCCTAGAATAGAAACTGAAGGTAACCTGTCCCATGCCTTGGGAATGTGTAAGGAGTTTGCAGCTGCTCAGAGAAGTGACCCTAGTTTAGAGAAGCTGAGGGCTTGGGCAGACTCGGACCGTGCACAGGGAGGTGACAGCAGACATAAGGTTTATTGGGAAAATGGACTTATGTATACATAGGCAGTACAGACAGAGGGAGGGATGCTAGGCAGGCAGCTTGTTCCCCAGGGATATCGTGAGCAGTTGCTCAAGGTTGCCCATGATATTCCCTTATCTGGTCATCTGGGAATCGCACGAACCACACAGCGGTTGGCCCAGAATTTATACTGGCCTAACTTCGCCCCGCAGGTGAAGGAGTAGTGCAGGTCTTGTCACCGGTGCCAAGAAAAAGGGAAGGCGGGCCAGAAAACCCAAGCCGCCCTGAACCCCTTGCCAATAGTGGAGGAGCCATTCCAGAGGGTGGGAATGGATATGGTGGGGCCTTTAAATACCCCCAGCTCCTCAGGGAAGAGTTTCATCCTGACTGTGGTGGATTATGCCACCCGGTACATCGAGGCAGTCGCCCTATCCTCTCTGAGGACAGACAAAGTGGCAGATGCCTTACTTGGGATTTTCTCCCATGCTGGTTTTCCGCAGGAGGCAATCACCAATCGAGGGGGTTCCTTCATGTCAGACCTGATGAAATGTTCATGGGAGAAGTGTGGGGTGGTGCAGAGATGCAAGACATCGTATCACCCACAAGCCAATGGACTTGTGGAACGATTCAATGGTACCCTAAAGTCAATGCTCCGGGCATTTGCTGAACAGTATGGGAGGGACTGGGAGAAATACCTTCCCCACCTGTTTGCATACAGGGAGGTGCCCCAAGAGTCGACAGGATTTTCCCCATTCGAACTCTTGTATGGGCACTGGGTACGTGGGCCCCTATACTTGATCCTGGAGGACTGAGAAGGCAAGCATGCCACCCAGGGAACTCCCATTGTGGATTACATCCTAAGGTTTAGGGAAAGGCTGAAGGAGTTTATGGGGACAGCCCAGAGCAATCTGGCAGCTGCCCAACAGAAACAAAAAGTATGGTACTACCGCAGAGCCAGAGTTCACTCGTACATGGCGGGTCAGGAATTCATGGTCCTTATTCCGGTCCAGAAGGAAAAGCTGCAAGCTGAGTGGGCAGGACCGTACAAAGTGGTTAGGAAGGTAAATGACGTAAACTACACTGTGGAGTTACCTGACCGTAGACAGAAAGAAAGGATGTACCATGTCAACATGATGAAGCCATATGCAAACGGGGCTGACAAGGTGTTCGCAGTGTGTAGTCATGGGGAGGGGACGGATGAAGGAGACCCCCTTCTGGACTTGCTGAAGGAAAGTAAGTGGGAGTCCTCTGTGGAGGCAGTAAAATTGTCTCCCCAGCTGACCCCGGACAAGATCCAGAAAGTGGGGGAGGTTTTAGCAGACTTTGCCCCCTTGTTTAGCGCCAAGCCTGGACTAACCCCCTTAGCAACACACAATGTGGAGACAGAGACACAGACGCCCATACAGCAGACAGCATATCGGGTGTCAGAGGCTATTCAAAAGGACATTAGAAGTGAAGTGTAGGAGATGCTGGATTTAGGGGTAATCCAGAGATCCCACAGTCCCTGGGCCTCACCCGTAGTCCTTGTACCCAAGCCAGATGGCTCAACTCATTTCTGTGTAGACTATCGTGGACTGAATGCAGTCACGAAGTCAGACGCCCACCCTATGCTCCCGAACTCCTGGACACGCTGGGGTGGGGGTTATCTACCTTATGACCACTGACCTGACAAAAGGGTATTGACAGGTAGAGTTGACTGACAGAGCTAGGGAGAGGTCGGCCTTCATCACTCCAATAGGCTTATTTGAGTTCAAAGTAATGCCTTTCAGAATGAAGAACGCCCCGTCCACTTTCCAAAGGTTGGTGAACCAGATGTTAAATGATGCTGAGGAGTATGCCATGGTGTACCTGGATGACACTGCCATCTTTAGTACCAGCTGGGAGGAACACCTGTCACACCTTAGGGAAGTGCTGGGCAGAATGCAGAGGGCCGGGCTCACTGTCAAAGCCGAGAAGTGCCAGGTGGCCACGGGAGAAGTGGCAAACCTCGGGCATGTGGTAGGCCAAGGACACCTCCTTCCTAACCAAATCAAGATAGAGGTAATCCAGGCATGTCCCAGACCGGAAACTCAAACAGGTCAAGAGTTTTCTCGGGACAGTTGGGTACTATAGAAAGTTTGTACCCAATTACAGTGCCCTGACTGCTCTCCTATCTGACCTGACAAAGAAAAGGATGCCCAAGAAAATCACATGGGGTCCAGCCTGTGAGGATGCCTTTTCCAAACTAAAGAAGGCACTGTCCAGTGCTCCTGTTTTGACAACTCCAGACTATAGCATACCTTTTATAGTTCAGACGGACACCTCAGGCGTGGGTATTGGGGCAGTCCTGAGTCAGGTATACAGCCAAGGGACAGAACACCCTATCACATGCCTGAGCCGGAAGCTGCTCCCCAGTGAACAAGTGTACTCCACGGTGGAAAAGGAGCGTCTTGCCCTAATGTGGGCCCTAAAGAAATTGGAGCCATACTTGTATGGGCAGTCTTCTGTGGTGCAGACTGACCACAACTCCCTGGTTTGGTTGATGCAGATGGGGAAAAATAAGGGCAGACTGCTCAGATGGAGTCTTGCTTTACAAGGGCATGATCTGAAAATCGTACGTAGGGCCGGAGCCAAAAATCAGAACTCAGATGGGCTGTCTAGGGTCTATGAGGAGTGAACTGATTTGGGAAGCTCATTCAATGTAAGGGATAGAGCCCCCAAATTCAGTCTAGGGGAGGAAGTGTGACGTAGACAGCCAGTTCTGAGTGCTGTATCACATATTTTATATGTAATAAAAAAAAATTTACGGGAAGGTCAGTTTGAGGAAACTAAAGTCTTGCTGAACTGATACATCAAAACCCCCCAGAGATAAGTTCAAAGGACAGGACATAGCTAAACTGCAGATATCTGGGGTGCAATTATCTTGTCAATTTGTTTTCATCCCAGGAAATGGAATTAGCCATTCATGACGTTCGCAGGGAAATCCTTTGATGTGCCCTAGGTGTCCTGAGAAAAGGGACACTGGCCAGTGTTATGAATAACCTTCCAGGAACCAGCTTATTTTATCAAAGAGGTTGATGTCTGGGCCGAGCAGGATCCAGACGAATCTGTAAGGTCTAATATCCATTCCCAGGAAACCCATGAATTACATCAGAGAGACCTTTGATGTGTAGACACAAAGGCCCAGACGGGATCAGAGAGTCAAATACACTTTTGCTTTGAATACATTGACTTATATCAAAGAAATTTTGATATGTACAGTAGTTGTAGCAGAGCACAAACCGGTTTTGTCTGGCTAACCTGAGGAGACGAAAAAGTCAGTGAGGCTACCAATTACTTTTTTTTTTTTTAATATTTTATTCAGACATTCTGTGTTATAAAATATAGATTTTGTTACACCAAGGTGGAGTTAGGTGACCTCAGAGAGAAGGCCGGCTCAAGACTGTTCTTAAGCCTACTGCAAAATCTTGAAAGACACACTTTCATATTATCTGACTGAGGAAGAAACATCACAGCACTGAAAGAAAGTAAGCATATATTAGATTAGATCAGTCTGAATGTATGTGTGGTAGAAACATGCACTTTAAACTGGCAACAGTTCTGGGAGCGAAAGTTCTTTAAATTTGATGGACTGCATCTGACTAAGGAGGGATTCAGTGCATTGGGGCAGAAGTTTGACGTCTTTGCAGAATATTTAAACTAGCAAATGGAGAGAGGGGTGCAGCACCCCATACGTCAAATGGGAAGAACACCCCTCCCCCCCAGCTAGTGGTCAAACAGGGATTCAGCATGTTTGCAGTTCATTTGCATCACTAGAAGAAAAAAGGTTTGTCTCCCCATACAACGACAGGGTAATGCCAAACCTCACCCAACAACTAACACACAGAAATCTGGCCAATGGAAAATCATGTACACAAATGCTCACAGCCTGGGAAATAAGATCCCAGACCTGCAGGCAATAATGTCAGAGGCTAAACTGGACATAGTAGCAATTAGTGAGACGTGGCTTACCAGTAACCACACTTGGGAGACTTCAGTACCTGGCTATGTATTGTTCAGAAGAGACCAAGGTGCATAAAGGGGGAGAGGAGTGGCCCTTTATGTCAATGAAAATAACAAAGCTACAGAAATTCAGAATACACATAAGGAGCCAGAAGAACTGTGGGTCACCCTGGAAACAGGAAATGGGACAGCCATAAGAACTGGGGTTGTCTACAGGCCCCCTGACCAGGGGGAGGAAATAGACACATTACTGTTAGAAGATACACAAAACATGACAGCTAAAGGGGAGGTTCTGATAATGGGAGACTTCAACATGCCGGATACAGATTGGTCAATACCAGCAGGAACATCTGCCAGAACTAGACACATAGTGGATTCCCTGCAGGGGGAGGGCCTCAAACAACTGGTACAACAACCCACAAGAGACAGGGCTATCCTAGATCTAGTACTGACTAACAGGGACGGGATCGCAGATCTCCAGGTCACCTGGGGGCCAGTGACCATCACATGGTATGGTTCAATTTGGCTACTACATCTAAATCATCCCATTCCAAGGCAAAAATATGGGACTTCAGAGGAGGTGACTTTGATAAGATGGCCAACAGAGTTAAGCTAGCCCTGGCAAAAAGAAACACAGGTGAGGGGGTACAGGCAAAGTGGGCAAGCATTAAGGATGCAATACTTGAAGCAATATCCCCGGAAAAGGAAGTGCAAAAGAAGAAGGAAACCACTTTGGTTCTCAAATACAGTAGCAGAAAAGGTCAGAGCCAAAAGGCTGGCTTTCAGGAAATATAAGGAACACTGGGATGAAGATAGGGAGGCATACCAAACTGCCCTAAGGGAAGCAGGGAAGGCAGTAAGGCAGGCAGAGTCCCAAACTGAGGAAACACTAGCACGAACAGTAAAAGAAGGTGACAAGACTTTCTATAGATACATTAGTGAAAGGAGAAAGTCCAGAGGGGTATTGCTAGCTTAATGGAGAAAAGGGAGCATGTGAGGAGGAGGAGGACCATGTAAAAGCATCTTCCTAAACAGATACTTTGCTCAGTATTTACTGAAGAGAAGGTAGGGCAGGGCCCACAGCTCAGCACCATGGACACAGGAGGGAGGGAGGTGAGCACTACTCCCTTCACAAAAGAAAGGGTCCTACAAGAGCTTGCTAAGCTCAGGGTGGACAAGGCAATGGGACCTGATGGCATACACCCCAGGGTACTTAAGGAGCTAAAGGTGGAACTAGCAGAGCCATTAGCAGAACTGTTTAGTGAGTCTCTGAGCACAGGAGAGGTCCCAGAAGACTGGAGAAGGGTTCATGTGATCCCGCCTCCACAAGAGTGGTAGCAGGAGGAGGCAGGGAACTACAGACCAGTCAGTCTTACCTCAGTAGTGGGCAAGATTATGGAGGCACTCTAAGGAAAGGATAGTGCAACACCTGGAATCCATAGGGCACAGGATCCAAGACAGCATGGGTTTACAAAAGGAAGGTCCTGTCAAACTAATCTCATAGATTTCTTTGACTGGGTAACCAGAGTGGTGGACCAAGGGGAGCAGTTGATGTCGCCTACCTGACTTCAGCAAAGCTTTTGACACTGTTCCACACAGAAGATTGATAAATAAGCTGGGTAGACTTGGGTGGGCTGAAGTTGGTCAACTGGGTGGCAAACTGGTTGACAGGCAGAAAACAGAGAGTGGTGGTAAATGGTATACAGTCAGAAGAGATGCAAGTCACAAGTGGGTACTTCAGGATCAGTCCTGGCAACAGTCCTTCAACATCTTCATTAGTGACCTTGCAGATGGACTAGAGGGTAAGGCTTGTCTGTTTGCAGATGACACCAAGATCTGCAACAGAGTAGATGATCCAAATGGGGTAGACAGAATGAGAAGAGATCTGGATAAACTAGCAAAATGGTCAGAAGAGTGGCAACTGGGATTTAATGCAAAGAAGTGCAAGATCATGCACATAGGGAAGAGAAACCTGAAGCCACCTATAGCTGGGAGGAGTTGCTAGCAGTCACAAAGGAAGAAAGAGACTTGGGCATCATCATCACTGATGACCTGAAATCATCCAAGCAGACCTCTAAAGCAGTAGGTAAGGCTAGGGGGGTGTTACGGTGTATTAGCAGGGTATCACAAGTCGTAAGAGGGAGGTAATAATCCCTCTTTACAAGACACTGGTTAGGCCCCATCTGGAGTACTGCGTGCAGTATTGGAGGCCACACCTTCACAAGCACATTAACCAAATTGAGGCAGTCCAGAGAAGGGCAACCAAAATGGTGCAGGGACTACATCAGAAGACATACGAGGACAGATTAACAGAGCTCAATATGTATACCATTGAGCAAAGGAGGGAGAGAGGTGGTATGATCGAGGCATTCAAACACCTTAAGGGCATTAACAAGGTGAAAGAGTCTAACATGTTTAAATATAAGAAAATAGCAGGACAAGAGGACACAGCATGAGATTAGAGGGGCTGATTAGGGGAATGTGAAAATTCTTTTTCACAGAAAGGGTGATGTGCAGGAATGGCCTACCCAAGAAGTGGTGGCTATGAATACAGTGCAGGGCTTCAAACAGGCATGGGATAGGCATAAGGGAGCAATACAAATGAGTATGAATAGATAGGCCACTGACAGAGCAAAGGTCGATGGCACATTTATAAGGTAGAAAAAGAAATGGGCAGACTGGATGGGCCCTCCGGTCCTTATCTGCCGACAACTTCTATGTTTCTATGTTTAAGACTATGTGTTGGGATATTTTGTTCTGTAATTTTACTGCCTTTCTATTTTAAAATAAAGGTATAAATTTTAAAACTGAAACTGCTTGGAGTGCCTTGACATTTCTTTTTATTTAAGTGGAGCTTTTAAAGGTTGTAGTTAACACTGTGTATGGGCTTATAGTTATACCAAACTGGGAAACAGACAGAGTTCTCTGAAGTCTTGCGCATAGAGTTCTCTGAAGTCTTGTGCATAGAGTTCTAAGGGTTCATTTTTTAGACCTGGTCAGGTGCTCGTAGGCAAAGATATCTGGCACCCCGAAGACAGAATTATCTGAGCCAGATAATTGGGTATGCTAACAAGAGGTTATCAGTTTGAATCCCTCCAGAACTTGAGACTAAGGTGACTTGAACCCAAAAAACAGACAAGAGGGTTACCTTGTTCTGTTCACTGTCCACAAATCATACACTCAGAGGCTGGCTCTTTGGGAGTAGAGGGCTGACCGGTTGAACGAATTTGTGACAGTCAACACCAGGCCCTGCCCTTCGGAACACGGGATGGTTGGCTTTTGGCCATGCTGTTATGTGGCCCTTCTGAAGGCACAGCAGACAAGAGGGTAGAAGGTAGGTACTGCTAAGAACAGCGTAAAGACCATAAATGGAATAATTAAAACAAAAAAAATGTGTAGCTGGTGCCTCCATCAAAAATGCTGCAGCTCCTGGCTCATCTATGAGTGAAGTGCTTTGCCACTCAAGTTCCAACTGTGCATGGTTGACCACAATGGACTAAGTGGATCCCTTCCCACCACTACGATGGATGTACCAAGAAGAGATCTGAAGACTGTAACATCTTGGGCCTCTTGAAACACGTGAAGGGTCAAATCAATGGGCTGAGGTGAGGGCGACTGCTGTAAAGCCGCATGGGCCATGAAGAAGGAAGAGCTGGCATGGTGAGGTCATACGAGTCTATGGAAAAGGTACATGCCTCAGAGGCCAAGCGGGTCAGAAGAGGCAGTGGCTGCCATAAGTGTTCCGATACCAGAAGGTAGCTCATTTTTTTTATAATTTTGCTAATCAATCTATGCCAAGTGCTATCCATTTTCACAACTGATTAGCATGTTTACTAGTCAAACTGCAAATCTTTTTTTTTTTTTTTAGCTTATTTAAAATCCTGACATGGGAGATTCCATTTCAATACAAATTAATGCAGTAACCAAAAGTATATAGTAATGGCCATTCGCTACCGTAAGTGGGGGTGAAATCAACAAATTATTGAGTATACAACATTCTTCACCCTAGAACATAACAGTAGGGTTTGTTCCCTCTTACTCCACATAGAGTAGAAACCATTACAGGCAAACTTAAGAGTGCTCCTTGTTATACAGTTAGGCAAGGTACATCAAATGAAGGTAGTAAATGTTCAGAGTATCAGCTCTACCGAGAAATCAAACAAACATATATGCCTTACACATTCTCCTTCCATGCCCAGACCGATCATAACAAGGATATTCAGCATGTGTGAAAAAAGAAATACAGAAGGATATCTTGTCTAGTAAATGCTTAAACATTAATCCAGAACATGAGCAGTATAAACAAAACTTTTGTCCATTAATATACTCTACTACTGTCACCTCAGATGATCTAGTAAAGGTTTTTGCAATGAGAAAGAAAACAGTGACATTCCAATACAAACATTCAGTCCTGCCTCAATTCTGCACCTTGATGGAGACATACAGAAACAGACTTTGATGGCAGATGAGGACCGCTTGGCCCACACAGTCTGCCAATCTCCCTACCTACCCACTGGATAAGCTGCAGATCCTAGTTAACCAACAGAAGACTTCCTCCAACACCCAACTAGAATTGCCTTATGTCTGTCCCATGCATTCTTGAATTCCCCCACTGTTTTTGACCCCACAACCTTCTCAGGAAGGTCATTCCATGCGTCCACCACCCTCCTTTTATTTTTGTCTTTTGTGTTTTTTCCTAAAAGTTATTTTATTTTCCAGGCTGCTTTACAATTCAGATATCACAGTATGAGATTCTGATGGTATTATAACAACTGCTACACATAATACTATTATTATCATATTACTGCGGTATTTGCAAGTAGTTATTTTTGCACAAAAAAAAGTCTTCTTAAATGCTTGTGTCAGGGAGAGTTGTCATGAAAGGGACAGTCATCCGTAAAAATGCACAAAAATTAACTGAAAGGACTGAAAACTGGGGTATAATGTGAACCATAGCATCAGAAATTGCTAACTGTATTAACACTTTGCAACCGTCATACTGGGACATCCTTACTTTACAATACGGTAAGCCACTGATGCCCATCTGAGAATGTGTAAATTGATCTTTAGTCCACCAAAAAAATATGAAATTTAAATACCTGTAAATTTTCTTTCTCATACTGATGGGCTTACCTCCTGATGCTATCATGCAGGCAGGAACCAAAAAATCTGCAGCCTGGACATCCTCCCCTCCACTTCCTCCGCACACCAGCTCTTAATAAAGCAGTCCAAATCTGGTAGTGCTATATAAACTTGGAAACAAAAATGAGAAATACCTTAAAACCTGGATCTGTCTGGAGGACTACAGAGTCCTGATGAAACCCAGTATAAGGTTCTTTAATCAACAGAGCTCCCATCTCACAGACTCTTCTGGCTGAAATAACGGCTATGAAAAGGTGACTTTCCTCGTGAGATGTATAAGGGATGCCTCCTTAAGAGGTTCAAAGGGAGCCTTGGTCAATGCTTTGAGGACCAAACTTAGTCTCCAAGGGGGTACCTTTGGTTTAATTGGTGAGCGTTTTAGAGTTGCTGCCCGAAGGATCCTTCTAACATGGCAATGACAACCCAGAGATTCCCCTGAATCCATTAACAAGACCACCCCCAGTGCAGAAACCTGAAAATCGCAAGGTGGCCAGTTGCAGCCCTTTGATGAATCCTTCTTGAAGGAACTGGAGCAAAATAGGTAACGATACTGGCTGGTTTGGTGTTTGTCGGGACTGAAGCCCATACAGGAATCTCCGCCAAATACTGCAGCACACTTTGGAGGAAGATGTGCAATGTTACTACACTTTGAAGGAAGATGTGCAATGCGATTAAACCATCATCTCAGTCATGGGAGCTGTATATCCTAGCTCTTTGAGAGTTTCCTGCTAAGTCTCCAGACCGAGAAGGACCAGATGCGCAGACTGTAATGTAGCATAGGGCCTTGATGAAGAAGGTCCGGGCTGATTCGAAAAATTATAGGTGGTTGCCTTGATGGGTGAATCAGAACGGGGAACCATGGACAATGGGGTCAGTGCTGGCAGACTAACAATTCTGCCCGATCAAGTGCTACTTTGTGGAGAACTCTGGATAGGAGCGGTATGGGGGGGAGGCATCCAGGAGACTGTACCGACCCCAGTTTAGAGAAAAGGTGTCCTGCGCCAGCACTAGTTTGACCTTGGCTATGGAGCAGAATTGTTTGACCTTGGTGTTTTGCCAGCAGGCGAAAAGATCTACCAGAGGACAGCCCCAACATTCTGTGAGGACTCGGAAGGTGCTATCCTTCAGCTCCTATTCCCCCAGTAGGACGTCCTTGCAACTGAGCCAGTCTGCTGTGATGTTCTCTGATCTGGAATGTACATCGCCCTCAGGTTTGCAAAGTGATGTCTGGCCCACTGAAACAGCAGACAAGATTCCATGAGCATCCACAAGCTTCTTGTTTCGTCCTGATGATTGATGTACGCCACTGATTCTCATTTGGAGGGGAAGCTCCAGCTTGCGACCTCTCATGATATTGGTCCTCAGTCCTCCAATGAATGGAGGTCCTCATCTGGTGAGAAATTGGGATATTTTGGTCCTGGTTGCGTCTGGACTGGGACTACAGCCTGAGGAGGTTTGCCTGGATGGGTCGCATGTGAATTAGTGCCCCGGGGACTGCATTAGCCAAAGAAACCATAATCCCCATGAGCTGCAGTAAGTCATGAGCCAGCATCTGGTGGGCCGTCTGAAATCTCCTGATGAGCTTCTACATGTCCTCAAATTTTGTTTCCATGGGAAACAACCTGTTCACTTGTGTCTTGACATTTGCCCCCAGATGGTTCAAGGTCAGCACTGGAATTAAGGAGCTCTTCTTCCGGTTGTGACCAACTTGAGTGCTAAGGGGCACTATATGAACTCAGCCACTGCTTGTACCGCTTGCCAAAATGCGGTGCTCTGATGAGAATAGTGTGCAGATAAGGAAGGGCTCGGTAGTTGAGCTATAACTATCACTAGGACCTTGGAGAAGACTCTTATGGCAGATGAACGCCTGAATGAAAAAGCCCTGAATGGGAAGAGCTGTCCCCCCACTTTGAATCTGAGAGATTGCCTGTGTGCCTCTTGTATGAGAATGTGTAAACTGGCGTCCTGCAAGTTGAAAGATGCCAAACAGTCGACTTGACAGAGCTCCCTGATGATGGATGACAGGGACTCCATATGAAGGATCTGTTGCACATAAAGCGGTTTAGAAATCTCAGGTCCTAATCTAGTCAATCCCCCTGTGCGTTAGGGAAAAACAAAGAAAAGCGAGAAGAGGCCCCAGCTGAATTCTGCGGCGATGAACCTGCTCGATAGCCACTACTGGTAGAGGGTTTGTAATTGCCTGGAATGGAGCACATTTTATACTGAGTTGCCCAAAATGGGCGATGGTACCACATGAGGTAATGGCTCCGACAAACTCGATTAGGTATCCCTTGCGCATGATGTTTAAACCCCATCTGTTGTGGTATGGACCCATTCCTCGTGAAAACTGGAAAGCCTACCCCCATAATGAGAATGGGGCCAGGCTGTGCAGCATGCAAGGCGGAGCCTGGAGCCCATCAGCAATGAGCCCTGCTCGAGGATGGGTTTGAAGTGCTTCATTAATGTTGCTGCTCCCTTGGGCCTGTCAGGCGACACTTCCTCCTCCTTCGAAGCTACACTGGTTCTGGGAAGAGAACCCCGTTTGTTTGCTCGAGAAATTCTGTTTTGCCCTTTGATGTAATTTCAGCATGAAAATTTCCACCTGTGACCTGCTAACCCAAACTTTTCTCTGGCCTTAGACTGCAGCAAGCGCACCACAGCGGTTTCCCCAGATTCTTTCACCGCTTCTTTGAAGGCAGAGCTGGACAGAAGATAATCTTAATGCCACCAGGGGCCTGCTGACCAGGACTCACCTCTGGTCTCTGCCTGCAGCCTGCGCCCATAGTGGTCCCCCCCGATTATACACGCTTCTTGAGAGTGGAGCCAAATAATAGATAACTTTAGTAGGCAGCACTGACCAAGGGAATCTTGGAGAAGCATTTGCTTGTCAAGCGCAAAGTCAGAGATTGTGCCACGTTGAAGTCTGATAGAAAAGGATACAGTTTGATAGAGCAAGGTTCTAGCAGCGCATCTGGCTGCTGCCTCTGACACATCTGCTGAATAAACAGAGGTTAACCAAAAGAGCTGGAGCTGCTGCAGTGCCACCTTATTTTTCTCAGAATCTTCCACCAGCTGGAAGCTAGGACCATGGCCCATGAAAGGGCTAAGAAAGGATTAGCTGTCGCTGCCTTGAGTTAAGTTACTAAAGCTCGGAAGGCCTTCTTAAGATACATCCACTTTCCTGACCACTGGGTCTCAGAGTGGCCTCTCCCTCCGCCAGACTAATGGTTTTGTCTTGGCAAGATGCGCACAGAGGTGCTCCTCCTCGTGAGAGGACAGAAACTTGGTAGTCTTTCGAGTCACCATTCTGTGGACCCTCTGCTCCAGGGGCTTGAAGGCTGCAATTCGGAGCATGGGGGACCCAGGCAAATGCTCTGTTCAGTAATTCTATTAGATCTGGTGACAACAAGGCATGGATAGTTTTTGGCTCTCCTGTGTGAACGTGTGCACCTCAGTCCGAGCAGCCTGCTGTGGATCCAAACGAGCAGATGAGGAGGGGGCCTCCACAGAGGCAGCCTGCGAAGGTGGCCAAAAAGGAGGAATTTACATTTGCTTGGTATCTCCTGCCCCTGGAAGGCTTGTCCGCCGACACAGTGTGGCCTAATCTCAATATCCCTGAGGAATAGGGTACCCACCCCATAAGCCTCGGGGAGCAATCCACAGTATGAAAGCCTATAAAGGTGGCCAAAGGAGGAATTTTGTGGCTTGATTCCAGTGCCCTTGAGGATCACTATGCTTCTAAGAACTGGGGCTTCTGTAAGCCATTATGCCCCAGCGCGCTGTCGTCAAGAGTTGGAAGCCTTCAGAGTTATCCTTTGGGGATCCCCTCCACCCCGAGAAGTTTCCAAGTTTACTGCTGTGATTGGAAGAAACGCTACTTGTTAGCCTCTTAAATTCTGCTCACAATTGATCCTGTGAAATGTTATAGCTATGCAAGCCTTGGAAGAAAAGCAAATAGCTAGCCCTTCAATTGCTGTTGGGAGGGGGTATGGCACTGTCGATGAGAAGCGCCATTGACTACTCCAGAAGCGCTATGGGACTGTTAGCATTGATGAGTTACTGTTTGAACGCTTCCAGCCATCGACAAGGAGATAGTCAGTAACTGGGGCTGTTAGCGTCGACGAGCAGCTGTATGAATGCTTCCAGTCGTCGACGAGATCGCCACTTATTGCCGTCGACAGGGAGTATGCTCCCTTATCCCAATATACTGCAGTCAATGGGGAGTTTTCTCCTTAACCCAAAATACATACATCTCCCTGTTTCTGAGACAATGATGTTGATCAACGGCTTTTTAGAGCTGAGCAGAATTTCAAGGCGGGCTGTGCAGCAGCACAGGAGCCCCAAATCATGGGAAAAATTCCATTAGGAATGTGGGCCAGTCTGTACAGCATGAAAGGCTGAGATTAGAACCAAACAGAAAAAAAGAGCTTTTGTAATGCTGTTCTTGTCCAATGTTGAGAATATCCAAAGAGAAAAATAAAAATGAGACTTGCAGTCTAATGTTTTCAGCCCTGCCATGAGGAGACAGTGTGAGCCACATACCTCTCAACTGTCCCTGATTTTCAGGGACGTCCCTGATTTTGACTCAGAATTTTCCTCTGTCCCTCGTAAAATTTATGTTTTTGTGACAGAACAGTGGGGATTAAAAGTACAAAATAATGCCAGACGTTAAAGTTACAGACTTGTTCATCTTCAGAAAATGCATCTTACACTACTCCCCTTATTCTGTCAGCTTACTGAGTGAATAGTACCAATTTTTAAGATATATCCCTGATTTTGAGTCTTTGTCCCTGATTTTTTTAAGCCTTGTCCCTGATTTATGAGCAAAGAGGTTGAGAGGTATGGTGAGCCAGTCTGTACAGCGTGCAAGGCAGAGACTGGAAACAAACAGAAAAAAACAGCTTTTGTAATGCTGCTCTTGTCCAATGTTGAGGATATCCAAAGAGAAAAATAAAAATGAGACTTACAGTCTGATGTCTTCAGCCCTGCCATGAGGAGATGGAGCTCTACTACAGAGTACCTGCCCTTTGGAAGGCAGGAAGTAAACCTGAGTGCACAGGAAGTAGAGGGGAGGATTTTCAGGCGACAGGGTTTTGGTTCCTGCCTGCATGACAACATCAGGAGGTATAATCCATCAGTATGAAAGCCCAGAGACCAGCTTGAGACAGAGAGAGAGAGAAAAAATGTGCTCCTTGGGAGGCACCCTTTTTAACTTTATGTTATGCATAAACATTTACCAGATTATCATGTCACAGGAAGTCAGCATGGTGTTTTTAACTCTATATTTTCCTCTGGACAAAAAAGAAAATTGTTTTTAAGTCATATAACAACTAACAAATTTAAGCTAGTGTGGAGGGGGAAAAAAGCTTTGCTTGGTGCTCCAGAAAATGCAGACAATCAACGTATTTATTTCTGCCACCTTACTCAAGGTGGTCATTACCCTAATCCTTGGCTACTTTGTTATGTTACCATATCACTCTATGTGCTATTACTATGTTTGATTTCCTACCACCACCATGCCACTTTACTGCCAGGTCACAAACTAAAATGCACTGTGCCTGTGTGACTAAATTTAGCTACACATAGCAAAGCATCTATAGCATTAGATTTCCCGCAGCCCACTGAAGTGGAGGACTAAGGCGTTGAGTGCCTCACTTCTTGCCACACCGGTGACCCGTGCACAGGAACTAGCATGGGCTGTCGGGGGTCGGCCGGGGTAAGAGCTCGGAGAGGATTAAGTGCCTGTCTGGCAGCTCTCCTCTCCCAGATCAGGGTGGCTGGCTGTCTTGGCTCTTGATTATCACCAGATGGAGGCCTGGTGGTAGCCCATGGCAGCTCCGAGAAACAGATGGAAGTCAGGGGTGAGGAAGGGAGCTGTGATCCCGGGACACATGCACATGTCACCTTAGCATGCTGCGGCCGTGGCAAAAGGACAGGGAGAAAGGAGAAAAAAAGGAACGCGCACCACTCCTCCACCCGAGATATCACTGGGGGAACCTGTGACAAATACAGGATTAAGACTTCAGGGGGGCCCTCTCCCTCTTGACTCACCAAGGTGGTGGTGAGGAGTTTGTCCATGGAGGTACTAAGCCGGAAGTTAAGCCTGGGGAGATGATGGACGGTGGGGGGAGCTGGGAACTCAGACACATCGTAGTCATGGAGGATAAACAAAATATGGAAAAGAATCCTAAAGTTAAGACACCCTTCTGAACTCAGTTTGTGTTCCCATGATACATGCGGGGAGGGGGCTGTCACAAAAACACTGGGCTCAGCGCCTCAGCTGGAACAATGAGTTTGATTTTCAATGGAAAAAAAAAAAAAAAACAGAATTTGTCATTTAAAAAAACAAAAAAAAAAAAAAAACTTGAGAGTCCTTTTCTCATTAAAAAAAAAACTTTCTGCACAACTGTATCGTACAGACAACCCCTCTCTGCACCAGCTTGTTTTGACCCCCCCCCCCAATTTTAGCCAAGCAACACTACATAACATGCCAACTTGCCAATTTGGTGGGAGGGGGGGCAGCTGCCACTTGTGAAGCAAGAAAAAGACTGGGGGATCCAGAAGGGGAGGTGTGGATACCCCTGCTCCAGAGCTCGGTTTCCTGCCCAATGCTGAGATACAGGAAGTGGACCTCCAGCTGTATATTAGTCGTGCGACCAGCTTTCAGAGAGAGAAAACAGTTTTCCCAAAAAACTATGGGAAGGATGGGGGGACTTGTTGAGAAACATATATACGATATGTGTGCCCTGCTTTAAAAGTAGGGGGAAGGAAGGGGTGTTACAAAAGGATAGGGGCTAAAAACAAAAGGATGGGGGTACCCTTTTGCAAAGATGCTTTAGGAAAAATCCTGAACAAGGACTTTAAGATTCTGTCAAATGGAACTGGTCATTTTGGGAAATGGAAAAAAAAAAAATCACTGGGTCTACCTCAGGGTAGGCCGGGCCCCTGCAGCCATTCCAGGGATCCTTCAGAAAGTGGGTGCATGACAAATCTCAGACACCAAGCATATATACTGGCCACTGTTCTTGCTGCAAGGAGCAGTGCTAAGGGCTCCAGAATAGATGGCTTGAAACTCTACAGACCGTAACAACACACCTTATGAACATTTGCCAAGTCTGCATTAAGTTGTCAAGTCTAATTTTAATATTGTTTTAATTATTGTTTTTATCGTATAATGTACAGGCACCTTGGTTTTGGAAAGGCACCCTTTATAAATAATGGTTGATTGATTACTGGAATTTCATTTGTAGACTTGTATGCAACCCACACACCATGTAAATAAAAATTACGATAGGCAGGTCCGTACATCTCCAAATTTGTTACACTCCACTTAAGAATGCAGGTTTAGGCCTGGAACTCTTTTAGACAAGATCTAAATACTTACAGGAAATGTAGGTGCAGGAATGCATACATACATGGCTTACAAGTTGATTTCAAGAGGGGGGGGTATTTTGAGCCCTGGTAGCTTCTACAGCCTGGTCCCCACCTATACTGGTGTTATAACAGAACTGTAGGGGTCCATTTTAACAATGATTTTCTAGTCCGGGGCACACTGCAAGCTTCCCAGGGCTAGTTCAGATACCTCATATAGGTTTGTGCTGGCTAGTGTGGAGAATCATATAAAAGTTACTGATTTTCACTTCTAGAAATAGCAGAGTCACTTATATGATGGCAGGTACCACATTTATGGTTCGATTTCCCTGGGCAGAATCTACAGTGCCTTCAGAAATTATTCACCCCCGATTTTGTCACATTTTGTGATGTTGCAAACTCAAATTAAAATACATCTATATGGGATTTTTTTGTCACATATCTACACAAATTACTCTGTCAAAACGGAATGAAACTTCTGGAATTTTTTGTACATGTAATTTAAAATAAAAACCTGAAATGTCTTGAGGTGATACGTATTCTCCCCCTTTGCTATGACACTCCAAATTGAGCTCAGGTGCATCCAATTTCCTTGTGACATCACTCTAAAACTTGAATGGAGTCCACCTGTGGTCACTTCAAATGGTTGACATGATTTCAGAGAAAATACACCTGTTTATATAAGGTCCCACTGTTGACAGTGCATGTCAGAGCAGAAACTACCATGAAGACCAAGAAGCTGTCCGTAGAACTCCATGATAGAATTGTGAGGAGGCACAGATCTGGGGAGGGGTATAACAACATTTCTAGGGTGTTGAAAGTTCCCAGAAGCACAGTCAAGTCCATCATTAGGAAATGGAAAGATTACGGAACCACCCAGACTCTTCCTACAGCAGGCCGTCCTCCCAAACTGAGCAACCAGGCAAGAAGGACCTTGGTCAGGGAAGTGGCCAAGAACCCAATGACCACCCTGACAGAACTACAGAGTTCCATGGCTGAGATGGGAGAACCTGTCCAGAGGACAACAATCTCTGCAGCACTTCACAGATGTAGCCTCTATGGGAGAGTGGCTAGACGGAAGCCACTCCTGAGAAAAGGCCACATAATAGCACGCCTGAAGTTTGCAAGACAGCACGTGGCAGACTCTGAGACCATGTGGCAAAAGATTCTCTGGTCTGATGAAACAAAAATTGAACTCTTTGGCCTGAATGCAAAGTGCTATGCCTGGCGCAAACCGAACACAACTCATCACCAGTGTAACACCATCCTTACCATGAAGCATGGTGGTGGTGGTGGCAGCATCATGTTATGGGGATGCTTTTCAGCGGCAGGGACTGGGGCACTTGTCAGGATAAAGGGAACACTGAATGGAGCCAAATACAGGCACAACCTGCATCAGTCTGCAACAGACCTTGGACTGGGGCGAAGATTTACTGATTGCTATTTATTGGGGATCCACAGGTGCTGATCCCAAGGGCCCGTTCCTGCCTAGTGCTGCAGCGCTACTGCCTTGCCCCACTCGATGTCTTCCTCAGTGCCTGTCGACGAGAACTGATAGTCGACGAGCAGCCTGGAGTGTGGAATGCACTACAGCTGCAAAGCCTCTTCAGCGCTCAAAACTTTCCCCAGAGCCGCTCAGTCGGTAAAAAAAGGCACTGCAGGGCTCTATAAACACTCCAGTGCTGAGCAGTGCCTTGCCAGGTGTTTTTCTGCCCACTCCTGTGCTCCTTTCGCCCCCTCTTGAACAGGGTCCTAGCGACCGTTATGTCGTCTCCCAAAATCGCGAGAAAAAGGGGCTTCTGCGAGGTGGGGCCAGTCTGTGCAGCTTGCAAGGCTGAGACTGGATCCCACCTAAGCTGGGTGGTAACGCGTCCTTGGAGCAGAATACGTCAAAGTAGAATCCAAAATAAAACAAACTTTCAGTCTCTTCAGCCCTGCCATGTGTGACGGCTCTGCTGCAGGGTACCTGTGCTTCACTGAAGGCAGGAAGAAAACTGGAGACAACTGGATATGGGAGGGCTTCTTATCCCCCTGCTGCAGAGCTTCAGTCCTGCCTACAACCAGCATCAGGAGGTACAGCCCAGCTTAGGAGAGAGAAATGGTCATTTGAATAATGCCTTGGGGCCCACTTCCACTTGCCTTTTCTGTGAATAAAGATATTCCTTAGAAACTTAATGTTAACTTAACATATAAAAATAATAGGTTTGTCTCAACTTCCTAGGATTCAAGCTGCTTACATCTCACTACAGGGGACTTTAGATTATCACTGCCCATACTGAAAACCACTTCAAGGGAGTCAAGCTTCAGCCTTGACCACAATCAGGTTGTTTATGTCCTTAAATAAAAAAAAATAAATAAATAAAAAAACAGGATGATGTATAAAAACAATTGAGCCAAGGCTAATTTACAACAGTATTCTGAAAGAGGTACTGTACAACATCTTCACATGGATTGCAAAACATTTCAGAAATTTTACAATAAGCATGATAGAACAGATCTTATGGACCAAACAAATACATAGACATGCAGTCCACCCCGATTCTCCAAATTTAAAAAGGCAGACATCTGACAACAGTACAGCAAGCAGTGACGTGAGTGCACTACCACTATGTTCCTGCAATTTAAAATGGTCATTTGAATAATGCCTTGGGGTCCACTTCCACGTGCCTTTTCTGTGAACGAGGTTATTCCTTAGAAATGTAATTGCTTACATCTCACTACAGGAGATGTTAGATTATGGCTACCCATACTGAAAACCACTTTTTTTTTGTTTTTTTACCTTTGAGCAGTCTCCAACGAACACTGTCACTAGTGTTGAAAGCTCAGTCCCACCACCACCAAACCAAAACATAAGGTTAGTGACTGGGAAATTTGTCATAGAAGGGGGATGACAGATCCAGACTAGTAGTCTAGTGCCTGCCAAGTGGTGCTGGGGGTTGAGGCACTAGACACCACACCTCGCCAGCAACCAGAGGTCAGAAGCAAGTTCCGGTTGTCGGGGGTTGGCCAGGAGAGAGAATTTTTTTTTTTTTTTTTTTTTTATTTACTATTTCTAAGCCCCCTCTTCACCACAGCTATGCCATTCATCAGGGACTCCCCCTAGGCATCCTAAAGGCTGTGCAAGGCATCCAGGGGCTGCTTTCGGGGACGACCCCCATATTGCCTCAGATAACTCCCTGGGTGGGGGTGGAACCATGCGGATCGTCCCCTCCCAGCCAACTCCATTGTGTCGGGTGGTCCACCGCAGCTTCTCCCTGGATACTGGTCGGGTGGCTGACACACCAGGGCCCATCACTCAGCACAGCTGCAGGGTTTTTCTGGTGTCCCTCTCCCCCAAGGACGACAGCACTCTGGAAGGTCAAGGAGGCAGGGGCATGGAGAGACGCACTACCGCTCCAGACTTCAGCCAACGTCCTCCCCTCTCTTCGCTCTGTCGACCCACATGCACCTCTACCTGTGGTCACTCAGGTGTTGGTATTGCAACAGGACCTGCAGTCCTCCCTCCCCCGGGGGGGGGGACAGCAGCCCTCTGGGCACTCAATTTCCTTCCCCTGACCGGCCCGCCAGCAACCCAGGTACACAACTGAACCCAGGTCGCTGACATCACAGGCTGAAAATTTACCGCTACACCTGTGGGCCAGATAGAGAAGGGAGGATTGAGTGTTCGGAGGACTGCTCTCTCGGGGAGGATGGGCTGCGGTATCCCTGCTATCGTGGAGACTGGCTGTGCAACAACAGGGACCACCTTGGAAAGGGGTGGAGGTGACAGCGAACGTGAATGGGACTGGTGCGGGAGTGCAGTGTCTCGAGCTGGACGTCATTACACAGCCGTGCCTCCCGGTGGGGGGGGGACCAGAAAAGCAGGAAACCCCCCTCGCCTCCTGGGTGGTAGACGTCACCTGCTCCCATGTCCATCACTGGATCCTACCCTCCTAGGACCTGCACAACCCTTAATCTTCCATCTCCACCCAAGGGGCTCTGACTGAAAGGTAGGTGCTGTGGAGCTAAGGGTGACCCCGCTCCCGGGGGTAATGACCAGTGGGTCTACGATGGTGTGTCCCAGATGGGTCAGGGGAGTAGGCCCTTAGGCAGGAAGGATCTCGATGGAAAGGGATAAGGCAGGTTGACCAAAGGGGCCCCAGGCAGTGGCGCCCGGAGTAAAAGAAAGCTGGGGGGGAAAAAAAAAAAAAGAAATTTAAATACCTGTAAATTTTCTTTCTCCGACTGCTGGTCTCCGGGCTCATCACTTCTGGGAGGTCCTTCCTAAACCACATGATAGGCAGAAGGTATACACACTTCTGTAGGACGGTTATACCTTCCAACTCATTTCCTCCAGACATCAGTACTCCTGTAGCATTTGGCCTCTGAGGAAACGCATAACTTGGAAACAAACAAAAGAAAGGTTAGTGTAACTTGAGACCGGAGGCCGACTTTCAGCATTCTGGGAGGGACGGAGCACGGAGTTCAGCAGTCGGAGAAAGAAAATTTACAGGTATTTAAATTTCTATTTCTCTCTCTCTTAAAGCTGGTCTCCAGGCTCTTCACTGCTGGGATATACTAAAGCAGCACATCCCTCCACTTCCTGGGTGGGAAGAATGTCCATAGTCCCTTATGGGTCCACCACTGCCTGGAAGACCCTGCGGCCAAAGGACACCTCGGCCGAGGTGGCGACATCCAACTTGTAGAATTTTGCGAAAGTATGGATGGATGACCACGTGGACGCTCTACGTAAGTCTGCCGGGGAAGCCTCTCTGAAGTCCGCCCAGGACGTAGCCATCGCTCGGGTTGAGTGTGCCCGCACTGGTCCCGACAGGTCGATCCTGGCCTGCTGGTAGGCCACGGCGATGGTGGAACGAATCCACCTAGCAATAGAATTCTTTGATGCCTTCTTACCCATGTTCGGGCCTGATGTAAAGATGCACAGACTTAAAGTCTTACGGACCGAGTCAGATCTCCGGATATAAATTTTGAGTGCTCTCCGTGGATCAAGTGTGTGAAATTCTCTCTCCTTCTCATTCTAGGGTTGCGGACAGAATGAGGGAATGTTCAAGACTTGGTTGCAGTGAAAAGGAGACATCACCTTTGTTAAAAAGGCCGGATCTGGCCGCATAACTACAGAGTCTTGATGAAATATAGTGTACGGTTCTTTGGATGATAGGGCTCTTATCTCACTGATGCGTCGGGCTGAGGTGATTGCAATAAGAAAGACAGCCTTCATAGTGAGAAGTAGTAAGGATGCCCCCTTTAAGGGCACAAAAGGGGGCTTGGTGAGTGCTCCGAGTACTAGGTTGAGCCTCCAAGGTGGTACTACAGGTTTTACTGGAGGACGCTTCAAGGTTGCTTCTCTCAGAAATCGAACATGAGGAAGAGTTCCTAAAGATTGTCCCACGTCTGCTAACAGTAGCGCCCCTAAAACAGACACCTGGACTCTTAAGGTAGCCGGTTGGAAGCCCTTGTCAAAACCTTCCTGAAGGAACTGAAGGATGGTAGGCAGACACACAGAGTCATCCGGTAGAGAGGCGTCTCGTAACCAGAACAGGAATTTTCTCCAAATCCTATAATAAACCCTGGAGAATGAGGCCCGCCTGGATTGAATAATCATTTCTATGACAGGTGCAGAGAAACCCAACTCCTTGAGAGTTTCCTGCTCAATCTCCACGCTGAGAGGGACAGATTGTGAGGACTGGGGTGTAGCACCAGTCTCTGATGTAGTAGGTCTGGGCTTACTTGGAACACCAGAGGAGAATGGAGAGACATTTGGACTAAATCGGGGAAACCACAGTCTGCGGGGCCGGCGTGAGCAAACCAGAATCATCTCTGCTTCATCTTGGACAATCTTGTGCAATACATTTGATAAGATTGGAATTGGAAGAAAGGCAAATAGGAGATCGAACTGAACCCAACTGATGGAGAAGGCATCCTGTGCCATGGCCTTCTCATCCCTAGAGAGAGCAGAACCTTGGAATTTTGCAATTTTTTCGGCAGGCAAAGAGATCTACCTGCGGGTGGCCCCACCGCGCCGTGATGAGCTGGAAGGCGCTGTTCTTGAGCTCCCACTCCCCTGGTAGGATGTCCTTTCGACTTAACCAATCTGCTGTGACATTTTCCTGGCCTGGAATGCATGCCACCCTTAGACTTCCCAGGTTGTCTTCTGCCCACTGAAAGAGAAGAAGAGCCTCTCACAGCATCCTAAAGCTCTTTGTGCCTCCTTGGAGGTTGATGTATGCCATTGTCGTCAGACTGTCCGTGAAGATGAGAATGTCCTGGGGGAAAGCTGCATCTTGAACTGCTGCAGTGCCAGGCAGACTGCCTGCATCTCCAGTACATCGATGCTGTAGCGAGACTCCACCAGAGACCACTTGTCCTAACATAGAAACATAGAATTTGACGGCAGATAAGGACCGCTTGGCCCACCCAGTCTGCCCATTTCCCTACCTACTGGATAAGCTGCAGATCCTAGTTAACCAGCAGCCTACTTCTTCCTACCCCCAACCCCTAGAATTGCTTTATGACTGTCCCATGCATGCTTGAATTCCACCACTGATTTTGACTCCACAACCTCCTCCGGAAGGCCGTTCCATGCATCCACAACCTCTCTGTGAAAAAATACTTCCTTAAATTACCTCTGAGCCGCCCCCCCCCCATCTTCAAATTGTGCCCTCTTGTTCTTGCAAACCTCTTTTTTTGAAAGATGCTACCCTCTTAGACTTTGTTGATTGTGTGTGTGAAGTGATTCAGCCGTTATTTCAGCCGACAGCTGGGAGGTCCTGAGAGTCAGGAAGTTGATCCCTTTACCTTGGAGTGTGAACAAGACGTTTTTGGGGCCGATTACACCTGCGCAGTGTGAGAGACTGCAAGCAGGTGTTACCTGTCAAGCCTTCTGGAGTGAACTGGGGGGAGTCAGGACCCGTGGTGTCCCGTGGTAAAATCTATAAATATCTCGCATCACGCAAGCGATATTGTGTGTGTGAAGTGATTCAGCTGTTATTTCAGCTGACAGCTGGGAGGTCCTGAGAGTCAGGAAGTTGATCCCTTTACCTTGGAGTATGAACAAGACGTTTTTGGGGCCGATTACACCTGCGCAGTGTGAGAGACTGCAAGCAGGTGTTACCTGTCAAGCCTTCTGGAGTGAACTGGGGGGAGTCAGGACCCGTGTGTCCCGTGGTAAAATCTATAAATATCTTGCACCGCTCGCAAGCGGTATTGTGTGTGTGAAGTGATTCAGCCGTTATTTCAGCCGACAGCTGGGAGGTCCTGAGAGTCAGGAAGTTGATCCCTTTACCTTGGAGTGTGAACAAGACATTTTGGGGCAGATTACACCTGCGCAGTGTGAGAGACTGCAAGCAGGTGTTACCTGTCAAGCCTTCTGGAGTGAACTGGGGGGAGTCAGGACCCGTGTGTCCCGTGGTAAAATCTATAAATATCTCTTCACCGCTTAAGCGGTATTGTGTGTGTGAAGTGATTCAGCCGTTATTTCAGCCGACAGCTGGGAGGTCCTGAGAGTCAGGAAGTTGATCCCTTTACCTTGGAGTGTGAACAAGGCGTTTTGGGGCTGATTCACCTGCAGTATGAGACTGCAAGCAGGTGTTACCTGTCAAGCCTTCTGGAGTGAACTGGGGGGAGTCAGGACCCGTGTGTCCCGTGGTAAAATCTATAAATATCTCGCACAGCTCGCAAGCGCGAGCGTAGCACTGAAAAATGTTCAGTTGATGTAGGAGGATTAGGCTTCGTTTTATCATGTTGTTGTATTTAAATTTGTAATATTTTAACTATTTAACCTCTCTGTAGGTTTGTTATATTTTAGAGCTAGGCTTGGCGGGTTATTTTTATTTAGTTATTATTTTTTATTTAGATAGTTTTGTATTTGTTGTGCCTAAATAGAAATGGGAGGATTGAGAGGAGTTAGGATAGTCTATGATGGCTTGATGTTGCGTGACCTGCGCCCTTTCATCCCCCTTCCAGTTTCTGATGTTATTATCAGACGTTGTTGGGAGGTGGGGATTGGTGGGGCTAGCATTGGTCGCGCACCATCGAGTAATCTTAGTTTGGGCCATGAGAGGATTGAAGTTGTCAGGTCCAGGAGGCGCCCTGGGTTGCAACGGGCACATGGGAGAGGCCAGTCGTGTTTGGTGTCCATCCCAGGAGCCTATTAGATCAAATGGCCAGGTAACCTGTGGGGCTGCATCATCCCCAAATCCCTGAAGGCAGTGCTGGTAATGCCAGATCAATCAGAAATAAGACAGCAATTATTGCTGCCTTGATTTCGTCCGGTTGATCTGGCATTTATCACGGAGACCTGGGTGGAGACGATGCGGCCCAATTTTGAGGCTTGCGGTCCCCGGTATACCGTGGTGCACTGTCCCAGAGTGGAGCGAGGGGTGGCGGTGTAGCCATCTGTTTTAGATCCAGCCTGACCTTACCTGCACCCAGTGAGAGCTCCGGGTTCATTTGAATGTGTGGCCATCCGGGAGGACCTGGTGCGGGCTGCAGGGTCTTTTCTTATTTATCGCCCTTCTGGGTTGATGGGAGAGTTCCTGCAGGAGGTTGCAGATTTCGTTGTTGCTAGATCATTGGAATCCCCAGATGTGTTTTCTGGGGATTTCAATGTTTGTCCATCGATGTGAATCATGGACATGGTTATGAACTTTCCCGGATCATGTCCTCCTTGGTTTGACACAGGTAGTTACTCTACCGACTCATCGGGATGGCCACATGTTGGACCTGGTGTTCTCACTGGACTTGATATTAGTGATCTTAAGGTGAATCCAGTTATCTGGTCTGATCATTGCATGGTTCAGTTCACGGCTTGGGGCTCCGCCATAAGCCCTTCCCCTGCTGAGATGATCTGCTGTCGCCCTTCTGAGGTTTGACCCTGAGGGTTTTGGCGGCAAGAGATTTGTCTAGAGTGGGTGATGCATGCGCTGGAGGTGTTGTGGTCGGAGTTGACGCCTATAATGAGGTGTTATCCAACACCATAAACTCCCTCGCACCTGTCCGTGTACGACCCAGGACTTCTTACCTGAGGTCATCATGGTTGATGGTGAGCTCAGGGAGATGAAGAGACTGGGTCGGAGATTGAGCGCTGCTGGAGGAGATCCCGCCTGGATGCAGACAACTGGCCCTCGTGGCTCACTATGTTGGCTATCAGGAGGCAATCAACCGTAAGAAGACAGTGTTTTTGTCTGGGGAGATTGCTGCGGAAGAAACCGACGGCCTCACTCTTCCGGACTGTCGACAGACTTTTACATCCTGTCTGTCTGCAGCCCAGAAGGGTTTTTCTAACACGGATTGTGAGGATTTCGCTGGTTCTTTTCGGACAGGGTGTCTGCGATCCGGCGGGTGGTTCCTTCAGCCAGTAATGCTATAGCTGGCAGTGATCGTCTGATGTGTTCTGAGTGCACTCCGTCTGGTTGGGGAGAGTTTAGACCAGTGGAGGATAGTGAGGTTATTGAGGTGGTAACCAATGTGAGGCACACCTTTTGTGAACTGGACCCAGTGCCAACGCGTTTCTTAATGAGATGCGTTGGCTCTGTTGGCCCGGTGTTTGCCACGATTGTACGGTGTTCCCTGTCTGAGGGTGTTTTTCCGGATGCCTTGAAGGAGGCTCTGGTAAGACCCCTCTTAAAGAAGCCATCTTTGGACCCGGAGATCATGGCAAATTACCGTCCAATCTCTAACCTTCCATTTTTAGGAAAGGTTATTGAGAAAGTGGTAGCGCTTCAATTGGAAGAACACCTCAGTTCTCACGAGTTGTATGAACCTTTCCAGTCGGCTTTTCGTGC
Organism: Neoceratodus forsteri; assembly: GCA_016271365.2. Classification (NCBI taxonomy): domain Eukaryota; kingdom Metazoa; phylum Chordata; order Ceratodontiformes; family Ceratodontidae; genus Neoceratodus; species Neoceratodus forsteri. The sequence goes on along the minus strand of CM057450.1, from coordinate 1,342,740,620 downwards.
CAGACACAGTACTGAAACTGCACTTGTTCGGGTGCAGAATGACCTACTCAGGGCTAGAGATCGAGGAGACAAGACAATTCTTGTTCTCCTTGATCTCTCATCAGCTTTTGACACTGTGGACCATTGTGTGCTGCTTGCTCGCCTTGGGATCTATGTGGACTCACCGTAATGTTATCAAATGGTTTGAGTCCTTTCTTACTAACAGGAGGCAGGGTTATGATAGGAAATTTCTCATCTATACCCAGTTTGCTTCTCTGTGGAGTTCCTCAGGGATCAGTATTGGCTCCAATGTTGTTCGCAGTGTATATGCTGCCTCTGGCGGGATCATTAGGAAGTATGGCTTGAGTTTTCATTGCTATGCCGATGATACTCAGCTATATTTTTCTTTGCCCCAGGAACATCCAATGCAGTGGAGCGTATTTAACATCTGTCTGGCGAGATTAACGACTGGATGGCCTCAAGCTGGTAGCGGCTGAACCCTGATAAGACGGAGGTATTAGTAGTGGAGTCGAACAGAGTTCGTGATAGGATGGCCTCTGACACAGAAACCGGGCTTGTCCTAGGGTCTGTGCCATTGAAGGCCTCCTCTCGGGTGCGTGATCTTGGCGTGATTCTGGACAGAGATTTAACCATGGAGGATCAAATATCCTCTGTGGTTCGTACCTGTTTTTACCATCTCAGAAACATTGCCAGAATTAAACCCCTTGTTCAGTCTCTGGACCTCCTACTTTGATACATGCCTTAGTCACATCTAGGCTTGATTACTGTAATGCGCCTATCTCGGGTCACGGGAGGATCTCTACTTAAGATTACAGCTGGTGCAAACGAGCTGCCCGACTGTTGACAGGGCAGCAAAGTTTTGTCACATTACACCAGTTCTGTGGAATTGCACTGGCTGCCAGTCAGGTGGAGAGTCCTCTTTAAGGTGGGTCTTCTCACCTATAAGGCCCTACATGGACAGGGCCCTGGCTACCTGTTAGACCTTCTGTCACCTGCCCTCTCCTCGCGCTTCTCTTCGTTCATCCAATGAATGCCTACTGACCATTCCCAGAACTAGGCTGAAAACAGCCGCGATAGAGCTTTCAGTGCCGCAGCCCCAGTTCTGTGGAATTCCTTACCGACTATGGTCAGAGAGGCTTCACCGGTGGATGTTTTTAAGGCCCAGCTAAAGACTTTCTTCTACTCTAAGGCATTTAACGTTTAGAGATGGATTTATTGTTAGGTTTTATAAAAAAAAAAAAAAAAAAAATTTTGTATTGATTTGTATTTATATGTGAATTTATATTCTTTTTATGTTAAATATGTTTGTTTAAATACTTGTATGGCGCCCAGAGCCTCCGGGATTGGGCGTCTTTTAAATAAATTTTGCCTTGCCTTGCCTTGCCATTCCCTTGAGGTACTTGAACGTTTCTATCATGTCCCCCCCTCCATCCTTTCCTCTAGGCTATACATATTAAGCTCCTTTCGTCTCTCTTCATATGTCTTCCGGTGCAGACCCTGCACCATTTTACTTACCCTCCTCTGGACAGCTTCCATCCTGTCTATGTCTTTGCGGAGATTGGGTCTCCAGAACTGCACACAGTACTCCAGATGGGGTCTCACCAGCTGTCTGTACAGAGGGATAACAACTTCCTGTTTTCTACTGGTGATGCCTCTCCCTTCGCATCCCAGTATCCCCCAGCCCTCCTTGCTGCCCTCTCACATTGCTTGCCCACCTTTAGGTCATCTGATATGACTACCCCCAGGTCCCTTTCCATTTTTGTTGTTGTTAGTATCTCACCCCCCATTGTGTACTCTTCCCCTGGGTTTTTGTTTCCCAGGTGCATTACCTTGCACTTCTTAGCACTGAATCTAAGCTACCATATTTGACCATTCCTCTAACCTTGCCAAGTCCCTTCTCATCCTTTCCACCCCCACCCTGTGCATCAACTCTGTTGCAGATCTTTGTGTCATCTGCAAAGACATACTTTTCCTTCCAGTCCTTCTGCAATGTTGCTTATAAAGACATTGAAGAGGACCGGTCCTAATACTGAACCCTGCGGTACCCCACTAGTAACCCTCCTTTCTTCTGAGTGGACTCCATTTACTATTACTCTCTGTGTCCTATTCTCCAGCCAATTCTTTACCCAGGATATCATCTTGGGACCCACTCCCAGGCTGGCTAACTTGTATATTAATCTTTTGTGTGGGACTGTGTCAAATGCCTTGCTAAAGTCTAGGTAGGCCATGTCCACAGCCCCTCCTGACCTACTACTTTGGTCACCCAGTCAAAGAAATCTATCAGATTCGGTCTGGCATGACCTTCCCACTGTGAATCCATGCTGCCTAGGGTCCTGTGCCCTCTGGCCTCTAGATACTCAACAATTCTTTCCTTCAAAAGTGATTCCATCATTTTCCCTATCACTGAGGTTAAACTAACAGGTCTGTAGTTTCCTGCTTCTGCCTTGCTCCCACTTTTATGAAGGGGAATCACATCTGCCCTCCTCCAGTCCTCGGGTACCTCCCCATCCTCCCATGATTTGTTAAAAAGGGTAGTCAGTGGTGTCAATAGTTCTACCCTTAGTTCTTTTAGAATTCTGGGATGAATCCCATCAGGCCCCATTGCTTTGTCCACCTTCAGTTTTAAGAGTTCTTTCAGAACCCTTTCTTCTGTAAATGGGCTGGTATCAACTTCTGTATCCAGAGTGTTTCTACTGTTTGTTTTATGTACCCCTCTTCATTTGTAAATACTGAGCAAAAATATTTGTTTAGTATCTCTGCCTTTTCACAGTCTCCCCTGCCCACCCTCCCTCCCTTTATTAAGCCTCACTATCCCTCCCTTGGTCTTCCTTCACTCCCTGATGTACCTATAAAAGGTTGTAGCCCCCTTCTTAACCGAGTTGGCTATCTTTTCCTCGGTTTGGGCCTTTGCTGTTCTGACTGCCTTTCCAGCCTCCTTTTGTTTTAACTGATACAGTTCTCTGTCCTGCTCCTTCTGCGATTCCTTGTACTTCCTGAATGCTTTCTTTTTCTCTTGAACCTTCACTGCCACTTCTTTGAGAACCATAGTGGTTTCTTACATCGCTTTGTTTTGTTTATTTGCTTACACAAAGGCTCATTACCTCTGTGATGGCAGTTTTATTATTCCCATTGTTCTTCCACCCTCCTTCCTGCCCATTTGCTAGTGCATTCCTTAGGCACTCACCCATTTTGGCAAAGTCAGCCCTCCTAAAGTCCAGTACTTTTGTCTTTGTATGGCTTGACTCTATTGCTGTGTTTATCGGAACCATACTGTTCGATGGTCGCTAGTTCCCAGATGGCTACCCACTCTACATCTGTGATTCTCTCTCCATCTCCATTTGAGAGAATCAAGTCTAATATTGCTCCCTCTCGAGTGGGCTCCAGTACTAGTTGTCTAAGGCATGCTCCCTGTAGGGCACCTAGAATAACTCCACTCTTCGAAGTGGCAGCTGCAACTGCACTCCAGTTAACATCTGGCATATTCAGATCACCCATCAGCAATATCTCCCCTTTTTCTGCCATTCTAAGTATACTTTCTATCATTTCCTTGTCCATTTCCTCCCCCTGAGAAGGGGGTCTGTATACAACCCCTGTGCGGATTGTGGTGCCATTGCCTGTCTCCAAATTTACCCACAATGCTTCTCCTCCTCCCTGTTTACTCTTTTCTGTTGCTTTTATTCCTTCCCTTATGTGAAGAGCTACTCCTCCTCCTCTTTTACCCTCCCTGTCCCTCCTGTAGATAGTGTATCCTGGTATGTTTACGTCTCAGTCATGGTTTTGTGTGTACCATGTTTCTGTGACTGCCACGATATCCAGATGTTCCTCTTCCATCAAGGCCACTAATTCAGGAAGCTTGTTACCCAGACTACGGTCATTGGTACTCATTGCTCTCCATTTTTTGATGGCTTTACCTTCTGTTGCAGCATCCCCCACTGACCGTTCTACCTCGGTCTTTTTCTCATTTAGTACCCTGTTTTGAAGGGAGAGGCTGGGATTTTCCTGCTGCTTGTCAGTGCCTCCCCCTTTGACTAGTTTAAAAGCTTGCCAATGAAGCATTTAAACCGATTGCTCAAAAGACTTGTTCCCTTCCTGGACAGATGCAGACCATCCTGCCAGTATAGGCTGGTGTCCTTCCAGGTGGAACCCAGTCCCCAATGAAGCCAAACCCCTGTGCTCCGCACCATTTTTTCAACCATTCATTAAACTGCATGGTGCTAATCACCCTCGCCTCCCCCATGCCTTTGACAGGCAGCACCTCCGAGAAGAATACTGTGTGTGCTACTTGTCTTAGGCCCCTCCCCAACTCTGCAATGTCCTCCTGCACTGCTCTAATCTTATCATGAGCCAAGTCATTTGTCCCTAGGTGGACAATTACGTCCAGCTCAGACTCCCTTGCAGCTGTTCTTGTGATCCTGAGGATGCGCTTCCTGTCCCTCCAAGCCATGGCACCAGGCAGGCACCTTACTTCAGTTTTCCCAGCTCCCCCCAGTTCTATACCCCTAATAATTGAGTCCCCCAACAGGAGCTGCTTCCTTTCCCTTTGATGTCCTCTGCCTCCTTCCTGTGGGCCTCCCTTGTGACAGCTGTCATCAGTCTTCTCTGCGGGTGCATTCATAGGGGATGTGTCAGGAGCTGTTCCGAGTGCGCTCCCCAGCCCCGAAAACTAGCATTGGTGGTGACTCTGATCTGGTGAAGGTGTCCCAGACTGAGACCCCTCATGATGTTGCTCTGCTGAGTCCACCATATCAGGGAGTCCTTCACCTGGCAAGATACCCGAATCCTCTGGTCCACTGCACCACTCGATTGGAATCGCTGCTGGAGGAGACCTGACTGGAGAGGACGCATGTGGACTAGTGCCCAGGGGACAGTCTGCCAGGGAGACCATCATCCCTATGAGCTGCATGAAGGAGCGGGCAGGCAGAGATTGAGCTGCTTGGAATTTGTAGCTGAGAGCCCTCAGTTCTTTGAATTTTGACTCTGTGGGGAAAACTTTGTTTTGGATCGTGTTGATAGTCACCCCTAGATGGCTCAGACTGTGCAGCTGCAGGGACCTCTTATTCTGGTTGATTACGAACCCCAGAGAGGAAAGGCACTGGGTGACCTCTGTCACTGCCTGAACTGCTTGATCGTACCCTGGGGCTTTGATGAGAATGTCGTCCAGGTATGGGAAGAGCTGGATCCCTTGCACTCAGAGTCGACTGACCACTATCACCAGGACTTTGGTGAAGACTCTGGGGCTGTGGACAGGCAGAAGGGCAGCATCGTGAACCGACAATGGTGACCTTCCACTCTGAATCTTAGAAACTGACGGTGTGCTTTCTGGATGGGAATGTGTAGATAGGCATCTTGTAAATCTACTTACGCCAAAAAGTCCCCCTGATGGATTTCTCAGATGATAGAGAACAGGGTCTCCATCTTGAATGTTCTGTGACGAACAAAGCCATTTAGAAACTTGAGATCCAACACTGGCCGGAAGCCCCCTGAGCGTTTTGGCATATGAAGAACAGGGAGTACACTCCTCTGTTCCTTTCTGGAGCAGGGACTTGTTCGATCGCTGCTGCCTGTAGGAGATCTGTAATCGCTTGCAGGATCGCCGCTCGTTTTGAGACTGGCGAGGGTACTATGTGGAGCGGGGGGGGGGGGCCAGGAGTCGAACTCGAAGTACCCCTCGCAAATTATGTCTATCACCCACTTGTCCATGGTGGTGCGGACCCATTCCTCGAAAAAATTGGAAAACCTGCCCCCGACGCGAGGATGGGTCCGTGAGTCCTCACCGATTTTCTGGAGTTTCCCTCGGCATCTCTGGTGCCTGCCCTGCTACCTCGGAAGCTACGTTGGTTGCGCGAGTTGAATCAGGATCGTCTGCCTGGATTCGACTTGTACTGACCCCTGGAATAATTCTGGGCACGAAAATTCTGTCTGGATCCTGAGACTCGGGGCTTGTTCCTTCCCCGGGAGTGCGGCATTCGCACTTTCGCCATTTCTCCAGATTCCAACTGCCTCCTTTAGAGCTGAGCCGAAAAGAATGACTCCTTCGTAAGGGGCCTTTCCCAAATGTATCTTCGAGGAGGCATCCGCCTGCCAAGCCCGCAGCCATAAGTTGCGTCGAGCCGAGGTCTGGTAAAACATCGCCCTTGCTGCACACCTGGCTGCCTCCTCCGATAAGTCAGTCAAATAGGCCGAAGCTAGCCCCATGAGCTGCAAATGCTGTAAAATGGGTTGGTTCTTCTCTGGCTCATCAGTGAGCTGGAATGCCAGATTAGTGGCCCAGGAGAGCACAGCCCTAGCTGAGTAGATGTTAGCCGTAGCTGCCTTGAGACAGGTTGCGGTGGACTGAAAAGCTTTCTTTAGAGAGTTGTCCACTTTCCTATCCACCGGGTCCTGCAGGGAGGCTCCACCTTCTGCTAGGAGGCTCCACCTTCTGCTGGGATAACCGTCTTTCCCATGAGGTTTGAGATGAGGGGGTCTATCCTAGGACAGTCAAGCCATTTCTCCAAAGGCTTCTTGTCGAATTTCAGTAGTTTGGTTAGGCAGCAAGGGAAGGGGAAAGAACACTCAGGTCCCTGCCATTCCTCCTTTAAGAGGCCCTCTATGGCCTTAGGGAGGGGGAAAGCAGCCGCTGGCTTTGAAGTTGACAAGCCAGAATGCTGGCTTCGCTCACTTGGGCTCTGGAGAATGTGAGCTCAGGTGCATCTCCTCTGATACCTTTTTAATGAAAGAAATCTAGATCTTCCAAATAAAGGTTTCTGGCTGGTGAGGAGTCAGATTCAGAATCCAAGTTTGGGAGTTCCCCCTCTTCTAGGGATGAATGGCCAGACCCTGAGGGTGACCTGTCCTGTCTGTGCTTCCTATGGGTTGTGTCCCTGGTTCCAGATCTACTCCTGGATCTGGGCCTCTTCCTCCTCCTGTCACATCATGAGGAGTGGAGTGTCGTCGTCCAAGGATGTGGAGGGAGTGCACTTGCAGAGGGCTTTACTATGGGTCCTGGGCTCTGGAAAATGCTGAAGTACATTTTAATATGAAGGGTTGAGGGCGAAGGCTCTACTCAGTTTCTCTATTAGATCTGCAGCTAGACCCCAGCTGAGTGGCGATGACCCTCTACAGTGGGGGACTGCCCCTGACCCCTGAGCTGGTCTTGCAGATCCTGAGATTCGGAGGCAGATGCCTCATCTGCCTTGTGCCAGGCTGGAGAGGTTGCACTGTCACATCTGACACACAAGAGACCCTGCGAATTTGGCCAGCATGGGTTTTCTGCACTTGAGGCACTTTCTGCCTCTGGTGGGTCTGTCCTTTGTTGAGATACTATTTTGTAAACTATTTTTTTGTTAATATTTTTATTGTCTTGAAAGTCTAGCTTGGGTATTCCAATCACTTTATGGCTTTGGTTCCCCCAAACAAGATCAGTCGATGAGCTGAGCAGGTGATGCTCGTCAACGAGGAGAGTAATGATCTGCCCCCTTTCACCCTTACTGCATGCCTCTCCGCCTGCCTAAAGAGCGTTAATATTCCCACACTAGTTGTCCGGCATCGGAGAGCTTGATGCGACCAAGTGGCTCTCAACCGGTCTAAGTGTCCCGTGACCGTCGACGGGAGAGAAGCTCTGCCCGTCAACTAGCTGAATCTCTTGTGTGCTCACGACAAGAGATAGCTGCAGTGCCAGAAAACGCTTGAGTCTTGCGATGTGTGCAATAAGAGCGCTGATCCTGCCGGCCCCAGTCACGCTATGACCCTCGTTGCTCTGGAAGGGGTGCTTTGCGCAGGAGGAAGGGCTGCGTGTGAGAGGGAGCAGGGAGACCATCTGTATAGCTTGCAAGGTTGAGACTGGGATCCCTGCGCTAGTGCTCATTAGCACTATGAACTTGGTCCAAAAATAGAGAAAAAAAAAAAAAAGTAGACTCACAGAAGTCATCTTCGGTTCTGTCACTCCTGTGAGAGAGGTCCTGCAGAGCTCCTGCCACTAGACAGGCAGAAGAAAACTGATATCTGGAGGAAATGAGTGGGAGGGTACAACCGTCCTGCATAAGTCTGTATACCTCCTGTCTGTCACGTGGTTCCAGGAAGGACCTCCCAGAAGTGATGAGCCTGGAGACCAGCTTTAGAAGAGAGAAAAAATTCTAACAGTCCATCCTGTCTGCCCATTTTCTTACTTGAACCATTCCAACCTACTGATGGACGTGCCGTGGCCAATGCTCTAATGGCAGTTCAGCCCCTTCCCTGCATACAGTTGAGCCCACCAGGATGCAATGCATTACTGCAGCATTCTGCAGCGAAGTTACTGCAGTAAACAAGGCAGTTTCAATGGCAGCAAATCCCTTTTGTCATGCAATACGCTGAGACACTGCGCTGCATCCTGGCAGGTTCCACCGCATGCTTTCAAAAAACACTTGCAACTATCCCACGCACTCATGAAACCAAACATCATCTCAGTCTTTACTATTTCTCCAGCCAGGCTGTTCCATTTATCCACCACTCTTCTAGTGAGGAAGTATTTCTTCATCTCCTTGCTGAATCTAGCTTCCCCCACCACCACCACCAGCTTATAACTGTGCCCCTTAATTGCTGATCCTTTGCAATGCTGAAACCAGAGGAACAGATACAGGGAAATCGAAATTTAAATACCTGTAAATTTTCTTTCTCCGACGGCTAGTTTCCGGGCTTCCTTACTCCTGGGCTGTACCTTCTGATGCTGACTGACAGGCAGGAATCAGACCTCTGCAGCAGGGGACATCCAGCCCTCCACTTCCCGTCTCCCTCGGTTCTTCCTAAAGCAGTCCAATGTGGTCAATGTGGTAATACTACTAGAACTTGGAGACAGAAAACAAGCATACAAATTTTAAGGCATATATGGCCGTGAGGCCAGCCAACTATATACATTCTAGGCAGGAATCCGAAGCCCAGAGACCAGCCGTTGGAGAAAGAAAATTTACAGGTATGTAAATTTCGATTTCTCTCTCCTAAGCTGGTCTCCGGGCTTCCTTACTCCTAGGATATACAAAAGCAGTACGTCCCCAGATGTCCCAGGTAGGAAGAATGTCAAGAGCCCTTACGGGTTCACCACCGCTTAAAACACTCTACGGCCAAAGGATGCCTCTGCCGAGGACACCACTTCCAGAGAGAACCTTTAAAAAAAAAAAAAAAAAGAAAAGAAAGAAAGAGAGAGAGATTGTGAATGGATGATCAAAAGGCCACTCAGTGTGAATGTGCTGTCAATGTTTCTCTGACAGGCTAGAATCATGACTGACCTGGCCAATGCCACTTTGTGGAGGACTCTTGATAGAGGCAGTATTGGAGGAAGGCATACAGGAGACCGAACAGATCCCAGTTTATGGGGAAAAGGTGTCCTGAGCCACCGCTGGTTCGTCCTTGGCAAGGGAACAGAATTACTTTACCTTGGAGTTCTGCCCGCAGGCGAAAAGATCTGTTTGAGTATTGCCCCACTATTCTGTCTGAATGTGGGAGGCACTGTCCTTCAGCTGCGATCCCTTGGTCGGCCCACTTTGCGACTGAGTCGTTCTGCTATGAAATTTTCCTGTCCCGATACAAACAAACATCGCTCAGTAGTGCTCAACCCACTGAAAAAGAAGGGATTCCTTTAGCATCTTTGAGCTTCTCGTTTCGCCCTGATGGTCGGTGTATGTCAGCGTTGCCAGATTATCAGTTGGAAACAGGCTAGTCGGATTGAGGAATTGCTGTTCAGCGTCCCTCTGGGCATGGCCTACTGTTCCCCCTCAGAAACGCTTATACTGTACCTTGTGTCCAACAGTGATCCCCTGCCCGGTGCCAACAGCTGATGCAGGCGAGTCCTTCCCAGCTCCTGAGGCTTGCATTGGTCACGATTCCGACTTAGTGCGGATGGTCAAACTTGTGGCCCTTCATGACCTCCAACCTCTGGGACCATCCCTGGAGGAAGGGCTTAATCAGTCTTAATGAGCTGTGTGAAAAAATAAGCAGGTAGATGAAGAGCTTGCAAAACTCCTTGATAAGCCATTACAGATACCCAAATCTAGGTTTCTGGGGGAGAAACCTTGTGTCATGATGCAAGTCCCCCAGGAGGATCAAGGTCTGGTTTGGAATTAGGGAGCACTTTCTCCAGCTGATGGGAAAACCATGAGCCACAGGGTACCCGACTACCTCTGCCACTGCCTGTAATGCCTGGTTGAGCTGTGAGAAGACCGCAATGGTAGAGTTTGAATTGGAAGTAGTGCTCTCCCACTCCGAATCTGGGATAGTGCGTGCACCATTACTCCATGGGAATATGCAAACAGGCACCTTGCAGATTTATGGGTGCCAGAAAATCCCCTTTTTGCGACTCCCTGATTACTCGTGACAAAGTTTCCATCTTGAAGGGTCTGCTGCGAACAAAACTGTCAAGGCAAATTTAGTTTGTCCTCCGAGTATGCATGGGCTTGAATACTCTGACTGGATCCCTATGTCCAGGGTCTGTACGTGCTCCAGAATTATGGTAGTTAAGTTTCCGGCTCTTCTCTGGGATCTTTTATCACCTATTTAAAGACTATCCATACGGGAGCTCTCCCTTGTCGGGGGCATTCGCCAAGTGAGCTTTGGCAACCTGTCCGCCTGCCATGCCTGCAGCCTCACATATGTCGAGGCGAGGTGAGTTAAAGCATGGCCCTTGCTGCGCAACTGCCAGCGTCTTTTGAGATATCTGCTGAAAATGCCAAGAACAGTCCCACTCTGAGGCTGTTGCAGGGTGGGCTTATCAACATCTGGCTCGTCAGCACGCTGGAATGCCAGGATAGTGGCCCAAGGCATTGCAGCTCCTGCGGAAAAAGAGGTTGGCTGGGCTTGCTTATATGTGGCTCATCAGCACGCTGCAATGCCACATCAGTGGTGTTGAGAACAGGTTGTTCGCAGCTGCTTTAAGGGAGGAGTGGAGGACTAAGAGAGTCTCTTTAAGGGAGGGCCTCTCCGTTCCGTCCAATGACCATCTCAGAGGGTAGCCTTTATGGTAGTAAGTAGTTGCCAGGCCATAATTTAATTTTTTTTTTTTTTTTTTTTTTTTATTAGAACTTGAAGGGATTGGCCATAGGGCTAAATGCGAAACGATTGGCCGTCACAGCCATGAGTGATGTTGTGGATGCCAGAACGGTCTGTATTAGAGATACCCCCACTTGTCTGACCGAGGGGTTCTGGGTTCAAAACCAGAAAGCCCATTCTGTGGTGGCCCGGCCCAGTTTCTGAATGTTTTTGTTGAGCTCGGGTGAACCTGGAGATTAATGCCTTCTAGATTTAGGTTGATGCCTTCTAGATTATAAACACAGAGAGCAGCGCAGGATGCAACTGTGGTGGGTCTAGGTAGGATGCTGCCAGGCTTATCCTAGGATACACTGGGGGGTATGTCATCCCTTGTTGCTGGCGGGCACCCCATGCCAGTCCCATAATCCACAAGATCCGGAAGTTGAAGTGCTAGGGGATAGGACCCGCATCTAAATAAACTGGAGTCCTGTGAGTGGCAGCAGTGCCCCCTGCAACACTTTAGGTTACCTACTATACCTTATCTTTCTCCTGTGAGGAGGAATGTTGATCCTCCCAGCTGAACTGCTTCTCAGGGTGAGAATATAGAGGGGTGAGAATACGGATGGTCCATTTTCTTGTATCCTCTAGAAAGGTCTTGTATCTGGTCTTATTTAATACTGTTGTATTTAACTGTTTTATGAGATGTGGCATCAGAGGCGGCTACGGATTGCCGAGTCCCTCTTGAAGCTGTCAGTTAATATGACCCGTGGGCTATGATCCTGAGCCGAGGAGGCTCTTCCTCCGTGATGTATTCCCCATTCGCAGACGTTGCCCTCTGGACATTATAGGAGAAGCTACCCAGCCAAAGTCATTAGCAGCGGGTGACTAGCCGTGCTGACCTTTTCTGGCCCAGCTTGCGTGAGGCCATAATACCACAACAAGCCCTACTTCCTTTAATTCAGCTTACTCCCCCCCTTCCTGATGTCATGCTGCTGAAGCGGGTAGAAAGTGTGCTGGCCCTTTAAGAAGTGTGCCAGTCCTGAAAAGGCCAGAGCTACCCTTGTGCTGTAGTCCTTTTTCTAAGGTTTTTAATTTTACTTCCCCTAAAATATACAGGGATCTGAAAAAAAACTAGGCAGCTGGCTCACTTCTTGACGGTTTTTTGGGGGGGGGGGTAGCACGGTGGACAAAGGCTCCATAATAGCACTCCTCCCGCGCTGTAGTGTTCATCAGTGGAGTCGCTAAGCCGTGCTGCAGGTCCACTGTCGACGAGCAGCTGAGGTAATCTGATTGCCAGCCGTCGACGGTTGCCTCTCATATGATAGTTTAAGCTTTTCACTCGTAGGAGTTCCTCATCCCTGCAGCGCTTTGTCGAGCGGTGATTCGTCAACAAAAGCCGCTGACAAGCTGCCGGCCCACCATCGACGAGTGGCTCAACTAGAATGCAGTCGATGGGATAAAGAAAATACATGGAAAAGATACGGGGCTGCCAGCTGAGGGGAGATGTAGTCTCCCTAAGTACCATTTATTCTTTTGCACAATCCTTCACTGGCAGTAAGTGCAGGAAAAACTCACACACAATTTCTGCCCGAAAGCTGAGGGGAGATGTATTCTCCCCAACTCCTCGTAGAAAGCATGGGAAAACAGCCTCACGAAGGGATGGGGCCCGTCCTCCTTAAGTTCAGAAGCACTCCAGTGCTCTTCTGACCCCCTTAAAATATATGCTGCATGTTACTAAGCACTCCGGGCCCATTCCAATTCCCTGAAAATCAAGTCACTCCGGTGCCCGTTTTGATTCCCTGAAACATACTTTCCACTGCACTAAGTAGCATTTCAGGCCTAATGCAGGATAAGCAGGGAAAAAACAACTCAGTGAAAATTGGGCCAGACCGTGCAGCTTGCAAGGCTGAGACTGGATTCTAAAATACAGTGATTTCTGATCCTCATTGAAACAGAATTGCTTAACTTACAGTCTGCTGTCTCCAGCTCTGCCACATGGCAGAGCTCTGCTTGCAGAGTACCTGCCAGACTGAAGGCAGGAAGTAAACTGGAGACAAGCGGATGTAGAGGGCTCCTTATCCCCCTGCTGCAGAGTTTTGGTCCTGCCTATTACTAGCATCAGGAGGTACAGCCCAAGCGTAAGGAAGCCCGGAGACCAGCTTAGGAGAGAGAATAAAGGAGTATTTTACTACCAAGTTTGCATCATTTACTTCCTCATGTTGCACACTTACAGCATGTTGGTTCAGTCTCAAAAATGGCAGCACCGAGCAATGCTATCTGCCACAGAACCGCAAACTAAGAGTGCATGGAGTAGAGCTGGGGACCAAAACCAGTATCAGTATTAGTTCTGTCCAGCACAGAAGACAGTTACAGGAACTGCAACAAGTAACAGATGCGCACCAGGTGTAGCAGTGTCTTGCCCCAATATACAAAAATGTAAGGAAAAGAAAAGAGGTCAACACACTCACCCAACTGCATTTGTAGGACTTCTGACAACAGTGGAAAAAAAAAAAAGCACACTACGGGGGGGGGGCAGTAAAGCAGGCAGAGCGAGAGGTTAGGCGGGGTAATGACAGCTAGCAGCCATCTGGCCAGAGGTCCCGTAATGCTGTTTGAGGTTTGTATTTGTTGCACTTTATGTTTGCAATCTGCACAAAATAAAAAGAAACAGAGACCAGGAAAAATGCTGTAGTGTGCTTTCTTCACTACTGCCAGAAATCTTATACAGTAAATGCAGTTGGGAGAGTGCCAACCTCTTTCCTTTTCTTTACATTCTGCATTTTGGGGCAAGGCACCACCACTTTTCTTCTCTTACTGCTTCAGGAACTGCTCACTGGCTGGCAAGAAGGGCAGCTGCACATGGCAAAAAGATGATAAAAATAGGATCATGGCACTATGCAGTGGGGTACTATCACAAGATTCCACTGTAGTATCAGACAAAGAGTACCCGGTGACTGCAGATGTGTAGTGGGTTTGAGACTTGGTTTAGAGGTGGGGATCCAAGACACGTCAAAGCATGGTACTACCATTAACATGAAAATGAAAATACTTCCAGGTGTAAGAAGCTAGCAGCAAATTCCTTACCAGTTCTATCTATTATCTGTAACCCATGCTAGAACAAGTCCTGACACTCTACCCTGCTTTTCCTCTTTGGTATCTGAATCAGAATACATCCGCTTGGTTAAAAACCACTGCAACTCACAATACAAAATAATGTTCTATAGACAGAGTTCTATGTAAACACATGTGTATTCATTCACTCAGGGATCTCACGGTATTAAATGCTGACAGTATAACTGTGACATGCAATACTCAGTTATTGTGAATATAGCAGTATTATGGAAGCAGTCCATTTCTGTACAAAAAAAACTATCTCCTTTAACGCTTGTGTCACGGAGAGTTGGCACAGAGAAAACAACTGCTCCTAAAAAACATCCACAAAATTAGCTGAAAGGCCTGAAAACCGCAGTATACCATGAACCACGGTTATCGGGTATCAGAAATTGGCCACAATTTCAATACTGTGACTTCTGATAACACAGTATACCATGAAACCTTGATACCATGGCATCCCTGTCATCCACAAAAGCAGGCCCCCTAATTTAAACTTCAAACTAATCACAAATAAGCATGCAATAATAAATTGCCAGACAGTAATTTTTTTTTTTTTTTTTTTTTTAAATTGCATAAATATTTTCTTTAAGAAAAAATGCCAGCCCAGTGGCATGGTGGACTGAGGTGCGGGTTGCCACACCGGTGACCCGGGTTCAGAAATGGATCGGGGTCACTTGGGAGAAGGATGCATGAGCATCCACAGACAGCAGTTTTCCTTCGGGGAGGGAGGACAGCATGCATCGCTGCTTGGCTGAACCTAGGGAGGCTACGAGGTATAGCAGCAGCAGCCGTCTTTCAAAGGGCCAGCACAGGCGCAGAGTTCATGCAGCATCTTCACGCCACAGAGGACAAAGACATGGGGAGGCACCAATAAGGAAGCCGTGTAGTTAAAAGTAGTCACAGATGAAGGCTTTCCAGGGTTACAATGGCATATACAAGGAGGTGGGAGAGGTATTAAAGAGGGATCGAAGTAAAGTGAGGTGCTGCTAATTGGGACTTCAACATACCACATCTGAACTGGAGTGTCTCAGCAGCAGCAAGTGCAAAAATCCAGAAGCTAATGAAGGCCCTACAGGATGCATTCCTGATACAGAAGGTGGAGAAGTCCACATGGGAAGGGGCCATTCTGGATTTGGTCCACATAAATAGGGACGTCACTGAATAGGTTGCAGTAGTAAGGGAACCCCGTGCGAACCCATCCATCACCTGACATGTGGTTTGACATAAAACTACAGCCAGAAAGGAAGCACTCAAAACACTAATGTTTTAGATTTCAGCAAGGCAGATTTTGATACAATAAGGGAACTGGTCAGGGAGAAGCTGGCAGAGGTTGATAGTGAGTGGGGATTGATTAAAAACGGATTTGAAGCAACAAGTCTCTGTATTGAAGCAGTATGAAAAACAGGAGAAGGAAGACAGTAGCAACGGTGCCCTGAACGGGCACCGATCCCCGAGCAGACTCAGACCATATGGCCTACTCTGGTTTCTTTATATACTAACATACTAAGAAGCCAGCAATCTGGTACAAAGAGGAGGTAGAGGAGGCAGCTGAGAGAAAAAAGGAAGGCCTTCAAGACAGAGCTCTGCTTGCAGAGTACCTGCCAGTCTGAAGGCAGGAAGTAAACTGAGGGAGACAGGAAGTGGAGGGCTGGATGTCCCCTGCTGCAGGTCTGATTCCTGCCTTCCTATCAGTATCAGGATGTACAGCCCAGGAGTAAGGAAACCTGGAGACCAGCTTAGGAGAGAGAATAGGGAAGTGTACCAGATCAAAGAGACAGGTAACAACATAAGGGTTAGGAGCACAAAGTCAGAAGCAGAGGTGAGGATGATGATGATGATGGAGGGGTTGAAGAAGGGGGATAAGGTGTTCTTCCACTACATTTTGGAAAAGCACAAATCTAAAGGGGACAGAAGGGGAAGGGTAGGTGTGCTGAGCATGATAAGGGTGATAAGGGTAAAGCGGAATACTAAATATTTTTATCTCTGCTCAGTATTCACAGTACAAAACATGGCATCACTACTTGAATGCAGTAGCAAGGCTGAAAGGGCAACTGGGATCAAATTTAGTGTGGAACTGATCATGGAGAAGGTGGTGAGATGTTTAAGTGCTCTGAGGATTGACAAAATCAGTGGGCCAGGATAGATTGCATCCTAGAGTTTTAAAAGAAATGTGTCAGGACCCGACTGCTCCACTGGTAGATACATAAAAACATAAAATCTGCCAGCCTACCCAGATTGCCCCTTTTCTCCCTCACAATACTTTCACCGCAGACCCTACCTGATCTCCAGCTACCACCCCCTTCCTAACTAAGATCCCCCTGTGACTATCCCATGCATGCTTGAAGCTCTCCACTGTTTATGCCCCACTTCCTCCACTGGAAGACCATTCTAGACATACACCACTTTTTCAGTGAAGAAGTACATCCTCACATCCTTCCTTACTTCTCCCTTCCAGCTTCATTTCCCCTTGTTCTTGTGCAACTTCTCTGAAAAATACTTCCCTCCTGTAGCTTGTTCAACCCTGTGAGGTACACATAGGTCTCTAGCATATCCCCTTCTTCTTCTCTCTTCCAGCGTGTACATATTGAGATCTCTTCAGCACTCTACTTATGGGGCTTCCAATGCAGCCCCTGCACCATTTTAGCTGCCCTCCTCAGACAGCCTCCACCCTGTTTATGTCCTTCTTAAGATGTGGTCTCCAGAATGGGACACAGTACTCCAGGTTGGGTCTCACCAATGAGCTATACAGTGGCAACACCACCTCCCTCCTTCTGACGGTGATACCCCTCCCTATCCACCACAGCATCCCACTGGCCCCATCTACTGACTTGCCACCTTGACGTCAGTGGATAATGATCCCCCCCCCATCTGTTCCCTATTTGGTGATCATCAATACCTCTCCCCCATTTTATACTCTGTCTCTGGGTTTCTCTGCCCAGTTGCATGATTTTGCACTTCTTACACTGAAACCAGGATGTCATATCCTTTACCACTCCTCTAGTTTTCCCAGATCTCTTCACATTCTCTCTACCCCTCTGGAGTGTCCACCCTATTGTATATGTTGGTGTCATCTACAACAAGGCAAACCTTCCCTTCCAGCTCTTCTGCACTGTCACTTACAAACGCATTAAAGAAGACTGGACACAGTACTAAGCCCTGAGGTACCCTGCTGGTCGCTTTCCCCTTCCCTGAGTGAATTCTATTTAACACCACCCTTGGTCTCCTATCCTTCAACCAATTTCAGGGCTCTCGGTAGGATTTTTTGTTTGGGGGTCCGGAACTGTCTTAAAAAAAAAAAAAAAAAAAGAAAAGGGGAGGGGTCCACAGCCCAAAAGTGGGAGTCCCTGGAAAATTTCCCTGGGTCCCCATTTAAATGCATGGCAGCCGCGCCCCTGTGCCCGCACACTTTGTAATAAATGTTGGTTGAGCGATGGCTGTATTTTGTTTGAATTCATCCTCTAAATCATAAAAAAAAATTGCAATTTAAAACGACCCCATAGAAACCAATGGAGCACACCTCCCACGTACTACAGAATCTTACATTACAAGCAATGCAGGGGCGCGGCTCACTCAATAGACTCCCGGGCTCTGGAAAGTAGCATCTCATGAACTTTATAAAAAACAAAACAAAAAAACACCACAAGAGTCCTGATGCACAAAATATGCGTAAAGGACACAGGTACCCGCATCCCCAGGAGCCCCACGATTTCATACCCCATTTACCACCTTAGGACCCACCCCCAAATGGCCCAGTTTCCTAGTCAGCCCTCTATGTGGTACAGTGTCAAAGGACTTCCTGTAAGTAGGCCATGTCCCCCACCCCACCCTTATCTATTTCCCCAGTTACCCAGTCGAAGAAATCAACCAGGTTCATCTGACAACTGTTTACTGGAAACGGGAGTGGTGCCAATCAGTGGTGGGCAGCTGATGTCGTACTGCTGTGTACAAGCGTGGAAGCAGGAATAAACCAGGGAACTACGGACCAGTCAGTTTAACGTCTATGGTGGGCAAACTATTTGAGACCATTATTAAGAATAGGATGTTGCAGCTTCTAGATGCCAAAGAATTAGTTTCATATAAATCTGATTTACTTCTTTGACTGAGTCATTAAGGTGGCAGACAAAGGACAGACAGTGAATGTACTGTATCTGGACTTCAGCAAAGTCTTCAACTCTGTACCGCATAAAAGAATGGCTACAAAATTAGAAGAGACAGTTCTATGATACTGAGCAGTAAGGGACCACTCTGGCCCACTGGCGTCCCGCTTTCAGGATCCATAGGCTGGCAAGGAGGGCAACAGAACATCTGATGGACACTCTCCTCCCTGGCAAGAGGAGATGTGCACCGCTCTGACAATGGCACCTAGGGTAGTGTGGGGCCAGTGCTGGCATGGCAGACCCCAAGCCACCGAGCTGTGCCCAGAGGGCACCAAGGTGGCACACACTCAAAGCAGAGAGGCTGGGATGGGAGAACAGGGGAAAAACAGAAATTTGGGTACCTGTAAATTTTCTTTCTCCGACGGCTGGTCTCCAGGCTTCCATACTCCTGAGCTGTTCCTCCTGATGTCAGTGACAGGCAGGTTCCAAAACTGTACAGCACGGGGGTATAACAAGCCCTCCACATCCGGAGATCCTCAGTCATTTCCAATGCAGTTCCTCTGAGGCAATACTATGAGAACTAGGAAGCAAAGTACATGAACAGTTACGGCATAAGGGCCTGGAGGCCTACCAACTATATACATTCTGGAAGGGGATCCAAAGCCCGAAGACCAGCCGTCGGAGAAAGAAAATTTACAGGTACCCAAATTTCTGTTTCTCTCTCCTGGGCTGGTCTCCGGGCTTCCTTACTCCTGGGATATCCAAAAGCAGTGCATCCCTAGATATCCCAGGTGGGAAGAATGTTAAGTGTTCTTAGGGTTCCACCACTGTCTGAAGCACTCGACGGCCAAAAGATGCTTCCGCCGAGGACATGACATCCAGTTTGTAGAATTTAGTAAAAGTATGATTGGATGACCACGTGGCTGTTCTGCATAAATCTGCTGGAGATGCCTCTCTGAAGTTTGCCCATGACGTGGCCATCACTCTGGTGGAATGGGCTCTCACTGGACCAGGCAGAGATGCTCCCGCCTTTCATACGCCATGGTGATTACTGATCTAATCCATCTCGCTATACAGTCTTTTGACGCTTTTTTACCCATATTTTGGCCTGCAGTCAAAATAAAGAAGCTTGATGTTTTGAGAAAAGTGTCCGTTTTCTTAATATAGATTCTGATTGCTCTCCTCGGATCTAGATTGTGAAACTCTCTTTCCTTTTCATTTTTCAGGTGAGGGCAGAAAGAAGGAAGTATGAGCTCTTGGTTACAGTGGAAGAGAGACATAACCTTCGGTAAAAAGCCTGAATCCGTCCTAAGTACCACCAAATCCAATGAAAAACTGTGTAGGGCTCTTTGGTTGACAGCACCCCCAGTTCGCTGATTCTCCTGGCTGACGTAATGGCCACCAGAAAAACCACGTTCATTGCAAGATGCATGGCTGATGCTTCCTTCAAAGGCTCGAATGGCACTTTTGTTAGGGCCTTGAGGACCAGATTAAGTTTCCAAGGTGGTACAACTGGCTTAATTGGGAGGCGTTTTAACATTGCTGCCCTTAAAAACCTCCTGACATGAGCGTGAGACCCCAGCGTATCCCCCGAGTTGGCGAACAAAAGCGCCCCCAGTGCCGAAACTTGAACTCGTAAGGTGGCTGGCTGCAGCCCCTTGATGACTCCCTCGTGGAGAAATTGTAAAAGCACCGGGAGGGATATTGGATGATCCTGTATAGCTTTGGAGCGGAATCAGAATAAGAATCTTCTCCATATCCTATAATACACCCTGGAGAATAAGGCGCGTTGGGAGCTGACTAACATTTTAATAACTGGAGCAGTGTAACCTAACTCTTTGAAAGTTTCCCACTCAATCTCCAAGCCAAGAGGGATAGATTGCTCAGATTGTGGTGCAAGACTGTACCCTGATGAAGAAGGTCTGAGGTGAGCTGGAAAACGAAAGGTTGTGCCTTTGACAGCTGAATGAGTAGAGGGAACAGGGGCAGCGTGGCCACCTGGGACAGACTAGGATAATTTCCGCCTTGTCTCTGGCCACCTTGTGCAGGACCCTGGAGAGAAGTGGGATTGGAGGAAAGCGTACAGGAGGCCGTGGCGACCCCAGTTTAGGGAGAAGGCATCCTGAGTTAATGCTAGATCGTCTCTGACTAGGGAGCAGAACTGCTGAGTCTGAGTTTTGTCAGCATGCAAACAGATCCACTTGTGGATTGCCCCATCTCTGAACGAGGAGCTGGAAGGCAGCATCCTTCAGTTCCCATTCTCCCAGGAGAACGTCCTTGCGGCTTAACCAGTCTGCTGTGATATTTTCCTGACCTGGTATGTACACTGCTCTAATGCTTGCCAGCAGGGCTCGAAATCACTGGCTGTCCTCCTGTCCCGGACAGCAGTTTTTCACACGGGACAGCCGTTTCCATCAGTTTGCCTGCCCCTTGGACAGGCAGTTCAGACTTAACACTGTCTGGCGCTAGGACACAGTGGGAAGACGTCCGCCCGCATTTCTATTGCCGCTGTGGCTGTGTGCTGGTTTGGTCAGGTGACTGCTCCTAGTGGATGTCACCTGACCTTCAGTAGTCTGATGTGGCGGCAAGCGGGAGCGGGAACAGGCTTGCAGCGCAGCTGCAGCAGCGAGTGAACTAGCGCCACTGCCGATGCCCATTGTCACTGAGCATGCGCCAGCGTTGTTGTGCCCAAACTCGCCGGGCTGCATTTCCTTGTTAGCGCTTGACTGGTGAGGAGGTCGTGAGGATGGAGCAATTTCTTAACAGCCCTTTTCAGGGCTATCACATTTTGGGGCTGATTTTGTGTGACAAACTCCTGCTTCAACATTTTGTCAAATTGCAATATAAACAAGTTACAACAGTGAGGGTCTGCTGTGTGTGGGAGTTGAGGAGGGAGATAAACGTGTGGAGGACAGAGGAGGGGGAATTTTTTACAATTTGTGTGGATGGTATTTGGAGGAGGAGAGGGGAGATAAACGAGGGGGATTCTCTAGTTTAAACTGAAGCCACTGCCAGTCTCAAAGTGGAAAAAAAAAAAAGAAAGACTTCTGCAAATTCTTAACAGCCCTTTTCAGGGCTATCTCATTTTGGGGCTGATTTTGTGTGACTGAAACTCCTGCTTCAACATTTTGTCAAATTCCAATATAAACAAGTTACAACAGTGAGGGTCTGCTGCTGTG
The DNA here is from genome assembly GCA_016271365.2 of Neoceratodus forsteri. Classification (NCBI taxonomy): domain Eukaryota; kingdom Metazoa; phylum Chordata; order Ceratodontiformes; family Ceratodontidae; genus Neoceratodus; species Neoceratodus forsteri. The sequence continues at coordinate 1,342,719,253 of CM057450.1, read as the reverse complement.
TGGGAGTTGGAGGGGAAGGGAGATAAACGTTGTGGAGGACAGAGGAGGGGTATTTTTTTACAATTTGTGTGGATGGTATTTGGAGGAGGAGAGGGGAGATAAACGAGGGGGATTCTCTAGTTTAAACTGAAGCCACTGCCAGTCTCAAAGTGGAAAAAAAAAGACTTCTGCAAATTCTTAACAGCCCTTTTCAGGGCTATCTCATTTTGGGGCTGATTTTGTGTGACTGAAACTCCTGCTTCAACATTTTGTCAAATTCCAATATAAACAAGTTACAACACTGAGGGTCTGCTGCTGTGTGGGAGTTGGAGGGGAGATAAACGTTGTGGAGGACAGAGGAGGGGGATTATTTTTTACAATTTTTGTGGATGGTACTTGGAGGAGGAGAGGGGAGAGGGGAGATAAACGAGGGGGATTGTTTAGTTTGAACTGAAGCCACTGCCAGTCTCAGAGTGAAAAAAAAAAAAAAAGACTTCTGCCTTGAGGGGTCTGTGCAGCTGAGCTCTGTGCTGTGTTGCAGTACATCACTCAGTCATCAAATAATCCACTGTATTTCTGTGCACTGCAGTCTGCAAAAAAAGTATAAGGGGAGGGAGGAAAATATTGGGGGGACAACCAGAAAAACAAAAGCAAACAATTTAAAAAATACTAAGAGTAAAACTAGGGGTATTGTGGTGAGGCGAGAACTAAACGCTTGCCTAGAGTCTGTGTGCTGACTGTGTGTTGACTGAACTTCTGGTGGTGTGGGTAGTTGTCTGAGTTCAGGGGAGGGGAGAGGGAGTGAAAAAAAGAAAGCAGTCAGGCACTGTACACCTGAATAAAACTCTCTCAAAGCCAAAAGCGACCTTGTGATCTGCAAGTCTCATCTCGGACTCTGAATAAAAAAAATATATCTTGAGTGTGCGGCATACCTCTCAACTGTCCCTGATTTTCAGGGACGTCCCTGATTTTGTCTCAAAATGTTACTCTGTCCCTCCTAAAAATTGTGTTTCTGTGACCAAACAGCGGAGGTTATAATCACAAAATAATGTCAAACATTAAAGTTATAAACTTGTTCTTCCTTAGAAAATGCATTATACACTAAGCCCTTTATTCTACCAGCTTCCTGAGTGAATATCTCCCAATTTTGAAGCGTCCCTGATTTTGGTCCTTTGTCCCTGATTTTTTTAAGCCTTGTCCCTGATTTATGAAGCAGGAGGTTGAGAGGTATGGTGTGCGGAGAGGTGAAGGCAAGGCTCTATTAAAGCTTATTGTTCACTCAGCCTGTGTAAAGTCCTCCAGAGCTTGAACCTTGAAGATAGATACTGACGGACTGACTGTACTAACTTAAACTAGCCCCTGGCAGCCTGCTGTTGTGCTCTGCCACTGGACTAACTGAATAAAAGTAAAATTGAGTGACTGTGACAAGAAGGCACTGTCAAAGGGAGAGGAGGGGGCTTGAATTGAGTCACCGTGACCCAGATTAAAAAATATTAAAACAAACCAAAAAGAAGTAACAACAATATCATAGCAGGCTGCTTGTGCATGGGAAAAAAAAAAAAAAAAGGGATTCCAGGTGGGGGGACGGGTTAAAAAAAAAAATACTGAGTGAGTGTGAGTGATCAAGGCACTGTCAAAGGGAGGGGAGAGGAGGGGATTAAATTACAAAACAGGTTGACAGCAGGATACCCCTCAGGTTTTAGTTGTGAAATCTGAGATGGGAGGAAATATAAATATTAAACTCCTTTGTCCGGGGTTTTACAGGGAGGGAAAGAAAACTAAACAGACTGTTCACGTCTTCTGATATCTCTGATCATCACTTCACTGTAGTGTCCACTGTCTTCCAGAGTGCTTATTGTACTTTAAATTCGTACTAGCTAAGTAAACCAAAAGGGGAAAAAAATGTCTTTGTTAAAGTTTGGCTTTAAAAAAAATTACAGGAAAGGCTTCAGTTTCAAGCCAAGAGGGAGGAGAAAGCTAGGATTCTTCTATGTGTACTGCTTCTCCATTACTGATAGACTCAGTAGCACCAACTACTCACCCCACCATTGTGGCCACAGATGTGACAACTTGTAGTGCCAATGCCAGTGCTGATATGCCAGCAACTCTGACTACTGTTGAAAGTGGGACAAAAAGAAAAAGGGGGTTCCAGGAGACCTGGAAGAAAAATAGGGAGTGGCTACTATATGAGCCTGATGTGGGCATGACCTGCTCATACTGCAAAAAATACTTAAGGGAGACAAACACTTTCATGAGTGGCTGTAAGAGCATGAGACTTGAAAATGTACGAGCTCATGAACTCTCCAAACCTCATAAATTAGCCAATGAAAAAAATATTGTGTCTTACACTGAACCTTCCAACTTAGCAATAGAACAAGGAATAATACAAACGGAAAAAAATGAGGCGACACAAGTAGAATATTTGTTTAGAACAACTCTTTATTTGATTAATTCAGAACGCCCATTCACAGATTTCCCTGGCATCTTAGAATTACAACATGTAAATGGTACAAATGTCGGAGTCAGTTATAGAAGTGAAACAGGCAGCAACGGTCACACATTTTATTTCAGAATCAATAAGGATAAAAGATGCAAAACTGGTTAATAGTAACACTTTTATCTCTGTCTTATGGGACTCGAGCACTGATGCCTCAGTAATAAAAGAGGAGGCAGCGTATATTAGGACAATGGAAAATTTCCGTCCAGTTAACAAATTTGTTTCCCTTCAGCCAGTCTGTATTCCGAATGGCCAAAGCATTTATAACTCAATAGGTGATGCCTTAGAATTCACCTTGGACTGTAAAGACTGGAAAGAAAAATTGTTGCTTTTGGATCTGATGGGGCACCGTCATGTTGGTAAATGACTGGGGTGTTTGGCAGGATTTTGAAAGGCGTACCTCATTTGTTAGGGATTCAGCGGTGTCCACAAGTTGGAGCTAGCTATAAAGCTATCAGCAACATCTATTCCATACATGAAAACAACAGATGAAGTCTTAATGGGTCTCTATAAAATATACCATAAGTCTCCCAAAAACTGGGCCGGTCTCAAAGAGTTAGCCAGTAATATGAGGTACACCATTCACAAACCAGTTAACGTGTCAGGGACCCGGTGGGTTGCACACAGAGAAAGGGCTCTGTCTGTTATTCTGTCCAGCTACAAGGCCTTAGTTGTACATTTACAGCACACTGCTTCCACACCAGGGCAAACAAAAGATCAGGCCAGTGGGTTGTTCAAAACAATAAGTACTGTGAGATTTGTCCTCTTTTCTCAGTTTCTGGCTGAATACCTTTCTGTCATGATGGCCTTCAGTCTAACTCTACAGAGAGACAGCTCAACAGTAGAAACAATAGTCAGTAAGGTTGAAAGCACAGTTCTCTGGCTAGAGAACTACCCTGTGCAGGATAAACTTGACAAAGTCTGTAAGGAATTGCTCTTGCTCCCTGACTCTGACACAGCTGACAGTGACACTAGCACAAGTCGACTGACAGGCTCAGCCAGTACTCAGGTTCAGTACCGTGGATCTGATATCTTCCTTAACTTAGAAAGGGGATATTTTATAGCTAGAACCAAACAGGCAGTGTTGCATGATGTTACAAGCCTTCTTTCATCAACAATTGAAAGAATTAACTCACGATTTTCCAATTTTAAAACGGACAAAGTCCTACGGTCATTCAGTATATTTAACCCATTACAGTTACCAGATAGTGACCACCAGCTAGCCCTTTATGGCAATGAGGAAGTCAGAACCCTCACAGAGCACTACAGTGACCTACTGAAGAAACACAATCATAATGTAAACTTGATTGAAGCGCAATGGTTAGAGCTTAAACCACTTATGAAAAAAAAAAAAAAATTACTGAATGAGCTGTCTCCAAAATTTCACTATTTGGATTTCTGGCAAAAAATTCTCCATAATGATGCACATGAACAGCGATTCCCCGATATTCTGGTCTTAGTCACAATAGCTCTACTGATCCCAACCCAAACTGCAGTAGTTGAGAAAGGACTCAGCTTGATGGACAGAGTGAAGTCTGACTGGCGGTCCTGTCTGTCTCCTATGACTACATCTGAACTAATGCGTGTCAAGCTGTCAGATGCTAGCGTTGCTACATTTGACCTGCAGGATGCCATAACACTATGGTTCAAATCTGGAAAACAAAAGAGAAGACCTCATGTGAGACCATATGGCTGCAGACTAGATTCAAGTTCTGATTCAGAAACAGACTAGACTCAGTCAGTGTTTTACTTTGAAAAATAACCCCCCAAAAAGCAACAGCTTCCTCTAGTTCCACTTTACAGTCCATTTTATGTTTTAAGTTTAAAATTCACCTCACAAAAATGTGGACAGGTAAAACTTTGTCCGGACAGGCAACATTTACATTCCACCTGTCCCTCGGACAGGCATCTCAAAAAAATTATTTCTAGCCCTGCTTGCCAGGTGTTTCTCTGCCCAGCAAAAGAGGAGAAGAGATTCCCGAAGCATTTTTTGAGCTTCCTGTGCCACCCTGATGGTTGATGTAAGCCACTGCTGTTCGACTGTCTGTTAGAATCAACACATCCCTGTTGCGTATCTGCCGATAGAAGTGTATCAGGGCTAGACGAACTGCCCTCATCTCTAGATTTATGCTGTACCTCAATTACATCAGGGACCACTTGCCTTGGGTTGACATCTGTTGTAGGTGAGACCCCCACCCCAAGGCTTGCATCTGTCGTGATTCTTGTTTGATGTGGATGGCCTAGGTCTCGACTTCTCATCACATTTTTTCTCCGACACCACCATGCAAGGGCGCTTTTTACCTGCTGTAACACTGGAATGAGGTGGAGCCAACTGTGCCTGGACTGGGACCACAACTTGAGCAGGTGCGTCGGAATGGGCCCATGTGCACCAGAGCCCATGGGACTGAGTCTGCCAGTGACACTAGTGTCCCGATTAGTTGTAAAAAGGACTGAGCTGGCAGCTGATTGTTCCTTTGGAATTTGCTGATGAGTTTTAACAGGTTCCTGAACTTTGAGTCGGGGGGGAAATACCATGTTGTCCTACATCCTGAATTCCACTCCCAGGTGGTTCAGGTTCTGACTCAGAATTAGGGAACTCTTCTTCCGGTTGATTAGAAAACCGTGAGCCATGAGGCACTGGACTACATCCGCCACTGCCTGTACCGCATAGCTGAGCTGTGGAGCCTTGATGAGGATGTCGTCCAGATAAGGGAATAGCTGGATCCCCCAGTTCTGTAGGTGGGCTATTACTGCTACCAGGACCTTCGAGAAGGTTCTTAGGGCTGAGGACAGTCCGAACAGGAGAGTCTTGAATTGGAAGTGACAGCTGCCCAGCTTGAACCTCAGATATTGCCTGTGCCTGCTGTGAATCGGAATATGTAGATAGGCATCTTGCAGGTCAATGGATGCTAGAAAGTCTCCTTGCAGCACTTCCTTGGCAATTGAGGCCAATGTTTCCATCTTGAATGGTCTGCTGCGCATAAAGCGGTTTAGGAATTTGAGGTCTAGGACTGGCCTGTGACCTCCTGTGCACTTGGGCACAATGAAAAACAGGGAGTAGACCCCCCGGTTGAGCTCTGTGGGGGGAACCTGTTCGATAGCCCCGGAATGCAGAAGATCCGTGATGGCCTGCAGTGTGGCTTGTCTTTTGGACGAGTTGTTTGAAATAGGAGAGGGCACAACATGAGGTAATGGGGGCTTGGAGTCGAATTCTATTAAGTATCCCTGGCGGATAATGTCTAACACCCATCTGTCCAATGTTGTTTGGACCCATTCCACGAGAAAATCTGAAAGTCTGCCCCCTACTCCAGGATAAGCCTGCATTTCCTCACTGTGCTTTCTTGTTGCCGTTTCCTGTGTCTCTGGGATTTACCCTCCGCCTGATCCGCCTCCCCTAAAAGTCCGCTAGTGTCAGAAGAACCATGGCCTTTTTCCTGAAGAACTGGGATTCTGTCCCTTGTTGTAACCTCTGTCACGAAAACTACGACTTGCGCCTTGAAGGCCAGGCTTTGCCCCAGCTCCTAGACTGGGGCATATACACCTTTGCTGTTTCACCTGATTCCTTCACCATCTCCTTCAATGCAGACCCAAACAGGAGGTTGCCTTCGTATGGTGCATTCACCAAATGGCTCTTTGAAGAAGCATCCACGTGCCATGCCCAGAGCCATAGGTTGCGTCAAGCAGAGCTTTGGTAAAACATGATCCGTGCAGCACATCAGACCGCCTCTTCCGATACATCCGCTGCATAGGCACAGGCGAATCCCATTAACTGTAGCTGTTGGACAATAGGGGAGTTCTTTTCTGGATTCTCTGCGAACTGAAAAGCTAAATCCGTTGCCCAAGATAAGGCGGCTCTGGCGGAGAACAGGTTTGCCGTGGCAGCCTTAAGGGAGGTTGCCGAGGCCTGAAATGTTTTTTTGAGCAATGAGTCCACCTTTCTGTCCACTGGGTCTCTTAGCGAAGCCCCTTCCTCGGCTGGGATGACAGTTTTCTTGGTCAGGTTGGAAATCAACGGGTCGATTCTGGGGCAGTCTAACCACTTTTCGGATTGTTTTTTGTCAAACCTGAGAAGTTTGGAGATCCGTTTGAGAACCAGAAAGGCAAGCTCTGAACCCTGCCATTCTTCTTTTAGGGAAGGCTGTAGCAGGCCTAGAGGCGGACGCCAGACGAAAAACCTGTTTCGGTTGTGTGGTGGTCGGTGGGGGCGGGGACCCAAGGTGAATCTCGGATATGACCTTTTTGATAAAGGAGTCTAGGTCCTCTAGGTCGAAATTTCTGGTCGGGAAGTCGTCAGGATCCGACAAGGAATCTACTCTCTCTCCCTCTTTGGTGGAAGAGCTGGTGACTGAGGAGCCCGGGGAGTACCTCCTGACATCTGCCCTTGTACCCGCCCCTTGTTCCGCTCCATGAACGAGACCTTTTTCTTCGCCTGTGGCTAGCATGATGGTGACTGTCCTCCTCTGGAGATCTGTCCCCGTCTCCAAATTTGTTCTTTGGGGGGGGGGGGGAGCGATGAGAGGAAAAAACCCTTCGTCGGAAGAGGATGAGGAGGGTCCTTTTCTCCTGGCTTTCTTGTGTGGTCTCCCATCTGGTGAGCCGGAGGGTGCCACTCAAAGGAAGAGGGTCAGAGCAAAACCTGTTCAACCTGTCTATGGTAGCGAGGTCTTGGGGGGGTCCTGGATGCCGCTCCCGCTCAGACTTTCCGGAATACCTGACTGTGCCCGCTGGGACCTCTCCTGACCATTTGCTTGAGACGAGATGGTGTCCGCTGTGCTGTCCCCACTAGCTGCCGCTGCATTCTCACATGTGAGGCAGAGTGAGCCAGCAAAGGTAATCAAGAGAGGGGACTTGCAGTGCAGGCATTTTTTCCCCTCGGCTTAATTTTTCTGAGGTAATCCTCTGTAGCTCCCCTTGTTGTGGGGTCACAGCGAAAGGATGAAAAAAAAAAAACAGTCTTATGAGCCCTGAAGTGATGGCCCCTTTAAGTACTGCCATGAAGGCCCCTTACTGCTGTGAAGGATGGGATGGCCCCTTTAAGTATTGCCATCAAGGCCCCCTAGCAATTGTCCCTTTAAGCCTTTAGGTACTGTATGCCTTCTGCGATGGCCCCTTTAGGCCTTTAGGCACTGTATGCATCCACTTGCTTGATTGGCTGGGGGGGGGGGTGCTATGCCTAAGCCTTCAAATACAGCCTGCCCGAATGCTCAGCAGCGTGGCAGCACTTCCTCAATGATGCCCCTCAAGCCTAATAAAGCCCCTTCAGCGCGTGGAAGCACTATTCCTCTGAAGGTTTTGGAGCCAGAAACAACCCTCTGGGCATGAGGCAGCACGAGCGGTCTCCCAAGCTCCTCCAACCGCTTCAACCGGCAGGGGAAATCGCACCACAATGCGAAAAAATGCCTCTTTAGCTCCCGCGATGGATCTTCTGCCGAAATGCGCCTCCAGCTTGTTGTTAGAGTCCTGCACTACTCGCCAGGGTTAACGCAGAGGAAAAACACTGACTATAAAGATTACAGATGAGACCAGCTTGTAGCCTGCAAGGCTAAGGCTGGATCTCACAAAGGCTGCTTCCCCTTTGAAAAAGATGAGAGCACATACAGTTTTCGTCCCCCAAAAGAAGCCTATTCTTTGTTTTTTTCTTTGTCAGAAATCTTCAGCCCTGCCACGTATGACAGTGCTCTGCTGCAGAGTACCTGCTTCACCAAAGGCAGGAAGTAGACTGAGGATCTCCGAATGTGGAGGGCTTGTTATACCCCTCTGCTACACAGTTTTGGAACCTGCCTGTCACTGACATCAGGAGGAACAGCCCAGGAGAGAGAAATGCCAGCCATGACAACCTTGGATGACAGTCTCCCTTCGCATTCCCCCAAGCCATGTTACCTCACTGCTGGAACATCCACTACCCAGCCCATGCTGCCCAGTAATGGCTTATGTGGTGTGCTTTTCTCTCTCTCCTCACCTTCCTTAGGGAGGAAGGGGGAACCCCCAGGGAGGGATAGTGCCGACCCAGGCACCAGACTGATACACTGGCATCTGGTGATGGAAAATGCTGACAAGAGTTCAGCAGGCAGAGGACTGGCACAATGTGGGACCTGAAAAGAGTGAGGCTCCTAGGAAGCACGGAAAGTGGCAAAACAAAATCTGAAGACGTGGAGGACACGATTACAGGATGGGTGGGCCAGGAAGTGACAGACTGGAAGAACACAGAGAATGGTCAGCCAGCCAGGTGTTACTTTCATGCAAGGCATTTGACACAGTCCCACACAAAAGATTAATATACAAGTTAGCTAGCCTGGGAGTGGGTCCCAAGATGACAGCCTGGGTAAAAAATTGGCTGGAGAATAGGACACAGAGAGTAATAGTAAATGGAGTCCACTCTGAAGAAAGGGGGTTACTAGTGGGGTACCGCAGGGTTCAGTATTAGGACCGGTCCTCTTCAATGTCTTTATAAGCGACATTGCAGAGGGACTGGAAGGAAAGTATGTCTCTTTGCAGATGACACAAAGATCTGCAACAGAGTTGATGCACAAGGTGGGGTGGAAAGGATGAAAAGGGACTTGGCAAGGTTAGAGGAATGGTCAAATATGGCAGCTAGATTCAATGCTAAGAAGTGCAAGGTAATGCACCTGGGAAACAAAAACCCAGGGAAGAGTACACAATGGGGGTGAGATACTAACAACAACACAAATAGAAAGGGACCTGGGGGTAGTCATATCAAATGACCTAAAGGGGGGCAAGCAATGTGAGAGGGCAGCAAGGAGGGCTGGGGGGATACTGGGATGCATAGGGAGAGGCATCACCATTAGAAAACAGGAAGTTATTATCCCTCTGTACAGACAGCTGGTCAGACCCCATCTGGAGTACTGAGTGCAGTTCTGGAGACCCAGTCTTCGAAAAGACATAGACAGGATGGAAACTGTCCAGAGGAGAGGCACTAAATGGTGCAGGGTCTGCACCGGAAGACATATGAAAAGAGACTTAAGGAGCTTAATATGTATAGCCTTGAGGAAAGGAGGGAGAGGGGGGACATGATAGAAACTTTCAAGTACCTCAAGGGAATCAACAAAGTCCAAGAGGGTAGCATCTTTCAAAAAAAGAGGTGTGCAAGAACAAGGGGCACAATTTGAAGATGGGGCGGCTCAGAGGTAATTTAAGGAAGTATTTTTTCACAGAGAGGGTTGTGGATGCATGGAACGGCCTTCCGGAGGAGGTTGTGGAGTCAAAAACAGTGGTGGAATTCAAGCATGCATGGGACAGTCATAAGGCAATTCTAGGGGGTTGGGGTAGGAAGAAGTAGGCTGCTGGTTAACTAGGATCTGCAGCTTATCCAGTAGGCAGGGAAATGGGCAGACTGGGTGGGCCCAGCGGTCCTTATCTGCCGTCAAATTCTATGTTTCTATGTTTATACTTGTTAATGAGCAATAATGCCAGTTTTCACAAGTCACAAGTACAGAAACACAAAATCAGTAATACAGTGACAAATAGTTCAAGTTACTATGGGGGAGGCTTCATTATTCATTCATACCTCCTGAATTGAAGACAAGCATGTGCTGCTCCACTGCGGGACCATGATCAGTCACCAGACTCAGATAACACAAAATATTTGGGTGCTATGGGTTTGGAAGAGGGATGTGGGGGTTAGTGGGCATGTTGGTCAAAGGGTTCTTTAATGAATTACTGGGCTGCGGCTTGTGTCAGGGTGGGAAGACTCCAGACTTATCATGGGAGGGGCATTTTTTATTTTTAAGACCAACATTCAGTACCTCAATTCTTATAATAATAACCTGCAGGCCTGAAGGTAAACAACACTATGGGACCAGAAGGGATACACCCTAGAGTACTAAAAGAGCTCATACAGGTGCTAGTTGCCCCACTGACAGCCTTGTTCAACAACGCTCTGGAAACAGAAGAGGTTCCGAAGAACTGGGGAAGGACTGACATAGTCCCTCTACATAAGAGTGAGTGGTACAGCAGGGAGGAGACTAGCAACTATAGGCCTGTCAGTCTTACTTCAGTGGTGGGAAAAATAGAAACCCTGCTTAAGGAAAGGGTGGTACACCATCTTGAATCCAATGGGCAACAATACAACAGAGAGCATGGATTCATGTCAAATGAATCCAACAGATTTCTTGGACTGGGTGACCAGAGAAATAGGAGGAGGACAGTGGACATAGCCTATCTGTACTTTAGCAAGGCCTTCAACACTGTGCCGCACAGGAGGCGGATGAAGATGCTGACCAGCCTAGGAGTCCGCTCCAAAATGGTGAAGTGGGTTAGAAACTGGTTAATGGGGCCAGCCCACCGGCACAGTGGTAGCACTACCACTCATGATGCCGGTGACCTGGGTTCGTGAACAAGCCTGGTGAGTCAGAGGGCCAGCGTGAGGAGGCTTAAGCGTCTGTGGGACTGCTCGCCTGCTCCGGAGGGGGGGAAGGGTGAGGTAAGGCTTGGCACTTAACTAACCTCTGGTGGAAGCCAGCAGAACAGCAAGCACCAGTTCAGACTTGGAGGAGGAGGCATGATGGACGTCAGGGTATGCGCCCTGACATCACAGCACACATCAAGCCTCCAGAGAAAACTGGAAAATGGCCACAGCACACTGGGAAGACGAAGCACCTAGCACCAATCCACATCTCCCCTGCCTGTCCCAATGCCCAGCATACCAATAAAACTGTAGAATTTCGAGGGCACGAGCACTCTGCCCCGCCTGGGGGGGGTACAGCCACGGCTCCATGGAGGACGACCTCAGTCACTGGGCTCCAGGTAAGTAAGGGAGCATAAAATAGAAAGTAAAAAGAAAAAAAAAATAAAACACGGTTAATGGATAAGAGACAAGAAGGTGGTGGTAAAAGGCACTCATTCTAAGGATGGGAAAGTGACCAGCAGGGTATCACAGGATTTAGTACGAAGACCAGTTCTCTTCAATGTCATCACAGGGGACAGCGCAGAAGCACTGGAAGGGAAGGTATGCCTTTTTGCAGAAGGCACTAACATCTGCAAAGGGTGGACACTAAGAAAGGGCTAAAGAAAAGTACAGGGATCTTGGGAAATTCGAGGAGTGATCAAAAACATGACAGTTGGCGGTTCAATGCCAAAAACTGCAAAATCATGCACCTAGGGCACAGGAATCCCAGCGGAGAGTACAGGGATGGGGGGAGGCAACGACAGTCACCAGACAGAAAAGGGATCTTCGGTTTATCATATCTGTAGACCTCAAGGTGGCAAGACAGTGGGTAGGGCTATTGGAATGATGGGGTGCATAGGGAGGGTATGTCCAGCAGGAAGAAGTGGTGTAATCACTGTACCACTAGCTTGTGCTTCCCAACCTGGAGTACTGCATCCAGTTTTGGAGACCGCACCTCAGAAAGGACATAGGGTGGAGGCAGTCCAGAAGAGGACAAGTATAATGGTTCAGGGTTTGCACAAGAAGTTATACGAGGACAGACTGAGGGATCTCAACATGTACACCCTGGAAGAAAGGAGAGGGAGGACACATGATAAGAGACCTACAAGAACCTCACAAGGGTGAACAGGGTACAGGTGGGAAGTCTCAGCCAAATAAGAACAAGCACCAGGACCAGGGGGCATATGGTGAAGCGGGGGGGGGGGTTCAAGACAGATGTAAGGAAATACTTCTTTACTGAAAGAGTAGTAGATGCTTGGAACAGACTACCAGCTTAAGTAGTGGAGGCTAGAACAATGGGGAGCCAGCCTTTAAGCATGCTCAGGATAAACACAGGGGTATATCTTAAAGGAGACAGGTAGGGTCAGGAGGTTGCTGGAGACCAGATAGTGTTTGCGGAGGCAGAATAGGCATGTAACATCTGGGCAGTCTAGGTGAGCCAATCGATCCTTTTCTGCTGATAAATTCTATCTATAAGAAGTATGTGCTCTCTGAGGGCTTGGGTGGAGGGTGGTTAGGGGCGGGGGATTGTGTGGGGATTATCAATTACAGAGTGGGAAGGCATACCAGTCGGGAAGAGGGTGTTTTAAGCTTTTTTTTTTTTTTTATATATATATATATATAAACACAGCCAGATATTGGATTTCAAACTAGGATAGTCTGAAATCTAGCTGTTGGATCAATTCTGAATTATCCGATCAACCCTATATCTGTTCATGCATACCCTGGAGTTTCTACACTGCAGATGCAGAAGGCAACGTTTCCATTCCCAAGTGCAAGCCTGTATGCAGCACTCCCAGATCAGTTTGGCATTTTTATGTTTGCTTGCACGCATGTGCAAGAAACACAGTGCCATCATCCAAGTTTTCCAGAGGTGTGTCAGCCTCTTCCAATTCAGTCAGTGTGTTTGCAAGCGCAGTCGCAATGCGCCAATCACTGCTCCAGCTGTCTATGACAGCTGAAAATGCAGTGGCATACAGTTGAAAGGGAGAGCTCCATTTCAGTGAGCAGAGCTCCCCCCTCCACACACACACACACACACACACAGCGTGCTCATGCCGTCCCCTCACACTGTACCGCCGGCAGGTGCCCAATCCCCGTCGGCTCACGCCCCAAAGCATCCAGGTGCCACACTAGGAGCCCACCCCAGCATGGCAAAATGTTTTATGGCCGACAGGTGCCCAATCCCCCGTCGGCTCCTGCCCCCCACCAACATCCTTCCAGCTGCCACGCTGGGAGCCCACCCCAGTATGGCAAACGTCCCTCATCGTCTTAGGAAATAACAAAAACCTGTAAATGCAAAAACTGTCCCTTGGCGCTTCTCCCTGCCCCCCTCCTACAACCCGCACCCACCCACTGGAATTTTTGCACCAAATTTTTAACATGGGGTTTTTGAGACCCCTCCTCATGAATGCTGTCACTGTCATGGCGTTACTCGTGCCCGAAGGGTGATTTCGCAGCCACTGCGCGAAATCACCTTTCCGGAATGATTGACGAAACGACACTGCCAGTGTTCATAAGGTGGGCTCTCAAAAGCCAATTTTGAAAATTTGGTGGAAAATTCCTAAAATGACTTTTATGAGCATGTTGTACAGTTCTCAAGACGTCAGATGTTCAAGATATTTTCACTCCAGATTTTCAACATTGCCATTTTACCACACCTTCTTATGAGCAGTACAGCTGTCATTTTCACATCTCACCCAAAATGTGTTTCCGCCCGTAGCGCTTTATTCGTGCAGTCAGTGTCTTGAAATCAATCTGGGACACATTAAGAAAATCACAGTGACACTGTTCATGAGCAGAGGTCTTAAAATGGCTATGTTGAAAATTTGGTAATCCTAAAATGACTGTTTTCGGCGCGTGCGCCCAGTTCCTACGCCGCGGCTGGAAAGTTTAGCGAGAATTTGTAATGTTGCACACTAGATTTTCAACAGTACCATTTTACGCACTTCCTTATGAGCAGTACAGCTACCATTTTCACATCTTGCCCAAAATGCGTTTCTGCACATGTAGGGCACAATGGTACAGTCGGTGTGCGAAAACAATGTTTGGGACAGATTAAGAAAATCACAGCGACACTAGTCATGAGCAGAGGTCTTAAAATGGCTATGTTGAAACTTTGGTGACAAAACTCCATAAAATTACTGTGTTACGAGTGAGTATTGTGCAGTTTCCACGCACCCTCGTAAGTTCATGAATTTGTAATATTTTCAGTCCAGATTTTCACCAGTGGCATTTTTCCACACCTCCTTATGAAAAGTACAGCTGTCATTTTCCACAACATGGCCGAAATGTGTTTTCACACTTTCAGCACAGAAATGCGTGGTTGCTGTGGGAAATCATTGTTCGGGACAGATAAAGAAAATCACACTGATACTGTTCATGATGGGAGGTCCCAAAATGCCTGTGTTAACAATCTGCTGTAAAAAAAAAAAAAAAATCCTCAAACCAGTTACATTACAGGTGTGCGTTGCACAGTTTCTACGTACGCTCGTGACTTCACCAGTTTTTTTAAGATTTTCACAGCAGATTTTCAACATTGCCGTTTTTTTACACCTCCCCATGAACAGTACCGCTGTCATTTTTCACATCCTGTTCGGAATGTGTTTTTGCACCTGTAGTGCCAAATGCCATAGTCGCTATGCAAAGCGTATGCTGCCAACAAACTGATATTGCCACTTGTTCATGAGGTGGGGGTCACAAAACCATGTTGAAAAATTTGGAGTGAAAATACCAATCTAATGCCTGAGGCGCTAGGTTTCAATCATAACGCCCCACCCTGTAATAATGACAGGCATCAGGGTGTGACTTGGGATTCTTGCCTGTCATGCTCATACCATTCCAACCCCACCCACACCCTGCAGCCAGTGAGAGGCATCAAGGTGTACCTTGGACTCTTCGGGCCCAAACTTCACCCCATTCTCCTATACCGCACCTATCTCACCGCATTTCCTGATGGAATGGGGTGCACATAAGGGCCAAAGACCCCAAGGCACACCATGACACTTGTTAGTGTCTGCAGGGTAGGGTGTGGTGAAATGGTGTGCTCGTTATGCCAGACGACCCAAAGGCACACCCCAATGCCTGTCACTCTCTGCAGGGTGGTGGTGGGGTTGGCTTCAGTTCAATACTTCGCTGCCATTCCTATTATGCAGCTCTGTAACTTCTACACTACCAATGCCAGCAAGCAAACGTTCAGCATTGACAAATGCTTGTTACTGTAAGCTCTGCCATTATCTCCAGGGTCCTATGTTCTTCTGTGAAGTACTCAATTGCTTGGTTTTCCTGTTTAAACAATGCCACTCTACAGTGACAATTTCCCTGTAGACTACTTTAGTCCCCTCCTAAATCAGAGGCATCCGTGTAGATCTGTAACCTCTGAATACTGTATATTTTGGATATTACAAGACAGACATTTCCTGGGGTGCCAGTAATATCAAGATACAGGGGAAACCAATACGCTGGAAAACAAAAGGTATTAATACAATACGGGACTTACTAATACCAAGATTAACAGATATGGAATCCTTCCAAGAACTACAAAAATGATATGACCTGCCTAGAGAAGATTTCTGGCAGTTTCTGCAGATCAGAGATGTTATAGGTGCCATGATTAGACAGGTTAAACAAATACAGTGTTCACCTAACCCACACCCACTTTACAACTTATTTACAAAATCCAAAAGAACTAATCTTATACACTCAATTATACAAGACAATATCCCGGACCAAACCAATAATATTAAAAGAAAATGGGAGCAAGCGTTCGGTAGGGAAATACCAGAGAATGAATGGGACTCCAGCTGGGCTCGTAAACCTATCAGAGACATCCACAGCAGACGTATCCAAAATAAAATACTTTACTGGAGGCACAGAACACCAGCAGTCTTATCTTCGGCTAACCTAATAAACTCAAATGAATGTTGGAGATGTGGTAATACACACGGGGATCTGTTTCACACATTACTGTCCTGCCCTAAGATTATAGATACAGTATATGGCATTTATCCCACAACTTACTACAACAAATCTTACATACTACGCCCCCGCTAGCAACAGAAATATCTACTGGGCTCAAAGGCCTCTACAGCAGACATTCCTCTCTCAAAAAGTCAATGGAATTTCCTAATCCTTTTTAGTGTACAAGTCAAGCAACTTATAGCATGTAAATGGAGATCCCCAACAATCACAACTTCTAAGGAACTTCTGGATAACATTACTGTGCTAATAAAAGACTGTCCCACATCTCCTCTGACACCCTAACCAAATACGACAAGACATGGGCACCATTCCTCCAGTATATACAGACTAACCACTATCCGATCCTGGGTCCACAGGAATTACTTGGTCAAGTACCCCAGAACAGGCATAGGTTAACCATAAGATT
Source organism: Neoceratodus forsteri (assembly GCA_016271365.2). Lineage (NCBI taxonomy): Eukaryota > Metazoa > Chordata > Ceratodontiformes > Ceratodontidae > Neoceratodus > Neoceratodus forsteri. Next base: position 1,342,702,987 of record CM057450.1, on the reverse strand, counting down.
CATAGGATCAACTTTATGATCTGCAGAGTACAGGGTATCTCACAGGCACCCCCTTTACCTTAAACCGAAGTATAACACCTCTACAGACTTCGCAAGAGAGCTTATAATAGTCACCAAATGAGGCGCTCAGCCTATCTCATAACCACTTGCATCCATTGTACATAGTTTACACTGTTCAACAGTAGAATGTAGAAGGTTTTAGTCTTTGATTGGTGTTACTTACAATAGATATCCCAACTGCCTACATTAGTAGAAACCTCACAATCTTAACTGAATACTGAGCAGAAGCAGCATAAGGTACATATGTATAAATGTATGTCTTTAACCATACTTACAGACATGGGGAACACTTAACACATTGAACAGTAAAACAGAAAATGTTTTAAGCAATGATATGAACACAACATTGGGGTGAGAGTATCTTGTACTGCTTTATTGATTTAATGGTTAACTTCACGATAAGATTAGCACATTTACAAACAAACACACAAAGATGGTTCAAAGGGGTAAGTTGCAACTCACAATACAAAACGCAAAAGGCAGCTTTGACAATTGCATTTACATTAGTAAGAATATATAACATAATGTATGGTCTTGGGTTAATAACCACACTGTAAACACTTCGAGAGGTTGCCCTGACGTCATTGTAAACCTCGAGAAGCGCAGCTCAAGAGGTTTTCAGATGTCATGGCAACCTCAAGAAGTGTTTTCAGCACAGTTGTTGACCAAAGACCATACATTATATTTTATAGTGTATAGGCTACCAAGATTGTGTAATTGCAGATTGAATTATTTTACTGAATTACTGTACAGAACACTGACTGTTGTGAGCATTCCATTTTGTTATACTATTGATATGGCATACTGAACAAGGGCTAACAACAGAGTGACGTCATAACGATGGCATAACAAAGTTGTAATCTGCTTGATTTCAGTTAATAAGAACTCCCCATACATTACATAGACAATACTGGATGGGCAACTATGCACAACCAGTGTGTTCTGCCACAGAGGGGTTCCGATTCCCTCTGACCTCGAGAGCGAAGCTTGAGAGGTCCATGGGAATCAGAACCCCGAGGCAGCAAAACACACTGGTTGTGCATAGTTGTTCATCCTGTATTTATCATTATACAATGGCAAGAAAAAATCCTGGTCTCTGATTGGTCAGTCTGGGACTGGACCTGTGATGTTATCCCAGCACAACATCATGGATCTAGTCTCAGCCTCACTGAGAACCCATTTGGATGATGATCACGATGATGAGCACCTCTCTTTTTGCATCTGCTCTTAGGAAACAAAAGTATTCTTTCACACTAACAAATGTATTCTTTAAATTTTTTTTTTTTTATTTTTATTTTGTATTACAACAAGCCATTGCATAATAGCAATAATGCCCTCCAAGGTGTGTGTTGTGCTGGGATCACGTCACACCTCAGGTATTGCACGTACTCGGCCTGCGGCCTCGTGCCCAACAACCTGAGGCGTGACGTTATCCCAACACAACACACATCATCAGGCATTATTGCTTAAATAGTGTATAGTACTGTGTGAAATATGTGTTTGTGAGTTGTTTTGCTTTCAAAATTAAACTGACTCATGCAGTCTCTAGAAGTTCTAGAATTGCTGTTCTACCACAGAAGGGTAGAATCACAGGCGATACTGATTGAATATGGCCAGATTGCTTCGCTGCGCTTTTAGAAATTGCTCGGTACTGTGCGAGAGACAAACAGCTGCAACCTACCACCTACCAGAAAGGCAAACCAAGGATAACCAAGAGACAGAAATAAATGAAGCAGAGACCATACATACTGAACTCAAATAATTTATCTAATTTAAAAACGAATGCCTTACACCTTGTACATTACATTGTGAGATTGCACAGTACAAAAAAAAGCAAACGACGGACTAATCAGACATCAGCTCATTTGGGTAACCTGTCCTAAATCAGGTTCTGTACTGCTCTGTATTAAAAGTACTTTAGATCATTGGGGGGGCTCCCCACCATTTTTTTTTGTGTTCGTCCTACTTATTTGTGCATTGCTATTATTCTTTCTTTCTTCTGTGGGTCACTCTGCCTCTACCCCACCCACCTCCCTCAGGTTACATGTACTACATTTGGGTTCTAAGTGCATTGTCATTTTTCTTCTGTGGGGAGCCTGCCCCCCACCTCCGAGTTAAATGTACTATGTGTCTATTCACGTCCCCTTATTATAATTATTTTTCTTACTTCCATTTTATGTTTTTCGGACAACTTGCCTTCCGTGACCAGACCAGAAGAGGCGTGACTAAAAGTGTGACTTGCGGTTGAGCCAGGTCCCATATAACTTCTTGGTTTTCATGCGCAACTGGCCATATTCGATCAGTATCACTGAATCACATTCCATGACCTTTGAACTGTGGTACAACAGCATTTTGAAAGGAATGGAATTCTACACTGAACAACGCTCCACTATGCACTACAACACTATCTGATGTAACAAAAAATTCAAATTAATTAACATTAAAGCATGATGCTGGTTGTATCCATCCAACTTTAGGACTTTTTTTTTTTAATTAAATACTATCCTGTATATTACCCATTTTTAATTGTATGGCAATGTTACTACAATTAAAGGTTATAGCTGATGTACGAATGCATATATGTATCATTTTATACTTCTTAAAAAATGTTTAACTGGAAAGACAGACGTTTCCGACCACAGAGAGGCAAGCAGCATCACATGGAATGTCCCCTTTACCAGTAAAGCATGCCTTCGGGGGTTGCAGTTCAGCTAAATGTGGCAGCTGAGATGTCCCTACGAGAGAGTCACGGAGGATGCCTGGAAGTCTATTATAAACAGAGCCGAACGGAAGCACCACAGGGCACATGTTTCGCTGTCAGTCATACATCCTTTAATCTTTTCAAAATCACTTTTGTTTTACTACTGTATATTTGGAAAATTCAATAAAAAGTTAAACGTTAAAAAACACGTGGACGGCTGCGAATACCGCCAAGCACGCAAAACTGCCTTATACAGTTATAATTCTACACTTCCATGCAACTGAACAGTTAATCAACGGGCTGTTTCTAACATAAATCACAACGATCGCGAACAGACCATAACTATTCAGGAAGTGCACTACCGGCCCAAGACCTAAGGAAAACGTGTACACCTGGGCACTACCTGCACATGGACCCCGTGCCCACTGGTGAGACTGTTTATTTACCTGAGCCCAAATGTTTAATGACACCGTTAGTTTTGAACACCTCTTTGGCCGCGAACAGAGCATCTTTCCCGTGCACAGTATAATAGTCATTCCTGTCGAACACCCGCACGGTTGTGTCAGGTTTCTCGGACATAGAAAAATAAAAACTAAGGAAGCCAGGCTCGGACGCGCTGTCCATAGACAGCTTTTCTTTGGGTTGAACGGCCATGCTGTAATCTCCCGCCACAGAAAGTGAACGCAGTGCAGTCGCAGGGTGTAGAGCACGTCACTTGCGTCATTACGCTCGGGCGCCTTTACGTAGGCGGCCAGCGGAGCTGTGGTGGCTCACAGTCAAGAAAGAGCCCAGAATGGCCGTGCGTCGTGCAGAGTACGTACAACGCACAGCCACATTGTGGATGTCAAGACAATAGAGAGAACTGATAAGACCCTGAAGCAGCCTATTGGCATTCTCAATGTTCTAACCCCAGGAATCACTCGTTTGGCTTTTTCCCTGCCAGGGGTGTTTTATGCTCCCGCAGCCAGACATTTTTTTGGTATTTGTAAAGATCTTCAAATTTCCATATTCTCACTTAAAGGAAAAGTATGGAAACCAAGAATGCCTTTTACAGTGCTCCCAGATCGGCCAAAGCATTTTGCTATGGCAGACCCTCATTTTTTCTGTATTTTTCCCTGTAAAACCTTAGTGAAATTCTTGTAGAGTTTCCTGCATGTTCAAGCCGATTTATTGTTGCAATTGGCGTCACTAGGATGGTAAATAAAATCACTACAACACATATTCTGGCTGTTATAAGTGTTCTTATTTACTTTAACAATTAAAACTGACCTAAAAACAGTACATAATTACATGACAACTAAAAGATATTTACAAGTAATATGAAAACAAGCAATGGTGGGGGAAGAACTGACGTAGAAGGGAAGCACTGATACTGAACAGGTGGTATAAAGAGATAAACACAGGTGTATATATATGTGAATATGTATGAAGTCTTAAAATGGGCACCCAGGAGTCATATTGTGCAGTTACTCAGGGTAAAATGAGCACCTGAGGAGTGATGTGCAAAGTTTCTTAAAGTTAGTTAGGATCTGTCCACTATGCAAATGTGTGCACCCTTAATATTTGTCCTTGCTTTTACAGCGTTCCAGCATGGTCTTTGTTGTCGTAAATTTAAAGCAGTCCTCTTCCGTTTTATTGCAGGAAACATGCAGCAGTGCATTGAGTGTGTTTCTTTTTATACAGCTTCTGTCCTTTGTTTTGGTACAGTTCACATCACTAAATAAGCTCTTCACGTCGGCATTTCCATGGGGCAGGATTAGCAGTGCAGATGTAAGCCTGCCAAGTAGGGGGAATCTTAAGACACTTGGATTCCTGGGATTCTTCAGGTTTCTGATGTGCCGCCAATACTCGTCAATTGGCAAGGTGGTCTTTTCCTCTGGGAAGGTCATCATTTCATATTCCAGTACTTCATCATCAAGTTGATCCCTGACTTCATCACTGGTTCTGATAATGTTGGGGAAACGGTCTGCCAAAGCTTTTAATTTAGCACTTGAGACATGTTGTTTCTCTGGGTTTAGTGCCTCCAGATATTTATAGATGCCACCATCGTAGTCCACAAATGGCATTCTCATTTTTGCTTGCTGGCGTGCCTCAATCCAGAAATCCTTTGCTAGTGAAAGAAACTGTAGAACTGTTTCTTCTTCCCCTTCCTCTTGTAGTTGATGTACAAATGATTTGCAATCGGATTTTTCAAAAGCGACTTAGTCCAATGGAAGGTGGTAATCTGCGTTTAGGACATCAATATCTTGAACTTGTGCAGCTTCTCGAATAGTAGCAGTGGTTAGGAATTTTGACAGCAGTTTTTTGTACAGAACCTCCAGCTCACGGAGAACAATGGGAATATTTGTTTTTTCCTGCTGGAAAAGAAGATTGAACTCTAGAAAGAGTGGTAATGCACAGTCCAAGAACATGAGGCACAGTGTCAGTGGTTCAGTAGGTAGCACACTCGCCTCTGAGGCCGGGAGATCAGAGGGCTGTGGGTTTAGTTCCCACATCTGGCACTTGGGTTAATATCCCAGTACTGACACTGTAGTGCAGCATGAGAGGGGTGCTGCACTTCTGAGGTGCTGTCTTTCGGATAAGATGTTAAATCGAGGTCCCATCTGCCTAGATTGGTGGTAGTTCAGGTGGATGTTAAAGATCCCATGGCATTTATCGAAAAGTGTAGAAATTTTATTGAAATCATAACAAATCAAAACAAATCATATATAAGTCAGTATTACATCATACAAAATCAAAAAAAGGCAGAAAACAAGAACATAAATAGGTATTATTTCATACAGTAACCTCAAACGTAAAAAAACATTAGAACCACCCCACCCACCCACCCCACTAAAAGTGGGGGAATTTATGAAACCATAACATATCGTATACAATTCAGCATTACATCACATTAACACAAAAAAAGAAAAGGGGAAAAAAAAAACAAGGATATCAGAACCAAAAGTAAGTATTAATTCCATACATGAATCCTAAATTGGGGAGAAAAAAAAACAGCATAACAACACAATAGTAAAGAGCAACAATACAAAATTCAGTACAATAAATACAAATACAAGCCATTCTAACTAAGGAGAGGAAAGGGAAAGAAGAAATAACCAAAGGAAAATCATGTCTAGGTAGTAAACCCTCATCTAATGGCCTACAAAAGCAAGGTGGTTCCAAAGGCCAGACCACTGAAGATAAGAAAACTGCACCTTATCTTCCAATTTCCATTTACATAATTCAGCATTAACAGGGTTTTAAATAGCCAGTATCGCATCGCATTTTGCGATGCAAACCGGCGAGTCCAGCAAATCAAAACGTGGAATGGATCGCAAGAAAGTGCGATCCATTTTTCCATGTTTTTCATTGTTTTCTCTGAGTGTTCTTTGTACTGAGAGAGGTGATTTTATTGTGCCTGTAACTCTGCCCGCCTCTTAAAGTGATTAGCTGCCTGATCCCGTCGAGGAAAAGAAGTTATGCTGCAGAAAAAAAAGTGCTTTCTTCAGTCTCTCGCGGTGAGTGACTGATCAACTCGGACTCTGAAGAACTCAGAAAGGTGGGTAAAAATCGGTCATTCATGCCAAAATCCATAATGATTATGTGAGCATGGGAATGCAGTGTAGGTTGTCTGGTGGTGGTGGTATCGCTTAAATAAGTGTATGGGTTTGAGATCGATCAGTGGAGAGAACACAGCCGCAGGCATTTTTTACCCTCCTCCTCGAGACCCGACACCTGTTTGAGCTGTATGCTTGGTCAGGAGATCGTGGGGAAAGAGTGTGACAGAAGGGGGTGAGTGAGCCCTCTGGTGTCCTGTGTAGTCCTGCGTAACAATTCCGGCCTACCTCACCACAGTAGAACCCCCAGCGCTCACGCACACCTGAAAGTTGCTGCTATTCTGAGCCTCCCAAAACTTAATCTGGCCCCGCAACGACAGCCCGGTTCCCCTGGCATGAGAGCTTTGAGTCATGTCGGACAGCAAATCCATCCCACAGCCTAAGCCACTTGACAGCCCTCCTTGATGTCCCTCAGGGCGTGATCTACGGATCCATCACCATCTCGCTGTTGCTGCTTTTGGCCGGCAGCCCTCTGCCGATGAAGCGATTTTGGGGAGTTCTCTCCTAGGCAGGGCGTGATCTGCGGATCCGTCACCATCTCACCGGCAGCCTTCCCGATGGATTTAGACTTGTCACTGTCCTGCCCAGGCCTCTTCAACTCTGTCGCTGCTGCACTGTGAGGACCTGACAGACTGAGGTGGTGTGCCCAGTTTTGTGGCTCTGCAGATTTATTTTTCAGACCTGGTCTTGACTTGTGCACCTCGGGGGGGGCGGTTAAGTGGCTGTAGGTGCCCTCGGGGAAAAGATCTCACTGACTGGGGGCAGAGACAAAAGCTGCAGTGACTGGCTGGGGGAGTCTGTGGGAACTGGGGTCAGGTTCTGCAATTTAAGCAGTGAGTTTCCCGAGGCAAGTGAAGTGTGTCCACAACTGGGGATGGGGGAGGGCAGATTTTGTTCTGCAAGCAGTGGTCTTCCAAGGCAAGTCTTCTCTGCTCATTCAGGGTAAATGAACCTAGGCAATGAATGTTGTGGACTTGTTGAAGCCAAGTCAGCGCAACTAAGCCAGCATCAGTGTGCACTCTAGTCTTTGACTCCTGGCTTCTTGACTTTAGTGGCCTTCCTGTCTTCCAATCCCACAGAGTTCTGCCTGTCCTTGACTTGTCTTGTAACCGGGGGTGGGCGGGGGACCTGGATTTTTTGGGGGGGTTATTTAGTCTGAGCTGAGAGTGGCCAAAATATTAATAATGTTTTTACTTTTCAGCCTAACAGGTGTGTGCTGCAGCTTGTAAACCAGCTCATAGTCAGACTCCCAGGCATGTGAAAGAAGAGACCCGGTACGTCACTGGTGGCCCTGTGGTAAGTCTGTCACACAATTATTGTGTTAATTTCGAGCTAAGCGCAGGAGATCAGAGTGTAACTGCTGTGTTTATTTTGTAGGGGTTGCCAGTGGTTGGCAGTAGCCAACGAAGCTGGACTGCGACCATCATCTAGAGACAAGGTAAGGAGGGTAACTTTGGGGGATCCGAGGAGCATGCTGGGAATGTTTCAGTTCAGGGTCATGACATGAGTAAGTACTGAGGCTGGGGGGTAACAAACACTGACATCTTGTCATTGTGTTTGTTTAGGTCACTGACACTCAAAGTGAGCTGGACTGAAAGAGCTCAGGTGAAGTGCAACAGCAGGACACACTGGAGGAAGATAGAAGTTGGGCAGCAGAGAAACGTGTCAGGCAGTACAGGAGTCTGAGGAGAGGAGAATGGGCTGGGGTGCAGTGCACAGGACTGTGTCTGGAAAAAAAACACTGTTTTTGCTGCGCAGTCATTTTAATTTTTCATTATCTTCAAACTAAGACAAGAATATTTGCTAATTAGATTACCTGGATTGACAGGATTAACTTGCCGTGAACTACTACTATTGTTTGCCAAGTGCCAATTAGCTGAAGCACTCTGACTGAAAGTTACATTTTTTTGGGGGCGGGTGGAGGGGGGTGGTGGCCACTGGAAACAAGACTGGAGCAGTTGGTGGGTACTGCTATATGAGCAAAACACCACTTGTGTTTTAATTAAATAAGTGGGCAGTGAGTTCAGTCCTCCGTCCCCATACCCAAGATTTGAGTGTTGTGCAGCGCAGCAAGGATGCTTAATATGTAGTTCTAGGTAGTCTAACCCCCCCAGCACCATTGTTCATCTGTCCTGGACAGATCTGCAGACTATTAGTAAAGGGTTAGCGTGACCGTTTAAGTTAGAGGCTCAATCAAGTCCCCCCACCGTTTGTGGTGGTCTGCCCAGCGCACCACTGCAGTGTTGCACACAGCACACATTTGATTGACTGTTTAAGTTAGAGGTTTAATCAAGTCCCCCACCCCCACCCCAGGACAACTGTTCAGTTGCCTGATTCAAGTGTAACCCCTAGATGGCACTATCCCAGGGGCTACTACCCCTGCCTGATTTGCCACTAACAGGTTGAGGGGCCTGGATCCAATGGCGGGTGCCTCCACCCAGAGGTCAGGGTTTGCAATAGTTAAACTTACTTGGTCACAGCCCTCTGGGACACTGCAACCCCTTTCTTCCCACTAGTGGCCCACACAATATATCAGAATTACCTTACAGTATACACACCCCAGGGCTGGTTCAGGCACTGGGACCTCCTGTAAAATAAGATACAGTGCAACAATCACAGTACAATACTTTAACATAGACAAATACCTCAGGCAGTATAACTTTGCTGAAACAAGCAGCTCTGATTTATTTAGGGGGAATATAACAAGGACAGGGGGAAATCAGGTTAATTAGCTTATCACTTTACTCATCTACCTATGGCTCTGTGCACAGGCCTATCCCTACCAGTTACTGTCCCTGGGTACCCAAGCCCTAGTGGCTAGTCCAAACCGTGGCAGCTGGTAGGGGCCCTTTCCCACAGAGAAAAGAAAAATTAGTTTAAACAGTCAGCAGTACAGTGATTCCATTTGGATTCAAGGTGGCAATTCAACAGGGAGCAACCCTGAATTAGTACTCACGACCTCCAAACAAGATAGGGTCCTTCAATGTCAGCAGGGCTACTCTTGAGCTCCACGAGACTCCTCTCACACATTTATATGGTGAACAGTAACAGGCAAAAGTCCTTTAATGGCAGCAGATTCACTTTGAGGTACACAAGCCTCTTCACACATTTATATGGTAAAACAGAAAGTACTATACCAGGCAGGCTGCTTCTCATCCCGATCGCAATTACTGCACAATACCCGGAGAACACACAGCAGATTCAGTTCCTGACAGACCGAGTGCAATTCAGCAATTTCTCCAGTCTTCTACAGGGTGAGCCTGGTTTCTACTCTTCAGATATCCTTTGATTCTCTTCACAGGACGGATTCAGTCCTAACAAGCAGTTACACAAGCTGCAGACCGAACTCTGGGCCTTACACACGCTTCCGACTAAAACTGCACACTGAAAAGCACAGGGCTCCTTCCTTCTTCACTGCCAGAGCTCAACTGAAACTCCAACAGACAAAACCGGCACTTCCTTTGAGTTCCTCCCAGTTCTTGACTGGATTGGCTGTCACTCACAATAGACTGCTCCTGTTGGTCCAAAAGGCAAGTCTAAACTACATCTCCCAGAGTCACTGCCCTTACAATCCTCTTGTGGCTGGCTCAGATTATGAGTCCAAGTTCTGATTCGTCCAAGGCACCATTTTAGAGCTAGCTTACCCCACACTGATTGGTCCAGTTCAGCAGTTCAAAACCAGAATGGGGAACTAGGCAGACACAGTTCTGACTGCAAAAAGCAGGTTAGACAAACTGTAATTTCATTATTACTCTAAATGATTTCTGGCAAACAGTTACATCTTTCAGATAGGTTCCCTTTGCACTCCTAGTGACTGCAAAATGGAGTGAATTGGCAGCAGCTCGAGTGGTACTCAATCAAAGAAACACACAGTCCCCATACAAACTAATTATGTCTGCAAGCAGACAGCTCTTAAAGAGACAGTACCAGAGGTTCTAAAAACACTCACTGATAAATGGCTTAAGCATGAAACACCATTCAGGCTTGAAGCATTCAAAGCTCCTGGAAGTCTTTTGGGAACCCCCATTTGCAGGGGTTACACCCTTCCTGCCTGGGAAAGCTGCGTCCGCCTCAAGCAAGTACCCCCATAAGTTTCAACTGCAACCATATACATTTGCATTAGGCTCGCATATGTAATCATCAGTCAATATATCATTTTACCAAGAACACATTTCTGAAACATTGCAGTACGTCCTCTTTACATAGTATTACATACACATTGTACCATAACTCAAGTTATTACCTCTTGTACATGAAACCTGAAGAGAGGCCCTTCCTATCAGTTACCTTGGGGCTGGATGGGGCAAGGGCACCATATAGAGGGCAACACAAATAACTTGGAGTTAGCACTGGCGCTCAGTTTGGGCAATGAGCTCGGGGACACATACACTCCTTTATGGACAACATTGAGAGGCAGATCCACTGGCGGACGGAATCATAACTGAGGGTGCACCACAGGCTTTACAGCTCGACCAGTCTTTCTAGGGGAACTGTTACAGTCTCTGCACTCTGAGCCTCATTTTCAGCATTGTCCTCACTTGTCAGGGGAGTCTCCATGAGGGTAGAGAGGCTAGAACTTGGGGCACTTTCAGCTCCAGGAGTTACAGTTTCTGAGTCCACAACATTTGGCTCGCATGTAGAGCTTTCAGACACTGGCAGTGGACTGTCAGGGCACTCAAAATACTCTTCTTGTTCTGGTGTATCGCCAGTCTGACCCAATCCATCATTTTCCTCCCCTGAAAGCTCAAACAGTTCAACCATGCACAATGATTCCATTTCATCTGATCTGATGCTTTGCACTTCACTTTCTGGGAGCATTGGCTCCAGGGGACGAAAGCTGGGGGCTTGGACAGTCCAGAAGGCCCAGCTTCATCTCCAGTATTGACTAGGGATTGCCCAAACAATTGACTCAGTTCGTAAGAAGGATAGTATTCAAAGTCACTCTCACTTTCTTCCGATATGGACTGACAGTCATGCTCAACTGGGACTTGTGGAGGGAACACTTTAACTTTGCTTCTGTAGGTGCAGACTTTCTTGATCTTTTCTTAGCAGCTCTAGTCACTGGTCCAGGGGGCATCTTCTAGGGGCTCAGACTCAATTAAGATTTGTCCAATGGACAGTAAATGATTTCTATGCATTGTTTTTACATCTTTTGAATTATTCTCAGGCCTTACTTTGTACACTGGCAGATCATCTAGTTTGCCCACTACAATGTGAGGGAGATGGTGCCATCTGTCAGCAATCTTGTGCTTGCCATGCAGTCCAGATTTCTTCGCAATACCGATCTCCCTCCTGGAGTTCCTGTGCTTTCACCTTTTATCATACCTTTCTTTGTTGGCCAGATTTCTTTTGGCAGCCATGGTTTGAGCCAGTTAGTACGCATGAGTTAGCTGGACCTTTAACTTTTGCACATACAGTAAATAGTTGTCAGCTTGAACCCCATCCAGAGAGACCCCAAAACACACCTACGGTAGTCGAGCTTCTCTTCAGACATCAGGCGGTGGGGAGAGAACCAGTGGCATCACTTTTGGTGCAGTTATAAGCATGTACCATGGTGCTAATTTGTTGGCTCCATCTAGTCTTGTCCTTTGGGTGCAGGGTGCCTAGCATATCTAGCAAAGTGCGGTTGAAGCGTTCAGGCTGTGGTTCCCCTGGGGTGGTAAAGAGTGGTTCTGGACTCTCACTCCCCACAGAGAAAGCATCTCTTTGATCAGACGACTCTCAAAGTCTCTCCCTTGATCAGAATGGATTCTTTGTGGAGCCCCATAGTGAACAAAAAAGTTTTATTTATTTATTTATTTATTTATTTAAGAGATTTACCAGGAAGGCATGCTGAGCAGAGTACTGCTCGATTCCAGATGCGCCCTGGGGTTTCGGGGTTACAGTGGGGACATGATACAATCTGCACAAAACAATGCAGTGGAACATGGTATGGTCAGTCAGAAAACATACATAAGGAGTAGTAGAACAGCAGTGGGTAACACATAATATAAAAATGGAACAAATTGAGGGTAGGCACATTTATTGTACAGTATACAGTGATTTACTATGAGTAGGTCAGAAACAGTGGAGAGAACAGGCTTGATTCATTACTTGGGCAGGTACAGGAGTGAGGGGGTTGGGGGTTGCAGGAGCAGGTGGTAGAAGTGCGAATTGAGAAGGGCATTTAGCTGGGGAGTACTTGTGGGTGTCTAATATCGGCTGCCAGGGGAATTCCACAGTTTGGTAACCTAAAGCTGAACGCTGCCTGACCGGAGCGGGTGGATCTATGCGGGATATGCAGGAGCCTAGCGTGGCTGTTACGGAGGCAAGAGGGACGGTGGGGTAGGGGCAGTTAGGGAGGCTGACAGATAGGATGGAGTGATTTTGACCAGAATTTTGCCGAGGTTCTAGCGCAGTGACATGATCTTCTGTTGTGTAAGAGGTGAGGTTCAAGGATTGGTATAGGACACAGTGGTGGGTGCTGGGAGGGAGGTCAGCGAAGCGGCAGAAGGAGTTGAATAGGGGTCAAGCCTTGCTAGGGAGGTTTGAGGGGCTGCGCAGTAAACTGTGTCACCATAGTCAAATATAGGGAGGATCATTTTTTGACTATTTCTTGCCTGGTTGGCAGGGGTATGCAATTTTATTACGGTAGGGCTCCCAACAGAGGGTTCAATTTTTTGTGAAAAGCATCAACGTGTGCAGAGAAGTTTAGGTGTTGGTCTAGCCAGACACCTAGATAACGAAAGGAGGTGCAGGCCTCCAGTGGAGAGCTGTCCAAGGTGAAGAACTTTGGTGGCTCAGTAAGCCGTGTGAGTTTGGGCCGGGAGCCAAAGGTGAGGGAGATAGTTTTTTTTCTACAAGTACTTTGGCTACAGTGGATGCTTTCTGGTCTTTGGTGGGGAAAGCTTGGGCATATCTCGTGAAATGGTCAGTGACCACCAGCACATTACTGATATTTCTTTGATCTGACTCCAAACTCAGAAAATCAAATACACAGACCAGCTCCATGGGTGCACTGGTGGTTATGTTAACAAGGGGCAGCCCTCTGGGGCAAAGCTTTCTTCTGTAAGCAGCGACTACAAGTTCGAATGTGTGCTCCACATCAGCCCCATCTTAGGCCAATAGAATCTGGATCTCACCAAGTCAAGTGTTCTGTCTATACCAAGGTGCCCCATGTGGTTGTGCAAGGACCTCAATACTGAGTCTCGAAAGGCAGTGGGCAGCACCAGTTGTTGTTTGTCTACTTGTCCCCCTCTGTCTACTGTTTCTCTGTATAACTGTTTATTGATCAGTTTCAACTTAGGACCTTCTTTGTATAACAGTGCAGTTCTCAAATCAGTGGAGCGTAATTTGGACACATCTTTTCCTGCATAGAGGGCTTCTAAAGCTGATTTGATCATAGGATCGCAGGATTGAGCCCGCCGAATACTGTCATTGTCCAGCTGAGGCAGTGCACCAATGTCTATTGCAGAAAAGTGGCAATAAGCAGCAGGTATGCAATTCTCAGAGGGTCCCAAGCAATCCACCATGCAGTCCACTGTGTCCGTGGACATTTGTTCCTCCCTGTCAAACTTCAGCAGAGTGCCGAATGTCAGGTTCTGCCAATCGGACCCAATCATTCTGGGAACAGGCCTCCGGGAGAGCATCAGCATCTATGTGGTTCAGACCTGCTCGGTATTCGAGAGCATAGTCATATGTAGATAATGCAGAAAGCCACCTGTGGCCAGTGGCATCCAACTTAGCTGAGGTCTGCACATAGGTCAAAGGATTATTGTCAGTTTTTACTAGTATTTTAGCCCCATACAAGTACTCATGGAATTGGTCAACAATAGCCCACTTCAAAGCTAGGAACTCTAACTTATGTACAGGATAGTTCTTTTCGGATGGGGTCAGGCTTCTACTGGCAAAGGCCACTGGTCTCATGCCATTCTCGTGCTCTTGGTACAACACAGCCCCCAACCCTTGAAAGCTAGCATCAGTGTGCAGGACGTAAGGTTTTCTTGGATCGGCATAGGCCAGCACTGGAGCCTGGGTAAGTTGATATATGATCTCATGAAAAGCAGTCTCACAATCAGGAGTCCAGCGGGCCCCAAATACTTCACTCGGATGAAAATACACTCTTTCAGTCTTGAGGGACGCTGACTTTTGGTATTTTTGTGGGTTGGGGATACCTTGAGTAAGGTTAAGTAAAGGGCAGATCACTCTTGAATAGTCCTTGATGAGCATGATAATAACCACAGAATCCCAGGAATCTTTGCAGTTCTTTTAGATTTTTGGGCTGTGGCCAGGTGGTCAAGGCCTCAACTTTACTTGGGTCGGTCTCTATTCCTCGGTGGATACTATGTGTCCCACATACTTTACTGATGTTTGAAAGAATTGACACTTATCAATGGACAGTTTAAGGCCAAAGTCCTCCAGTCGGTCCAATACCTTAAATAATCTGCTCTCATGTTCCTCCAGTGAGCTGCCAAACACAATAACATCATCTAGGTATACCAGGCACTCTAGTAAGTTCATGTCCCCACTGCATGCTCCATCAATCGTTGAAAAGTGACTGGGGCACCTGAAATCCCTTGAGGCATCCTCATGAATTCATGAAGCCAAGTGGACAGATAAAGGCTGTCTTCTCACGGTCCTCTGGGGCCATCGGGATCTGGTAGTACCCACTGCGGAGATCCAACACAGAGAACCACTTGCTCCCGTTTAGGCAGTCCAAAGCATCCTGAATGCAGGGCATTGTGTACTGATCAGGAATAGTCCGCCGGTTTAAGGTGCGATAATCCACACACATCCTTACTGTCCCATTCTTTTCCTCACTACCACAATGGGGAAGCATAAGGGCTTCTGGATTCTTGTATTACACCAGCAGCTAACATCTCTTGCAGATGCCGTCTCACATCATCTATGTCAGCAGGTGCCAGGCGTCGAGACCTCTCCACGAAATGGTCTTTCGTCATGCAGCCGGATATTGTGCTCAGCTCCTTGCATGCATCCTACATCCCATTCCTTTAAAGAAAACACCTGGTCTCTCTGGGCAAGCTTCTCACTGATCCTCACTTTCCATTCAGCTGGCAATGGGGAGTCGCGAAATCAAACAAGTCAGCGTTACTCTGTCATTCTCCCTTGAACTCTTGCTGCTGGGTAGCACTGCAGTGTCTGCACAATGCACATTAGCCAGGATGCAACCTCTATTACTCAGATGTCTCTTTCAGACACATTATGAACTTGGACCATTACCCTTCTGGCATAAGCATGGGCTCTAGTGGGCAAAATACTAGGCTTGACCAGCAGTCCCTCTGGCAATTTTCCATCGCCTGGTGCATCCAACATTAATATTTTATTCTTAACATCCTTTCTGATATGGACCTCTCCCTGTAAGGTGCACTGGGCATTTGGCGCCAGGATCAGAGACTCAGGATCCTTCTTCCATACAATTCGACCGGTTCCTCTGGTTCTATTTTTCAGCATCTCTGTGCCTCATAGGCCTTCTTAATTAAAGCCGGAACTCTTAAAGCTCTACTAGTCTTTGACCCTGTTTTTCATAACATAACTGTCCAGCCTTCCAACATATGAGCATTTGTTCCAATCAACAAAGGGACACCATCCTTACAGTCCAGTGGGGGACACACTAAGGCTAGGGTCTCTACTTGTTCGGCCACTCCAGCCACGGAGGTGGGAAAGACAGCCAAATTCGGATGTACCCAGAATAGGGTAGGCCTCTCACTTAACCCCATACATGCAGTCCTTCTAATGGTTGTAGGGTACATCTGACAAATGCTTCTGATACCAATCTTGGAACATAATTGTCACTTAGGGCCACTGTCTAATACAGCTCTTGTAGACACTCCATTCACCTTTACAGTGGTCTCCATGGAGGGACCCACTATTCTGGACCAGTCTGGAGGCGGTAGTGGGGCCTGGGCAACTGACCTTGCCACAAAAGACGTGAGTTAGCATTTTGGTGCCCTCACTGGGATCATTTGTGCACCTCTTAACCACTGATTTGTTCTCCGAAGCTCTCCTTGTAGCCTATATGCAACTTTGTCAGTGTCTTTTGGGGACCGCATTCCCTCTTCAGGTGCCCATCCTTCCGCAATTATAGCAAAACATACTTTCTGGAGTTTGAGCTGGCCGAGGCGCCACACTGGGAGCCAGGGCGGGGTACTACTAACTGGAAACCTGAGCCATCTCTGTCTGCGGCGTGATAAGCATTTGGAGACATCTCGTCAGTTTCTCCACTTCCATGGTCAAGGAATTGAGTTTGGAGCTGTTATCAGCAGGAGATACATGAGTGGATACCCCACCCCATAGCAGATGCAGTCGGATATAGGTCAGCCCGTACTTGCAGGCGTGGCCTTCATAAAGGGACTGTTTTTGAATTCCGGATCTCTCTCAACAGTTCGCCCCATTGTGGCATATCTTTTCCTTGTCAGAGCACTCATTGACTGTCAACCTCTGCCCTGAACTTCACTTGATGGGTCACCCTCAGTCACTCGGGTCGTAGCGCAGCTATTGGTGCAGGTCCCTCCGAGGTGCCTTTCTCAACTCCTCAATTTCTCTCATTAACTCATCATAGGAGGGTGGGATTCCAGTTGATTTGCCAGGCATAACTGAAGCAACAGCAGTTCTGAGAAGGGGCAGACTTAAGGATCCTGTCCAGCCTGGTTCGGTCCAGTTCAATCGCTGGCAAACTACCCTTTCTGAGGCATTCTTGCAACAATTTTTCCAGCCGAGATACATACACAGACAACAACTCCCTTGGTACTGTTGTGCATTTCTTACTCTCCACCATAGATCCTCATCAGAATCTGGGCTCCCATACACATTCTCCAAGGCCTCAAGATAGGCCTGTGCAGTCACTTCAGGGTTACTGGCCGTTTGCTGCGGATGGTAGCCAGGGCAGGACCTCGGAGGCTCTCATTAACCCTCTTTCGGCTTTTGGCCGGAGCATTGCCATTCTAGCACTTGGGGGGCAACATAGTCTATCCAGGTCTCCCAGTCATCCTCCCCTTGGGGGGTGGGGAGGGTGCCAGAGAAGATCCTCAACCTTCGGTAAGAGTCGTGACTAATGGCAGGTGCAGAAATAGGAGTCTGCATTGGTTCAGTCACCATTACAGGTACTGGAGCGGAGAGGGTGTTGGGGAGGAACACCCGGGTGGCAAGAATAGTTTCTTCAAGTCCTCCACAGTTTTCCTTCCCCAGCAACCATTTAGCAAATTTCTCCTCAAAAGTTTCAGACAGTGGTGGGGCTCATTCCCCGGTCTTTACTGTACTTAGTTATCACTCTCCAGGCAGTGAGGGCTCCCTCTGGGGTAATGGTCTGTGGCACTTTGAGCTATCTATGGGATCCTTAAACTCTACTAGGGCCAGGAAAGTGTGGGTGAGCAGATTAGCATGCCGACCCACCACCACAGGGTTTTGTAAACCTTCCACCTTGGAAAGTACTCTGTACAATGTCCGTATTGATACCCAGATGTCCAGGATAAGCATAGCATTTTGGGGGTCAATCTCCTCCCCAGTACACCACTCCACCAGCCGGTGCACAGCCACTTCTGTCGGGTACCCATTTTTTTCTTAACAGTGGTTCATAATATGGCCACTAGAGGCACACACAATCCCAGCGGTGAGCCTCCAAGATGCAACCCTAGATGGCGCTATCCCAGGGCTACCCCCTGCCTGATTTGCCACTAACAGGTTGAGGGGCTGGATCCAATGGCGGTGCCTCCACCCAGAGGTCAGGGTTTGCAATAGTTAAACTTACTTGGTCACAGCCCTCTGGGACACTGCAACCCCCTTTCTTCCACTAGTGGCCCACACAATATATCAGAATTACCTTCACAGTATACACTTACCCCAGGACTGGTTCAGGCACTGGGACCTCCTGTAAAATAAGATACAGTGCAACAATCACAGTACAATACTTTAATATAGACAAATACCTCAGGCAGTATAACTTTGCTGAAACAAGCAGCTCTGATTTATTTAGGGGGATATAACAAGGACAGGGGGAAATCAGGTTAATTAGCTTATCACTTTACTCATCTACCTATGGCTCTGTGCACAGGCCTATCCCTACCAGTTACTGTCCCTGGGTACCCAAGCCCTAGTGGCTAGTCCAAACCATGGCAGCTGGTAGGGGCCCTTTCCCACAGAGAAAAGAAAAATTAGTTTAAACAGTCAACAGTACAGTGATTCCATTTGGATTCAAGGTGGCAATTTAACAGGGAGTGACCCTGAATTAGTACTCACGACCTCCAAACAAGATAGGGTCCTTCAATGTCAGCAGGGCTACTCTTGAGCTCCACGAGACTCCTCGCACATTTATATGGTGAACAGTAACAGGCAAAAGTCCTTTAATGGCAGCAGGATTCACTTGAGGTACACAAGCCTCTTCACACATTTATATGGTAAAACAGAAAGTACTATACCAGGCAGGCTGCTTCTCTATCCCGATCGCAATTACTGCACAATACCTGGGAGACACACAGCAGATTCAGTTCCTGACAGACTGAGTGCAATTCAGCAATTTCTTCAGTCTTCTACAGGGTGAGCCTGGTTTCTACTCTTCAGATATCCTTGATTCTCTTCACAGGACGATTCAGTCCTAACAAGCAGTTACAAAGCTGCAGACCGAACTCTGGGCCTTACACACGTTTCCGACTAAAACTGCACACTGAAAAAGCACAGGGCTCCTTCCTTCTTCACTGCCAGAGCTCAACTGAAACTCCAACAGACAAAACCGGGCACTTCCTTTGAGTTCCTTCCAGTTCTTGACTGGATTGGCTGTCACCACAATAGACTGCTCCTGTTGGTCCAGAAAGGCGCAAGTCTAAACTACATCTCCCAGAGTCACTGCCCATACAATCCTCTTGTGGCTGGCTCAGATTATGAGTCAAGTTCTGATTCGTCCAAGGCACCATTTAGAGCTAGCTTACCCACACTGATTGGTCCAGTTCAGCAGTTCAAAACCAGAATGGGAACTAGGCAGACACAGTTCTGACTGCAAAGAAAGCAGGTTAGACAAACTGTAATTTCATTATTACTCTAAATGATTTCTGGCAAACAGTTACATCTTTCAGATAGGTTCCTTTGCACTCTAGTGACTGCAAAAATGGAGTGAATTGGCAGCAGCTCGAGTGGTACTCAATCAAAGAAACACACAGTCCCCATACAAACTAATTATGTCTGCAAGCAGACTGCTCTTAAAGAGACAGTACCAGAGGTTCTAAAAACACTCACTGATAAATGGCTTAAACGCCAAACACCATTCAGGCTTGGAGCATTCAAGCAAGCTCCTGGAAGTCTTTTGGGAACCCCCATTTGCAGGGGGGTTACACAAGAATCAGTTCATTGTGTCTCTGCAGTTAGGACAAATTATTACACACTATAAGAAGAAACACACGCAATGTTGTTCAACTTGTTTTATTGTTAGGTATTGGTAAAGAGTGTCTCATATGGACAAATATTTTTACACAGACTGGAAAAGAAGCACACTATTGCTCTAAGTATTTGACTGAAACTTTATGTTACAAATTAAAATAAAGAGTGTCACACACAGCCGTGAACCCAGAATAGACAGCAACCATGGCAACTAGCACCAAAAAGTAAGGAGGCACACTGTAGAAAATGGAAAAGGAGATTGATCACTGCAATGAATGGTTAGTGTATGAAATAGACAATGGTGGTGAGTTTGTAGCGGGTAAATGTTCCTGTGTGAAAAATGGGCAGACAGTTAAAGTACTGCAGAAATTTTAGTGAAAGTTTCATTGTTGGCATCCGAGGTACAGCTTTGAAAAGGACAATGTTGCAAACACAGTCAATGTGATGCTCATAAAGCGAGCTGTTACACTGAACCCGAAAACGGAATCAATTGCCTCCATATACAAAACTACACCAATAGGACGTGCACTATTAGGAGCAGAAGTAAAAGACAGAGCTGTAGTTCGCCGTCTGATTGAAATCGCTTATCTGCTTGCTAAAGAAGAACTTTCATTTACTAAATTTGAATCATTTGTTAAACTTGAAAAAAGACATGATGTTGATCTTGGAAGTGCATATGCAAATATTAACAGTTGTCGTATGTTCACGTCAGTTATTGGTGAATTGTTACAGGAAAATCTACTCACAGCCCTCCAGAAAAGTCTGTATTTTGCAGTTCTTCTAGATGGGGCAACAGATGAAAGTTGTATTGAAAAAGAATTACTGTATATTATGCATTTTAATGAAAGTTCTTGTTTAACGGAGATGACCTTTTTCAGATTAAAAGACGTTCAGCACGCCAGTGCAGAAGGTTTGTTAGAAACACTTCAAGAAGCCTTCTTAGAGTTTGGCATTTTAGACTTCAACAGTCGCATGGTTGCTATGTGTGCAGATGGTGCTGCAGTAAACCTGGGGAAAAGAAAAGGGCTATCAGCTCTGCTAAAAGTGGAAATGCCATGGTTACTGTCTATTCATTGTCTTAACCATAGACTTGAATTGGCAATTAGAGATGCACTAAAAGGAACATTTTTTGATCAAGTGAATGATAATCTCATGACATTGTACTACCTTTACGAAAAAAGTCCAAAGAAACTTTGCGAGCTCAGAGGATTAGCTAAAACAGTGGGCGGTGAAGTCAGCAAACCAGAAAGAGCATTTGGAACAAGGTGGGTTGATCAAAAACTTTGTGCCGCTCAGACACTGGTAAAATCCTA
This sequence comes from Neoceratodus forsteri, assembly GCA_016271365.2. Taxonomy (NCBI): domain Eukaryota; kingdom Metazoa; phylum Chordata; order Ceratodontiformes; family Ceratodontidae; genus Neoceratodus; species Neoceratodus forsteri. The sequence continues at coordinate 1,342,681,952 of CM057450.1, read as the reverse complement.
CACAGTTACGATTCATCATCTTGAAAATCTCGCAGAAACTGCCACTACGCCACCAACAGAGAAATGCAGAGTTAAGGGCATTTTGACCAAACTGAAAACTGCCAAATTTGTCACTCATTTGCTGTTCTATATTGACCTTCTAAGGCCACTGTCACGACTCTCCCTCAGTTTACAGGGTTCTTCTGCTGACTTGATCTTAGCTTTGGCTTGTGTTGACGCAATCTTACGGCAACTACAGCATCTCACAGATAATCTTTTCGGAACATGCAACTCTGAACTTAAGACACTGTTACAGCAACATGATCATGACGTTACTGACAATGATGAGTCTGACGATTCTGAACCAGTCATGTTTAAAGATGTCACGGTCTTGAATGCTAACAGCATCAGGCACCTTATAACACAGGTACCTAATTACATCAGTAGTGTACAATAGTGCATTTCTGATAGATTTTCAGATATCACTGACTGTGACTGTCAGGACCAACACCCAATTTTTTAGGGCTTTAAAACTGTTAGATGTGAAACAGTGGCCTAGGAGTGCTGATGAGCTAGAAATATTTGGGAACGTAGACTTGGACGGATTTGTTAATTACTATGGACAGATACTCACAAAACATAATGTTGACCTTGCTGCTTTGCCAGGAGAATGGTCCAAACTTAAAACTTTATACAATAAGTTTTTAAGTCACTTAAACAGGGAAGACTTTTGGAACTGTATTCTGAAGTCCTACAGAGAATAGTTCTCAAACTTCTACCACATTGTCGTTATTTGTAAGCTCATTCCAGTGTCCAGTGCAAAGCTGGAAAGGTCATTTTCAATAATGCAGCATGTCAAAACTGACTGGAGAAACAGACTGAGTGAAGTAATGTTGGAACACCTGGTTAGAATTTCAGTTGAGGGTGACAGTCCAGAGACATTTGATCCTTTTCCAGTTGTAGATAGATTCTTCAGCACTCCTAGAAGAGTTTGTGCGAAACAAAGGCAGTCAGAAGCAAAAAGGTCAGATTCATCCCGCACCACAAATGTAACTAGTTCAGAAGATGCAGCAAGTAGTACTAGCATTATGTCTTACAGTACTTCCGAGTCAGACAGTGACGACATAATCATTCAGTAGCGAGCCCCTGTAAACTGAGGAAAGTTACTTTGCCGCTTATAAGTTTTAGCCTAAAATGGCAGTAAGTGCCGTGGGGAAAAATTTCAGGTCCTCAGAGTCGGTAGTTGGTCACTGACTGGAGGGAAGTGGGTCAGTTGAGAATCCACGCCAGTCAGCTGAGCACCTCTCTTCATGTCTGCCTGCCAGCCCCTCCCCGTGCTTAGACGTCCAGATAGATCTCCAAGCAGGGGGAGTGCACTGGCAATTTTGGGGGGTGCCCTGCACTCTCCCTACTTAGCAATCTAGATCTCAGTGATTCCGGGGGTTGGCACAGGCAGGCAGATGTGGAGGTGGACACTCGAAATCCCAGCTAGCCATGGGAACTTCGTTTACCAATCCACACTAAACAGGTCAGGACTTTGTTCACTTCAGCAAATGAGCTGCACCTGTCTTGAGTTCAGCAGTGTGCACCTGTACATCATCATGCCGGGTCACCAACCATGCCATGGGATGTCTGAGTAGACCTTGTTTAAAATTACATTTTTTTCTTGTGCTGACTTCATCACAAGTTTACTAATTATACTGAGCTCTCAGAAGCCTGTGTGGTATTTGGGACACCACTAGTCTCACGTTAAAATTTAGCACTGACTAAAGTGCTGCTTATGGTAACAAGTAGTTTTAAGGAATTAGTTTTCCATGTAGTTAAACTTTTTATAGGGCATTAAGTCCTCAGGTTCATTGGCTGGTGGAGACACTCACTGCCATATGTGTATTCATTTTTTTCAGTGGCTCAAGTTGAAGACCACAGTTGTTACATTTCTTCATTGTTGATGAGAATGATATTAGTGGCCAGAAGTGTTTATAAGAAGTCTTGCACTGTCACTGTGACTAAACAAATCAAAAATCCCGTCTCGCTCAACTGTGGGGTTGGTGGGGGGAGACTCATGAGCAGGCTTCTTAGGTGGGCACACAAAAGCCATCATCATCTTTTGTGCTGAGCTCTCTGGCTGGTCTTGGAAATAAGTCAAAAGAGAAGTTAAATGCCTGAGTGAGTAGTCTGACAGTGTATGCTGCTTGCAGCCTTAAACTGGTGCTTTATGTTCTTATCTAAACTGTAAATCCATCTTATACAGAAAAATTAGTGGGATCTGGCCGCGGGGAACTGGGTCTACACTAGGCCTGAGTAGACAACTCTGACTGACTTATGAACCACCCATCCATTTAAAATTGACCGTTTAAGTTAGAGGCTCAATCTTCTGGATGGTGGTTGGGAACTGTAGTAGTAGTCCAAGAATAATAGCAGCTGATGTTTGTAAATCAGTTTGGGTACTGCAGCTGCTTATTCTCAGTAACCCTATTGATTGCTTCCCAGCCACCGCAATTAAATTTCTATGCCAGCACAAGTCACGACTGCACCACAGGCTTTAGGCTCATCAGATAATGGTCGGTACTGAACATAACTTTAAATTTTGTTTGAGACACTAGGAGTCCCGACTACTGTTCCCAACCACCCATCCATTTAAAATTGACCATTTAAGTTAGAGGCTCAGTGCAAAATGGATGGGAGGTTGGGAACACTAGTCAGTTGTATTTGTGTCTGTTGTTAAATTACTTTTAGGGTGCAGCTGCAGCTGCAGCTGCTTATTCTCAGTTACCCTGAAACTAGCTGTTGTTTTCACTGTTGGGTCTGCAAAAGTAGTCACGAAAGGTTGGCAAGTGGAAACTGTTATTTAAGGTCAGAAAATGTTCGGTACTGCATACTAACTGAACTTTACATTTTGTTCAGACACAGTGACTCCCCAGACTACTGTTCCTAACCACTACATCCATTAATTGACCGTTTAAGTTAGAGGCTCAGTGGATGGGAGGCTGGGAACACTAGTCAGTTGTACAGCAGTGTCTGTGTAATAAATTAGGTGCAGCTGCAGCTGCTTTTTCTACTGCTACTTTTGGCTCACATAAGTAGTCACACTTAGGAAGATTGGCAAGTGGAAACTACTTAACAAGGCTGGTGGTCAGAAAATGTTTGATACTGAACTCTTTAAATTTTGTTTCACTAGACTCCTGACAATTGACTACTGTTCCACCGTCCCATTACTTTTCTGACCATTTAAGTTAGAGTCTCAGTGCAAATGGATAGGAGGTTGGGAATACTAGTCAGTTGTAACTTGTGCCTGTTTTATTACTTTTATGGTGCAGCAGCTGCAGCTGCAGCTTATTCTAAAATTTGTAGCTGACTGTTCCCTATGTAGTCAGGCTTGGGAAGGTTGGCAAGTAGAAACCGCATTACTGAAGAACAATCGAATCTGTTTTTAATACTAGTAACTCATGTCAGAGTTATTATGAATTCTGTGAATTTCACACAGAGACACTGATGAAAAAAACATTAATAAAGTGACTCAGTGACTGCACACACTCCTGTACCAGAGTCTTTTTTCCCCTTTTGCTCCACACATGAAAGGAAATCAAAAAAGTGTTTATCAGGTGAGAAATAACACCAATCATACTGTCTCTAGTAAATATGACATTTTTTTTATTTTGCTAATCAATTCGATCCAACTGCTACACATCTGCAACATTGATTAGCACTTTTCCGCGCGAAAGTGCTAATCAATTTAAAATCCTTATTTAAAACCCTGATTAATAATTTGAAAAAGTTCCCATGGGGTAATAACCTGTTGTTGCAAAATAAACCTGCAACGACCTATCCATATCCAGTATAGAAAATGATCAAAGATAATACAATAAGTACTATAATGCACACCACCAGGTAAAGATGGAGTTATCCCAAAAAATAATAGCTCCGGTGCTGGTGGAATAGAGCCAATCTCTTTCCACTGATTTTTAACTATATCCCAAAATTCAATAACATATGGACAATGAAAGTATAAATGATCCATTGTTTCAATTTTCATGGAACAAGAAACACGAGGACAGTACCAGTCAGATAAGGCCTTATGTTTATGATTACCCTTTACATTTATCCTACCATGCAACCCCAACCAGACAGTATCCCATAAACGAACCGGAAGTCTAGAATCTGAAATATAGTCAGAAATCCATTTTTGCTCCAGTAAAGTAAAATTCATAAATACAGGTACAGTAAAATACTGGGAAATAATTTGCCCATAAACTGCTTTTCTGGACAGATGAACTATATCATTGAGCCACACACCCATTTCTTAATTGCATCTATGACTCCATCCCATCTACTAAATAGCAGGAAATCTTTTATTTTATGCAGAAAAGTATTATTGGACCATTCCAAAATCACGCCTAGTAAAGCTTCAGTACCCACCTGCACCACAATTGTACAGAGCCAGTGACTAAAGGAACAATGTTAAGATAAAGAAAAATCGTGAAAAAAAATACCACTGGATGTACCATGTTTAAGCCCCCAGATTTAATAGAATTATATAAAATCTCCCGTTTTATAGGATTTAACCTACTACCCCAGACACAAGAAAAAAAACAGCTCATTAATGAAGTAACAAAACATGATGGTAAAAAAAATATTGAACTAACAAACAAAAATTCAGGGATCAAGAAAGTTTTTAAAAGAAAAATCCATCGTTTCTTTGACAGTTTCCACCGGTTCCATAATTTAACCTTAGAATGCCCCGCATCCAACACCCAAGTCCAGTTGGTATATGCCATATCCTCCCCACCAAAATAAATACCGAGAATACGACAAGGCACCTGTGAAATGGGAATATCACCCACAAAATCCTCGCAATCATTAAACCCTTTAACATTCAAACAACAGGATTTGGCCATATTTAGCCGGGCTCCGGAAATTCTACCCAATTCTTGAAGTACAGCACAGGCTAGCCGAACCGAATTCACATCATAAACCAATAAACAAATATCATCTGCATAGACAATTACTTTAGTTCGAAACGTAACACCCATACCCAAAGGATGAATGTTTGGTGAATTTTGGAGAATACGCAATAAAGGGTCCAATGTAAACACATAAAGAATGGGGCTCAAAGGACAACCTTGTCTAACTTCTGTTTGTATCAAAATTGTCTTCTCCATCCATCCATTCTCGTATGGTTTAACACAAGCTAAAGCATAACATAATTTAATCCGTTGAATAAATAAATCCGGAAAACCATAGGATGCCAAACAACTCCAAAGAAAAGCATGTGAAACCCCGTCAAAGGCCTTAGCCTGATCCAAGCTGACGATATACCCGTCGCCAACCGGTTCCGTCAATGAAGTCCTACTGTCTAATATTTCTCGTAGTAGCAATAAGGCCTCAGTAATACAACGCCCAGGCACTGAACAAAACTGTATAGGAAAAATAAGTTGAGTCATTACCGATGTCATTCTGTTACCAAGCAATTTAGCAAAAATTTTAAAATCCACATTTAGCAAAGTAATAGGACGCCAATTCGTAAGCTCAGCCCGATCACCTGATTTATACAAAAAAATCATTAATCCCTCATACATAGAGGAAGGTAAATAAAAATCAGACCACATGAAATTAAACACCTCTAAAAAGTCAGTCGGAACAATGCGCCAGAGTATTTTATAAAGTTCAGCAGTTAAACCATCCGATCCAGGAGCAGTATCTCCCTTCAAGGAATGAATAACCATTTCCATTTCTAAGGTTGTAAATGGTAGGAGCAATTCATCCTGCGTGAAAGAGGTTAAATAAGGTAAAGTGGCAGATTTCAAAATTTGGTCACTATATCCCTCATCAAGAACTGGAGTCCCAAATACTAGTTTAATCTAATCTTCTAGGGTAGACATAATACCCTTATTATCCGAAACCAAAACACCTTGTGACGTAGTTAAACTCTGGAACAATTTCTTCTCTGTTCGTTTATGACAATTCAGGAAGGGGTTACCCTGATCCAATTTCCCTTGGGTACCAAATCTCTGCTCCTGCTGTAAAGATAACATCCTATTATATTGATATAACTCCATCTTAAAACGTACCTCTTGAATATCTAATGAAACATCCTCCCTTCCCAAATGATGTTTAGTAAGTAAAACACCCAAATATTCCCTTAATCATAGATAGCTGGAATATTTTGAATATTGTTGATCCTTTCCCACTGCCTTAAAGAAATCACATATGCAGTCCTTTAGGTCTTCCCACCATAACCCCACATTATCATAAAAAAACTTCATAGATAATTTATCATGGAGAATCTCAGATAAAGAAGACAAAACTATAGGATCCTTTAAAAGAGTAGAGTTCAATTTCCAATATCCTGGGCCCGCTATTCTACAAGAAGGAGACTCCTTACAGACCCCAATCAAAACGTGATCTGATGATTCAATTGGGATAGAAACCATATTTTCATATGATAGAGATTTGGTAATAAAAATCATGTCAATACAGGAGGCCAACCTACCCCTATAATAAGTAGGTTTAGCTGACTGAGAAGACTTAATGGACACTTGCTTCAGCCCTGTTTGAGATATTAAGTCCCTTAAAAATGCCTTATCGCAGTATACTTTATGTAAAGGACTGTCCTTCAGGACGTTAATATTAAAATCCCCAGCAAAAAAATAAGTCTGCTAGTATATAAAAAGGGACAGATTTTCTTCAATAAAGAAATCCTCAGGGCCTTAGATTGAGAACCATAAATATTGATCAATCTACACGACACTTTATTAATTTCAATGTCCAACAAAAAGGCACGACCAGGTTCTATATCCACCAATCGAAAACAATTAACATTTGTCTTAAAACAAAACCCAACCCCACTACAAGGATCCAAACCCGACGACCAAAAGGACAAACATCCCTTCCAATCTTTCATAATTTGGTCAATGTCCATTGACGAATGTATTCTAGTATTCTGTAGAAAAAAAATATCAAAGGGTAGCTGAGAAAGGATCCCAAATGTAATGAGACTTTTTTACTGGATAGTACACTATTGACATTTAAACTAGCAATTTTTAAACTAAACCCATCAGGGAGGAACAGCTGCTAGTTTACCACTAGATCGAGTAACCCGTTTTGATTGGGCTTTAGAATGTTTTTTCTTAGACGTGACAGTACTAGCAGCAAGAGGTGGAAATGGGTCAGGATCAATGCCTGACATTGATAAATCCGAATCTACTTGCTCACTCCAGGAAAAAAATGAAAACCGATTTGACAAAGGCAAAGGAGAAAGGGGAGTCACCTTCTCAGTCCATGGCCGAGTTTGGGACTGTAAAGGGAGCACAAACCCATATTCAGTAGCCGAAATACCAGTTTCAGGTTTAGTAACCAAGCAAGGGGAAACCTCAACAGCAACCGCAGTCGCCCCAGAAGGACTCAGGGGAGGCAAAACTGAACGGTCTGTATGTTGGTGCGCCTGAAAATCAGCTAAGGACACTGTACGTATAGGGGAGCCATGTGGAGTAACAAATGGAGTTACCGAATCCACCGGTTTGGATTGGAACTGACCTTGTTGCTTACTGGAAGTAGAAGGAGGGATCCCCAGAACTACCATATCCGTATGTGAAAAGGGGGGGAAAGATCTCCAGGTGCATGTATGAAGGCATACACCTCAGAGGGTGCAAAGCCCAGATAGTCTTTTATCAATGTTTTATCCACCCAGATCCTATCTGGGATAACAGGAGCAGTCCCTGTATACTTCAGGCGTACCAAAAAACGTCTTTTCGCCGCTTCTGCAGGCTTGTGGAACAGTCCTGCAAACATTTTAGGCCGGACCTTAGGTGCAGCATTTAACTCAGGAGCCTCAATGTCTTGTCCCAAAGAAGGAGGAATCATCTTACCTTGAACAGTAGGGGATGCATCAAGAGAGGCAGATTCAAACAGCTCACTAGACCTCTGTGGGCCTTCAAAACGTTGGTCGCGTTCCTCACCCTGAAGGACTAAGGAAACCGCCTCTGGTGCAATCTGAACTGTAGGCATCGGAATCCCCAGCTTTGCGCCCAGGAAAACCAGCCATATCAGAATCAGCCATCGGAGCTGAAGATCCCGGTAACGGAGCAACCGGGTCAGGGATCCATCTATCTCCCTCTCGAATCCAGCCGGCATTCTGCAAAGCCAGCCCCGGGATCCATTCAGTAGCAGAGCCTGGTGCTTCAGAGATGATGTCAGCAACCTGGTCTTGGTCCACCATGGAAGTCAATTCCGAACGAAAGGAAAAAGAATCCTCAGCAGCCTCCAATGGCAGTCTTTTACTACCCCCAGGTAAAGGGATTTGCCCAGACCGTTTACGTTTCCGTTCTTCCAGTGAAAGTTTACTTGCCAAAAAGTCTTGTTCAGCTGCAGAAATTAAATCCAGCAATTGCTGCTTACGTTGTTCCAAGTCCTGTTTCAGGGTCTCTTCTTCCGGGTCCAGTAACTCCATAAATGAATCCATAGTGGTAGAAGGTGCAGTAGATAAGGGGATCACAGGTGCAGAAGTCGGTAGCTCAACCAAATCATCCAGACATTCCAGCTCCAAACTGGGCTGCTCCACAATATGACCTACCCCATCCATAGTCAGAGGCACACTAACCTCCATGCAACTCTCCTGCAGCGCGACTGCGCGATGTGCAGCAAGAGTAGGGGAATTTCCCTGGTGTCCTGGCCAGATTTCCCTCATTCACTAAAAATGCCACCCAACAGCTTAATCTGGTTCAAGGTCACTTGGTATTCATCTGTTTCCCCCTTCCCTGGGTCGTGCCTGAAAATAGGCAGGATTTGTCTAGTGCACTTACCCGGTCAACAAAAACTAAATAAATAAAAATAAAAATTTACTGGACTGGAACATAAAGCAGTTCAGATTCCCAAAACTGTTGCACTTCTCTCACTAGAACTTTAAAAATAGAGCCTGAAACTGTTCCACAATTCTCCCAGCCACTTGGTGCAGACTTAGCCATCTGGTCTGACACGGTTTCAGAGGTTTGTGTGGTTTTGTGTTGGTGAAGTCCTGAAAGGTTTGCATTCTCTTGATACTTTTCTTAAAATAGTACCACATATCTATAGGTTGGCTCTGTACCGCATTGGGGAACACTTTGCAAGCGTCATTTGCTACGAGGTGGGCAACATGGCAGATGCAATGAATATTGAAGATGTACGGCAGCTCTTTTTTCAGTCTGGAAAGAACACTATTTCTCACCCCCTATCATCATATAGGCTCCATCAGACCCAAACCCTACAATGTTTTCCAGGGGGATTTCATCCTTTTGGAGTTCTTCAATGATGGCATTGTACAAGGTCCCTGCATCAAATGTGACTCCAGATGCAGAGGGTGTTCCCTGGACTTCAAGCAGCTTGTAAAAGTATGACCTCACCCGTCCCTGGGCATCAAGGATGCGAGCAAGTACAGCCAGCTGCTCTACAACAGTCTGATCATTGCTTTCATCGATGAGGAGGCTGAAATGTTTTTTCTCATTTGCTCAACAACAGATAGCTTGAGCTCTTCTCCAATTACATTCACCAACAGGGATTTTGTTTTGCTCTCCTTACAGGCAAACTACTCTGCAATCTTTGAGTCCTTGAACATCACTGGGAACACCTCACTCATGTGATTTGCCAGTGCAAATGGCAAGTGATGCTCTGCCACAGCCCTTGCCCACAATAATTCTGCTGATGCCACATCAGCATCCAGGGAACGTGCAAAAAACTTGATGACCGTTGCATTTGATGAGAGTTATGTTAGCAGCTTCTTATGTTTTTCTCCTTGACCATGATTGCAAAGATTGTTCTTCCCTCCAGTGGCAACCTTGATGTGTTTGTTGCACGGACTAGAGAGAGAGAGAGAGAGAAAAAGAGAAAGAAAAAGCCAGGATTAGTTTAGTAATTTACAACAAAACAATCTCCTCCACCCACCCACAATCCTGACTGATTACTACACTGTCACCACCCCGTCTTACACTAGTTAGCACCCCTGGCTTACACTAGCCATCTATTTTAATAACAGTGCATGTACTCCAATACTTCTATGTACCATCTCACTTTTTGCAGCCCCCCCAAAATGCATCTCTAGAATTGTGTATAAATACTCACACGCAGAATGCATATTCTTCCCCTTTGCCACTCTTCTGGAGCCATCCTTTGAATTCTGGTTCAAGTTCCCAGTCTTTTCTGTAGCTCTGACGATACCTCATTTTCTTTGCAGGGGTGGAAGGTGATGACGGAGATCCAAATCAGACTCTTGTGGAAGACATATCAACCAGTGGGATTCTGTCGCTGCTGCTGGTTCTATTAAACACATAAAAAAAAAAAGAAGGTGTCAGTTGTGTGTTTCATAATCTCAGAAGGAGTAAATTTTTTCTTAAGCTTGTGTAAAGCATGATTGAATGCTCACCAGGCTAAAGATCAAACTCTGGATCCCCAGGAGGCAGATGACAGTATAGTATGCCACTGGATGGCATCCAACCAGGATTAATTGAACAGATGAAACCAGGATGAACAAACGAATGAACAAATGAACAAATGAAATGATGGACTAAACTAGACAGAAATGACAATATTTTTAGTGACATCCATTGACCCAGCTCAATACAGTGCTGCAGTGCTTATTAAACACACTTACACAGTGATGCTGTTACCGGAACATGATATTTGTGCATCCTGAATTGGCAACTTACCAATCTGATTTCAAAAGGAGTGGAGGTCTCTTGGTACTCATCTCAGGGCCCTGCTGTGAAGTCACCCAGCTACCTTGTTGAGGTAGACCACCCATTAGCTGGGTCCCTACTCTAAACTACATCAGTCTTAAATGGCTTACCTTTACATAGTTGCATCAGGCCAAAGTGTGCTTACTCATGGTTTGGGTCTCCAGCCAATGTACAGGTAACTGGTTGGGAGCTAGCTAAATCAACCATGAGAAAGCCGTACTTCATTTACAAATATTAGCTGCTCACTCTTGCTCATGTATAAATTATTAATGGGATTCTAAATGACGTGTGCTACTGTATATGGCAGGCATCAAAAAAAAAAATCAGAGTGCGGACACCCTGCCCCCCCCATCACCCCCAGGAAAGGTAAATTGTAATATTAAGCATATTTTTCCAGCCTGAATTGACAACATACTAATTTGATTTCAAAAAGAGTGGGGGTCTCTTGGTATTCACCTCAGGGCCCTGCTGCGAAGTCACCCAGCTTGATGTTGAGGTCGACCACTCTTGTAAGTAATTTACCGACCACTCAGCCACCACTCAGGGGAAAAAGGGGTTTTGCCATGTCCCACTTCCCCAAACCCACATGCCCTTTACTCTGCTTTTTGCTTTCTTATATTGTTTTTCTTCTAACAAACTTATTTCCCCCCCACACACAGGTCTGACAGGACGGGAGCACCCAACTTATCAGATAAGTATAATTTTATTTTTACTCCTGTCCCTTCCATCCTTTTGATCCCCCTTAAGAACTGAGGATCCTTTTGCCATATTTTATTTTACAGGGTCATGCACACCACCTCTTTGGACTACTACTTTTGGCTCCCTATGTCAGGTAAGTCACATTAGAATCACCTAGCATAAATAAAAACCAGGTATAATCTACTTTCTTATTTCATAGTGAAAAATAATTGAGCATATCCACTAGCACTATGTGTAATGCCCACCAATCCCACCAAAACTGCCAGAATGCCCACCAAAGCCCCGCAGAACCACCCTGCCATAACAGCCTAATGCCATCGTCAGCTTTCCCATCTCAACCACCAGAATGGTCAAGGCAGAAATTCTGACACGACAACATTCTGGGGTTCAGGTGGGTCCAGCAAGTATTTCAGTGGGTCCAGCAGTTCGGGTGGGAATTTTGGGGGATCAGAATGCACAACTAGAATCATTCTAATTCAGGGCTTACTCCAGTTACAGAGCAATTCCGTTTTTCACGTCTAACAGTTAACAGTGCAATTTTAAAAATGAGAGCATGTGGAATGTGGAATTCTGCCAGCAGCATTTGTCTGTCTAGGGTGGCAATTCCACTTCCAAAACAAATTGTACTGTACTGACAATTCTATCCCTTAAAATGTGATGGGTTAAGAAAAGCATCTCAAATGCTCCAGCCACCTTTGTCTGGGTCTGCAAGCAGGTATAATGTTATTAACATATGACATGAGCAAAACCTGTTATACTTTAAAAATATCTGCATTCTGGCACAAGCTCTGCAGCCTGCACATCCAAATGACTTATTCCTAGCAAAACCTGCTATGCCTTAAAGATATCTGCATTCTGGCAAAAGCTCTGCAGCCTGCACATCCAACTGACTTATTCCTAGCACAATAAACACCATAGTTAAGTTAACACAGACACACTAGTTTAGCAGTTCAGAATGCAACAAGTTTGGTGAAACAAACAGAGTCCTTTTAGCCAGCTGAAAAGTGCACCGGACTGGACATCAATAATATCTAACCAACGAATCTTAGCACTAAAACAGAAACTGCCTTAGCGAGACTGAAGTGCACCGGACATCAGATCAATACCCGGCTTACCTGCTCAGAAGAGTTGGTGTGTGATCTGACTGCTACCGGCGTGCCCACGACTGGAAAACCTCTACTGCTTCTGACCCTGCCACAGACACTGGAAACAGAACCAGGACGCCGGTGGATACCTCAGTTGGTCCCGCTGACTCTCCGGCTGCACTGCAGTGAAGTTCCTCCTTTGCTTGCTTGCTGCTGGCACTCTGCTCACAAAAATGCCACCGATGATGATGATGGCCAGATCACGCTCTCTCTAAATTCGTACAGCTCCCAAATTAATTTTCCCGCAGTTACCTGGGCACAGAGCTGGATTTTTATAGGAGAGGGGTTCAGTAGCTAGCCTATCAGGGGGGCACTGTAAGTTGAGTCTCAGCAGTCTCAAGCAATGAGGAGCATGCGTGGCTCTAGTTTTATAGCGTATCAGGGATGCATCCCAGCACATGATCACACAGCTCCCAGGAGACTCAGAGGCACGTGATCACAGCGTGTGGGGTTGGGAGGCACCAATCAGACTTTTCTCTTACTCTCTGTGAGAATCTTTGACGGCCATCTTAGTGTACCTCTGTTCTCCCTGTAGCGCCGGCAACAATCCCTGTGGATTGAATAATAAACTGATCCCCTTCCCGTAGCCCATTTTCCCACAAAATATAGGAATCCCCGTAGATATGGGAGCACTGATTTTATTGGCTGACTCTAACCTTTTTAGTCAGCAATAGGACAGGACAAGCGATGAAATGTGGGTTGTGGCCTGATAAGAGCATTCCCCAGGTATGTTGTAAGGCACAAGGTGCTTGCGCCGAGTACCTTTAGCACCTGAGGCGTGCCCTTATCAAGCCATAACCCACACCTTGGAATGTCTTGCTGCACTTATAAAATAGGCCTCTGGCAAAGAATATAATAAAAAAAAATGGACATAAAAAGTGTGTGTAACCCCCCCCCTACAAATGGGGGTTCCCAAGAAGTCTTTCTTGAGCTTACCTAAATGCTCACTGCCAGGCTGGTGTTGTGAGTCTTAGCAGTTTAAATGTATTGTCAGAGAGTGCCTGTATAGCCTTTATGCACTGTCTCTTTAAGTGCTGCCTGGATTGCAGTCTTAATTAATGTAAAAGGGAGCTCTGTTAGAAAATGTGCTTGTTTGCTGATCATTTGTTAGAGTAGTAGTAATATTGCAGTTTGTTCTAACCTGCCTTCTTTGCAGCAAGGACTGTTCTGTTTATATCCACCAACCCGGCCCAGGAATGTCAGAATGGGCCAATCATTACTGCTGGAACTCTAAAATGAAGCCTGCCTACAGAGGCTGATGGGGTCAAAACTTGTAGGAATTGTAGTTTTTGCATTTTGGCGCCTAAAATAACCTGGAGGGGGAGCCCCTGTCGTGGCTTACAGACAGATCAGCCAACCAAACCTTTTGGATCTTGGGGAAATTCCCAAGCTGCTTGCAGCTAGTTTCAGTTCTGAGTTGGGAAGTGAAGAGATAACAGCTTGAATGAGTCAAGCAGCAGCCCTGGCGTAGATTCACACAGGAGAACTGTGGAAAGTCTTGAGTTTTGGCCTGCATGCCCACCTGCTGTCCCAGAGGGTTTACCCATAGCGCTCCGACAGCGCTAGCACTGACATCCCCTACAGTGACAGCTGCAATGCTGACCGTCTGCACTGTAGCTACAAGATGTCGGCGCTCACAATTGGGGGGGCTGCGCCCCCGAACCCCCCATACCCCCGGTCTCTAGGATTCTAACTCTGAGTTGGAGTTGGACCGGGTGGGGCAATCACCCAGCGAGGCAGGCCCGATCGGCACACTGACCACCACAGCGATGGGTGGATTTTGCCCGATTCCTGCCGCTGTGGTGGTGTTTCACTGCGGTGACGGCACACCATCCCAGAGCAGGAACTTGTGCCTTTTTCGGACTGAATCCGAACTTGGAGAACGAAGTGAGCCACTAAATTGTGTCCAGGCTTCTACCTGAAGAAGACTGAAGATTTGCTGAATGCGATCGGCCTGTCTAGACTTCCAGCCACCTCCGAACTCCTGGATTGTGCAGAGACTCTGTAATTGCGACCGGAGAGCCTTTTGCCTGGTACAGTGGAATTTCCTTACATGTGAATGTGTTGTGTGCTTATAGTGGGTCATGATTTGGTTCCCACTGTGGTTTAAATTTTGTTCTGCTTGCTGGAAGCTGCATTAGAATTTCCTTATGTGTAAATGTGCTGTGTGCTGCTAGTGGGTCGTGATTTGGTTCCCCACTGTGGTTTGAACTGTATTCTGTTTGCTGGAAGCTGCATCCAGCCCCAAGGACTGAATCCAGAATCATCTCCACTGGGTCTGGGCCTTGCCACACTAGCCCAGCCTGACTATCCGCTGCACAGAGAAAGCCATCGACGAGAGACCTGTCTGGGGATCAGTCCCCTGCTGAACACTTGAACAGGAACAAAGCCTCAGTGATTTGTGTGGGCCCCGCTTCTCTGGGCACTCCAGCTCAACAACCTGCAGTCTCGATTTCATCCTGCCTGTGTCCAGTATTAGGTATCATGGGTAAACATCAGGGTAGCTCCCTGCAACAACAGCTAAATCTAAAGTGTTGTCATCTGCTTGCCTTGTTGCTTTTTCTTTCACGAACTGAGGTCTCCAGCTCCGGATTACAAATAGTGTGTGTCGTGCATGTTGCCTTTCTTCCATCACAGGGCCCCAACCAGCTGCAACATTCCTGGCTAGCCCATCATTTTCCTACCTGAGTACCCAGGGTATGTGACTGTGTGGGGACTTAAAGCGCATGCATAACCATTTGAGTAATATAATCTTTAAGTCAATCAACCTGATTACGCCCCTTCCTTGTTCAAGTCCCCTGAATAAATCAGATCTGATTTTCTTGCTACATTTAACCTGACTGTGGTTCCAGTTTGTGTCAAGAGTACTGTACTGTTGCTATTTACTGTGTATAATCTTGTTTTACAGGGGGTCTCCAGGGTCGAGCTAGAGGAACCAGCCCTGGTGGTAAGTGCAAACAGTGTGGGTACTGGTGTGGTGTAGAAGGGATACTGTGAAAGTGATTATCATATATTGCTCAGGTCACTGGAAGGGAAAGGGGGGTGGTTACAGTGTCCCAGAGGGCTGTGCCCAGGTTTGTTCACTGCCAACCCTGATCTCCAGGTGGAGGCACCCGTTTCAGAACTCAGGCCCCTTAACCTGCTACTAGCCATGCAGGTAGGGATAGTAGCCCTTGGGATAGTGCCACCTAGGGGTTACATTCGCATAATAAAAAATATGATACGAGTAGGAAAAAGTAGTCCATGTGTTGGAATGGAGCTCTTAATAAGTCACTTGAGAAGACTGGTGTATGTCTGTGTCCCCACTATCCACCCACTGACTGTGTTTGCACTACTCAGGCACCCATACAATTACTCAACACCATGTCTTTTTTTATTTGCCCACACAGTTTGATTTACATTATTAGTGACTGACCCGAAGTTACAGCTGAGATTTCGTGATAGCTGTGAGGCTCCTGTGGGACACGCTCGCTCTCAAGAACAGTGGACAGTTGCTGTCAGGGAAACGGCTGGTCTGAGGATTTTCAGATGCCAAACAAATACAAATTATTGTCAGTGGAGCGGGTCTGGATTTTTCCTTCACAGATACTCTCTGCATGTCAGCGTCTTTTTCGTGAGTGAGCGTGTCCCTCAGGAGCCACCGTTCTTAGCGGCTCATGTTTTGCTGGGCACCACAAAACAGGTTTTTTTAATTTTATTGCACAAAATACCGTAGTACGGAATTGTTGGAGTGCACTTCTGGCTGTAATCCATCAGTATCTGTTTGCATTGTAAGGGAATACATTGGGTTGCCATCTTTTAAATAATCATGTTGCCAGAAATTGTAAGATTGTGGTCAACTTCTTTCTCTGGAGGACATTGCTTTTGTTTGGCTGGATTTTCAGCAACAATACTGTGATGACCGGCATGGCATGGGAAATTGGAATAGAGGTTAGATATTTTTTAGTCAGTCTCTCCCAAGGCCACCGCTTTCTCGCTGCAGCTCTCATGGTTCTGTCAGACATTACCTGAGGAGCTGCAGCGTGAGAGCAGTGGCATTGATTGATTTCCATGTGTGCTTCGTCTTGGTGGCACAAGTAGTGCCCATTGTAAGATTATGTCCTGATAAGGACACGGCTGGAGAGGGCTTCCAACCAATCAGGATGAAAGATTTTTGTTGCCCATTTTATAAGTAAGCAATAACACAGGACAAGGTGTGGTTTAGTCTCAATAAATACACACTTTGGAGTGTAGTGAGGCACGAGACTGCAAGCTGAGTGCCTTACTACCCTTAGAAGTGTGTTTATCCAGACTAAACCACATCCCAGAGTGTGTTATTGTACTTATAAAATGGTTGCATGTTCAGAAGTATTGTAAATTTAAAACAAGTATTAAAAGTTTTTCCTTTTTAATGTAAAATAGTCCCGCTGCTTAATTGTCACTAGGGGTGGTGGAGAGCAAGACTACCTTCCAACTGTAGTCTGCCACCCCTTCTCTATGTATTCTGTGGAGGCTCTTCTCTCCCACCCTCAATTCCCTTTCATTTCTTTATTCAGGTGAGTCCCACCCACCTTCCTGACTGCTACAGAGTGCATCCATGGTGGGTCACTAGGCCGCCAGCAAGACCGAAATTTCATTGTGGCCTTGCCAATGGCACACTTCCATCTGCAGTAGCGTGTTTTATAAATGTGCCAGTTGGAATCAAGAGCAAGAGACCTCTGTTGACAACAGATTAGTTCCGTATCACCCCTTTTCGTCAACACCCCGATGACGAAACAAGGAAAAGGACCATTACGGTGATATTCACAGTAATGGTCCATTTTCCTTGTTTCGCCTTCCCCCAGTGTTCTGCCCCTTCCCGGACCAACCCCAGACCTGGAGTTGGAATCTTAGAGTCCGGGACGTGCAGGGAGCAGAGCCCCCCGCGTGGGAGAGGTGTGGAGCACAGCCCCCCACAGAAAATAAGGAGTCAAGAGGCAGCACATTACCTGCATCGATATTGTGCCATTGCTGTGGGGGAGGTCGGCATTTTTGCTGATGGGAAAACTTGGTGCTTCTGATCAGTTCAGGTCTGGGATAAGGCATTCCTTTCTCTTGCTCGCTCACATTTTTTTGGGGGGGAGTACATACTTTTTTTTGTGTGTGGTTTGAGTGCTTCCAGTCATTTAAGAAAGCGGGGCACCACTCGCTAGGAAAAAGAAATGGAGGCTGCATTACTGCGTCACATCCTTGGCTGACAGATTCCAGTAAGTAAACAGGTGACTTGTAGTGGGCCTTGTTATTTAGTGTGATATATTAAAATTAAAAAGCATGGCTGAAATGTCTCAGTCAATCAGGTTCTTTTGATGTCTCTACCCATTTTATAATAGGTAATAATGTTTTGTGGTTATCTGGTCATGTGACCATGAAGCACTACCTGAAATGTAAATGAAATGCTATTTCTACGCAACAATGTTTCAGAAAAGACCACATAAAATGTGTTATATAACTAAGAATCATGAAAACTTTTATGTTGCTGAACTTCTCTAAGCCTGTACTATATAAAGGATGTAAAAACTTACGTATAGGCAGAAACGTGACAGCACTGGTACTCTAATTTCTAACAAATAAAAGGTGAAAAAATGGAAATGCATGAATTTGATTTCTTTATAATGTATAGTGGAGCATTACAACAGCCTAAAGAGACATCCTCCAAGAGAATAGGGGCAGCTAAGTAGTGTTACTTTATTTAAAAAATAATTAGTCAAAGATGCAGGTTCAAGACCCAGAGCAGGAAGGAGCTGCCATGTAGATGTAGGTTGGCCCCTGCAGTGATCAAAAACTTAACGTTAGAATCTATAATTGTACCACATAAGTAATCAGCAGTTTTAAATAGGTTTTGGTACAAGGACATTGTGAGCATATCATTAATTGAAATAGTGGGATGCAGAGCAAGGGGGAAGTTGGAAAGGACTCCTGGCCCTGACTTTTCTCACACACATGCAGTTTTGCCAGTAGTTATTGAGACTGGTGTCATTTATAACGTAAAGTAAAATATAGTATTTATAGTTAAAACAGTAAATGGTAATATTGGTGGCCAGTGGGCTATTAACTGATCACCCTGGCTATTTACACAAGCGCTAGTAGCTCAGTACATGATTTGGCATGCCTGTGTTTATTAAAATAGTTATTTTTCTTGAATAAATCGTTCCTGTGATGAAAATAGTAGCTGCTCCGTGGTAAAGTGAATAAAGTAATACAGAGTGGCAGCTACAGGCACTACGAGTAACAAAAAATGAGTGAGAGGGAAAGTGAGAGACCGAGCATCGGTCCCACAGCAGAGTGTTCCATGCTCAGTGTAAGGAATCCTTGGGACTGCTTTCGGGTGGCTGCCTCTCACTCTACAGCCAGTCAGAAGCTAGGCTTCTGGTCTAACTACTTCTGTTGCTGCTCACAGTGTCAAGAGGGAGATACAAGGTGTGCTCCTCTCTAGGTAGAATCAACCAGATAAAATTTTCCCTTGCATGTAGTTGGCAAGCAATAAGCACCAAGGCAATTGGTTTAGGGACTGGTTTTCTGGAAATAAAAGGGAACACAGTCTGGAATCAGGGATCAGGAGTCCCACATCAAAGAAAATACATTTACTCTGTACAAAGGAGCTCAAGGGAGCCATTTTGTGCATTAAGAGGTGTGATTTTAGCATGGGAACTCACGACTTTACATACATAAAAAAATGCATTAAACTACAATAAATAAATCAAATAAAAGCTGTGTGAGGGCTATGGGACTTCTGGGCACACTATAGAAATACTGATTAATCTTATAGATGCACACAAGCAAAAATCAAACAAGTTAAAGGAAGGCTCTGTTACAGTAAAGCTATTTCAGTCACAACATATTTGCCATATTAAGGATCGTGTTGCCAAGCTGTTTTTTTTAACAGGAATGTACCAAACTTGGCAGACACATTGGGAAGAGTGTCCTGTATACAGGAAAAATAGTTTCAGGTGGTTAAAACAAAAAATATAGGAGTCGCTAACCTTTTAAGGGAGAGTGGATCCTTGGTAAAGCTAATCCGTGCAGGCAGTTACACTGGAGACGGGGCCTAGTGTGGGAACATTAATATGTAATTTCTGAGTGAAAAAACTGTTGTGGTCAGCACAATTAAAGGGAAAATGACTATTTTGACTGGACAATGAACAGAAAAGTGCTTTAGAGTGATCATGTTTGCATTTTAATAATAAAAGAATGTTATTCTTGGCAACTATGCTTTCCAAGGGGCTATTTTCCCCTTGTCTAAGGGGTTGAACTGCCACCTCGATTTCATAACACATATGCATTCCAAGCTCTGCCCCAAACTTGGTGCTCTCTATAGAAACAAAGATCCCTCACCCTTCCCATTCAATGGATACTTCTTACTGAAACAATCTTGTCACTATTTGACTATGCTAATGTCATCAATGGGTCTGTCTCTGCATCCTCCCTCTCCAGTCTAGACATCCTTTTCAATGCTTTCTGTCTTTTCACCTTAAACGCCTCTCCCAGGACTAATCTAAGGACTTTACTGTCACTCCCCTCCCTATCCTCCCACCAAAACCAATGCGCTTCAATCATCTCTGCCAAATTCTACTTCAGCTTGCTTCCCCCGTACCTTACCTCCCTCCTATCCCCCACCACTCACACATCCTATGGCTTCCACACATGTGACCCTCATTGTTTCACCCTTCCCTGCCCTCACTCAAATTCTGATGTCTGCTTTCTCCTTTTTCTATCCCCACTTGTGGAACTCCCTCCCTACTTCAATCCACTTGCTACCTTCTCTAACCCTTATTAAATGGTCTCTCCACAGCTCCCCCTCTCCCCTGTTCCTGCCATCTACCTGACAAATTCTCCTTTTAAAGAGCAGGTTTTTAGTTTCATAGCTCTTGCTCCCCCAAACAAATTGTATAGTTCACATGTCCCACAGTTGGTGGCTATACATAATTCTGTTTTTTTCCTTTTTGTTCTTTTAAATTTATAATGCCCATACAATTCTCCATGGCAAGCACAGCCAAAAACAGAGGCATGTCCTTAAGGTACTGATATGCCCCCATGTAGGCACATGCAGCCCTGTTTTGTGATGTCACAAAACAAACATCGCGTATGTGCGCTCCATTGATTTCAATAGGGCAATTTTTCTATACATTTATTTTTTTTTGCTCCTGAACTCACAAAAAACACCAGCACTCCAGAGCCAGGAGAGTGACTCACTGTCCAGTGATGATATGCAATAAATAGCACAAGTACAGTTTTTACTGCAAAAATATTACTTTAGCTTTAACTGGTGAAGCGCTGGGGACCTTGCACGCAGTTGTTGTGCCTTCACTCACTTTTTCTTTTGTTATTTCTGAATTTATAAGTAAAGTAATATTTTTGCAGTAAAAACTGTACTTGTGTTATTTATTGCATATCTTCACTGGAGGGTGAGTCACTCACCTGGCTCTGGAGTGCGTGGTGGTGTTTGTATGTTTTGGATTTTTGGGTTTGCTACCCACACCTGCACCCTGCCGCAGCTCAGAAATATGGCACTATAGTTAGTTGGGTTTTTTTTTTGCTCCTCCCTGGTCCCTGACTGGCCACTCCTTTGGGTCACCATGGACCCTGCCGGCACTCATCCTCACTGCCAGCCACCACCTCACATTGTAGCCCTCCCCAGGTAACCCAACATAACCCTTCACTGGATGGGTCCCCCCTCCAAGGGGGAAGGCACCAGTGGGGGACTGGGCAGTGTGACGCTCTGCCACCTGTTTATTAATATATATATATAATATTTGTATTATAGATAACTGTGTATGTGATCGTCTGCCTGGAGCACACCAGTCAGCCAGTGTAAAAAGGCTTGACCTTTGACCTCAAAGGTGTCAGTGTGACTGAAGTAGCAGGCTGCCATAAAACTGGTCAGTTGGAACACTAATTAAAGGTTTCCTGTTCTGTCTTAACACATAGGGCTTCCTGTTGAATGGCAGGTGATAAAACATTGTAAAACATTCCTTTTGAAGCTAAAACTAAATAGGAATTTTAAGATCCTGAGGGAAGAGACAACTTTTTAGCAGACTCTTGTGAAAATGATAAAACTGAAATCATTCTTGCAAAACAAGAAACCAGCAGAAAAATCAAAGGAACGGCTTTGATGAACGAGACTGTCATATTTTAAAAATTGCCAACTGCTGAGTTACACATCCTTGTGGATGTTTGTACTGAGAATTTGGGTTTATGGCATGATCTAACAGTGACATGTGTGCTGTGACATCACCAGGAGGTGGAGAAAAATGACTTTTAAATATTGCCTGTATCTGAGAAGTTAATGCAGAAGTCCTTTTGGAAAATCAAAGACACAATCTCTGGACTGATAACTAGGCACTTTAGAAATATATAATTTAACTGGAACTTTTAAGTATTTTGAAGGTGTTTTGTTTGTTCTGTAATTTCCAAATTATTTTGTTGACTTTAAATATTGATGTACATGTTCTGTGTTTGGTATTTTATCTGTAACCCCCCTGTTACCCGGGGTTACTAGAATCCCACTTAGATCTAGTGACAGACAGGGAAGGCAGCTTGTGAGACATCAGTTAAATGGGTTTCATACTGTTTCACTCTGTCCTCAGTCTCAGCTGAGCTAGAGAGATGACATCATATAGAATTCTCACAGCAGCATATGCCACAGTGGAATGTTGCAGATGGGAGTTATGTTAGAATGTTGGAGTTTTCAAAGTCAGTCTTCAGCCAGGCTCAGTGGAGGGAGGAGGTGCACTGCAGCTGGCAGCCCTCATAGCCCCCAGCTCTGTACAGAGCTACCACAAGAAGAGGGTGTGTGTTCTTGCCCTACAGAAGGACACAGAAGGAGAACAAACAGAAGTGGTTGAGACCATTCCCCAGTTCGTTCCAGTGCCCCATCTCTGACAGGGATGGGGGGGGAACAAGACCAGCTTTTTAGGAAACCCCTGGCCTTTCTGGAAGAAGAAAAGCTGCCTGATGAGAAGATTTGTGCTGAGGTACCACAAGTGTTTTTCCCTGTGAGAGGAGCCCTGTAGCACCTGGGAACCATGGTGAGTCTGCTTTACCAGAGAGTCTATGTTTTCACTGAGACTGTTGTGTAAAGTATCTGCTACTGTGGGTCAGAAAAGGACAGCCAAGTACAGTACTTTAAGTTATGTGTATGACTTGAAATGCATCTAGTCAGTGGGGGTCTACAGGGATGGATATAGCCACTTAAAGAACGTTGCAAGTCAGGACACCAGTTACTAAAGACAGTAGATTGTTAAATGTGATATACATTTCGAGATAGTATTCTACAAACAGAGAGTCTCAAAGGAAAGATGTTGACTCCAAATGAATGGCCGGGTATGGATTTGGGGACAAGAGGTGGGAGACCCCCCTCCAATCTGGAGTAACCAGATTTACCTCCACAGATTCACTTTGGGCACCTATAGCTTTCTCCCAGGCACTTGGCCAGTGTCTGCAGAAAGTGTCCAGATGTGGGATTAAGGATGTGTGTTTTTCCCTTTAGAGCTAGGAAGTGCTCATGGGTGGTTGAGGGAGCCACCAACAGAAATGTCCATGCCATATGGAAAGTGTACCAGTGCTGGCCGAGGACCATGCCAGGGAATCTGACAGAGTGAAAGTACCAGTTCAGGCTGAGAGCCCAGTGTGTTCAAAACCTGAGGGTTGTTGTGATAATGAAGAAGATGTGTTCTGACCTCTATAAATCTGCATAACCAGTGAGTGTAGCCCCATGGGGGTTCATCTTGCTTTGTATTCCTGTGTGTAAGTGAATAAAAGCCCCACTTTAGAATCCCACTCCTGGTTTGGACATTCTCAGTTATTGCTTCCTGTGTCTGGAATTACTTGGGTGCCCCGACCAGAAGTGCAAACCTAGCCCTGATGCTGAGCAAATGTTTTCTGCTTGAACCCAGGCTAACCAGGTAATGGGTCACAAAATGGAGGCACCGGGCACTAAATAACAACAAAATCCTAACCCACACCTTGGTTACATATCTATTTTAAAGTTTTAATAAGCACTATTTTTCTTGAAATTCTACCTGTGCCTTCTCAGTTTCTTTTGCATGTGAATGCTGGAAAAGTGATGATATTTCTGACCGTTGTTAAGAGCTCAAAAGGGTATGTAATGTTACTATCTTGCCAAAGGTAAGAATATACCTAGGTCTCATATTGAGTCGTAAGGGTACATTTGGGGAACCTGGTTGGGTGTCACTGGGTGAAGGATTATAATGCATTTCCCCAAAGAGAATACATATCTGATCCTGTTAACTGGCTGCACTAGCATAAGGTTCACATTTGACCCCCAGGACTCAAAGTTGGTAGGTGATTCAGACCCGAAACAGACAGGAGGGTTACCCTGTTCACACTATTGCACTTCCAGGTTGGCACTGTGGGAGCAGAGGGCCTGACCTGCGAAGCATGTTTGTGACAGATTTGGTTGGCAGTGATGTGATTTAAAAGTATTTAGTAATATGAGCATTAACAGTCCAGTGTGTCAGGCTGATACTGTACAGCTCACATGCAAAATAAGGCAGTGATTTAAAAAAAAAAGTAAATAGAACTCTATCATTGTGCTTACAGTCTAAGTTCCCTACCTGTTTTTTTTTTTTTTCAGGTGCAAGTTAGTGTAGCCATAGTTAGGGAAGAAGATGGCTTCCAACTTCAGCAAGCACACTGCAGACTACCTGAGGCAGTTGTGCCAAGAGAGAGGAGTCCAGCACGAGGGCAGAGCCAAAAAGCAGCATCTCATGGAGGCTCTTGTGGCAGCTGATGCACAAGACCTTGAGTTACAGTCTGTGACTGGAAAGGACCAAACCTTGGGTGTGGAGGGGCCAGGGTCCAGTACAGTGTCCAGACCTGGTGAGGAGGACAGCAGGACCAGGGCAAGCCAAGGGCCACAGCAGCAGGGGAAGGTCACCAACATTCTGGAGCCAGAAGGAATCAGGCTGCAGATGGAGTTGTGGAGAATGCAGCTGAAGTTTGAGTGAGAAGAGTGACAGTGTCACAGAGAGGCTCAGTGAGAGCAGCGAGAGGCCGAGCAAGAAGAGCGACAGCATCAGAGAGAGGCCAAGCGAGAAGAGAGAGAGCGCCAGAGGAAATTTGAACTGGAGAAGCTACAACTCCCAAGACCATCACCAGAGCAGGTAAGTGGACTGGGTTTAACTGGAACTACAGGACTGGGTTACAAATTAAATTCTAAATTGATAGCTGAATTTAAAGAGGGAGAAGATATGGATGCCTTTTTAAATTCCTTTGAAAAGTATGTATTCAGGCAAATATTCCTAGTGAGTTCTGAAGCTTCCAGCTATCCTCGCTACTTACTGGGAAAGCTCAGGATGCATTGGGTCAACTGGACAATGAGGACAGTAATGATTATAGTAAACTGAAAGCTGCACTTCTAAAAAAATTGAGCTAACAACAGATGCATACAGAGTTAAATTCCGTAAGTTCAGGAGAAACCCTGACATGAGCTATGAGGAGCTAGCCACTAAACAAGGTCAGTTTTTAAAACATTGGTGGGATGGGATTGAAGTGGGCTATGTAGAGAAAACTGAAAATGTTTTACTGTTAGAGCAGTTTTTTGGGGCATGCCCAGCATAGCTGAAAACTTGGCTGGAGAACCAAGATCCAAAAACAGTGCAAGAGGCTGCTGAACTCTCAGACTGCTATGCCAGGAGCAGACCTGCTCTGAGAGGGAATGGGGCGGGTGTGGCAATGCAGAATGGGAAAAGCACACCTTCAGGACAGCTAAAACCCTCCCTGCCTCCACCGAAACCAGGTAGCCCCAGGTTAAAAAGAAAATATTTACCTGAAAAAGAAATGAATGTTGGGTTTGCAAAGAAACTGGACATATTGCAAGGCAGTGTTCAAAAAGGCCAAGCAGTGCAGAAAGTGGTGCTAGGAAAGAAGTGGGTTGTTTGTGTGTCCCTGAAAGCATGCCAGTAAACATGAGGGAACACATACACCCGGCCACTGTAAATGGGGTACAGACACATGGGTTGAGGGACAGAGGGGTGTCCCTGATTTTGGTAAAAGGGGATTTGGTAGAACCTGATCAGCTTATACCCAACCTCTTTGTGACTGTACAGGGATTCACTGGTGAGGAGACAACCCTGCCATTTGCTAGTGTTCTTCTGGACTGGGGTGAGATGGGGGACTATGCAAAAGGTTGCCATAGCTGAAAATTTGGCTGTCGATGTAATTATTGGCAACAATCTCAAACAGGGGATGGTGTGTGCAGTTACCCATAGCCAAGAAGCAAAGGTGAATTGTAGTTCCCTGGACCCCATAGAAGTCCCTGTGGAAACCTCTGGAAGGCTGGTTTTCCAGCCTATGTCTCCTGATTTGGAGAATAATGAAAAGGGGTAGAAATTCTCCTGGTAGCAGTTAACAGACCAGCTACAGAGGGTTACTCCAAGGAGGAAGGTGTGACCCATAGTCAGAGGGTTAGGAATGGCAGTAATCCTGAATGCTCTGATGCTAGAGCTAGGGACCCTAGTTTAGAAACTGAAGGGGACCTGCCCCATGCCTTGAGAATGTGTAAGGAGTTTGCAGCTGCTCATAAAAGTGACCCTAGTTTAGAGAAGCTGAGGGCTTGGGCAGACTCAGATGGAGCACAGGGAGGTGACGGGAAACATAGTTTATTGAGACAATGGACTGACTTATATGCAGGATGTAAAGACAGAGGGAGGGGGTGATAGGCAGGCAGCTTGTCGTTTCCCAGAGGTACCATGAGCAATTGCTCAAGATTGCACATGATATTCCCATGTCTGGTCATCTGGGAATCATGCACACTATGCAGTGATTGGCCCAGAATTTCTATTGACCCAACTTCACCCAGCAGGTGAAGGAGTATTGCAGGGTTTGACACTGATGTGAAGAAATAGGGCAGGTGGGTAAGAAAAACCAAGCTGCCCTTATTCCTTTGCCCATGGTGGAGGAGCCATTCCAGAGGGTGGGAATGGATATTGTGGGGCCTCTACCCCCAGCTCCTCAAGGAAGAGGTTCATCCTAACTGTGGTGGATTATGCCACCCAGTACCCCAGAGACAGTTGCCCTGTCCTCACTGAGGACAGACAAAGTGGTAGATGCCTTGCTAGGGATTTTCTCCCATGTTGGGTTTCCGCAGGAGGTTATCACCAATTGAGGGGGTTCCTTCATGTTGGACCTGATGAAATGTTTGTGGGAGAAGTGTGGGGTGGTGCAGAGATGCACGACACCTTATCACCAGTGAGCCAATGGGCTTGTGGAAAGATTAAATGGTACCCTTAAGTTAATGCTCCAAGTGTTTGTTGGACAGCATAGCAGGGACTGGGAGAAATACCTTCCCCACCTGTTGTTTGCATACAGGAAGGTGCCCCAAGAGTCGACAGGGTTTTCCCCCTTTGAGCTCTTATATGGACGTAGGGTACGTGGGCCCCTAGACTTGATCCAGGAGGACTGGATAGGCAAGCACGCCACCCAGGTAACTCCTGTAGTGGATTATGTCCTTAGGTTTAGGGAAAGGCTGAAGGAGCTTATGGGGACAGCCCAGAGCAACTTGGCAGCTGCTCAACAAAAACAAAAGGTGTGGTATGACCACAGAGCCAGAGCTCGCTCGTACACTGTGAGTCAGGAAGTCATGGTCCTAATCCCAGTCCAGAAAGACAAGCTGCAGACCGAGTAGGCAGGACTGTACAAAGTAGTCAGAGGGCAAATTATGTGAATTACATTACAAAGCTACCTGACAGGAGACATACACAAAGAATGTACCATGTCAACATGATGAAGCCATGTGCTAATAGCGCTGACATGGTGTTTGCATTGTGTAGTCCTGGGGAAGGGATGGACAAAGGGGACCCCCTTCTGGACTTGCTGGAAGAAGCAAGCAGGAGTCCTCTGTGGAGGCAATTAAAATGTCACTCCAGTTGACTCCGGACCAGATCCAGGAAGTAAGGGAGGTTTTAGCAGACTTTGTCCAACTGTTTAGCGCCAAGCCTGGACTAACCCCCTTAGCGATGCATGATGTGGAGACAGGGATGCAGGTGCCCATACGGCAGACAGCATATTGGGTGTCAGAGGCTGTCCAAAAGGACATTAGGAGGGAGGTGGAGGAAATGCTGGATTTAGGGGTAATCCTGAAATTTCACAGCCCCTGGGCCTCACCCTTAGTCCTTGTTCCCAAGACAAATGGCTCTACTCATTTTTGTGTGGACTATCGTGGACTCAGTGCAGTCACGATGTCAGACGCCCACCCAATGCCATGGACAGATGAACTCCTGGACAAGTTAGGAAGGGCAACATACCTTACAACTACTGACCTGACAAAAGGGTATTGGCAAGTAGAGTTAACTGCCAGAGCTAGGGCGAGGTCGGCCTTCATCACTTCAATAGGGTTATTTGAGTTTAAAGTAATGACTTTTGGAATGAAAAACAGCCCTGCCACTTTCCAAAGGTTGGTGAACCAGGTGTTAAATGGTGCTGAGGAGTATGCCGTGGTGTACCTGGAAGACATTGCCATCTTTAGTACCAGCTGGGAGGAACACCTGTCCCATCTTAGAGAAGTGCTGGGCAGGATACTGAGGGCCAGACTCACTGTAAAAGCTGAGAAATGCCAGGTGGCCATGGCTGAGGTGGCATACCTTGGGCACGTTCTAGGCCAGGGACAGCTCCATCCTAGCCAAGTGAAAATAGAGGCAATCAAGGCATGGTCCAGACCGGAAACACAGAAGCAGGTCCGGTGTTTTCTAGGGACAGCAGGGTACTATAGGAAATGTGTACCAAATTACAGTGCCCTGGCCACTCCCCTATCTGGCCTGCTAAAGAAAAGGATGCCTAAGAAAGTTATCTGGGAACCAGCCTGTGGACAGGCCTTTACAAGACTAAAGGAGGCACTATGCAGTGCTCCTGTACTGACAAGTCCAGACTATAGTAGACCCTTTGTAGTCCAAACTGACGCCTCAGATGTGGGTATTGGAGCAGTGCTGAGTCAAACATACAACCAAAGGAAAGATCACCCCATAGCATACCTCAGTAAAAAGTTACTTCCCAGGGAACAGGCTTACTCCACAGTTGAAAAAGAGTGTCTTGCCATGATGTGGACACTAAAGAAGTTAGAGCCATACCTATACAGGCAGCATTTTGAGGTACAAACTGACCACAACCTCCTGGTTTGGCTGGCACAAATGGGTAAAACGAATGGTAGGCTGTTAAGATGGAGCCTTGCCTTGCAAGGGTATGACATGGCTGTCTCACACGGGGCAGGGGCAGCAAATGAAAATGCAGATGGACTTTCATGTCAATTTGAGCCATGAACCAACTTTGGGGAACTCATCCCATTGCAGGGGATAGAGCTCCCAAATTCAGTCTAGGTGGGGACGAGTGTGATGCTCTGCCACCTGCTTATTATTATATGTATAATATTTGTATTATAGATAAATGTGTATGTGATTGTCTGCCTGGGGCACACCAGTCAGCCAGTGTAAAGAGGCTTGACCTTTGACCTCAAAGGTGAAGCAGCCAGCTGTCATAAAACTGGCCAGTTGGAACACTAATTAAAGGTTTCCTGTTCTGTCCTAACACATAGGGCTTCCTGCCAAATGCCAGGTGATAAGACATCATAAAATATTCCTTTTGAAGCTAAAACGAAATAGGAATTTTATGATCCTGAGGGAAGAGGCAACTTTTTAGCAGACTCTTGTGAAAATGATAAAACTGAAATCATTCTTGCAAAACAGGAAACCAGCAGAGAGATCAAAGGAAAGGCTTTGATGAAAGAGACTGTCATATTTTAAAAATTGCCAGCTGCTGAGTTCCGCGTCCTTTTGGATGTTTGTACTGGGAATTTGGGTTTATGGCATGATCTAACAGTGACATGTATGCTGTGACATCACCAGGAGGTGCAGAAAACTAACTTTTGAATATTGCCTGCATTTGAGAAGTTAGTGCAGAAGTCCTTTCTGAAAACCAAAGACACACTTAGTCTCTGGACTGATAACTAGGCACTTTAGAAAGATATAATTCAGCTGGAACTTTTAAGTATTTTGCAGGCATTTTGTTTGTTCTGCAATTTCCCAATTATTTTGTTGACTGTAAGTATTCATGTATATGTTCTGTGTTTGGTATTTTATCTGTTTTAAATTTTTAGTAAACACTATCGTCCTTGAAATTCTGCCTGTGCCTTCTCAGTTTCTTTTGCATGTGAATGCTGGAAAAGTGTTAATATTTCTGACAGCTGTTAAGAGCTCAAAAGGGTGTGTAACGTTACTATCTTACTGAAGGTAAAAATATACCTAGGTCTCATATTGAGTCATAAGGGTACATTTGGGGAACCCGGCTGGGTACCACTGGGTGAAGGATTGAATTGCATTTCCCTTAAGTGAGCCTGTTAACTGGGTGTGCTAGCATAAGGTTCACATTTGACCTCCAGGACTTGAGGCTGGTAGGTGATTCGGATCCAAAACAGACAGGAGGGTTACCCTGTTTGTCTCCTGTTCTCACTATTGCACTTCGAGGTTGGCACTGTGGAAGCAGAGGGCCTGACCTGCGGAGCATGTTTGTAACAGGCAGCGCACTCTACTGGCTCAGGGTGCTGCTGAGGTGGTCTGGCTGTAGGGGCTTTTTTGCAGCAGTGGGGCCTAGCAGCTATCCTACAGTTGGCTGGGGAGTGTGTTTCCTCTTTCCTCCCCGTGGGAGTGTGATGTGCCACTGACATCAGGGCATATGCCAACGTCTGTCACGCTCCCCTAGGCAACGGGACCCAACACACTGCTGCTCTTCCAGCCTCTGCCAGGAGTCAGCAAGCACTGGGCTGCAGGCCCTCCCTCCCAATGGGAGAAGGCGAGCAGTCATTGGATGCTCAAGTCATCTCCTCCCAGCCAGTCCTGCGATACCCAAGTCCATTCCTGAACCCAGCTTTGCAGCAGTGAATCTTTCCACTGCGTCGGCAGGCCAGCTTTTTCTATATATTTTAATAACATTTAGAGTTGAGATTTTAATAAATCAAAGTGACCGCTTGAATTACAGTTAGTCGAGCGGTCACTTTGATTTATTAAAATCTCTACTCTAAATGTTATTAAAATGTACAGAAAAATCACTCCCATTGAAATAATTGCAGCATGCACATGTGGTGTTTGTTTTGCGGCATCACAAAACAAGGCTGCGTGTGCTTACGTGAAGGCATGTCCATTTTTGGCTGTGCTTGCCAGGATGAACTTTGCAAGCATTATAACTTCTAAAAACAGAGGGGAAAAGAACAGAATTATGTATAGCCACTAACTCTAGGACAGGTGAGCTATACAATTTGTTTGAGGGAACAGGAACTAGAAACCTGCATTTTAAAAGGCCACTGATGCGAAAAGT
This sequence comes from Neoceratodus forsteri, assembly GCA_016271365.2. Taxonomy (NCBI): domain Eukaryota; kingdom Metazoa; phylum Chordata; order Ceratodontiformes; family Ceratodontidae; genus Neoceratodus; species Neoceratodus forsteri. Next base: position 1,342,651,090 of record CM057450.1, on the reverse strand, counting down.
GCTACATTGCGGAATCTGAATAAGCATGCCCCCAGTAAATCTTATATCAAAAATAGATTTCTACGTTACTTCATTTTCAAGTTATGAGCTATTTTGTAACCCTAATTTCACTACCTGTTCAAAAAAGCCAGTTTCAGTGAAAAGCTGATGATGATGTCATCTCGAGGCCTCACAGTCTAGTATTTCCTGTCTGCAAGCTTATAGGACCTGTTTCTCCAAAGTTTTAAAGATCATGTGCAATGGTTGTCTAAAGTAAAACAGGCAGCACCATTCAAAAAATATAGCTATAAAAACTATATATGTTTTAGGTTTTGTAACAAAGTTGAGAAAATTGTATTTTATAATGCCTTTTGTGGTCCATTTCTCAAGGGTTGCTGGATTCCAAGTCAGCATGCCTCCAGGCTGCTGAAGCCATTTGGAGTGCTACTCTTCTGTACCTGTTAGGAAGTTGTATTGCTGCTAGTATCGTAATGTTGGTAACTTCACTGCTGTTTGTCAGTGTCTGCTTTACAATATAATTTAATACAGGCCTTATATGTGTTAATTCCTCCTAGGAGTGGAAGTGTTGGCTCTTGTAAAATGATCATATTAATTTAGAGTAGAACACAGATGAGCCTGACTGTAGGTCAAAACAGTCTGACAGGGAGAACACATTATGCTGGCTAAATTAGAAACTCCTAGTAAGTAGAAACATAGAAATACAGACCTTCATGGTAGATAAGGACCACTTGGCCCACCCAGTCTACCCATTTCCCTACCTACTGGATAAGCTGCAGATCCAGGTTTTACCAACAGCCTACTTCCTCCTATCTCCCATTAGAATTGCCTTATGTCTGTCCCATGCATTCTTAAATTCCCCCACTGTTTTTGACCCCACGACCTCCTCAGGAAGGCCATTCCATGCATCCACCACCCTCTCACTTCCTCACATTGCTTCTGAGCCGTCCCCTCTCTATCTTCAAATTGTGCCTCTTGTTCTTGCACATCTCTTTTTCTGAAAAATACTACCCTCTTGGACTTTGCTGATTCCCTTGAGGTACTTGAAAGTTTCTATCATGTCCCCCCCCTTCCTCTTTCCTCGAGGGTATACATATTAAGCTCTTTTGGTCTCTCTTCATATGGCTTCTGGAGCAGACCCTGCACCATTTTAGTTGCCCTCCTCTGGACTGCCTTCATCCTGTCTATGTCCTTGTGGAGATGGGGTCTCCAGAACTGCATGCAGTACTCCAGATGGGCTCTCACCAACTGTCTGTACAGAGGGATAACAACTTCCTGTTTCTACTGGTGATGCCTCTCCCAATTAGAGATGCAGCGAAGTTTAACTTCACTAGCATAGCAGAGGTGAAGTGGTCCACACCACCTTGACATACAGCTATGCGAAGTGGCCATTGAAATGCAATACTTCACCAGTTCGCGTCATAGTCACTTTGTGTTGTAATGATTCCATGTTATTTTGCTTTATTTTCTTTTAAAGGCAGAGTGAGTGAGCATTGTAACAGCCCACAGATCACATGGCTCACAGTCTGCAGGTCACATGCTTCAGACAAGTTAATCATGCAAGAGAGTGAAAGACTTTCACTTTCGCCTTACCTAGTGTGGGAGAAAGAGCTGTGTTTGAGAGGAGACAGAGATAGCAAAAAATATAAACTCCGCATCTGATCCAGAGCACCTTCTGGGCTAGTGGTCCCCTCCCAGAAGCAGGAGGTAGTGGTACCATGGATGCACCACCTCTGGTAGCACCTACCAGTGCCCCCCCCACCAGTGTCACCACCTGCCATGGCCCCTGCAGCAGTGGCTCAGCAGGAAGTGAGGGAGGAGCCAAAGCAGTCACAGCTGCAGTAGCAGCAGCAGGTTTCCCCACCCCAGCCCCAACTGCACACAAGCAGCAGCTGGCAACAACATCTGGGGCCCCCCTGTCTGTACCCAGTCCTCCCTGCAGCTCATTAGTGTGGGAGTTCTTCACTACACTGCCTGCGGACACCAGTGTAGTGAAGTGCAATCTGTGTGGTGAGGTGGTGCGCCATGGCCCCAAGGGAAGTCATCTGGGCACAGGTGGTCAGTGCACCAACCTATACAACCACCACTATGCAGATTGGCAGGCCAAGCTTGCTGAACAGGGCAGGAATGCGCCTGCTGGCCCTGCTGGGCAACCGGTGGCAGCATGGCATCCACCTGCATGTGGTGTCAAGCGGGGGTGGGCCATGGAGCACGTGGCTGTTCCACAACCTGCAGGTGATGGTGGCAACCCTGCATGAATACCTGCCACACATGCCAATCTGGGCCTGATGTGGAGTGAGTTGGACCATGTGAACCACCGACCTGACCACGTGGAGCAGTGGTTGGAACACATGGAGGTGCACCAACTCCAAATAATGTGCATGCTTCAACTGCTGCTCTCACACCATAACACTGGTCATTAGTTTTTGTTTGTCCTTGCACCCATCACCCTTTCCATGAAAAAATAGTTCCTGACGTTGCCCCGACCCATCTCCTCATTATCTTCAAATTTTGCCCCTTTGCTCATGCACATGTCTTTTTCTGAAAGATTCTACCCTCTTGTACGTTGTTGATTCCCTTTCAATACTTGATAGTTTCTATCATGCCCCTCTCTTTCCTTGTGATTATACATATTAAGCTTTAGACTCCACAATATTTGGGAAACTTGTAAACTTGTTGTCACGGGTTGAACTTGGGGCAATACTAACTCATACCATCAGCAACTTCATTACCACCAGCGGGAACAACAGAATCTCCAACCATGATTGAAGCTACTGATTGCGCTGTGAAAAACATAAAGAAATCCCTTTACTGGCATCAACTATGTACTTCTGCTGCATACTACCACGCCCATGGCCACTCTTGCCACTGGCAGCAGTGACATGGCCAGAAGCATCTTTGCATGCACGTCTCTTTGCAAGCATTTTTTAGGATTGCACAGAAAATTCACAACAAATTAAGATTTCTGAAATTTGGGGTGGATGGGAAGCCAAAAAACAACAACTGTGGCTTACAGATGCAGATTGGGCACTAAACAGATGCAAACACACAAATGCAGATTGCATACTATAAAGAGATGCAGCCGCACAGGCACAAAAACACCTTAACTGGTGGTCACACAAATCCAAAACTGGAAAAATAAATTATACCTTTTGCTGGTTGGAGGGGGGCCACTGCAATAGCAGTCCACTGGCTAGTTAGAAGGAAGCAGTAAAAAATACTGAAGACAGATAACTGATTCAGAGTGCGGCGATTACTGTGTGGCACAATAAAATGTGTCTGACTTGATGGCACATACACACACACACACACACACACTAACACACTACAGGTAATGGGCAGAACATTTAACAGTGCAGTACACAATATAAACAAATCTTTTAAACAGAATGAAAATATGCACTGCACCACAACAAACAGGAAATAATTATCAACAAGCATTTGTCAATGCCGAAAGTTTGCTTGCTGATATTAGCATTGGACGTGCAGTAGTTAGACAGATGTAGAATAGGAATGGTAGTGAAGTACTGAACTCACACCAACCCCAACTCCACCCTGCAGAGATGGACAGGCATTGGGGTGTGCCTTTGGGTCATCACCCATAACGCTCACAGCATTTCACCTCACCCTATCCTGCAGACACCAAGTGTTGAGGTGTGCCTTGGGGTATTCGGCTTTACAGTCACCCCATTTCATAAGGACATTCACTGAAGTGGGTGCAGTATAGGAGAATGGGGTGAATTCTGGGGCCGAAGAGTCCAAGGCACACCTTGATGCCTGTCACTGGCTTCAGGGTGGGGGTGGGGTGGCATGAGCATTACAGCTGGCAATCTAAAGGCATACCCCTGACGCCTGTCAGTCTGTACAGGGTGGGACGTTATGGTTAGAAACCCTAATGCCCCAGGCGTTTGTTGGTATTTGCACTACAAATTTTCAACATGGCCTTTTTGTGACCCCCACCTCATGAAAGCATTTGGGGCCTCCGCTCTGTGGCACTGTGATTCTATTAATCTGTCCCGAACGTTGATTTCTCACAGCGACCGCTCCATTCTGCGCCAGATGTGAAAAAACAAAGTTCAGGCAGAATGTGGAAAATGACAGCTGTACCATTCATAGGGAGGTGTGAAGAGATGCCAGTGTTGAAAATCTGGAGTGAAAATATTAAAAATGCTCAAACTTACAAGAGTATGTGGAAACTGCGCAATGCATGCTCATAACACAGTCATTTAATGGAATTATTTCACCAAATTTTCAACATAGGTATTTTGTGACCTCTACTCATGAACTCTGTCACTATGATTTTCTTGTTGATTTCCCACAGCGACAGCGCCATTGTGCACTAGATGTGTGAAAACACATTTTGGGCAGGATGTGAAATATGACAGCTGTACTGTTCATAAGGAGGTGTGCAAAATTGACAGTGTTGAAAATCTGGAGTGAAAATATTACAAATTCTTGAAATTATGAATGCGTATGGAAACTGCGCAACGCACGCTCGTAACATAGTCATTTTTTTGACATTTGTCACCATGTTTTCAACATAGGCATTTTGGACCTCTGCTCATGAACAGTGTCACTGTGATTTTCTTAATCTGTCCCGAACACTGATTTCCCACATCGACTGCGCTATTCTGCGCAGGAAGTGCGAAAACACATTTCAGCCAGGATGTGAAAAATTACAGCTGTACTGTTCCTAAGGAGGTGTATAAAAATGCCAATGTTGAAAATCTGGATTGAAAATATTACAAATTTGTGAAGTTACCAGTGTGTGTGGAAACTGCGCAATGCACACTAGTGGCACAGTCATTTTTTGGAATTTTTTCACCACATTTGCAACATAGGCTTTTTGGGAGCCCACCTCATGAACAGTGACACTGTAATTTTGTTAATCAGTCCTGAAAGGTGATTCTGCACAGTGACCGCAAAATCACCTTTCAGGACCGAATAACCAGATGACAGTGTCTGAATTCATGAGATGGGATCCCAAGAACCCCATGTTGAAAAGTTGGTGCCAAAATTCAAAAAAATGGCCGAGATAGCCACATAAGTTGGAAACCCCCCATTTATGCCATTATACAGCTTATCAGCAATTTTTCAGTTTGCAGTTCACAGGGGAAACCAGGATCCTCAGTGAAATGTTTAAATGCTTCATTGGTAAGCATTTAAACTAGTCAGGGAGGGGAGGTGGAAGAAAGCAGGAAGAATCAATATGTCCCCCCACAGGAGGAAGCAGTCAGTAGGGAAGACCCTAAGGATGGGAAGTCACCAAGGGTACTTGGAACCGGAAAAAGTAAAATGGCAAAGAAAAGGAGAAATGGGAGTAAAGACAGGAGTGGTAAAGAGGGAAGGCATGAGGATAAGAGGGGAGCTGTCAGAAGGGAAGGGAGCATAACTTGGAAGGCCACATGCACGAATGTTCACAGCCTGGGAAATAAAAGCTCGGACCTAATGGCCTTGATGGCAGAGGCTGGTCTGGACATTGTTGCTGTTACCGCGGCATGGTACAATAGGAACCATGACTGAAATATAGTCGTACCACCTTTTACTCTATTCAGGAAAGACAGGGTGGGTAAAAAGTGAGGAGGAGTGGCTCTTTAAGTCAGGTAGGGTATAAAAGCAACTGAGGTACTGGGAATGCAGGCAGGGATGGAGGCACTGTGGGTCACCCTAGAGACAGTTAATAGCTGCTATTCACACTGAAGTGATGTACAGACCTCCAGCACAAGGGGAAGAGTTGGACAGGGTTCTAGTGGAAGCCATCCATAAGATGGTAACTAAAGGGGAGATGCTGCTGGTGGGAGACTTCAGTTTGCTGGATGTTGATTGGAGCATCCCAGCTGCAGCCTCCACCAGGAACAGGGACATCCTGGATGCCCTGCGGGGAGCACACCTCAGGCAGCTAGTGGTAGAGCCCACCAGAGATGGAGCGATACTGGATCTAGTGCTCACGAATGGGGACAGAGTTGCAGATGTCATGGTAGGTAGTCACCTGGGGTCCAGTGATCACCGTACAGTGTGGTTCAATGTGAGAACAGTGGTGGAGTCAAACCACATAAAAGCAAAGGTCCTTGACTTCAGAAGGGCCAACCTTGCAAAGATGGGGAAATGTCTCAGGAAAGCTCTGGCGGGGCGTGGGGGTAGGAGGGATAGGGGTGTAGAGGAACAGTGGATGAATCTAAAAAGAGCCATAGTAGAGCCAACAAATCTTTGCATTAGGCAATTAAGCAAAAGAAAGAGGAAACAAAAACCACTATGGTTCTCAAAGAAAGTGGCCAGGAAGGTAAGAATGAAAAGCCTGGCATTCAGGAGATACAAGGAAATGCAGAGGGAGGAGGCCACAGAAGTGTATCTAGAAAAACAGAGGGAGGCAGGGAAAGCAGTCAGGAGTGCAAAGGCACAAACAGAAGAAAAAATAGCCCAGGCAGTAATGAAAGGGAACAAGACTGTCCCACATTGCCACTTTCATGGCTAAATTCTGGACTGGCAATCTCCCCTCCTGTCTTTCTTCCTCCATTTGCGCCTCTTCCCAATGCACTTACTCACTACGTAACACTGACCTTCACTCCTTCGCAATTCCCCACAATTCCACCCTTTTTTTTTTTAATCTATTTTTCCTGCTCCCCCAGCATGGGCACTCTCTCTGACCTCTCCTCTCACTGGTTGTGCCCTACTGACCACTGTGGACCCTGCCATCTTCAAATATGTTACTTTCTCCCTGAGCCCTGGCCCCTAATGGGCCTGAGGAGGCCAAAGGGGCAGTGGCAGGGAACCAGCGTTGGGCATGTGGTGGAGCAGCACCGGGATGGCCATCGCCTATCTGGGCTGGAGGTTTTTTTTTCGTGTTTTATCCCTTCCTCCTTCCCAAGCGTGACATCCCCCCGACGCCATGGCGCACGGCAACCCTGCTGGTGTCAGCCATGCTTGCCCAGCATGTGGTCCACGTTCTGCAGTACCTCCATTCTCCACTGGGGTCACTGGAACACCAGACAGCCCAGAACCCTTCTCCAGGAGAGGAGAGCAGCCCATCGGGTGCTTGATCCTCTCCTTACCCCTGCTGACCCCCGGCACCTGAGCTCGCTCCCGAACCCAGGTCGCCAGTGTGGCACGAGCTGTGGCATCCAGCACCTCAACCCTCAAGTCCACCGGGCTGGGTCCCACCATTCCACCTTGACTTGCTAATCTGCTTTCTCTTTCCATTGTCCTAAATTATGGAATGCCCTCCCCTCCTCCCTCTGCAATGCCATTTCCCCCAAATCCCTCTCCTCCCTCCTACGTGATTTCACAATCCACAACTGCTCATGTCAAAGCCTTTAATCCATGCACATTACACTGTCCACTTCCTTCCTCCAATAATCCTTTGAACTATACCTTGGTGACCCCCCCAGCCATGTTCCAGTTGGAATGCCCAAGCTTAGCCCCATGCAGTTATGCCCTTCTCTTTCTCCTTGGCTGCTTACCCAGTCCTCTCAGTCAGTCTGCTTCCCAGTGTACTAACAGCTGTGCTCAAGATGAATATACTCAAAATGTATACTGTTCACACTTTTATTGGATGTACCCAACTCAATGTATTAGATGCTCTGATTGCTGTATGTGGCTCCACTATGTTTACTGGCCATTGTTGTACCTGTTGTCCCCATTTTTATTATTTATTCACCATGTTGTTACACAGTTCAATTTTTAATGTATGTACCCAACACACTGCACTTTACTGCACTTCTACTTTTAGTTGAACCTGTATTGTACACCGTCCATTGTTTATTCATGTAATATTAAATGTTGTACTCCCGCTACCCCTTCCCCCAGGATGCATCTGGAAACATGCTCTTCTTCTCAGTATGCTTTCCTGGTGAAACACTGAAAGGAAGGAAAAAAGGAAGAAGGGAGGGAGGAAAGAAGGAAGAAAGACATTCTTCAAGTATGTTAGTGAAAGAAGAAAGACCAGGGGTAGGATTGTTAGGAAGGAGGGGAGTGTGTGGAGGGGACTTGGAGAAAGCAGCAATCCTGAACAAATATAAAAAATATTTTTGTTTAGTATTCACAGAAGAAGGGGAAGGTGTGGGCCTTAGTTAAGCGACAGGAGCATCGATGGGAAGGGAACTGGACATCAGTCCATTTACAGAGGAGAGAGTCCTAAAGGAACTCACAAAACTGAGAGTGGACAAGGCAATGGGGCCGGACGGGATACATCCAAAAATATTAAAGGAGCTTAGAGATGTTCTCACAGCACCACTGACAGACTTATTCTACTAATTGCTGGAAATGGAAGTGGTTCTGGAGGACTGGAGTAGGGCAGATGTAGTCCCTCTCCACAAAAGTGGGAGCAAAGAGAAGGCTGGCAATTACAGGCCAGTCAGCCTGACCTCGGAGGTGGGGTAATTAATGGAATCACTGCTAAAGGAAAGGATTGTGGTATATCTTGAATCCAGTAGATCACAAGATGCTAGGCAGCATGGGTTCACAGTGGGAAGTTCATGTCAAACAAATCTGATAGACTTCTTTGACTGGGTGACCAGGAAATTAGATCAGGGAGGGGCGATGGATGTGGCCTACCTGGATTTCAGCAAGGCCTTCGACACCATTCCACACCAGAGGCTTGTAAACAAGCTGGGCAGCCTGGAGTGGGTCCCAAGGTGGTAAACTGGGCCAAAAATTGGTTAAGGGATAGAATACAGAGGGTGGTAGTAAATGGAGTTCATTTTGAGGAGAGGAGGGTGACCAGCAAGGTGCCACAAGGACTAGTTCTAGGGCCAGTCCTCTTTAATGTCTTCATAAGCAACATTGCAGAGGGGCTGGAAGGGAATGTAGGCCTCTTTGCAGACGACACTAAGATCTGCAACAGGGTCAACACACTGGGGGGGGTGGTGGTGGTAAAAATGAGGAGGGACCTAAGCAGGTTTGAGGAGTGGTCAAGAGTGTGGCAGCTAAGATGCAATGCAAAGAAGTGTAAAATCATGCATCTGGGGCACAGAAACACATGGGAGGAGTACATGATGGAGGAATGGGGGCGGTAATGATGATGACCAAACAGGAAAGGGAGTTGGGAGTAATCATATCTGATGACCTAAAGGTGACCAAGCATTGTGAACAGGCTATGGGGAGAGCCAGTGGGATGCTTGGGTACATAGGAAGAGGAAGAGGCATTGCCAGCAGAAAAAAGGAGGTGGTGATACCACTGTACAAATCACTGCTGAGACCCCATCATGAGAACTGTCCAGTTCTGGGGACTCCATCTCTGGAAGGACATAGACAGAGTGGAGGCAGTCCAGAGGAGGGCAACTAAAATGGTGCAGTGTCTACATAAAAAGTCCTATGACGAGAGACTGAAATACCTCAATATGTACACTCTGGAGGAAGGGGGGGTATCATAGAGGCTTTCAAATACCTCAGGGTATAAATAAGGTACAAGAAGGAAGCATTTTTCAGAGAAAAAGGTGCACAAGAGCAAGGGACTATGCAATGAAGCTGGAGGGGGTATACTCAAGGGGGATGTGAGGAAGTACTTCTTCATGGAAAGAGTGGTGGATGCCTGGAACAGCCTACCAGCAGATGTGGTGGGGGCCAAAACTGTAGCAGAGTTCAAGAAAGCATAGGATAGGCATAAGGGAACTTTAGTTGCAAGGCACTGGGGGGGGTTGGGGTGAGGGCCAGAGATCAACTAAGGTCTGTGGTGCTACAGTAGGTAGAGAACATTGGGCAGGCTAGGTGGGCCAAGCAGTCCTTATCTGCTGTCAAATTATATGTTTTGATAGTAATGAGGGCTCAGGGAAATGCAAATTGTGTACTGCACTTTTGACATTCTGTGACCTAATTTTCATCATTGCCTTTGTGTTTAGCACACTACTGTATCAGAGCAAACATTACTGCTATTGGCACTTTCCATTCACCAGCATTATGCATTCATGATTTCTTTTGTACCTCACACAAAGTCATTTTTATCACACTATAACTGTGTCTGTCAAATTGCTGTGTACACTGTAGCATCCCACTAAAGTGGCTGCACCTGCAGTTTCCACTTTGCACCACTTTTCACTTTGTGACTGAGAATTGGTGCCAAGCGCCATCCCTTCAAACTGCAGCACACTGCAGAGCAGCTGATGTCGTATCCTAAGCTAGCTGCCAAACTCAGGTCCCCTTCACAGCAGCACAGTGTGCTGTTACTGGGCCATGGGGATGGCCTTTCTGGAGTTTTCCCATGGAAACATCATTTTGCACAATTTTCAGGCAAAGTGATTCTCAAGCCATGGAAAATGTAGTAATAGGAACTCTGGTGCTTCTTATCCCCAAAATGACACTCCATCAAGGAGCTTTAAATATGGATGTCCCTGTTTTTTTTATCAGTATTCTCAATGTTTCTGTTTTCTTTTTTCCAATTTCTGTTTTTTCCTGCTCCCTTCTGCCCCAGCCCCTCCTATCCTTCTGGCCTGCCAATCACCCCCGGATAATTCGGCCCCTCAGCTCTGGTCGCCTACCTCTATCTAGCCCTGGCTATACCCTCATGCGTGGTCAGAGTGGGGGTCTACCCCCGAACTTTAATGTCTCATCAGGTGGTGCCGGGTGCTTGAGGAGACAAAGACCTTGGATGTACCACAGCCGTCATCACAGATACGCCAGGGTAATTTTTTCCTTGTTGTTTCTCCCAGCCCCGAGGAACATCCCATACATGGACTTTGAGGTGGGCCTGCTCACACTATAAGCATTATGAGCACTATTGCGATGGTAGGGTTAGGTGGGGGTTAGGGACCATGACCATAAGGTACACCCCGATGCTTGTTGGTGTGTGGAGGGTGGGGGGTGCAGTTTCAATGGTTGGGTTTGGTGGAGAAGGGGTATAACAGTTGTAAACCCTAACATCCAATTTCCTGACCTGTATCACTTTGGTGGAAGATCTATGTCTAAAACCCTAACTTTGTTTTGAACAAAGTTTTTGACATATATATATATATATATATATATATATATATATATATATACACACATATATATATATATATATATATATAATATACTCATGTATATATACTCGTGTATATATATTCATATACATCCTATTTGTATATAGTTGCCTTCCTTACATATATTCATTTATTGCATGACAATCGTAATTGCCTTTTCTGCTGCAACTGTCTAAGTAACCAGTTCAATGGCCTATGCAGCTAATATAGTGTTATGCTTGTGCAACTGTGTTAGTTTGGTTTTGGCCATTTGCACTCTCTATTCCAGAGGAATTACCACCCTGTAGGGGTACCAAGGGCACCCCTAGAGGTGCCATGGGACAATTCCTGTGGCTAAAGGTACCTTAGGAAGGATCCCAAGGAGAGAAGTGCTGCCGCTGGAGGAGGAGGGAAGGATGGTGGGGCAAAGAAAAAAGTGCTTCAGAAGGAGGCTGAGAGGAACTGCTTATATAGCTCAGGAAAGTGGGAGTGGCTGACTGCTTGTCCATTGAACTACAGGCCAAACCTTCCAATTCAATGGCTTATGCAGCCAGTATAGTGTTATGCTTGTGCAGCTGTGTTAGTTTGGTTTTGGCCATTTGCACTCTCTATTATAGAGGAATTACCACCCTGTAGGGGTCCCAAAGGCAAGGAACCCTTGAAGAGGGTTCCACCCCTAGAGGTGCTGCAGGATGATTCCTGTGGCTAAAAGTACCTTAGGAAGGATCTCCAAAAAGAATGAAGTAGTATGAAGCATATAAGCAAGCAGTAGCTGTGATGTAGTAGTAGATAAAGCATCAGGTAGCTCGCTAACGTAATGAGATGCCTTGATAACGTAATGAAATGCACAGGTTAGCAATAGCATGAATTTGGTGGGTAGTGCTAGAGAATGAGGGGACCTCCTAAGGGGGAGAGGGAACAGCAAGTAGGGACACCATCCATCTCCGGAACCTACCTAATAGAACTAGGAAACACTAACTACAGCTAACTAACTTTTATGACCTGAGGCATGGAAGAGAGGAAAAAAAACCTTTGAGGAGGAAATCTCTGGGGATCCAAGGCCTAGGTCGCCTTCCCTTCAAGCTGGGATATTTTATTTAGTGATGGCTCTGCATCTGCAATTTGGAAACCCAATTAAAGGGAGGTGGAAAATATTCCAATTTGGTGGAAAGCTCTTGCTCAATCCCTCTAGCGGGAATGCCATGGAAGGTTGCGAGAGTGCTCTGCAACATCGGGGACAACCAAGGTGGGAGGAGGAGAGCAATGACTGCTGAGGCACTCACCTGGCTTACTCGCCCTAAACACAAATCAGGTGAACCAGAGGCAGTCATAGGGAGTATGCAGTGAAGGTGCCTTGCTAGGGAAACCACTAAAGCCAATGGATAACTGTTGTAGTGGAACCATTAGAGCCAAAGGAGGTCGGAGCAACCACCCTTCACAGCTAGTCTTAAACTCTACACCAGGAGCTGCTGTCACACTTAAGCCAAGCCTGGAGCGAGGACATTCCCATCTATGGGCCAGGTGAGAAGGACCCCGCACCAAGTCAGGCACGCTCAAGATGCGGACTTAAAATGCAGAGTGAGACCATTGGCTGCAGAGAAACCCTGCACCAGAATGGTATGACTGGCATCAGGGCCGGCTTTAGGGTTTTGAGGGCCCCCAGCAGAATTAGTGAAGTCATGGGGCCCCTCTACTTGGCCCACCTTTAGCCCATGTGTTTTACTGTAGCCCATAAGTGCAAGATTTTATTTGTGGTGATACTATAGGCAGGGAAAAATGGGCAGACTAGGTGGGCCAGCAGTAGTTATCTGCCAGCAAATTTTATATTTCTTTGTTTCTATGTATAGCTTTAGTATAACCAGTAGTATTTTAAAAAAATTATAGGAGGACACAGCAGCGTCAGTTCTAGGGGCTGTTCTTCCCATCCCATCCATTGCTGCCTATCCACCTCCTATTGACTGGATCATAGCTGGTTGAGGTATTTCATGACAGAACCAGAAGGATCTGCCCAGTCCTTTACTGATGTTTTAAAAATATATTAAGATAAAAAAAATGTTTAAAAATGAATAAGGTAAACTTCTCTGGTTGGGGGCCCCCAGGAGGAGGGCTCCCAGCAACCGCAGGGTTCGCTGGTGCCTAAAACCGGCTATGGCTGGCATGCCCCACTGATAAGGAGCTGAATGAGTGTTAAGTGTGGAGACCTTGCAAAGGTAGGATGCATTAGTGAGCACAGCAGACATCCCAGAGGCTGAAGCCAAGGGGATGGTGGTAGGCATGAAGCAAAGATTGCGCAAGAGTGGACCTGCATGTAGGTCAGTAACAATGTAGCAATAGTCATACCTGCACATAGGTCTGCAAAACATAGTAGCAATGAAGCAGCACTGGGTATAGTGGGGCAAGCCAGCCAGGCATTCAAAAAGCCAATAAAGGTGACACATACTCTGAGGATTTGTCAGCGGCAGAGACATGATTTAGAACATAAGTAATTAGCCATACAGGGCCACGACTCCCCAGACAGCTCCAAGTCCTCACCATAGGAAAAACAAGAAAGTGATGGAAGGGCCGAGACCCACATGCAGGTATTGAAACTTGTTGACAGCATCAGCAGTAGCTTAGCTGACCTCAGAGTATAACAGAGTGTACAAACATAGAAGCAGCATCTGTATTGAGTACACTGGGTTGTAAACTTCAATAAATATAGAAAGAAAGGAGACACCATGCTCTGAAGCAGCTATCACCTGGCAGTGCAATGAAACTGCAGCAATGAGGTAAGTAGAATGAGTTGAGAGAGTATGATTGAGCTGCATAGCTATGGTTAAGTGTGAGCTTGAATCAGGTGAAAACAATTAAGTGCAATATGGAGAGCGGCTATGGTTGAGCTGAAACACACAGATAATTGTTGCAGTTGCATGGCAAGTAATTTGAGAGTTGTGAGTAACTGAGAGCAAGTAATATGAGCTCTGGAATAGCAATATGCTAGGAGCTTAGAAAAAAAGCCCCAAAAGACAAAACCAAAACCACACAAACATGGAGAACAGGGAACAAGGCCCAAAACAAAGACACACAAACATAGAAAACAAGGTGTAATGACAGAAAAAAGCACATAGCCAGAGGCAAAATACAAACCAGAATCAGGAAAACAAATGCAAAAGTCCAGCAGAGACAAACAGAAGCAGCAAGGTGGGGGGGGGTGCAGAGTAGGCCCCAGTCAGTCACAGAGGACAGACAGAGCCTCCGGCCAGCAAAGAAAAACATACTTCTGAAGGAGGCTGAGAGGAACTGCTTATATAGCTCAGGAAAGTGGGAGTGGCTGACTGCTTGTCCATTGAACTACAGGTCAAGCCTTCCAATTATTTTTTCAGCATAATAAGTGGCTGTAGCAATAAAGCTGTCTGCTTACACATGGAACTGTAGTGCCTGCCTCTCCTTAGGAAGAAGAGACAAACCACCCTCCTAAATCCGGTCACCACACCCCAAAAAGGAGGCTCATTGTGTTTTCAACTCGGCTCTAGCTCCTTGAGTGACTTGCTTGGTGGACTAATTCACCCATCCACTACCTGCTCAGTGAAACAATATATTCTAATGTCCTTTTTATTTCTCCCCTTCCCAGGTGGATGAGATGTTCCTTAACTTTGACTTGAACAGCTCTGTGGAGTTCACCCTGTTGTACTTCTGTATGTATCTGAATGTTTCTATCACCTTCAGCTTTCTACCCTGCTTCCTCTGGATCATGTTTTGACCATTGCATGGCTTTCAACCTGTCTCTACTTTTCCTGAAATGTAGGCTTCGGAATTGCACATAGTGCCACAGGCGTGGTTGAAATAGTGACCTGTACAGCCATGGTGACATTATTATTTACCTTATGTAACAAGTGAATCCGCACCTTATGCATCCTAACATCCTGCTTATCTTCCCACATGCTTTACTGCATTGGGAAGAGATTTTTTACGCAATTTATCCTCCGGGGTGTGGTATACTGGAGGTTTACCGGCTGGTGTGGTTCAGTCACGGCGCGTGATGACTGAACCACACCAGTGTGGTAAATCCTCAATATCACACCTGGAGGGATACATTTTTATTATACAATGTCCTCGTTCTGTTTTTGGAAAAAAAGAAAAAGTTTGTTTTTCTTTTTATTTTAAATCTTTTTTTATATTTTTATTGTTGTGCGGGGGCCGAGGAAATAGTCCTCTGATATGGGCAATCGTGAGAGAGAGAGAGAGAGCGGGAAGACACTCTGAGAGTCGGGTAGTAAGCGGTACTGGAGCCGGAGCAGAAAAAAAATGGAAAGTGTAGAGGTATATGATAAGCAGTATCGGAGAAGACATGGAGCGAGGCTTCAGTTATGAGCGGTTTAGTACAGAGCTGCGGTTTGTGAGCTGTAGGGAACGTGGTGTCGGGTAATTAGAAGGGACTCGGGCTACAGGGAGAAACATGTCTGGGGAGGCGGCAAGGATGACTGTCCCATCCAGGAACTGATTTAGGCTCAGTACAAGGTGCTGTTTTTTTTCCTTTTTTTTCACTTGAGTATTTTTTCTGTCAATTGTTTTGGGAGAGCAGTGTAGTTTATGTACTTGAGTTGTGGTCTGGACTTGTGGAGCAGTTTAGTGGGGAATAAAGATGGTGGGTTTATGTTTTGATTTTGGGGGGTCGTACTGATCTTGGTAAAGGGGTTGGCTGGCACCTTTTCGGATTTATAATGCTGAAAAGGTGCCAGCCAGACAATCAAAATAGAGGATTTGCCTCATTCGATTTACCACATTGTATAGTAGAGTATTGCTAATTATCACACACAGGTCCCTGTTTTCTTGAAGGCTTTGCCCTTACTCCATTAATGCAATAATCCTTACATGGATTCTGCTGCCAGTAGGGTTGCCACCAGTCCGTTTTTTTAACCTGGTAATACAGTTTTCGGGGTCCCTATATGGTAATCAGATTTTGCTCAGTGATAGTCAGGTTTTTGACCCATTTTGAGTGGTCACATATATTTAAAACAGATTTTGTCACATCCTTCATTGTTTCAGCTGCATTTCCTGCCTCCCCTTCCCTCACTGCTCCTCGGCCATACTTCCCTACCTGCTCCCTCACTCCTCCCCACCCATACCTCCCACCTTTCCTATCATCGACAAGGCCTCTGGCTGCATTAATGCGCTGATCGCTCTACTAACTTCTAAACTCTTCAATTTATTTGTTACTTAGAACCTTGTACCTACCTTGAAGCGTTTGTCTCAACCTGATTATACCCTTTATAGATCTATGCTTATACCGACAAGGCCCCGGCTGCACTATTGCCTAACCCACTTTCCTAACTTCTAGCCTTTTGAATCACTTAGTTACTTGTAACTACAGTACCTTGAAACATATGTCTTCAGTCCTGATTGTACCATTCATAGCACTATGATTATGCCTTTTGTAACACACTGCACCCTGCTTTCTTACTGTACTTTATTGTGTGTTATTTTTATATCGATGTGGAACCTTTGTAAATGAGCTCCCAGCACAAGTTCTATTGTCAATATAGCTTTCTTTGCAAAAACAGTCATCCTGGGAGGTGTAAAGTATGACCATTAAAACCATTAGCAGTTCTGGGGGGGGGATAGGGCGATTAACTCATTGCCCTCTAGTAATTGACCTTGCCTCATGACTGGGGGTCGTCACTGTGTGCTGCATAATCTCTGCTGATAATGATAATGGCATACTGTACAGCGGAGTGTGTTGGTGCGTACTACCTCCACACCGCGGAGGGCCCGAGTTGGTGGGACCAGGGGGTCAGCGTGACTGGGGTCGATCCGGATGGAGGGGCTGATTTTCCGACCCCTCTGCCCGCCCTCTCCTGCCCCCCCCCACAGGAGCCGCCATGCCCATGCTGGAGGAGTGCCACTCGACTGCATAGATTAATTGTTCCCCACGCCCTATTGGAGGGGAATTATGGGATCAACCTATGCAAGATAGCGACTGCGGATTGCCCTGCTCTCCCCTCACTTGTTGAATGGGACTGGGGTACCCAGGGATACGGGTGGTTCCCACCCTCTCCCTCCTAACTGATAGCCCTAGCGGTGATCCTTTGCTTAAGGCTAATCTTTATCTATTACATCCTCTCAAAGGATGATCACCGCCTCTCCATATGGCGTCTTATATTTTTCCCCTATTTTACTTTTGTTTTTTCCCATGCATCCTGTTTAGACACTGTAGATGTCTGGAGGACCCCTACCAAAGGGAAGACTCCTCCTTGGAAGGAGATTTTTCTCTCCAGGGCCTAGAAATGACCCTGCTCCATAGAAGCACTAGTTTCTGTTGCTCCGACATTGTGGCCCAGTTAGCTGCAAGCTGGAATCTGTTACTAGTTAGGTTTTTAATGTTAGTAAATGTTGAATCCCTGTTACAAGTTAACTTCTTACAAGAAGTACCTGTTATGAAAAGATTGTATGAATGTCAAATTTGTTGTTGTTCTAATAACTTAGTCGACTGTCATTATGTACATGGACCAAGAAAACCTCTGATAGAGGACCCCCGGGCTGATTTGATTGTTCAGGGGGAGGAGTGGGGACCCGTTGGCAGTGTCTCACCCCAATTTAGCCCATGACCTCTCCGCATTTGAAACTCCTATCCCATAACATTAATGGCTTAACTTCCCCAATCAAGAGATCCAGAGTCCTAGCATACCTGAGGAAGAGTAGATCTGATTTGATCTACCTGCAAGAAACCCACCTAAACTCTACAGAACATGCCAAGTTAGCACAGCTGAGTCACAGTGAGGTATTTTACTCCTCTAGTGGTAGTGGTAGGCGCAGAGGAGTGGTAATTATAATAACCCCACATACCCCCTTTACTCCGGGACTTCAATGGGCGGACTCTGAGGGTAGACTTATTATTGTACAGGGCATGATTGGAGCTAGGCAAGTTACCCTGGCGAATGCATATTTTCCTCCTGGTCTCCCTATCTCTCAGCTGAAATCACTCTTGGATAAAATAGTTCAAATGTCCAGAGGGATTCTTCTGTCGGCAGGAGACTTTAACCTCCTTCCAGATGCTGTTCTAGACTCCTCCAATCCATGCCCCCCAAGGCAAACAGCTAACCAAAAACTTTTCAAGAGATTTACACAGGAGGTGGGCTGGTGCGATGTTTGGCGCCATGCACACCCTCAGTCACGGAACTATTCCCACTACTCCTTAGTGCACAGTACCTATTCACGCATAGACCAAACCTATACCCAAATTGAGAACCTAAGCATATTACAGGATGCACGGATGGGTGATATAGCCCTTTCCGATCACGCTTGGTTACCTCCTGGGACATGGGACTACAACCCAAAAATACCCAATGGAAACTTAACCCTTACTATCTCCGATCCAAGCAATTTCAAGAATTCCTTCTGGACAAAATTAGGGAAATTGTTGGAAATAATCCCCCAGAAAACTCAACCCCTGCAATACACTGGGACACAGTGAAATCTGTCCTCCGTGGATATATAATTCAGCACACGGTGGAACTAAACAAACGAAGGAGGGAGCAGAAAACTAAATTAGAAGACACATTGCACTTTTTGCAAATGGCTCATAAACAAGGAGATACTTCAGTTTTCTCTCAATTACAACAAACTAAGTCAGACCTTGATCGCTTAGCCTTACAACAAACAGAGATTGCCTTAACCTTCTTGAGACAAAGATACTACGAAGTAGGCCCTAGAGCAACAAGGTTATTAGCCTATCAGATCCAAAAACAAAAGAAGTCCTCAGTTATAACTACTATCAGACACACCTCCCATGGTCAACTGCTAACTAAATTGCACAATATCACAGAGGCATTCACTTCATACTACTCCACTTTACATACTCCAGAACAAACTTCTACTACCCAGCAAATAGGTCATTACCTCCATCCCATTAACATGCCTAAACTCTCAGACCTACAGAGGGAAATCCTGACCAACCTGATTACAGACATTGAGCTGACCACTGCTTTAGCCAGAGCGAAAACCCTAAAGGCCCCTGGACCAGATGGGTATGGAATAGAGTTCTACAGGCCAACTAGATCCCAGGTTCACCATAAACTTTTGAGACTATTCAATTCTATCCTGGAGGGAGACTTAACCCCATCCTCATGGTCATACGCGACCATCTCAGTTATCCCTAAACCAGGGGAAAAAAAACAACTCTGTAGCTCTTATAGACCAATTTCAGTTCTAAATACTGACTATAAGCTATTTATGTCTATCCTGGCTCACCGCCTAGATTCTTTACTCCCCCAACTTATAAATAGAGATCAAACTGGCTTTGTGAGAACCCGATTCACCATTGTTAATATTAAGCGCACCCTCCATTTGACTTATAAGATGTATTCTACTAACACTCCCTCAGTTTTAATTAGCCTTGATGCCAAAAAGGTGTTTGATAGGATGGCCTGGCCATTCCTATATCAGGTTCTCCACAAAATTGGGATCCCTCAAACCCTAATTAAGGTCATACAAAATATTTTTGCTACCTCCAGGCTTGTGTAAAGATAGATGGACATCACTCTAGGTATTTCCAGCTTGGTAGAGGGACCAGGCAAGGCTGTCCCTCTCCCCGCTTTTATTCGCTTTATTCATAGAGCCCCTCGCGCAGCATATTCGGGACTTACAGAATCTCACTGGAGTCACCCTGGGAGGTACAGAGCACTGAGTTGCGTTGTATGCTGACGTCGTGCTACTTTACCTCCAGAACCCCGAAAAATCACTCCCAGCAAAAAGGCAGCTTCTGGACGAGTTTGGACAGGTGTCTGGATACAAGCTTAATCTCTCCAAAACTGAGATCCTTATATTCCACTACTCCCTGTCCTCCATTGTACAAAATCTATTCCCCTGCAACTGGACTCTGACTAAACTGAAATACCTGGGTATCCAACTGTCTCAATCTCCAGCAGACTACTATAAAAACAACTATGCCCCCTTCACCTCTCAACTTAAAACTGACCTGGCCACCTGGAACACATTGCCACTAAGCCTCTCCAGAAGAACAGAACTAGTTAGAATGTCTTCCCCAGGGCCCTTTACCTATTCCAGAATGTTCCCATTCCCCTTACAGACAAAACATTCCTGATATGGAACCGCTCCATTTCCAGATTCATTTGAGACCTAGAGTTCGCCTTAAGGTGCTCACCCTCCCAAGATTGGAATGGGGGCTTTCACTTCCCGACCTCTGGCTTTATTATAATGCTGCTCTGCTTACACACCTGATGGCGAGGCAGAATGGCATAACTACCCCACACTGGGCAGAAATTGAAATGTCTCTTATTAATAATAGGGACTATTTCAGGAAAATATATGGGCAATACGGCGAACCATCCCCTTCAATCCTTATGAATCTGTGGATAATTCATTACCTAAACACTTGGAGAACTATAAGGAGCTCACAACATCTAGAGCCCTTTTTACCTCTTATATGCCACATAGCAAGCACAGACCAGTTCATTCCTAATAGAATGGATCAAGGGTTCTTGGTGTGGGAAAGACTGGGCCTGATATATCTCTCACAGATCACAACTCAGGGGAATGTACGACCCTTTACTGAAATTCAAACCCAATACAACCTACCTCGCAGGGACTTTTATAGATTTTTACAGCTTTGCCACTATTATGACTCCCTGCCTATCTCTGCTCGAACGCCTGTGCAGATATCCCCCCCCGATCAACCTTCAGGTTCGACAGAATAATTCCCATGAACATGGACACCTACTCTCAGCATACTACCACTCCCAAAAAGCCCATCAACTAACCATTACTGATAATATTAGACTCCAATGGCAAGAGGAGTTAGAGCACCCCATTACCCCAGAGGAATGGCAGAAAGCATGCCAATATGTTGCTAGGCTAACCAGCTTCCATCAGTGGCATGAATACACATGGAGATATTTCAGAACCCCTATAATCACTAGTCACTACACCCAATCTGGATCAGCAGCCTGCTGGTGTCAATGCGGAGAGGTCAGAGCGACTCATTCTCATATTATGTGGACCTGCCCTAAACTCCAGCCCTTTATAATAGCTCTCCAGGCTAACCTGCGAGAACTCTTTGGCCCGCAATTTCAACTAACTGGGGAACTATATCTCTTACTATTAATCCTTAGAGAACTAAGAAAACCCTCTACTAGATACCTCCTTCTCCTTCTCCTCACGGCAGCCAAGAAGGCCATTACAAAGGTATGGTTAACCGCAAAAATCCCAACCATCCAAGATTGGTGGCAGATTACTAAACACATATATTATGTGGAGTGGATAACTCATAACCTAAATGACCAAGGAGATCAGTTTGATTCCAGATGGTCCAGATGGCAGCTATACTATATATTACAAGATGACTCCTTTGTCCCTTGAGTCTCACTACTGGGGGAAGGAATCTTTAAAATAATTATAGTCACTCAGAGTCCTTCTAAGCCCTGGCAGCTGAATATTCACCCACTGTTCCCTCCCTAAATCTATTCTACCAGCATAATTGCCTTCTTCCTCCGCTTTCCCTCCTTTTCTCTTGGAGATGATGGGTTGGGGTGCTGAGGGGACGCACATGGATGGTCGCCCCTCCTCCCTCTTCACCACCTCTCTCCTTTAGGATGTACTGGTTGATGGAAATAAGAAAATTCTCACATGCAAGAACATAGAATGGATCACTAACAAATATGAAATTTTTCTTTTTTAAAGCTGTAGATCTGTCAGTCCTCTCTACTCAATATTAATTGATATAGATAGATATCTTATAATGAGCATGGAGTAATTAGAACCTATTCTCCTTTTTATCTAAATTATTGAGGCTAATATAATAGAAACCTCTATCATAAAGTTATAAACCTACTGTATTATTGCTTTCTGGAATTGACTCCATAATCATCTGTAAAGTCTGGATTTTGTAAACAGTCTGATATGTCGACTATGTAAGCTAAAAGCTTAATAAAAATGAAATTATAAAAAAAAAAAAATAGCAGTTACTTAGCCTAATCTTTTCCACTCTGCATTTTAAAGCAGCACTGCAGAAACGCTGGGTAAAAACCTTTCTTAACAGTATAAGACTCTGTTAGCTTCCTCTTTCATTTGCTGGTAAACTTTTCTATCGCTAATATAATTCAAGCATGTTTAAAGGCTCTAAATTAGTTTTTTTTTTCCCTCTAGAGAAAAGTGTGCTCACTTCTTTTGGCTTCAAAATAATATTGTGGACATGAAAAGGAATTGAATCAATACATGAAGTACACACTACAGGAAACAAGTAATGTGTTTATTATATATGATTGTATACTATTTACAGTACAGTATACTCCACTTAAGTGGGACACAGGGACATCTGCTTAATCAGGAATCTCCAATGGGCACAGAATTTGCAGCAATGTAAACTAATGGAAGTCCTATTCTTTAATTAGGATGGGTAACCTGCTTAATTGGGATGATTACTATGAGCTGGACAAAACATTTCAACTGATTATCAGGTTGGCTGAACCTGTTGGCAGCAGTTAATGCCCCATTAATTGATCACGCTATAAAAGACAATTGCAGCTCAGTGCAGCCAGGTGTTAAAACCATCAAACCATTCATGAAAATGACAGGGAAGCGTGTGCATTTGCCTCTAAACCAAAAGGTTAAAGTGTTAGAAATGCTCTAGGAACCTAACACTTCACTCTGAGTTGTTGTGAAACAATTCGGCATCTCGAAAAGTCAAGCCGGCCGAATTTCTCAAAACAGAACCAGAATCCTGACCGAGTGGAACGAAAATCAAAACCCAAACAGAAGATGCAAATGTGAAGGTAAGGATACTTTAGTGGAGGATGCCCTTCACGTTTGGTTTTCTCATGATGTTAGTCAAGGTGCCAGACTATCGGGTCCTGTGTTAAAATGAAAGGCAAGTGAGCTTGTAGCTCATATGGAACATGAGTTTGAAGCAACTGACGATTGGTTGTCCCGCTGAAAAGTGAGAGACATAACATTGTTTTTAAGAAGGAGCATAGGGACAGGATGGATGCTGATGTTCCTTCAGCCGCCGAGTGGGTCACACATGTTCTGCCAGGTCTGATAGCCGATTATGCCACAAACAACATCTGGAACATGGTTGAGACTGGAGTCTTTTACTGTGGTTATCAAGACTGGGGGCACACACATAAGGACACCGATTGGTGGCAAAAAGGTGAAAGATCACATCTCCCTGCTATGTTGTTGTAACTCACAGCAGACCAAAAAAATGCCTTTAATGGTGAATGGAAAGAGCCACAGACCTTGGTGTCTACCAAAGGATTCAAACTCTCTTCCAGTGATGTACACCAATAGCGCCAATGCCTGGATGACAGGATCTGTTTTTGCAGGCTGGCTGGCTGATTGTAACATGAAACTGTGGTGGAAGACTAGGTTTGCTAGCAAAGGCACCTAGCTTCACCTGAGCTCTTTTCTTCTAGGTTTGCTTGTAAGGAAAGAGCAAGGAACAACATTTTCAGAACAAGATTAAGGCTTCTTTTTGCTAGACAGAGTTTCTGTTTGTTACTATTTTCTTTTGTTCTCACAAGGTTTTAATACTGTGTTTGCTTACATTTTACTGCTGTAATCTTCTCTGATTCAGATTGCTGTTACAGGGTATACTTTTTGCTGCATTATTACAGGATGTGCCTACAGGTTTGTTAATGTTTTGTGCTTACAGATTACGGTTGTAATCTCTAATTCAAATTGTTTTTGCAAGGTATGTCTTCTGTTACTGCTTTATTTTTCTCTGTAGCAAATTATTTTTTGCAGGGTATATCTTCTGTAAAATTGTTACAGGTGGTGCGTACAGGGTTTGCAGTTCTTATCTATCATTAGGATAAGCTTTCAGGCTACTGCATTTGTTGTTGGTTGATTATTTTTGCTCTTACCTCCTTGTTTCTTTCATCCATGGTTCTTCCTTTTCAGCAGGGGAAGGGCCCAGCCACCAACCCCCATTCCCAACCACCTCATGCTACACTCCTTTCACAGAGTAGCACAGCTGTGACATTTCCTGTAGCAAAGCAGGAAGTGGAGGATCAGAGGGGTATCCACACAGTGACCTTACTTACAGGGGCACAAGTAATTTAACTTGTTACAACAAGACAAGTTGCACAAAAACAAACAAAAAAGGAAAATCTAACTTTTGCTTTCATTTTCCTCCTTCTAATTACTCAGATCAGGATATAAACTCAACAGCTCAACTGGAATGGATATTATTAACTGCAGGCACTGTGGGACACTTTTCAAAAGGGCAGTTATACAGGATTTGGGATGCTGTCCTACATGCTGTACCACTGGAGATCTATGGGCTCAGCTCCAGGCAGCATGGGCAGAGATTACTCACCTCAAATTGCATATTCAGGAGGAAATATAATATAAGAACCAGCTGCCATTTCCCCAACATCCAACTGAAGCATCTCGACTGCAGTGGATAGTTGGTCCGGGAGGTTATAAGGTGGTTAGGAGGGGCAAATCGAGTGCCCCATCACTCAGTGCTCTCCAATAGATCACCTACACAAACCATATTAAAACTACAAACAGGTATCTGCCTCTGTCTATCTATCTAGTGTCAGTGCTCTAGGCTCAGCAGGTTCCACACCCGCCTCTGAGGCTGGGAGATCAGTAGGCTGTGGGTTCTATCCCCACACCAGGCTTTTGGGTTAATATCCCAATACTGACACTGTAGTGCAGCATGAGGGGGATGCTGTACTCCTGAGGTGCCGTCTTTTGGATGAGACGTTAAACCGAGGTCCCGTCTGCCTGTTCTGGTGGTTGTTCAGGTGGACATTAAAGATCCCATGGCACTTCTCGAAAAAGAGTAGGGGAATTCCCCAGTGTCCTGGCCAAATTTCCCCCATTCACTAAAAATACCACCAACAGCTTAATCTGGTTCAGTTTCAGTTGGTTAGCATCTGAATCCCACCTCCCCCTCCCCAGTTGCCCCTAAAAAAGGGACTGCTAGTCTCAGTGGGCCTACTGGATCAACAAAATTCAATAAATAAATAAATCTCCAAAACCAAACAAAGGGGTAGAGGACACTGCAGAGCAGGACACTGCTATACAGGAGCTAGTGCTACAAAACTCGCTCAAAACAGGGACCAAAAAAAAGGAAAAAGGAAATCCAAAACACTTCTGATCATAGGAGACTCCATGATTCGGGGAGTTGATACCTACCTCCACTTGGTTGTAATAGTCAGATGTCTCCCACGTACATCAGCATGGAAAGACACTTACCACATTGTCAAAATCGTGCAGGAAACAGAAGAAAACATTGATGTTCTGGTACACATAGGGACTAACGATCCTGCCAGCTGGTCAGTTGTTGAGACCAAGGAACACCTGACCAGGTTGGGAGACAAACTGTTATTCATTTCATACAGCATGTCCTTCTCTGAGATCCTGCCGGTCTGGGGGGGGGGGCAGATGGATGGAAGGTCAGAGAAGGGGAGATGGGGAGCTAAACATGTGGCTCAAGGGCTGGTGCTAGGAAAAAGGACACACATTTGTAGGTAACTGGCAACAGTTTGGGAGGCGAAAGTGTTTTTAAATTTGATTGACTGCATCTGAGTAAGGAAGGAGTCAGTGCATTGGGGCAGAAGTTTGATGTCCTTGCAGAATATTTAAACTAGCCAATGGAGAGAGGGATGCAGCACCCTGTACATCAAACAGGAAAAACACCCCTTCCCACTCAGCTAGTGATCAAACAAGAATTCACCATGTTTATAGTTTATTTGCATCACCAGGTAAGGAAAAAAGGCTGGCTCTTCATATGATGCACAGGGGAAACGCTGGACCTCACCCAACAACTAACAAACCAAAATCTGGCCAATGGGAAATCATGTAGACAAATGCTTGCAATTTTGGAAACAAGATCCCAGACCTGCAGGTAACAATGACAGAGGCTAAACTGGTCATAGTAGCCATTAGTGAAACACGGTTTACCAGTAACCACACTTGGGAGACTTCAGTACCCGACTATATACTGTCCTTTTTTTTTTTCTTTTAGTTGTTTAACCAGGAGTAGCACACTAAGCTGAAAGCTTTTTTACAGTTGTGACCTGGGAGCACAGGGAAGTTAAGTGACTTGCTCAGGGTCACACAGTGTGCAAGTGGAAGTTGCGGGATTCAAACCCAGGTCTGGTCTGCTGGATGTCACCAGATTTGCAGCTCGGAGCCTTAAACCACTGCACTATACTGCCTCCCCAGAAGAGACCGAGGTGCAAAAGGGGGAGGGAGGAGTAGCCTTTATGTCAATGAAAATATCAAAGCCACAGAAATTCAGAATACACATAAGGAGTCAGAAGAACTGTGGGTCACCCTGGAAACAGGAAATGGAACAGCCATACAAACTGGGGTTGTCTACAGGCCTCCAAACCAGGGGGAAGACATAGACACATTACTGTTTGAAGATATACAAAACATGACAGCTAAAGGGGAGGTTCTGATAAAAGAAACATAGAATTTGGTGGCAGATAAGGACCGCTTGGCCCACCTAGTCTGCCCATTTCCCTACCTGATGGATAAGCTGCAGATTCTAGTTAACCAACAGCTTACTTCCTCCTACCCCCCACTAGAACTGCTTTATGTCTGTCCCATGCATTCTTGAATTCTCCCACTGTGCTTGACTCCACAACCTCCTAAGGAAGGCTGTTCCATGCATCCACAACCCTTTCTGTGAAAAAATACTTTCTAACATTACCTTTGAGCTGTTCCCACCTCTATCTTCAAATTGTGCCCCTTTGTTCTTGCACATCGCTTTTTCTGAAGGATGCTACCCTCTTGGACTTTGTTAATTCCCTTGAGGTACTTGAAAGTTTCTATCATGTCCCCCCCCCTCCTTCCTTTCCTTGAGGGTATACATATTAAGCTGCTTTAGTCTCTCTCTTCATATGTCTTCTGGTGTAGACCCTGCACCATTTTGATTGCTCTCCTCTGAACAGCCTCCACTCTGTCTATGTCTTTGCGGAGATGGGGGGGTCTCCAGAACTGCACACAGTACTCCAGATGGGGTCTCACCAACTGTCTGTACACACTACTGCATCGAACGCCATTAAAGTGTCATTAAAAACCTATTAAAAGTTCCATTACATTTTCCCATTAAATTGCCATTAATAGGTACATAAATAATGACCAGATTAACAGTAAATTTAATGATGTTTTCATGCCATTAAAGTTTTAATAGCCATTAAAGTTAATGGTATTTTGAATGGTTACTCAGTCATGAAATGAGTGGCCATTAATTGTTAAGTGCCATTAATGTAATGGTCTCGAACCCATTACTTTTCTCTGCCATTAATTATTTTAAATGGTCTTTTTAATGGACTTCAGCCATTCATTTTGCCTACCATTAAATAAGTAATAATACCCAACAGGGTGGGTGTTATTGGGATATAACAGACCGCCCAGGGGTGTAATGAGACCTGACGCCACAGGCGGAGGGCCTTATAGCCCCTGGAAGGTCCATTATATCCCATAACGCCCACCCTGGAGGGTATTAATACACTTAGATAATGGTCTGTATATGACTTTTTTTTAAATATACCAGGGTAACAATATATATTTAATAAAAATAAAAATAAAAAATGTAACTTTTGTAGTAAAATAGTGCCTGTAGTATTGGAGTCACCACTGGAGGGCGCAGCTTTTATAAAAACTAGGTTGTTTATATGAGGTTGTGCTCTGTGTTCCCCTTACACACACACACATCAGTAGGGATTAGTTAATTCTATCTTCTTTAATCAGCGTCTGTTAAAACACAGGAAAGGATAGCGTGCTGAGAGGTAAATTTTTATGGGCTTTGAAAAGAGCCGTGACTGGACAGTACGTATGTCAAAGCGCACTGTCAGTTGACATCAGGCATGAATGGAAGTAGTGTTTTGGAAACGAAAGTACATTAATTTAAAAAGACAATGTTTTTGTGTATTGTTGGGATTATTTTTTGCAGGGAAAGTGTGGCTGAACTGAGGAAGAGTGCTAGCTGTGTGAGCGTATCGCTCTCGGTGGAATTGCCAGTTGTTGCTTGGGGTTGTTTTTTTGTTCCGTTTTTTTTTTAATGAATGAAGGAGGAAGTAGGCTTCATTTTGGTGACGGGTTGCTGTTTTTAGGAGGAAGATGTCCGTTTGTCTCTTTGGTAGTTTGTGTGGTGTTATAATGTGTGGCGAGGTTAATCTCGGTAAATGAGCGAGGGAGACATGGCAGTTGCTTAGGTTTTCATTGGTTTCAGAATTCAGGGTTGCCCCAGGATTTCCTAAGTAATGGGGCATTCCCAAGTGGCACTCGTTTAAAGCGGGCCATTGTTAAGAAATAACGGCCCGGGTGGCAGGCTGTTTCAGCCAATTAGGATACGAGTTTCAGTTTAGGCATTATCTAATGCCAGTTAATGGCTGTTACATGTGCCATTAATATCACCATTAAAAAGGCCATTAATGTAATCCGTATTTGGAATCAGTGCAGTGATGGCCATTAAACTATATATATATATATGTGTATATATATATATATATATATATAGGATATGACATGGCCTGACTGAAGATATCATATTTATCTTCACGAGAGGCCAATGATATCATGATATCTCACGAGTGACAAAGCCATGACTGAGATATCATGATGTCATTGGCCTCGAGTGAAGATAAATATGATATCTTCAGTCAGGTCATGTCGTGTTCTGTTTGTATAATGTATGTTTTGGGCTGCACTCAACAAAAGCTCCAGATGTCCACTTATTACAATCCCCTACATAGAGGTGATGGCTATTTCAACACAAAACTGCAGTATCTCTACCAACACAACAGATGCCATATGTTGTTGAAAAAATATATATGTGGTTGATCCTGCTACTTTAAAATTATTATAAAAAATTTTTTTCTGGATTCTGATTGATGTAGTTGTGGCTACCCCCAACACAACTCTCCATACCCCGCTGCTCCAAAACAGCAGATTACATATATTATGAAAAAAAATCTGCTATTGCCACTTTAAAGTTACTTTCATAATACATATCTGGGTGATCCTGTTTGCATCTTCAAACAACTCAATTATTGAAAAACATACTTTATCTGGTTGATCCTGCAACTTTCTTTTATCCACCTGCAACTGTAATTTAGCGTGACCGAGCGCTATGCCCTGAAATGTAGCGTGACCGAGCGCTAGGCAGATTCAAATGTGAAGCACTGTAAGATATTTCTAATTAGGGAGCCTGTGCTATAAAACTTAGAAAATGCATCCTTTTCTGAATGCTGCCTGTGTTTTGTGAAAAGAAGCTGCCGACAGTATTGAGGGAAAAGCGAGTGAGACAGCACCTTCACAACACCAGACAGAAGCACGAGCATGTGTTGATATGCAACAGACACGCGTGCTTCTGTCTGGTGTTGTGAAGCTGACGTCTCACTCGCTCTTCCCTCAGTACTGTCGGCAGCTTCTTTTCACAAAATACAGGCAGCATTCAGAAAAGAATGCATTTTTTTCAAGTTTTACAGTACAGGCTCCCTAATGAAAAATATCTTATAGTGCTTCACATTTGAATCTGCCTCGCGTTTGGTCACGTTACATTTCAGGACATAGCGCTCAGTCACGTTACATTACAGTTGTAGGTGAATAAAAGAAAGTTGCAGGATCAACCAGATAAAGTATGTTTTTCAATAATTGAGTTGTTTGAAGATGCAAACAGGATCACCCAGATCACAGAGATGTTTGTGTTGGGAGGGGGGGCAAGCTTATAAAGGAACACAGCAAAGATATCTGGATGGAAAGAGAAAAACTTTCACTTTCATTATGATGACGTACAGGAACGTGAAGATATCAGTGATATCTTCACATGAGACAATATCATTTATATCTCCATGACCTGGCACAGATATTACTTTTTATCCTGCTATTTATCCCAAAACATACATTGTATAAATATATATATATATATATATATATATATACACACACTGTATATACATATGTATATCATAATTAATGGCATCCACCCCATTAAGTTACACCACTAATACCCCATTAATCGGTACATAAATAATCATACCATTAAATGTTTTCCACACTTTTAATGCCCATTTGTCTTTTAATGGTATTTTAATATTTTAATGGTGCCATTAATAACATAATATGCCATTATGACCGATGACTTTTAATGGCCAATTAATTGCAGTGAATTAAACCCTGGCTGTTATGCACGAGAATTTCACCATTAAGTTGGTTTTTGATGAGCTAATTAGTGTTACAGAAAACAGCGATGCAGAGCAGTACCCAGCAGCATGCATTTCCATTGAATATAGAGTCTGTATCATTATGTGACAATAACCACACTGATTTCATTCTTAGCTGTTTACATCCTACTTTTTTAAACCTCAGGATTGCATTGTGGTTATTGTGTGTTTCACATAATTAAGATTGTATGTATATTGTGTAACATATAAACTCCAAGAAGTATTTCATTTCCTCAACAGTAATGCAATTGATCTTCCTGAAGCATAAGCATAAGCTTTGATTGCCAGAGCACCTTGAACACATTCAGAATTCAGCTTTGTTATGGTATCTCTGTGACTTTACTGACAAATGTCTCATGTTACTTAAGTCAGAGTGGTATCGTAACAATGCTGTACATTTCTCAAAATGGATTGATATGAATGGTTTGCAACACATCAATTGTCAACATTTCAGCAGACATAAGAAATAGCATCAATAATGTGCAGTAGCTTTTCTATATAGGTTTTATTGCTTTTCGTAATGCTGTCACAAAACTTTGCATTTGTAGTATGCATTAATGTCCAAACATTATGTTCTGTAAGCTACAGACTGTCCCATGAATGTGACTGTACTTGCAGATTTTATATAAAATCATGGTACTGTATATAATTTCTAACCCTCAAATAGTATTTGTAAGGAAAAACAGAAAGCAAATATTTGTTCTCCACACTTGCATTAACTTGTTGCAGAGTTCTGCTGTATGTAACCATTGACTTTCATGTACAACTGGGAATGCTAGGCACACGCATACAGTATACTGTACAGTCACTCTTCTTAAAACTACTAAATGGTGATTGCTCAAATTGAATATTGAAAGTGTATGAGCTGTGACACTATTGCAAATGTAAGTCAGTTCTAACCTGAGTGCTTTTTAAACCAAGACATACTGTATGATTCCTGTTCACTGCAAATACTTGCTGCTGCTGCTGCAGTTATGAACACCTTATTTTGTTCAAATAAAAATATGTTTATACTTTTTTCCCTAATTTCTGTGTAACACCATTTTTTAATTTGGTGCAATGTGATAACACCAATTGACAGGATATGACAAGCTTTCAAATTCAAGAACATCAGGTACGTTAGTTGTGATTTTGTTTCTTTCGGTTTTATGTTCCTGTTTTGCATGTTACAAAGTGTGTCTTGTACATTTCTCACTGCCCACATGACGTGAGTCAATCAATAGCTACTGAGTTGTCTTTGATATTGTCCTAAAAAAAATATTTAATTTTCAATATGCCAGGACCCACTGTTAATATTATCATTTAGGTGATATAATTAATCAATTCTGATTGACATTCACATAGTGTCTCAGCTAGACACACACACACACACACACACACTCTAAAGCAAGCATGACACTTGCACCAGAAGCAGTGCTACATGCCTGTGCCCCATTGTGCATGATCAATGTTGCCTCCAATTACATTGTCCTTGCACAACGGGGCTGCTGCACGTGGCGGTGTGTGGGCTGTCCTGTGTCATATGTGACTGACACTGTGTGTGTGAGTGTGTGTGCATATGGATTCCTGGTTCTGCAAAAGACAGATGAAAATATGATGCAAGGTAACCAGGCCCCCAGTTCCTAACACAACATTTTCATCTGAATTTTTTGGGGCAAGAAATATGGAAAAAAAATTGATGATTTAACAATGAGATTCACAGAGTGTCCCATAGATATACACAGACAGACAGACAGACACACACACACGGAAACACACACAGACACACACTACAGCACGCATGACATGGCCACCAGAAACAGTGCTACATGCCTATGCCCCATTGTGCATGATTAATGTTGCCTCCTTGCATTGGTCAAGCATAATGGGGCTGTTGCATGTAGTGGTGTGTGGGCTGTCCTGTGTCATACATGACTGACAGTGTGTGTGTGTGGGGGGGGACTGTATGTGTGTGAATATGGAATCCTGATGCTGGAAAAGACAGATGAAAATATAATGCAAGGCAACCAGGCTCCCAGTTCCTAACATGACATTTTCTATCTGAATTTTGTTGTGCAAGAAATACAGAAACAAACTGATGATTCAACAGTGATATTCACAGAGTGTTTCACAGACACACACACACATACACACACACACACACACACACACACACACACACACACACACACTACAGCACCCATGGCACAGCCACCAGAAACATTGTTACATACCTATGCCCCACTGTGCATTATCAATGTTGCCTCCTTACATTGACCAAGCACAATGGGGCTGCTGCATGTATTGCTGTGTAGGCTCTCCTGTGTCATACGTGACTGACAGTGTGTGTGTGTGTGTGTGTGTATGTATAAAGGTAATCACAGCATGTATACTTGAATGTTCCCTGCCCCAATGCACAATGCTGTCAGATATCAAAACTTAGTAAAGCATACATTGTTCCTGTAGTTCCTTAAAGAACAATCCAGCATCTTGCATATTAAATCCCTTGTTGCTGTACTGTACAATGCCATCATTTGCTAATATCTGCCATACACAGAAATCCATATTTGGATTGTCTTGAGAATCAAAAGGGTTGATTGTCACCATTGGTTTTGTTATATTCTTTGGTTCTATCATTTTACCACTTTCAAGTTTCCCAAATAGCTTGTAACAGCTTTTAACTGATGGCACAGAATTCTTCTTTTCTAACACTCCCAAGTATAGTTCTGCATTGTTCCATTCCATAATGACAATAACATCACTGTGTTGTTCATCATTTCTAAGTGTTGTTTCTGTTGTATGTATTTCTTCTCTGCAGCCTTTTGTTTCACCATGCTTCTTTAGATGCTTGCTTGTTTTTTTTCTTGGTTTTGTTACATCTGTTGGATTTGCCTCTTTACTCTGCAAGCTGATTGAATTTGACTTTTCTGAATGTTCATCAATTACTGGCTTTACGTTTTTCTTGTCCCAGACAATGAGCTGCTTTATTGAAATATCTGCAAAGGATTGCACATTGTGTGACACCTGTGGTAGTTCATTATAAGATTCTTCATCCTTCTTGATGTTATTTCTGTGTATTACTTTAACTACAACCTCTCCATATTTTGTATTTCTCTGATGTACAAAAATGCCTTCTCCTAAAAGACTTCCTATTTGTCTGTAATCATAACTTGCTGACCAGGGAAAACTATTGGTATTTTGGGTATCATTTCTAAAGCTGCATTTGACTGACCAGAGAGTGTCTTCTTATCTGCTTTGCATCTTCTTTTTCCTTGTTCTTTATCCAATAAGTACTTTCTATGATTCTGTAGGTGTAGACTTAACCTCTGCAACTTTAGGTCTTTGTATTTTGAGTTGTGGTGCTACACGCTCAATAATTTGAAAAAAAAAAAAAACACTTATTTTTTATGATTGTTAATCTTAGACAGTTGTGGTGCTTTTCTCCATATATTGGCAGCCTCTGCTGAATCCCTCAGTACACCATGAAAAAATACCTGTTCCTTATTTGGTTTTCCTCTATGGTTTTTTTTTCCAAGCATTTGCTCTGCAGTATAAGTCTCTGAAGATGTCACTATCGATCCATTAAGGTCTTCTTTTGGTTTATCACAGTCAATCTTTGTTACTTCCGTTGATAAATCACTCGATGAATTCTGTACATTTCTTTTTCTTTAAAAATTGATGCAGTAAGTAACGATCTTTGAACTTTTTAAATATATCATTTATGTTACCTTCACTGAAATGCACGAGCATGTCAAGATCCACATCATTGTCTACAATAAAGGATGGACATTATAATTAGACTGAAATACACAAATATGTGTTGTTATGACTATATATTTCCAGATAGCATTAAGCTGCTAAATAGATGTTTTGTTACATTATGCTTGAAGTACATAAAATGGCAATCATCAAATGTTACCGAGCTGATGCCAGTAGCACATGTCTCCGGAGGTACAGGCAAATATTCAGTGTGAAGATGCCAATTCAGATAAACAATGAGTTATACGGTAACTGGTTGATGTAAAAGAAAATAACATAAATGTCTTGTAAAAGGCAAGCTCACTGTAGAAGTCTGGGAGTGACACATCAACACCTTCCTCTGTCCTGAACCCCCTTCCCAGATCAAGTTTGTAGTTTGAATTGAAAAGTATGGTGGTGCGGTGGGTGCATAACTCTTCCATGTGGGTGGTTTTTGGGGTGAATTCCACCAAACAGAAAAACACAGTTTGAGTTGCGTGTCTTCTTGCCGACTGCCAATGGCGGCAGACATTACATAGATACATAGATACACAGACAGTGTTGGCAGATAAGGGCCTATGGCCCACCCAGTCTGCCCATTTGAGCTTGTAAGTTCAGTTTATGTTTTCCAAGAAGCCTGTTGCCCTTTACCCCTGACCTCCAGAATTCCTTTATGTCTATCCCATGCATTCTTAAATCCCGTGAATGTTTCAGTCCCCACCACTTCCTCTGGCAGGGTGTTCCACTTGTCCACCACCCGTTCTGTGAAGAAATTCTTCCTCACATTTCCTCTGAATCATCCTCCCTCCAACTTCATCCCATGCCCTCTAGTCCTGGAACATCTTTTTTGCTTAAAAATAGTGTATTCCTGCACCCTGTTTCTCCCTGTAAGATACTTGTATGTCTCTATCATATCCCCTCTCTCCCTCCTTTCCTCCAGGGAGTACATGTTCAGTTCCTTCAACCTGTCCTCATAGGACTTGTGATGCAATCCATGCACCATCTTTGTTGCCCTCCTCTGAACCTTCTCTATCTTGTCTGTGTCCTTACATAGGTAAGGTCTCCAGAACTGTACAGTGTACTCCAGGTGGGGCCTCACTAGTGTCTTGTATAGTGGAATTATGACCTCCCTTTTCCTGCTGGTGATGCCCCTGCCTATGCATCCCAGCATCCTATTTGCTTTACCTGCTGCCTTGTCACACTGTTTCCCTGCCTTGAGGTCATCAGAGATGATAACCCCAAGATCCCTTTCCTGCTTGGTACATGCTATATCCTCGTCCCCAACTGATATATTGTGCCAGGGTTTTTGTGCCCCATATGCATTATCTTGCACTTCCTTGCACTGAATTTCAACTGCCAAACCCCTGACCATTCTTCAAGTTTCTGCAGGTCCTTTCTCATTCTGTCTACACCCTCTGGTGTGTCTACTCTGTTACAGAGCTTTGTGTCATCAGCGAACAGTGAAATTCTGCCTTCTAGGTCCTACGCAATATCACTGATGAAGATATTGAATAGCACCGGTCCCAGCACTGATCCCTGTGGTACCCCACTGGTCACTCTTCCCTCTGTGGAGTGACAGCCATTTACCACCACCCTCTGTGTCCTGTCACCCAGCCAGGTACCTACCCACCACACTACTGTCCTGCCCACACCCATATTCCCCAGTTTGTGCAATAGTCTTCTATGTGGCACAGTGTCAAAGGCCTTGCTGAAGTCCAGATAGGCCATGTCCACTGCCCTCCCCGATCCACCTCCCTAGTCACCCAGTCAAAAAATTCAATGAGGTTGGTCTGACATGACCTCCCCTGGTGAAACCATGCTGCCTTGGGTCCTGTAGTCCATTGAAAACCAGATGTTCCACCAATCTCTCCTTCAGTAATGCTTCCATGATCTTCCCCACTACCAAGGTGAGGCTGACTGGTCTGTAGTTCCCTGCTTCCTCTTTGTTCCCACTTTTGTATAAGGGGACTACATCTGCTATCCTCCAGTCTTTGGGTACCTCCCCTGTTTCCAGTGATCAGCTAAACATGATAGACAGAGGTTCAGCCACCACCTCTCTTAGTTCTTTAAGGACCCTGGGGTGCACCCCATCTGGCCCCATTGCTTTATCAACTCTTAGTACTTCCAGTTCCTATTACATTATACATTGAAGCTGTTACTGTGATTCCGTTTGACGACTTTGTTGTTGAGCCATCATCATAGAGTCGATTGACACCTTCAAGTAGTTAATGGTTATTATCAATGCTGGCACTGAAGGCATTTTCATACTAAGTAGGCAAAAGGACATGAGAGGGCATGGTGTTACAATGGATATGGGTACATATATTACTTAAAAAAGGAGACACTTTTTCACATTTAGTGTTCGGTCAGACTAGAACACTGTGCTAAGAGGATTTGTCCAGTTAGATAGTGAATAGTTTTAAAGGAGATTGTCTGATTGAGAGGTGGGTATTAATTGTGAATTTGATGGGAAGTTGCACAGATGGGGGCACACTCAATCAGACCTAATGGACCATGTTGCATGTTTCTTCTGTCAAATTCATATCTTTCTCTGTTTGTTCTCTAACTGTGTGACTGGTGCATCATGTTTGCTAATCAATCATATCACTAATTGTTTTTCCATAACTGAGTTCAACACTTTCTGTTCTAGGTACATCAAGGGATATTATGTTGACAACAAAAACTGCACATTTTTGTTCCCATTATTTGCCTTCTGCTGCGTTGATGCCCTCCACACTAATGCCTATTTACGACAATGTGGCATTCAATGCCATCTTCATCCTGATTCAACAAATGCTGTCTATGTCTGCAGTGCAAGAAGAACTGTTATTAAACTTCAAATGTGCAAGACAGTACATACTATTTAAGTACAAAATAGTTAGCCAGTTCAGTTATACTGATCTATGTAAATATTTTGTAACTCAGTTTACAATAACGTTTTTGAAATGAAATGTCATGTATGAACTTTAACCTTGGCATCAGAGTAATAAATTGAATGTTTCAGGTATACCAATTACCACAATGGCCTTTTTTCTTTCTGGTTTTTGTCATTAGTTATGTTATTGGATGTCTGTGTGTATGTGTGGTTGTGCGTGCATCTGTGTTTACATGCTAGTCTGTTTTATGTTGCTTATTAGTGTGTGTGTGTCTGTTTGCGTGTGTGTGCAAGGTAAGAGAAAGGTTGTATCTGACTTACAGTCATGTAAGATGGGATAAACAAATCATGTAGCAGCATGGAGATGCTGAAGTAGTGAGGGTGAGTAATCAGTGAAGTATTTAATATTGTGACCATCCAGTGTGGGTGTTAGATGTGTTTGTGGGGGTGGGATAACTCAATCCTGATTACGTAATCACACCATGCACCTATATTGATATAATGCACCAAGCAAGAGAGGAATATAGAATGGGTGTGGGGTGGCTGGTTCCACCCATCACAATAGGACACAGAAATTGGTGTTATCACATATGAAGCAAACCATATGAGAAATCAGTGTGAAAATCTAACAGAATACTATGGTGCATAAGAAGGGGCATAATCAGAAGTGTAGTGGTGATGCCACTACTGTATATATATAAGTGGTGAGGTCTCATCTGGAATACTGTGTCCAATTTTGGAGACCTCATCACAGTTTGGTGATGGACAGAACATAATGGAAGCAGCGCAGATAACAACAACAAGCATTTGTCAATGCCGAATGTTTGCTGGCATTGGCATTGGTAGTGTAGGAGTTACAGAGCTGCATACTAGGAATGGCAGTGAAGTATAGAACTGAAGCCAAGCCCATCACCACCCTGCAGATAGTGACAGGCATTGGGGTGTGCCTCTGGGTCATCAGGCATAACGGCCACACCATTTCATCACACCCTACCTTGCAGACACCGACAAGTGTCATGGTGTGCCTTGGGGTCTTTGGCCCTTATGCGCACCCCATTCCATCAGGAAATATGGTGAGATGGGTGCGGTATAGGAGAGTGGGGTGAACTTTGGGGCCGAAGAGTCCAAGGCACACGCCTTGATGCCTCTCACTGGCTGCAGGGTGTGGGTGGGGGTGGAATGGTATGAGCATTGCAGGCAACAATCCCAAGTCACAGCCCTGATGCCTGTCATTCTGTACAGGGTGGGGCATTGTGGTTGGAAACCCTAACGCCTCAGGCATTCGTTGGTATTTTCACTCCAAATTTTCAACATGTTTTTTTTGTGACCCCCACCTCATGAACAGTGGCAATATCAGTTTGTTAGCTGAAAGCTGCTTTTGCACAGTGACTATGGCATTTGGCACCACAGGTGCAAAAACACATTCCGAACAGGATGTGAAAAATGACAGCAGTACTGTTCATGGGGAGGTGTAAAAAATGGCAATGTGTAAAATCTGCTGTGAAAATATGAAAAAAAACTGGTGAAGTCACGAGCGTGCATAGAAACTGTGCAGCACACACCCATAATGTAACTAGTTTGGAGATTTTTTACAACAGATTGTTAACACAGGCATTTTGGAACCTCCGAACATGAACAGTTTCAGTGTGATTTTCTTTATCTGTCCCGAACAATGATTTCCCACAGCGACCATGCATTTCTGCACTGAAAGTGTGAAAACACATTTCGGCCATGTTGTGAAAAATGACAGCTGTATTGTTCATAAGAAGGTGTGGAAAAATACCACTGGTGAAAATCTAGACTGAAAATATTACAAATTCATGAACTTACGAGGATGCGTGGAAACTGCGCAATGCTCACTCATAACACAATCATTATATGGAGTTTTGTCACCAAATTTTCAACATAGCCATTTTAAGATCTCTGCTCATGACTAGTATCACTGTGATTTTCTTAATCTGTCCCAAACATTGTTTTCGCACACTGACTGCACCATTGTGTGCTACATGTGCGGAAACACATTTTGGGTGAGATGTGAAAAATGGCAGCTGTACTGCTCATAAGAAAGTGTGGTAAAATGGCAATGTTGAAAACCTGGCGTGCAAATATTACAAATCCGCAAACTTGCCAGCATGCGCAGGAACTGCGCAACATGCGCTCCTAAAACAGTCATTTTTGGGAATTTTTTCACCAAATTTTCAACATAACCATTTTAAGACCTCTCCTCATGACCAGTGTCACTGTGATTTTCTTAACCTGTCCCGAACATTGATTGTGCACACCAACTGCCCCATTGTGTGCTACATACACGGAAACACATTTTGGGTGACATGTGAAAAATGACAGCTGTACTGCTCATAAGGAGGTGTGGTAAAATGGCAATGTAGAAAATCTGGAGTGCAAATATTAAAAATTTGCGAACTTATGAGCATGCATAGGAAGTGCACATCGCACGCTCGTAAAACAGTAATTTTTAGGAATTTTTTCACCAAGTATTCAACATAGCCATTTTAAGACCTCTGCTCATGAACACTGTCACTGTAATTTTCTTAATGTGTCCCACTCATTGATTTTGCACACCGACTGCACCATTGTGCGCTACATGCGTGGAAACACATTTTGGGCGAGATGTGAAAAATCACAGCTGTACTGCTCATAAGGAAGTGTGGTAAAATAGCAATATTGAAAACCTGGTGTGCAAATATTACAAATTCACAAATATGCCAGCGTGCACAGGAACTGCGCAACGTGGGCTCCTAAAACAGTCATTTTTGGGAATTTTTTCACCAAATTTTCAACATAGCCATTTTAAGACCTCTGCTCATGAACACTGTCACTGTGATTTTCTTAATGTGTCCCATTCATTGATTTTGCACACCGACTGCACCATTGTGCACTACATGAGCGGAAACACATTTTGGGTGAGATGTGAAAAATGACAGCTGTACTGCTCATAAGGAGATGTGTTAAAATGGTAATGTCAAAAATCCAGAGTTTGGATACTAAAAATTTGCAAACTTATGAGCGTGCATAGGAACTGTGCAACGCACACTCATAAAACAGTCATTTTTAGGAATTTTTTTATCACATTTTCAACATAGGATTTTTGAGAGCCCACCTCATGAACACTGGCACTGTCATTCCATTAATTGGTCGTGAAAAGTGATTCTGTGCAGTGACCGTGAAATCACCCTTTGAGCCCAATTTACACCATGACAGTGACAGAATTTATGAGGAGGGGTCCCAAAAACCCCATGTTTAAAATTTGGTGCAAAAAGTCCAAAAAATGCCTGAGATATGCATCAAAGTTGAAAAAAACCCTATTACATTATACAGTTTTCCAGCATATCCTTAGTTCATGGTCAACTTTGAAGAGTGCAGACATGTTTCCGGTCCACCAAAGATCGTCGCGCCGGAGTCTGGAGGTAAGTATGGGGTGAGGGGGTGTGGGGAGGCAGTGTGCAGAGTGGGTGGGCGCATGTGGGTGAGGGGGCCAATGAGACCGCGAGGGACCGTTTTTTTCTTTCAGGGACTTTTTTTAATGGAGGATGACACGGGACGTTTGCACCCAGCGTGGCATTGGGAAGGCTGCTTGGGGGGTCTGGAGCTGATGGGAGTTGGGCACCCCCATCGGCCATAACAGTTTCTGCCATTCTGGGGTGGGCTCCCAGTGTGGCACCTGGAAACGTTTTGGGGGGGCCTGGAGACGTGGAGCTGATGGGGGATTTGGCACCCCCATCTTCCATTGCATTGTTTGCCATGCTGGGGT
Source organism: Neoceratodus forsteri (assembly GCA_016271365.2). NCBI lineage: Eukaryota > Metazoa > Chordata > Ceratodontiformes > Ceratodontidae > Neoceratodus > Neoceratodus forsteri. Next base: position 1,342,610,617 of record CM057450.1, on the reverse strand, counting down.
GGGCTCCCAGTGTGGCACCAGGAAGCTTGTTTTTTTGAGGAGGGCCTGGAGCCGACGGGGATTGGGCACCCCATCGGCCATACAGTATGTGCATCGGGGAGAGCACGCACGAGCACAAGCACACAAAATGCAGTGCTTGCATGCCTGCATGAGGGGGAGAGAGCTCTGCTCATTGAAGCAGAGCTCTCCCTTTAAACTGTATGCCACTGCATCCAGTATCTCGGATGATGGCACTATGTTTCTTGCACATGCGTGCAAGCAAACGTAAAAATGATACATGGACTGCACCACAAGTATTTTGAGTAAAGAGTCAAGTAGCTTAACATCTATTCAGTGGAAGAGAGAAGTGAGAGAGTGGATATGATAGGGTCTTTACCATACCTTACAGAAATAAATATGGTACAGGTGAGGAGCATTTTTTGAGAGAAGAAATTGCACAAGGACAAAGGTAAATTCCATCATGTTCCATGTTATGATAGCGATCAAAAAACAGCAATTGCTATCATAGCAAATGTATATCGCCAAAAAGCACTTTGGCAATATACATTTGTAAGTAACCCAACTTCCGGCAGCTGAAAGTGTTTTTGTGGGTGTGCTGTGCCACCACTTCCCCCCTCATGGGGGACTTCATCCCCCCGCACCCCCCTAAGTAAGGATTCTTAACTCCAAGGGGGAGTGCACATTGAGGATGGGGCAAAACACAATGGCAGCAAAAAAAAAAACAACAACCGCAAGCAGCCACAAAGCAATCACCCCCAGCAGGTCCGGAACCCAGTGCCTGCTGCACTGTAGCCAACCACCCTCACCACCATACCACAGGGCTGGCTTGGTTGCAGCAGGCACGCTCATCTACCTAAACACTCCCTCCTATCCATCCCCTGCACCTCCCAATTCCTCCTCTTCTGGTCACTTTCCTCGCTAACCCATCACTACCATTGCAGAGTAGCTGATGATGATAGTGCTATAAATGTCACTGTTTCTACAGTCACTCATTTATAATCACTATCATCATGGGCTACCATTCCATCAGGCTGTAGGAAGGGAGTCTTGAGGTGAATGCTACGAAGTATTTGTTCACAGAGAGGGTGCTGGATACATGGAACAGCCTACCAGCATAGGTTGTTGAAGGTAAAACAGTACAGGAATTGAAAAGCGCAAGGGAGAAGCATAAATGCACCCTGCTGTACAGCAGATTGGGGGAATGGTAGTCCAGAAATCAGTAGAGACTGAAAAAATAAGCATGGAAATGGGCAGACTAAGTGGGCAGTATGGTACATATCCACCAACAGATTTGATGTTCCCTGAATTGAATTAATGAAACCTCCTATTTTGGTTAGTTTTCTCCACACCACACTACGGGTATACAGTACCTGTGATACCTACTGTCCCACTGCTGCATGCATGAGAATAAGAATAATCACATAATCTTGACGCCTCAACACAAATTCTAAATTGTTCTGTGATCATGCCATCCATCCTACCTTGACTATTAATGTTTTGTGTTTCACCTGTGCCACTAACCCTCCTCTTCACTAAGAGTTGTATGTGTTTATCAGTGGTACATCTTCCTTCTCCCCTGCCCCATTTTTTGCTTTGGGGGTGTCCATTTGAATTCACTCACTGTAAGAAACTCTGTAGATTCCGTTCAGTGTCCTGTGGCACTACATACTTGTCTCCTTAGACAGATTAAAGACGGTTGTACTATGTGATAGTAAAGCAAATGAAGTTTGTAGAATGCAATAGGGAGCAGAAGGAAGTTTTGTCTCAAGAAGGGTGCATGGTAATCTGAACTTTAATGTATCTGGTCTTAACAATCATTCATTTTTTCATAACACTACATGCCACATTTATAAAATAATTGTTGCATGACTGCAATACAAACCTCAACTGTTGAAGATGCAGAACTCCTCCATTTAGCAGACGTCCAAAATATTACACATGACTGTATGTAACAACCAGAAAATGTACCTGAAAACAACAAGGTTACAGTGAGAATACGTCCTACCAGTGTGACCCTCAGGAACTTCAGTTATTGGAATAAATTAATGATGTATGTAAAGTACAATACACTGATGGGACACAGTGCTGTTCACAGAATGGGAAAATATAATAATATTACAGACAACTGCTAATGACTACAACAGACCACATGACAGTACCAGGGTGATTCATAAATTGGCGGACTGTAACAGGATTGTTGATATGGTGGGCATTCATCTGGCAGGTATTCAACACTGCATGGCTGTCAGCCTGAAATGGGATATCAATAAGAGATAGCTGCTGGAGTGTAATGAAACATGGACAAGAACAAGGAATAAGAAGGTGAGATGGAGAAAAAAAACACAGATGGCTGATGCAGGAGGTGATGGAGGCTTTCAGGGACAACAGATAGGCATTTTGGGGACTACAGAAATAAGGAGAACAACAGACAAATGTATACAAAGAAGTCCATGGAGGTTAACATGCTGGTCATAGTGGAGAAGGCATCAAGAGAGCTGAGATTAGCACAGGGCATAAAGATCAGAGAGAAGTACTTTTTCACATACATCTGTGACGGGGAAACATAATGATCAGATAGTGAGGATAAAGAATGGGGGGGGGGCTGGGTGGAGAAGGGGAAGGACCAAGTAGAGACAGTAAAAGATTACATCTGATCTGTGTTAATGAAGGACAAAGGAGACAGGCACCACTTCAGAGAAGGAGTGCTGTGCAGGTGGTGGAGGAGGTGACTGATACGGGGATCATAGAGGACTGGGTGATGAAAGGATTAAGTATAGTGACATATGTGAAAAGCACCAAGTCTGCACGTCATTCACCCTAGGGTACTTAGGGAGTTATCTGAGCTTCTGCCAGGACCATTGGGTGACCTGTTCAATACCTTGGTGGACACAGGATGTGTGCCAGTGTATTGGAGGATGTCACACATGGTGCCCATTCACAATATTGGACCCGAGGATGAACCAGGCAAGTACAGACCAGTAAGCCTCTCATCAATTGTGGCAAACCTGATGGCGACGATAATTTCCCAGTTACGTTATTGTAGTACTTTGTTGCTCCTTACCCGTAAACGTATTCAGTACTCACCACTTCCTCTGACAGGGTATTCCACTTGTCAACCACCCTTTCTGTAAAGAACTTCTGCCTTAAGTTTCCTCTGAATTGCCCTCACTCTAACTTCATTACATGCCCTCTAGTCCTGGAGCATCTTTTTTACTTGAAAATAGTGTGTTCCTGTACCATGTCCATGTCCATGTTCCTCCCACTACTGTGGTTGCATGTCTCTCATATCCCCTCTCTCCCTCCTCTCCTCCAGAGAGCACATATTCAAGTCCTGCATCCTTTCCTCATGGAACTTGTGATGCAATTCCTGTAATATCTTGGTTGCTCTCCGCTGACCCTTCTATACCCTATTTCCTTACATAGGTAAGGTCTACTGAACTGTAACGTACACCCCAGGTGGTGCCTCACTAGTATTTTGTGTAGCGGAATTATGATCTCCCTTTTCCACCTCTTGATGCCCCTGCATATGCATCCGAGCATCCTATTTGCTTTATCTGCTACCTTTTGCAAGGTTTCTTACTTTAAGGTCAGCAGAGATGATAACCTCAAAGTCTCTTTCCTGTTGTGTGCGTGCTATATCATCACCCCTCAACTGATATGTTGGTCCATGTTTTTGTGGCCCATATGCATTATGTTGAATTTCAACTTCCAGACCTTTGAAACATAGAAGCACAGAAGCTGGTAGGCAATCCCATGCTTCCACCACCCTTTTGGTGAAAAATAAATTCATCACATCACCCATTAATCTGCCTTGCTCTAATATAATGCTGTGACCTCTTGTCCAACTATTGTTCTACTATAAAACATGTCAGACACCTTGTTAATGCCCTTAAGATGTTTATATAACCTCACTCCCTAAGTTGTTCATATGTGTTTTGATGCTGGACGTATGCCCCATTTTTGTTTCCCTTTTCTATAGTGCCTACATTTTCTTAATGTCCTTGTGCAGGTGTGGCCTCTGCATGCAGTACTCCAGATGTGGCCTAACACTGGGCTCAGAAGGGGAGGCCCAGAGGTGAGAGGGGCCTGTGGCAGTGGGGATGGGAGGCAGAGGCTTTAAGAAATGAGGATGCTACGGAGTCACTGAGATTTTTTTCAAAAGGCCATCCGGTTTTGCAGAATGTGCTGACTTTAAATCCACACAGTACCTCGGAATTGGCTCAGAACTATCCTATTTTATGGAAAACACCTATTTTCCAGTATCCTGAACTTGTACAGTATTTCCATGATTTGTCCCACATTTTCAAGACTGCAGTACCCTATATTTAAGACTAAAGGCTGATACGGGTGTTTAAAGATGTGCAGTTTTATTTCTGCTGTTGCTTGGTCTCCCACAGTACATGACAGCATTTAACTCATTTGATTGAACATGGCCATTTTAAATAAGGTTCAGCAATGTTTTGACACTTTTTACTTATTCTTTGTTATCCGGGTAAGGAACACTAGGCATAATTGTCTGTTTTCAGGGGCGACTTTGGAGCTTTGGGCTGGTTAAGTGAGGTGCACAGACTTGCACAGACTTGCACAGTATGCAGGTGGAGGAATCAAAACCAGGACTGCTGGATGTACCAAGCTCATTATTGTAACCTCTAGGCTATACTGCCAGACACTCTTAAGTAATCTTGCTCCACTCCACGTGTGCTCCGGCTCCAGAAAATCAGCGTCAGAGTGGTCGTGCTATAGGGTGGGCAACTGGATGTGATGGTGGGGTGGAGTGGGGGAGAGTGTCTGTACTGGTGAGGCAGGGTGGGGACAGTGTCTATACTGGTGGGGCGGGGTGGGGAGAGTGTCTGTACTGGTAGGGCGGGGTGGGGAGAGTGTCTGTACTGGTAGGGCGGGTGGGGAGAGTGTATGTACTGGTGGGGCAGGGTGGGAGAGTGTCTGTACTGGTGGGGCGGGGTGGGGAGAGTGTCTGTACTGGTGGGGCGGGGTGGGAGAGTGTCTGTGTTGGTCCCTTGAGGTGGGGATAATGGCAGTGCTGGTTTGTTGGGGGAAGGTGAAGAGTGGCATGGCTGTGAAAGAGTGTCCCTTGGGGTGGGGAGTGTGGCTGTGATGGTCCACTGGGGTGGGGAACAGTGCCATAGTCCCTTGGGGTATGTAGAGATGCCATGCTAGTATGTCATGGTCAGCAGAATGGTCATACTGGTGTGCCTGGGTGGCCACTTTAGCCTGGTACTGGTGTACTGCTGCGCTGACCTGCCATGCCATCTTCTGCCACAGGACAACTGCCTTTCTAAGTGTCTGCCATAGTCTTGTACCATTTTTTTTTTTTGGTGTGGGGGGGGAATAGCCCTGTTGCTGTTGTTTTGAATGGGAAAGCAAGTGAGGGAAGTTGGAAGTGGGTAGTGCATGAACTGGTATTCTTAATTTAAAAAAAAAATCAATAATGTTTTTGATAACTGTTATTTTGAGTGTGTGTTACTGTAGGCCAGGTCAGTCCATCGCTACTGTGGTCTCTTGTTTTTTGTAGCTAAAGACAGGCCTGGCAGGTTCTATGTGTTTAAATGAAATTGTTCTGGCCTTGGTTGCTATGAGGGAGGAGCGGACAGGCAGACCAGGACAAAACCATTGTTTTCAACATGTATGCCACTCCGCTGGGTCTGTACCATGTTCCTGTCGCTTGTCGTTAATGGTTGCCAGAGGGACGGGCTGGATAGACTGGCACACATGCTGGAAAAAATGGTTCTGGCCTCTGGTGATGGAGGAGGTGGGGGTGAATGGGCAGAGTGGCACAGAACTAGTTTTTCAAATGGGTATGACAGCCTGGTGGGTCATGCCATGCTTATCCACCCTCATACAAGGAACTGTTGAGCACTGAAGATAAGTGTCTCTGTCCACATTTTTTTTCAATTGTTTAACCAGGAGTAGGGACTTAGGGACTGTTTGGAGGTATGAAATCCTACAGTAGAAAAAATGTGTATGTTTATGAAGTTTGACATTACTGTGTGGTTCAACAAGATGCTCTGTGGTCTGTCCTCCTTATTTAGCACCCTGACTTGTGACCCAGCAAGCACCACCCTGGGGCAGGGGGAAGGGCTGTTGTTTGGTGGTCTCAGGTGGTTTGCTGGGCATGTGTCTAACTGTAGAATGCATTACTTCATTTACTGTGTTGTACTGCCTGGACCTGCTTCACCCTGTCTATATCCTGAACGTGAACATGGTTTAAAAAAACTCATTGTTTGGTTGTGTGTCTGTGTGTAGAAGAACAGAGACACACACTACAGCGAAAAAAAAGTTACGAAATCACATCAAACTGAATCAATCATGTTTCATGTGTGCCATTCAAAATTGTCGGATGAGACAATTTGAAGTAGTTGGTGGGGGGGGGGACATTCCAGGCAAACTGGGCTACCACAACCAGGCCCAGCACCCACTGTCATAGGTGATGCTAACAAAAACCAGTAACCAAATACTTACCTTTCAGGGTGGATCGTGTGGCTGTGCATGGGCATCTGGAGGTGCCATTCCAATAGACTACCTGTGATATCTGTTCTCTTATGTGGTGTGGTGGCACTGCCTTGGTGCCAAGGTACTTAGTATTTGCTTTGATGGGGTTGGGGAACTACAGAGATGCTGATGAGTTCTTAAAAGAGAGCTACCACCGGAAGTGAAGACCCAACCGCTGTACAGATTGTGGCTTCACCTCTCTGGTCCCCCTCTGTAGGCAGCATATATAATAAATAATGGTTGTACCTAATCACTCAAACTGGCAAAATCTCTGTTGCACCAGGCATTTGAATTTTGGCACTCGTGAACATCCCGTGCTCTCGCTCATGAACTGCTCACACTACCTTGCCCTTCCTCACTAATGCCTTTATGCATGGAGATTGAAGTTTATATCTCCAATGCCCTTTTATAAATCACATGGGTGTGTCTGGGGCAGCAATGCTCTGCCTATTGAGGAAGGGGAAGGCACCATCAGCTTGTATTGTTATGAGCAACAGCACATTATGTACAATGGCACACCGGAGGATGTACCAGTTTGTACTACTAATCACGCACATTAACACTAATGTATTTATGATGACTGCATGGGGAGTGGGGGGGTTGGAGAGATGAAGCCCTGATCTGTACAGCGGTTGTGGCTTTAATTCTGCCTGTTGAACTACTTTCATGACTTTGCGCTCCGACATGAAAACTAAGAGACTCCATTTTCATGAAAACAAAGTCAGAAAGTGAACAATTTACTGTGGGTTTAATTCTGGATTGGTTTATTACATGATAATAGGTTGTGTGTCATGCCACTAGCATCCTCATTAATCACTTGTGTATTTTTTTGTAATCAGATGCACCTTGTTTACAAATAAATCAATTCAGGGAGCTAAATGTTACATAGGGACTGAACCAACGGAGTCCACTTTGGTGTCTGGTGGTTCAGCATAATTCATGTCTGAGCCGTGACAGAGAAGCTTGGGTACATGTCACTGGGCAAGTACTGTTGTGATGCCACTACGACCATGACACCTGAGGGGTGGGGGCTTCAGTGCTGCACCACCTGCCTTCACACTACAGGAGTGGGGGCTTCAGTGCTGCACCACCTGCCATCACACTGCAGGAGTGGGGGCTTCAGTGCTGCACCACCTGCCATCACACTACAGGAGTGAGGACTTCAGTGCTGCGCTATCTGCTGTCACACTACAGGAGTGGGGGCTTCAGTGCTGCACCACCTGCCTTCACACTACAGGAGTGGGGGCTTCAGTGCTGCACCACCTGCCTTCACACTACAGGAGTGGGGGCTTCAGTGCTGCACCACCTGCCTTCACACTACAGGAGTGGGGCTTCAGTGCTGCACCACCTGCCATCACTCTACGGGAGTGGGGGCTTCAGTGCTGCACCACCTGCCTTCACACTACAGGAGTGGGGGTTTCAGTGCTGCACCACCTGCCATCTCACTAGAGGAGTGGGGGCTTCAGTGCTGCATCACCTGCCATCACACTGCAGGAGTGGGGGCTTCAGTACTGCACCACCTGCCTTCACACTGCAGGAGTGGTGACTTCAGTGCTGCACCACCTGCCTTCACACTACAGGAGTGGTGACTTCAGTGCTGCACCACCTACCATCACACTACAGGAGTGGGGATTTCAGTACTGCACCACCTACCATCACACTGCAGGAGTGGGGACTTCGATGCTGCACCACCTGCCTTCACACTACAGGAGTGGGGGCTTCAGTGCTGCACCACATGCCTTCACACTGCAGGAGTGGGGGCTCAGTGCTGCACCACATGCCTTCACACTGCAGGAGTGGGGGTGTCAGTGCTGCACCACATGCCTTCACACTGCAGGAGTGGGGACTTCAGTGCTGCACCACCTGCCTTCACACTGCAGGAGTGGGGACTTCAGTGCTGCACCACCTGCCTTCACACTACAGGAGTGGGGGCTTCAGTGCTGCACCTGCCTTCACACTACAGGAGTGGGGCTTCAGTGCTGCACCACCTGCCTTCACACTACAGGAGTGGGGGCTTCAGTGCTGCACCACCTGCCATCACACTACAGGAGTGGGGGCTTCAGTGCTGCACCACCTGCCATCTCACTACAGGAGTGGGGGCTTCAGTGCTGCATCACCTGCCATCACACTACAGGAGTGGGGGCTTCAGTGCTGCATCACCTGCCATCACACTGCAGAAGTGGGGGCCTCAGTACTGCACCACCTGCCTTCACACTACAGGAGTGGGGGTTTCAGTGCTGCACCACCTACCATCACACTACAGGAGTGGGGCTTCAGTACTGCACCACCTGCCTTCACACTGCAGGAGTGGGGACTTCGGTGCTGCACCACCTGCCTTCACACTACAGGAGTGGGGGCTTCAGTGCTGCACCACATGCCTTCACACTGCAGGAGTGGGGGTTTCAGTGCTGCACCACCTGCCTTCACACTGCAGGAGTGGGGACTTCGGTACTGCACCACCTGCCTTCACACTACAGGAGTGGGGGCTTCAGTGCTGCACCACCTGCCTTCACACTACAGGAGTGGGGGCTTCGGTGCTGCACCATCTGCCGTCACACTACAGGAGTGGGGACTTCGGTGCTGCACCACCTGCCTTCACACTGCAGGAGTGGGGACTTCGGTGCTGCACCACCTGCCTTCACACTGCAGGAGTGGGGACTTCAGTGCTGCACCACCTGCCTTCACACTACAGGAGTGGGGGCTTCAGTGCTGCACCACCTGCCTTCACACTACAGGAGTGGGGGCTTCAGTGCTGCACCACCTGCCATCACACTACAGGAGTGGGGGCTTCAGTGCTGCACCACATGCCTTCACACTACAGGAGTGGGGGCTTCAGTGCTGCACCACATGCCGTCACACTACAGGAGTGGGGACGTCAGTGCTGCACCACCTGCCGTCACACTACAGGAGTGGGGACTTCGGTGCTGCACCACCTGCCGTCACACTGCAGGAGTGGGGACTTCGGTGCTGCACCACATGCCGTCACACTGCAGGAGTGGGGACTTCAGTGCTGCACCACCTGCCTTCACACTGCAGGAGTGGGGACTTCAGTACTGCACCACCTGCCTTCACACTACAGGAGTGGGGGCTTCAGTGCTGCACCACCTGCCTTCACACTACAGGAGTGGGGGCTTCAGTGCTGCACCACCTGCCTTCACACTACAGGAGTGGGGGCTTCAGTACTGCACCACCTGCCTTCACACTGCAGGAGTGGGGACTTCAGTGCTGCACCACCTGCCTTCACACTGCAGGAGTGGGGGCCTCAGTGCTGCACCACCTGCCTTCACACTGCAGGAGTGGGTGCCTCAGTGCTGCACCACCTGCCATCACACTACAGGAGTGGGTGCCTCAGTGCTGCACCACATGCCTTCACACTACAGGAGTGGGGGCTTCAGTGCTGCAGCACCTGCCTTCACACTACAGGAGTGGGGGCTTCAGTGCTGCAGCACCTGCCTTCACACTGCAGGAGTGGGGACTTCAGTGCTGCAGCACCTGCCTTCACACTGCAGGAGTGGGGGCTTCAGTGCTGCACCACCTGCCTTCACACTACAGGAGTGGGGGCTTCAGTGCTGCACCACCTGCCTTCACACTACAGGAGTGGGGGCCTCAGTGCTGCACCATCTGCCGTCACACTACAGGAGTGGGGGCCTCAGTGCTGCGCCATCTGCTGTCACACTACAGGAGTGGGGACTTCGGTGCTGCACCACCTGCCTTCACACTGCAGGAGTGGGGACTTCGGTGCTGCACCACCTGCCGTCACACTACAGGAGTGGGGACTTCAGTGCTGCACCACCTGCCTTCACACTACAGGAGTGGGGCTTCAGTGCTGCACCACCTGCCTTCACACTGCAGGAGTGGGGACTTCAGTGCTGCACCACCTGCCATCTCACTAGAGGAGTGGGGGCTTCAGTGCTGCATCACCTGCCATCACACTGCAGGAGTGGGGGCTTCAGTACTGCACCACCTGCCTTCACACTGCAGGAGCGGGGACTTCAGTGCTGCACCACCGGCCTTCACACTACAGGAGTGGGGGCTTCAGTGCTGCACCACCTACCATCACACTACAGGAGTGCGGGCTTCAGTACTGCACCACCTGCCTTCACACTGCAGGAGTGGGGACTTCGGTGCTGCACCACCTGCCTTCACACTGCAGGAGTGGGGGCTTCAGTGCTGCACCACCTGCCTTCACACTGCAGAAGTGGGGGCTTCAGTGCTGCACCACCTGCCTTCACACTGCAGGAGTGGGGGTTTCAGTGCTGCACCACATGCCTTCACACTGCAGGAGTGGGGACTTCAGTGCTGCACCACCTGCCTTCACACTGCAGGAGTGGGGACTTCAGTACTGCACCACCTGCCTTCACACTACAGGAGTGGGGACTTCCGTGCTGCACCACCTGCCTTCACACTGCAGGAGTGGGGACTTCGGTGCTGCACCACCTGCCTTCACACTGCAGGAGTGGGGACTTCAGTGCTGCACCACCTGCCTTCACACTACAGGAGTGGGGACTTCGGTGCTGCACCACCTGCCTTCACACTGCAGGAGTGGGACTCGTGTTGCACCACCTGCCTTCACACTACAGGAGTGGGGGCTTCAGTGCTGCACCACCTGCCTTCACACTACAGGAGTGGGGGCTTCAGTGCTGCACCACCTGCCTTCACACTACAGGAGTGGGGGCTTCAGTGCTGCACCACATGCCTTCACACAACAGGAGTGGGGGCTTCAGTGCTGCACCATCTGCCATCACACTACAGAAGTGGGGACTTCGGTGCTGCACTACCTGCCTTCACACTACAGGAGTGGGGGCTTCAGTGCTGCACCACCTGCCTTCACACTACAGGAGTGGGGACTTCAGTGCTGCACCACCTGCCTTCACACTACAGGAATGGGGGCTTCAGTGCTGCACCACCTGCCTTCACACTACAGGAGTGGGGGCTTCAGTGCTGCACCACCTGCCTTCACACTACAGGAGTGGAGGCTTCAGTGCTGCACCACCTGCCTTCACACTGCAGGAGTGGGGCTTCAGTGCTGCACCACCTGCCTTCACACTGCAGGAGTGGGGGCTTCAGTGCTGCACCACCTGCCTTCACACTGCAGGAGTGGGGGCTTCAGTACTGCAGCACCTGCCTTCACACTGCAGGAGTGGGGACTTCAGTGCTGCACCACCTGCCTTCACACTGCAGGAGTGGGGGCTTCAGTGCTGCAGCACCTGCCTTCACACTATAGGAGTGGGGGCTTCGGTACTGCACCATCTGCTGTCACACTACAGGAGTGGGGGCTTCAGTGCTGCGCCATCTGCCATCACACTACAGGAATGGGGGCTTCAGTGCTGCACCACCTGCCTTCACACTACAGGAGTGGGGGCTTCAGTGCTGCACCACCTGCCTTCACACTGCAGGAGTGGGGGCTTCAGTACTGCACCACCTGCCTTCACACTGCAGGAGTGGGGGCTTCAGTGCTGCACCACCTGCCTTCACACTGCAGGAGTGGGGCTTCAGTGCTGCACCACCTGCCTTCACACTACAGGAGTGGGGGTTTCAGTGCTGCACCACCTGCTGTCACACTACAGGAATGGGGGCTTCAGTGCTGCACCACCTGCCTTCACACTACAGGTGTGGGGGCGTCAGTGCTGCACCACCTGCCTTCACACTACAGGAGTGGGGGCTTCAGTGCTGCACCACATGCCTTCACACTGCAGGAGTGGGGACTTCAGTGCTGCACCACCTGCCTTCACACTGCAGGAGTGGGGACTTCAGTACTGCACCACCTGCCTTCACACTACAGGAGTGGGGACTTCGGTGCTGCACCACCTGCCTTCACACTGCAGGAGTGGGGACTTCGGTGTTGCACCACCTGCCTTCACACTACAGGAGTGGGGGCTTCAGTGCTGCACCACCTGCCTTCACACTACAGGAGTGGGGCTTCAGTGCTGCACCACCTGCCTCACACACAGGAGTGGGGCTCAGTGCTGCACCACCTGCCATCACACTACAGGAGTGGGGGCTTCAGTGCTGCACCACATGCCTTCACACTACAGGAGTGGGGGCTTCAGTGCTGCACCACTGCCATCACACTACAGAAGTGGGGACTTCAGTGCTGCACCACCTGCCTTCACACTACAGGAGTGGGGGCTTCAGTGCTGCACCACCTGCCTCACACTGCAGGAGTGGGGACTTCAGTGCTGCACCACCTGCCATCTCACTGCAGGAGTGGGGGCTTCAGTGCTGCACCACCTGCCTCACACTGCAGGAGTGGGGGCTTCAGTGCTGCACCACCTGCCTTCACACTGCAGGAGTGGGGACTTCAGTGCTGCACCACCTGCCTTCACACTACAGGAGTGGGGGCTTCAGTGCTGCACCACCTGCCTTCACACTACAGGAGTGGGGGCTTCAGTGCTGCACCACCTGCCTCACACTGCAGGAGTGGGGACTCGTGCTGCACCACCTGCCTTCACACTGCAGGAGTGGGGCTTCAGTGCTGCACCACCTGCCTTCACACTACAGGAGTGGGGCCTCAGTGCTGCACCACCTGCCTCACACTGCAGGAGTGGGGGTTCAGTGCTGCACCACCTGCCTTCACACTGCAGGAGTGGGGACTTCAGTGCTGCACCACCTGCCTTCACACTGCAGGAGTGGGGACTTCAGTGCTGCACCACCTGCCTTCACACTACAGGAGTGACTGCACCACCTGCCTCACACTGCAGGAGTGGGACTTCGGTGCTGCACCACCTGCCTTCACACTGCAGGAGTGGGGACTTCAGTGCTGCACCACCTGCCTTCACACTACAGGAGTGGGGACTTCGGTGCTGCACCACCTGCCTTCACACTGCAGGAGTGGGGACTTCGGTGTTGCACCACCTGCCTTCACACTACAGGAGTGGGGGCTTCAGTGCTGCACCACCTGCCTCACACTACAGGAGTGGGGCTCAGTGCTGCACCACCTGCCTTCACACTACAGGAGTGGGGCTTCAGTGCTGCACCACCTGCCTCACACTACAGGAGTGGGGCTTCAGTGCTGCACCACTGCCATCACACTACAGGAGTGGGGACTTCGGTGCTGCACCACCTGCCTTCACACTACAGGAGTGGGGGCTTCAGTGCTGCACCACCTGCCTTCACACTACAGGAGTGGGGACTTCAGTGCTGCACCACCTGCCTTCACACTACAGGAGTGGGGGCTTCAGTGCTGCACCACCTGCCTTCACACTACAGGAGTGGGGGCTTCAGTGCTGCACCACCTGCCATCACACTACAGGAGTGGAGGCTTCAGTGCTGCACCACATGCCTTCACACTGCAGGAGTGGGGGCTTCAGTGCTGCACCACCTGCCTTCACACTGCAGGAGTGGGGGCTTCAGTGCTGCACCACCTGCCTTCACACTGCAGGAGTGGGGGCTTCAGTACTGCACCACCTGCCTTCACACTGCAGGAGTGGGGACTTCAGTGCTGCACCACCTGCCTTCACACTGCAGGAGTGGGGGCTTCAGTGCTGCACCACCTGCCTTCACACTACAGGAGTGGGGGCTTCAGTACTGCACCATCTGCTGTCACACTACAGGAGTGGGGGCTTCGGTGCTGCGCCATCTGCCATCACACTACAGGAATGGGGGCTTCAGTGCTGCACCACCTGCCTTCACACTACAGGAGTGGGGGCTTCAGTGCTGCACCACCTGCCTTCACACTACAGGAGTGGGGCTTCAGTGCTGCACCACCTGCCTTCACACTGCAGGAGTGGGGGCTTCAGTGCTGCACCACCTGCCTTCACACTGCAGGAGTGGGGGCTTCAGTGCTGCACCACCTGCCTTCACACTACAGGAGTGGGGGCTTCAGTGCTGCACCACCTGCCGTCACACTACAGGAATGGGGGCTTCAGTGCTGCACCACCTGCCTTCACACTACAGGAGTGGGGGCTTCAGTGCTGCACCACCTGCCTTCACACTACAGGAGTGGGGGCTTCAGTGCTGCACCACCTGCCTTCACACTGCAGGAGTGGGGGACTTCAGTGCTGCACCACCTGCCTTCACACTACAGGAGTGGGGCTTCAGTGCTGCACCACCTGCCTTCACACTACAGGAGTGGGGACTTCGGTGCTGCACCACCTGCCTTCACACTGCAGGAGTGGGGACTTCGGTGCTGCACCACCTGCCTTCACACTGCAGGAGTGGGGCTTCAGTGCTGCACCACCTGCCTTCACACTACAGGAGTGGCCAGTGCTGCACCACCTGCCTCACACTACAGGAGTGGGGCTTCAGTGCTGCACCACCTGCGATCACACTACAGGAGTGGGGGCTTCAGTGCTGCACCACATCCCTTCACACTACAGGAGTGGGGGCTTCAGTGCTGCACCACCTGCCATCACACTACAGGAGTGGGGACTTCGGTGCTGCACCACCTGCCTTCACACTACAGGAGTGGGGGCTTCAGTGCTGCACCACCTGCCTTCACACTGCAGGAGTGGGGCTTCAGTGCTGCACCACCTGCCTTCACACTGCAGGAGTGGGGGTTTCAGTGCTGCACCACCTGCCTTCACACTGCAGGAGTGGGGACTTCAGTGCTGCACCACCTGCCTTCACACTGCAGGAGTGGGGACTTCAGTGCTGCACCACCTGCCTCACACTGCAGGAGTGGGACTTCAGTGCTGCACCACCTGCCTTCACACTGCAGGAGTGGGGCTTCGTGCTGCACCACCTGCCTCACACTACAGGAGTGGGGCTCAGTGCTGCACCACCTGCCTTCACACTACAGGAGTGGGGGCTTCAGTGCTGCACCATCTGCCGTCACACTACAGGAGTGGGGACTTCAGTGCTGCACCACCTGCCTTCACACTGCAGGGTGGGGGCTTCGGTGCTGCCTTCACACTACAGGAGTGGGGACTTCAGTGCTGCACCACCTGCCTCACACTGCAGGAGTGGGGCTTCAGTGCTGCACCACCTGCCTCACACACAGGAGTGGGCTTCAGTGCTGCACCACCTGCCTTCACACTACAGGAGTGGGGGCTTCAGTGCTGCACCACCTGCCTTCACACTACAGGAGTGGGGGCTTCAGTGCTGCACCACCTGCCTTCACACTGCAGGAGGGGGGCTTCAGTGCTGCACCACCTGCCGTCACACTACAGGAGTGGGGCTTCAGTGCTGCACCACCTGCCTTCACACTACAGGTGTGGGGGATTCAGTGCTGCAGCACCTGCCATCACACTAAAGGAGTGGGGGCTTCAGTGCTGCACCACATGCCTTCACACTACAGGAGTGGGGGCTTCAGTGCTGCACCACCTGCCTTCACACTACAGGAGTGGGGGCTTCAGTGCTGCACCACCTGCCTTCACACTGCAGGAGTGGGGGCTTCAGTGCTGCACCACCTGCCTTCACACTGCAGGAGTGGGGGCTTCAGTACTGCACCACCTGCCTTCACACTGCAGGAGTGGGGGCTTCAGTGCTGCACCACCTGCCTTCACACTGCAGGAGTGGGGCTTCAGTGCTGCACCACCTGCCTTCACACTACAGGAGTGGGGGCTTCAGTGCTGCACCACCTGCTGTCACACTACAGGAGTGGGGGCTTCGGTGCTGCACCACCTGCCTTCACACTACAGGAGTGGGGGCTTCAGTGCTGCACCACCTGCCTTCACACTACAGGAGTGGGGCTGGTGCTGCACCACCTGCCTTCACACTACAGGAGTGGGGCTTCAGTGCTGCACCACCTGCCTTCACACTGCAGGAGTGGGGGCTTCAGTGCTGCACCACCTGCCTTCACACTGCAGGAGTGGGGGCTTCAGTACTGCACCACCTGCCTTCACACTGCAGGAGTGGGGACTTCAGTGCTGCACCACCTGCCTTCACACTGCAGGAGTGGGGCTTCAGTGCTGCACCACCTGCCTTCACACTACAGGAGTGGGGGATTCAGTGCTGCACCACCTGCCGTCACACTACAGGAGTGGGGGCCTCAGTGCTGCACCACCTGCCGTCACACTACAGGAGTGGGGACTTCAGTGCTGCACCACCTGCCTTCACACTACAGGAGTGGGGACTTCGGTGCTGCACCACCTGCCTTCACACTACAGGAGTGGGGACTTCAGTGCTGCACCACCTGCCTTCACACTGCAGGAGTGGGGTCTTCAGTGCTGCACCACCTGCCTTCACACTGCAGGAGTGCGGACTTCAGTGCTGCACCACCTGCCTTCACACTGCAGGAGTGGGGTCTTCAGTGCTGCACCACCTGCCTTCACACTACAGGAGTGGGGGCTTCGTGCTGCACCACCTGCCTCACACTGCAGGAGGGGGCTGTAGCTGCACCACCTGCCTCACACTGCAGGGGGGCTTCAGTGCTGCACCACCTGCCTTCACACTACAGGAGTGGGGCTTCAGTGCTGCACCACCTGCCTTCACACTACAGGAGTGGGGGCTTCAGTGCTGCACCACTGCATCACACTACAGGAGTGGGGGCTTCAGTGCTGCACCACCTGCCTTCACACTACAGGAGTGGGGCTTCAGTGCTGCACCACCTGCCATCACACACAAGGAGTGGGACTTCAGTGCTGCACCACCTGCCTTCACACTGCAGGAGTGGGGCTTCAGCTGCACCACCTGCCTTCACACTACAGGAGTGGGGCTCTAGTGCTGCACCACCTGCCTTCACACTACAGGAGGGGGCTTCAGTGCTGCACCACCTGCCTCACACTACAGGAGTGGGGGCTTCAATGCTGCACCACCTGCCTTCACACTACAGGAGTAGGGACTTCAGTGCTGCACCACTGCCTCACACTACAGGAGTGAGGACTTCAGTGCTGCACCATCTACCGTCACACTACAGGAGTGAGGGGCTTCAGTGCTGCGCCATCTGCTGTCACACTACAGGAGTGGGGCTTCAGTGCTGCACCACCTGCCTTCACACTGCAGGAGTGGGGCTTCAGTGCTGCACCACCTGCCATCACACTACAGGAGTGGAGGGCTCCAGTGCTGCACCATCTGCTGTCACACTGCAGGAGTGGGGCTTGTGCTGCACCACCTGGCTTCACACTACAGGAGTGGGGCTTCAGTACTGCACCACCTGCCCTCACACTGCAGGAGTGGGACTTCAGTGCTGCACCATCTGCCGTCACACTACAGGAGTGGTGGCTTCAGTGCTGCACCACCTGCCTCACACTGCAGGAGTGGGCTTCAGTGCTATACCACCTGCCTTCACACTACGGGAGTGGGGCTTCAGTGCTGCACCACCTGCCTCACACTGCAGGAGTGGGGACTTCAGTATTGCACCACCTGCCTTCACACTACAGAAGTGGGACTTCAGGCTGCACCACATGGCATCACACTACAGGAGTGGAGGCTTCAGTGCTGCACCACCTGCCTTCACACTGCAAGAGTGGGGACTTCAGTGCTACACCATCTGCCATCACACTACAACATTTGGGGCTTCAGTTCTGCACCACCTGCCTCACACTACAGGAGTGGGGGCTTCAGTGCTGCACCACCTGCCACACTACAGGAGTGGGGCTCAGTGCTGCACCACCTGCCTTCACACTGCAGGAGTGGGGCTTCAGTGCTGCACCACCTGCCGTCACACTACAGGAGTGGGGGCTTCAGTGCTGCACCACCTGCCTTCACACTACAGGAGTGGGGCTTCAGTGCTGCACCACCTGCCTTCACACTACAGGAGTGGGGGCTTCAGTGCTGCACCACCTGCCGTCACACTACAGGAGTGGGGGCTTCAATGCTGCATCACCTGCCTTCACACCCAGGAGTGGGGACTTCAGTGCTGCACCATCTGCCTCACACTACAGGAGTGAGGACTTCAGTGCTGCACCATCTACCATCACACTACAGGAGTGAGGGCTTCAGTGCTGCACCACCTGCTCACACTACAGGAGTGGGGGCTTCAGTGCTGCACCACCTGCCATCACACTACAGCAGTGAGGACTCCAGTGCTGCGCTATCTGCTGTCACACTACAGGAGTGGGGGCTTCAGTGCTGCACCACCTGCCTTCACACTACAGGAGTTGGGGCTTCAGTACTGCACCACCTGCCTTCACACTGCAGGAGTGGGGACTTCAGTGCTGCACCATCTACCGTCACACTACAGGAGTGGGGGCTTCAGTGCTGCACCACCTGCCTTCACACTGCAGGAGTGTGGGCTTCAGTGCTATACCACCTGCCTTCACACTACAGGAGTGGGGGCTTCAGTGCTGCACCACCTGCCATCACACTACAGGAGTGGGGTCTCAGTGCTGCACCATCTGCCGTCACACTACAGGAGTGGGGGCTTCAGTGCTGCACCACCTGCCTTCACACTACAGGAGTGGGGCTTCAGTGCTGCACCACCTGCCTCACACTACAGGAGTGGGGGCTCAGTGCTGCACCACCTGCCTTCACACTACACGAGTGGGGCTTCAGTGCTGCACCACCTGCCTTCACACTACAGGAGTGGGGCTTCAGTGCTGCACCACCTGCACACTACAGGAGTGGGGGCTTCAGTGCTGCACCACCTGCCTCACACTGCAGGAGTGGGGCTTCAGTGCTGCACCACCTGCCTCACACTGCAGGAGTGGGGCTTCAGTGCTGCACCACCTGCCTTCACACTACAGGAGTGGGGCTTCAGTGCTGCACCACCTGCCTTCACACTACAGGAGTGGGGCTTCAGTGCTGCACCACCTGCCTCACACTACAGGAGTGGGGCTTCAAGTGCTGCACCACCTGCCTTCACACTACAGGAGTGGGGACTTCAGTGCTGCACCACCTGCCGTCACACTACAGGAGTGGGGGCTTCAGTGCTGCACCACCTGCCTTCACACTACAGGAGTGGGGGCTTCAGTGCTGCACCACCTGCCTTCACACTACAGGAGTGGGGACTTCGTGCTGCACTGCCTCACACCAGGAGTGGGGCTTCAGTGCTGCACCACCTGCCATCACACTACAGGAGTGGGGGCTCCAGTGCTGCACCATCTGCTGTCACACTACAGGAGTGGGGCTTCAGTGCTGCACCACCTGCCTTCACACTACAGGAGTGGGGCTTCAGTACTGCACCACCTGCCTCACACTGCAGGAGTGGGGACTTCAGTGCTGCACCACCTGCCTCACACTACAGGAGTGGGGTTCAGTGCTGCACCACCTGCCTTCACACTACAGGAGTGGGCTTCAGTGCTGCACCACCTGCCTTCACACTACAGGAGTGGGGCTTCAGTGCTGCACCACCTGCCTTCACACTGCAGGAGTGGGGACTTCAGTCTGCACCACCTGCCTTCACACTACAGGAGTGAGGACTCAGTGCTGCACCACCTGCATCACACTACAGGAGTGAGGCTTCAGTGCTGCACCACCTGCCTCACACTGCAGGAGTGGGGCTTCAGTGCTGCACCATCCTGCCTCACACTACAAGAGTGGGGCTCAGTGCTGCACCACCTGCCTTCACACTACAGGAGTGGGGGCTTCAGTGCTGCACCACCTGCCTTCACACTACAGGAGTGGGGCTTCAGTGCTGCACCACCTGCCATCACACTGCAGGAGTGGGGCTTCAGTGCTGCACCACCTGCCTCACACTACAGGAGTGGGGCTTCAGTGCTGCACCACCTGCCTCACACTACAGGAGTGGGGCTTCAGTGCTGCACCACCTGCCTTCACACTACAGGAGTGGGGGCTTCAGTGCTGCACCACCTGCCGTCACACTACAGGAGTGGGGGCTTCAATGCTGCATCACCTGCCTTCACGACAGGAGTAGGGACTTCAGTGCTGCACCATCTGCCGTCACACTACAGGAGTGAGGACTTCAGTGCTGCACCATCTACCGTCACACTACAGGAGTGAGGGCTTCAGTGCTGCGCTATCTGCTGTCACACTACAGGAGTGGGGACTTCAGTGCTGCACCACCTGCCTTCACACTGCAGGAGTGGGGGCTTCAGTGCTGCACCACCTGCCATCACACTACAGGAGTGAGGGCTCCAGTGCTGCGCTATCTGCTGTCACACTACAGGAGTGGGGGCTTCAGTGCTGCACCACCTGGCTTCACACTACAGGAGCTGGGGCTTCAGTACTGCACCACCTGCCTTCACACTGCAGGAGTGGGGACTTCAGTGTTGCACCATCTACCGTCACACTACAGGAGTGGTGGCTTCAGTGCTGCACCACCTGCCTCACACTGCAGGAGGTGGGCTTCAGTGCTATACCACCTGCCTCACACTCACAGGAGTGGGGCTTCAGTTGCACCACCTGCCTCACACTACAGAAGTGGGACTTCAGTGCTGCACCACATGGCATCACACTACAGGAGTGGAGGCTCAGTGCTGCACCACCTGCCTTCACACTGCAAGAGTGGGACTTCAGTGCTGCACCATCTGCCGTCACACTACAACATTTGGGGCTTCAGTCTGCACCACCTGCCTTCACACTGCAGGAGTGGGGACTTCAGTGCTGCACCACCTGCCGTCACACTACAGGAGTGGGGGCTTCAGTGCTGCACCACCTGCCTTCACACTGCAGGAGTGGGGCTTCAGTGCTGCACCACCTGCCTTCACACTACAGGAGTGGGGTCTTCAGTGCTGCACCAGCTGCCATCACACTGCAGGAGTGGGGGCTTCAGTGCTGCACCACCTGCCGTCACACTACAGGGGTGGGGCTTCAGTGCTGCACCACCTGTCACACTACAGGAGTGGGGTTCAGTGCTGCACCACCTGCCTTCACACTACAGGAGTGGGGGCTTCAGTGCTGCACCACCTGCTGTCACACTACAGGAGTGGGGGCTTCAATGCTGCATCACCTGCCTTCACACTACAGGAGTGGGGACTTCAGTGCTGCACCATCTGCCATCACACTACAGGAGTGAGGACTTCAGTGCTGCACCATCTACCATCGCACTACAGGAGTGAGGGCTTCAGTGCTGCGCTATCTGCTGTCACACTACAGGAGTGGGGGCTTCAGTGCTGCACCACCTGCCATCACACTACAGCAGTGAGGACTCCAGTGCTGCGCTATCTGCTGTCACACTACAGGAGTGGGGCCTGCTGCACCACCTGCCTCACACTCACAGGAGTTGGGGCTCAGTACTGCACCACCTGCCTTCACACTGCAGGAGTGGGGACTCCAGTGCTGCACCATCTACCGTCACACTACAGGAGTGGGGGCTCAGTGCTGCACCACCTGCCTCACACTGCAGGAGTGTGGCTTCAGTGCTTACCACCTGCCTTCACACTACAGGAGTGGGGGCTTCAGTGCTGCACCACCTGCCATCACACTACAGGAGTGAGGCTCCAGTGCTGCGCCATCTGCTGTCACACTACAGGAGTGGGGGCTTCAGTGCTGCACCACCTGCCTTCACACTCACAGTTGGGGCTTCAGTGCTGCACCACCTGCCGTCACACTACAGGAGTGGGGCTTCAGTACTGCACCACCTGCCTTCACACTACAGCAGTTGGGGCTTCAGTGCTGCACCACCTGCCTCACACTACAGGAGTGGGGCTTCAGTGCTGCACCACCTGCCTCACACTGCAGGAGTGGGGGCTTCAGTGCTACCACCTGCCTCACACTGCAGGAGTGGGGACTTCAGTGCTGCACCACTGCTGTCACACTACAGGAGTGGGGCTTCGTGCTGCACCACCTGCCTTCCACACTACAGGAGTGGGGCTTCAGTGCTGCACCACCTGCCATCACACTACAGGAGTGGGGGCTCAGTGCTGCCCATCTGCTGTCACACTACAGGAGTGGGGCTTCAGTGCTGCACCACCTGCTTCACACTACAACAGTGGGGCTTCAGTGCTGCACCACCTGCCATCACACCAGGAGTGGGGCTTCAGTGCTGCACCACCTGCCTTCACACTACAACAGTTGGGGCTTCAGTGCTGCACCACCTGCCTTCACACTACAGGAGTGGGGTTTCAGTGCTGCACCACCTGCCATCACACTGCAGGAGTGGGGCTTCAGTGCTGCACCACCTGCCATCACACTGCAGGAGTGGGGCTTCAGTGCTGCACCATCTGCTGTCACACTACAGGAGTGGGGCTTCAGTGCTGCACCACCTGCCTTCACACTGCAGGGGGCTTCAGTGCTGCACCACCTGCCTTCACACTGCAGGAGTGGGGACTTCAGTGCTGCACCATCTACCGTCACACTACAGGAGTGGGGGCTTCAGTGCTGCACCACCTGCCTCACACTGCAGGAGTGTGGGCTTCAGTGTATACCACCTGCCTTCACACTACAGGAGTGGGGGCTTCAGTGCTGCACCACCTGCCTCACACTACAGGAGTGGGGGCCTAATGCTGCATCACCTGCCTCTCACACTGGAGTAGGGACTTCAGTGCTGCACCATCTGCCGTCACACTACAGGAGTGAGGACTCATGTGCTGCACCATCTACCGCCACACTACAGGAGTGAGGGCCTCAGTGCTGCGCTATCTGCTGTCACACTACAGGAGTGGGGGCTTCAGTGCTGCACCACCTGCCTTCACACTGCAGGAGTGGGGCTTCAGTGCTGCACCACCTGCCATCACACTACAGGAGTGAGGGGCTCCAGTGCTGCGCCATCTGCTGTCACACTACAGGAGTGGGGCTTCAGTGCTGCACCACCTGGCTACACTACAGGAGCTGGGGCTTCAGTACTGCACCACCTGCCTTCACACTGCAGGAGTGGGACTTCAGTGTTGCACCATCTACCGTCACACTACAGGAGTGGTGGCTTCAGTGCTGCACCACCTGCCTTCACACTGCAGGAGCGTGGGCTTCAGTGCTATACCACCTGCCTTCACACTCACGGAGTGGGGCTTCAGTGCTGCACCACCTGCCTTCACACTGCAGGAGTGGGGACTTCAGTATTACACCACCTGCCTTCACACTACAGAGTGAGGACTTCAGCTGCACCACATGGCATCACACTGCAGGAGAGGCTTCAGTGATGCACCACCTGCCTTCACACTGCAAGAGTGGGGACTTCAGTGCTGCACCATCTGCGTCACACTACAACATTGGGGCTTCAGTGCTGCACCACCTGCCTTCACACTGCAGGAGTGGGGACTTCAGTGCTGCACCACCTGCGTCACACTACAGGAGTGGGCTTCAGTGCTGCACCACCTGCCTTCACACTGCAGGAGTGGGGCTTCAGTGCTGCACCACCTGCCTCACACTACACAGTGGGGGCTTCAGTGCTGCACCACCTGCTGTCACACTCACAGGAGTGGGGGCTCAATGCTGCATCACCTGCCTCACACTACAGGAGTGGGGCTTCAATGCTGCATCACCTGCCTCACACTACAGGAGTGGGGACTTCAGTGCTGCACCATCTGTCATCACACTACAGGAGTGAGGACTTCAGTGCTGCACCACCACCATCGCACTACAGGAGTGAGGGCTTCAGTGCTGCACTATCTGTCACACCACGGAGTGGGGGCTTCAGTGCTGCACCACCTGCCATCACACTCACAGCAGTGAGGACTCCAGTGCTGCGCTATCTGCTGTCACACTACAGGAGTGGGGGCTAGTGCTGCACCACCTGCCTTCACACTACAGGAGTTGGGGCTTCAGTACTGCACCACCTGCCTCACACTGCAGGAGTGGGGACTCCAGTGCTGCACCATCTACCGTCACACCACAGGAGTGGGGGCTTCAGTGCTGCACCACCTGCCTCACACTGCAGGAGTGTGGGTTAGTGCATACCACCTGCCTTCACACTACAGGAGTGGGGGCTTCAGTGCTGCACCACCTGCCATCACACTAGGAGTGAGGGCTCCAGTGCTGCGCTATCTGCTGTCACACTACAGGAGTGGGGCTTCAGTGCTGCACCACCTGCCTTCACACTACAACAGTTGGGGCTTCAGTGCTGCACCACCTGCCGTCACACTACAGGAGTGGGGGCTTCAGTGCTGCACCACCTGCCTTCACACTACAGGAGTGGGGATCTAGTGCTGCACCACCTGCCATCACACTACAGGAGTGAGGGACTTCAGTGCTGCACCATCTGCCATCCACTACAGGAGTGAGGGCTTCAGTGCTGCGCCATCTGCTGTCACACTACAGGAGTGGGGGCTTCAGTGCTGCACCACCTGCCATCACACTACAGCAGTGAGGACTCCAGTGCTGCGCTATCTGCTGTCACACTACAGGAGTGGGGGTTCAGTGCTGCACCACCTGCCTTCACACTACAGGAGTTGGGGCTTCAGTACTGCACCACCTGCCTTCACACTGCAGGAGTGGGGACTTCAGTGCTGCACCATCTACCGTCACACTACAGGAGTGGGGGCTTCAGTGCTGCACCACCTGCCTTCACACTGCAGGAGTGTGGCTCAGTGCTACCACCTGCCTCACACTACAGGAGTGGGGCTTCAGTGCTGCACCACCTGCCATCACACTACAGGAGTGAGGGCTCCAGTGCTGCGCTATCTGCTGTCACACTACAGGAGTGGGGCTTCAGTGCTGCACCACCTGCTTCACACTACAACAGTTGGGGCTTCAGTGCTGCACCACCTGCCGTCACACTACAGGAGTGGGGGCTTCAGTACTGCACCACCTGCCTTCACACTACAACAGTTGGGGCTTCAGTGCTGCACCACCTGCCTTCACACTACAGGAGTGAGGGCTTCAGTGCTGCACCACCTGCCATCACACTACAGGAGTGGGGGCCTCAGTGCTGCACCACCTGCCGTCACACTACAGGAGTGGGGGCTTCAATGCTGCATCACCTGCCTTCACACTGCAGGAGTGGGGGCTTCAGTGCTGCACCACATGCCTTCACACTACAGGAGTGGGGGCTTCAGTGCTGCACCACCTGCCTTCACACTACAGGAGTGGGGGCTTCAGTGCTGCACCACCTGCCGTCACACTACAGGAGTGGGGGCTTCAATGCTGCATCACCTGCCTTCACACGACAGGAGTAGGGACTTCAGTGCTGCACCATCTGCCGTCACACTACAGGAGTGAGGACTTCAGTGCTGCACCATCTACCGTCACACTACAGGAGTGAGGGCTTCAGTGCTGCGCTATCTGCTGTCACACTACAGGAGTGGGGACTTCAGTGCTGCACCACCTGCCTTCACACTGCAGGAGTGGGGGCTTCAGTGCTGCACCACCTGCCATCACACTACAGGAGTGAGGGCTCCAGTGCTGCGCTATCTGCTGTCACACTACAGGAGTGGGGGCTTCAGTGCTGCACCACCTGGCTTCACACTACAGGAGCTGGGGCTTCAGTACTGCACCACCTGCCTTCACACTGCAGGAGTGGGGACTTCAGTGTTGCACCATCTACCGTCACACTACAGGAGTGGTGGCTTCAGTGCTGCACCACCTGCCTTCACACTGCAGGAGCGTGGGCTTCAGTGCTATACCACCTGCCTTCACACTACGGGAGTGGGGGCTTCAGTGCTGCACCACCTGCCTTCACACTGCAGGAGTGGGGACTTCAGTATTACACCACCTGCCTTCACACTACAGAAGTGAGGACTTCAGCGCTGCACCACATGGCATCACACTACAGGAGTGGAGGCTTCAGTGCTGCACCACCTGCCTTCACACTGCAAGAGTGGGGACTTCAGTGCTGCACCATCTGCCGTCACACTACAACATTTGGGGCTTCAGTTCTGCACCACCTGCCTTCACACTGCAGGAGTGGGGACTTCAGTGCTGCACCACCTGCCGTCACACTACAGGAGTGGGGGCTTCAGAGTGCACCACCTGCCTCACACTACAGGAGTGGTCCAGTGCTGCACCAGCTGCCATCACACTGCAGGAGTGGGGGCTTCAGTGCTGCACCACCTGCCGTCACACTACAGGAGTGGGGGCTTCAGTGCTGCACCACCTGCCGTCACACTACAGGAGTGGGGGCTTCAGTGCTGCACCTCCTGCCTTCACACTACAGGAGTGGGGGCTTCAGTGCTGCACCACCTGCTGTCACACTACAGGAGTGGGGGCTTCAATGCTGCATCACCTGCCTTCACACTACAGGAGTAGGGACTTCAGTGCTGCACCATCTGCCGTCACACTACAGGAGTGAGGACTTCAGTGCTGCACCATCTACCGTCACACTACAGGAGTGAGGGCTTCAGTGCTGCGCTATCTGCTGTCACACTACAGGAGTGGGGCTTCAGTGCTGCACCACCTGCCTTCACACTGCAGGAGTGGGGGCTTCAGTGCTGCACCACCTGCCATCACACTACAGGAGTGAGGGCTCCAGTGCTGCGCTATCTGCTGTCACACTACAGGAGTGGGGGCTTCAGTGCTGCACCACCTGGCTTCACACTACAGGAGCTGGGGCTTCAGTACTGCACCACCTGCCTTCACACTGCAGGAGTGGGACTTCAGCTGCACCATCTACCGTCACACCTACAGGAGTGGTGGCTTCAGTGCTGCACCACCTGCCTCACACTGCAGGAGCGTGGGCTTCAGTGCTATACCACCTGCCTTCACACTACGGGAGTGGGGGCTTCAGTGCTGCACCACCTGCCTTCACACTACAGAAGTGAGGACTTCAGCGCTGCACCACATGGCATCACACTACAGGAGTGGAGGCTTCAGTGCTGCACCACCTGCCTTCACACTGCAAGAGTGGGGACTTCAGTGCTGCACCATCTGCCGTCACACTACAACAGTTGGGGCTTCAGTGCTGCACCACCTGCCTTCACACTGCAGGAGTGGGGACTTCAGTGCTGCACCACCTGCCGTCACACTACAGGAGTGGGGGCTTCAGTGCTGCACCACCTGCCTTCACACTGCAGGAGTGGGGACTTCAGTGCTGCACCACCTGCCTTCACACTACAGGAGTGGGGTCTTCTGTGCTGCACCAGCTGCCATCACACTGCAGGAGTGGGGGCTTCAGTGCTAGCACCACCTGCCGTCACACTACAGGAGTGGGGGCTTCAGTGCTGCACCACCTGCCGTCACACTACAGGAGTGGGGGCTTCAGTGCTGCACCACCTGCCTTCACACTACAGGAGTGGGGGCTTCAGTGCTGCACCACCTGCTGTCACACTACAGGAGTGGGGGCTTCAATGCTGCATCACCTGCCTTCACACTACAGGAGTGGGGACTTCAGTGCTGCACCATCTGCCATCACACTACAGGAGTGAGGACTTCAGTGCTGCACCATCTACCATCGCACTACAGGAGTGAGGGCTTCAGTGCTGCGCTATCTGCTGTCACACTACAGGAGTGGGGGCTTCAGTGCTGCACCACCTGCCATCACACTACAGCAGTGAGGACTCCAGTGCTGCGCTATCTGCTGTCACACTACAGGAGTGGGGGTTCAGTGCTGCACCACCTGCCTTCACACTACAGGAGTTGGGGCTTCAGTACTGCACCACCTGCCTTCACACTGCAGGAGTGGGGACTTCAGTGCTGCACCATCTACCGTCACACTACAGGAGTGGGGGCTTCAGTGCTGCACCACCTGCCTTCACACTGCAGGAGTGTGGGCTTCAGTGCTATACCACCTGCCTTCACACTACAGGAGTGGGGGCTTCAGTGCTGCACCACCTGCCATCACACTACAGGAGTGAGGGCTCCAGTGCTGCGCCATCTGCTGTCACACTACAGGAGTGGGGGCTTCAGTGCTGCACCACCTGCCTTCACACTACAACAGTTGGGGCTTCAGTGCTGCACCACCTGCCGTCACACTACAGGAGTGGGGCTTCAGTACTGCACCACCTGCCTTCACACTACAACAGTTGGGGCTTCAGTGCTGCACCTGCCTCACACTACAGGAGTGAGGGCTTCAGTGCTGCACCACCTGCCATCACACTGCAGGAGTGGGGGCTTCAGTGCTGCACCACCTGCCATCACACTGCAGGAGTGGGGACTTCAGTGCTGCACCATCTGCTGTCACACTACAGGAGTTGGGGCTTCAGTACTGCACCACCTGCCTTCACACTACAGGAGTGGGGGCTTCAGTGCTGCACCACCTGCCATCACACTACAGGAGTGAGGGCTCCAGTGCTGCGCTATCTGCTGTCACACTACAGGAGTGGGTGCTTCAGTGGTGCACCACCTGTCTTCACACTACAACAGTTGGGGCTTCAGTGCTGCACCACCTGCCGTCACACTACAGGAGTTGGGGCTTCAGTACTGCACCACCTGCCTTCACACTACAACAGTTGGGGCTTCAGTGCTGCACCACCTGCCTTCACACTACAGGAGTGAGGGCTTCAGTGCTGCACCACCTGCCATCACACTGCAGGAGTGGGGGCTTCAGTGCTGCACCACCTGCCATCACACTGCAGGAGTGGGGACTTCAGTGCTGCACCATCTGCTGTCACACTACAGGAGTTGGGGCTTCAGTACTGCACCACCTGCCTTCACACTGCAGAAGTGGGGGCTTCAGTGCTGCACCACCTGCCTTCACTTTGCAGGAGTGGGGACTTCAGTGCTGCACCATCTACCGTCACACTACAGGAGTGGGGGCTTCAGTGCTGCACCACCTGCCTTCACACTGCAGGAGTGTGGGCTTCAGTTGTATACCACCTGCCTTCACACTACAGGAGTGGGGGCTTCAGTGCTGCACCATCTACCGTCACACTACAGGAGTGGGGGCTTCAATGCTGCATCACCTGCCTTCACACTACAGGAGTAGGGACTTCAGTGCTGCACCATCTGCCGTCACACTACAGGAGTGAGGACTTCAGTGCTGCACCATCTACCGTCACACTACAGGAGTGAGGGCTTCAGTGCTGCGCTATCTGCTGTCACACTACAGGAGTGGGGGCTTCAGTGCTGCACCACCTGCCTTCACACTGCAGGAGTGGGGGCTTCAGTGCTGCACCACCTGCCATCACACTACAGGAGTGAGGGCTCCAGTGCTGCGCTATCTGCTGTCACTCTACAGGAGTGGGGGCTTCAGTGCTGCACCACCTGGCTTCACACTACAGGAGCTGGGGCTTCAGTACTGCACCACCTGCCTTCACACTGCAGGAGTGGGGACTTCAGTGTTGCACCATCTACCGTCACACTACAGGAGTGGTGGCTTCAGTGCTGCACCACCTGCCTTCACACTGCAGGAGCGTGGGCTTCAGTGCTATACCACCTGCCTTCACACTACGGGAGTGGGGGCTTCAGTGCTGCACCACCTGCCTTCACACTGCAGGAGTGGGGACTTCAGTATTACACCACCTGCCTTCACACTACAGAAGTGAGGACTTCAGCGCTGCACCACATGGCATCACACTGCAGGAGTGGAAGCTTCAGTGCTGCACCACCTGCCTTCACACTGCAAGAGTGGGGACTTCAGTGCTGCACCATCTGCCTCACACTACAACAGTTGGGGCTTCAGTGCTGCACCACCTGCCTTCACACTGCAGGAGTGGGGACTTCAGTGCTGCACCACCTTCCGTACAACTACAGGAGTGGGGGCTTCAGTGCTGCACCACCTGCCTTCACACTGCAGGAGTGGGGACTTCAGTGCTGCACCACCTGCCTTCACACTACAGGAGTGGGGGCTTCAGTGCTGCACCACCTGCTGTCACACTACAGGAGTGGGGGCTTCAATGCTGCATCACCTGCCTTCACACTACAGGAGTGGGGGCTTCAATGCTGCATCACCTGCCTTCACACTACAGGAGTGGGGACTTCAGTGCTGCACCATCTGTCATCACACTACAGGAGTGAGGACTTCAGTGCTGCACTATCTACCATCGCACTACAGGAGTGAGGGCTTCAGTGCTGCACTATCTGCTGTCACACTACAGGAGTGGGGGCTTCAGTGCTGCACCACCTGCCATCACACTACAGCAGTGAGGACTCCAGTGCTGCGCTATCTGCTGTCACACTACAGGAGTGGGGGCTTCAGTGCTGCACCACCTGCCTTCACACTACAGGAGTTGGGGCTTCAGTACTGCACCACCTGCCTTCACACTGCAGGAGTGGGGACTTCAGTGCTGCACCATCTACCGTCACACTACAGGAGTGGGGGCTTCAGTGCTGCACCACCTGCCTTCACACTGCAGGAGTGTGGGCTTCAGTGCTATACCACCTGCCTTCACACTACAGGAGTGGGGGCTTCAGTGCTGCACCACCTGCCATCACACTACAGGAGTGAGGGCTCCAGTGCTGCGCTATCTGCTGTCACACTACAGGAGTGGGGGCTTCAGTGCTGCACCACCTGTCTTCACACTACAACAGTTGGGGCTTCAGTGCTGCACCACCTGCCGTCACACTACAGGAGTGGGGGCTTCAGTACTGCACCACCTGCCTTCACACTACAACAGTTGGGGCTTCAGTGCTGCACCACCTGCCTTCACACTACAGGAGTGGGGGCTTCAGTGCTGCACCACCTGCCATCACACTGCAGGAGTGGGGGCTTCAGTGCTGCACCACCTGCCATCACACTGCAGGAGTGGGGACTTCAGTGCTGCACCATCTGCTGTCACACTACAGGAGTTGGGGCTTCAGTACTGCACCACCTGCCTTCACACTACAGAAGTGGGGGCTTCAGTGCTGCACCACCTGCCTTCACTTTGCAGGAGTGGGGACTTCAGTGCTGCACCATCTGCCATCTCACTACAGGAGTGGGGGCTTCAGTGCTGCACCACCTGCCTTTACACTACAGGAGTGGGGGCTTCCGTGCTGCACCACCAGCCTTCACACTGCAGGAGTGGGGACTTCAGTGCTGCACCACCTGCCGTCACACTGCAGGAGTGGGGGCTTCAGTACTGCACCACATGCCGTCACTCCTGAGGGGTGTTGAAAAAGAAAATAAGAAGAAAATATGAAAAGAGAAGAAATTTAGGCAGTAGACAGATGAGCTCCTGTGGAAGGTACCAGGCAGTTCAAATCCCCAGTAGATAAAGCCGATCTTGGAGAAACATAGTGCTGAATCGGCCTATACAGTAGTAGACCCAAATTCTGACACCATCCACCAAGTGAGTTCATGGCTGCCAAGATGGACTGGATGGGAGCTGGTTTCCAGAATCATATCTGGATCCTTGCTCTTGATGGCAGACTGTGGAGCACCCTGCAGTCAGCTGTGTTCATTGGAACACTAGAGCATAAAATGGAACCCCCTCGGGATCCTGATGAGAGAAGGAGAAAAGGGAGAACTCAGTTTATTTTCACCGTGAGACAATGCAGTTTTTAACTTCAAAGTTACTCAGCAATTTGTTTAATAGCCTTCTATGTGGCACAGTGTCAGAGGCATTGCTGAAATGCAGATCGCCCACGTCCACTGCCCACCCAGATCAACCTCTATTGTCACCAAGTGGAAAATTTCAGTCAGGGTGGTCTGGCAACACCTCCATCAAGGGGAAACCATGCTGCCTTGTGTCCTGCAGTCCATTAGCAACCAGATATTCCACCAATCTCTCCTTCAGTAGTTCTTCCGTAATCTTACCAACTACCAAGGTCAGCCAGACTGGGCTGTAGTTCCACACTTCCTCTTTGTTCCTGCTTCTGTAAGTGGACTACATCTGCTGTCCTCCAGTCTTTGGGCACATAATATGTTTTCAGTGATTGGCTACACAGGGTTTGAAGAGGTTCAGACGCTACCCACAACTCTGTTTTCTTTACAGGATATAGTTTGTGATTTCCACACTCACATCACCTACAAACATTATATGAACCTTCATCATCTTTGACACTTCCCACATTAGTTTTACTACTTCTTTAGCCTCTTCAACATATTGTACTAATTCTGGCTTTATATAGGCAAAATCATTTTTTGTTTAAATAGCCAATTTTACATGTGCAATGACACACGGTGGATTGTGCATTGAACAGATATGAATGTTCACAAAGGGGTGAAGGCACTCGGCCTGTATCCTTGTCAATCACTACACAACTGGGTGATTATCACTATCTGTTCAATGCACATCCCTTCGTGTCTTATTGCTCACATACCCCATCTGCAGGAGGGGGGATGACTGTGGTAAAGAGAGTATTGTACTTACAAATTTGGGGAGCATTACTTGAAATGTTTTTAACAAATATGATGAAGACCAAGACATATAGACTTAAGAGCAACTGTTGTCAGTGGTAATCCAATTTTGAACTATGCATATTACAGTTTCTTAATAATGGATATATGCTTTGGGTGGGATATTCAGACTGCGCCAGGCAGGGGCGCAAGCCTGGGTGCAGCACAACTGGGCTGCACCAGGGCATGGACTAGGTGATATTCAACGGTGCTGCACCATGGCTCAGCACCATTTAATATGGCACTGAGGGTGCACAGACAGCACACGGTGCAGTGGCACTGCACCAGCGCAAGTGGCAGTAGGGAGCAGGGGGATGCGACAGCGCAAGTGCGGTTGCGCTAGGTGCATTAACCATGATATTCAGCACTGGGCATGCAAATGAGGCCATTATGCATGCAAGGTGCAAATGGGGCCATTTGCATGTCATTATGGCCCCATTTGCATGTGGAGCGCTGATCCCCGGTGACTTGTGCCTGACATCCTGCCAGACTGCAGCCATTGGGGACCAACACACTGCTGACCCTTGGCAGTCTCTACACACGTTCACCCGATCGTGGGCATATATTTATTATATCCCTTGTGGTCTGCATTCCAACACCCGATTGCGGGCATATGATGACATTATCCCTGGTGGTCCAGTGGAACCCCCCAATGCCCAATCGTATGGAATACCGAATGACACCCTGGCGTCCAGTGGCACCTCTCCCCACTCCGCCCACTGAGGCCCACGTCACCCAGCACCTCCCACCAGTCAGTGACGGGCGGCAGCACCCCACCCGCATGCCGCCCACTGACTGACAGCATACAGTAGGGTCTGTACACCTATTGGTCCACTGTGTGGGCCAATAGGTGTGCAGACCATACTATACTACACAGGCCCGATATGTGAATGAATGAATGAGGCTTTCTCTAGTCTCTTAATATCAACCCTCCTTAACCATATATGCAGCATCTGCAAACTATAAAGTATCCTGGGATGGACATTCATCTTAATTAAATTTATTCTGCCCAGCCACGTGATAGGGAAGTTGTGCCACCTGGTCAGGTCTGCATTTATTGTTTGCAAGAGCGGAGTGTAATTGAGGTTGTATAGAACTCCAACATTTGTTCCGACCCTAATGCCCAAATATGTAGAAGACTCCTGGACTGTTTTAAGACCCCATTCCAACCCCTGTATGTTCTCCATATCATCAGACTCACCAACTCTGATTTCCCCTGATTTCTCTAGATTTAATTTATAGCCTGAGAATTTGGAAAATTGATCAATCAATTTTGGCAACACAGGCATAGACTAATCTGATTTAGTTACATATAACAACATATCGTCAGCATACAACGATAGTTTACTCTCCCTGCCTGTCTTGCCTAGAACACCCACAATGTCAGGTTGTGCGTGAATGGCTATGGCCAAGGGTTCAAGTACCATAGCCTAATAGGAGGGGGGACAGCGGACACATCTGCCTAGTTCCCCAACCCAATTCAAAACTGTCGGAGAGGTTGCCATTAATTAGGATTCTAGCCCTGGGGCTCCTATACATCTGCTGTAGTAGGCCTATAAATTCTCCACCCAGACCAAACTGGGCCAAAATATCCATTAAATATGGCCACTCCACTCTGTCAAATGCTTTTTCTGCGTCCATTGACAGGATATGCACCACCTCCTGCACACTCCTCACCCCCAGATTACATTTAGAAGGGTTCTCATATTATGATAAGAATACCTATCTTGGATGAACCTGGTCTGGTCAGGGTGGATCAACCCCGGCAGAAATTTATCCAACCTACTAGCCATGATCTTGGCTAGTATTTTAGAATCACAGTTTAGGAGAGATACTGGTCTGAAAGAGGCACACTCAAGTAAATC
This sequence comes from Neoceratodus forsteri, assembly GCA_016271365.2. Lineage (NCBI taxonomy): Eukaryota > Metazoa > Chordata > Ceratodontiformes > Ceratodontidae > Neoceratodus > Neoceratodus forsteri. The sequence continues at coordinate 1,342,576,396 of CM057450.1, read as the reverse complement.
TTTCCCCGCCTTTGGAATCAGGCAAATCGTTGCCTCCCCCCAAGAGTGTGACAGCTCTCCCAGCTCCTCTCTGGTCTCTTTAAATACTACCTCTAAGTGTTCTACTAATTGGGCTTGCATAACCTTATAATATTTGGCTGGAAAGCCGTCAGGCCCACTAGTCTTCCCTCTTTTAAGGGCTGCAATGGCTTTGGATATTTCATCTCTCGTTATTGCAGAGCCTAGCCATGTTCGCTGCACCTCTGTAAGCTGTGGCAGTGTGATCCTATTGAAAAATTCAGGCATTCCCTTTTCTCCATCTCCAATCTGGGAACAATGAAGGTTCTGACTGAATCTCATGAACCTGTCCCTAGTAGCTTTTTTTATCTTTCTGGAGCGTGCCATCTTCCCCCTTAATAGCATGTATCAAATATGTTCCTCTTTTCCCTAGTATTAAATTAGCCAATATAGTGCTAGGCCTGTTCCCCATTCATAAAAATGTTTCTGAACAAAGAGGCAGGTTTTCTGCACCTCTCCCATCAACAAATGATTTAATGCTTCCTGGGTCCCTATTAAAAGGTGGTGCACATTTTCCCCCCGCTCACCCTGGGCAGCCTTTCTTTCTAAGACTCTAAGTCTCTGTTGCAAATTTGTCCTCTGCTCCCTAATTTTGTTTTTGTGATGGGCTACATAACTAATTATAACCCATCTCATGAATGCTTTTCCTGCACCCCAAAAGATGGCCTTAGATGAGGCCGTCTCCAAATTAGCTTGTACATATTGTTTCCATTGATCTTGCATGTGCTCTTTAAATTCCTTGTTAGCTAACAGATAGTTAGGGAATCTCTACGCTGTTTGGGTATGCTTTTCCCTCCCCCAGCGTAGTGACATTATGACCATAGCATGGTCTGATATATGGATTGGGCTATCTTTGATATAGGTGAGCCAAAAGTACCATTCCCTAGGGAGGAACAAGTAGTTGAGCCATGACCAGGTTCGATGTGGGTGAGAGAAAAAAGTGTACTCTCTAGTGGTAGGGTTAGCTGTTCGCCATCTGTCTACGATATCTAGGTCAGTCATTCCTGCAAACCATTCATGAATAGCACCTTTAGGGGTTCCTCTATTCTCCGAATGATCCAATGTTGGGTTGAGCAGGCAATTCATATCTCCTCCCAGTATCAGGTTTGGAAATTGTTCTGCAACTGATAGGACCATGAGAGTTCTATATTAAAGCGGGTCATGAACAACTGAAGCCTATACGCTCCCAAATGTAACTTTTTCCCCTTGTATGGTCCCAACTACAAAGATATAGTGCCCAGCATCCAGGTCCACCACCACCCGTTCCCTCTGAAATGGAAGTTTCTTGTGCAGGAGAACAGCCACCCCCCTTTTATGAGAATTAAAGGCTGCCACATAACATTCCCCCACCCATCCCCTCTTTAATTTGGCGTGCTCTTTATCTGTGTGGTGGGTCTCCCGAAGCAGGGTGACCTGGGTGTTTTGTCACTTCAGGGCCGTCAGCAGCATTGTGCATTTAATAGGGGTTGCTAGTCCCCTAACATTCCATGATACTATAATGAGGTCTTTTAAGCTAGCCATAGTTCCGACCTTTGCACTTTCCCTATCCAGTAACCTTCATAAGTTCCCCAAAACCTCCCATCCCTTGACTCCACAAATATTGATTGGTAGTACATATGGATCTTATAACTATTATCATACTGTAAGTTAACAAACAAACAATAACTATATACAAACCTTCCCCACTAACCCTCTTCCCCACCCCCCACCCTCATGCTCCTGTACTCTTCCCACCCCGTTGTAACAGTAGCTACAAAAAGCAGAGATTTTATACACCCTCCCCTTCATGACACTGAAACGCATCCCCCACCCCTCATCCTGCCACAAATTACCTTAGAAACTTCAGACTGTAACTGCCAATATGATCCCCTTCTAAGCCACTTAAACCAAAACAGGAATAACTAAGAAACCAAACAAAAAAAAGAGAAAGTTAAAAGAATTCCTTCCAGTATATTTACAGGGTTCATTTTTTCCTTTGCTACTGCTGTAAATCAGCCAAAATAAGTAACTGGAGTACATATAAATGAAACAAAGAAAATGGTAATCCACATGATTCCTGGGTCAGGGCAGGGCCCGCCCGAGCGGAGGGTGCACAGCGCAGATCAGCAAAAGGCACTGCATCCCCCTTCCCCTGGCCGCTCCCCCCCACCTTCTCCTTCCTGGAGTGGCTTTCCCTCTTTATTAGTATTCTCCACAGAAATACATAGTTCCCCCTTGAGAATATGAAGTGCCCCCATTGAAAGGTCCACCAGTCCCAAAACATAAATCAAACACTCCGGGGCCCCCTTTTCCGTATCTCTAATAGCAAGGCTTCAAGGGAAGTAGATGAGGAGAGAGAAACAAATAAAACCCCAGAAAATAAACATAAATTCAAGGATATTAGGCCCCAGTTCCACACCAGAGGCTGCAGCTCTATCCATCTGCCCGACTACCTCAGGGCTGGGTGCTGTCTAAGAAAAACATAAAAATCCAGCACACAGAACAGTCACGCTGTTTCTGGGATGACCAGCCTTCTCCTTCAGGTGTCCTCTTCTCATTAGTATTGGTAATAAACTTTACTTTAATGGACAGTCCTCCCCTTAGCAAACATCAACCTAACAATTACAGTACCTCAGTCATGTGATACTTCCAGTTGCTAACATGGCTCGAATGATTAGGCCAACCACATGGAAAAATTTCAATCAGCACGGTGCACCAGGATCAAATCACCCCATTTTCTTCTTCAAATCTCAAACAAACACCTCTGCTTTTGGGACTTCCCAGAAGGAGTACACAGCCCCTTCATGCTTGATTTTGAGGGTAGCCGGATACAGCATGTAACAGTTAATGTTAGCCTCACGCAACTGCACCATCACAGGATTAAAGGCCCAGCAACATTTTGACAACCAGGCAGAATAGTTCTGAGAGAGAAATAATCGGTGACCTTCATATTGCAGCCCAGGATGCTCCCGATAAGCCTTCAGAATGGCCTCTCTGTCAGGGCAATTATGAAACCTCAAAATTATTTGTTGTGGAGGTTGATGTGGCATAGTTTAGGGCATGACTGCCCTGTGGGCTCTCTCTAGTTTCAAATGGCCATTTTAAGGAGAGAATCTGAGTAGCTCTGGCAGGGTCTTAGCACAGAAATCAATCACATTCAGTCCCTCCATTCTCTCCGGTAATCCACGTAGCCAGAGGTTCAGCCAGCGATGATAATTCTACTGGTAGTCAAAAGTTCTTTAAATTCCTGTAATTCCCATTGCAGTGCAATAATTTGTTCTGGCAGAGGGGATGTAGTGTCTTCAATGTCAGAAATCCATTGCCCGGTCTCATTTAACCTGGTGGCATAGGTGGCATGTAGGTCAACAAGTTCTTGTAGCTTACGGTCAAAATTAGTAGCAAGACTGGTGAGCGTAGGATCCAGTGTGGCCAAGACTTATTGGGTAACCTAGTGGCCTAAGGCGCTGACTTCTCCAGCAGAGAGAGACATGTGATCTGCATTCTCCACTTGTGAAGCTGGCGGTTGCTTCTTCTGATTCTTTGCAGTAGTACATAGAAACATAGAAGTTGATGGCAGATAAGGACTGCAAGGCCCATCCAGTCTGCCCATTTCTTTTTCTACCTTACAAATGTGCCATCGGCCTTTGCTCTGTCAGTGGCCTACCTATTCATACTCATTTGTATTGCTCCCTTATGCCTATCCCATGCCTGTTTGAAGCCCTGCACTGTATTCATAGCCACCACTTCTTGAGGTAGGCCATTCCATGCATCCACCACCCTTTCTGTGAAAAAGAATTTCCTCACATTTCCCTTAATCGCCCCTCTAATCTCATGCTGTGTCCTCTTGTCCTGCTATTTTTCTTTTATTTAAACATGTTAGACTCTTTCACCTTGTTAATGCCCTTAAGGTGTTTGAATGCCTCGATCATATCAACTCTCTCCCTCCTTTGCTCAAGGGTATACATATTGAGCTCTGTTAATCTGTCCTCATATGTCTTCTGATGCAGTCCCTGCACCATTTTGGTTGCCCTTCTCTGGACTGACTCAATTTGGTTAATGTCCTTGTGAAGGTGTGGCCTCCAAGTACTCCAGATGGGGCCTAACCTGTGTCTCGTAAAGAGGGATTATTACCTCCCTCTTACGACTTGTGATACCCCTACTAATACACCCTAACACCCCCCTAGCCTTACCTACTGCTTTAGAGGCCTGCTTGGATGATTTCAGGTCATCAGTGATGATGATGCCCAAGTCTCTTTCTTCCTTTGTGACTACTAGCAACTCCCCTCCCAGCCTATAGGTGGCTTCAGGGTTTCTCGTCCCTATGTGTGATCTTGCACTTCTTTGCATTAAATCCCAGTTGCCACTCTTCGACCATTTTGCTAGTTTATCCAGATCTCTTCTCATTCTGCCCACTCCATCTGGATCATCTACTCTGTTGCAGATTTTGGTGTCATCTGCAAACAGACAAGCCTTACCTCTAGTCCATCTGCAAGGTCACTAATGAAGATGTTGAAGAGGACTGGCCCCAGGACTGATCCCTGAGGTACCCCACTTGTGACTTGCATCTCTTCTGACTGTATACCATTTACCACCACTCTCTGTTTTCTGCCCGTCAACCAGTTTGCCACCCAGTTGACCAACTTCTGACCCACCCGAGCCTACCCAGCTTATTTATCAATCTTCTATGTGGAACAGTGTCAAAGCTTTGCTGAAGTCAAGGTAGGCGACATCAACTGCTCCCTTGGTCCACCACTCTGGTTACCCAGTCAAAGAAATCTATGAGATTAGTTTGACAGGACCTTCCTTTTGTAAACCCATGCTGTCTTGGATCTTGTGTCCCTATGGATTCCAGGTGTTGCACTATCCTTTCCTTAAGGAGTGCCTCCATAATCTTGCCCACTACTGAGGTAAGACTGACTGGTCTGTAGTTCCCTGCCTCCTCCCTGCTACCACTCTTGTGGAGCGGGATCACATGAGCCCTTCTCCAGTCTTCTGGGACCTCTCCTGTGCTCAGAGACTCACTAAACAGTTCTGCTAATGGTTCTGCTAGTTCCACCTTTAGCTCCTTAAGTACCCTGGGATGTATGCCATCAGGTCCCATTGCCTTATCCACCCTGAGCTTAGCAAGCTCTTGTAGGACCCTTTCTTTTGTGAAAGGAGTAGTGCTCACCTCCTCCCCCTGTGTCCATGGTGCTGAGCTGTGGGCCCTGGCCTACCTTCTCTTCAGTAAATACTGAGCAAAAGTATCTATTTAGGATAGATGCTTTTACATGGTCCTCCTCCTCACATGCTCCCTTTTCTCCATTAAGCTTAGCAATACCCTCTGACTTTCTCCTTTCACTAATGTATCTATAGAAAGTCTTGTCACCTTCTTTTACTGTTCGTGCTAGTGTTTCCTCAGTTTGGGACTTTGCCTGCCTTACTGCTACCCTGCTTCCCTTAGGGCAGTTTGTTATGCCTCCCTATCTTCATCCCGCTGTGTTCCCTTATATTTCCTGAAGGCCAGCCTTTTGGCTCTGACCTTTTCTTCTACATGAGCTTTTCGCCACAGTGGAGACTACATATTCATCCATCCTGTGTTCCTCTATGCTTCCCTTGGCTTTAGATTGCATTTGCTTTTAATTTTTTAGCAGTTTTTTTCTTTTATTTTGCAGTGGTTTGAGGAGCGAGGGAAGGGTGCATCCTTAGTCTAGTCAGCTCATTAGCGCCCCCGACTGTGCACTTTAATGTGCATGCTGGGGTCAGAATTATGTTTTGCAGCCACTAACCAACAGGGATAGTTACTGTGAAAATACACTAGCCCCACAGACTTTTCCACTGGCCCAGTTAGTGTACATACTGAATTGCTGCCTCATGCACTACAAGCCTGAGGGGCTAGTTAAATGACATTCTTGCTAGCCCGATACAAAATCTACCAGCATTTGGCAAGTGGGCTGGTGCCAATTTCGACCCCTGCGCTTGTCTGGAATATGCCTGGTTGACAGGAAGGGTGGGGTATGAGATCTGGCTCTGCAGTGACTAAACTTGACCCTGATTGGAGCAGAAGATGTCTTTCAAGTGCAACGCTCACTCAGAACATACTGTCATCTGAAGCTTCACTGTTGATTTGTATCAGAGGGACAGAAAGCAGAGTGTAGAACACATTCTTGCATTTCCCTCGTTGTGCATAACAAACATAAACAGGCCCTCATTTAACCATTTTACAGTTGCGAGTAGTACATAATTGTAATAGTAATCTGTGATTCGGCTTTTTTATCCTTTTTTTTTCTTTCAGTGATGATGCATCAGATTGCGAAGAAGAATCTTTTTGTAAAACATTTACAGATTGTGATGAGTATTCAGTGAAGATGACAGTGATCAAGCAACTGGAGACTGGCCACACTCTTGGTCTTGCACATAAAATAAAAGTTTATATACTTCTGGAATTGCTGTACAGAGAATGTCAGTTAAAGACATTACATTACTCCAGTGGCTAGCAATGAATGTTGCTGTATTTACTTGCCATCCTTCCATGAGCAAATCTGTCTTTACATCTAACTTAAAACTGATGTGATTTATACAACAAGACACAGAGGTATTACCAGATACATAATATGAAGCAAGGAAAATTATTGAGCCATATTTAATTAAAACAAAGGTATTTGATAGTCACATTAATGATTGCATACTGTATTGACACAGTTCAAAATATGATTACTCCAAACTAATCAAATGCCCAGTTTGTAATGAAGCAAGATATCAAGACAGTGCGGCTAAACATTTAATTCCCAAAAATGATTCCGCTACATTCCTGTTGGTCCCAGAATCGCTCGAATTTACAGGGAAGTTAAATTAGCACAACTAGTGCAGTCACATCCCGGAAGTACTAATGAGATACTGTCCAAGGGAGACAAAATGTGGAATATTCATCAAGCTCCTTCATGGAAAGAATTATATTCTGAAAATGGCTATTTCAGAAATGACAAAATGGGACTTTGTTTGCTATGGAAGCAAATTGTGTAAATCCATTCCATAACATTGGTGTTATGTACTCCATGACACCAATAATGCTGACACTTCTAAACTTGCCAAGACATATGAGAAATGCCATTGGAAACATAATGCTGGTTGGAATTATTCCAGGGACTGGCAGAGCAAAAACATCAAAGGTGAATCCATATATTGAAGTACTTGTTGACGAACTGCTCAGTCTAAGTGGCTGTACTGCATACAGTGAATACCACAAAGCCCCTGTTGACATAAAAATAAAACTGTTAATATATGTTTTAGATTACCCAGGGTTATCAAAATTGTTCAATCAACATGGAAGTGGCAGTATTACAGGTTGTCATTGATGCATGATCAAAGGCAAACAGTTCCCTCATCTGGAAAAAGTTGTATACCTTGCGAATCAATCTTAATTGGCAATGGATGACCCACTCAGGAAAGACGTCACAAGCTTCATTGACAAAAATGTTGATTTTTCACAGAAACCCATGGTAAGATTAGAAGATGCCGAAAAATCTTATCGTAAAGCATATGATAATGCAAGAAATAAAACTCAAGCAAATATGATGGCAACTGAAACAGGCTGCAAGGGAAATTATGTTCTTGAAGCACTTCATGGACACAACAGACTGAAGAAAAGTCAACCTGATGCATGTCACACTGTTAAAAGGTGTTGTCCAAAATGTCATGAATCTAATTACAAACAGAAATGTCAATTTAAATAAAATCATTGCTGCGGAAGGAGCATATCAAAGATTACATACAACCACACAAGAAAGCACAGCTGAGAGACTGGATTATAATGATCAAGGCAATTCAATACACCATCAAACTTCAAAGAAGAGAAAAACGAATACTCATTTCAATGTTGGTGAAAGTCATTATGGAATAGACAAGGACTGTCTTCCCTACATACTGGCAACAGAAAAACTTAGACTGGCAGATGCAGGAGCACAGCAAATTAGAGTGCCCAGAGGATTTGGACTGAAGCCATCACCTTTCATCAGTAAATCTGGGTGTCTGAAATCACATGATTGGAAGCAAATAGCCACACAAGGAATTCTGAGATTTTGTTTGCAAGGAACTTTGTATGCAGTGTACAGAATGACTTTATTTATTGCTGGATTGCATATCTGATTTATGTGCAGAATGTATGTCTTTGGATGACATTGATGAATTGCAAAAAAAAATTTAGCACAGCATTGGCTTTACTTGAAAACAAATTTCCAGTTTCTTTACAAAACATAACCATACACTTGATGCACCATATCATCAATGGCATTCGAATACATGGATCGGTATATGGAACTTGGATGTATGTCTTTGAAAGATTGAATTCATGGATTTGTAAGAGGGCTAAAAATATGCATTATCCAGAAGCAACAGCAATTGAAACATATGTTATGTATGACTGGTGTCAATTCATGTTTTCGTCTTTTCGTATGCCAGAACATTTCAACACTACTGAACATATGGCTGGAGAGAGAGGTCCTTCATTTGATGCTGATGTCGGTGAAGAACAGAAACCTTTTGGTCATGTTATTGGAAAAACAAAGTTAATTAACATAAGCGGACTAGAACATACCTTACTAAACATAGAAATTGGTGAAATATCTTGCTGTTTAAAAAGTTGCGTAACGTTAAAGTACTTTACCCGTCAAGAAATGCATCCAATTACCAAACATATAACAACCTACAGCTCTGAGGAAAAAGAACTGTTGTCAGCTAAGACTATTTCCTCCTTCGTATGCTGTGAGAGAGATAGAGGATCTGGAGCACAGAAAGTGTTATCTGGAAGATTTTCACATTTTGGATGCATTCAGTTTTTCATAAAACATATGGAACCTAGCAGTGCAGTGGAAGTACATCTTGCAAAAGTTAGGTGGAATGAAGAGGCATACTTTGATAAGGACTCATGCTTATGGTGCATGCCCATAGATGGTACAGTGAATTACTCTTACATAAAGGTCAAAGACCTATCACCACCTCTTGTTACTGCTGTGGAGGATGACTTCATTTGGTTATGTAACACTGGAAAGATGCCATATAGATAAACAACATTCACAGTATGATGCATATGATGGATAGAGGATTGCATATACTACAATTGATTCTGGTTGTGGTAATAGGCAATAATGAAGAAACCATCAACAAACAACAAATTGTAAATGAAGAAAGTGTGTTTTTGAAAGTAATGAGATGGGACAATGGAGAACAGTTTTTGTGACTTTGAAAATACGAATTGTGTTCACACACTTACATGATTTTACAATTCAAATGAAAAACTTCAACGTTGTAAAAATGTTTAACAAAAAACAATAATAAAGAACATGTACAAGCCATCACACACACACACACACACACACACACACACACACAGAGTCTCATTCACGTATGACACAGGACAACACACACACCACTACATGCAGCAGCCCCATTGTGCTTGGTCAGTGTAAGGAGGCAACATTGATAATTCACAATGGGGCATAGGCATGTAGTGGTGTGTGTGCTGTCCTCATACTTGAATGACATTGTGTGTGTGTGTGTGGGTGTCTGACTGTGTCTGTGGAACACTCTGTGAATTTCACTATTGAATCAACAACTTGTTTCAATATTTCTTGCACACAAAAAATTCAGATGAAAATGTCATGTTAGGAACTGGGAGCCTGGTTGCCTTGCATCATATTTTCATCTGTCTTTTTCAGCATCAGGAATCCATATTTACACACATACAGCCCCCCAAACACACACACACACACACACACACACACAGTCTCATTCACGTGTGACACAGGACAACACACACACCACTACATGCAGTAGCCACTTTGTGCTTGGTCAATGCAAGGAGGCAACATTGATAATGCACAATGGGGCATAGGCATGTAGTTGTGTGTGTGTGTGTGTGCTGTCCTCATACGAGACTGACTGTGTATGTGTGTATGTGTGTGTGTGTGTGTGTGTGTGTGTGTGTGTGTGTTTATGACTCTGTCTGCAGAACACTCTGTGAATGTCATTGTTGAATCATCAGATTGTTTCTGTATTTCTTGCACAAAAAAGATTCAAATGAAAATGTTGTGTTTGGAACTGGGAGCCTGGTTGCCTTGCATCATATTTTCATCTGTCTTTTCTAGCATCAGGAATACATAATTACACACATACAGCACCCCCCACACACACTGTCAGTCACGTATGACACAAGACAGTCCACACACCACTACATGCAGCAGCCACCTTGTGCAAGGTCAATGTAAGGAGGCAACATTGAGCATGCACAATGGGGCACAGCCATGTAACATGGTTTCAGTTCACGTTTCATGCATGCTTGGGTGTAGGGGTGAGGCTGTGGGGTGGGTGGGTCTGTTTGTCTGTGGGAGTGTGGAGGTGGGGGTCTGTGGGTGTGGGGGCCTGTGTCTGTGGGGGTGTGGGGATCTGTGTCTGTGGGGGTGTGATGGTCTGTCTGTGGGAGTGTGGGGTGGGGGTGTCTGGGGTTTGTGTGTGTGTGTGGGGGGTATCATTTTTGCATAGAAATAATACTGAGGACCAGAGGAGGATAAGAGTCCACACAACAAATGAAAATGTGCAGTACATAGCACAGGAAGCAGCCAGAAAACTAAAACCAACAGTTCTGCCAATATTTTTCATAACCATAGCAGAAAATTAGCTTTTCAGAATTAATTTTTTCATTGCACTTCTCCGTTAAGTATCTGAGTAAGGGAGTGTGCAATAGGGGCAGGTCAGAGGTAATGAACTGTTGATTACTTACTGCAACAAACAATATTAATGGGACAATTATTACACTACTTGGGGAATTCACTACTTTTGTATGGTAACAGTTTCTACATTACGTTTCGGTGTCTACTTTGTGATTAAAATGAAAACTCAAGAACTGTATATGTTTAAGTACTATGATTGCAAGTCATTTAACAATCAGTGAGCTATGGAATACTTTGGATAATCAATGGAATGCTTGAGGTTTTACAACTCTGGTGTTTACGGTAATAACTATTTTTATACTACTTTTTACTGCCTCTAGTATTTCTTAAAGATTGAAATACAGATAAAAACAAATTAATGAGTTGTCCCAAAAGTACATTACTTTTAAAGGCTGTGAAAATAAAATTTGCCACATTGTAATGCCCATTAATGGACTAGCAGAAAACAATGTCATTTTAATGCCCATTAAACTATCATCAATGTCATTTAATGGCCATTCTCATGCCCATTAATGTTTTAGCAGACAGGCATGTCAATTTCATGGCAATTAAACTCAAAGCAGAATATATATTTAATGGCCATTAATACAGTTAATGGTTGCAAGGATAGTTTTCATGGCAATGAAGCTAGGTGATGACATTTTAATGGCTATTAAAAGCTTGTTAACTTGTTTTAATGGGTGTGAAAAAGGCCATTAACTGTACATTAAACAAAATTTAATGGACATACAACACCAGTTAGATATTTAATGGCTTCACATAATGGTAGATTAATGCCACAGAGGAGTACATTAATGGTTTTCACTCATGAAACTGCAACACTTAATGGAAATTTAATGGGAGAACAAATTTCACATTAAACAAGATTTAATGGGTAAATTGATGGGTTTGCATGACGTTAATGGAAAACTAATGGATTTTAATGGAATTTTAATGGATTTTGATGCAGTAGTGATAGAGGGATAACAACTTCCTGTTTTCTACTGTTGCTGCCTCTCCCTGTGCATCCCAGTATCCCCCAGTCATCCTTACCGCCTTCTTACATTACTTGTCCACCTTTAGGTCATCTGACATAATTACTCCCAGGTCCCTTTCGATTTTTGTTGTTGTTACTATCTCACCCCCCCCATTGTGTACTCTTCCCCTGGGTTTTTGTTTCCCAGGTGCATTATCTTGCACTTCTTTGCACTGAATCTGAGCTGCCATACATTTGATCATTCCTCCAACCTTGCCAAGTCCCTTTTCATCTTTTCCACCACACCTTGTGTATCAACCGTGTTGCAGATCTTTGTGTTGTCTGCAAAGAGAAATACTTTTCCTTCCAGGTGCTCTCCAATGTCACTTATAAAGACATTAAAAAGGACCAGTCCCAGTACTGAACCCTGCGGTACCCCACTAGTTACCCTCCTTTCTTCACTGTGTACTCCGTTTACTATTACCCTTTGTGTCCTGTTGTCCAGCCAAATTTTTTATCCAGGCTATCACCTAGGTACCCATTCCAAGGCTGGCTAGCTTGTATATTAATCTTTTGTGTGGGAGTGTGCAAAATGCCTTGCTAAAATCTAGGTAGGCCATATCGACAGCCCCTCCCTAGTCTACTACTTTGGTCATCCAGTCAAAGAGATCTATTAGATTCATCTGACAAGACCTTCGCGCCGTGAATCCACGCTGCCTTTGGTGCTGTGCCCCACTGGCCTCTAGGTACTCAACAATTCTTTCCTTCAGAAGTGATTTCATCATTTTCCCCTACCACTGAGGTCAAACTGACAGGTTTGTAGTATTGCTCTCACTTTTGTGAAGTGGAATCACATCTGCCCTCCTCCAGTCCTTAGGTACCACACCATCCTCCCATGATTTATTAAAAATGGTAGTCAGTGGTGTTACTAGTTCTTCCCTTAGTTCTTTTAGAATTCTGAGGTGAATCCCATCAGGCCCCATCACTTTATCCACCTTCAGTTTTAAGAGTTCTTTCAGAACCCTTTTTTATGTGAAAGGACTAATATCAACCACCCTATCCAGAGTGCTTCTATTGACTGGATTATGTATTTCCCCCTGCTTTTCCATTGTGAATACTGAACAGAAGTATTCATTCAGTATCCCTGCTTTTTCACTGTCCGTCCTCCTCTAGTCTTCAGGTACCACCCCATCCTCCCATGATTTGTTAAAAAGAGTAGTCAGTGGTGTCACTAGTTCTAACTTTAGTTATTTTAGAATTCTGGGGTGAATCCCATCAGGCCCCATTTCTTTGTCCACCTTCAGTTTCAAGAGTTCTTTTAAAACCCTTTCTTCTGTGAATGGACTGGTATCGACCCCCCTATCTAGAGTGTTTCTCTTGTTTGGTTTAGGTACTCCCTATCCTCTTCTGTTGTGAATGCTGAGCAGAAATATTCATTCAGTATCCCTGCTTTTTCACTGTCACCCTCTGCCCGTATTCCCTTCCCTTTATTAAGTCTCTGTATCACTCTCTTGGTCTTTCTTCACTCTCTAATGTACCTATAAAAGGTTTTATCCCCTTTCGTAACAGAATTGGCTATCTTTTCCTTGGTTTGGGCCTTTGCTATTCTGACTGCCTTCCCTGCCTCCTTCTGCTTTAACTGATAAAGTTCTCTGTCCTGCTCCTTCTGTATTTCCTTATATTTCCTGAATGCTATCCTTTTCTTCTTAACCTTCCCTGACACCTCTTTAGAGAACCATAGTGTTTTTTTCCTTTATTTTGTTTTATTGATTTGCTTCACACAAAGGCTTGTTGCCTCTGTGATGGCTGTTTTGATTATTCCCCATTGTTCCTCCACCCCTCCTTCTTGCCCATGTGCTAGTGCTTTTCTAAGGCACACTCTCATTTTCCCCCAGTCAGCCTTCATAAAGTCCAATACTCTTGCTTTTGTATGGCTTGACTCTATGGCTGTGTTTATTGTGAACCACACTGTTTGGTGGTTACTTGTTCTCAGATGGCTACCCACTTCTAAATCTGAGATCCTTTCTCCTTCCCCATTTGAGAGTACCAGGTCTAAGATTGCTCCCTCCCGAATGGGTTCCAACACTTGCTGTCTGAGGCATGTTCGCTGTAGGGCATCAAGAATGACCCTGCTCCTGGTTGTGCATGCAGCAAAGGTGCTCCAGTTAACATCTGGCATATTTGGGTCCCCCATCAACAATATCTCCCCTTTTTCTGCCATTTTAAGGATGCCTTCTATCATTTTCTTGTCCATTTCCTCCCCCTGAGATGGAGGTCTTTACACAACTTCCATGCGGATTGTGGTGCCATTTCCTGTCTGCAGGGTGACCCATAGTGACTCATCTACTTCATGTTTACTCTTTAGTTCTGTTGCTTTAATTCCTTCCTTTACATAGAGAGCTACACCTCCTCCTCTTTTACCCTCCCTGTCCCTACTCAAGGTTGTATATCCTGGTATGTTGACATCTCAGTCATGGGTCTCTGTATACCATGTTTCAGTGACTGCCACAATACAATATCCAGGCATCCCTCTTCCATCAAGGCCACTAGTTCAGGGAGCTTGTTATACAGACTATGGGCATTGGTACTCATCACCCTCCATTTTTTGATGGCCTTACCCCTTTTAGCCCCATCCCTGTCTTTACTGCCTTTGCCTTTTTTTGCATTTACCCCTGTTCTGCTCCTGAATGACTTCTTTACTTTGGTATTTACCTTGCTAATAACTGTATTTTGTGTGGGGGGAGCTGGGATTTCCCTGCTCCTTTTCAGTGCCCCCGTTGGCTAGTTTAAATGCTTGCCAATGAAGCATTTAAACCTATCACCTAGGATCCTGGTCCACCCCACCAGACAGATGCAGACCATTGCACCTGTATAGGCCTGCATTACTCCAGGTGGCTCCCCAGTCCCCAATGAAGCCAAAACCCTGAGCTTCACACCAGTATTTCAACCATTCATTGAATCCCATGGTGTGGAGTATCCTAGCATCATCCTTACCATAGACAGGCAGCACCTCTGAGAAGGTTACCGTGCGTGCTACTTATCTAAGGCCCCTCCCCAACTCTACAAATTCCTCTTGAACTGCTCTGATCCCATTCCTAGCCAGATCATTTGTCCCTAGGTGGACAATGACATCCAGCTCCCTCCCTCGTGCACCTGCTCCCATGATCCTAAGGATTCGCTTCCAGTCCCTCTGAGCCGTGGCACCAGGCAGGCACCTTGCCTCCCTCTCCCCTTCCTCCCCCACTTCTACCCCCCAAGATTGAGTATCCCACCAGGAGTTGTTTCCTTCCCCTGTGGGGTCTCATGCCACACTCCTGTGGGTCTCCTTTGTGGAGGTTCCCAGCATCTTCCTTGGTGTCCACTGCAGGTGTCTCCATAGAGAAACCACTCTTCATCAGAACAGCATATGAACTGTGGAGAGGTACAGCTGGAGGCATGCACCTCTGTTCCACCACCCTCTCCCTCCCTGAGCCCACCTTGGTCCAACCGCTCCTCCTTCTTGGCAACCTCTGAAGAAGTGGCGGTGGCTGTGGTAGTCCCTGGGTGGGGGAAGAGATTTCACAAATCCTAGCCAGGTCAGCCTGGAGAGGGGTAACCTCCTCCCTCAGACCAGAGAGGTGCCTGCAAATAGGGCAGCATCACAGCCTCCAGAATGTCTACAGGAACACTGCCGCCCCACAGACACTGCACTGCACCACTCTCTTCATGACTTATTTTGTATTCCCTCTCCTGTTGCTTTGTATGCTTACTCTCTCCTCCCTCTACATACTTTTCCATCTACTTTCCTACTGCCTATGTACCCTTTCAACTCTTGCCCTTCCTGCTCTGGGACAGGAACTTCCTGTAGTCTTCAGTATTCTCCTTCCTCCTTACTTGGACTCAGACCTCCAGCAGCTAGGGGGGAGAAAGAGCAATTTTTTCCTTCAAGGTTGATGAAATTAATGTGTCTCAGTGATCCTTCCCTTCCTACTGCCAAACAGGAAATTCCTGTTAGTCAAAACCAGTGACTGTAAAAGTAGAACTGGCTTAGAGTGGAAGGGTGGAGGGGTGGGAAGGAGGGCAATTAGTAAGACAATCTGTAGCTTTTTCAGTCAGCTGCTTGCTCTGAAAGCAAGATTCCCTTTGCCAGAAACTAGCAGGAGGAAGCTGTAATTGGAGACAGTTGCTTTTCTACTGCTCAAGCCACACCTCCAATTAACTCCTCTACTCCTGATTTAGCAAAGTAAGTTGATACAGCCTCCTCCCCCAAACAGAGAAACACACAGTGACTTTCTTTTTTTTACTTAAATGTGACCCCCGCTTCTTTTTTTTAAAAACTTTCTTTATTTTTCATTTTCCACATGAAATACATATACAAGACATAAAACTATATAGATATAGGCTGGTTTTTCTCAAGTATGCACAAAGCTTGCTACAATATACCCATTCTTGGGAAATACATTTTGTTTGATTTTGTCCATATAAATCATCACAGTTTATTTTTGGTGATAAGATATCTCTTAATATCTGCCTTGGGAGTGACTCAGAATATTTCAAGGAACAAATTCTGGTCTCAGAGGGGAGATGTACAAGACCCACCTTCTCCACAAAATTTCAAATTTGTTTTGACTTTTGTTTAACATGGCTGTGAGATGCTCCATCCGGTACACCTGGAGCATTATTTCATGCCAATGGGCAAGCTCTAATTGCTCGGATGTGAGCCATTTTCTGGCTATTGCCTTTTGGGCAGCCAATATTGAAATCTTAAGTAGCTTTTTACTATTTGAATTTCTACAGCTTCTAGGGTAGTCTGAGAAAAAGAATAAAAGTAGGTTTAAGGTAAGGTCTGGGGAAAAAATGTGTTTCAGAGCTTGTTTTAGCTGATGAAAGAAGTAGGGTAGTTTAACACAGTCCCACATGATATGCATTAGGGCTGCCGGTGAGTGTCCACACCCCCGCCAACACTCTGGGTAATGGCCTTGCTGAAATTTTGCTTGTATAGCAGGGGTTCTAAAGTATCTTGTGGACATCTTCCAAGCATACTCTTTCCAAAGGACTGCCATGGTGCCCCAGTGGATTTGTTCAAGATGTTTTTCCCATACCTGATCAGGTATCTGGCTTCCCAGGTGTTTGTCCCAAGCTGCCTTAATAGTCTGCAAGGTGGGGGGTTCAAAGGCCAACAAAGCTGAATATAGGTGTGAAATGATATGCTCCATAGGAGCTCTGTTGTCCAGAGCTTTCTTGAACAAATATATGATCTCAGGGGAGGAGGTCCTTCCATATGTCCTGTAGAAGGGATTCCACCTAATGGCGGACCTGAAAATACCTGAATCTGTCTTGGAGGGAGAGGTCATATTTCTCTACTAGTTCTGAGAAGGGGCAAACTCTCCTTCCTCTACAAATTTCCAGATCGGGTGTAATCCCCGCCTTTCCCATCTCCGAAAACCCATGTCCATCCGGGCTGGGGGGAAAAATCGTACGTATGGAATCGAGTAGAGAAGGGTTTTCCATCTTGCTAATCTTCTATCATCTAGTACACTGTACCAGCATCTGATAGTAGTGTCAATGTAAGGGTTGGCTTCCTCTAGGGGTTGAGTCATGCTGGGCTGTGCAAGTAGTTGTTTAGTCTTGTGCCCTAGATCTTCTTCTATTATTTCTAGACTTTTCCATTTTGCTTGGTATCCCTCCTGAAGCCAGTAAAAGGCTGTTATAAGTTGTGCTGCCTGATAATACTTTTTAAAATTGGGTAGGGCTAGGGCTCCCTTCTTCTTGGGGAGCTGAAGTGTAGAGAATCTTATCCTAGCCCTCTGAGAGCCCCAGATAAATCCCTGGCCCCCCAACGAAGTCCTTATTAGATCATTTAGCTTTTCTGCTGCAGTTCAGTCTCCATACAGGGGTGTATTCTGTGAATTATTTGCAGATTGAGAGTCTCTGATGAACTGTACGAGGTGATCTCCATTATAAGGCAGTGGTTTCAGCGCCAAAAATTACCTCGATTGGTTTAATCCTGAGGACCAGGGCTGTCCATTTTTGCCCCAAATATTTAAGGTGATGCACTGTGGTGAGTCTGCGGGAGCAACAGAGAGAGAGAGGGGTGCTCCTAGATAAAGGAGTGGGTAACAGGAGAGACTCAGTTAAGAGTGCTGTAAAATTGTTTGGGCTCTGCGAGTGAATTCAGATCCACATAGCTCAATCCCCTAGGATCCCTATGCAAAGGACTGTGGGCCTAGGGACAAGGGGTTCAGGTAGAAAACCAATTTAAAAGGAGTGTCTCACCTCGGGTCTCAGGTAGCACTTGTGTTCTCTGTGATTGGTGCTCCTGCAGGGTTATTTGGTGTCTGGGATTGTATGCTACTCAGTAAACTTTTAATGCCCTCCATAGTTCATGGGGCCATAGCTTGTGCATTGCTGCTATTTCCATTTTTCCCTGCAACTTGCCAGTCTGGTTGGGCCATATGCTGTCTCTGGGGTCTTGCCAGCTGAAGGGTGGGGTTACAGCCCTTCTCCTGGAAATCTGGAATGGCTTCAGATGGTGAGCTATAAATCTTGGTCCTTATTTCCCAGAAAATCTTCAGGTGTGCCAGATAGGGTGTTTGAAAGTGAATCTTCTGTTCCCTTAAGATCCTCGGTAGTGGTGAGTAGGTAGCATGTTGCTTTGAGATTTTGACAGGATAGTCACTGTCGAATATTAATCTGGCTGCGTTGTAGGTTACTATTTTTTGGGACCAGGCCATCCTCAACAGCCGCTCCTTGTTTCTGTAGCTGGACATCTTGAAGACCA
The DNA here is from genome assembly GCA_016271365.2 of Neoceratodus forsteri. Taxonomy (NCBI): domain Eukaryota; kingdom Metazoa; phylum Chordata; order Ceratodontiformes; family Ceratodontidae; genus Neoceratodus; species Neoceratodus forsteri. The sequence goes on along the minus strand of CM057450.1, from coordinate 1,342,557,942 downwards.
CAGATTGTGGTCTAGCTGCAGGGTTTTAAATAATTGATCAGCAGTTTTTTTCTTGGGACAATACCAACTGTACAGAAAGTATTTATATAGGTTTTCTAGAAGTGTTATGTTTGTTAAACACAATAAGGCAGGTGCTATGCAGTTTCACAATGTTTTAGAACTTTTATGAGCAAAACGCTAATCAATTTTTAGAGTTAAATAAAACCCTGAGCTGAGGGGTCTGAGGGTCTCAGAACAAGTGAGCAGTATGCTCGCTCCATTTTAAAGTGGAAGTCCAATGGCAAGTTTAGGATATCTTTTAATACATCTTCCATGAAATCTTTCATCGCTCCAGTTTCTGCTCCCTCTGGTAATCCGTAGACACGGATGTTTTCCCTTCTCGACCTAGCCTCCATGTCTAGCAGATTGATGTGCAAAGTCTCTTGAAAATTTGATAGAAACTCAATAGCTGTATGCAGGGTTGTTTGATTGGTATCTAGGTCTGATATTTTTTTCTCTGCTGAGGTTGCCTTTTCTTCCACCTCTGTGAGCCTGTTATTCAGGGTTCCAAATTCCTGCTTTGTCTCTGCCCTAAAGGCTCTGAGTTCCCCCAAAAGAGTGTCAAAGTGAGACCTGGATAGCCTTTCAGAATCGCAGTTGGTGTCTACATCACAGGCCTTGTTATCTGATGGTGATGGGCTCCGGCTGGGCCTATCTCTGGATCGCTCTTCATTGTACCACTGCGGGGCTAATTTGAAGCATGAGCAGTTTGGTCTGTATCCTCCTTTGTTGTTCGTATGCATTTTCAGCGCGATGTTTGGTAGAGTTAGTTGGATTTTAGAGGATTAGGTGGCAGAGCCAGCAGAGCTCTAGCAAGAGGCAGCCATTCAGGAGATGACATCACCGGAAGTCTCCAGTGACCCCCTGCTTCTAATAAAGTATCTGTATGCTTAATCCCAACAGGCACTGACTCCTGCTGAGATAAAAGTGATTTATCAGTAAGAAAATCTGTAGCTTTTTCAGTCAGCTGCTTGCTCTGAAAACAAGATTCCCTCTGCCAGAAACTAGTAGCAGGAAGCTGTAATTGGAGACAGCTGCTTTTCTACTGCTCAAGCCACACACCCAATTAACTCCTCTACTCCTGATTTAGTAAACTAAGTTGATACATCCCCCTTCCACAAATAGAGAAACACACAGTGACTTTCTTTTTTTTTTACTTAATGTGACCCCCTGCTTCTAATAAGGTATTTGTTGGCTTAATCCTAACAGGCACTGACTCCTGCTGAGATAGAAGTGATTTATCAGTAAGAAAATCTGTAGCTTTTTCAGTCAGCTGCCTACTCTGAAAGCAAGATTCCCTCTACCAGAAGCTAGCAGCAGGAAACTGTAATTTTGAGATTTCAACATGCCAGATACCAATTGGTCAATATCAGCAGGAACATCCACAAGAACTAGACACATAGTGGATTCCCTGTGGGGGGATTCAAACAACTAGTACAACAACCCACAAGAGGCAGGGCTATCCTAGATCTAGTACTGACTAACAGGGAAAGGATCACAGATCTCCAGGTAGAAGGTCACCTGGGGGCTAGTGATCATCACATGGTATGGTTCAATTTGGCCACTAGAAGAAAATCATCCCATTCAAAGGCAAAAATATGGGACTTCAGAGGAGCTGACTTTGATAAGATGGCCAACAGACTTATGCTAGCCCTGGCAAGAAGAAATACAGGTGAGGGGGTACAGACAAAGTGGCCAAGCATTAAGAATGCAATACTTGAAGCAACATCCCATTGTGTTAGGGAGAAAAGCAAGAGCACAAGAAGGAGGAAACCACTCTGGTTCTTAGAAACAACAGCAGAGCCAAAAGGCTGGCCTTCTGGAAATATAAGGGAATGCAGTGCGATAAAGATAGGGAGACATATCAAACTTCCCTAAGGGAGGCAGGGAAGGCAGTAAGGCAGGCAAAGGCTCAAACTGAGGAAACACTAGCACAAAGAGTAAAAGGAGGGGATAAGACTTTCTATAGATACATTAGTGAAAGGAGAAAGTCCAGAGGGGGTACTGCTAAGATCAAAGGGGATCAGGGGAGTGTGTGGAGGAGGACCAAGGAAAAGCATCTATCCTAAATAGATACTTCTGCTCAGTATTTACTGAGCAGAAGGTAGGGCAGGGCCCACAGCTCAGCAGCAGAGACATGGGGGAGGAGGTGTGCACAAGTCCCTTCACAAAAGAAAGGGTCCTACAAGAGCTCGCTAAGCTCAGGGTGGACAAGGCAATGGGACCAGATGACATACATCCCAAGATACTAAAGGAGCTAAGTCTGGAACCACTAGAGTCATTACCAGAACTGTTTAGTGAGTCTTTGAGCACAGGAGAGGTCCCAGAAGACTGGAGAAGGGCTCATTTTGATCCTGCTCCACAACAGTGGTAGTAGGGAGGAGGCGGAGAACTACAGACCAATCAGTCTTACCTCAGTAGTGGGCAAGATTATGGAGGCACTCCTTAAGGAAAGGATAGTGCAACACCTGGAATCCATAGGGACACAGGATCCAAGACAGCATGGGTTTACAACAGGAAGGTCCTGTCAAACTAATCTCATAGATCTGTTTGACAGGGTAACCAGAGTGGTGGACCAAGGGGGAGCAGTTGATGTCATCTACCTTGACTTCAGCAAAGCTTTCAATACTGTTCCACATAGAAGATTGATTAATAAGCTGGGTAGGCTTGGGGTGGGTCAGAAGTTGGTCAACTGGGTAGCAAACTGGTTGGCAGGCAGAACACAGAGAGTGGTGGTAAAGAGTATACAGTCAGAAGAGATGCAAGTCAGAAGTGGGGTACCTCAGGGATCAGTCCTGGGGCCAGTCTTCTTCAATGTCTTCATCAGTGACATTGCAGATGGACTGGAGGGTAAGGTTTGTCTGTTTGCAGATGACACCAATATCTGCAACAGAGTAGATGATCCAGGTGGGGTGGGCAGAATAAGAAAGGATCTGGATAAACTGGCAAAATGGTCAGAAGAGTGGCAACTGGGGTTTAATGCAAAGAAGTGCAAGATCATGCACATAGGAAAGAGTAACCCTGAAGCCACGTATAGGTTGGGAGGGGAGTTGCTGGCAATCACAAAGGAAGAAAGAGACTTGGGCATCGTCATCACAGATGACCTGAAATCATCCAAGCAGACCACTGAAGCAGTAGGTAAGGCTAGGGGGATATTGGGGTGTATTAGCAGGGGCATCACAAGTCATAAGAGGGAGGTAATAATCCCTGTTTACAAGACACTGGTTAGGCCCCCTTCTGGAGTACTGTGTACAGTACTGAAGGCCGCACCTGCACAAGGACATTAACAAAATGGAGGCAGTCCAGAGAAGGGCAAACCAAAAGGGTGCAGAGACTGCACCAGAAAACATATGAGATCAGAATAACGGAGCTCTATATGTATACCCTAGAACAAAGGAGGGAGAGAGGTGATATGATCAAAACATTCAAACATCTTAAGGGCATTAACAAGGTGAAAGAGTCTAACATGTTTCAATATAAGAGAAATAGCAGGACAAGAGGACACAGCATGAGATTAGAGGGAGGCTGATTAAGGGGTATTGTGAGGAAGTTCTTTTTCACAGAAAGGGTGGTGGATGCATAGAATGGCCTACCTCAGGAAATGGTGAATATGAATACAGTACAGGGCTTCAAACAGGCATGGGATAGGCATAAGTGAGCAATACAGATGAGTATGAATAGATAGGCCATTGACAGAGTAAAGGCCAGTGGCACACTCATAAGGTAGAAAAAATGGGCAGACTGGATGGACCTTGCGGTCATTATCTGGCGTCAACTTCTATGTTTCTATGCCGCCGGCGTAAAATCATTCTTTTCTTGGATAACTGCAGTGCTCACTCTCCAGAACTAGTAGGTAAATTCAGTCAAGTCAAACTCATTTTTATAACTTTCTTCTCTTTATTAAAAGGTTTTGCAATAACAATACACAATGAAAGAATAAATCATCAAAAAGAGCAATCTAATTCCTACCAAACAAATAACTTATGTATGTTATTATTCTTTATCACAAACCCTCCCCCTTATGCAATCCAGCTGACATGTGATCTTAATTTAAAAGTACATGAGAAATGTACTATAAGGAAGTATAAAATACATGTAAGGTGAAAACACTGTAATCAGTATATAGTTATTACATCTGTAAATAAGATATGTGTGCCTATAAAGTCCATAATTATTTCCACTCAGATAATCCCATTATCATACTAAGACAAAATTAAAATTAAACAAATTTATAAAGACCTCAGAGTTCTACCAATTCTTCTTTGAAAGTGAAAAGATATAAAATACACTATAACAATAAGTTGTATAGTTTTCCCCATTTATGTTGAAATAATTTGACATCGTTGTTAAACAAATATATCAGATAATTTGTAGATTGAAGGTAATGTTTGTAGTCCATTCCTTCAGCGATAAATTCTTTGTCAACCCAATGCTGTATTATTAGTTGTTTCATTGAAAAAACTAAACTAATTTTCTTACACCAGCCAAACACAACCAGCCTTATCCAACCTCTTGACATGGGGGTGATTAAAAACTTTAAAGGTCAGTACAGATCTATGCTTGTTACCCATATCGTGGGGATCATTGACAGTGGCAGCTCATGTCTAGGCAATGAGATCGCTCAAAATCTAAACCTGTATGATGCAATTCTTCTGATGCATCGCTTCATGCTTGTGGGGGCTGTAAAGGAATCCATGATCCAGAATTGTTTTACAAAGGTTGGTTTTTGGCCTGCCCAGTGGTGCTGAGAGCTGAGGTGCTGGATGCCACACCTCATACCACGCCAGCGACCCGGGTTTGGGAACAGACTCAGTCTGCTGGGGGTCAGCTGGGGAGAGAAGGATCGTGCACCCAATGGCTTGCTCTCTTTCTCTGGGGAGGGGTGGGTGCTTTCCCCACCATGACACTGCCACCTCCCGGTGGCCACAGGCATCTGGCAGAGTGGCTAGGGAGAAGCTAAGAAGGGGAAGGGACCAACGTCGTCATAAGGTCTGAGCAGAGACATGTCTCTGTGCGCCTCTGTCTCATTGGCCCCCCTAGCAAGTCGATGTTGGTAGAAGGGCGGGAGCAACAGTAACGAGGAAAAAATCCCCCTCGGTCCTAGGTGACGATCCCTCTAGCCTTGCACATCCACAAGGCCAAAGGGCAGACTCTGCTGTGCAGGGGCACGCTCCTCTGCAAGTTGAAGAGGTAGTGGGGGAACCTTCCTTGCCCCACCCAGGGGGTTATCTGAGCCTCTAGAATTCCCAGAGTAGCACTGTACTCTAGGGGCAGACTCCTGAGCATCTGGATGGTGTGTGTGTGTGAGGGATCCCAGTAAGAGGAATGACTGGGGTGGTAAGGAGGCAAAATAATATGCTAAAGAAAAAAAAGAAAGACTAGTTTTCTGACAGATGAGCCTGATTTGCCAGAGGCTGAGGCTGGGGTAACAGATGTTCTGGATATCCTGTCTGACATATATAGATCACTGCACATGATACCTGATGAGTTTAAATACTTTGTGGACTTTGATCTGGGGGAGCCGACAGAAGGTGAAACCTCCGTCGAGAGGATCTGCACGTCGCTGACACAGGAGACAGCAGAGGGAGAAGAGACCGAGGATTGCGACATAGAGCCTCCTCTGAGACCTGTGAGCAACATGGAGTCATTGGTCTGCATTGTAACACTGAGAGACTGGTGTACCAAGCATGACCAGGTTGAGGAGCAGTATATGCTATTCAACCTGGAAAGCAGAATCCTAAAGAAGGTTTCAGAGGCTTCACAACAGAAATTGATCACCGACTACTTCTGCCATACAGATAAGTGAAGCACAAGCCAAACTTTAATTGCATTTAGACTTTGGACTGAATAAAGTTGTTTTCCACATGAAGAAATCAAACCAAAATCTCAAAAAAACGTCTAATCACCATGTTCATTGTGTGTCTTATGTGGTTCATCTGGTTTGTCTGTGCTGTGCTGTACTTTGTTCAGTGTTCTGTTTTTTTTTTCTGATTAACTCAACTGCTTCGACTAACATTTGGTCTTGCTGTTATTATTTCTTGATATTAGTGCCCATTCAAGACCATTCACATACTGTGCATGCATTTCGAGGTAACCACCATTGATTTAATAGCATTTCCATTTAATGGGACGGTCGCTTAAAGGGGACAGACAGGCTGCCACAGAGCCATCCCCATTAAATGGCTTCTGCTATATTCCCGTTCTCCCATATTATATCTGTAAATGAGATTTTCTTTATCTCTGTATGTTTAGCTGGTAAAACAGTTTCAATAAATATCTAAATAAAAGAACCAATAAATGCAAATTTAACTGGTACAGCATGTGAACATTTTTGTTAAAGTGCCACTTTAAGTGTTGTCTTTTACTATTCCATTAAACACTTCACTGACATAACAAACAGTTGTGGAAGCGCAGAAATGCATGATCACTTACCCTTCAAGACTTTGGAGTCCAGCACTTTGAACCATCATCTGTCGTAAATCTCCTTAACAAATATTTCACTGCTTGTGCACTCCCTGATGACCTGCAAACCACCCAAACTACTAGCCCCCCACCCACTCCACTCCACCCTAGTAGCTTTTACTTCTCCTAGGTTTCCCAACAGGAAGTCTATTGGGCTATTATGTCCCTAAACCCAACCAAATCCAGCCCCCATGGTCTTCACCCACTTCTCAGAATATCTGCTCCCCCATTGTAAACCTCCCCTTACACACCTCTTCAACCTTTCCATCTCCTCATCCTCAGTCCCATTGGATCGGAAGTACACCAGAACAATTCTGCTCCACAAGGGCAGTGACATCTCCTCCCCAGGTAACTACTGCACCATCTCCCCACTCCCCTCTTTAGCTAAAATCCAAGAATCCATTGTCCATACAAGGCTCAATGATTTCCTCACATCCACAAACACTGTCTCCCCTGTCCAGTCAGGTTTCAGAACATCTCACTCCACCACATCCTCCCAACTACGCTTCACCAATTCCATTCTCTCTGCTATTGACAAAGGTCACTTTACGTCTATAAGTATAGCAAAGCAAGGCCAGCTGGCTGGTATAGACCTGAACTCAGAGAAGGGTGGGGCTCTTAGAACTTTGGCTCAGCAACAATACAGCCTGCTACAAACCATTCCAGGTAAATCCATATAAGTTCATAATTATCCCTTCCTACAGCATGTTTTGGAAGGATAGACAATATAAAATAACCTGGCAACTATAACATATTTATTTTTAGCTTCTAATTAAGCTTATAAGCAACTTGAACTTCATGAAGTTAAAACTGGGCTGTATGTGAAAACTCAAACTACCAGTCAAATATTCAGCCAGAGGTCTTATTTCCCCAACCTTCCTTCCCCTAAAAACTGCTACACATTGCAACAGGAGAAGTTACAGGAGGGAGCTAATAACCCTGGTGTGTAAATAAAATATTTAACCTGAAACAAGGTTTTATTTTTATTAAAGTAATTGCAACACTTTTATGACCATATACAGCTGGCTTTTCAAGAGAGATTTAAAGCTGGAGGTTTTACTTCACCGAATGAGGTGTAATTTTATTAATGAAATGTGTAAAAAAAACTTCTTAAATGTACACATTACTAATAGCAGCCAAACCCACGGAGCTGCTTCAGCGTGTTTGGCTCACAGTACACTGTTTTGGGGGGGGGGGATGCATGGTTTGCAGCCAGCTCCACTTACAGCTACAGGCACAACACTGAGCTGAATTATTGGGCAACTTCCTTACTACTTAAAGGAACTAAGACAAACAAACTGTATCCCACTATCGTGGGTACTAGAAGGCAGGGCATGCTGAATGGATTCTGACAGGGGATTTCTAGAAGAGGACAGAATACAACTAAAGTAAAACGATATCAGGTGGCCAGCCTGATAATAAAAGAAATACAAATTAAAGCCACAGAAGGAACAAAGGAGAAAATGCTGTTGCAACAGATTTAAAAGACAGGATAGAGGTCCCTTGTACTGAATCCATTCTCACAGCTCTACAGACACAAAGACAGCCTCTCCCTCGCAGTCCATCATGAACTTCTAACAAAATGGAAACTCACAGTATTCGACTATGCTGACATCATCTACTGCTCAACTCCCTCAAAAAGCTGGATGTCTTTTTTAACTCTTTCTGTCATTTTGCCTTCATTCACCCTTCACTCATTTACCATTGCAACCTTTACTCCATCCTCTCTTTTCCCTCCCTTCAGCAGAGATGACTGTCTCACAGCCTCACTTTCATCTCCAAATTCTGGTTCAACTCCCTCCCATCCTACCTCTCCTCTCTCCTGCCACCCCATCTCCTACTCCATAGAAACATAGAAAGTGATGGTAGAAGGGGACCGCACGGTTCATCTAGTCTGCCCATAAGCCTAGCCCCCCTTCCTTAACTGCTATTCAGTGTTATCATACCTTTGTGCCTATCCCATGCCCTTCTGAACAATCCAGCTGACCTAACCTCAACAACCTCTGGTGGAAGGCCATTCCGAGCGCCCACCACCCTCTCGGTAAAGAAGAACTTTCTTGTGGTGCTCTTGAATTTGCCTCCTTCCAGCTTCATGCCATGGCCCCTCATTCTTGTGTGATTCTTGGCCTGAAACAGTTCCTGAACCTGGACCTTGCTTATACCCTTCAGGTACTTAAAGATTTTGATCCTGTCCCCCCTTTCTCTACACTGTTCCAGGGAATACATGTTTAGGTCGTGCTGTTGTTCTTCGTATGTCTTGTTGTAGAGTCCGAGTATTATTTTTGTAGTTTTCCTTTGTACTGTCTCCAGTCTGTCTATGTCCTTTCTAAGGTGTGGTCTCCAGAACTGCACACTATATTTCAGTAGAGGCCTTACCGATGATCTGTACAGTGGCGTAAATATCTCCCTCTTTCTACCTGTAATTCCTCTTCCTATGCAGCCCAACACATTGTTTGCCTTTTAAATCTGCTTTTTCACACTGCTTGGATGTTTTCAGGTTGTCTGTTATAATTACACCCAAATCCCTTTCCTGCCTTGCGGCTTCCAGTTTTACTCCACACAGAAGGTGTTCTTTACAAGGGATTTCTTCCCTAGGTGTGTGACTTTGCACTTTTTGGCAATGAAATTTAGTTGCCAAGTTTTTGACCACCTTTCTAGTCTTTGTAGATAAGTCCTCATCCTTTTCACTCCACCTGGAGTGTCAACCCTATTACATATATTTGCGTCATCTGCGAACAGACTCACCCTGCCTTCAAGGCCCTCAGATATGTCACTGATGAAAATATTTAAGAGGATAGGTCCCAGTACCAATCCTTGAGGCACACCACTAGTTACCTCCCTCTCTTCTGATAGTGAGCCATTAATCAGTACCCTCTGAGTCCTTCCACTAAGTCAGCTCCATACCTAGTTTACCACTTTATGCCCTACTCCTATGCTACCAAGCTTGTTCAATGGTCTTCTATGTGGGACCGAGTCAAAGGCTTTGCTGATGTCCAGGTATAGCACATCCACAGCGCCACCCTGATCTACTGTCTTGGTTACCCAATTGAAGAAATTTATTAGGTTTTTCTGGCATGATCTTCCTGTGGTGAAACAGTGCTGTTTTGGGTCCATTCTATAATTTTCTTTGAGAAAGGATATAATAATTTCCTTAAGTAGGGTTTCCATTGTTTTGCCCACAGCTGAGGTCCGGCTCACTGGGCAGTAATTGCCAGCACTTTCCCTACTGCCATTTTTATGAAGTGGGACAACTGTGGCCTTTCTCCAGTCCACAGGAATTTCTCCGACCTCTAGTGAGAGGCTGAATGGCTCAGCCAGCGGTGGTGCCATGTTGTCCCTTAGTTCCTTCAGTAACCTGGGGTGAATTACATCAGGATCTATGACCTTGTCAACCCTAAGTTTTTCTAGTTCCTTCAGGACACTATCCCTTATGAAAGTTGCTGAATCCATATTGCTGATGTTTGCACTTTGTTCTGTCGAGGTGGGACTATAACCTTTTTCTTCCTTAGCAAATATGGAGCAAAAGTATCTGTTAAAGATTTCTGCTTTATCTTTGTCATCCTCTGTGCACTCCCCATCTTCCCCCTTAAGTCTGACTATACCCCCACTGGTCTTCCTTTTCTCCCTGATATATCTAAAGAAGGTATTGTCTCCTTTTTTGACCTCCAAGGCGATCCTCTCTTCTGTTCATGCCTTTGCTGCTCTGATTTGCTTTCCTGCTTCCTTCAGTTTCTCCTTATATGCGTCCTTGTCTTTTTCACATCCTGTTTTGCTTGAATCTTTTGAAGGCTATCCATTTCTCCCTGACCTTGGTGGCCACTGCCTTGGAGAACTAAATGTGTTTTCTTCTCTTCTTAGCTTTACTCTCACTTTTCATATATTGTTTTGATGGTCCTATGATGCCCAGTACTTGTCGATGTCCTCCATCCGTGTTAATTTTGCCAGGTTAAGCTGGAGATTTTCCCTCATTTTATCAAAATCTGTGCGTCTGAAGTCCAGGACTTTAGTTTTGGTGTGCTTGATATCTTTTTCTGTTTTAACCTGGAACCATACCATCTAGTGGTTGCTAGACCCTAGGTGACTCTCGACTTCTAAACCCGAGATGTTGTCACTGTTGGAGAGTAACAAGTCAAGGATGGCGTCCCCCTTTGCGGGTTCCTTGACAAGCTGTTTTAGGCCCAATAAGCGCAGAGTGTCTAGGAAGTCTGCTTCTGGTTGAAGCTGTGGAATGGTTACTCCAATCTATGTCTGGTAAATTGAAGTCACCCACTAATATTACATCCCCTTTAATACTCATATTATAAATGGATTCTAGTTTCTTCTTGTCCCCCTTCAAGCTGATTGCTGGGGGCCTGTACAATACTCCTACCCGAGTAAATGCACCTGTTCCGGCTTCGAGAATAACCCAAAGAGCCTTGGCTTCAGTATGATGGTCTTGGGCCATGGTAGCTTTTATTCCCTCCTTAACATACATTGCCACCCCACCCCCTTTTTTGCCAGGTCTGTCCCTTCGGAAAAGGCAGTATCCTGGAATAGCTACCTTCCAATCATGGTTGTTCTTGAACCATGTCTCCATGATGGTGACCCAGCCCGGATTAGCCTCTGCAATAATAGCTGTGAGGTCAGCCATTTTGTTTGCCAGGCTACGTGCATTTGTGTAAATGGCTTTCCAGGCCTGGTTTTCCCCTTTTTTGGGGCCCTGCGGCACAACTGAGCCTGTTTTTTTTTTGCATGAAAAGTCTTATTATGAAAACCATTATAAAACAGTTCACAACCATATGTCCATCATCAATTACATAATACAGTATTATAGCCAACATAGACTCATCAAGAAACCATTGTATCTTTTCATATTAACGTTGATAATATAAAATAGGAGGGAGTCAACCCCCTAATATTCAAACCTCAGGCCAATCCACACAGTCAGAGCCATACCTCCATACCTCCCAACACCCTTACCCCTCCACTCCTTCCCAAAGAAACATACTTTCTACCGGGCTTAAATCTGCCAATAAAGATACCCATTCTCTTGCAAAGCCCTCTAATCTGTCCTTCACCAATAAGGTAAGTCTCTCCAGTGCCAATGTCTGAAGGATCATAGTCTGCCATTGTGGGACCGAGGGAGTCACCTGGGAGACCCAAGTATCTTGGACGCAGTGTCGGGCCACGATGACCAGCAGCCTCATCCACCTAGGTAAGGGCTCCCATTCTCCCTCTTCAGTCTCCTCCATGCCGAATAGGCACCTGATGGGGTCCAGTCCTATGTCCCACCCAGCCATCCTGCCCACCTCCAGAGCCACTGCCCTCCACAATTTCTGTAAGACTCTGCAGTCCCAAAAGCAATGGTAATAGGTCCCCATCTCTTCCTCACACCTGCCGCACTGTGGCGAGACAGCTTGGTGATATTTATGCACCATTGCAGATGGGCGATACAGTCTATGGAGAAACTTATAAAAGGCTTCCTTAAATTTATTACAGACAAGGAGACCCATATGCAAAGATAGCATCGTAGCCCAATTCTGATCCAGTATCAGGCCGCCCCATAGTCCCTATACTTGTTGTGACTGACGCGGAAGGCAGCTCCTACATTCCTTAACCACTTTCCCAACAAAGCCCTTCAGGTCCTCAGCCACAGACATAATTGAGGCCTCTATTTTTAACATTTCTGATCTCCCCCACCTCCTCTGTCCATCTCAGAAAGGTAGGCTTTAACCTGGAAGTAGCAAAACAATTGATCCCCCTCCAACTCTAGACCCTGCTTCACCATTAAAAAAAGGGAGTATCTCATCTCTTTCACATAGATGCCCCAAACTTCAAGCTCCCTTCTGCTCCCACCTTCCCAGCCCAGGGTCCTCCCACTCTGACAAGAAAAAGAGGTTCCGAGCTATGGGCACCAGCAGAGTATCTAGCCACCCACATCTCTCAATTTCTTAAACTTTTCCCAACATTCCAAAGGATTTCTCCCTGCCAGAGCCCTGTATGCCCGCAGGCTCCTTCTCTCTAAATATGCCGAGAGCCTTGCAGGAGAGCCCCCTTGTTCCAAATCTACCCACCTTGCTACCCTAGCCATATGTACCCAATCCCCTATGTACCTTTGCTGTATTGCTAAAAAGTAATGTCCCAAATCTGGGAAATTAAGGCCCCCTCTCCCTGACTCTAATTTAAGCCTCTGCAGGCTAACCCTCGCTCATTTCCCATTCCAAATAAATTCAGAGAAGGCACCTTCCAGCATTTTTATGTCCCTCCTCGTTGGTCCCACATGGAGCATCTGCATTATATACAGAAGACGAGGCAAGATATTCATCTTGATGAGGTTTATTCACCCTAACCAAGACATCGGCAGGGAAGCACAACGCTTCAAATCCGCCAAAATGCTTTTAACCATTGGTGTATAATTCAGATCACACAGGGTCCCCAAGGATCTTCCCACCCTAATTCCCAAGTATACAAAATATTTATTTACCCTTTTGAACCCCCATGTTTGATCTACTCCACTCTCCCTAGGAAGCCGCATCAACTCAGATTTGTCTAGGTTTAGCTTATATCTGGAGAATCTAGCAATCCTTCCCACAATGTCTAACAATACAGGGACAGACTGCCCTTAATCCATAACAAAAAAGTAACATATCATCAGCATACAGCGTAATCTTACGCTGTTCCCCAGAAACCCCCCCAATCACTTTGATATCTCTATGTTGCCGAATTGCTGTGGCTAACGGCTCCACTGCCAGTGCAAACAACAAGGGGGATAGGGGACACCCCTGTCTTGTACCTCTACCCAATCAAAATCCTTCTAATAGCGTACCATTCCCAATATTTTGGCCTGAGGGTAGCTATACATGGCTCTTATCCACCCCACAAAGGACTCACCCAGACCAAACCGGGACAGGATCTCAAAAAGATATCCCCATTCTACTCGATCAAAAGCCTTTTCAGCATCCATTGATAGAATGCACGTATCCTCCCTCTCCTTATTTGCTCTCCATACGATATACAGGAGATGACGTACATTATGATATGAGAGGCGATCCCTAATGAACCCGGTCTGGTCTGGGTGAACCAGCCCCAGGAGTAACACCTCTAACCAGGCAGCCAGGACCTTTGCCAGAATCTTCAGGTCACAATTCAATAAAGATATTGGCCTGTAAGATATGTATTCTGTCACCTCTTTACCAGCTTTTGGTATTAAACATATAACAGCATCTGAGAAGGTACCTGGAAGTTCCAGGGTCTCTCCCTCTGTCTGTTGAAAAGTATCACACAATGGGCCCGCCAATTGACTACCCAGGGTCTTGTAATACCAGGCGGAGGACCCATCTGGGCCACTAACCTTCCCCTTCTTTAATCTTTGTATTGCAATAACCACCTCAGCCTTTGTAATGGGTTTATTCAGTTCCGCTGCCTGTTCCCTTGTCACTTGTGGTAACTCAATGTTTCATAAAATCTCCTCCAACATTCCCTCTTCCCTCCTTCCCTCAGCTGTATACAATGTTTTGAAAAATTCACTAAAGCATCTCCGGATCAGTGCTTCCTGCTGTTGGAGTCTGCTTCCTTTATCCTTAATGGCAGTAATATGGGTTGGGCACCGACCCCCTTCATCAATTGAACCAATAATGGGCTGGGTTTGTTACCCCACTCAAAAATTTGTTTTTTACAAAATGTCCAGGCCTTCCTAGCTTCCCCATGGAGAAGTGTGTTCAAGGCCTCTCTAGTAGCTGTTAGGGCCCTCCTCACCTCTCCTCCCTCACCTCCAGCTACCCATCTCTCCAGTTCCCTCCAGCTGCTCCTCCAACGCCACTCATCTCTCCTGCTTTTCTTTCTTAACCCCCTTAACATATCGAATAACCATACCCCTCATATAGGCTTTTCCTGCATCCCACAAAGTGGCCTTAGATGCAACCAACCCCACATTAGCACACATATAGTCCACCCACTGTTTCTTAAGGTAGTCCCAAAATTTTTTATCCCCAACAAATATGTTGGAAATTTCCAGGGTGGAGGACCCTCCCTTCAAACCCCCATCTTGATAGTAAGAATCACCATGGCATGGTCAGATATGAAAATGGGGCTATGTTTTACATCAAACACTCTCTGGAACCATTCCCTCATTCAGAACACATAGTCTATGTGAGACCAGGTGCCATGCGGATTAGAAAAAAGGTATATTCTTTAGCGCCTGGGTTCACTTCTCTCCACCCATCTATCAGGCCCAGCTCCACTAAACCAAGTCTCCGCTGCCAGATTGCCTCACTCTTCTGGCACTGACCCAAGGAATGATCCATCACAGGAACCATAGGGCAATTAAGATCTCCCCCCAGCAAGAGACCTGGGAATTGCTCTTTTACTAACAGCGAATGCAACATCCTGTAGAAAGTGGGATTGAAAACCGCTGGGGCATATACGCTACTAAAGGTAACTTTCTCACCCCATAATTCACCCACCACAAAAACATACCTCCCCCTCCTGCATCTTTCACCACCCTCTGCAACTGGAAGGGTAATTTTTTTGTGTAGGAGGACAGCAACCCCACGCTTATGTGATTTAAATGAGGCTGAGTAACATTTCCCAACCCACCCCCTCGTCAACTTGGCATGTTCCGAGTCCGTCAAGTGGGTCTCCTGCTGCAGAGCCACTTGTGTCCCCTGCCTCCTTAGTGCAGTAAGCAGGCCCATGCATTTCACTGGAGTTGCTATCCCCCGTTCATTCCATGTACATATTTTCAATTCCTGTACATTAGCTATTATGGGCAGCTACCAGGTTCCTGTGCCCCCCCATCAGGTATCTGATGGAAACCAGTGGAGCCCCCCCCCCCCGTTTCACGTTAGATCTCCCAGTTTTATCTTCAGTCAGCCTGAGTATACAATATATATGGATGTGAACATACAAACGTGCATAACAGTGCACCACACTTTAAACAAACAGACAATAATATAAACTCTCAACTATAATAAGAAAAATAACCTTAACTTCCAACTTGTTCATCTGCTGCCTCCTCCGCCCACATATCTAATCCACAACTAACTTTCCCATAGCATCCAATTCGCCTACCTGAACTCCCCCTTCCATCTATCCACCCTCCCCTCCCCTGCTTCCATCCAATCATCATTATTCCCGTAAATCTGACCCTTCATCTCACTTAACTCCCTGTTCTATGGACACTAGCTGCCAACAATGCAAGAGTGTCCAAGTACCCTATACGTTTGATCGAATTCCCTCTTTGCCCCTCCCTGCCCCTCCACCACCAGAGAACCACAAGAAAAACACCAAAACAGGTGCATTCTTCACTTCTCCCTCTTCCTACATATGATTGCCACAGACCGAGATGGTCCACTATCTCCCGATGCCCCCCCTAAAAACAAAGAAAAGATAAAAACCTTTAACCCAGCAGAGCCTCACTCCCCAGAGGCCAGCAACCATGTCCCCTGTGTTAACGGCCCAGAATACCCATCCCACATCATTCCAACCCCATCATTAGGGCGATGTGTCTCCCCCTCGATCAAGGACCCCCAGTGCATAGTCCCCTTTCCCAATGGCCTAAAAAAAGCTGTGAGAGAGAAGTTCAGTCAATTCATAGTTCCATAATATTAACATTAATAACCCCCCCCGAGGGAAACCCATGGAGGACTTCTGCTCTTCTTCCCTGCACCTCCAATTAAGGAGCGCCAGCTGCAAGGGTCCATTTCCAGACTCTTACTATCCCCCAGAGGCATAGTCTGTAGAGAAAAAAAGAAAAAAAAACACAGGAGAGACTCCTCGAGTCCCTCTAGTAGAGTTCTCTGCAGGGCAATTACGAAGGAATGCAGATAGACCTCTCCCTGAAACCAGGCCCCACGATGCATGCTGTAGTCACAATTCTCTCCCTGCACCTCCTCGCGGGGAGCGTGGGTATTCATTAAAATAGTTCCATCGCAATCTCACATCTCCCCAGATTCAGAATGGCATCAGGAGACAGCAAACAATGAATGCAGTACCTCAATTAAACAGTAGAACCAATAACGCCATATTCCCGAGCCTCTCAGGTCCCCAGAAACTCCAAATACCACAGCAACGTGCCATGACCATCAGGTAGGGGCTCGCTCAACCAATCTTCTTCTGGAGTTCCTCCACAAAGATTTCTGCTATGTGCACCTCCCAGAAGAAAAACACTGCACCCTCATGCTTAATTTTAAGAGTAGTGAGATAAATCATGAAATTCTCCACTTTCAGGGCCCACAAGCTTGCCATCATTTCATTAAACATTTTACATTTTTTTTTGTGAGAGAAACAACTTATGCCCCTCGTACACAATCAGGCCTTTTTCTCTGTATGCACGCAGTACCCTCTCTCGATCTTGGTACAGATGGAACCTCATGATAATCTGTCGAGGTGGTTGGCCCACCGGTGGTCTGGGCATGACTGCTCGGTGCACCTTTTCCATCATGAGTTGGCCTTCCTTAAGCTCTACCCCCAGCAGTGCAGGTAGAGTTGCTGCACAGAAATCCAAAGCACTTCCACCTTCTTTCCCCTCTGGTAGGCCCCGTAAACAGAGGTTGAGCCTTCTATGGTAGTTTTCCTGATAATCAGCAGCCTCTTTTACCTCCTCCAGTTACTGCTGCAGTGCCAGGATTTTCTCCGGTGCACCCTGCAGTTCATCCTCCAATCTAGAGATTCTCTCTTCTGCTTCAGTTAGACGATGTGCCTGAGCCGATTGTTGGGTGAGAACTTCCTGTATTTTGTCGTCTGTCCGTGACTCTAGCTTACAAAGTCAGGGTTCTAGCACCGCCACCACCTGGCCTGTGAGTTCATGCCAAGCACTGTTATCTCTGACGCCGAGAGCACAATCAAGCTCTGGCTCTCGCTCTGCCCCCTCGGCCATACCTTTCTTCCCCATCTTAGTTGCAGTTCGCTGGCTTTTGCTCAGACCTGGGGTTAAATATTCATCCATACCACTTTCGCTACTTGGTCATGTTATTTTGTGCCAAAATAAGAAGTGAAAAAAACTTTTATTTAACTTTATTTCCTCGACGGTAGAGAGCGAGGCGGGAACATGTCCTGTCAGTTTACCAGCTCATGAGTGTCCCCCTGAGCCTGTGTTAGTATTGTCCCCTGAAGGCAACCTAACCCATTTCCTGCTTTGTTCTTTGTTAGTCCCCTTTGATAGGACACATTTATGGCGGAGGGGTAGTGGTTTCTGTTGGTGTTTCTACCCTTTCCCCAGTGCCTAGTTTAAACGGTCCAAGAAGATGTGGAATTTCTGCCCTAGAGCTTTAACACCTTCCTTAGTCAGGTGAAGGCCATCATAATGGAAGAGACTCCTGTCCCAGAAGTCCCTTCAGTTTCCAATGACGAGGTATCCTTTTTCCAGGCACAAGTTTTGGAGCCAAATATTCAGCTCCACTATTTCCTCCTTGCGGATTTTCTGCGTGCTGCTTCCTCTGTTCCATACTGGGAGGACCTCTGGGAAGGCTATGATCGGTGAGTGTGATGCTAATTTTTCCCTTAGATGAGAAAGATGTTTTTTGATCTCCTCAACTGACTGATCTGCCAGATCATATGTGCCTAAATGGATGAAAATGCCAGCGCACTTTCCTTCTCGGTGTATGAGACAGTCTATACAGTTGGTATCCCTTTTTGCAGATGCTCTGGGTAGACACCTGACTGTCACTTGAGTATCAGGGTGCTGATTTAGGTGGTATTCCACTCCTCAAATCCTGGAATCCCTGACAATAACAATTTTCCTGCTATCCCTGGTGTTTTTCTCCTTGTGGGTGCCACTATTGCTTACTTTTTGAGGGGGATTTGTGCATTGGTTATTTGGACTAGGTTTTTTTACATTTTTTTTTATACTTTCTATTTATCTCCTCCTGTCTACCCTCGGTGCCCACTGCTTCCGGCCGCTCATCACCATCTCTGCCCCCTAATCCGGATCTGCCCCTAGAGTGCCTCACCTCTTACTTCCTCTTGCACAGCAGGGTCTGTCCGGAATCGGTGGTGTTGGACGGCCCAGAGTGGTTGTCATCTAGGACTACCGACGGGTATTTTCTGTTTTTTTGTGATTTCCCCTGTCCCAGCCCCCTGAAATGCCGACGCAAGGATGCAAGCATCCGTAGAGGAGACGTGCTGATGCACGTCCCTCTCAAGCACCTACAGACGTTCCCCCTCCCTGACTCTGTTAGACAGAGCCGCCAACCCCTTGAGATCCCGTGTTTCCACCTGCACTCTCGCAAGGCATCGGGTGTGTACTGCACCTCTGGTATCCCTCCCCAGAGGGAGGAGAGCATCCATTGGGATGCTCAATCCTCCCTCCCCCTGCCAACCCCCGCTGACCCGAACTCGTTCTCGAACCCGGGTTGCCAGCGTGGTGCGAGGTGTGGCTTCCAGCGTCTCAATCCTCAGCACCACCGGGCTGGCCATTTGGACTGTTTACCCCTTTTGTCATTCACATTGGCCAAGGGTGCAAATCTGTTCAATGTTTAGATGTGTGCCCCCTGGTTAGGAGACTGCTGCTGAGACCTATGGAACCTGCCCCTACTCCTCTTTACCACCTACCATTCTCCTATACAAAATGCCCAAGGATGGTGTGTGCTACTTCCTTGGTGGAGATGGTGTGGTGGATGAGGACCTGTGGGTCTGTGCTAAGGAGGCAGTATAGCACAGTGGGTTAAGGCTCTGAGCTGCAGATCTGGAGACCTGGGTTTGAATCCCACAGCCACCTAGGTGCATACTGTGTGATCCTGAGCAAGTCACTTAACTTCCTTGTTCTCCCAAGTTGCATCTGGAAACAAGCTTTGGTTTAGTGTGCTACTCCTGGTTAAACAATGTTTTCTTTCCCTTAAAAGGTGATGGAGATATGTTATGTAATTCCAGGCCTCTACGAGCTGGTTTTTTAATTCCCCTATTGTCCAGCACGTTGGACAGTGCCCTAGTGCCAGTAGATGTGCCTTCAGGAAGGATGAGCCGCACCACTGGTGTAACCCCCCCTCCAAATGGGGGTTCCAAGAAGGTCTTCCATGAGCTAGCCTAAATACTTGCTGCCCGGTTGGCACTATAACCATTTAAATGTATTGCCAGTGAGTGCCTGTGTGGCCTCCATGTACTGTCGCTTTAAGAGCTGCTAGTTGAAGTGATAATTAATCTGAATGGGGGGGAAGAGTGTTGGCATGCTCGAGTCCCGCCCGGGCTGCTGAAACATAGCTCTGTTTCTGCCATCGCTAATTGTGCAGAGGGAGCTCTGTTGAAGGATATAGCTATTTACTGACAATAATTCAGAGTGATAATGATAATGCAGTTTGTTCTAACCTGCCTCTTTGCAGCAAGGACTGTTCTGATCTCTGTGACACATGGACAGCCAGTTCTGAGTACACTATGATTTTTTTGTAATATAAAAATGTGTTATGGGCTGTCTCTCATGAGAGATGCTGAGACAGCATGTGAGATCTCACACACACACACACAGGTTTTAGATGCAAGGTGTTAACGGGAAGGCCAGAAGCTAATTACAGACTAGAACAGGCCTTAATCAAGAATCTCCTGTTTGTCTAAGTTAAATATAGCTTTAACTGCTAAGAGGGAAATCAGTATCTATTTTATGATGTTTCGAGGAGGAAACCAGGTTTGGCACACTGGTGCGAAATTGTAAATGCTTTGATGTCTGTGTGAGAGGGGGTGCTGCTCATAGATGAAAGGAAATTTACAGACTTGATTGGGGAAGTCACATGGGGAAAGGACTTTCTGCTGATGTAACCTTAATTAACTTTCCTTCTAAAATGATAAAACACCTTGGGTGTATGATATTTAATAAACAGAGGAGGAGCTAGGTGACCTCACACAAAGGGGTTGGCGAAGACAGTTTTTTTTAAACAGTATTCTGTTTTTCTTCAGAGTCACTTTTATCTACACTCTGACAAAGAAACATCTTTGAGCACTTTAAGCAAGTATACAGGTAGAGAGAGACAAAATCTAAGTACTGTAGTAGGAATTGCACTGTTAAAACCTTGTTCTTTTAAAAGATTGTATGATTCTTGTCATATATGGTTCTGTATTTTATGTTTTACATATTTTTATCTATTTTAGTAAAACTCTGTTTTTAGAGCCTACTTCGTCTGTCTTTGAATTTCTTTTCTTCAACAAGTGAAGTATATATGGTTAAAGCAGACACTGTGCATAAGCTTGAATGGTGATACCAAACTGGAAAAAGGTAAGAGTAATCTGAGATCTTAGAGTTTTTAAGGGTTCATTTTGTACACCTGGTTAGGTGCCCGTAGGCAAAGATATCTGGCCCCCCAAAGACAGAATTATCTGAGCCTGTGCATTGGGTATGCTAGCAAGAGGTTCACAGTTTGAATCCCTCCAGAACTGAGACCAAAGGTTGATTCAAACCCACAAAACAGACAGAAAGGCTATCCTGTTTCTGTTAATTGTTCATAAGACTGTGCTTGGAGGTTGGCATTTTGGGAGCAGAGAGCTGATCTGCTGAGTGGATTTGTGACAATCTTTGCCACCATTTTGGTTCCAAACTGCCAAATTGGACCAATCTGTACCTGGGGACTCTAAAATGGAGCCTGTCTGAAAGGACTATTTGGGGTACATGCTTGGGAATTGTAGTTCTAGACTGTTGACACCTTTCTGTAC
Source organism: Neoceratodus forsteri (assembly GCA_016271365.2). Taxonomy (NCBI): domain Eukaryota; kingdom Metazoa; phylum Chordata; order Ceratodontiformes; family Ceratodontidae; genus Neoceratodus; species Neoceratodus forsteri. The sequence continues at coordinate 1,342,536,831 of CM057450.1, read as the reverse complement.
TGAAGGGGGAGCTCTTGCTTGACTTACAGCTGAAACGACCAACCGAACCCTGTGAATCTGAGGGCAATCCCTCAAGCTGTCTGCTGGCTAGCCAGATCCGAGTTGGAATCTGAGAGAGGAGTAGCTTGTGATAGTTGAGCAAGCATCTGCGTAGTTTCGAGTGGGAGAACTGTGGGAAGGCCTGAGTTGAGGCCTGCAAGTCTGCCCATTATTTTGAGAGGGAGGAGAAAAGTTCTTTCGGACTACATCCGAGGTGGTGAGATTGAATTAAGCCACCGAAGTGCATCCAGGCTCAACCTGTAAAGGACTAAAGATTTTGCTATATGCGATCAGCCTGATAGGAACTCCAGCTGTTTCAGATCTTCTGGTTTAAGCAGAGACTGTGCAATTGTGACCAGGGAGTATTTGGCCTGGTACAGTGAGATTTCTGTGCATATAAATGTGCTGTGCACTGAGGGGGGATCGCGATCTAGTTCCCCCTTGTGTGAACTGTGTGCTGAGTGCTGGAAGCTGTATCCAGCTCGATTGGACTGAATCCGCAGGTATCTCCATGTGGCTGGGCCTTACCATGAGGGCCCTGCTAGCCTACCCTGCTGCGCAGAGAAGAGCCATTGACGAGAGACCTGCCCAGGGATCAGCCCTCTGCTCCATGCCTGAACAGGAATGATGCCATGGTGAATCGTGTGGGCTCTGCTTCTCCTGGCACTCCAGAGAATTCACCACTGTCTCGATTTTCGCCCATCCTGTGTCCAGTCTTGGGTATCGTGAGTAACTATCAGGGTAGCTCCCTGCGACTGCAATTTAATTTAAATGTGTCATTTTATTACCTTGTTGTTTCTTTTCTTCACAAACTGAGCCTCTTGGCTCTGGATTACAAATCGTGTGTTGAGCAAGTTGTTTTTTTCACCACCGGGCCCCGACCAGCTACAACGCTGGCCTACCCCAGGCAACAGTCCTGGTTAGCCCACCTTTCCATAAACCTGGGTACCCAGAAGTGTGACTGTGTTAGGGACTCTGACTGCATGCACAACTGTGTGATTGATAGAGCAATTAAGCTAATTAACCTGATTGACCCCCTTCCTTGTTCAAACCCCCTGAATAAATCAGATCTACTTTTTTCTGCATTTCAACCAGTCTGTGGATCCTGTTTATAGCTGAAGTACTGTACTGTTGTCAATTGCTCTGTCTAACCTTGTTTTACAGGGGGTCCCCAGGGTTGAACTGGAGAAACTAGCCTTGGTGGTAAGTGCAAACTGTTTGGGTATTGGAAAAGCATATCGGGGTATTGTGAAAGTAATTATAATGTACTTTTTCAGCCAGTAGTGGGGAACGAGGGGGTTACAGTATCCTGGAGGGCTGTGCCCAGGCTAGTTTGACCACTACCAACCCTGACCTTCAGGTGGAGGCACCCATTACAGAACCTAGGCCCCTTAACCTGCTATTAGCCAAGCAGGCAGGGGTAGTAGCCCATGGGATAGCGCCACCTAGGGGTTACATCTTGGAGGCACCACTGGGATTAGTGCCCCTTAGTGGCCAAGACTTATGAATTATTGTCAAACATTAATGGCTACCCCAACAGAAGTGGCTGTACAGCAGTTGGTGGGGTGGTGTATGGGGCAGAAGATTGACCCTCAAAATGCCCTGCTTGTATTAGACATTCCCCTGAACATTGGTAAAGATGCTGTAGAAGGGGTACTCTCCAAAGCTGAATGTTTAACAAACGCTGTGGTGGGGAGGAGACAGGCTGATTTGACCGCCCAAACTTTCATGGTCCTAGTAGAGTGTAGTGATCCAGTGGACAGTTCTAAAGTGCCACAGACTATTGCCCCAGAAGGGCCCCAGCTGCCTGGAGAGTAATAACTAGAGACAGTAAAGACCCGAGGGAGGATGAGGGCCCCCCCACTATCTGAGACTTTTAAGGAGAAATGTGCTAAGTTGTTGCTGGAGGAAGGGAAAACTGTAGAGGACTTTAAGAAACTATTCCTGCCACCTGGGGGTGTTCCTTCCCCAACACCCCCTCCCACTCCAGCACCTGTTACTGTCCTGCCTTCTGCACCTGTGCCAATGCTGATCCCTATATCCGTACCTGCCATTAGTCATGACTTCTACCGAAGGTTGAGAATCTTCTCTGGCACCCTCCCCACCCCCCAGAGGGAGGATGACTGGGAGACCTGGATAGACTATGTTGCCCCTGTAGTACTTGAATGGCAATGCTCAGAAGCAGAGAAGTGAAAGAGGTTGAGTGAGAGCCTCCTAGGTCCTGCCCTGGCTACCATCCATGCCAAGTGGGCCAATAACCCTGAAGTAACTGCACAGGACTATCTTGGTGCATTGGAGAATATGTATGGGAGCCCAGATTGAGATGAGGACCTGTGGTGGAGAGTAAGGAATGCCCAGCAGTACTCAGGGGAGCCATTGTCTGTGTAGCTACCCCGGCTTGAAAAGCTGCCACAAGAGTGCCTCAGAAAGGGTAGTTTGCCATCAAATGAATTAGATCAAACTAGACTGGGCCGGATCCTTAAGTCTGCTTCATTTTCAGAATTGTTACTGCTTCAGTTGCACCTTGCCAACTGACTGGAATCGCCCCCCTCCTATGATGAGCTAATGAAAGAAATTCAGGGGGTTGAGCGAAGGTGACCCCATGGGAAAATTGCACCAATATCTGCTGCTACTGTGCGAGTGACTGAGAGTGATCAGCCAAGTGAGGTTCAGGGGCAAAGGTTGGCACCTAGTGAGCACTCTGAGAAGGCAAAGGAGTTCCCGTCCTGGGCCCAGTTTTGGAAAGACGAACTGCCAAAGGAAGTCCGAGAGTTGAAAATGGGTGCCTTTGCCAGGGTTTCCCCCATGGAACAAGATTCTGGGTCCTCTCAGGCCGTGACTGCCATGGGGGTGGGGGTGCACCCTCAGGCATCCTATAACGAGGATAGCTCCCAGGTTGAGATCAAAGAATTGACTGCCACCCTGAAGGAACTATTGAGACGTGTTGCACCCCTCTCACCGTTGCAAGCAAATAATGGACCCCGATCCCTAGCTATTACTTCAGTTCCTCATGCCATGTTCTCTCCAAGGATGACCCAGGAGTCTATCATTTGTCACAACTGTGTTAAGGGTGGCCATATGAAGAGAGAATGCCGGTCTCAGAAAGACTTAGAGAAAGTGGTGAGCCGGCTTCAAGGAGAGCTTCAGAAAATGAATCAGTGGTCAAGGGGTGCACGAAATGACCACAGTGAATGCTTTGGACCTCCTAACTCAAACCTCTTTGTTGCTAAATTGTCCATCCAGGCCCCTGCTGCAGTCCCTCCATACTGGTCCAAAATAGTGGGTCCTTCGATGGAGACTACTGTGGCTGTGAATGGTATTCCTACTCAGGCTGTGCTTGACAGTGGGTCACAAGTGACCATTGTGTTTCAGGACTGGTGTGACAAACACTTATCTGCTGTGCCTTTACAATCCCTGGAAGGCCTACAAGTGTGGGGGTTGAGCGACAAGTCTTATCCCTACCTAGGGTATGTCTGCCTCTGGTTGTCATTTCCTGCAGCTGTCACTGGTGTAGAGGAGCAAGTTGAGACACTGGCTTTAGTGTGTCCCCCTACTGGACTGTATGATGGGGTTCCCCTGTTAATTGGGACCAACGCCCATATCTTTGGGAGACTGGCACAACTCTGTTATGAGAAACAAGGGTGACGGACTGGGAGGGCTCTAAGAATTTTGGCTCTGAACAAGAGGGCCTATGAGTTGCAGCAGAACCCTGAGGAAGTAGACAGGATGAACTGGTAGGGGTTGTGTGGAAGAAGGATCCTGAGTCAATGGTGCTGGACCCTAACACCCAGTGTACCATACAAGGGGAGGTCCGCCTACAGAAAGATGTCAAGAATGGAATACTAATGTTGGATGCTCCAGGTGATGGAAAATTTCCAGAAGGACTATTGGTCAAGCCCAGCATCTTGCCCACTCATGCTCATGCCTATGCATGAAGAGTGATGGTTCAGATTCACAGTGTGTCCGATCAGGAGATTCGAGTGAATAAAGGCTGCACCCTGGCTATGGTACACTGTGCTGACACTGCAGTGCTGCCCAGCAGCAAGCACCCTGGTGGGACTGATAGAGTGACTCCCAATTTGTTTGACTTTGGTGACTCCCCATTGCCCACCGAGTGGAAGACTAGAATCAGCAAAAACCTGCACAGAGAGATCAAGTGTTTTCATTGAAGGAATGGGACGTGCGATGTGTCCAGTGTGTGGAGCTTCACATATGCCTGCACAATGAATGGCCATTTCATGAGAGGTCTCAGCGTCTAGCTCCTGCAGACATAGATGATGTGAGAAGACACCTGCAGGAAATGCTTGTGGCTGGTGTGATACAAGAATCCAGGAGCCCCTATTCTTCACATGTTGTGGTTGAGCGCAAAAAGAATGGGTCTGTGAGAATGTGCATGGACTATCGAACCCTGAACCGTTGGACCATCCCTGATCAATACACCATGCCCCGTATGCAAGATGCTCTGGACTGTTTGAATGGGAGCAAATGGTTCTCGGTGTTGGATCTTCACAGTGGGTACTACCAGATTCCCATGGCCCCAGAAGACTGTGAGAAGACAGCCTTCATCTATCCACTGGGGTTCTATGAGTTTTTGAGGATGCCACAGGGGATATTGGGTGCCCCACCCACCTTTCAGCAACTAAATAAAGAGAGACATGATAAAAGAGTAAAGGCCCAAGAGCTTCGAATTGGAGACCGTGTGTTGTTGCGAAATTTGGGACTGCATGGTAAACATAAAATTGCTGACCGATGGCACCATCTTCCCCATATAGTAGTAGGCAAGTTGGATGATTTACCCCTGTACAAAATGTGGCCTGAAAACAGCTCAAAAGCTGTCAAGACCATGCACCATAACCATGTACTGCCTATTGTCCAAGTTATGACTGAAGCTGAACCCCCTGAGATTGTTCCCCCTGGACCAGTGACTCATGCTGCTGCAAAACAAAGACACAACCAACCTACCCCAGTGGTCACAGACTCAAGGTTTTCTCCACAGCAAGCCCAGAATGATAATGACTGTCAGTCCACTTCTGATGAGAGTGAGTACAACTATGCTTATTACCCCTCTTATGAACTGAATCAGCTGTTTTGAGGTAACCCCATGATCAATTGTGGGGATGAAGCTGGGCCTTCTGGACTGCCTAACCCCCCAAAGCTTCATCCCTGGGGTCAATGCTCCGTGAAAGTGAAATGCAAAGTGTCATGTCTGATGATATTGAGTCACTCTGTATGGTGGAACTGTATGATTTACCTGAGGAACGGGCCAATGGTATGAGTCATTCTGGTGACATGCCAGAACCTGAAGAGTACTTTGAGTGTGATGAAAATTCCCTTTCAGTGCCAGCGTGTCTTCCCAGTGAGCAAAGTGTCATAGAAGCAGAACTTACAGAATCAGGGGCTGACAGTGCTCCAAGTTTGGACATTCCCACTCAGGCAGAGGTACCCTTCACAAGTGATGAAGGCCCTGAGGATGTCGCTGAAAGTACAGAGACTGTGGTTGTTCCCCCCAGAAAGACTGGCCAAGCCATCAAACCAGTAGTACTCTTCAGTTATGATTCCCCTGGGAGGCCAGAAGATTTGCCTCTCAATGTGGTCCACAAGGGAGTTTATGTGTCTCAGAGTTCACTGCCCAAACTGAGTCTAAGTGCCAATTCCAGGTTGATTGTTCTGCCCTCTAGGTATGGTGCTCCTGTCCCGTTTAGCCCCAAGTTAGCTGATAGGGAAGGGTCCCCTCTCTCATTGTTCAATGTGCAGGAAGTAGTAACCTGATTTTGTATAGCAGTATGTGTACAGTACCGGTATGAAATATGCTTAATGTAATTTAGAGTAGACAATGTACTGTGAAATGTAGAGAATGTGTATAGTAAAGGTTGAATATGTTGATTGATGCCTTGGAAGCTATAGACCTAGCCTGCTAATGGTATAGATGTATAGTATAATTTGCAATTGCAATTACTGTGATGGTACCCACTTGACGTGGATGCCAAGTTTTCTCCAGGCAGGGAAGGGTGTAACCCCCCCCCCTCCAAGTGGGGGTTCCCGGAAGGTCTTCCATGAGCTAGCCTAAATGTTCATTGCCCAGTTGGTGTTCAGCACTGTAGACATTTAAATATATTGCCAGTGAGTGCCTGTGTGGCCTCCGTGTACTGTCACTTTGAGCTGCTAGTTGCAGCGATAATTAATCTGAAAAGGGGGCAGAGTGTTGGCATGCTCGAGTCCCACCCCAGGCTGCTGCAAAATAGCTCCGTTTCTGCCATCGCTAATTGTGCAGATGGAGCTCTGTTGAAGGATGTAACTATTTACTGACAATAATTCAGAGTGATAATGATAATGCAGTTTGTTTTAACCTGCCTCTTTGCAGCAAGGACTGTTCTGATCTTCTCCACCATTTTGGTCCCGAACTGCCGAATTGGACCAATCCGTACCTGGGAACTCTAAAATGGAGCCTGTCTGAAAGGACTATGTGGGGTACAGGCTTGGGAATTGTAGTTGTAGACTGTTGGCCCCTTTTTGTACTGAAGGGGGAGCTCTTGCTTGACTGACAGCTGAACCGACCAACCGAACCCTGTAGATCTGAGGGAAATCCCTTGAGCTGTCTGCTGGCTAGCCAGATCTAAGTTGGAAGCTGAGAGAAGAGCAGCTTGTGATAGTCGAGCAAGCATCTGCATAGTTTCAAGTGGGAGAACTGTGGGAAGGCTTGAGTCGAGGCCTGCAAGTCTGCCCATTATTTTGAGAGGGAGGAGAAAAGTTCTTTCGGACTACATCCCAGGTGGTGAGATCGAATTAAGCCACCGAAGTGCATCCAGGCTCAACCTGTAAAGGACTGAAGATTTTGCTATATGCGATCAGCCTGATAGGAACTCCAGCTATTTCTGATCTCCCGGTTTAAGCAGAGACTGTGCGATCATGCCTGGGGAGTATTTGGCCTGGTACAGTGCGATTTCTGTGCATATAAATGTGCTGTGTACTGAGGTGGGATCGCGATCTAGTTCCCCCTTGTATGAACTGTGTGCTGAGCGCTGGAAGCTGTATCCAGCTCGAATGGACTGAATCTGCAGGTATCTCTATGTGGCTGAGCCATCGACGAGAGACCTGCCCGGGGATCAGCCCTCTGCTCTATGCCTGAACAGGAACGATGCCTCAGCGAATTGTGTGGGCCCTGCTTCTCCTGGCACTCCAGAGAATTCACCACTGTCTCGATTTTCACCTATCCTGTGTCCAGTTTTGGGTATCGTGAGTAACTATCAGGGTAGCTCCCTGCGACTGCAATTTAATTTAAATGTGTCATCTTATTGCCTTGTTGTTTCTTTTGTTCATGAACTGAGCCTTCTGGCTCCAGATTACAAATAGTGTGTTGTGCAAGTTGTTTTTTCCACCACTGGGTCCCGACCAGCTACAATGCCAGCCTACCCCGGGCAACGGTCCTGGCTAGCCCACCTTTCCATACACCTGGGTACCCAGAAGTGTGATTGTGTTAGGGACTCTGACTGCATGCACAACTGCGTGATTGATACAGCAATTAAGCTAATTAACCTGATTGACCCTCTTCCTTGTTCAAACCCCCTAAATAAATCAGATCTACTTTTTTCTGCATTTCAACCAGTCTGTGGATCCTGTTTATGCTTGACGTATTGTACGGTTGCCAATTGCTCTGTCTAACATTGTTTTACAGGGGTTCCCCAGGGTTGAACTGGAGAAACCAGGCCTGGTTGTAAGTGCAAACCATTTGGGTATTGGAAAAGCATATCAGGGATATTGTGAAAGTAATTATAGTGTACTGTTTTGGCTACTAGTGGAGAACGAGGGGGTTACAGTGTCCCGGAGGGCTGTGCCCAGGCTAGTTTAACCACTACCAACCCTGACCTTCAGGGGGAGGCACCCATTACAGAACCTAGGCCCCTTAACCTGCTATTAGCCAAGCAGGCAGGGGTAGTAGCCCATGGGATAGCACCACCTAGGGGTTACATTGGCAAATGATGATAAGTAACTCATGTTCCTCGAGAACTGAAGTGAGGATGAAAGAGAAAAAAACTATCAACGTTTCCTGTATTTTGCAGGAAAAGTGGATGGAAGGAAATAGAAGAGCCTGTGTAGGAGAGGAAATAAGCTTATGTAGGAAGTGTGGATGAAAAGAAATGTGCTATGCAGGTGCAGGGAGTGCTAATGAAAGAAGTTTATATATATATATATATATATATATTTAGCTCTATATATATATATATATATATTTTTGATCTTCCTCCTGTCCTTGGACAGGAAGTGTGGCTGGAAAGAGAAGAAAACAAGTTAGGTGCTTTTGCAAGGAGAAAATGCAGTGTTTTACTAGATCCTCTACCTGCCCTCAGGCAGGAAGTGTGGGTGAAGGAAAAATATGGTACTGTGCAACAGCAAGTGTAACAGGAAGGTGCCGTGCAAGAGAGAGTAACTTTGTTCCCTCTATAAAGCTCCTCTTCTTATCCTAGGCTCGAAATGTGGATGAGAGGAATGAAACAATGTGCCAGAGAGAGAGAGAGAGAGAGAGAGAGAGAGAGAATAGGATTGAAGGGACATGACAGTCTTTTGTCACAAGGTAATAGAGTTGTTAATAGTTCTTCTTCCTCCCGTGGAGCTGGAGGTGGTCGGTCCCGGTAGTGTATATCAGTAGATGACCTGGGGGAGGGTGGAACTAGAGGGATGGTGGGAAAAGGGCAATTCAGTGCTTTCCTTCACCGGTTGGAAAACAAAATTCTGTATCTCCCATGCACAAACTTCAACAGGTCAACAAGCTTTCTCCATTAGCCTCCCATCCCTCTGTAACAAACTTCACTTTTCTATTCACCTGAATCCCACTTTCCCAGTCCTAAAGCATCTGCTTAGACCACCTACAGTCACTTCCTGCTGCTGTTCCTGAGACCCCATACAACATACTTCCTCTACTATTCTAACTCCAAGTCAATTTTCTATGCTTCCTAGTTACTGCCTCACTGTATCACACCACGCACTGCTATTGTAACTTGCCTGCTTTTGCCAAACTAATTTATTATGCTTTGCAAATCATCACTTTATTGTTTCTGTAGAAACTCCTGTGAAAAACTTGTATGCACTGCCATGTATTATTGTACTATATTGTATTATGTATCTCTTATATAATTGTCTCATTTATTATTGTAAACTCCTGTTCCCCTGTATTCCCCGGGTCATACCTGGAAATGAGCCTTGGCTCAGTATGCCTTTCCCAGATACCAGTCTTTAAATAAATAAATAAATGAATGAATGATCAGTTATGAAAAGGGACAGAGTTAGGGTCTGGTTTTTGCCTTTTCCAAAGGTGGCAACACTAGCTGTCAGTGTGCATTACTTGACATTTCTTGGCACTTAATTTCAATTGCCAAATACAAGACCACTTCTGCAGCCCCTGTACATCCCCCTTTATGCTACTAATTATTTTATCTCAGTGCACTCTAAGAGTTCTGTGTCATCTACAAAGAGGCTCACTTTCCCTCCGCAACCCCACTCCTACTGTATATCACTTATGTAATACAAGATTTCCATTTTTTGGCATACAAAATCAGCTGACTAACAACCCCATAATATTATCTCTAGTGCTAAAGACCATTTTAGAGGCACATGATTTAGTTCATGCCCTCACTTAGCTCTTATGTTGTTGCCACAATGTGTCTATGTTTATGCATGTAATTCTGTGGTTGAAATGGGCAAAGCCTACAACATCAAGTTCTAAAATGGTACTTACTACATACCAAGTCAGAAACACCATATAGTTTACTGTTAGAGTGATTAGTCCTGATTAGATTCTTTATGGTACTGAAGATGCAAAAGAGACACAGACTAGTTGCATATTGGTAATACATCTTGTTTATTAAGCCAAAGGAAATCACAGTTGCCCTAAGCAGTTCTTACCATAAGACACTGGGAGCCGAGCCTAGTGTTTCTCAATACCCCAAGGAGTGAAGAAGGTCTCCAAGGGAAATACATAATACATAACATTATATACTACAGATAGTTACTATGGTTACCATTCATAAGCAGTGGTACTAGATACATAAAATAAGCCCTATTGGCTAAAAGTTAGGTGGCTCCACAGTGTTATCTAGTCGTATACAATAAGTGCTAAGTCAGCTATATTGGAAAACAAAGTATGCATAGAAGGTACATAGAAAACACAAGATGTAATGTAGTTATACATAAATCCAAAATATGGTAGCAAAGTCTACTAAATAATTATACAAAAACACAAGTTGGTCTGCTATGTGCTGTTTCCAGGCTTAGAGAAAGTAAAGTGAAATGCAATCATAATGTTATCCTGACAATTACTCATATATGGTAAGTGTCTGTGCCCTATATGTTAGTATATTATATGCTAGGTATAGTTTGTCTAAGGTGTACAGTAGAATACCAATTGGGGTGTAAGAACCTCACATAGCATTCCCCCTACTGCCTTACTGAAAAGGCAATAACGCCATGGGAAAGTAGTTGGAACAAACTGTATTGTTTACAAACCCAACGCACGAGCCTTGTAAAGGAATTTGAGCTGTTCTTGGTGTTGTTTGAGAGAATGCCTTAGGCAGCAAAGTGTTAGCATCATAAAAATAATCAAAAATGCTTGTATAATAACAAAACCTTTAAAAATAAATAATTTCTAACCAAGTATTAGAAAGTGCAGTACCTAAATCACCATCATTGATAAGGGTATTAAGAGCATCTCCAGCTGTGGAGATATTGTTACTGATGTGGATGAGGTATGTATCTTTTCTCTCCAAAAAGGACTTAAGAGTTAATGTTAATGGGTCAATGTGGACATTAAAGATGGGCAAATACTGAGATAGAGCAAGCAAATATTCAGGGTCACCGTCAATAACAACAGGTTCTAGCCAGCCCAGTGGTGCTGAGGGTTGAGACGCTGGATGCCACACCTTGCGCCATACTGGTGACCTGGGTTCAGGAACAGACTTGGGCACTGGGGTTGGGGGGAAGGAGAGGATTGAGTGCCCAAAGGACTGCTCTCCTCTCCTGGGGAAGGAGGTTGCCACTCCACGCAGCTATAGTGACCCTTAGTGGAGGCAGGCAGTTGCAGCATGATGTGGAGCATGTAAAAGGAGTAAGAGAGTGTCAGCAGATGTCCTGCAAGTGGGTGCGGGAGTGCACCCACATTGCACTGGATGTCAGTACACGTCTGCGCTCCTGGGGGTACACCTAAGGAAACCCCCCTCCACTGATAGGCTAAGGTGGGCCCAGTAGCTGCAGCCCCACATCCAATGCTGGATGTCTGGACATCAGCCCTGGTTCCTCCTCCTGCAGTGAGCTTGCCAGCACTTTAAGACAAAGCACTGATAGGAGTGGTGGTCCTTCCTTGGGGGACTCAGAGTCGAGGGGTTAAGGCGAACTGTACAGGAGGAGGGTCACCCTCAACCAGGAGTGGACAGTCAGAGCTTCAGGTGGATGGGCAGAGCCAGAAATTGAGTGACCATGCTGGAGAGAGGTCAGTGTTAGGGGTGCAAAACTAGAATTTGAAAAAAAAAAAATAACATCAGGTTCCATGATGGGAACAGGAGTAATCACAGTGTGGCCAATTACAGTAGTTTGATAAGGAATAAAACAAAAGTTAGGGTACTAAATATCACAACCTTTATCACCATAGGAAAAAGATTTATTATTAGTCACAATGCAGTACTGTCCATCAGAATCATAGGTCATTTTAACAGTTGTGAGCCTCCATTTCTGTACTTGAACTGGGCAGGTGAATGATTAATTCATCAGTCTTGTAGTCAGCTGATGAACCTCTTCCAAATAAGAGTTGCAGAGATGTCCCATGTTCCCCACCGGTGGTGGTGCTGATGATGCTTCAGGGGTATCTGTGTCATTAGAGGAGATGTCCAGGTCCAAAGAAAAGGACCAATCAATACTGTCCAATGAGTATCCACATACCGGCCTGATGATGTCAAAAACATCATGACACAAATAGTGATATCCCTTCTTGGCACAGCAGTCCGTATGAGGTTGGGACTAGGGTTGGGTGAAATACCAGAAGAGGTGGCAGGTCAATGCGTTCTCTGTAGATATCCTCATCAAGGTGCCCAATGGAGTGAATGGAGGCAAGTTTATCAAGTAATGCAGTTTGTGGATCAAAACATGGTAGGGATACAGTGAAGGTAACAAACATGATATCCCAGACAGCACAACATTTAACAGTGTAGCAAGGACCTCTATTAGGATGTCTTGTTATGTGCCTTAACTTTCTAGCAGTAGAAACAGGAATAGAAATTGATAAAGACATACATATTGTAAAGCAAGAGGTAGATCTACAATGTGGGCAATACTATTTAGCAATTCTTCTATCGTGAATAATATCAGAATACATCCAGATTCCAAATCATGGAAGAGATTATTGACGGTGGTTATGACCTAAGAGCCATAAGCAGAGCAGAGAAGTTCCCTGGCAATATATTGCTTGTCTGCCTCCTTGTTATTTTGAAAAAACAAGTTCATTAATGTTATTCTTAGTATCATTAAAATGTTTAGCAATATCTTTCATATTGTATACAGTATACCTTTCTTCCTGACTAATGCCATACATACCATGTAACAGTGGGGGTAAAGTATTATTTTTTATGGCCTCCTGGAATTTGACTGTATGACTTTTGATGGCAGTAATGTCTGCCCTGTTTCAGATGGACATGACGTTATCCGAAGAGTCTGGATATGGTGCCAGTTGCACCAGTAACATCAGCAGTATCACGTTTCTTTCATGATGAGGGATTCTTCCAACTTGAAGGGTTGGGTCTAGACCTAAGTAAACCTAAGTGTTCAATAGTATGTACACCAGCTGCAGGGTCTTGGGTACTTGTCTGGTAGGCTGCAAGACTATCTAGTAATATAGTACGGAAAAACTTAGAAGTGTTTGTATTTGATCCCATACCAAATTCTGCCATATTCCAATGTGTAAGATTAAAAATAACAGGGATGTTCATAAGTTGCACATTGCTGATAAGGGTACCTGTTACAGAATTTGCAGTGAGACCACTAAGTGGTCCTGGTTCTTGTGGAGGACATTCAGTAAGCTCTCTTTCAGTAGGAGGTAAAACAGACAAAAACATTGTGGCAGTAGCCATATAATTGTGTGAACAAAATTCTTTTGTGAGTCTTGAGGGAACCTCTCACAAAAGGCAGGGTCAATAAGAACAGTAAGATTGTATAACCCAGAATGTCTATGATTAGCTTGATGAATGGACAGGGTGCAATTTGGGGTAGTTTTGGTATTTGGACAACCATGGAAAGTTCCTTTGGATAGGTGGGCCACAGGGAGAGTGTTTGTCCATATAAATCTGTTTGCCATTCAATTTGCAGGAAAGATTTGTCAGGGGCTACAACTGAGGCAGTGAGGTCGGCATCCTTGGCTTCCTGGAAGGTAATCAATTTGTTTGGGACCTTAATACTAACTCCTTCTGGGATGGTAGTAGGAGGATGGTCAAAATGTGGAAGGGTGTGGCCCACCGTGCCTTTGACACAGGAGAAAGCTCCTGAGAGTAGGAGAATCAGATGCAAGATACCCATCTTGCAGAATTACCTGTAAGGAAAAAGAAAAGGTCAGTCAGTACAATTCTACTCAATGGGGTTGGGAAAAGTAATTATACTTCCTTTATAAAGTTTTAACTGCTTATCATGCAACCATTTCTCAGTAATATTCTTGTTCTGGAGAAGTCTAACTTGAGTTTGTTGACAATGGGGTAGGGTCTGAGTTTGTTGACAATGGGGTAGGGTCCTTCCCACGTATTGGAGAAGGAGTGTGTAGGATGTGCAAATATGAGTACCATTACCTGATCGCTGACTTGCCAGTCCACTTCTTGTGTGTGCTTGTCACATTGTGTCTTGGACTGTTGCTGGGCATTGCCCATACGATGTGCAGCATACAGGTGGGGTTTAAAAATGTCATCTTTGAGTTTGGCTACATACTTGTCTACAGACACTCTGTCTGCAGTGGGGGTGTTCAGGTCAAACAGCAGATGTTCAGGTAACATCATGGTTCTACCAGTCATCATCTCAAAGGGTGTTAACTGGGTCATGGTTGAATAAGTACCCCTAATTGCCATAAGGAGTAAAGGCAGAAGGGAATCCCAATCCTTGGGATTGTCCTCAATGAATTTGGAAAGCATTTGCTTGATCTGTCAGTTGGTTCTTTCTACTTGCCCTGAAGATTGGGGGTGGTAGGCTATGTGGAACTTTTGGTGTACCTCTAGAAGTTCAAGTGTTTCTTGCATCAACTCACCTGTAAAACAGGTTCCTTTGTCAGAGTCTACCTTAAGAGGTAGACCCACCTGGAGAATATCTGTTCTACCAGGACTCTTGTGGTTGCTTTGGCTGTGCAGTTCTTGGTGGGGAAAGCTTCAATCCACTTAGAGAATAGATCAGTAACCACAAGTGCATACTTATTGTTCCTTCTGGTATTGGTCAATGGACTAATAACGTTAATATGTATGGCATGCCAAGGGCCAGTGTGTCTTTGGGGTAGCAGTGTGGCATTTCATTTGGTTAGTGACAGGTTATTCTGAGCACAAATCAGGCAGTTGTCTATGTAGTGTCTGACATCTTTGATAATGCCATGCTACCAACCAACAGTTTTGAGTCTCTGGGGTGTATTTTCAACTCCCTGATGTCCACCAATTGGAGTATCATGAACCTGGTGGAAAAATTCAGATCTCAAAGATTCAGAGACTGCCCGCAGCTTGTAGGGCAGGTCCTCTGGCTGATACCAAATCAGTTTGCCATCTTGTGACAAATGCAACCTACTTGCACGTCTCTTGTAGGGACTGTGAGTTGCTAAGTCTTGTTCACTGCCTTTATCAAGGACTCCAAACACATCTTTTAGTTGAGGGTCAGAGTGTTGTGCAGTGGACAAGTCCAGTGGCACAAAAGGTTCTGGTTTCTTTTTGAAAGCAGCTATTTGCACAGCTGTTAGAGCATCAAGGTGATCCACTGTCCATGTCTCCCCCCCAAGGACCTTCTTTTGCAAGAGTATCAGCTCAGTCATTGACTGGGTGGTAAGGATCAGCTTTGGAGTGGACTTTAACCTTGTGGATAAACAGTTTGTGCGTGAAATGCTGGGTAAGTTTGTGAATATACAGTAAACAATGGGTGCTTTATATTTCATGGGGGTACCATCAGAAGATGCAAAGGAGTTCTTCTGCCAGAAAGGTAAAAACTCAGTGAGGGAGCAATAGACCCAACTGGAGTCAGTAAAAATGATGGTATCCTATGTACTGTGTTGCATAAGCTTAAGGCAGGCCACAGCTGCCAATTCTGCATACTGCAATGATGCAACACTACAGTGCCTGGAGACACAAACAGTGTTGTCACTGGGGTACACAATGAGCACTCCAAATCCAGCTACTTGTTCTCCCTGATAGTATGAGACTAAGCCATCTGTGAAAACATGACACAAAGAGGTGTCTGCAAGGAGCTTTGGAGTAGCAGGAAGAAAATGGCCTGGTTCAGGCAAATTTGGAGGATGTAGTGCAAAATCGTGTGCAGCTTCTTGGTATAGAAGGCCATGGGCTAGAATTGAGGGCATCTTGGCAGTGTGGACCTGAATGTCTCGGTTCTGGAGAAGAACGGACCAGTGATTCAGTCTGGTGTTGGATACTGAGCCATCATTTACTCTGTCTGATAGCAGAAAGGTGGTTGGGGTGTGGTTAGTGTTGAGAATGACAGGTGAGTACCCAATGATATACAGAAAATGTCTGACAGCCCAGTAGGCAGCCAGAAGGTTTCTTTCACAAAGACTGTACTTCTGTTCTACTGGTGACAATATTTGGGATGCATAAGCAATGGGTCTCAGAGTACCATTTGCCTTCTGAGCAAGGACTACAAATATGGCAATGTCTGAAATGGCTGATTCCAGGTGGAAGGGTAATAATGGGTTGGAGTTCACTAAGGCTGGAGCAGTGGCCAAGGCTTGTTTCAGAAGTGTCACAGCCTGAGTGTGGATGGGACCCCAGTCCAAGGAATATCCTTTTTCAGAAGCTCATACAGAGGTGCAGCCTTCTGTGCAAAGTCACAAATAAAGTCCCTGGAATAGTTGACCATTCCCAGGAAATGTCTGCATGTTGCCACACTGGTGGGTAGTGGCAGATCTTGTAGGCCTTGGGTTTTCTTCCAAGCTGGGCTTCAGCCCTATTCAGTTATATGTAGGCCAAGAAAGATGACTTCTTTCTGGCAAAGTTATGCCTTTGCAGGATTACATTTGAGGCCTGCCCTTTGTAGTAGGGTCAGTAGTTTATCCAGGAGGTCAAAGTTTTTCTTTGGTGCCAGTTGCTAACAGTAAGTCATCCACATACTGCAGAATGCATTGTGGGGCAGAGAAACCTTCCAGAGCATCATCATGTGCAGATGGAAAAGGGAGGGGCTATTGGGAAACCCCGGAGGTAGGCAGGTCCATGTGTACTGCTGGCCTTTGAAGGTAAAAACAAGCTTGTACTGACTTTTAGAGCCAAGGGTAGTGACCAAAACCCATTGGAGATGTCAAGGGCACTGACCCACTTGTGATCTGGAATGAGCAATTTACATCAGGTGCTGATGCTACTGTAGGTGAGCAGCTAGGAGTGACTTGATTAAGTCTCCTGTAATCAATTGTAAGTCTCCAAGATCCTGTTAGCTTTTTCACTGGCCAAATAGGTGAATTGGTGGTTGAGAGACAAGGCCTGATTATGCCTTGTTTGATGAGTGACTGAATGGTTTCTCTGAGTAATGGTAAGGCCTCGGCAGTAAAGGGGTATTGCCTTTGCCTGTCATGTCGTGGGCCTGGAATTTCGATGATAGTATGCATTCCCCACAACCATGCTTGTGCATGGCAAAGGCAGCCAGATGCTTCTGCTGGATGGGTAGGAGTTTCTTGAAAAACTCATGGTTTTGGAATAGAGCTATGATGTCATATTGATTGTCATTGGTGAAAATAGTTGTAACCACATGTGAGTCAGAAATCATGACAGTATGGTATTATCTGCTGATTTGGATCAGGAGCATGTTGCCCAGATCCACCACACAGACGTGAGGCATGAGAAAATTGATTCCCAAGATGCTGGGATGATCACGTAACACCATAAGATCGAAAGTGTGGTGTGAGTTCAGGTTGTCTATAGCTACCAGAAGTATGATAGAGCATACATAGACAGCTTCATACCATCCATGCCTGACGTGTTAGTCCTCTGATGATGTAGGGTAGTGCTGTCACAGCAAGGGGACGAGCCATCTTGTGGGGGGCGGGGGGACACTGGACCATAGTGGAGGCATGACTAGGCGCCATCTTGGAAGATGTCGTCACCAGAGTCGTCATTGCCGGATGATGTGAGGTTGATGGGAGTGTAGTGAAACCCACACATCGCCTTGATGTGACCAGCCAACACCTCTCGCTGATGGCGCAGTTTCGCCATCTTTAATCTACAACCTTTGCGAATAACTTTTGCAGTGTTCTGCTCCACACTTTTCACAACTTCTTTCTGTGACACTCTATACGCGGTGCTCAATTCTCAGTTGTCCCTGAGCTCCATATCCAACTTTTCACTTACCCATTTCAGGTCATCTCGTAACTCATCATGTAGATGTTCATTCATGTCACTCAAAAATCATTCATTTGCAATATTTGTTTCTTATCCTGTCTCAAACATTCACATTCCTCTTGCAACATACATAAATCTCTCTCACTACCTTGTACAGAACAGTGCAAAAGAGTCTCTTTTTCAGTGTGCAACGACTGAAGTTCAGCTTCCAGTAGTTGCTCCTTTTTCAAACTGTCAGATGCCTGCAACCCCATCTCTTTTTTAAGGGATGAGAGTTGTAGTTCGAGGGAATGAAACCTCAATTTGGAGGCTTCAAAGGCAGCATATAGAGCCATGACCAATATCCCTTTAGCCTCATGCTTTTTGGCTGTTTGTCTTGACTCAGAGTACTGGGTTGAAATCCCCAGTACGGGGTTTTCGGATTGACTTGCATCCAGTGCGAAGTCACTCCGGCCTCCATGGGAGGTAAGGATGTTAGAGACGTCAAGTCTCAAGTCTGTACATATATTTGATGTCATTGACATTGCGGTACCAGTTAAAATTCATGGAGGAATGTAAAACTATTTACCCATAAGAGGCAGCCATGCTATGCATCAATCTACAGCAGGTGAATCCAGCAGATGGGCGGGCTACTGTACTCTTGTAGTCCTGCAATTCAAAACTTCTGTTGGGCTCGGTGGGTTGGCATCGACCAAGCCCAGTGAACAGTCAGACTTTACAAGGTGCAACAGAGTCAAAAGTAATGGGTGAGGTGATGCAGGAGCACACAGCTACTGAACCCGTTAGGGAAGGGACGTTTTCAAGCAACAAGTGTAACTTTGCAACGTCCAAAGTGTCTGCACAAGGTCGCCAATATGTTGGAGTGATTACCCCGATCAGATTCTTTGTGGTAATGGAGATGCAAAGAAGACACAGACTAGTTACATGTTGGTAATAAATCTTGTTTATTAAGCCAAAGGAAATCACAGTTGGCCTAAGCAGTTCTTATCATAAGACACTGGGAGCCGAGCCTAGTGTTCCCCAATATCCCAAAAAGTGAAGAAGTTTTCCAAGGGGAATACATAATACATAACATTATATACTACAGATAGTTGCTATGGTTACCATCATAAGGAGAGGTACTAGATATATAAAATTAGACCTACTGGCTAAAAGGTAGGCGGCTCCACAATGTTATCTAGTCTTATACAATAAGTGCTAAGTCAGCTATATAGTAAAACAAAGGATGCATAGAAGGTACATGGAAAATACAGGATGTAATGTAGTTATACATAAATCCAAAAGATGGCAGCAGAGTCTATTAAATAATTATACAGACACAGGTGTCTTGGTCTGCTATGTGCTGTTTCCAGGCATAGAGAAAGTAAAGTGAAATGTAATCCTAATGTTATCCTGACACTTACTCTTATATGGTAAGTGTCTGTGCCCTATATGTTAGTATATTATATGTATAGTATAGTTTGTCTAAGGTGTACAGTAGGATACCAATTGGGGTGTGAGGACATTGCATAACATTTACTAAAAGACCAGCAAAGAAGAAACAATAAAAGAATTGGAGCCAATATTTAAAAAACAGCTTCTTCAGTTGAACAAAACAAAATGACTTACAGGTTTAGTCAGGCCCCTTGAGAGGAATTATGGGCCCTGGGAAAAGTTCAGACTCGGGGGTCTGTATGCAACTGTGTACAGTAGTATGCCAAGTGGCCTGGGCCCCTCTTTGGTGCTGGGCCCCGGGAATGATCCCGGCTCCGGAAGTAGGTTGTTGATTAACTAGGATCTGTAGCTTATCCAATAGGTAGGGAACTGGGCAGACTGGGTGGGTCAAGCGGTCCTTATCTGCCATCAGATTTTATGTTTCTATGGCTCAACCACCCACTCAAGGGCTCTGGGTTAAGTGCATTGCTCCTTTGGGATGAGCAGCTAGTACATTTTTTAATAAAGTAATTCCAAAATCAGGCTGCATAGTCTCACACTGGTGAACATTTTTTTGTTTATATGGACATTTTGCAGCTGCCATGGGACTGTGCTGCAAAGCAGGACAACAGAAAGTCATCCTAGGGTCCCACCGATTTTAACGACTGGTATAGAATATGCAGCCGGGTTCAGTTTATAAAAATAGACTCTCCAAGTCTCTCATTTTAGTGACTTTAGGCCATAGGTGGTGGAAAGGTCTGAAAAGTGGTAGTGCCAAGTATGTAAGGGGTAACCCCCCCCCCCGTTGAGTGGGTTCACCCTCACCTTCAGTTTTTTCTCATCTAAATTTGTACTATGTGGAGTACCCCTCCCCATGACTGATGGCAGCATGTTCTCCTTTTTGTTTTCTTGTTTCCTTTTTTTGTTTGTTTGTTAGGAATGAGAACACACCTATTATGGTCCTTCTTGCCCGGTCCCCCACTACATAGTGGATTTTCTGACTTTTTGTCTATGTATTTGTCTTGCTGACTTTTAAAATTGTATCTTTTGCCATTACCACCACCTCAGGCAGTTCATTCCAAGGTCTCGCCACTCTCTGGGTAGTATTACCCCCGAATGTTGGTGCTGTATTTCCTTTTCTGGTGTTGTAAACTGTTACCCCTAATATTGGGCTCTATGAACAAAGCCTATGTGTCGTGTATGTGCAGTGTGTAGGTTAACCTACATTGGAATGCCACACAGTGGGGTCCGGTGGAGTCCCAGTGGCATTCTCGATGGGTACAGAAGCCACCTACACACATGATCACTGGTCGAGTACACCACTCCACACAAGGGGTGGTCTGGGCGTGTGACCACACACTGCACAGTTCATCAAGACACAGAGTGCTGGGCTGGGGTAGAAAATGTTATGCCCTGGGGACCCTGCTGTAAACCTTTGCATGCCCACATGGATGTCACCTGCCAGCCATGATGGGATTGGGATTCACCACTCCATGATGCCTCTGCCCACTGGGCAGCTGGGGAGGGATGGGGACTATTCGGGTGAGTGCCCATACATTCCATCTCTTTGGACCCACACCTACCCACATACCTCTGTTCCTGTGCAGCAGGGTATCCACTGCAGGACCCAAAGTGGACATCGGATTGGATGCCCTCCGTGGTCCACCGCTCCACACCCGACTGCACACTGGGGGGGTGAGATCATGGACAGGGGGGCCTTGTGGGTGTATGCAGTTGTGAATCTGCACACCCTGCACCTGTCAGGGGCTGTACAGGCATGCAGGCAAGGTACGTGCATATCACATGTAATTTCCGCCCATATGTGAATAGCCCCCAGTATGAGTGCATTCCTTTTGTACTAAACCCATTTCAACACACCTATTTATCTTTTATTATGCTATGCTTTAGTGTTAAACCTTCCCTTGTTATTCTGTGGCCTTGATTCTACCCACCAGGCCAGGCCATTCCTTTCCATTTTTAAAGTTTGACCACTGTGCCTTAACTTAGCAAGCCATGATCCCAGCCCACCACCATCATCAACACTACTCAGGCTTTACTTTCTAAAATCCTGACACACCCTGTGAGCCACAAAAGGAATGATTAGAAAGTAACACTATTTACTGCACAGTCCTCCCTACTAGTACATTATGATTATTGTACAAACTGATAGGGCCATTCTGATCTCCCACCCCACCCCAATTCTGGCACCTATGCTTTAGGCAGTTCCAACTCAGTACTTGGCAACATTGAATCAAGATCCTTTCTTTGTTTTGTAGAGTGAAGTTAGACCCATAATTTGCCCACCACAGTGTACGTCCAGTCAGATAAACAAGAAAACTACCTTGTGAGGCACCCTATAACAGTATACACTTGAAGTTACTTTCTGCTCTAAACACAGACCATGCCCTTTTAAGAACAGCATTGCAGTTCTTATCCAAAGCTGGCTACCTAGGCAGGGGTGAGAGGGCATAAATGTTGACTAGGACTGGGAGCGTGGTGGGATACAAACTGACAAGCTAGGCAGAGATCAGATGCACAAAAGACGCAGGAATGCACCTATCATTTTATTTCAACACAAATCCAAAAATATATACAGAAATAATGATGAATAATAGCTAGTCCAGCACACAGCAACAAAAGGAATCTCCAGGACTCTACTTCCCTCGTAGAGCCTGTGGCTTAGCTTCAGCCAAATACCTGAGTGTAATAGTGTTCTTACACTCTCTTCACTGAATGTCAGTGTGAATTGCTCAGCACACAGCACAGGTCCTTCTCCTTCACTGTCAGTACACCGACTGATCTAACTTCCCTAGTGGTGAGCCCTTTTTATAGCTCCTTGTAATTACATTACATAATGGGGGAGTTTCCAGAGGTAGTGACCTCATAGGCTCTAAAACATATAAATAGGACACTTTCCAGGCCAGCCAGCCCTATAGTAAGAGCCTAGTACAGGAGGACCCACGAGTAATTATATTTTCCTATTGGCATTTCCAATACCTTTTTATTTCTCAGGCATCTCTGAGTTGGCAAGGGGAATGGGAGATTGAAGGAGTGCTCCTCATCTCCCTTTTTCTGCCAGCTCCTGAGACCTGCACAGTACAGAATGCATTTAGTTTGTATCTTTGCTAAGATAGTAATTGTTTTCTAAGCCTGACCATAAACTCCTTAAGGGTTCTTATTGCTGCAGTTTCTCCATAGCTGTACTCATTTTTACATGCAGGGACTTCTTTTCCCAGCTTCTTGAGCCCCTGCAGAAATCAACAATTAGCTTGGATAATACCCGACAGCTGAAATATCAGCCCATCAGGTTACATTTTATTTGGGCCCTTTATTTTATAGTTGAAAAACTGCCTACTTCATTAGGCTTCTGTCTGCAGTCCCAGTCACAACATCTGGGTGTAGTCATATCAGATGACCTAAAGGTGGGTAAGCAATGTGAGAAGTCAGTAAGGAGAGCCAGGGGGATACTGGGATGCATAGGTAGGGGCATTACAAGTAGAAAAAGGGAAGTGGTTATCCCTCTGTACAGACAGTTGGTGAGACCCCATCTGGAGTACTGCGTGCAGTTTTGGAGACCTCATCTATGAAAGGACATAGACAGGATGGAAGCAGTCCAGAGGAGGGCAACTAAAATGGTGCAGGGTCTACATAAGAAACCATATGAAGAGAGACTGAGAGAGCTTAATACGTATACGCTTGATGAAAGGAGGGACAGGGGGAACATGATAGAAACTTTTAAGTACCTCAAGGGAATCAACAAAGTCCAGGAGGGTAGCATCTTTCAGAAAAAGAGATGTGTAAGAACAAGGGGGCACAATTTAAAGTTAGAGCGGGGACAGCTCAGGGGTAATGTGAGGAAATTCTTTTTCACGGAGAGAGTTGTGGACACATGGAACCGCCTTCCTGGAGAGGTTGTGGGGTCTAAAACAGTGGGGGAATTCAAGCATGCATGGGACAGACATAAGGCAATTATAGTGGGGGAGTTGCAGGAAGTAGGCTGTTGGTTAACTAGAATCTGCAGCTTATCCAATAAGTAGGGAAATGGGCAGACTGGGTTGGCCAAGTGGTCCTTATCTGCCGTCAAAGTCTATGTTTCTATGTTTCTATGTTTCTATCTCTGGGGCTGCTTTCTTCTTCTACAGTATATGGCATCTTTTTCTTACAGACTTGGGACACTGTGGGGCTTAAATATGCTGCTGCCCATAGTGTTGCACTAGTCGGCAATCCCTTTAATCTTGCCGCTGGTCAGCAGTCAGCTTCTGCTTTGGAGCATACTTTTGCTCTGAAGCAATCCTTTGTTTTTCTTTGCTCCAACAAGGAGCGTTCATTCAGCCATTTCATGCGGATACTCAATTATGGAACAACCCACTCCAAAAAGGGATTTCTTCTTCGGTCGCACTTTGTGACCGAGATCCTTTTAAAACACTGGAGACACATTTTATCTCAAAGGAGCTGTAACAGGCAGCAGCAGTTCTGGTGCTTGCCACCTCTGCAACCGGGTGCCTATTTATTTATTTAATGCTGGTGACATCAGTCTAAATTTACTCCAGGACACTCAGGTACAATTCATGGGGCACCAGTATATAAGCATAATGTGCGACATGCACCAAAACATATCTCCTCATTGGGAGATCAAAGGATTACTCTCTAAGCGCTATAGGGCACACCAAGGACATCTATAAAAATAGGGGACAGCAAAGCAATAAGATCGCCAGGTTGGCCACCTTGACAAGAAGGTAGAAAAAGTAGAATAAGAAATAGATACTGTAAACAATAAAGAGTGAAAAGAAAGAATGGGGGGAGATATATTTCTTTATACTATTTTAGCTTAATGGCTAAACAGAGTTTAGTCTGTTACAAGGACCAATTCCACTTGACAAAAATCTTCAAATCTGTTTCTTTCCCTTTTCCCTACAATTCAAGGCAAAGGAACCAGCATGTTTTGTACCAAAAACTGACTCAAAATGGGTGACTTTGTACAAAATGTTGGTGCAAAGTGGGGTTGTTTACATAATAAAGTTGAGAAAAATTTTTTTTATGAAAAATTGGCTCCCCAGTGCTGATTTAAAAATGTCAAATTCCATATTTTACCGGTGTTTTTGGTTGAAATCAGAAATTCATTGACCCTAGTTCACTGGAAAGGCAGAAAAAGGGTCTGGGAGTTGTGGCCAAGCACGCAGATTACTGCAGATTGGTACACACTGTCATCTTATTTATTTATTTGAATTTTGGTAACTGGATAAGACCACTGAGACAATTATAGTCCCTTTTTCAGGGTCAACTCGGGTAAGACAACAACACAAATGCAAGGTAATTACAGCAAATTCAGGAAGAGACAGATTACAGTAGGAGTATTCCAAATTCAGCAAGTCAGGTAACAATGAAAAATAAAGAAAAAAATATTTACAAAATATACATTGCATTACTATGCACAAATTAAAGGCACCATCAGCAGACATTGCTTGCAGGTATAAATGCACAAAACATTATGCAGAAAAGAGAATATCACACGTTCTGACATATACAATGCTTATCTACGTTCAAGTGTAGGCACCATCAGCAACCACTACCAGCAAACGAGTAAATAGTTAGGGAAGGGGAGTTGGATAACAGGTAAAGGAGCAAAGGCAGAGCAGAGGGAAAAGAGAGGGACTAGGGGTACGGTGAAGAAAGGAGGAGGGGTAATGGCTATCCGAAGCACAAGAAGGTGATTTAATCTGCAGTCTTAGCAGTGAACAGTCAACAGCCTGCAGTATCAGGGGTGAGTAGTCAATGATGGAAGCAAGTGCATTTTGCAGAGGAGGCAAGAAAGGCAAGTAAACTGGACTGGAACATAGGAAGTGAGGTGCAGGACAGGACTGAGGGGAGCAGTGAGTTCCAGTCGACTACTGCTGTGAAGGAGAAGGCCTTATGTGTGACAGCTAGTCACAGATTAGGTCTTTGGAGAAGAGGGAGGGAGGCTGATCTGAGGGCCCGAGGAGCTAGTCTCCAGTGGATAATCTCAATGAGACAAGGTGGGGTGTATTTTCGGACAAGTTTATGTATAAAGCTCAAGGTGGAGAGCCTCAATTTCGATTCATAAGGCAACCAACCCAACAATGAGAGGACATTACAATGGTGGAAGCGGGAGTTGACCCCTAGGGCAAATCTTCCTACCCTATGGTATACCTGTGGGAGGAGAGACATATTAGATGTATTGGTGGAGAGCAGTAAGGGAGTCCCATAATTGGGGAGGGGAAGAAGTGAAGAGGAGGCGATATTAAGGCGGGATGTAAAGGTGAGAAAAGGGTGGATATGATAGAGAAGACCCAGTTTCTGATTAAGAGTCTTGATTAGGGTGGAGACATGGGTGGTGAGGGAGAGAGAGTGATCCAGGGTAATCCCCAGATATTTGAAGGTATTGACAGCCTCAAGAATATCGCCATTGAGGGAGGTAATACAGAGAGGGGATGGGAGAAGGGAGGTAGATGAGAGAAGAGCATATTTTTTGTCTTTTTTGTATTGAGGACAAGTTGATTGCATATAAACCAATCTCCAAGGTCTGAAAAGTCACAAGCAAGTTCCCTGTTGATCCAAACAACATCAGGAGAAGAGCAGTAGATGATAGCATCATCTGCATGGAGATGCACAGCAGCCCCTCCACAGTTGTTGGGTAATTCACTGATGAAAAGTGAGAACAATAAAGGACCCAATATGAAGCCCTGTGGGACCTCATGAGTTATAAATCTAAATTTCAAGGAAGAGCCAGCCCACTTGACCCTTTGAGAACGGAAGGAGAGATAGCTATGGACCCAGTGGAGGGCACTGGAGTCAAGACCAATATACTGAAGCTGCTAGAGCAGAAGACTGTGATGCACCAGTGGTAAAACCTTGGTTCATGGCTTGGTAGATGTCTGAGGTGACCTTTAGCAGGGCTGTGAGGGTGCTGTGGTTCTTGCTTTCTTTTCTTTTTAAATTTAATAAACTTTATTGAATATACGAAATCCAACAAGAATGAACAGACATATGAGACATGTACATTGTCGAGATCCCCTCCCTCTTCCCCTTCCATTCCCTTAAATATACTCTCCCTACTTGGTGGAGCTACTAACAAACAAAAGTCTTCAAAATTATTAGGCAAAACCTGAGAACCTTATTATCCACTCTAGGCCATAAGTATTCTGGATGGCCAACCATAGTAACCCCCAAGATCAAAACTAGCCAACTGGAGATTACATAGTGAATAATGTATATAGTTTCCCCCATTTCTTATCAAAACTATGAGGCTTATGGTGAAGATTCGCATTCAGGGAGGAAGTTGCTCATCTCTAGGCTGAGTTGGCCAGGATTTGTGGGACCCCCTCTTTCATCCAGGGACCACCAGTGCCACTGCCGTTGCCTCAGAGGTTGCCAAGAAAGAGGAGCGGTTGGACAACAGTGGGCTCAGGGAGGGTGAGGGTGGTGGAACAGAGGCGCATCCCTCCAGTTGTACCTCTCCACAATTCCTATGCCATTCTGGCAAAGTGTGGTTCCTCTATGGAGGCACCCACAGTGGAGACCAAGGAGGATGCTGGGAACCTCCACAAAGAAGACCCACAGAAGGGTGGCATGGGACCCCACAGGGGAAGGAAACAACTCCTGGTGGGGGACTACATTGTTAGGAAGGTAGAACTGGAGGAGGAAGGGGGAGAGGGAGGTAAGGTGCCTGCCTGGCAACATGGCTTGGAAGGACAGGGAGCAAATCCTCAGGATTGTTGGAGCAGCTGCACAGGGGAGGGAGCTGGATGTCATTGTCCACCTAGGGACAAATGACCTGGCTAAGAAAGGGATTAGAACAGTGCAGGAAGAGTTTGTGGAATTGAGGAGGGGTCTTAGACAAGTAGCACGCTCGGTAACCTTCTTGGAGGTGCTGCCCATCTATGGCGTAGGAGAGGCTAGGGTGTTCTGCACCATGGGATTCAATCAGTGGTCAAAAAACTGTTGCAGAGCTCAGGGATTTGGCTTCACTGGAGACTGGGGGTCCACCTGGAGTGATACAAGCCTATACTGACATGATGGGCTGCATCTGTCCAGGAGGGGAACCAGGATCCTAGGTGATAGGTTTAAATGCTTCATTGGCAAGCATTTAAACTAGCCAAGGGGGGAGGCACTGGAAAGGAGCAGGGAAATACTAGCCCCCCCAAAAAATCATGGTAGGAAGTGTGGTAAACACCAACATAGAGGTGTCAATAGGGAGAAGGGCAGGGGTAAATGGGGAAAGTGACAAAGGCAAGAAGGACAGAGATGGGTCAAAAAGGAGTAAGGCCATCAGGAAATGGAGGGTAATGAGTACCAATGCCCGTAGTCTGGGCAACAAGCTCCCTGAGCTGGTGGCCTTGATGGAAGAGGGATGCCTGGATATCGTAGCAGTCACAGAAACATGGTACACAGAGAACCATGCCTGGGATGTTAACATACCATGGTACATAACCTACAGGAGAGACAGGCAGGGGAGAAGAGGAGGAGGAGTAGCTCTCTATGTAAAGGAAGGGATAAAAGCAACTGAACAAAAGAGTAAACAGGGAGGGGAGGAGAGAGGAGGCACTGTGGGTCACCTTGGAGCATGGAAAGGGCACCACAATCCGCACAAGGGTTGTGTACAGACCCCCATGTCAGGGGGAAGGAATGGACAAGGATATGATAGAAGGCATTCTTAGGATGGCAGAGAAAGGGGAGATACTGTTGATGGGAGACCTGACTATGCCAGATGTTAACTGGAGCACATTTGCTGCAGCCACATCCAAGAGCAGGACCATTCTCAATGCCCTACAGGTAGCAAGCCTCAGACAGCTAGTTTCGGAACCCACTCATGAGGGAGCAATCTTAGACCTCGTACTCTCAAATGGGGGCAGTGAGAGGATCTCAGATCTAGAAGTGGGTTGCTATCTGGGAACAAGTGACCATCAAACAGTGTGGTTCACGTTAAGCTCAGCTACAGAGTTAAGCCATACAAAAGTGAGGGTACTGGACTTCAGGAGGGCTGACTTTGGCAAGGTGGGAGAGTGCCTCAGAAAAGCACTAGCAAACAGGCTAGAAGGAGGGGTGGAGCAACAATGGGGAATCATCAAAACTGCCATCACAGAGGCAACAAGCCTTTGTGTGAAGCAAATAAACAAATCAAAATGAAAGAAAAAGCCACTATGGTTCTCAAAAGAGGTGGTTGGGAAAGTCAGGGAGAAAAAGATAGCATTCAGGAAGTATAAGGAAACACAGAAGGAGCAGGACAGAGAGCTGTACCAGTTAAGGCAGAAGGAAGCAGGGAGGGAAGTCAGAATAGCAAAGGCCCAAACTGAGGAAAAGATAGCCAACTCGGTTAAGAAGGGGGATAAAACCTTTTATAGGTACATCAGAGAGTGTAGAAAGACAAAGGGAGGGATAGTGAGGCTGAACAGAATGAACGGTGGGTGGGCAGAGGGGGACAGTGAAAAAGCAGGGATACGGAATGAATATTTCTGCTCAGTATTCACAAAAGAGGAAAGGGAAGTGCCTAATCCAATTAACAGAAGCACTCTTGATAGGGAGGTTGATCCCAGTCCTTTCACAGAAGAAAGGGTTCTGCAAGAACTCCTAAAACTGAAGGTGGACAAAGCAATGGGGCCTGATGGAATTCACCCCAGAATTCTAAAAGAATTAAGGGGAACTAGTGAAACCACTGACTACTCTTTTTAACAAATCATGGGAGGATGGTGTGATACCCGAGGACTGGAGGAAGGCGGATGTGATTCCCCTTCACAAAAGTGGGACCAAGACAGAGGTAGGAAACTACAGACCTGTCAGTTTGACCTCTGTGGTAGGGAAAGTGATGGAGTCACTCCTGAAGGAAAGAATTGTTGATCACCTAGAGGCCAGTGGGGCACAGGACCCAACGCAGCATGGGTTCACAGTGAGAAGGTCATGTCAGATGAATCTAATAGATTTGTTTGACTGGGTGACCAAAGTAGTAGACCAGGGAGGGGCTGTGGACATGGCCTACCTAGACTTTAGCAAGACATTTGACACAGTCCCACACAAAAGATTAATAGTCAAATTAACCAGCCTGGGAGTGGGTCCCAGGGTGGTAGCCTGGGTAAAACATTGGCTGGACAACAGGACACAGAAAGTAATTGTAAATGGAGTCCACTCTGAAGAAAGAGGGGTTACTAGTGGGGTACCACAGGGTTCAGTACTGGGTCTAGTCCATTTTAATGTTTTTATAAGTGACATTGCAGAGGGACTAGAAGGAAAAGTATGCCTCTTTGCAGATGACACAAAGATCTGCAACAGGGTTGATACACAAGGAGGCGTGGAAAGGATGAGAAGGGACTTGGCAAGGTTGGAGGAATGGTCAGAAGTATGGCAGCTAGGATTCAATGCAAAGAAGTGCAAAATAATGCACCTGGGAAACAAGAACCCAGGGGAAGATTACACAATGGGGAGGTAGTAACAACAACAAAAAAGGAAAGGGACCTGGGGGTAATCATATCAGATGACCTTAAGGTTAGCAAGCAATGTGAGAAGGCAGTAGGAGGGCTGGGGTATACTGGGATGCAGTAGAGAGGCATCACCAGCAGAAAAAGGAAGTTGTTTTCCTCTGTACAGACAGTGGGTGAGACCCCATCTGGAGTACTGCGTCCAGTTCTGGAGACCCCATCTCCTCAAGGACATAGACAGGATAGAGGCAGTCCAGAGGAGGGCAACTAAATGGTGCAGGGTCTGCAAGAGAAGCTGTATGAGGAGAGACTAAAGGAGTTTAATATGTATACCCTTGAGGAAAGAAGGAGAGGGGACATGATAGAAACTTTTAAGCACCTCAGTGGAATCAACAAAGTCCAAGAGGGTAGCATCTTTCAGAAAAAGAGACGTGCAAGAACAAGGGGACACAAATTAAAGATAGAGGGGTGGTTCAGGGGCAATGTGAGGAAGTATTTTTTCACAGAGAGGGTAGTGGATGCATGGAACAGCCTTCCTGAGGAGGTTGTGGGGTCTAAAACTGTGGGAGAATTCAAGAATGCATGAGACAGACATAAGGCAATTCTTGTGGGGGGTAGGAAGAAATAGACTGTTGGTTAACTAGGATCTGCGGCCTATCCTGTAGGTAGGGAAATGGGCAGACTAGGTGGGCCAAGTGGTCCTTATCTGCTGTCAAAGTCTATGTTTCTATGGAGACAGGAGGCTTCAAGTCAAGTGGAGAAGGCGGTGCAGATGGTAGACAGTTCAGGCTGCGGCTGCTAGGAAAGTGGAGCGCCCATCAGGGCAGACCTGGAAGGAGGAGAACAGACACAGGGATTAGCCAGATAAAGGGTAGCAACAAAGCACAGGCAAAAGGCTAAATTGTGGGGCATGGGGAGGGACAGCAAGACAAAAGAAAGAGGCATTAGAGAGGGGGTGGGGGTCCGTCTGCCAGACAGCAGTTACCTCAGGCACCCCAGGAGCAGGAATGAACTTAAAAAAAAAAAAATACAGCAATCAACTGACAGTGGTGGGGAGGGAAGAGAAGCAGGATAGTTAGTGGATAGATATAGGTCTAGAAGTTCATCAGAGGGAAATTAAAGAGGGTGGATAGAGAAGCAGTTTAATAGGAAAGGCAGCAGAAACTAAAATGCAGAGCACACTTGTGTGTGTGAGTGTGATTCAGTTATAAATTTTACTTGTCATATGCGTATTCTGTGTCCTATCTAAGTTTACTGTATGTTGGGGGGACTTGCACTGGTGGCAGGCAGCAAAAGAGAAATAAATGACATTTAATTGAATTCAAATAACTTTATTGGCATGACAAGATATAAAGGTATTCCCAAAGTTTATACATCAAACTATTCAAAAAACATAAACACACTGTATTAAGTATGAACTTAATTCCCCCTCTCCTCCAAAAATCAATGAAACAAAGCAACTTTAATGCCAAACTTTGACATATTTTATTTATTTATGTATAATCACATCAGAATTACAACCCTTTGAGTCATAGACTCGTTTCCAAAGGCTCCACGTCATAATACAAAAATAAAATACAGATAGTGCAAGAAAATTAATGGACATATAATACATAAGATAAAGACATTGAGTACAATTAGCAAGGGTGGCAGTGTCATCCTGCAGATGAACTGCTGTCCTATACAAAGAGTAGCTAGGCAGTTATTAACTTGTCAAACCAGCAGAATGAACTGCAGTCCTATACAAACAGTAGCATGAAACAGCTTCATAATATAGAGGATAATGGGTGGGCATCAGTTAATAACCACACTGTATTCACTTCAAGAGGTTGTCAGGACAACTTTGTAAACCTCGAGAGCGAAGCTCGAGAGGTTTACTATTGTCATGGCAACCTCGAGAGAAGTGAATTCAGTGAGGTTATTAACTGATGCCCATGCATTAGATTTTATAGTGTATGGGCCCCTCCATTAAAGAGCTACTGATGCCTCAAAGGAAACTTTACAAAATAGAATAATTAAGTACAATTCTGCTTGAATTCCATTTATAATTTATATATTTCTCATCCCCATACTTTATTATTAAGGTAATGTGTATGAACATATGAGCTTTATCCCTTAGAGTTCATTTTGATTTCATCTGTCTCTGTAGCTTTCTCCCTGCTTTCTCTTTTGTGACATCACAGTCTGTCACCATGGGAGTAACTGTGAGGTCACAGGCAGTGCTCTATGACTTCAGGTAGGGAGAAGGCAGCTGGAATAGATGAACTCTTCAGCAGCAAAGATCCTGTTTTCATGCAGATAACCTAAGTAATAAATAGTGGGGAGGGGGAATACAGAGCTAATGGGAAATGCAAGCTGGACTGAGTCTAAATATTTTATTTTGTTAAAGTTCTCCTGAATGTGTCACCAGCTCTTTAATATCACACCAATTAAATTCACTTATTGTACACATGAAACAATCACCACAGTGAGTGGTTACTTTCATCAGACATGAAACAGGCAGTTATTGGCACTATGTCAACAACAACATTTAAAATCAAATACTTTAAAATTAATTACTTACACTTCGCTCAGTCCAGTTTAAAATGTCGTTATTGAATAATTGTCACCATCTATTCTACTTTAAAAAAAAAAAAGAGAAAAATGTAAAAAGACAAAGCAAACAATTCGGTTGGTTAAGCTGGTCACATGGGTCACAGAAAGAACTGCACTGTGGGAAGCATCACTACGTCGATGTCAGGAAGTGCACTCGATCCTGGAGTGCGCTGCAAGCAGGACGGACACCGTGACTTCAGGTAACTATAGCGAAAGAAAACATTTTGAGCAACACTGCCACAGAATTCATATTTTACTAGGACAACAGTGAAAAAAAGGTGCACTTACATGCTAGTCGTCATCAGATAATGAGTCACTGATCACGGAGATCCTTAGTTTCACAGAGTGAACATTTTGCTTTGTTGTACCATTGATATGACGTAGTCAGGAGGGTATAACAATATTCTGATGTCATATCAATGGTACAACATTGTAAACTTTGTGATTCCAGTTAATAATATGCCCCTCCCATATATTATATATCATTCTAGTTACAGAAATCAATAAATAAGAGCTGCTAATGGGACTTAAATGTACATCACAAATCAACATTGTTTTATAGCCTATCAGGACTATTTATTTCTAAGCATTCCAGAAACTATACGTTAAATAGGACATATATCTGATCATTGCCAGGATCAATACTTTTCAAGAGTGTAATAGACAGTATTTTCCCCCATTTCTAGCATGAAGATCAAGAAATCCTGAGCTGAAGAACTACCATATTTAAACTCTCTGCTTTGTTTGTACCACAGCCTGCATTTTGTCTGGTTAGTCCTGACATCTGTCCACTAACCAGCTGAGGCAGTATTCCAGGTGTGCACGCAACTCAAGTCATTGGTGAAACCAGCTGTAGGGGTCTTGTTCTCTGATAGTTGCTTGGCTGTCCTCCTGTTCCTCATTTTCTGATGAGGGCCTTGTTTTAGATGTGGCTGTTTTGTTTATCTGTAGAAAACTCTGTACTGCAGAGCATCATATGGCACTCTGGAGAGTGGATGATAAGGAATGGGAAGGGGTAAAGGATGCAGCATGTGGGTGGGAGAAGTTGGCCAGTGGCACCACTGGCTAATCTCTTCTCCCTCCCCCGAACTCACTCTCCATTGCTCATCCTCTCTCACAAAAAAAGCATGGGGTGGTGGTCTGCAGCATGGTGCAACATGGAAATGACTATCACCATCAGACAGTTAACAGTTCTTTTTGCAAAAGATGAGCAAGACAGGGGTGACTGAGGCAACTGCCATAGAATGAGTCCCTCCCAAGAATGTTGTTTCACTGGTGTGGTGGATATATGGGGGCATGTTCAACCAGGGGTGATGTGGGTTGTGGCACAAATTGTATGTTGAGGGAATTTAGAACACAGGAGTTTTTTTTGATTAGAGCCGTCCAATCCAGGTGTTTCCATGGGGATGCGTGTGATGCTTGTACCCCTTTGTAGTCAAATTTACATGGCCTTCTAAGCCTCATCAGAAGGTTGGCATATAAAGGAAACATGAACATGGTTCCAGTTGGTGTCTGCCTGCCAGACACAGGTGGGAATTACCCTTAAAAAACCCAGCTGGTACATTGCTGTTTTAGCACCTATGGGTGTAATTATAGCACGCTTTGCTGGAAAACATCACAAATGGGAAGTCCTACAGTATGTGGGGTGACCTGCAACAAGTGTTGTCCTCTGACATTTACTGCGAATGAGTTTACATCACATATCTTGGGAAAACCAGGTGCAGCATAATAAGGTGTTTCAGTATTCCTTGCTGTCTTGTCTGTCCACTGGTGTTTAGCTTCTTGTTAGTCTTCTGTCTGTGCTATATTGTGGGGGGCAGGCCAATAATTGTAGTGCTGCTGGCGGTGGGGAGATCAGTCAATGACTAGTGTGTCTGTGCATAATCAGTGTGCAGTCCAGTCTAGAAATGCACACTGAATGTGTTGTATAAACATTTGTCATAAATGACACTGCTATTTGTTGTGTTGTGAGATGGTTTATTTGCGGTAACACGTCATTTCTGTGCAAGCGCGTCAGCGCAGCAATACCAGCGTTTCTGCAAGCGCGTAATATATGTAAGCATATAAGCGTTAACAGCATAAACAATGTAAGCGTAATCACTCTTCGGTTCAATTGCTTCCCCCTCTCACTTGCACAAGGATTCTGCACTCAGTTAAAACACCACAGCCACGAGTAGCTCTTATGCATGACCGATGAACAGTCTAGATTAATTAATTAAACAGTTGCTTTCCCTCTCACTGCACTCAGTTAAAACACCACAGCCACAGGAGCAGTAATCTTAAACAATGTGAAGCACTACTTACAGCAACCCCAGTACCTCATGACCGATGAACAGTCTAGATTAATTAAACAGCATTTCTGCCCTCAGTTAAACATGAGAGAAACTCATAACAGCGTAAGCACTCTTCGGATCAACATTCAGTTAAACATGAGAGAAAACTCTAAAATTGCTCTTACCTGTTCTGTTCAGTTCATCAAATTATCAGCAAAATATAAAATCCAAAGCTTTATTTAAGTCAATGCTAAAATCTAAAGTTAAAAGCAATTGCAATAGCTCCATATATCTCCAGCGATCGCATTGTGCGTGATGACATCAGTGCGCCCCAGTCCTTTCATTAATCTTTATTGAGACAAGTCACTGTGCAACAAAGGAGAAAGTAAAAATGAGCAACTGGATACTTTTTTAAACTTGAAGCTGGAAATTATAAGCCATACCACAGAGATAGTCATAGTCGGAAAGAGTACCATAACCATCAACAACAGCTGTCAATCTTTTAACTATATCTCGATACTTCCTTCGTTTTGCCGGTGGTTCGAGATCAGACAGGTACTGTTCCATCTTTATTTCATTCACACTCTCCTCAACTTTCAGAGCTGTTATCAGCCTCCAGATAGTAGGATAGCTTGCCCCCAACATGCTATTGAAGCTTCGATGCCACCCTTCGATGGAATTGTTTGTCCTTGGAATGCCTTCTTTTACTGCTTCATAACAATTCCAAAATTGAATTGCGAAGTGCGGTCTGCAACGGCCACGATGACGAACAGGTCTCCCAATCTATGTGTCCTCGAAATAATCGAGCAATGGAGCCAGTTGGTCGTCGTGTGCAATATAAAATTCAGTTGACCTCAAATTATCAAACACAGAAACAACATCTTGTGAAGGAACATACGCTAGGGCAGCTAACATTCTGACTTGCAAGGCATACTCCTCCGTCTACTGTATATTGCTTGAGTATATCAGAGTTCTCCTGTACCTTTCTCCAGATAGACTGACATAAGTGAAAGAAACATCTCCTAGTTCTTGCCATGGGAAACTCTGTATTAAATGCTTTCACAACAGCAAGTTCAAAATCAGTCATCAGTGAGGTTGGCACTAAGTTGGGGCACAGTTTTTTAATTTCAGTAATCACTCTGACATAGCTAGCATAATTTCTTGAAGACATGAGAACGAACACACTAGGCATGACAGTCGAGTAAGGTACACCATGAATACTGTACAACTGAGTGAATAGAGGTGGAGTGGCTTTAAAGGTCCCATTGACGAACCAGTGCTTTGTTGACTGCATGTACTGCAGATTTTTCACAGTGGTAAAGATTAAAAACCTTTTTGAATCTTCTTTACCACTATCACACATCAAGAATTGATCCCTGTGGTCTGTCACTATGTATTCTGGTGGGAGTTGTAGTTCTGATAATGTAGAGGGCTGAATTGGAGCTACAGAAGATACCTGTCTAGCATGCTGAGTTGTATGCTTAAGATTCTGAAAGGAAGGTAGTTTACCTCCTGTGGCTTGATAAATGTTCATAGTGGCACCTGCCACTACAAGATGAGTACACTCTTGCGAGCTCACAGCCCTTTCTTTCATTCTGTTAATTACTTTCCTGACTTCGGTATAACTAACGTCAGGAACATGACTGTGCTCTCCCAGAAATATAACTGTTTCGTCTGCTTCAGTGTGACACTGTGCCTTGCATTTGAATGCGTCGTACTGTAGGCATTTCCAGTACGTACGAGAATCGTATATTCTTTCTCTCCTATACAGGTACCCATGGTGTGCAAGTAGTTGCTGCCCTTTGGTGCTCAGTATGAAATGAAGAGGCATTGCAGTAAACAGAATGCACAGCAGACATTGTGTACTTAAGTTAATTGGAAATAGCTAATTGCATCATGTTACTACAGTAACCGGAATCAATTAGCTATTCCAAGACATACATTACTTAATTAAATAATTGACATTGTCTGGGCGAGTAATGAATAAAGTGTTTTTGTGCTATTAGAAACCGTGCTGTAAAATCAATATGCACATAATGAATACGCTAAAGTAATTGCACTAATATTTACCGAGCCGATTTTGTATGCGCAGAAAAGACGTGGAACCTTTATTTGCACACCCTTTAATGTGTCATAATTAATGTTGTCTTTTGATATTATGGGTTATGTGTGACTTTGTGTAACTTTGCGAGCTGCTAATCCACATGGTATTTGTAACGTATTATGTCTACATGTGGGTTAACTAAAGACTCGTTGTACTTGTGAGTAATCCTGTTGTTTTCATAGGCCCTAGTTACCGTGCAGCAGTTTAATGGCCCGTAGAAATATATCCAGTATGCATTTTTTTGGGTATGGTTATCTTTTGACATTGTGCTTTGATGAAGAATCAAGTAACAATGATGTATTTTAGTACAAGAATCTGGTGTAGACAAATTTCATAACATGAAGTGTCAGAGAGATCAGCCTTCACTTGCTACCTTCTTATTTTGTTTATTTATTTATTGAAGAGATTGGAATTACAAATCTTTGAGTTAAAGACTTCTTTGCAAAGGCTCCACATCAGAGATTCAGATACATAGCAAACAACAGACAGAACATCAACTGTACAATAGGCAAGTTACAGCTTCAAGAGGTATTAAAACAGACCCCAAGTCATAATAATTTACAGAAAGGAAGGAAAGAAAAAAGAAAAAAAATACAGGGAATTAATCATTATATGCAGTGAGGTCACCCAGTAGTTGAGCTGCAGAAATGGGGTGGCCGTGAGGGAGCATAGGTTGGGGGTTAGGTTAGTCACAGTCATGGGTGGATTGGGTGAAGAGTGCAGAGCGGAGAGTGGACTTGTATGGTCCTAGCCACAATTCAGAGCTGGGGGTAGTTCATTCACCCAGAGGGAGGCCATATAGAAAAAGGAGTGTTGAAACATGGTGGTTCTGCAGGGGGGAACAGTAAGGGGAGTAGACTGTGAGCTTCTGGTAGCCCTTGGGTGGGGGGTGGGTTGCACTAGGCTATGTAGGCCTGGGGGGAGGGGTTTAGTGAGAGTTTCCTGGCAAGGAGACAGGTGTGGTATCTAAATCTACCATCAACGTTAAGCCAGTTGGTGAGTCTACAGAGCTCACAGGTGTGAGTCCATCAATTACAACCCGAGACAAGGTGGCAGACTTTATTAAGGGAGACCTTGATACGACGGAGGGCAGAGGGGTCAGCTGGGCTATAGAAAATGATCCCGTAGTCAATTAGGAAGAGTACCAAGGAGATCACTGTCAATTGCAGCACTTCAGGTGGCAAGCACCCCCTATGCTGGTACAGAAGTCCTAATCTAAAGCTGATGGCTGAGCAGAGCAGATATGGTCATGGTACGTAAGGGAGGAGTCAGGAGTGATACCCAGGTAATTAAAGGTGGGTACTAATTCAATCAGGGTGCTCTGGTGGTTGAGGATGTTGAGTGGGAAGTTGCTATGCTTGTTTTGATGGTGAGCGAAGATCATTGCCTTGTTTTTTTTTGTAGCTCAGAACAAGTCTGTGTTCTGAGAACCAGACTTCGGCTTCTGAGAAGGAACGTTGCAGAGTGGATTAAAGAGAGTGGGGGTCTGAGTAGCTGGCAAAAAAGACCATGTCATCAGCATAAAGTAGCATCTGACCCAAGCAGGAATTAGAGAGTGCATTGAGGACTAGACTGAAGAGGAGGTGGCCCAGTATTGATCCCTGGGCTACCCCCGAGTGAACAGGCTCACTGGTTGAGAGTGTTGAATTAATTTTGACCCTTCGATTATGGTAACAGAGGTAGTTTTTGAACCACACAGTGGCTTCCATGGACAGTCTCGCTGCAGTTAGGGATTGGATAAGCAGGGTATGATTGACTGAGTCAAAAGCCTTGGTTAAGTCTAAGTAGGCTGATCCCACTACGTGTCCTCTGTCGAGAGCTTTGTTTATAAAGGTGGTATATTCAAGGAGGACAGTAGTGGTACTGTGTCCCTTCCTGAAGCTGTGTTGTTCAGGGTAGAGTAAGTTACGTTTTGTAAGATAGTCAGTAAGTTGGTCTGATACTATTTTTCGAGTGCCTTAGAGATGGGGGGGGGGGAGTATGGAGATGGGGCGGTAGTTGCTCGGGGAGGTGTGATCCCCACTTTTAAAGATGGGGGTGGTGACAGCTGATTTCCAGTGGGCAGGGAATTGTCTGAGGCCAAGGGACCAATTGAGAATATTGGTGAGGGGGTGAGGACAGAGTCAAGTGTCAGGAGGATGAGTTTTAGGTTGAGGGAGTCACCACTATGATGAGTTTTGCTAGAACTTTGGTGAGGTAGTGCCTTGCTTCATGAGGGGAGACTGTTCGAAGCCCGAAGTTAGGAGTGATTGTTAGATGGTGGGGTTGAGTCAGATTCCAGGCCAGGTCGAAGAAGTTGGGAAGGATGCCGCTTAGATTGGAAAAGGTGGAGTTAAGGGCATCTGCAATAGTCTGGGGGTCCTGGAAAAGGCGCCATTTACTAGCAGTTGGGCGGGGGGGAAGTAGTTTTGCCATTAAGTTCTTTAATAGTGTTCCAAAACTTACCACCCCGAGCCCCAAGCGGAGAAAAGGGTTTCCTGGTAGTGGGCAGCCTTAGCTTTACGGAGTTACCAGGTGCACTTGTTCCTGGCCTCCTTATATAGTTGCTGGCCCTGCAGTTTGCCTGATTCATTAGCTTTATGCCACAGGTCGTCCCGGTGCTTCATCAGATCAAGCAGAGCCTGAGAGAGCCAGGGGGTGTCCTGGCCTTTGACTACCTGTTTGGTGACTGGGGCATAGCGTCGCAGGCTGAGTTAAATGTGGTGATAAACTTGTCAAGAGCGCAGTCTACAGATGGTGCAGCATTGATGGGGGTCCAGTCACAGAGCAGTAAGTATTTTCAGATTCCTTTTTTAGGTGACACTGGTAGGTGTATTTGGGGTGCAAGTTGTGTTTTTTTGTAGCCCACTGACATAATACAGGAGAATTGTCACTTAGGGCATCAGGAAGTACAGTAACATCAGATATTCGGGTGAGTCGATTAGTAAGTATGAGATCAAGGAACATGGAGGTTCCTATTCTGTGGCTGAGTCTCACTGGGGATTGGACAAGTTGGGTGAGGTCCAGGGCAGTAACAGAGTCCCTGTTTGGGGCGGAGGATGTGGCAAGCCTGTTGACATTGAAGTCTCCTAGTGCAATGATTTAACTGGAGTTAGGCAGATGGGAAAGGCAGTTGAGGACTGAGTAGAATGCAGGCTTTTGGTTCCCTGAGGGGTGGGATATCGGTGTCACTATGTGGAGGGCTTTACCTGCGCGTATGATTGGAGCTTGAGCATGAGTACTTGGGCCCCATGAGAAGGGGGTGGTGCATAGAGAGGCTAGTAGTGAGTCTTGGTAATAGAGGGCACAGTCCCCACCCCTCTTTGCCAGCCTGTGTAATCTGAGGATGGTGTACCCAGGTATATAAACAGCACAGTCAGGGGTCTTGAGACGAGCCAGGTCTCAGTTACCACAAAGACGCCAGGGGAAATCTGTTTCATCCAGCCTTGGAGGACATCATGCTTTTTTTGCAGACTGCAGATGTTAATCGTAGCTATGAGGAGTCCATTCGAAAACCCACAGATGGTGGTAGAAATGGGAGGCAGGCCAGGGTTGGGGTGCATGTTGCCTGATAAGAGCAGGAGTAGGAGTAAATGCCAGAGGAGAGCAGGTCTTAGAAGCCTGGGGTTAATATTATGGTTACGAGGCTGACGGATAGGTGTACGTGCAACTACAGGTATGGGGAGGGTGTAAATATGCATGGCTGAAAGGTATCCAGGGTGAGAGTGCAGTAGTGTGGGCAGGGTGTTGAGATAAGTGGACATGTCATGCCTTGCGGGAGGATCACAGGAGGTAATACCCCATCTAGTGGAGCAATTAGGGATCCCTTCTAGATTGACTGGTGGACGGCTGTAGAGGTTGGTGGGAGTATAGAGTATGAGAAATGTGATAATTACAAGTGAGAAAGACATTATTATATGCAAAACACACATGGGCAGTGAATCCAGAGTGGTAGTGTTCGAGGGATTGCAGGCAGAATCTGTCAGCGTAACTTAAGGCTGGTTAGTCTCCATAGAGTGATGACCCAGACCAGATGGAGTAGTGGTAGGGTTGATACCTTCAAGGCACAAGGTGCAGGGTTCAATGCGGGGGGGAGGAGAGAGTGGAGAATGTATGGCGGGGCCAAGGGGGTATAAATTGGGAAGGAATGGAGTGTTTGAAGAGGGGGAGGTAACATGGAGAGGTAACAGAAGGACACTAAGTTACTTAGAAACAGGGAGCTCAATACTGACTCCTAGTGACCGATGGTAGCTAACTAATGAGGAAGTGGGCATTTAGAAATTTGGGTCACATGATCCAGTGATGGCATAAAAAGAGGGCCGACCTCGGGTGGGTGGGGAGTCAATGTGAAGCATCAGTGGGTAAACACCCCTCCAGAGAAGCTCCATAGGAAGCAAGGATTACCTTTAGGGCCTGCTTGCTGTCCACTCCCAGACGTTGCTTTGTGCGGTATGGTATGGGTCCTGGAAGCAGTCCTTTGAGGTAGTATAACGCAGTGGTTTAAGGCTCTGAGTTGTAAATCTGGTGACATCCAGCAGACCAGACCTGGGTTTGAATCATCCCACAGCTTCCACTTGCATACTGTGTGACCCTGAGCAAGTCACAACTTCCCTGTGCGCCCAGGTCACTCCTGTAAAAAAGCTTTCAGCTTAGTGTGCTACTCCTGGTTAAACAACTAAATAAATAAAAAAAAAAATGGAAGCAGCCTAGGACAAAAGAAGGATGGGATTAGCTTACAGGGCCTGGCGGGAGGTTGGAGGCTTTCTGGCAGAGGAGAGGGCTGTAGGCCTTGAGGAGCAACCAGCAAATAACCAAACAGTAAGTAAATTCAGAGCCTTAAAACACATTCAAAGCCTTACACAGTTGATTCTTCAAGGAATCTCCCATAGATCCTGTGCCTTCATCCACAAAGATGGTCCCAAATGTACCAAGGAAGCAGAACACATGTCTTATAATTTATGAGGAGAAAAGACATCAGAGATTCAACAGTAACAACATAGGAGACCTTCATCCAGGTATAATCCTTGTCACCCTTGAAAACACAGTGCCTAGACTTGAGATGCAAACAGTGCATCTGCATCAGCCCCACCAACCCCTGTCTACTAACAAGCATTTGTCAATGCCGAATGTTGTCTTGCTGGTGTTGGCATTGGTAGTGCAGGAGTTAAGAAAGATGCATAATAGGAATAATAGTGAAGTATAGAACTGACGTCAACCACACCCCACCCTGCAGAGAGTGACAGGCTTTGGGGTGTGCGTTTGGGTCGCTGGCCATAACGCTCATGTTTTCCACCTCACCCTACCCTGCAGAGTCTGGACAAGTGTCGATTGTGCCTTTGGGGTCATCTGGCCTTAAGCTCACCCCATTTCATAAGTATGTATGTTGAGATGGGTGCAGCATAGGAGAACGGGTTGAACTTTGGGGCTGAAGCGTCCAAGGCACAGCTTGATGCCTGTCAGTGGCTGCAGGGTGGAGGTGGAGGGCCAGTGGTGTGAGCAGTACAGCAGACAATCTAAAGCCACACCCCTGATGCCTGTTAATCTGTACAGGGTGGGACGTAGCGGTTAGAAACCATAACGCCCTGGGCGTGTGTAGGTATTTGCACTCCAAATTTTAAAACATGGCCTTTTTGTGACCCCACCTCATGAAAGCATTTGGGACCTCTGCTCATGAACAGTGTCCTTGTGATTTTGTCAATCTGTCTCGAACATTGATTTCCCAGAGTGACTGCACCATTCTGAAAAACATTAAAATGTCAGCTGCACCATTGATGAGGAGGTGTGAAGAGAAGGCAATGTTGAAAATCTGGAGTGAAAATATTAAACATTCTCGAAGTTATGAGCATGTGTGAAAATTGCACATTGCATGCTCGTAACACTGTCATTTAGTGGAATTATTTCATCAAATTTTTAACATAGCCATTTTGGGACCTCTGCTCATGAACAGTGGCACTATGATTGTCTTAATCTGTCCCGAACATTGATTTCCCATAGCGACCGAGTGATTGTGCACCACATGTGCGAAGTTACATTTTGGGCAGGATGTGACAAATGACGGCTGTACTGTTCATAAGAAGGTGTGCAAAAATGACAATGTTGAAAATCTGGAGTGAAAATATTGCAAATTTCTCAAAGTTACAACTGTGCATGGACACTGCGCAACGCACGCTTGTAACATGGTCATTTTATAGAATTTTTTCACCAAATTTTCAACATAGGCATTTTGGGACCTCTGCTCATGAACAGTGTTACTGTGATTTCTTATAAATTCTGAACATTGTTTTTCCTACAGTGACTGTACTGCGCTTGACTGTCTGTGAAAAATACAGTTTAGGTAGGATGTGGAAAATTAAAGCTGTACTGTTCATAAGGAGGAGTGAAAAAATGGCAATGGTGAAAATCTGGAGTAAAAATATTAAAAATTATCGAAGTTACGAGAGTGCGTGAAAACTGCACAATGCACGCTTGTAACACAATCATTTTATGGACGTCTGTCACCTAATTTTCAACATAGGCATTTTAGGACCTCTGCTCATCATCATCATCATCATCACTTTAATTATATAAGGTGCCCTTCCAATGCTCAGGGTGCCTTTACAATACTCACTAAAAACACAATATTACAGCTTAAAACGATTAAAACATACCAATAAAATACATCAGTACACATTTCAATAAGTTCCTGAAAATGCCTGGCTAAACAGGTAGGTTTTCAGTGACTTTTTAAAACCTTCTACGGTCAGGCTATCTTGTATCTGGCAAGGTAGAGAATTCCACAGGGTAAGTGCCATAAAGGCAAAATATCTTCCCCCTGATGTTTTAAGGGATATCCTGGGAATCTCCAGCAATTCCCCACTAGAGGATCGGAATGAGCAGGTGGGACAGTAGGGGCACAGGAGTTCTTTCAGGTAGTGGGGTCCCTGCTCATGTAGGGCTTTATAGGTCAGCAACACGACCTTGAAGGTAATCCACCACTTTACTGGCAACCAGTGCAGTTCATGCAGCACAGGTTTTATATGACTGGATCTAGAAGTTCCAGTCAACAACCTGGCCATCGTGTTCTGCACTAGCTGCAAGTGACGGACATCTACCCCTGGTAGCCCTAAGTAGAGGGCATTGTGGTAATCAAAATGACTGGTGACAAAGGCGTGGACCAAGGTAGGAAGATCTTTGGGCGGGACCAAGTGCTTCACCCAGGCTATGTTCCTTAGAAGGTAATAGGAAGATTTGACTACAGCTAAAACCTGCGCCCTCAAGGTTAGGCCTTCATCAAATACCATGCCCAGGTTTCACACCTGGCCTGAGGCAGTAAGGGGGATTCCACTAAGATTTAATCCTGAGGGTTTTCCCGCCCATGCCCCTGTCGTCCTATAACCAGGGTCCACCACCAATACTTCTGTTTTCCCAGAGTTCAGCTGAAGCCAACTGGCACTCATCCAGTTCTGAATCTCCAGTAGGCAGTTATTAAACACTGCAGCAGAATCTAATTCCTGTTCGGGCACAAAAGACATGTAGAGTTGAGAGTCATCAGCATAGCAACGAAAACTCAACCTGTACTGTCTTATAATGTCCCCCAATGGAAGCATATACACCGTGAATAACATGGGAGACAGCACCAAGCCCTGTGGAACCCCACAAGGCAGTCCATGAGGGGCCAAGGAATAAATCCCTGACACCATTCTCTGGGACCTACCCTCGAGGAAGGATCAAAACCAACTCAGGACTGCCCCCTCAGTCCACAGAAAAACCACAGGCGCTCAAGCAGCATCCCATGATCCACAGTGTCAAATGCTGCTGAGAGATTAAGGAAAACCAAGACAGAACGGGTTCTCTGATCTCTCGCCATCAGAAGATCATTTAGTACCCGTACCAGGGCTGTTTCGGTGCTATGCCTTTTTCAGAAACCAACTGGAGAGGGTCATAGATATTGTGGTTGGTTAAATGGTCCTCCAGCTGCAGAGCGACCACCTTCTCAATAACTTTTCCTACAAAGGGCAAGTTTGAGATTGGTCTGTAGTTGACTGGGCAGTCAGGGTCAAGGGAGTTTTTTTTTTTTTTTAAAAGGAGGCATACTACTGCCTCCTTTGAGGGATCTGGAAAGATCTGGAAAGATCCCTTTCTCCAATGAAACCCCCACTATCCCAGCAAGGACCGGGCCAATGACCTCTACACATCCCACTAGTAGGTGTGTAG
Source organism: Neoceratodus forsteri (assembly GCA_016271365.2). NCBI lineage: Eukaryota > Metazoa > Chordata > Ceratodontiformes > Ceratodontidae > Neoceratodus > Neoceratodus forsteri. The sequence goes on along the minus strand of CM057450.1, from coordinate 1,342,492,262 downwards.
GGCCCAGATCCAAACTACAGTAAGTTGGCCGCAGAGTCTAAATTTATTCTTTTTCTCCCCGAACCGCTAGCCACCCGGTACTTTCAGCTTGGTCATGGTGCTACGGACTTCCACCCCTAAGATTGGCCACTGAGTCCCCTCCGATACCCCATCGCTTACCCCCCATGGCGGGGCTGCGGCACTCTCCCTGCATGCTGCAGACATCAGATAGGTCGGAGGGACCCTGGCCTGAGGGGCTAAGTGAAGCCGCAGTGGGCTTCATGGAGGGCGGCTGGCAACTGTCCTGATTTTATGCTTTTCTGGGGAGACAGGGTCGTGCAATGACGTCCAGCATCTGCCCCGCCTCCTGTACATACTCCAGTGCCGGTAGCTGTGCGACTCCCGGCCTTCACCAGGGGTCCCTCACACTCCGAGCACTCTCCCCACCCTCCCCCCAGAGAATAGGACGGTCTAACCTTCTCCCCCAGCCAGCCCTCCATCGACCCTGGTCCATTCCCGAACCCGGGTCGCCGACGTCATGAGCGGAAATCCTACCGCTGAGCCGATGGTCCGGCTTAGGTTGGCCGCAGAGTCTGGATACTCCTCACTATATCCACGACTACCGGTTGGCTAAAAACGGACCAAGTCTGTCGGGTATTAGTACCACCCGATTGATCAATGCAAGGTCCAATGGGAAGGCACTGGCTGGTCTCATCCCTGATGGTGGACACCTTATCAGCGAAGAACTGCGCAAACTCCTCACACTGCACTTGTGACAATGCTTGACCAGAGTGAAGACAGGCTGGATTGCACAGACTGTCCACAGTCTGGAAGAGATGGGCTGGCCTGTTCTTTGCCATAGCAATTTCCCAGGAACTCTGCCTTCTTATGGGAAATTGCTGATTGATAGGTCTTATAATGATCCATCAATCTAAGCCTATCCACCTCAAGGAGAGTTTTCCGCCAGTGTCTTTCCAACCTTCGCCCCTGCCTCTTCAACTCACGGATCTCATGAACAGAGTCATTGTGATTTTTTTAATCTGTCCCAAACACTGATTTCCCACAGCGACTGCGCTATTCTGCGTGGGAAGTGTGAAAACACAGTTTGGCCAGGATGTGAAAAATGACAGCTATACTTTTCATAAGGATGTGTGAAAAAATGCCAATGCTGAAAATCTGGAGTGAAAATATTACTAATTTGCGAAGTTATGAGGGTGCATGGAAACTGCGCAATGCACGCTCATAGCAAAGTCATTTAATGGACTTTCATCACAAAATTTTCAACACAGGCATTTTAGGACCTCTGCTCATGAACAGTGTCACTGTGATTTTATTAATCTGTCCCAGACACTGATTTCCCACAGTGACAGCGCTATTCTGCGCCGGTAGTGTGGAAACACATTTCGGACAGGATGTGAAAAATGACAGCTATACTGTTCATAAGGAGGTGTGGAAAATGCCAATGTTGAAAATCTGGAGTGAAACTATTACAGATTTGCAAAGTTACTAGCATGCATGGAAACTGCACGATGCACGCTCGTAAAAGAGTCATTTTTTTGATTTTTTTCACCAAATTTGCAACATAGGCTTTTTGAGAGCCCAACTCATGAACAGTGGCACTGTCATTTCATTAATCAGTCCCGAAAGGTGATTTCACGCTGTAACCATGAAATCATCTTTCGGGACTGAATAACGCCATGACAGTGACTGAATTCATGAGGAGGGGTCCCAATAACCCCATGTTGAAAATTTGGTGCCAAAATTCCCAAAAATGCCCGAGATATGCACCAAAGTTGAAAAAAACCCTATTTATGACATTATACAGCTTACCAGCATTTCTTCAGTTCGCGGTCGGCTTTGAAGAGTGCAGACCTGTTCCGGTCCACCAAGATTGTCAGCCGGCTCCGGAGGTAAGTATGGGGTGAGGGAGGTGGGGAGGTGGGGTACACAGTGGGTGGGTGTGGGTTGGGGAGGGGCCACAGACAGCGAGGACCGTTTCTACTTTATAGGGTTAAAAAAAAAACATTGTGGGAAGTTTTTTTCTTTTAACAGGTACTTTTGGCACACTTGGGTGAGCTCCCAGCATGCCACCTGCGTGTTTTGGGGTGGGGGGACTAGAGCTGATGGGGAATGGGCACCCTGTCAGCAAATAAAAGTGTTGGGAGGGGATGATGCCGAGGGGGATTGGGCACCCCCCTCGGCAAACAACTGACATGGGACATGATCCCGACGGGGATTGGGCTCCCCATTGGTAAATGAACTCAGGAGGGGGGCATGATGATGCCGACAGGGGGATTGGGCACCCCTGACATCAACTTTTCTAGGGACTGTGCGAGGCGGACGGCACAGTCACCACCATGTCTGATTGAAATGTTACTCCAGGAAAGTCACACCCTGCAATGAGGTGGAGCTCCCTCACTGCAGCGGCTAAAATGTTTTAAGTTGGTGGCATGCTTTTGCACTGCTGTCATAGACAGCATGCAATCTAATTTGTGCCATGGAGCCCAGCCCCAAAAAGCAGCGGTGCCACTGGCCACAATATGACCACGCCTCCAAAATCTGCTATTCTAAACTTACCACAACATGTTTCTTACACACATGCAAGACAACATAAAAACACGGTGCCTATAATGGAGATGACAATAGTTGATATGGACTGGCCTTACCCACTCCCATTTGAGGAAATTCACAAGCAGGAATGTGGAAACAAAAAAGTCAGAGTTCAGGAGTCCTGGTATAAGGAATTTTCATGGCTGCACTACAACCCTGAGTTGAAAGCTGTGCTCTGCTTTACCTGCACAACATCTGAAAAAATTGGGGTGCTTCTTGAAGCTGGAAGCAAGCTGCTTTGAAACAACTGGGAGCAATGTGGGAGACACTATATTGAACTAGCAAACTGCAAGAAAGCTCACTCTTGCTCAAATCTGAGGGAGGTGTACCTTACTTTAAGTCAGTCTTTCTTTCTTTCTTTCTTTCTTTCTTTCTTTCTTTCTTTCTTTCTTTCTTTCTTTCTTTCCTTCGAAGAGGGTTAGCAAAACTGCTTATCTTGTGAGTAACTTCAAAAGAATTGAAATACTGCACAATTGGTTTTCCCTTGTGGTTAGCTGGATTGTCTATTAGCACTTTGTGACAGTTTGCATCAAACTATTTTTACATAATTTACTGGTGGTTGAGGAGATGTCATTGTAAACCCTGCAGTTTATGTATTTGAACCCAGACAGTGCCTAAGGTGGTGGAAACTGGTTTCCCCTGATTGGTTTCAGAGCACAGAACACCAGGTTGTATTGGGTCAGGGGAGGCTTACATCACAGGTATTGGGCTCAATTGCTTGATTTTTCTCTGATTGTAATTGTTTTTGCTGGGTATTTTCTCTGCTAAATTGTGCAAGTTGTCTTGCTGAAAGAAAGGTCAACACTTATCGTAGCAGTGGGTCAGAGCTTGTAGCTGATTGTTTCTGGAGGGCACAGCTTGGGCCCACCTCTCTAACCCTCACCCCACACAGAGTGTCATTTCCTTTATACCAGGGGTTCTGACATCATTTCCCCAAGAAGGCAAGGGGCATACAACTGTCATATCCTTACCAGCACACTGCATTGAGGGTAAACACATGCACACACACACACTAACTAAAAAAAACAAACAACAAATAAACAGGAAAGAAGACAGACATGTGGGGAGTAGTGCAATGCTCTGACTGTGGGGCAGCAGTCTTCTGGGAGACTTTCTGGCGGCTCCGATGCTGCCCTATTTGCAGGCAACTCTCTGCTCTGAGGGAGGAGGTTGCTCATCTCCAGGACAAACTGGACAGGAGTAGGGGAACCTCCTTCACCCAGGAAACACCAGGGCCACCACCGCTACCTCAGAGGTTGCCAAGAATGAGGAGCGGTTGGACCACGGTGGGCTCAGGGAGGGTGAGAGTGGTGGAACGGAGGTGCATCCCTCCAGTTGTACCTCTCCACAATCCATACATCAGTCTGGTGGAGCATAGTTCCCCTATGGAGGCAAACACAGTGGAGACCAAGGAGGTTGCTGGGAACTACCACAAGGGAGGCCCACAGGAAGGTGGCATGGGGAGGAGAAGAAGCACTGTGTGTTAACTTGGAGACAGACAATGGCATCACAATCTGCATAGGGGTTGTATACAAATACCATCTCAGGGGGAGGAAATGGACAAGGAAATTATAGAAGGCATCCTTAGAATGGCAGAAAAAGGGGAGATATTGTTAATGGGAACCTGAATATGCCAAATGTTAACTGGAGCACATTTGCTGCAGCCACATCCAAGAGCGGGGTCATTCTCGATTCCCTGCAGGGGGCATGCCTCAGACAGTTAGTATTGGAACACACTCGGGAGGGAGCAATCTTAGACCTGATACTCTCAAATGGAGATGGAGAGAGGATCACAGATTTAGAAGGAGGTATCCATCTTGGAACTAGCGACCACCAAACAGTATGGTTCATGATAAACACAGCAGTAGAGTCAAGCCATACAATGGTAAAGGTACTGGACTTTAGGAGGGCTGACTTTGCCAAAATGGGTGAGTGCCTAAGGAATGCACTAGCAAATGGGCAGGAAGGAGGGGTGGAAGAACAATGGGGAAAAATCAAAACTGCCATCACAGAGGCAACAAGCCTTTGGGTAAAGCAAATAAAACAAAATGAAGTAAAAAACCACTATGGTTCTCAAAGGAGGTGGCAGGGAAGGTTAGGGAGAAAAAGATAGCATTCAAGAAGTACAAGGAATCACAGAAGGAGCAGGACAGAAAACTCTATCAGTTAAAGCAGAAGGAAGCAGGGGAGGTAGTCAGAATAGCAAAAGCCCAAACCGAGGAAAAGATAGCCAACTTAGTAAAGAAGGGGATAAAATGTTTTATAGGTACATCAGGGAGTGAAGGAAGACCAAGGGAGGGATAGTGAGGCTTAATAAAGGGGAGAGAAGGTGGGCAGAGGGTGACTGTGGAAAGGCAGAGATACTGAATGAATACTTTTGCTCAGTATTCACAAAAGAAGAGGGGCAGGTACCTAAACCAAACAATAGAAGCACTCTGGATAGGGAGGTTGATATCAGTCAATTCACAGAAGAAAGGGTCCTGAAAGAACTCCTAAAACTCAAGGTGGACAAAGTAATGATGCCTGATGGGATTCACCCTAGAATTCTAAAAGAACTAATGAGAGATCTAGTGACACCACTCACTACCCTTTTTAACAAATCATGGGAGGATGGTGTGGTACTGGAGGACTGGAGGATGGCAGATGTGATTCTTCTTCACAGATGTGGGAGCAAGGCAGAGGCAGGAAACTACAGACCTGTTAGCTTGACCTCAGTGGTAGGAAAAATGATGGAATTGCTTCTGAAAGAAAGAATTGTTGAGTACCTAGAGGCCAGTGGGGCACAGGACCCAATGCGGCATGGATTCACAGCAGGAAGGTCATGTCAGACTAATCTAATAGATTTCTTTGACTGGGAAACCAAAGTAGTAGACCAGGGAAGGGCTGTGGATATGGCCTACCTAGGCTTTATTCCAATCTCCACAGATGTGTGCTCATTCAACCCCGGTGTAGAGCGAGGGGTTGCTAGCCCCAATCGACAAAGAACCAAAATCCAGTAAAGCTCTGCATTCGTTGTGCCTAATGAATACCAAATAAACACCAACCTCTCTTTGTAATTGAGTATAAAGGTTATTTATTAATTAATCTCTGGTGCCTGGATCCAAAAATGTGCTACTCCTTCTGTTATAAAGTACAGCCAAGATCACTGCATCTAACAACAAACACTAAATCCCCAGCGCTTTGACCACATGTGTGGTCTTCATCAGGGGGCGATTAATGCTCTGAGACACTCTCTTTTATATAGCCACTCTGACATAGATAGATTGCCCCTATTGAATAATTGGCAGAACTTTTTCCTTTTTCTTTCAGTTTTAAGTGGCTCTGGTGGGTCTCAAACCTTGGAACACAAATTCATTTTTTAAAAAGATTTTAAGTTTTTTATTTGTAACATTCAAATAGATGTTTAAACATCTTTTATCTTAATTTTATATCTAACATCAGGTGCAAAAGACCAATGTTCATAAAAATCCATGAAAAAAAAAAATAGAAAATTAGAGGAAGCATATTGGTTAAGCAAACATAGTGTTTTATATTCTAAAGCCTTTTTTGATTATATTTATTATTTTTACCATGTACTAAAAGCATTTTTTAAAGTATGCTATCAACAGATAAACATCTTTCAGTGCAGCAATTCAAGCTTTTAACAATTTTATTAGGATATCTGTCAAGCTCATATTCATCATTCATAATACATAGCAATATATCAGTGGTATCAAAATTGAAAGCAACAACCAACATTCTGGGAAACTTGAACAGTCTTACTTATTTTGAAGTTCAAGTTCCAAATAATTTCTCTGGTCAAACAACTGTCTGGTTACTCCAAAAACAGTGATCACACCATCTGCCTTTCTATTCCATTTTGTAGGTGGATCAACCATCATAGAATTCCAGTGCATGAACTAGAAAAAAAGGGAAATGAAAACCAATTAACAAACGTACAGTTCTATCAGTTTTCATCTGTACAATTCTATCAGATTTCATCTTTTTAAGAATGGTTTTAAATCCCATTCTTTATTCAACCCATGTGGTTGAATACTGTTCAAAGTAAAAATCCAGAAACTTTCTCTCTGTAGGAGTTTGTTTAATCTATTTCCACCATGTGGGTTTCCTCACAGCGTGTTCAATAGCCATGAATTTTGTACCCTCTGGGCTGCTGTTGTGTGACTCCATGTAGTGACATACTAGTGGTCTACCATAAGCTTCAGTTCTAATATTTCTTATATGTTCCTGTATCCGTTGTTTCACAGGTCTAATAGTTCTCCCAATATACAGTAGGCCACAAGGGCACCACAAGGAGTACACTACATAAGTGCTGTTACAATTAAGGAAGGAGTGTATCTCTACCTTCTCATTGTAGCCTTCTATTTCTAGAGTTTTTTTTCTGGCAACAGTAATCACAGATGTTACATCTACCACACTTGTACATGCCAATAGGTGTGTGTGTGTGTGTGGTGGGGGCACATGCTACGCTCAGATGAAGGTGGTGGAGTGTATCTACTCCTAGCAAACTTACTGTATCTTTCAAACTCGCAGCTTTTGAAAAACTAATCCTAGGGCTTTCACCCAATTCCTGAACTAAAGTGGGATCATTGAGGAGCAGGGGCGAAAATCTTTTCACAATTGCCCCAATTTCACCAGCTTGATTACTGTATTGGGTCACAAATGTTACTGGAGTATTAAACCCTTTTTCTGCAGTTTTAATTTTTTTGGGTTTAAGTAAATTCTCTCTCAATTGTGATCTTGCCTTTTCTTTCACACCCAACAATATTTCTTATTTGCACCCCCTTGCCTCAAATCGCTTCAACATTTCATCTGTTTGTGTTTCAAAATCTTCATTCCTAGAACAATTTCTCCTAAGCCTTAAAAACTAACCAAAACAGATAGAATTTACCAGTGACCTAGGATGGAAACTGTCAACTCTAAGCAAGCAATTTGTTGCTGTTTTTTTCCTATATGTTTTAGTTTGAAGTTTATTGTTACTATCATCAATATCAATAATGTAACATCAAGAGTTTTTCTTTCTTTCTTTCTTTCTTTCTTTCTTTCTTTCTTTCTTTCTTTCTTTCTTTCTTTTTCTTTCTTTCTTTCTTTAACTGTTAATGAACTTTAAATTCATATTACTGTTCTCATTTAACCACTTCATTAATAATTCAATTTCTTCCTCTGGGCCCTGCCATACACATAGTATGTTATTGATAAAGTGATCCCATCTCTTAATACTTTTAATTTAAGGGTTTAGGGATTCTTCAAAAACAGAAGTTTGCTCCCAGTGACCCAGAAAGAGATTTGCATAACTGGGTGCCATTGCTGTGCCCATTGCAGTGCCTTACAGCTGTAGGTAGAATTCTCCATTAAATTCAAAGTAATTATGTATCAATACATAATTCAATGCTGTTAATATGAATTTGATGGGAAAATCCCGATACTCGGGGTTATTGTTAAAAAAATATGAACATGCTTGTATACCATCTTTATGTTTTATACTTGTATACAAAGACTCAATATCAATACATGACCAGTAGTTTTCTGGTTCCCATTCAAGATTTTGTGTTTTATCTAAGATGTCCATAGTGTCCCTAAGGTATGATTTAATATCATGAAGACATTTTTTAAGAAAACAATCAATAAATTGATTCATGTTATCAGATAATGATCCAATCCCTGAGACAATAGGACATTCTGGTGGATTCTGTGGATCTTTGTGAATCTTGGGGAGAGTATAGAGTGTGGATAGGGTGGGTGTATTATTGAAGATGAATTTTACCTCGTCTTCGCTTATTTGACGTGTTTGTTTCCCCCCACTCTAATAGTCTGAGGAGGTTCTTTTTGTACAAACCTGTAGGATCTTTGAACTTTTTATACACATCAGAATTATTAAGTATGTTCATAACATTCTTTTCATAGTCATGATTGTCCATTTGTACAATATTATCCCCTTTGTCTGCCTGTTTTATGACTACTGGATATTCAGATAGTTCTTTTAGTGCTTTCCTTTCAGGCATAGTCAAATTGCCCTTTTTCTGAACTTTGTTTTTTAAAACTAAATCTACTTCCCTTCTTACCACAGACTCATAGTTTTTAGTTATTGAATTATTGCTGTATGGGCAAAATTGACAGAGCAACTTGAAATAGTTTTTCCTTTCAATATTTACATAACCATTACTCACTTCTTCTAACATGTTAGTCACATCCCTCTCCTCTGATGTTAATAGACTTTCCAGAGCTAATAAATCACATTCCATTTCACTTTCAATTATATCAATTGTAACATTATCAGCCTCTAGAATGGAATCATCGAGATTTAATAATAAATTAATCATTTCAGTCTACTTCATTTGTTGTTCCCACATTAGAGACACCCTCTAGCCCCTCCTCTTTTGTTACAACAAATCCCGTTGTTGCAAGTTTTTGCTTACTGTGATATTCCCTAAGTCTGATTTTTCTAAATAATTTAAACAAATTCACTTGAGTTTTGAATGGATCAGAGCCTCTAGAGAGGGTGCAAATTTAGGCCCTTTTGGAGCACCGAGATTTGAGTATCAGTTAACTTTACCTCTGATAAATGAATCACTGTTAAAGTCTTTTGGTGCTGCTCCTTAGTTCTTGATCTCAACCTTCCTTTCCTGCCTCTCCTCATTTTCTGTTTTTTTATGTCTTGTTTTTCTTTTTAGTAGCACTGGAATCTTATAAATTAGAGCTGTTCTGTCCCTCAGTCTCCACTGTTAGTAATGCCTTCCTTGCTGTTTCCTTCCTTATACCAATCTGTCGTTATTCATTAATGATGACTCTTTTCCTCAATCTAGAGCACCCTCTGCTGTACAAACGTGTGGACCTGGGCCATGATAGTATATGCCCAAGTCTATAGTCATTTGTGTCTCTTTCTAGTTTTGTCTGTTTTTTGATAATAAGCTCATCTTCATATTTCATGAGTTTTAGCCTCAGTTTGTCAGCTAGAGATTTAAATCCAGTTTGGGAGCTTAATTTATTTAGAGTTTTTCTGATGATCTCCAATTCTTCCCTCACAAGCTTACATTTATCATTATATTCTGCTATTATAAGTTCCAGAAATATGCGTGAGCAAGCGGCAGCTGCTGACTCCCATGCTTCCCTTCTAGATAAATTTTCCAATCCGCAAGAGAGTATTTCATTTAATCGTAGCCCCCTGGGTACTTGAGATCTATCTAAGTAGGTCTCTAGGGTGATAATGCCACACGTGAGTTTCAGTTCTGAAATGCTTAATTTTTCTAGCTGGTTGAATAATTTTTTAAGATTGAAAGTTTCAGCCTGCTCACCTGATGTCCTAGATGCAGCTGAAGTTTGTCCTTCTGTATCACCAAGTTTGCTTTTAGCCTGTAGCTTCCTCGCAGCCAAGTCTTCCATCTCGCAGATACTTTCATGTTCCATTTCAGTGTCTGACTCACTTTCCATAGAATTCTGGTCAGAGTTCACCTCCTGAGACGTTCCATAATGGAAGATTCCAAGTTTTCAAAAAGGATTTACCAGTCCAAAAAGACCAAAACTCGAGTAAACTGAGTTTGGAAGAATATTCGGTAGCTACACTTAAGGTTGTGCTAATTATTCCTCACAGAGCTGTAAGCACAAAGGCACGGGTTGGGGAATGTTAAAAATGGTCCCAGGCTACACAGTCAAAATGCAAAACATGTATTCCAACCTCCACAGACGTGTGCTCATTCAAACCCGGTGCAGAGCGAGGGTTTGCTAGCCCCAATTGACGAAGAACCAAAATCCAGTAAAGTTCTGCACTCGTTGTGCTTAATGAATACCAAATAAACACCAACCTGTCTTTGTAATTGAGTATAAAGGTTATTTATTAATCTCTGGTGCCTGGATCCACATTGAAGGGGCATTGAAGGAAGGGAGGTGGACACAAGTCAATTTACAGAGAAGAAAGTCATGAAGGCACTTGAAATCAAAGTTGACAAAGCAATAGGATCATATGGTATAGACCTAAGAATATTGAGGGAGTTCAGAGAAGTGCTGGCTGCACCTCTGACAGTTCTGTTCAACCACTCACTGATGATGGGAGTGATTCCAGAGGACAGGAAGAGGGCAGATGTAGTCCCACTTCACAAAAGTGGGCAGGGAGGAGGCTGGCAATTATAGGTCAGATAGCCTGACTTTGATGGTGGGGAAATTAATGGAATCAATACTGAATGAAAGGATTGTGGAATACCTTGAATCCAGTGGCTTGCAAGATTCAAGACAGCATGGATTTACTGGAGGGTGTTCATGTCAAACAAATCTGACAGATTTCTTCGGGTGACCAGGGAATTAGATCAAGGTGGAGGATGTGGCCTACCTAGACTTCAGTAAGGCCTTTAACACCATTCCACATAGGAGACTCATAAACAAGCTGGGCAGCCTAGGAGTTGGTGCAAGGGTGGTATGTCGGGTGAGAAATTGGTTGGGAGATAGGTGACAGAGGGGGGTGGTATACAGAATTGACTCTGAAGTGCAAAATCATGCACATCGGGCACAAAAACCCAGGAGTGGTGTACAAAATGGGGTGGGATTATACTGGTGACCACGAAGCAGGAAAGAGACCTGAGGTAATCATATCTGATGACCTAAAGGTGGTCAGACAGTGTGACAAGGCAGTGGGAAGAGCCAGTCAGATGCTGGGGTGCATGGGAAGGGGTATCACCAGCAGAAATAGGGAGGTGGCGATACTGCCATATAAATCATTGGTGAGACCTCACCTGGTGTACTGTGTCCAATTTTGGAGACCACATCTCTGATAGGACATAGACAAAGTAGAAGTGGTCCAGAGGACGGCAACTAAAATGGTGCAGCGTCTGCATCAAAATCCCTATGAGGAGAGACTGAATGACCTCAATATGTACACCCTTGAGGAACGGAGAGAGGGGGGATATGACAGAGACTTTCAAATTCCTAACGTGTAAATAAGGTTCAAGAAGGAACCCTTTTTCAGAGAAAAAGATGCTCAAGAATAAGTGGTCCTGCTATGAAACTGGAGGTGGGTAGGCTCAGGGAGATGTAAGGAAGTTCTTCTTCACAGAAAGAGTGGCAGATGCCTAGAACAGCCTCTCAGCGGAGTTGGTGAGGGCAAAAACTGTGGTGGGATTCAAGAAAGCATGGGATAGGCATAAAGGAACCTTAGTGGTAAAGAAATGGTGGGAAAGCTGGAGATCAATTAGGGTCTGTGGTGTTACTGTAGGTAGGGAAAATGAGCAGACTAGGTGGGCCATGCAATCCCTATCTGCTGTCACATTCTATGTTTCTATGAACTGTCCAGAACCTGGACTGAGATCCCACTGCACCACCATGGCAATGAAAGCTGCCAGCCCATTTTGCTGGCAATGGGGAGAAGCCCAATCCTGACACAGTGCAAGACTACCAATTCTTTAAGATAGTAAACATGCCAGTTGCCAGCTGGAAGACAGGTGCCATCAACCAGGACTGACTGAATATTGAACTTTGGAACAGTTGCCGCTTGCTGCTGAAAAGTGTGAAGGGACTGATCATAAACTGGAGTAAAAGACTGACTATTCATAAACATCCAGAGCTGACTGCCAGCATGGAGAAAGTGCAGCTTGAAATGTTTGTGCAGAATAACACATATAGCTCTTTGAATGAGGCTATAAGCCTATTTAAAGCACTGTCCCCTGATGTTCGTGGGCTTCTTAGTGAGCTGGAAAAATTATGCCTCATGTTGTTGATATCAGTATGCACTTGTGAAGGAGAGTGCAGTTTCAGTGCACTTAGGTGCCTAAAACATGTCTGTACTCATCCATGACTCAGTGTTGCCTGAATGCTGTTGCTGTATACTACGTTCACCAAAACAGACTTGAAGGACTATGTCTAAACACCACTGCCCATAATTTTGTTCATGCTCATGAAAAGTGCCATGCTATATTTGGACTTTAACAATAAGTGTGCTATAATCTGATACAAAAAATAGGGAAATGCATTCAATCACGTCATATTCTTTCACATAAGTACCCTTCCTTAGACATAACTGGAGAAAAAAATACAGAATATATTCGAAATAAAGACTAAATTATGTGTAGATATTGCCTGCTATGTTTTTCCTATTTCAGGGTTTAAAGGTGAGCTGAAAAAAATAATGGTGTTTTCCATAGACAGTTTATTTTTTGGTGGGTAGTACAGCACTCGCAATCTGAGGCTGGCTGAGAATGAAGTTGTCCCCCCAACCTTTACACCAAAATGACTCCTTTGAGAGAAAACAACCTGTGCAACTGGTGTTGGGTGCTGTGGCATTAATATTTAATTCCAAGTCCTGTTTTAGGATGAGTGTGGGCTAACGGTGAATGCTATGTAGTGGTCCCTGTGCTTCCCCTTGACATCAATACTTCAACTTTCCTCATCCCCTGGGTCAGGGGCCCCTCTGGTCATGCATCAGAAGGGGGAGAGAGCTCCCAGTTCCCCCCCTTCCACCCCAAATGGTATTATATTTCCCCAGTGAGAGCTGTAGAATCACTGTAATCCATTCAATGTTGCTCATTTCTGTGACTCTATTGTCCACATTTGAAAAGTAGTGGGGGTTCTCCTTCAGCCAGCAAAATGCCATCCATTTCAACACTGCTGTGCATAGTGCCCTGATAAGCCCTGGTGGGACTTGTTCCCCAACCCTAGCACCTCCAGGCCTAGAACCAGATTCTTCAAGGTGTTAGAGATGTTCTTACACCAGAGGGTCATTAGGGCAGCATGCACTTGGTTCTAATAGGGCCTCAGCACTGGGAAGTTGCAAAATATGTGGAAATGCCTTCCTACATTACCACATTTCCTCCAAGAGAGGCTGGAGTTGCCCGCCAGAAAGTGGGCAGTGATCATGGGAGTGTGGAAGAAGCATACTAGGCACTTCCACCAGAACCCACACCACCCAGGTAAAGTTGTCACCTACCTTCCAGCCTCTGTCCCATGCCTGTTTCCTAAACTCCTCAGTGAGCTGAATTTGTGCCTCTTGTTCCCATTGAGTCCTAAAATGGGAAACCTCCACGTGCTCCATGCCCATTAGAATTTGGTAGGCCCTGGAGATCATTCCCCTCCTGCCTGCAAGCATTGCTGCCTAATACAGGAAGCCCTCAAGTGAGGACATTTCCTCCAACCTATGATACCAGTGTTCAGGACGTCAAATTGTGGCAGACCTGTTAGTACCTGTAGTGGTCTTGTGCTGGCAGGCCAAACTTTAGCTGCAATTCCCTGAAGGGGATGTAAGAGTTCCCCCTAATATCTAGTTAGTCCTAGCCTGTTCCAACTCCAGAATCCTGGATCTGTACATGGCAGAGTAAATTCTGGTTCACCTTTCTGGCTGCCAACCATTCCAGGGTCACAGGGTCAGCCAGCTTAGATAATCAACTTTTATTAAATCACAACCAGCAACCTGGTACATCTAGAGATATACTGACTGTGGGAGGTAGTACTACAGTAGATCCTAGTCAAAAACAAGTACCAATAGGACTAGGATATGTAATGGTCCTCAAAAACACAAATCCATCAATAGGGATGTGGTTGTTATAAAAGACTCAGTACTAAAATGTGCAGACAGAACTATCTGCAAAGATAAAAAAAGAACATGTTGCAGTATCCAGTTTACCATGGGCAGGGATCTGTGATGTTAACAGATTATTACCTGGATTTTTGGAGAATTCAATGGAGCTCATAATAATTGTTCGTATGGGAACAAATGATGTAGGCAGGAATCGCCATCTGAAATCCAAAAAGTATTCGAGGGGGTGGGACACTTCTTAAGATGTCAGAAGTGTTTGCTAGTCATCTCTGAAATATTACCAATCCCAAGAGTTGGTAAATTCAGAATGGCAGAGGTCAACAGCCTAAACGGCTGGTTAAATCTTGGAGTGCCAGGGAAGACTTTGGTTTTATAGAACACTGGCAACGATTTGATAATGCCCATCATTTGCATGCAGCAGACGATTTACATTTAAATAAAGTAGGAACTCGAGTCCTGGCACAAAGAATTAATGGTGCCATTAAACATTATTTAAACTAAATTTGCAGGGGCAGGGCGTGGAGATTTGAATAACAATGCCGTAAAGGGTAAGCACCCTAAAACAACCAATTGGAAAGTACTCCTAGTAAATGCCAATAGTCTATGCAATAAAAGGGATGAACCTGAGTTTATGTTAAAAAAAGAGGACATTGCCCTATGTGTCATTACAGAGATATGGTGGTGAGGCGAGGAATGGGGACAGGATATTACCGAGTGCCAACTGTTCTGATGGGACAGGCTGGATAGGTGGGGGGGTTGGAGTAGCACTCTTTGTCAGAAATGACATTAAGGCCCTAGAGCTACAAAAAACAATGGAGCAGGGTATTGAGCAGCTATGAGTTCAGATTTTACCTCCCAGGGAAGAGAATATCATTGTGGGTATCTGCTACAGGCCCCCATCCCTTTTAAATGAGACATCTGGTGAAATACTATTGATATTGGGGGACGTCAACTATCCTGGTATCAACTGAGCCACTGGGTCTGCTTCTTCAACAACTGAAGCAGAATTTCTGGAAGTGCTAGATATCCTTAATGTTGAAAATCATGTTTCGGAACACAAGGAATGATCATTGCCTTGATCTAGTAATTAGCAATCTGCGGAAGTCCATAGACAACTGCATCATTAGAGAACCATTGTCCAGTAGGGACCACAACATGGTGGAATTTGAGATTAGTGTCTCTAGGGAAGGTCAAAGGGAGCTTACAACAGTCAAATGGTATGACTTGGCAGATTATCAAAAACTAAAAACACTGGTGGCAAACTGGGACTGGGCTGACCAGTTTAGTGGCCAAAATGTGGAACAGAGATGGGGATTGTTTAAATCCTTTTTGCACAAACTGGTGGAAAATCATGTACCTACTATTAAAAAGTACTATACAAAAGGGAGAATCCCCCTGTGGTTTACCCACAAAATCAGGAAACGTTTGTGGGCCAAGAATAGAGCTTACAAGAAAGCCAAACATCAGAGAACAAATATCTACAGGGAGAGGTACAAGACACAGCTGAGGGAGTTGAAAAAATAAAGAAGGCAAAAAAAGACAAGGAAGTGAAATTAGCCACTAGAGTGCATGACAATCGGAAGGAAGTCTACAATAATGTCGGCAGCCTGAAGAAAACTAACAATGTAATTGGTCCTATTCAGCAGGGAAATTATAAAATTAGTGGCTATCAAGAGATGGTAGAGGCATTTAATGCCTATTTTGAACATGTATATCAGAAGACTTATGTAATTGATAGCCCTAGTCTCGAACACCAAGCCTGTTTAATTTGTATATCAGCACAATCAATCAAAGAAAAACGATTACGTCTTGACCCCACTAAATCACAAGGTCCGGATTAATTACATCCCAGGCTCCTTAAACAACTGGCGTGTGTTTTATGTGAACCAGTTCAGGTTACAGCCCAGAAATCCCTAGAGAATGGAGAAGTCCCAGTGGATTGGACCATGGCCCATGCCATACCAATCCGCATCAAGGGCTCAAAATCATGCTGCAGCAACTACCGACCTATCAGTCTTACCTCTGTTGTGGGAAAGATAGTGGAGGCTGAAATTAAGGAGGTAATCGAAGAACACTTACAGGCAAAGGGGTACATTGACAGTCACCAGCACGGGTTTAAAAGGGACAAGTCATGTCAGACTAATCTGCTGCACTTTTTTTAAATCCCATAAGTTTAGCCTTTTAAAATAACATTCTGTTGTTGTACTCTGTGTTGACTTTGAAAAAGCATTTGATAGTCTTTCCCACACTGAATTAATAAATAGTCTTAAGGAGGTCCAACTTAATGAGGGAATCATATGTTGGATAGTATCCTGGCTAAAGAGAAGAAAGCAAAGGGTGACCATAAAAGGGCATTACTCCTCATGGATTACGGTAACTAGCAGAGTCCCTCAGGGCTTGGTACTGAGGCCTGTACTGTTTAATATTGTAATTGCTTCCATCACCTGTGATAATACAGCTTGGATGACCAAGTTCGCTGATGATATAAAAATGGGCACTTTAATTACCGGTGAAACAGATGCAACATTTTTCCAGGAAAATATTAATACACTAACAGAAGGTGCTTCAAGGAAGAAGTTAAGGTTTAACATGGACAAATGTAAAAATATGCATATAGGAAAAACAATAGAAAATATAAATATTATATAAATGGCAAGGAGGTCATAGCATCACATTAGAGAAAGATTTGGGAGTTTTTGTTAATAGCAACCTAACCTTTTTGGAACATTGTACTGTTGTAGCCAGGAAATGCCATGGAATATTGACATCTATCCAAAGGAACATCAACAGTAGGTCGAGAGAGATGCTGGTCCCTATGTACGTGGCCCTGATCAGACCACATTTGGAGTATTGCTGTCAGTTTTGGTCACCACACCTTAAGGTGGATGTTAGGAAACTCGAGAGAGTACAGCGTAGGGCAACATGACTGGTGGCTAATATTAAGACAAGGACATATGAGGAGAGACTGGGTGATCTGGGGCTTTACTCTCTCAAGTTTAGAAGGTTGAGAGGAGATATGTGCTTGGTACACGGGGCAATTAATGACCAGGATCAGTGAGAGTGTTTGGGACTAAGCTTGAGACCAGATGCCAAAAATCTTACTTGGCACCACGCAATGTTAAGGGGATATAACTACAAGAATAATAATAGCGGAATGTGGTTTTCCAGCGTGGTGTCTCAATGGAACTCACTGCCAGCATCCATAACATCAAATGAAACTGCAAATCAGTTCAAAGCGGCATTAGACAGATATTTTTTGGCTCGCTGCTATTCAACAGATGTTTAGGTGATGCAGGTCATTAAAGGGTAATGCTAATGGACCTGACAGCAATCCTATGACTCTTATGAAACCTGTTATACTGGAAAGCAGGCCTATTAATGGGCAGACTAGATGGGCCAAGCGGTCCTTATCTGCCGTCAAAGTCTATGTTTCTATGTTTCTATTGACTTCAGTGACTGCATACTGTTTTTGATTTCAGCAACATACACTATGTATGTTTTGGCCATGGGTTAGTGATTTCAATCTAGTTACAGGCTGAGAGGTGAACATGGGGGAGAGCAAAGAGCAGGGCTGGCAGGGGTTGTTGCATCTCGATTTTCAGCCAGCGTCACTTCTTTGCTTGGTCTCCATCTTTTTTATGTTGTCTCATTTTTGTCTGTTTTTCCCTTAATGTACGTGAAGAGGTCACTATTGTTTCCTTGACCCCTTTCTCCTGTCTCTAGCTATGTGTTTGAGTTTGCCTTCTTAATAAGCTTCTGACTTTTCTTTATACACTTCCCTGTTGGCTTCACTTTTATCCCCTTTGTAGACCTGAAATCTCCTGAATGCACCTCTCACATCAGTCTGGTCAGGCCTAGAAGACGCCCTGGGGTGAAATGGAGGCTGGAACGGGGTGCTCATTATCTAGTCTCCGTACTCCTCAATGCCTGGGTCGACGAAAATCTCTCACAGTTTGGACAACACTTCCTCCAGCTTATGACATCTCTGTGCCTTACACAGGTTGTTACCTCTGCCACTCATAAACATGGTCACTCTCTTGATCTGATTTTTCTCCTGGGGATTGAGGCCTCTGATCTGGAGGTGGAACCGGTCGGTTGGTCTAATCACTACACCGTGAGGGTTCAACTTTTGTGCCCCCCTTTCGGAGGCCTGCCCTGTGGAGATGGTCAGTTACCGCCCTTTATGGGAAGTGAGTCCTGAAGGCCTAGCAGTGTTGATTGACCTCTCGGAGTTTCCTGTGACCAGCTCGAGTCCAGAGACTTTAGTGGTGGCCTATAATAAGGCCATCTTGGTAGCTCTGGACTTGATTGCTCCCGTCTGTGTTCGTCCTCTCCCCCCATCACCCTCAGGCTCCTTGGTTTGATGGACCTTTGAGGGAGTTGTGGCGAGTAGGACATAGGTTAGAATGACATTGGTGCAAATCCACCCTGGTTGCTGACCACCTTAAATCGGTTAAACACTATAAAATTTACCAATCAACGGTCTCCCGTAAGAAGGCAGAATTCCTGTCCAGGGAGATTGCTGCCACTCAGAATCGACCAGCCTAGCTCTTCCGAACTGTTGACAGGTTGTGCAACCCAACCTGTCTGCAGCTCTGAAGACCTTTTTTGCAAATAGAGTGCGATGAGCTTGCTCGGTTCTCTGCGGATAAGGTGGCCGACGTCAGGTCAGAAGTTTGTTCAACTTGTTCTATGGGGGTTGCTGATGATCGGTGCTTGGTCACCTCACCTTGGGCTTTCTGGAGTACCTTTGCCTTGCCCGAGCTCGCAGATGTCATGTGAATTGTCCAGGGTATGCGCCCTACGTGCTGTAGTTTGGATCTGGGCCCAACTTCCTTGATTATGGGTTGTTGGGATATGATTGTCCCAGTCCTGGCTCAGATAGTCCAGTGCTCCTTGGAATCCGGTGAGTTTCCAAGCTCCCTAAAGGAAGCAGTGGTAATCCTCCTCCTAAAGAAAGCTTCTTTGGACCCAGATCCTCTGGCCAACTACAGACTGATCTCAAACCTTCCCTTTATAGGGAAGGTGATTGAGAAAGTAGTGGTGGTACAGCTGGATGACCACTTGACCATCCATAACATCTACGAACCTCTCCAGTCTGGTTTTTGAAAGAGGCACAGCACTGAGATGGCACTGGTTCGGGTGCTCAATGATCTCCTGATGGTGAGAGATCAGAAGAACCATTCTGTCTTGGTGCTCCTTGATCTCTCCTCAGCTTTTGACACTGTAGACCATGGGGTGCTGCTTGGACATCTGAGGTCCATCTGCGGACTGTCAGGTACAGTCCTTAGGTGGTTTACATCTTTCCTCACTGGCAGGAGTCAGAGAACGGTATCTGGGATGTTTTCCTCGGACCCTTTCTCCCTGCCATGTGGGGTCCCTCAGGGTTCAGTGCTGTCCCCCATGTTGTTTGCAGTGTATATGCTGCCCCTTGGAGACATTGTAAGATGGTATGGGCTGAGGTTTCACTGATAAGCTGATGATACCCAGATCCATCTGTCTTTTGCCTCCGACCAGGATAGAGCTGTCTCGGTACTTAATACCTGTCTCGCTGAAATCCAGGACTGGATGAACTTGAGCTGGTTAAAGTTGAACACTGGAAAGACGGAGGTGATGGTAGTGGACCCGGGTCGACAGATAGAGAGGTTTAGGGCTGATCAGCCCTCTGGACTTTTTCTCGGGGGCTCTCAGATCCTATCCTAGGAACGGGTGTGAAACATGGGGTTAGTGTTTGACGACGGGCTGACTTTACGATCTCAGGTGTCGGCCATCGTCAAGTCTTTCTTTTATCATCTTAGGAAAATCTCCAGGATTAAGCATGTAGTTCCTTCCAGGGGCTTGCCTACATTGGTCCATGCCTTTGTGACTTCACACCTTGATTATTATAACCCTCTTTACTTAGGGCTTTCTGGGGTTGAAATCCACTGCCTGCAGCTTGTGCAGAACGCAACAGCACGATTATTAACTGGGGCTTCTCGAGCATCCCATATTACTCCTGTGCTGTGCGATCTGCACTGGCTGCTGATTAGGTGGCAGATTACCTTTAAAGTCAGTTTACTGACTTATAAAGCCCTACATGGACTGGGCCCTGACTACTTGAAAGAGATCCTTGTGCCTTACCATCCGGTGTGACAGTTGAGTTCGGCTGACGAGGGGTTGCTAGAGATTCCGAGGGTGTCTTTGAAATCTTCTGGGGCCCATGCATTTATGCATGTGGCCCCAACCCTTTGGAATTCTCTACACTGTCAGCTTCGGGAGTGTACAACTGTGGAGGGGTTTAAAAAGACATTGAAACCTTTTTATGGAGTCTCGCCTATGATGGCTCCACATAATCTTGATCCCCTGTTACCTATTTTATCTGTATGCTATTTATTCTATTATTATGTTCATTGTTTCAACATGATTGTTTTTATCTTTTTGCAAAGCGCCTTGATGGCCCGAAAGGTGCTTAAGCGAAATAAAATTTATTATTATTATTCTGTCCTAAACTGTGTGTTTAACTTATTTGTTTTTGATAACCGGGTAAGTGCGCTAGACATCAGAAATGCCTATTTACAGGCATGACCTGGGAGAGTACAAAGCAAATACAGGCAAACATTACAAACGGTAGGATACATAAAAGTGCAATTAACTTACAAAAGCTAAAGAGCATATACCAACACCTGGAGTTATGTGTCCAACCATACTTGTTTCCTATGTATTTTTATCATATTGGCAAATTTAATGCAGTCATGCTCTCTGTCTAATATTGCTTCTTTTTATTGCAGCCCTCTTTTTTCTGCCCCTCTACAATTAAATAGAAAATAGCTCCCCCAGAAAAACACTAATAGCCAGCCCAGCGGTGCTGAGGGTTGAGGCACTGGATGTCACACCTTGTGCCATGCTAGTGACCTGGGTTTGGGAATGACCTTGGGTTGCTGGGGTGCAAGCATGGGGGGGGGTGGAACAGGATCAAGCAGCCTAATGGCAGCTCTCCTCTCCTGGGGTGGTCATTGTCCACCTAGTTCCTCATGCCACAGTGGAAGTCAGTGGCAGCAGGTGAGAGGGCCGTAAATTGGGATGGTGCCTGGATGTGGCATGTGTGCTCCACATGTGTGAGTGCGTGCGCCCAGGGAAGGGGTAGACAAAAAGTGGGGAAAAACACCAAAAAAAACAAAAAACACCAATTAGACAATGAGTCAGCAGTTCTCTGTAAATAAAGTTTAATGCTAACTGTTCTGTGGTTTATTAATGTTCTCTAGCTGATTCTTGATTAATTCTATCACTTTTTATTAATCTTTACTGGAGATGTAATTTGTTATTTGTGACATCACAGTTTGTTGCTGTGTGAGGGCTTGTGATGTCATAGAGGATTATGATTTTCACAAACAATAAAATAGCAGGAGTAGATTAGGGAACAAAAATACTGTTTCCATAGAGAAAACAAAACAAAATAAAAAAAGAAAAACAAAATGAAACAAAGAACACCTCATGCTCACAGTGCTTGTAAGTACCACTTACACACTTTTATTATGCAGATGCAGGGCTGCTGTACTCTGCTCGTCATTCAACCAACCTTGACATTTTGCACTTGTGTGTTTTGTCAGGAGACGAACTTGAAAACATTGAGGCTGGTCGAGGGAAGATTGGAGTACTGCAGCCCTGCATCTGCACAATAAAAGTGTGTGAGCAGTACCTACTAGCATTGTGAATGTGTTTGTTTTTGTTTTCTCTTGATTATTGGTTATAAATATTGCATCACGGAACCCTGGTCTGCCTTTTCTTCATTTTGTTAATACTGTTTCCATGTAAATTACCCTATTAATGAAGTGTACATGGAATATAAGTACAGAAAATCTGTAGAATATAAGCTGAATGGAGTCTAAATACTAAGTTTTATTTTAAGTTTTCCTAAAAATGACAAACCACTTTAAATGGGTGGGAACTTTTTTAAATCAGTATGTGTTTGTAGTGTTCCTGTTTACAAACAGGAAATTACACCTCCAAATGATTCATATGTAACTGTACCTGTTTTGTATAATTTTGTATTTATGGATAGCATTCTATGCACTTCTCTTCATGGGACCAGATCCCACAAGCAAATGATTTGATATCTTTTAATGGACTAACATAGATGTAACAACAAGAACAAAGTGCTCTAGCTTCAGACCAACCAGTCCTTCTTCAGAAGCCTAGGCTTCTGAAGGACTGGTTGGTCCAAAAGCTAGGGCACTTTGTTCTTGTTGTTACATTTATGTTGGTCCATTAAAAGGTATCAAATAATTTGCTTCTGGATCTGTTCTTGCAAGGACCAATACGGCAAATACTAAATCTAGATTTCTTCATGGGACCAGTAATTTAACATTTTACTGTGTTGTGGTTTGTTTACAGAATGCTGGGCAGACTGGATGGGCCTTGCGGTCCTTATCTGCCGTCAACTTCTATGTTTCTATGTAATGCTAAGCATATGCTATTGACCTGTCAGAACAGTGCTCAGAGTTCTGCTCACAAACCATGACATATTCAGTCTTCCAAATGTCAGGTTCCATGAAGAGAACTGTTCTGAATATTGCCCATAAGAACAAAAGAATACAAAATACAGTTTTTCATATTAACATTTCTTCAGATAAAATGAAGTATGCATCACTAGGGGGTTAAAATTTCATTTCTGAAAACAGAAACATTACACACTGCTGCCAATTTGTGGTAATTTCCTCTTTAAAAGCAATGTTTATTAGATTTACTTTTCAAATTCTGTGCTTGCTTTTGGCAACCATTTGGCTTTCTGGTAGGCTAGACATCTATGGTTGCAGTAAGAGGAACTCAGAGACTGGAGTTCCTCTTCTGCTTTTTTTTTTGGTTGATTCAAGATTGTTTTTTCTGTCTGACACACCAGCCGGTTTAGAGAGGTTTCAGTTGGGATGGGCAAATGTACTTTTTACAAATGATTTACTTAGGATAATTCAACTCAGATGCAGCCTTTCATTTTCACACTAGGGTTATGTACTGTACCTACCTAGTTTTACAGCAGGGAAGAACATAGGGAGGTCATGTGACTTTCTCAAGGACATACAGCGAGTCCATGGCCGTGGTGGGACGCAACCTTGGACTCTCCTGGACAACAGTTCTGTCACTGTGCTCTAACCACTGGACTACACATCCTTCCCCATTTCCAGTTCAGTCTGAGGTTTAGCTAAATAGCCCATAACTGTATGAAGGACTCCTCTCTGAAATACAGTAGTGGAGTTTTTACACACTCCCACCTTAAACGCTGAGTAGCACTGAGTTCAAACGCTGCTGCCAAGGAACCATATTAATTGCATAGTTTGTGTATTCCACCCTGGACATTTATTTTATCTGTGGTGCCAGCACTCACGTTTAATGGATTACAGAAATTTCTCAAAACTTTCAGCAACACAGTCTACACACGTTGCTACACACCTTTTCTCTTTCTGAGATGTGAATCTGTCTCGTGTCCTGTTTTCTTTCTACACATACTGTATATACTCTTTCTGATATTTATTTCAAAAGTTTCACTGGGAAAGATGTACTCAGCTGGTAACAGCCTACTTCCAGATGTGTCCTGAGGGAGGGAACACTGGACTCTATCTGTTATGGTGCTATAACATCGTCAAGGGATTCTATGACATCATAAACCTTGAGAGTGAAACTTGAAATTTTATGTTGTTGTGAAATTCAAAGATACTGTTACCAGTACCATAATAGAAACTATTTAAGTCATTTTCACACACTGCCATGGCACTCACTTTCACTCTCACTTACATGTCTCCAGCTCTCAGCCTTTTTCACCATTAAAATGATATAATAGAAATAGAGAAACATAGACTTTAATGGCAGTTAAGGACTGCTTGGTCCACCTAGTCTGCCCATTTCCCTACCTATTGGATAAGCTGCAGATTCTAATTAACCAACAGCCTACTTCCTCCTACCCCCCACTATAATTGCCTTATGGCTGTCCCATGCATTCTTGAATTCCCCCACTGTTTTTGACCCCACAACCTCCTCAGTAAGGTGGTTCCATGCATCCACCACGCTCTCTGTGAAAAAATATTTCCTCATGCTGCCCCTGAGCCACCCCATCATCTTTAAATTGTTCCCACTTGTTTTTTCACATCTCTTTTTCTGAAAGATGGTCCCCTCTTGGACTTTCTTGATTTCCTTGAGGTACTTGAAAGTTTTTATCATGTCCCCCCCCTTTCCTCAAGGGTATACATATTAAGCTCTCTTAGTCTCTCTTTATAAGGCTTCTGGTGCAGACCCTGCACCATTTTAGTTGCCCTCCTCCAGACCGCCTCCATCCTGTCCATGTCCTTGCGGAGATGGGGTCTCCAGAACTGCACACAGTTTCACCAGCTGTCTGTACCGAGGGATAACAACTTCCTGTTTTCTACTGGTGATGCCTCTCCCTATACATCCCAGTATCACCTCAGCCCTCCTTACTGCCTTCTCACATTGCTTGCCTACCTTAAGGTCATGTGATATGACTACACCCAGGTCCCTTTCCATTTTTGTTGTTGTTAGTACCCCCCCCCCACTGTGTACCCTTCCCCTGGGTTTTTGTTTCCTAGGTGCATTACTTTGCATTTCTTTGCATTGAATCCAAGCTGCCATACTTTTGACCATTCCTCCAACCTTGCCAAGTCCCTTCTCATCCTTTCCAGCCCCTCCCTTGTGTATCAACCCTGCTCCATGGGAGGGATGCCTGTCTCTGTCACCACTGCAGCACTTGGAACAGATGCCGGTACACAATTCAAGCCACAATCTTTAAACCGCAATGACAATTCAGTTCAGTTCTCTGATGCTCACTCATGCCGTTCAGGTTGCCAGACTCATGCTGGTCACCATCATGACATCCTGGCTCTGTGGCAATGAGGTCCCAGCTCTGAGGCAACTGTGCCCGTCCCTGTCACATCATCTAAATTAGGCCTGCCCTTTATGCACTCTCACCATGGTAACGCCAGTTCTTTCAAGCCCATTTTAAAAATGTGTACTGTGCACTCCTTTTGTTAGCATTCTAAATCATAATACCATCCATCTGCAGTCAGACTGATGGTATTATGAACTACAATCTTCAGAACAGTAGTGTGAGATTTTCCTTCACTGGAGTTCCTATGGTAAAAAGTGCTAACCATGTATTACTTATAAAATAATGGCTGGGTAGGTGGTAGTAACAATTATTTTACACACACCCAAGGTGCAGGATACCACACAAACCCCGAAAGCAAAGCTTGAGGGGTTTATTATGGCATCCCACACCAAGGGTGTGTGTACAATTTGACTTTTGCATACCTATCCAAACTTTATTTTATATAATTGTTGGGGAGCATTTTTTTCACCACAGCAATTATATAAAATAAAACCACACTCCTGTTCGGCCATGGTCCTGTCTGGCTTACAGAACAGCAAGAGGAAGGAGGTGCTGTTAGAACTTTACTACTCTACTGTGACTATATAGCTCTCTTCCTCCCTCCCTCTCCCCACCCTTAGCTAGTTCCACTTTTATAGGCACAGGATTTAACTGACAACAGGAACTTTCTGTTTGGGAGCAGGAAGGGAGTGATCACAGAGGCACAAAAGACTACCATCCTAGAAGGAAAAGAGTAGCTCTCCATCATCCCCTAGCTGCTGGAGGTCTGACTCTGAGCAAGTAAGAAGGAGACTACTGAGGAATACAGGAACTTACAGTCCCAGAACAGGAAGAGCAGGAGCTTTAAGGGCATGGGGCAGTAGGAAAGTAGGGAGAAAAAAAAATAAACAGAGAGAGGAAAGAGTAAGCATACAAAACAACAGTTATGGGGCCACAAATAAGACATGATGGGAGTGGTGCAGTGCAGTGGCTGTGGAGCGGCAGTCTTCTGGGAGATGTTCTGGAGGATGCAGTGTTGTCCCATCTGCAGGCACCTCTCTGGGCTGAGGGAGGAGGTTGCTCATCTCCAAGCTGAGTTGTTGGCCAGGATTCAGAGGACCTCCTCTCCCACCCAGGGATCACCAGGGCCACTGCTGCTGCCTCAGAGGTTGCCAAGAAAAATGAGCAGTTGGACCACAGTGGGCACTGGGAGGGTGAGGGTGGCGTAACAGAGGCATACCCCTCCAGTTGTACCTCTCCACTATTCATATGCCAGTCTGACAGTGTGTGGTTCCTCTATGGAGGCACCCACAGTGAAGACCAGTGAGGATGCTGGGAACCTCCACAAAGGAGACCCACAAGAGGGTGGCATGGGTCCCCATAGGGGAAGGAAACAACTCCTGGTGTGGGACTACCTTGTTAGGAGGGTAGAACTGGGGGAGTGGGGAAAGGGTTGTAAGATGCTAGCCTGGTGCCATGGCTTGGAGAGACAGGGAGTGAATCCTTAGGATCATGGGAGAAGCTGCATGGCGGAGGGAGCTGGATGTCATTGTCCACCTAGGAACAAATAACCTGGCTAGGAAAGGGATCAGAGCAGTGCAGGAGAAGTCTGTGGAGTTGGGGGGGACTTAGACAAGTAGCACACATGGTAACCTTCTCGGAGGTGCTGCCTGTCTATGGCATGGGTGAGGCTAGGGTGCTCTGCACCATAGGATTCCATCAATGGTTGAAAAACTGGCACAGAGCTCAGGGGTTTGGCTTCATTGGGAACTAGGGGTCCACCTGGAGGAATACAGGCCTATACTGGTGTGATGGTCTGCATCTATCCAGGAGGGGAACCAGGATCCGAGGTGATAGGTTGAAATGCTTCATTGGCAAGCATTTAAACTAGCCAAGGGGAGAGACATTGAAAAGGAGCAGGGAAATCCCAACCCCACCAGGGTAGTTAGTGAGGTAAACACCAAGACAGAGAAGTCGATAGGAAGAAGGGCAGGGATAAATGGAGAAGGCAAAGGCAGTAAGGACAGAAGGACAGGGATGGGGCAAAAAAGGGTAAGACAATATAAGAATGGAAGGTAATGAGTACCAATGCCTGTATTCTAGGTAACAAGCTCCCTTAACTGGTGGCCTTGATGGAAGAGGGATGCCTGGATATCGTGGCAGTCACAGAAACATGGTACACAGAGAACCATGACTGGGATGTCAACATACCAGGGTACACAATCTACAGGAGGGACAGTGAGGGCAGAAGAGGAGGAGGAGTAGCTTTCTATGTAAGGGAAGGGATCAAAGCAACAGAGCTAAAGGGAAACCAAGGAGGAGAGGGGCACTGTGGGTCGTCCTGGAGACCAGAAATAGCACCACAATCCACATGGGGGTTGTATACAGACCCCCATCTCAGAGAAGGAAATGGACAAGGAAATGATAGAATGCATCCTTAGGATGGCAGAAAAAGGGGAGATATTGTCGATGGGGGGCCTGAATATGCCAGATGTTAACTGGAACACCTTAGCTGCAGCCACATCCAAGAGCAGAGTCATTCTCGATGCCCTACAGTGGGCATGCCTTAGACAGCTAGTGTTGGAACCCACTCTGGAGGGAGCAATCTTAGATCTGGTACTCTCAAATGGGAATGGAGAGAGGATCTCAGATCTAGAAGTGAGTAGCCATCTGGGAACAAGTGACCGCCAAACAGTGTGGTTCACTATAAACTCAGCTGCAGAGTCAAGCCATGCAAAAGTGAGGGTACTGGACTTTAGAAGGGCTGACATTATCAAAATGGGAAAGTGCCTTAGAAAAGCACTAGCAAACAGGCAAGAAGAAGGGGTGGAGGAACAATGGGGAAACATCAAAACTGCCATCACAGAAGCAACAAGCCTTTGTGTGAAGCAAATAAACAAATCAAAATGAAAGAAAAAACACTATGGTTCTCAAAAGAGGTGGCGGAAGGTTAGGGAGAAAAAGATAGCATTCGGAAGTACAAGGAAACACAGAAGGAGCAGGACAGAGAACTGTACCAGTTAAAGCAGAAGAAAACGGGGAAGGCAGTCAGAATAGCAAAGGCCCAAACTGAGGAAAAGATAGCCAACTCGGTTAAGAAGGGGGATAGAACCTTGTATAGGTACATTAGGGAGCGAAGAAAGACCAAGGAGGGAAAGTGAGGCTTAATAAAGGGAGGTGGGTGGGTGCGTGGGCAGAGAAGGACTGTGAAAAGCAGGATTACTGAAACAATACTTCTGCTCAGTATTCACAAAAGAAGAGGAAGGAGAGATATCTAATCCAATCAATAGAAGCATTCTGGATAGGGAGTCAATGCCAGTCCTTCACAGAAGAAAGGGTTCTGAAAGAACTCCTAAAACTGAAGGTGGACAAAGCAATGGGGCCTGATGGGATTCACCCCAGAATTCTAAAAAAAGTAAGGGGAGAACTAGTGACACCACTGACTACTCTTTTTAACAAATCAATGGGAGGATGGTGTGGTACCTTAGGACTGGAGGAGGGTGGATGTGATTCCCTTTCACAAAAAACTGGAATAAAGCAGAGGCAAGAAACTACAGACCTGTTAGCTTGACCTCAGTGGTAGGTAAAATGATGGAATCACTTCTGAAAGAAAGAATTGTTGAGTACCTAGAGATCAGTGGGGCACAGGACCCAAGGCAGCATGGATTCACAGCTGGAAGGTCATGTCAGATGAATCTAATAGATTTCTTTGACTGGGTGACCAAAGTAGTAGCCTAGGGAGGGGCTGTGGACATGGCCTACCTAGACTTTAGCAAGGCATTTGACACAGTCCTACACGAAAGATTAATAAACAAATTAGTCAGTCTGGGAGTGGGTCCCAGAGTGGTAGCCTGGGTAAAAAACTAGCTGGACAACAGGACACAAAGAGTAATAGTAAACGGAGTCCACATGAAGAAAGGGGGGTTACTAGCAGGTTTCAGTACTGGGACTGGTCCTTTCTAATGTCTTTATAGGTAACATTGCAGAGGGACTGAAAGGAAAAGTATGACTCTTTGCAGGCAACACAAAGATCTGCAACAGGGTTGATACACAAGGTGGGTGTGTGTGGAAAAGATGAGAAGGGTCTTGGCAAAGTTGGAGGAATGGTAAAAAGTATGGCAGGTTAGATTCATTGCAATGAAGCGCAAAGTAATGCACCGTGCAAACAAAAAACCCAAGGGAAGATTACACAATTTGGGGGGGGGGGGTATTGACAACAACATAAATGGAAAGGGACCTGGGGGTAGTCATATCAGATGACCTAAAGGTAAGCAAGCAATGTGAGAAGGTAGTAAGGATGGCTGGGGGGATACTGGGATGTATAGGGAGAGGCATCTCCAGTAAAAAACAGGGAGTTGTCAGACAGTTGGTGAAACCCTCTCTGGAGTACTGAATGCAGTTCTGTGAACCCCATCTCTGCAAGGACATAGACAGGATGGAGGCAGTCCAGAGGAGGGCAATTAAAATGGTGCAGGGTCTGCAACAGAAGCCATATGAAGAGAGACTAAAGGAGCATAATATGTATACCCTTAAGGAAAGGAGGGAGAGGGTGGACATGATAGAAACTTTCAAGTACCTCAATGGAATCAACAAAGTCCAAGAGGGTAGCATCTTTCAGAAATAGAGGTGTGCAAGAACAAAGGGACACAATTTGAAGATAGAGGGGGAACGGCTCAGGGGCAACGTGAGGAGAGTATTTTTTTCACAAAGAGGGTGGTGAATGCATGGAACGGCCTTCCTGAGAAGGTTGTGGGGTCAAAAACAGTGGGGGAATTCAAGAATGCATGGGACAGACATAAGGCAATTCTGGTGGGGGGTAGGAAGAAGTAGGCTGTTGGTTAATTAGGATCTGCAGCTTATCTGATAGGTAGGGAAATGGGCATACTAGGTGGGCCAAGTGGTCCTTATCTGCCATCAAAGTCTATGTTTCTATGTTCTAAGTGAGGTCTGTGGCTGGTGAGACATTTTCTTTTAATTTGTCAGCTTTAAAGTCCAAATAGTTGTGGGTATCAAAAGAAGACAGTCCATTTTGTTTATTTTAAAACATTTTACTTACCGCCGAGAGCGATTGGGGGTGTGGTGTCAATTAGGGAGACAGCTAGCTGGTGCAAGCACAGAATGAGGGAAACTGGGTGTGTGTTTGCCATTATAACCAGCTGCTTACAAAGGCAAATTATAACCGGGTTTCCCACTGTAAAAAGTGCAATACAGCAATTATAATACAATAAATAATAGGTGAATAAGCATAATAAATAATTATGCATAGACAAGGATTGTGAAAAGTAAAATACAAACTATACAATAAAGTGCTGGAGGATAACCTCATTTGCAGTTACAATATAACAAAATGCTGGAGGAAAACAATGATTGCAACGTGCAGAGGCAATACTGTACTGAGTTAGGAGTGGGAGCAAATGTCAATTGGGGAAGGCGAAGAGGGGACTACATTAGTGCAGCAGTGGGGCAAGGGGGAGCAGAGACAGGATGATGGTGGGCTGCAGACCCAGGGACCAGTATCAGGGGCAACTGCAGGAGTGAGTCATGGAGGAGGGAGGAAAGTAAGTGGTGGGAAGAAGCAGAGTGGATGGTAAGGGGTAGAGAACCCCATAGTTTGGAGAAACAGCAAGAGAAGGCAGCATGATCAGCATTGGATTTCCTTGAGGGGAGTGTGAGAGAACAGCCTGAGTTGTGAAAGGGGTGAGAGGTGGTTGAAGGAATAAGAGGACGGTAGCAAAGTAGAAGGGGATGAAGCCAAGCCAGTATTTGGAGATGAAGGAAACACAACGAGCAAGGCATCTGGCCTCAAGTGAGGGTGTAGGAGAAGGAGGAGTACAAGGAGCAGTGGTGATGGTGGGGAACAGTCCAGAGCAATGCAGCACAAGGAATGATAGGAGATCCAGCCTGGCAGGGTGGACTTGGGAACAGCACTGTATACTATGTCGCCATGGTGGAAGATGGGAATTATCATCTTCGAGACAATCTCTCAAATTCAGGATGTAGGATACACACTTTATTCCTGCAAAGTGCACCAAGTTTTTGCTGCAGCTTTTTGTGGCTGGCATCCACATATACTGAGAAATTGAGGAGCCAGTCCAACCAGACCCCAAGTTGTTTGAATGAGGGGACATCTTCAATTACGTCAACATCAATAGTATGGAAGGAAGGGAGAGGGTTGAGCCTGGCGAGCCTCTGCCTAGTGCCAGTGGTAATAAAGATCATTTTCTTGGCATTGAGGGACAGCTTATTTGCCAGGAATCACTGCTGGATGTTAATGAAGTACAGTTGGAACCTAGCCATGAGATCAGAGGTAGAGAAGCCTGTGTCAACATAGAAACATAGAATTTGACGGAAGATAAGGACCGCTTGGCCCACCTAGTCTGCCCATTTCCCTACCTAATGCATGGGCTGCAGATCCTAGTTAGCCAACAGCCTACTTCCTCCTACCTCCCACTAGAATTGCTTTATGTCTGTCCCATGCATTCTTGAATTCCCCCACTGTTTTTGACTCCACTACTACCTCAGGAAGGCTGTTCCATGCATCCACAACCCTCTCCGTGAAAAAATACTTCCTCACACTACCTCTGAGCCGTCCCCCCTCTATCTTCATATTGTGCTCCCTTGCTCTTGCACATCTCTTTTTCTTGAAAGATGCTACCGTCTTGGACTCTGTTGATTCCCTTGAGGTACTTGAAAGTTTCTATCATGTCCCCCCTCCTTGAGTGTATACATATTAAGCTTTTTTAATCTCTCTTTGTATGCCTTCTGGTGCAGACCCTGCACCATTTTAGTTGCCCTCCTCTGGACAGCTTCCATCCTGTCTATGTCCTTTTGGAGATGGGGTCTCCAGAACTGGACACAGTACTCCAGATGGGGTCTCACTCACTGTCTGTACAGAGGGACAACAACTTCCTGTTTTCTACTGGTAATGCCTCTCCCTATGCATCCCAGTATCCCACCAGTATCCCACCAGCCCTCCTTAATGCCTTCTCACATTGCTTGCCCACCTTAAAGTCATCTGATATGACTACCCCCAGGTCCCTTTCCATTCCTCTTGTTTTGTTATTATCTCCCCACTCCCCCCATTGTGTCTCTTTTGTTTCCCAGGTGCGTTACTTTGCACTTCTTTGCACTGAATATAAGCTGCCATGCATTTGACCATTCCTCCAACCTTGCCAAGTCCCTTTGCATCCTCTCCACCCCATCTTCTGTATCAACCCTTTTGCAGATCTTTGTGTCATCTGCAAAGAGACATACTTTTCCTTCTAGTCCCTCTGCAATGTCACTTATAAAGACATTAAAGAGGACCGGTCACAGTACTGAACCCTGTGGTAACCCACTGGTAACCCCCCTTTCTTCAGAGTAAACTCCATTTACTATTACCCTCTGTATCCTGTTGTCCAGCCAATATTTTACCTAGGCTACCACATTGGGACCCACTCCAAGGCTGATTAACGTATATATTAATCTTTTGTGTGGGACTGTGTCAAATGCCTTGCTAAAGTCTAGGTAGGCCATGTCCACAGCCCCTCCCTGGTCTACTACTTTGGTCACTCAGTCAAAGAAATCTATTAGATTCGTCTGACATGACCTTCCTGCTGTGAATCCATGCTGCCTTGGGTCCTGTGCCCCACTGGCCTCTAGGAACTCAACAGTTCTTTCCTTTAGAAGTGATTCCATCATTTTCCCTACTACTGAGGTCAAACTAACAGGTCTACAGTGTCCTGCCTCTGTCTTACTCCCACTTTTGTGAAGGGGAATCATGTCTGCCCTCCTCTAGTCCTCCGATACCACACCATTTCCCATGATTTGTTAAAAAGGGTAGTCAGCGGTGTCACTAGTTCTACCCTTAGTTCCTTTAGAATTCTTGGGTGAATCCCATCAGGCCCCATTGCTTTGTCCACCTTCAGTTTTAAGAGTTCTTTCAGAACCCTTTCTTCTGTGAATGGATTGGTATCAACCTCCCTATCCAGAGTGCTTCTATTCTTTGATTTAGGTACCTCCCCCGCTTCTTTTGTGAATACTGAGCAGAAGTATTCATTTAGTGTTCCCGCTTTTTCACGGTTATCCTCTGCCCACCCTCCTTCCCTTTAGTAAGCCTCACTATCCCTTCCTTCATCTTTCTTCGCTCCCTAATGTACCTATAAAAGGTTTTATCCCCCTTCTTAACTGAGCTGGCTATCTTTTCCTCAGTTTGGGCTTTTGCTAATCTGACTGCCTTCCACACTTCCTTCTGCTTTAACTGGTACATTTCTTTGTCCTGCTCCTTCTGTGTTTCCTTATACTTCCTGAATGTTACCTTTTTCTCCTTAACCTTTCCTGCCACCTCTTTTGAGAACCATAGTGGTGTTTTCCTTCATTTTGCTTTGTTGATTTGCTTTACACAAATGCTTGTTGCCTCTGTGATGGCTGTTTTGATTTTTCTCCATTGTTCCTCCACCCCTCCTTGTTGCCAGTTTGCTAGTGCTTTTCTGAGGCACTCTCCCATTTTCCCAAAGTCAGCCCTCCTAAAGTCCAACACTCTTGCTTTTATATGGCTCGACTCTATGGCTGTGTTTCTCGTGAACCACACTGTTTGGTGGTCACTTGTTCCCATATGGCTACCCACTTCTAAAACTGAGATCCTTTCTCCATCCCCATTTGACAGTACCGGGTTTAAGATTGCTCCCTCCCTAGTGGGTTCCACCACTAGCTGTCTGAGGCATGACCCCTGTAGGGCATCGAGAATAAACCTGCTTTTTGATGTGGCTGCAGCTAGGGTGCTCCAGCTAACGTCTGGCATATTCAGGTCCCCCATCAACAATATATCTCCTTTTTCTGCCATTCTAAGGATGCCTTCTATCATTTCCTTGTCCACTGCCTCCCCCTGAGATGGGGGTCTCTCTGTATACCACTTCTGTGTGAATTGTGGTGCTATAATCTGTCTCCAGGGTAACCCACAGTGCCTCCACTACTCCCTGTTTATCCTTTCATTCTGGTGTTTTGATCCCTTCCCTTACATAAAGAGCTACTCCTCCTCCTCCTCTTTTACCCCCCATCCCTCCTTTAGATTGTGTACCGTGGTATGTTGAAATCCCAGTCATGGTTCTCATTGTACCATGTTTCTGTGACTGCCACAATATACAGATGTCCCTCTTTCATCAAGGCCACTAGTTCAGAGAGCTTGTTACACAGATTATGGGCATTGGTACTCATCACCCTCCATTTGTTGATGGCCTTACCCCTTTTAGCCCCATCCCTGTCCTTACTGCCTTTTTCTGCATTTACCCCTGTCCTGCTCCCCCATTAACCTCTCTACCTTAGTGTGTACCTCTCTAACTACTGTATTTTGTGGGGGAGGCTTGGTTCTCCCTGCTCCTTTTCAGTGCCAATTATGCATTTAAAGCTATCACATAGGAGTCTGGTCCTGCTCCTGGACAGATGCAGACCATCATGCCAGTATAGGCCTGTATCTCTCCAGGTGGACCCCCAGTCTCCAATGAAGCCAAAGCCCTGAGCTCTGCACCAGTTTTTCAGCCATTCATTGAATCCCATAGTGTAGAGTACTCTAGCATCACCCTTGCCATAGACAGGCAGCACCTCTGAGAAGGTTACTGTATGTGCTACTTGTCTAAGGCCCCTTCCCAACTTTTCAAACTCCTCTGGCACTGCTCTTATCCCATTCACAGCAGGTCATTTGTCCCTAGGTGGACAATGATATCTAGCTCCCTCCCTCGTGCAGCTGCTCCCGTGATCCTGAGGATTGGCTCCCTGTCCCTCCAAGCTGTGGCACCAGGCAGGCACCTTACCTCCCTCTCCCCTTTGTTCCCCAGATCTACCCCCCAATGACTGAGTCCCCCACCAGCAGTTGTTTTCTTCCCCTGTGGGGTCTCATGCCACCCTCCTGTGGGACTTCTTTGTGGAGGTTCTCAGCATCCTCCTTGGTCTTCAACAGTATGTCATCTGCATACATATGGATAGACACAAGAGGAGCAGGCAATGGGGAGGTCATTCAGGAAGATGGAGAAGAATACTGGACCAAGGAGAAATTTTGGGGAATGCCTGAGCTGACAGGGAGTGGAGAGGATATAAATTCACCAGTACAGACAGCTTGAGGCCTGTTCTCAAGGCAGGAGCAGAACCAACCAACTGAGGAGTCAGAGAGCCTCACAGCCTTGAGTTTAGCCAGGAGAGGATGGACCACAGTGTTGAAGGCTTTTGCAAAGTTGGCAAAAATGGCAGAGGTGACCAAGCCCTGATCCATGTCAGACAGAATGGCGTCAGCAAACCAGAGGAAGGAGGTGGAGTGGGACTTACGAATGGCAGACTGGAAAGGTATGAAGAAAGAGGATGATTTAAGGAAGGGGAAGAGCTGAGATAGCACATGATGTTCTTGGATCTTAGCCAGAGTTGGGAGTAGGGAGACAGGGCAGTAGTTGCAAGGGAAAGTGGAATCACCCCCTTTGGGAAAGGGATAACTGTGGCCTGTTTCCATGTGTCATGGACAGAGGTTAAGGAGAAGGAGCAGTTGAGAAATGAGGTAACAGGTTGAGCAATGGCTGGGACAGAGAGATGGAGCTGTTTGGGGGTGAAGACCACCAAGGCTAATACCCTTGTGAGGGTTAAAAGCCAAGAGGACCTTAAGGGAAGCATCAAGAGTGGTAGGGGAAAAGGAGAAGGGGTGGTGTGGGTTGAAAAGGGAGGGTAGAAGAGGAAGGGAAGAGAAGAGGAGGGAGCAGGCACAGAAGGTGAAGAATGAGTTGAAAGCTGAAGTGGCAGAAGAGGGATCAGAGATAGGAGTGTCACCCACCTTGAGGACAGGGGGAGAGGACTGTGTTGGAGGGAGAAAAGGGCATGAATAGGCCTGTCATGCCTGTCCTCCGCAAGCTGCACTGGCTGCCAGTAAGGTAGAGGATTGCCTTCAACATCGGATTACTGACCTATAAAGCCCTGCATGGGGGGGGGAACCAGCCTACCTGCAAGATCTCCTGGTTCTCCATCGTCCATCTCAGGCTCTCTGTTTATCTGAGGGTTGCCTCCTTGTGGTTCCCAGGGCCAGGTTGTGGCATTCTGGGGACTGCATGTTCTCAGTAGCTTCACCAGCCCTGTAGGACTCTTTACTAAGACATCTAAGGAAGGCACCCTCGGCTGAAACCTTTAAAAAAGGACTTTTTTTTGTTAACTTTATTTCACTCTGGTCGCCGGTAATGGGGCATCTCTCTGGCGGGGTCCACTCAGCTGCTCCTCCTCCTCTGCTCACCAGAACACTTCCCCTGACTGAGGAATTGGGTGCTGGGTCCCCCCTCTCCCATGAACCCCATACGTGAAGAGACAGGTATCATGGAGAGTCAAATCGGGATTGGGGCCGGTGTTAGGCGTGTAGGAGCAGCCCTGGAGCAGATACCATTGCCTCCCCACCAACCAGGGTTTTTCCTCCTTGGAGTGTGGCTGTTATCTTTGAGGTGCTGGGCATGCAATTATGCCTGTGCAGAGGACGTACCTCTGCTGACATCTGCTGGTGCCCTTCCCTCGAAGCATACTCCTTGCGGTATCCCCGGTCTCCACCAGGAGCCACTGCAGAGTGATACATCTGCATTGGCTGTCACCAGGCAAGGACAGCAGTCCTCTGGATGCTCAGTCCTCTCCTCTCCCTGTGACCACAGTCCACTTCCAAACCCTGGTCACAGCATGCTGCGAGGTGTGGCATCCAGCACCTCAACCCTCAGCGCCACTGGGCCGGACCCTTTTAAAAAAGGATTAAAAATGATTCTATTTAATCTGGCATTTGATTTAAGCTAAGATTAAAATGTACTGTCACTTGATGTCAATCTGGCTCAGCTGGTAGTACATCCACTTCTGGACCAGAAGGTCATGGGTTCCCGTCCCACACCGGGATTGGACTCATACCTAAAAAAACAGTGGCATCTGAATGCAGTATTGGGGGGGGGGTGCTGTACTGCTGGGGTGTGCCTTCTTCAGATGAGACATTAAACCAAGGTTCCTTCCACCCATTCTGGTGGGTGTCCATGTGGAAGTAAAAGAACCCTGGGCACTCTTTGCAAAGAATAGGGGACATTGCCGGTGTTCTGGCCAACATTTCCCTTCCCATGAAAAAAATTGATCATGCAATTGTCCAGGCTGTGTGTGGATGCTGATGTGTGATATGGCCACCACTACACATTTAGTCACTTCACTATCAGTCTAGCATTGCTTGTAAAGCTGAGGGACTTAGGGGTGGGGGAAAAGTTAGTTAGATGGGTTGATAACTGGCTGAGTGGCAGGACACAGAGAGTAGTGGTGGAAGGGGGGTGCCAGTACAAGGGAGGTTACCAGTGGGGTTCCTCAAGGGTCAGTGTTGGGGCCGGTGTTGTTTAATGTCTTTATTAGTGACATAGGTGAACGCAGTCGGGGAAAAATGTGCAGGTTTACAGATGACACCAAGCTTTGTGGGAGGGTGGACACCCAGGAGGGGATAAAAGAAATGAGGGAGGATCTAGCCAAGCTAGAGAGATGGTCAGGGGTATGGCAACTAGGGTTCAGTGCCAAGAAGTGCAAGGTGATGCACATAGGGACAAAGAACCCGAGAACAGAGTACTACATTGGAAAAGTTCAGGTTACGCCATCAGAAGAAGAAAAGGATCTTGGAGTGATCACTTTTAGTGACCTGAAACACTCGACTCAATGCAAAAAGGCAGTAACAAAGGCAAATAGGATGCTGGGGTGTATTGCAAGGGGATTTAGCAGTAGGAAGAGTGAGGTTATTCTGCCGATCTACAGATCATTGGTGAAGCCTTACTTGGAATACGGAGTAAGATATTGACATCCACACCTGAAGAAAGACATAAACATGCTGGAAAAGGTACAGAGGAGTGCGACGAAAATGATAGCGGGACAGCAGGATAAATCATATGCAGAGAGGCTGGGGGACATAGGGATGTGCATTGGAGGATAGGAGGCAGAGAAGGGATATTTATCTATTTATAAAATTTAGGTGACCGAGTAAGCCCACTGAGCCCTGGATGTCCCTTTTTCAGGGGCGACCTGGGATTACATAGTTATAGAGAACAATACAGTGAGACAGCATTATTTCGGGTTACAGTTATACAGCAACACATTTATAATGGCAATATTGGAACATCACAGTGCAAGAGCATGGTTATTCTTTCTTGCTAGGGTTCTATCAGGAGCCAGTGCAACGGCAAGAACTGGCTTCCCCCAGGTGGGTCTTAAGCCTTGTGTGTAATGTTTTGATAGAGGGAGCCTTCTGCACCCCAGGGGGGAGTTGGTTCCACAGGGTGGGAGCAGTGTGAGCAAAGGACACACCACCCGTCTTGGTTCTAACCCTGGGGGTGTCTAGGAGAGTTTGATCTGTTGTGCGGAGGAGCTGGGGATTGGTCTTTAGAGCAACTAGCCCAGAGAGACTAGGAGGGGGAGTCGGGCTGACTATCTTGTAGGCTAGGCCGAGTAGTGGGTACTGGAGGTGAGCATTCAGAGAGGGCCACTTTAACAAGGATAGGGAGTCGCAGTGGTGATCCCTAGGGTTGGCCTGGGCAGCGAAGCGAGCCACCTTGTTGTAAAGTACCTGGATCCGGTACCTCTCCAGCTTCCCTGGTCCTTGCATGACTGGGGCGGCATATATGAGTGTTGGGAGGAGGATACTGGTGGCGATAGAGATCCTAGCTTTGGGAACAAGCTGGTCTCTCAGTCAGTAGAGGATGCCTAGTTTCCTATGTAAGGTTTTGGTGACTACATCCACATGGTTCTTCAGGGTGAGACCCTGGTCTAGGGTAAGGCCAATGTATTTCAGGGAGGGCACTACTTCTAGGCAGTTACCTGCCGAGGTTGTAAGTTGTAGGAGTTGTGTTCTATCATAACCAAGGGATCTAGGGTCGAACAACATTGTCTTGGTTTTGTCCGTGTTGAGGACCATCCTGTTTTCAATGAACCAATGCTCAAGTGAATGGAGGTCATCTTGGAGTAGGTGGCTAAGGCCTCCCAATTTGGCAGTGGAAAGGTAGATGACTGCATCGTCCACATACTGGACAATGGAGCACCCGGCGCAGTGGTCAGATAGTTCATTAGTGAACAGGGAGAAAAGGAGGGGGCCAAGTATCGACTCCTGAGGTACCTCCTCATATGGTCGAGATGTTCAAGTACTTGAAGGGAATCAACTTAATGGACTGCAGGAGCCTATTCAATTTAAGCTCCAACACCATCACCAGAGGGCACAACCTAAAACTGATGGGGGGTAGATTGAAGAGGGATGTAAGGAAGCACTTTTTACAGAAAGAGTGGTGAAAGCATAGAACGAGCTGCCACAGAAATTAGTGAAGTCAAAATCAGTGAGTGCCTTCAAGAGAGCCTGGGATAAGCATAAAGGGATGTCAGGTGGCCTCATAAGGGGAAAGACAGGAAAAGTCTGGGGGGAAGGGGGGAACGGGGGCATAGATGCAAACTTAAGACCAGGAACATTCCTTGTTATTTCGAGCAGATCTGATAGATGGAGAGATATCCTTCTGCTAGCAATTTTCTTATGTTCTTCTGACTACTGTCTCATTGTTTTATTTTGAGTTGTTTTAATGTATGATAGAATTTTATACTGCTCTCTGCATTATGTTCTGAAATGTGTTATGTATGGATGATTTTAAATATTAAGTGTTCCGAGCATCCAGTAAGGGGCACTATATAAATAAAGTGTCTGTCTGTCTGTCTGTCTGTCTGTCTGTCTTATCTATCTATCTATCTATCTATCTATCTATCTATCTATCTATCTATCTATCTTCCAGAACTCTGAGGTGTGATTAAAGTTGTTCTGTAGCATGGATGTGAACTATTTCGACCTGGTAAGCCTGGTAGTTCTGGTGCAGGCACTATAAAGAATGTAATACTTGGTTAAGTTGGTCCACCAGGTAAAGTCAAGAGTATGGAGGCG
Organism: Neoceratodus forsteri; assembly: GCA_016271365.2. Classification (NCBI taxonomy): domain Eukaryota; kingdom Metazoa; phylum Chordata; order Ceratodontiformes; family Ceratodontidae; genus Neoceratodus; species Neoceratodus forsteri. Next base: position 1,342,452,407 of record CM057450.1, on the reverse strand, counting down.
GGACAGCAACTCAGTTAAAAAACATGTGAGGTGGAAACCTCGGATCCTGGTTTTTCTAAGGGGGGGGCATGGAGATCCAAGGTGGACGTAAATTTGGCAAGGTGGGAAGTATTCATGTTAATGGCTGCAGAGATGGTTGACCAGTCAGTAGCTAACAGATCGGCTTGTAGGGAGGAAATGCCCAGTGACCTGATGGACTGGATCTGAATGAATTTAGAGGGGGCTTTGGGGTGGTGAGTCTTGTGCACACAGTAGACCATACCGCTCTTGTTGAGGGCATTAAGGAGGGTACCAGCATCCACAATACATTAGGGGTAGGAGGTGAGAACACAGTCCAGATGGGAGTGATTGAGGGATATAAGATTGTGGACAAGTTGGGTCAGTGATCAGTTGGATAAGCTGGAGAGATTTAATGTTTTGGCAAAATTTATGTAGAGAAGGGGAGACAGAATGGAGGTTAAAAATCATCAAGTATGATCACCAGAGAAGACATGGGAGGAGGCAGTGGTGAGGAGCATGGTGTCTGAAGGTGAGGACATGCCAGGGCAGTAATAGGCACCAGTCAGAAATATAGGGACAGAGAATGGGAAGCGGAGTTTGAGGAGGAGCAGCTCATGGGCAGAGATGCTGATCTGTACCTTACGGTCCTGTTTTCTTTCAGGATTTGGGCTAGCTCAAAAGGTCTGCTGCAATGGTGGTCAATACACCTTATACTGGGATCCATTTTGGTGAATCTCAAGAAGCTTCGCGATCCACCAACAATAAAGTGAACAAAACATACAATAATTACACTCATCAGCTGTAAGGCTCTTCAGTGATTAAAAAAATGCAAACTTTACCCGAAGATCCACCAAAAATCTCTTGAGATCCACCAGTGGATCTACATGCATGTACTGGCCACCACTGGCTGGCTTGAGCTGCAAACATGGTTTTGCAGTTAGAGGGCTATTTTTCAAGTTATTTTATAGTGCATCTTACTCTTGTGCTGTTTTATTAGAAGTGATCCTCTACCTTTGTCCATAATATTGCATACTAGTGAAGAAATGATGATGAGAACTGCACTTCTGTAATACATATTATGGAAGATCACGTGATGACTTGTAATACAGAGAAGCTGAAATGGTCCTCACCCACAGAATACAAGTTCTCAGAAACTGTACAAAATGAGCACATAAACAGAATGGAAGAGCTGAGAGGTAAGACGATACTGTAATTCAAGCCGGCCCAGTGGTGCTGAGGGTTGAGGTGCTGGCCCCACATCTTGTGCCATACTGGTGACCCGTGTTTGGGAACAAGTGCGGGCCACTGGGGGTTGGCAAGGGAGAGCGAGGATTGAGCATCTGGAGGACAGGTCTTCTCTCTCGGGGAGGGAGGACTGGTGCTCCCGTCAAATAACTGCCCCCAGGTGGAGGCCTGGGGGTAGGTAGTGAGGGACTGTGGGTGCCATGGAAGGGAGGGTGTGCGGGACTTCTGAAGACATGCACATGCCTCCATGTATGCATGTCCTGCGTGTGTTCACCAGCAATGGGAAGGGAGAAAATGCAGGAAAAACACCTCCGGCTGCAGATGAAGACAGACCCCTCACAGGCTCTGCTCCCGGCGACTGGGCAGGGGTAAGTCCTGGTGATACCAGGGTGCTGGGGCTGGGAGGGGGGTCAGTCAGAAGGGAGGCAGTTGGGAGATGATAAGGAGATAAGCTGTATATAAAGGAAAAGAAGATACTATGATTCAAACACTTTTGAACTTCTGAGGGGATGACAGAATGTATCAAAGAATTAATAATGACTGATAATGAAATAATGAAGCCATATAGGAAACATAAAAGGACAGCCCTTTGTCTTGTTAATGATTGTGCAATGGCCAGAAAACCAACATATTGAATGAGTAAACGAGCTAAAAAAATCCCTGGTCTATGAGGACAGGAAAGCATTTATAGATATAAACAGAGTCTATAAAAGCTTTATTATTGCAAAATAAAAGAGACATGCACAGCAATTATGGTGTGAGCAACAGGCAACTATAGAGTAAAAAATATTAAGTTATTCTCGGAAATGGTTGCAATAGGAACAGGGCATAACCAAGATGAGACAGATTCAGGAATTCCTGCTAAGATATGGACAGAACATTTTATAAGATTGTACCAGGGCACAACTGAAATAACCGACCCCTATGGGAGGACCCCTTAGCCCCTGAATGTCCGCTATGGGAAGATGTTCGCATTGGAGATGTTAAATCAGGAATCCAAACACAGAAAAATAACAAGGCTACTGGGATGGATGGTTTACCAGCTGACCTGTTTTGTGCCAACCCAGATTGGTGGGCAGAGGTGCTGGCCCTGTTGTTTACAATGATTAATACATTTTTGAATATACTGTAATATCTACATGGAGAACAGGTATAATTGTCCCTATTTTTGAAAAAGGAGAGGGATTTTCTTCACTTTGTTATAAGCCAACTACACTTTTGTGCAAGACACATACAGTTTATACCAGGCTAAAACATGCATATGGCTTTAATGACAGTATCATCAACTTTAAAAAAGAAATGGGATAGCCGGCCCGGTGGCACTGAGGGCTGAGGTGCTGGATGCCACACCTCGCACCATGCTGGCGACCCAGGTTTGGAAACCCACCCAGGTTGTCAGCGGTTGGCAGGAGAGGGATTGGATCGAGCATCCGAGGGACTGCTCTCCCATCCCTGAGGAGGGTTGAGGGATCCCATCGCTCTGTAGTGGCCCCTGGTGATGACTGGAGGCACTACCAGAGTGGTGCACGTGGGGGTGGAGTGCGGCAGACATCGGCACATTGTGCTTTCGATGTCACTGCACGTGTGCACTCCAAAGGGCCATTAATGGAGGAAAAAGGCTGGGCACAAGTGAATAGCTTGATAGCTGCACTCATAATGCCTGGAGACTGCCATAGAATCACGCTGGGGGGGGGTCTGGTCTCGGCCCGACATGGAAAGGCATAGGAGGGCCTTCCTGCAGGTCAGGGAGCAGTCATACCAGACTCCCCATCCTGTGAGTGAGCCTGCTGCCCTCATGGCTGCATGCCCCTGCTGTATGTACCGCAGCAGGAGAGAAATAAGGATGTGATTAAAAAAACAAAAGAAATGGGATATGCTATTAGAATACAGCATGGTATCTACCAGTTACCTTCCTTATGTTTCTATGACTTCTTTCTCTTCTCTTTTTTCCTTTTTGAATTTCTCTCTTTTTCCTTTAGGATTGATCTTGTTACAATAACTGAATTTTATTAAAAAGTTAGCGTTTTAAGCATCATTTATGATTTTATTATATGTTTAAGTTATTTTATATAGTTTACATATGTTAGGTGAAGTTGATGTTAGTTTTTTTATCTAAACGAGATAAAAGCATGTTTTGTTTATTAAGTTGTACCGTAAGTATGGTATGTTATAATGTCTTATACTGTTATACATTAACTGTATTGTTCCTTTAAAATTCTTCTAATAAGCCAGCTGGTGGCGTGGAGGGTTGAGGCACTGGATGCCACACCTTGTGCCAAGCCGGCGACTCAGGTTCGGGAACGAGCATGGGCCACTGGAGGTCGGCAGGGGGGAGAGAGGATTGAGCATCCGGAGGACTGCTAGCTTCTCTTGGGGAAGGGGACTAGTCATCCTGCTCGCTGACTGCCCAGTACAGGTTGTGAGGCCTGAAACCGACATCTTCACGTTGGAAGGGAGGGGGGAGAAAACAGAAAAAGAGTTTCAAAGCCAGTAGACTCCACGATGGCAGATTGCACCTCCGCCTCCCCCTGGCGATCTAGATGCTGGTTTCTGGGGCTGGGGGGAAGCCAGCGCCCCTTGCCACCGGCCCTGTCATGGGGGGGAGGTGGTGGGGGTGGGTGCAGGGAAAGCCTGCCAGAGTCCCTTTCAAGAGAGAGGCCAGAGCTTCTTCCCGGCTCTGAAAGGGAGGAATAAGAGAGTAATAATAATAAAAAAATCTTCTAAAAAAAATAATGGAAAAAAACCAGGCTAATGCTGGAAAGATTAGAAAACTGAGTTGAAGATAACCATTTATACTCAACATGTTATGGGGTTTCCAAAGGAGCTATAGTATGACAGACCAGATCTTTGCATTATATTACTATGTTACAAAATATACCACTGTTAAAAAAAGGAATTTTATACAGCCTTTTTTGACATTAGGTCAGCCATCATGGATGCCTTTGGAAAATATTGAAACCACTGGAATTAGGTACAAAGCTTCTTGCAGTGCCTAAAATGTTACACAGTGGGACACAGGCTAAGATGAGACTGGATTTATTTATTTATTTTATTTTTTATTGATATCTTGGAGAACACCTGTGAGCAGATGCTCATTTGTAGGTTCCACGTCAGCTGCAAGAAAAAAATGAACAGGTACATAGCATTACATCATAAGGCATTACATTACAAGTACAAAATTGCACTGGTACAAAACAATACATTACATGCTAGGTAGACAATAAATTGGTGTGAATTACAAGGTTGGGATAGTGTTTAGCTTAAGGTATAACATTTAGACACTGCTATGCCACTGGTGAGAAGGCGCCTGCGACAGAGAGGTAGGCATACTTGTAGTGGGAGAAAGAGTGGAGAACAGGCACAGCTGCGACATAAAGAAGTGTATGCCTGTGTAAGGGGTTAATGACAGATTTAAGGAAGGTTGGAGACAATGGGGCTAAAAGAGCATCAGACAGGGAGGGCATGAGGACAGGGACAGAGAGAGGAAGGGGTGGCTAGTGGGAAAGGGGTAGAGGAGGAGGTGGAACAATGAAGTGCTGTGAAGATAGGTGCCCCTTGGATTAGGTGGAAGACTAAGTGCTGCTGCTTTATGGTGATCCAAACATACAAAAGTTGTTTTGGTCATCATGAATGGCCAACACAGTCACAGTGGTTCACCAGAAAGGAGCAAGCACAAGGACGTGGTGCTTCAATGCCATAAAACATCAAAAAAACACAGAAAATCAGAGCACACACAACCACACATACCAAGGGCACTGGTCATTAAAAAAAATGTATTTACATACCAAAATATTAGAGGCCTAAAAAGCCTGATGCGTTTCGGATACTAACACATCCTTTCTCAAAGGCACTTACATAGCGCATGAGCAGATTCTGGACTCCTGGTGGCATCAGATTTAGTGTGAATTTTTTGTCCAGCAGACAGGGATGGTACTTAACTCTGCTCTTCAGCTGGAGCCACCCTGCCCGTGAATAGAGCTCACAGGCGTGTGTAATCCTTGCAGTACCTGTAAAGTTTTGGCAGGCCTTATTAAGGGCCAGGGAGATGCAATGGAGTGCTGAGTCAGGTGCAGAACCATAAACGGCCAGGCCATAGTCAGCAAGGGTAAGAACTGAGCTGGTGATGGCCATGTTAAGTGCTTCATATGTAAGGCTGTGCTTGTGGCGGTGGAGTATCCTGATTCTGGAATTGATGGCCTTGGCTGTGTTGTCTGTATGCTGTGCATAGGACAGGGTGGAGTCAAGGGTGACACCCAGGTACTTAAAGTACTGTAGAAGGTCCAGTACGTCGCCACTGTTGTTCAGGATGGATCGTGGGAAGGTCATGTGTTTGTTGTGGGTGCTAGAGTAGATCATAGTCTTAATTTTGTTGTAGTTATGGATTAGTCTATGCTCCTTAAATCATGTTTTTGTAGTAGTAAATCCTAACTGGAAATCATTTTGAAGTAGTTTGGGGTTGGAGTTACAGGTGAAAATGACGGCATCATCAGCCTATGATAGCTTGCAACTGGTGCAAGAGCCTGGAAGTTTATTTAAGAAGATACTGAAGAGGAGTGGCTCCAGTATTGATCCCTGGGGGACCCCCGAGCGGACAGGTTTGCTATCTGAGATGATGTCCCCAATCTTGACACACTGTGAGCGATTGCTGAGATAGCTGTTAAGCCATAAAACTGTATCAGAAGAGAGACCGGTGTCGGCTAGCTGTTCAAGGAGGAGTGTGTGGTGCACTGTATCAAAAGCTTTTGATAGGTTAATGAAGGTAGCCCCCACTAGCTGTCCTTGATCCAGGGCTTGGTGGATATAACCAGTAAATTCCAACAGGGCTGCGAAAGGGCTGTGCCCTGCTCGGAACCCATATTGTTCCGGGCATAGGAGCTGGTGCATTTTCAGGAATTCCACAAGCTGATCTGCCACTATCCATTCAAGTGCTTTGGAGAGTGGCAGGAGTATGGAGATCAGTCTGTAGTTCTATAGTGCCCGGTCTCCACTTTTGAAAGGAACTTTGGCCAATCCTTCAACATTAATTGTGAAGTTAGACAGGTCTATTTCTTATGCCCTGTTCAACCTCTACATCTATACATTAATTAAAACCCTGGAATAAGTAGATACTTTTTCTCTCTCATGGTCAGGAAATCCAGGCATTACTTTATGCTGCTGATATGGTGGTGTCATCCCATACAGCGTTTAGCCTAAATAGAAGTCTGATGAGAGTACAGAAGCATTTAAATTTTCTCAGCCTTGAGCTCAGTTATACTAAATCAAAGGTTATTGTCTTTAGTTATAAAAAATGGCAATTGCTCATCTGGAAAATAGGAAACAACTCCCTTGAGTAAACTGACAAACTGTTTAATACCGTATTGGTCCTAGTAAGAACAAATACAAAACAGATGGTTTGAGTAAGCAATAATACCTGACAGGGTAGGCAGTATAGGGCAATACCAGACTGCCCAGGGGTGTAATGAAGAAGAAGAAGAAGAAGAATCAGCATTTATATACTGTAGCGCTTTTCATACATCCAAAGCGCTTTACAAGCAATGCTAGACTGGTAGTGAAGTGACTGAATGTGTGGTGGCGGCCATATCACACATCATCACCCGATGCCACAGGTGTAGGGACTTATAGCCCCTGGAAGGTCCGGTATTGCCCACACCACCCACTCTGGAGGGTATTATTGCGCTTAGAAAATGGGGAACTGTATTGAATAATGTTTTTATTATTATTATCATTTTTTAAGTGTTAAAACGCTAAACTGCTTGATTAGATTGTAATAAAATAGTTCTTCCGCCTGTATTGGAATGGTGTTTTTTTTTTTTTTGCAGCTGGCTGTCATGCTTACCCCCCCCCACACACACACATATATACATATGTATGCACATGTGCACACGTCTTCAATAAGTTACATTGCTTTTTAGTTTTTTTTTATTAATTTGTTCACTGATTTTTAATTTTGCTTTCATTCCGCCATTCATTTATTGGTAGGGGAATGTGGCTGAGGAGCAATGGTGGCGACAAAGGTGAATTTTAATATTTAATTTTCGTTTTCAGCTATCTTACTGAGGAGAACTGTAGTTTTATAGTGGAGAGAATCGGGAAAGGAATAGAGGTGGCACACTGTGCAGCAGGTGAATGTATTGGAAATTGTGAGCGTGTGGTTGGGAGCTAGTTGTTTAGGCTGCATTTTTTAAAATTTCCCAGTCCTTGTTGCCTGCTCATGCTGTAACTTCCGGTCCAGCATGGAGTTATTTGTTTTCTTTTGTGTTTTTCAGTGTGTGCGTGTGTGTGTTGTTAAATGAACTCCCGGTCCTTGCTGCCTTCCACTAGGACCGGGAGTGTGAAAAGGAGCATCTGTTTTGTCCAGTGAGTGAGTCTGCACGCCAATGTACCAAACCAGAGGAGCCCTAAAACTAAACACATGAGTTACCCCTTAGGTACAGTTGGGTAGGGGTACTGTATATCAGGAAGTGGATCTGCATGCTGTGGCAATTTTTTTTTTCCTTTTAATTTCCATAACAATCAGGGAAAACGAGGAACGAGGGCACAGTGCAGTGGTGAAGAAGGACTATAGCTTGGAGCTGGCATGTCCGGGTTGTTAGCTCTGTAAGCGAACGGGAAAAGAAAAGGTTTTCATTTGTGTTCATTACTGTTCTAAATTGTCAGTTGTAATATTTTTACATTACTGGGTGTGGCGGTGTCTGTTCTAAGGGGGGGGGCTCTTGCTAAGCAAACGGGACTCTCTCGCTAAGCCATTAAAAATGGCGGCAGTTTGAAATTGTGTGCCCAGTGCTTTAGCCAATGATGAAGCAGGCTGGGCACAAGGATACTTGGCTGCGTATGAGACAGGTTTGGTCTGGAACTTTTTATTTGGTTGCCATCTATTGAAAATTAATGTACCCCTGTCGAAGGGGTACCAGCCAATCAGATGCCTCCAAATAAAAAGCCTATTTTCTAATACCTTTTATTGGACCAACAAGGATGTTACAAAAAGAACAATCAGCTTTAGCTTTCAGACCAACAAGTCCTTCTTCGGAAGCTTAATGACAGTTATTTAGAAAATCCCATACTATTAACACTTAGAACATGCAGAAGAAAACCAGAAATTATTCTCATTGGTTTAAAACAGGCATTCAAAACATAATTAAAGTGACGTCAGAGAGCTTGAATATCTTAAGTGTGCTTTCAGCTGAACCAAACTTAAAAGTCAAAGGTTGTCCAGAGAGATGACAGCAGGCAAAGAGTTCAACCCACATATATTATGCCATGTATCAGTCTAATGAATAACAAAACACTAGTATTCTCTACTCTCTAAATTATATGTCAAGTTAAAAACCTCCCAAAGACACATGCTTCAAGAGTGAGGTAAGAGCATACTAGTAGAAGCCAACTTCAACTCTGCTCAGAACTCTGTTAGTTTGAGAATACGGCCAATGACAAGTTAATGACCCTGGATTAAACAATTGCATGCCAAAACGTAACATACTGCCTCTACAGTGCTAGTCAGTCTGGAACACCCGGCCAGTCAGTGCCATTGATCTGCCACTTCTACATCTGGGTATGCGTGTCTTATTTTGAACTCCCATGGCCCGCTTTACCCTGGCGCCTCTTCTTCCCAACCAAACAACAACAACATGGCTAAAGCTGATTGGCAGGGCCGCTGCTCAGGTAGTCCCCTCCACTACACTCTTCTCTAGCCATTGGCTGCCTGCTCATTCTACACCCCACCCCACAGAACACAATGGATCAGGGCCCCGCCAGTCAACACAAGCATGGCTGGATTTGCACTTGCACAGGCCAACTTAAGGGGGGGGGGGATCCGATAGTTTCTCAGCTCAAATCAGCACTAGGACAAGCAGTGAATACTACGCTGTGAATGTCACTTACAGCTTCACCGCAGGCAGCAGTGTGGTCAACTCAAAGTGCCATGAAGTCTGAATTGTGGAAAAAAAAAAATTTGCGGAGTCCATGCAGAGCGGAACTATGTTGGCAAAGTGAAGACAACAGCCACTTTTTTTGAGCCCCTGCTGGTCCCTCTCTGGTGTCAGGGCCCTGGGCATTTGCCTGGATGCTGACGCTGGCCCTGGGCAGGACAATATACAGGAGGGAAGATTAGGCAATGTGAATGAATAGGATATGGTGGTATAGGAGGAAATAGTAAGATAGCAGGATAGGGAAGCCCCCAAAAGAAAGCAGAGGTCAAAGGAGGAGAAGCATGAGAGGGGGTTGAACCATATGAATGGTAGAAAAGAGAACGCTACAGAGGGTGGAATGAGGAGCACTGAAACACAATCTGCTGAAAGAGGAGTGAGAGAAGGAATGAATGTAATGGCAGCAGCAGAAGGAAGCTAACAGAGAGACAGTAGATGAGGAAGTCCGAGGTGCCTGCCCCTTTAAGACAGGATAGTGGCCATTGTCAGAAAATTCAGCTGAGCACAAATCCCGTAATCCCTGCAACGTGTAGAGAGAATGAGTTGGGAGATGCATCCCTGATGAGGGGTCTGTGTCCCTGACATAGAAGCCATGGGGTGTGTACTGTAAGGCAGTGCTGGCACAACAACAGGCACTTCAAAAAAACAACAGGGAAAAAAAACACAGGTCCAAGCAGCTCCACTCCAAATCAAATCCAGTGTAGCCCCATGCTGTGGTAATGCAACTGGAAGGAAGGGCTGCCGTTCAATTCTGGGCGTCACCTCCACTGACTATGAAGATTAGTGCAGCAAATCCCAGTAACGGCAGAAAGGACACTACCAAAGCCAGGGAAGCCCCAACCTGACCCATGAGCGATGGTTGAGGAAGCGCAGTGCGCAACGTTGGGAGCAGTGGAGGTGGATGCACCAGGTCAGCGATGCAGCAAAAGAGAAATATCTGGTGCAAGTCCGCCAGGGTGAAATGGAGAAGCCCTGATCCGGTGCACTAGTGATGAGCAAGGAAGCGCAGTGTGGTACGATGGCATGCAGACACCAATGGTGGGGTGATGAATCGTGGCCTGGAGAGGAGAAAGGAAACTTAAAAGGGTAAAAACAGAATGGGGAATAAGGAGACCAGACCGAGAGGAACCAGGACCGAGGGAAGATGAGAGTGAGTGACAGGCATGCATGCAAGGTGACGTCACACCTGATGCGTCAACGAGTTGATGGGGCAGGAAGAGGAGCGAGAGTGCTAACGCTAAGGGAAGAATGAGGATAAAACATAAATGGAGGACCACGAGGAAGGACTTACAGTAGAATGAGGTATGGGCTGGAGGGACCACTGCCGAACCTAGGGTGGAGCACAGTGTCCCGAGACGCCCGGCCGGAGGGGGCAAAGGAAATGAAAGTGAAGCAAGGAGGGAAGAAGGCAGTGAGCCAGCAGCAGAGGCAAAAAACAGAACAAACTGAGGAATGGAGGACCTGGGTGGACATATGAGTACAGCCCGCTGCAATGAGAAACGAATCCTGGAACAGTCCAGGAGGAGTGGCCTTCTAAGGCCTGATGGGGGAGTGACGTTGTTGCTCCACCCATTGAACCTCAGGATTAAGGCCTTCCCATTGTTCCAGACTGTGAACCTTGTCAGTTGGCTGGAGGCTCGGTGGCAGGATGGTGGCTGAGGGAGGTTTTAGGGGGTGGAGCTTGCAGGCTTTGTAAGCCCATGCTGACCTGAGCATTGCCATCCATCTTCAGCCCAATGAGAGTTCTGCTTAGCCAGGCAGAAACAGACCAACAATCAAGGCTGCAATGACCATTCTGCCATTTATCTATAGTTGATTTGGACTGTGAACACTGTCAGCTGCTGGAGGCTCAGTGGTGTGCCAGCAGCTGATGGAGGTTTCAGGGGGTGGGGCTTATGAGCTTCATAAGCTTGTGCTGCCCTGCAGCACAAGTGCGCAGAGGTGAATGCAAATGGCCTTTTCCTGGGTGGTAGTGTTGTACTTGGTTAGGTAGGTAAAACATCAGTCTCTGGGCCAGCTCACCAGTGCAGCAGTTGGGCAACTGACTGAAACACTGGTGATCTGGGTTTGGGAGCAGACTCTGGAAGCTGGAGATCTGACTGGGGGAAGGAGGATGAGTGTTTAAGAGACTGCTCTCCTCCTCCAGTGGGGGAGGGTTACAGTGCTTGGTGCATGCCTGGCCCCTAGTGGTATGCTGGGGAAAGGATCATCAGAGCCCACCGAGGTATGGATGGAGGGGTGGGCAGACAGTCTGCCTGTTGGTCGATGGCTTGGCGTCATTGCACGCCATGTCCCTCTTGGCAGAGACTTACTAAAAGAAAATCCCCCCGTGCCTCAGGACCACCTGGCTTGGACACTGACACCATACATAGCCGCTGCTGGGGTACCCTGGGCATTACCATCCCCTGGGATGGCTCTGCCACAATGGGATAAGCTCATGGGGGTGGAAGTCCCATGATGGAGTGTGTTCAGGGGCTAGCCAGGGGTGAGGCATCTGCCAGGGAGCCAGAAACAAATTGGAAAAAAATAATCAGTCTCTGAATTTGTAAGGTGTAGATTTTTAATGGATCATAGAACATTTTGTTTAGTTATGAGTGTAGTTCTGGCTCTTGAAGTTTCAATAACGGTTGCATTATTAAATGTGAGGGTCAATGAGAACAGGAGTCAGTTCATATGGAGGAAAGAGACTAATGTAAATGAAATGTTATATAGGAAATGTTTTCAAGTGTATGATTACATAAAGGAGTTAATAGATATGCCAGTTACTGAATCTTTTACACCCTCGGGTCTCTCATCTTGGACTTCTTTAGTGAAACCTGAAGTAAAGGTATGACTTGGATAGCAACTGGCATTAAGACCTGCAGGTGGGACTGTAAATCAACTTTATTTATACATTGTATTGGTTTTATCAGGGGATATAGAAGCAAACATGGACCACAATGCCCTAATCAACACCATGATTTCAGATTTGGTGATGGGGAAAAGAGTACAAGGATTAAAAATTGGGCACTTAAATGTAAGGAGCATTCTTGCACATTTTGATAAGCTTAAAACCTGGGTAGAATTAGAGAAGTTTGATGTTGTGGGTATGAGTGAAATGTGGTTGAAAAACAATGTTCCACTTGTACAGATTTGGCTTAGACAAGACGGAATAGGCAACAAGGGGTACTGTTTTATATAAACAATTTATTAGTCCAGGAAGTTGGAAAAAAGCCTATATAGATCAAACTGATTTTTATAACTATAAAAATACTCTTTTGAGACTTGAAGGGCTTACGTTTATTTTTAACACAGAAGGGAGCAGGTACTGCTGGATGCCTTCCAGGACAGCTTCCTGCTGCAAATGGTCAGTGAACCAACCAGGTTAGGAAATACCCTTGACCTTGTGCTGGCAAATGGGGACTTTGTGAGAGAACTTACAGTGGAGGAACCGCTGTCAGGGAGTGACCACCACTCAGTATGGCTCACGTTGGATATTGGCAAGGAAGGAGTGGAATCAGGCACAAGAGTGCTGGACTTCAGGAGGGCCGACTTTGGGAGGATGGGGGAAGTGGCAAAAGGGTAACTGGCCACAATTCAATCTAGTATGAACACTAACCAGAGGTGGGAGCTCATAAAGCTGGGGATAGTGGAGGCAACCAAAACCTGCTGCAAGGCCCAGAGCAAGAAGGCTAGGGCTAAGAAACCGAGCTGATTGAGCAAGGAGGTCATGGAAAAGGTAAGGAGAAAAAGAGCTGCCTTTAGGAAGTACAAGAAAACAGGGAGGGGGAGGACAGGGAGGAGTACTTGACAGAATCGAAGGAGGTAACAAGGGCAGTTAGGGGAGCCAAAGCATCTACGGAACTCAGGCTGGCACAAGGAATTAAGAAGGGAGAGGAGGACTTCTTTAGGTACATCAGGGAGAAAAGGAGCTGTAAGGACCATATAATAAGGATTAGGAAGGAGGGGGGTTGGGTGGAAGCAGGGTGCGATAAGGCAGAAGCACTAAATGAGTACTTCTGCTCAGTATTTACTAAAGAGAAGAGGGTGACACCCAGGTGGGAGAAATGGCAGAAACAGGGAGGAAGGGGTGACAGATGGGGAAATCATGGAGAGCAGAGTTCAGGAGGTTTGAAGGCACTGAGGGTGGACAAGGCCAGGCCCAGATGGCATCCACCCAGGTACTGAAGGAGCTGGCAGAGGTCCTTGCAGGACCTCTGGCAGACCTATTTAATGCCTCACTACATTTGGGGTGTGTACCTCAGGACTGGAGGATGGCTCATGTGGTGCCCCTCCACAAGAGTGGCCCCAAGGATGAACCGGGAAACTACAGACCAGTAAGCCTCACATCCAACGTGGGTAAGCTAATGGAGACTATCCTGAAGGAGAGGCTGGTGGCCCTCCTAGAGGCCAAAGGACTACAGGACAGCAGACAGCATGGCTTCATATGGGGCAGATCCTGACAAACCAACCTGGTGGAGTTCTATGACTGGGTAACTAGGCAACTGGACAGGGACCATGCAGTGGATGTCTTGTATCTGGTCTTCAGTAAGGCATTCAACTCGGTGCCGCATGGAAGGCTGGGAAGTAAGTTAGTAGGCACAGGGGCGGGTGCAAAGCTGGTGAGATGGGTAGGAAACTGGCTTCAGGGAAGGCAACAGAGGGTGGTGGTGGGTGGGGAGCTCTCACACCCAAGGGTAGTGACGAGTGGTGTTCCACAGGGCTCGGTGTTGGGACCAGTGTTTGGGATATTCATTGCAGACATATCATGGGACATCAAGAACAAGATCAGTCTGTTTGCTGATGATACCAAGGTAGGAGTGGTGGTGGATGACCTAGGGGGATGGCAGGGGTTGCAGGATGATCTGGCAAAGCTTGAAACCTGGTCAGACACCTGGCAACTGGGGTTTAATGCCAAAAAGTGCAAGGTGCTGCATTTTGGGATGAAGAACCCAAGGAGGAGTTACCAGCTGGGGAGTGCAGCTGCCCGAAGAGGAGGAGAAGGATCTGGGGGTGCTTATTACAGGGTCAATGGACAACCTCGGCACAATGTAGGGAAGGCAGCTGCAAGGCCCAACAAAATGCTGGGTCGTGTGCAAGGGTATATCCTCGGGAGGAGGAGGTGATGCTACCACGTATAGGTCTGGTGGTTAGACCGCACCGAGTACTGCATGCAGTACTGGCGCTCAGATCTGAAGAGGACATTAGGTTACTGGAGGGGGTGCAGCACAGGGTAACAAAGATGATCAAGGGGCTGGGGGACTTATCATATGAGAGGAGGTTGAGGGAGCTGAACATGTACTCACTGGAGGACAGGAGGGACAGGGGGGACATGAATACATGAAAGGAATAAACAAGACAGGTACAGAGGGGCTGTTCAAAGTAAGGGAGGAGAGGGACACCAGGGGCCATGATATGAGACTGGAGGGAGGAAGGTTCAGGAGGGAGAAGAGGAGACACTTTTCTACAGAGAGGGTGGTGGCTGGGTGGAATGCGTTACCTGCAGAAGTGGTATCCAGTAGAAAAGTGGACTGCTTCAAAAGGGGATGGGACAGGACAAGGGGGAAGGTTAATGAAGGGGAAGTGTGGAAGGGAAAGGCAGCTGCAGAATAAGGGGTGCTAGCTGCACATTCGAGCAGACTTGATAGACCTCTAGGCCTTTATCTGCTGGCAAATTTCGTATGTTCGTAAAACACGTTTTTATAGTCCACCTAAATGCAGCAATGAGAATTTGCAGGTCTTTGAGCACTGGGCCACCTGTCATAATAGCAGGAGGAAGCAGATAACTGACAAGATAGGAAACAGATTGGGGTAGGAAGAATGATGCCGCTTTAACTTTCTTAGTTGATTGCACCTCCCATGCATTTTAATTACAAAACTAGAAATCATTCCATTATTGGTTGGCTGATAAATCGTCCACAAGATATATAAGTTCAGAAAAATTTATTGGATTCCATCTCAGATCATTGTCCAATATTTTGTTTTAGGAACTTCAGAGAAGGTACCCAACCTAGGTTTATTACCCAAAAGAAATCTAGGTTGAAGATGGAAGGGGTCCTCTGATGTGAACTTGACCAAGCTGGAACAATCTGGGACAGATATCCACCTGTAGAAAATGCTAAATTAACCAAAATACTACTGCAGGCTTTTGAGGCAAACACGCCAACAATAAAACGTGTTAAAAGGTAAATATTCACCTTGGTTAAATAAGGATCTCTGCAGAGGCGGATGAGAGAGAAATTTTGGCAACAGTATGTTCTAATGATGTAAGTGCTAACTCATAAGCAATTCAGGAATAGGATAATAGAACTGACAATCTTATTGACAGCAGCTATTGAAACATAACACCCCAAAATGTTGGACTTCATTTAAAAGTTTATGTATTCTCAGACCTGGCATAGACTGTTCAGAGGCTGGGAACAGGATTATTCAGAATCAGAAATATATTGCCGATACATTTAATGAATTCTTTATAGATCACACAAGGGTAGTCTTAGCACCGTGGTAAACAAGAGTTTGAATTTACAAAGTATGAGGAAGGGCCAAGAAGGAACCTGCATTTTAGTTTTGAGGAAACTGAATTAAAGAAACTGTTGGAACGTTTAGAATGTCTTGATGAGGGAAAGGGGTGTGATTCAGAGCACCTTTATCCTGAATTGTTAAAGGTGACAGCTAATGTTATTTGTGAGCCTGTGACATCTCTCTTTACTTTTCTTGAAGACTGGCATTGTCCCCTCTCTTTGTAATGTGGCAACTACAGTTCCACTTTTTAAGGCAGGGAATAGTTCAAACATAGCAAATTATAGGCCCATCTCTTTGCTGCCAGTTTTAGGCAGATTGCTGGGAGAGAGTATTTTTTATCAGTTAATGTGTTACGTTGATAGAATTTGGAATGAACAGCAGCACAGATTTAGAAATGGGTGTGCTATGGCCTTGGTTGGGTTGGCAAGCACTGTTCTCAATGCCTGGGAGGCAGGGTTACTAACAGATGCAGTGTTCACCAACCTGACCAGGGCCTCAGATACGATGGATCATAAACAGCTATTAGTAAAACGTGAGGGTGCTGGTATACAAGGTAAGGACTAGGGATGTAATGGTATACTAGTATCAAGGTATATCGTGGATGAACAGTGTATATGGATACAGCCTCAATATTTACAAACCACGATTATCATCGTACATGGTATAGCGACACTAAACAGTTCAGAAAATCCTGTCTTCCATGTTAGCACAGTCTTTTCACACCTCTCGTAGTAGTGCACAGTCTATAGGCTGCGTTTTGGAGAAAAATAGCTGACAGGCAGCAAAGTACGTCAATCCAACTGCCACACATCAGAAGACGGCATGCACAATTGTGGTCTTTCTTCCGTGATCAGCCAAAACTCTTTTCCCTGCCTGCTGGACATGTGGAAGGCTTGCTCGCTGCCTTGTCATCGCACTGACAGACCAGAGTTGTGACTTAAGAGATTCACAGAATCTTGCTTGCAGGACTGGCCTTAGGGTATACAGTGCCCCTAGGCAAACTTGCAAATAGCACCCCCAAAGATTTTTAATCACCCCCAACCAAAATCATCCAGCAGCCCCACAACCTCCCCTCCATCTCCAGCTCTGCTGTCTGGCACTAGGTCTTAAGCCTCTCTCCAGACTGCCTGCATGGGTAGAAGTTACTAGATTACAATTCACTGCTGTTCTTTGAGTTATTCCAGGTGTTACAGCCAACTTTTCTCTTGCCCAGTCACCCTGGCTCTTCTAATGCAATATATGGTTCTGTATTTTATTAGTACACTTGCTGGCCACTGTAAAAATTAAGTGGACCAGAAGCACTGTAAGGACTCCAGCTGAGTATCCAAGTGCAGTGTGAATCCCTAGTCAAATTAGTAAACCAACTACAATGCAACCTCAATTGTCTTAACTGCTGGGGTGACGCCAGATCAGTTCAGAAGATCAGGGTTACTATAAATGTTTGCACATTACTGAACTAGGTAGGCAGTGGTACTTAAAGTGACAGTTTAAGAACAGTTTTTATCCCTTTTCCCAGTCAGCTGATTATTAGTCTAAACACCGTCCCACTACATGACACCTGAACTGCAGCGGATGCTTAAAACTTTTAAACGTTGATCTTTAGCTACAGCAATCTATCTTCCCTACATTCACTGATCCTCACTGAATACTGTACCAGCAAACAAAAGCCCAACCAAATGGCACAAAGTCTCCTTACAGTAAATAAATGCTAGATCATTGTAGCATGCGTTTCATGAAGAAAAAAACATGCAACTCCTGGTATCAGCAAATATGGTCCCCACATTCAGTTGTACTATATTCAAACACCCTCCAACATAACAGCAGAAACACTATTTCCATAACCCCCAATCTACATGCCAAATTGAAAGCCAGACCACGACACCAAAAACTCCTGGTGAAAACATTTAAAGTCTGATCTAGGTATCGTAATCAAAATTTCTACCAGTGTTAGTTGTAAAACTTCCCTTTTAATCATGCTGACAAAACCAAAGATCTCCATTCTAAAAAACTAGTAAAAAGCCATGCTGTGCCAAGTCAGCATGTCACTGAGGGCTCTGCTGAGCAAGCCGACCCCAACTTACATCCAGAGACAGGTACGTCACCACACCATTCGATCATTGGGATACTCCCCTCCACTTAGTCACACCACAATCATAATTAACTTCATTCTGCTTACCTCTTACTACAAATACTTTTGCTCAGTGTTCACAGAACAAGGGAAAGGGGAGGGACCAGGAAAAGGCAGAGAGCTTTGAGGGGAGGGACGTGGACACCAGTCCCTTTTCTAAGGAGGTGGTCAGGAATTGGAAAACACTAACCTGAGGGTGAACAAAGTCATGGGGATAGATGGGGTGCATCCAAGAGTGCTGAAGGAACTCTGTGGTACTGGCTGCACCCCTGGCAGACTTGTTTTAACAGTTCACTGGAGACCAGCATGGTCTTGGGAGGACTGGAGAAGAACAGACTTCACAAAAGTGGTAGCAGAGAGGAGGTGGGCAATTATAGGCCCATCAGCCTGACTTCTATGTAAGGGAAATTAATGGAAACACCATCAAAGGAAAGCGATTGTAAAATACTTGTAATCCAGACTGCAGGACCCTAGGCAGCATTGCTTCACAGAGGAAGATCATGGCAAACAAACTGGATAGATTTTTTTGACTGGGTAACCAAGGTGTTGGATCAGGGAGGGGCATTGGACATAGCCTACCTAGACATCAGCAAGGCCTTCGACACAGTTCCACATAGGAGGCTGGTAAACAAATTAAGTAGCATGGGGGTGAGTAATAAGGTGGTAACCTGGATAAGAAACTAGTTAGGCAATAGGAGACAGGATGGTGGTAAATGGAGTTCACTTTGAGGAGAGAAAACTGACCAGCAGGGTACATCAGAGTTCAATACTGGTTCCAGTCCTCTTTATTGTTTTCATTACATAGGAGCTGGAATGGAAGGTCTGCCTCTCTGTGGATGACATCAAGATCTGTAGCAAAGTGGACACTTGTGGTGCAAAGGATGGTAAGAGATTTAAAACCACTGGAGGAGTGGTCAAAGGTTTTGCAACCAAGTTTTAATGCAAAAAAGCACAAAATACACTTGGGCCACATGGGCCATAGACACCCGGCTGTGGAGTACAAAATGGGAGGAGTGATACCTGCAATGACCAAGAAGGGAAGGGACCTAGAGGTAATTATATCATATGACCTAGAATTGACCACACAATGTGACAAGGTAGCCTGGAGTTAGTGGGCTGCTTGGGTGTATAGCTAGTGGTATCACCAGCAGAAAGAGGGATGTGGTATTGTCCCTCTGTAGGTAATTAGTAAGACCCAACCCAAGTACTGTGTCCAGTTTGAGACCACATTTCAGGAAAGACCTAGACAGAGTAGAGGCAGTCCAGAGGAGGGCTACCAAGACAGTGCAGGGCCTGCATCAAAAGCCCTATGGGGAAAGGCAAAAGGAGCTCAATATGTATATTTTGAAGGGAGGGGGACATGGGAGACCTTTAAAATGCCTCCTGGGGTGAATAAGGTTAAGGTAGAAAGTATTTCAGAGAAAAGGGTGCTCTACAACAAGGGGTCATTATACGAAGCTGGAGGGGGATAGATTCAGGAGAGACGTGAGGAAATGTCTTCACAGAAAGGGTGGTGGATTCCTGGAACAGCCTTCTAGCAGAGGTACTGGGGCGAAAACAGTAATGGGATTCAAAAAAGCCTGGTACAGATGCAAGGGAGTCATAATGGAAAGGAAGGGTGTGGAAGAGACAGTGCTGTAGACCAGGGAGGGTCTGCAGCAAAAGCAATCACAATGAAAATGGGCAGATTGACTTGGCCAAGTGGCCATTATCTGTCATCAGTATCTCTGTTTCTGCTACTAACTTCCTTCTTGTGGCCATCTGATATGGACTCCTGAGCCCCGGTTCTCTTCAGGACCCCAGCCTGAATCTCCTGTCCTCATGACATGCTAGTCTTGGATGGTCGGCCATCACGTTGTGCCTGGGCTGGTGGCAAGAAGGCCTAGCTGCTGCTGCAGACACATGCAGTGCTGCCACCGATGAGAGGGCCCACCACATTGGCCACCCTAAGTGCTGGTTCAGTTCCATGTCCTCCAGGCACAGGCAGCACTTGGGCTGGTCTATCTGGCCCAGTACACCGCTGTGGATTTTAATTTTTTCCAAATTCAAAGTTGGGGCAGGGGACAGCTGTCAGCCACTAGTTGGACTAAACAGTCAGATACCACCACCTTTCTCTGTGCATCAGACTTGTCCTGACATGCTCAAGTACTGTGTGGTGTGTTGATGGGAGAGTGCTGATGGTCGTGGGCCAAAACCAAACCGCTTGACTTCTCATGGGCGCTTTTACTGCCTTGGGGGGGGGGAACACCAGAGATGCAATACCATGATGAGTTAACAGTTTATTGATCAGTTATACAGCCATTACAATATCAATTGACATCATAATAAAGTTTAAAAAAATAAAAACACTCCATACAATAAATATTTCTCAAAGTGGTCAATAAAATATACAATCTAAAATAGACAAATACATATCCATACAAGTCTTATATATTCCTTTCCAAATTCATCAAAATGGGACTAATCCATCCTATGTGTCTGCACTTCACCTTTAATCTTTGTCTAGTTTTAGTAACTGCCAAAAAGTACTTTGCTAATCTCTGCAAAGTCCATTGATCAGCTGTATGCATTAGTATTGATGTTAGAAAACATTCCTCTATATTATAGCCGGTGTTTATAAAAGCACCCAGCCAATATTTCCTTTCTATAGCATACCATGGGCAAACCCAAAGGGCATGAGTCAAATTCTCCTTATCACCTACTGAACAATCACATTTATCTGAAAAAAACTTTACTTGTCATGTCGTACCTTTAAAACATTACTTTCAAAACACTCAAATTTATAAGCAATAAAAATATTGCGTAATATTGGACCCTCCAAAATTTTTAGGTACTGCTTGAAGCCAAAATCCCGATTATTTTCCGCACACCAAATGGAGTAATGTGATTTTTTTAATGGTTTCTAGGTCTACATTGTCCCAATAATTTATTTTCTTTGAAATATATTTCCTATATTCTTTATGTAATCCAATACCATTAAAGATATCAGTAGGAAAAGGTATCAGCTTATATTTCACCATTAATTCATTAAGCAATGTAATCCATAGATTTTTCTTAAGACCAAATTCAAACCAAAATTCCTTTTCCTTCAAGTAAGACTTAGCAAGGCAGGAGTCTGGTAAATTAATTAATCACAACCAAAAGTTTACCTTCTGGGCATCTATCAACGCAGAGATATTATTTAATCCTGTTTCTGCTCCAATATAGGCAGTAGGACATGAATGTCAGAGTCTAAAAATATTCCTTAACATTTTGAAGAGAGGGCTAAGATATTAACATTACTCAGTTCCCTTATTTCAGACCCATACAATAATTGGGAATCGAATTTGACTTTTATTACATCTATAAGCCCTTTGACAGAGTTTCTTCCATATGTATAATTAAATCTTAACAGTCCCCCAATAGTTTTAATAAGTTTTTCTTGTAACATGATAATATGTGCCTTCCATAGACAATTAGCTGTTACCCTTATACCCAGATAAGTGTATGCTGAAACAACTTCAACCAATTAATTCCCCATTCTCCACTGTCCTTTAGGATTCTTACTACCAATTGTTTTTGTTTTATTAAAATTCACTGTAAGATTCAGTTTCAAGTGGTTATTAAGTTGGTCCATTTTCTTTTGCAATCCACTTTTAGATAAGGAAAAAAAGCACAATATCATCAGCGTATGCCAATGTCAGACAAGTGACTATGAATTTTAGGGGAATCTAATTGTAGCTCTACCATGTCCCTCAGTAATTTATCTAAGTATAATGAGAATAACATGGGGGCCAAAATGCACCTCTGGCGAACCCCTTTGTGTTTGTTAAATAGAGAAGAGAGCTCAACACTATTCCCAAATCTAATTTGGGCCCATGTATCAGAATAAAGGGAGGAAATTACTGTTACCAAATTTCTGTCAATTCCCCTTTCTAGTAGTTGTGTCCAAAGAAGGTTTCTTGACAATGAGTCAAAAGCTGATGAATAATCGACTATAAACAATGTATATAACTTTTGTTTATGGACAAATACATGCTTTTCTACAAGATGTCTTAATACAAAGATATTATCTAGTGTGGAATATTGTGATCTGAATCCGACCTGGAGATACGATAGTCTCCCCCCCCCCCCATGTAATTGACTTGTTCTTTTAGTCGTTCCAGAGGGATTTTTGAAAAAAAAGTTTACAATTTATATCCAGCAGGCTTTTTGGCCTGTACATCACAGGGTCCATACGGCTTCCTTTCTTATGAACTGGAATAATTATTGAACCATGCCATGTACTTGGAATTTTATTTAAGGCAATAGCTTTGTTGTAGAACACTGTTAAAACCCTACACCGTATCCCAGTTTCGCATTGATAAACTTCAGCAGGTATCCCATCTGGCCCTGGGGCTTTGTTCTTTTTTACAGTATTAATAGCCATATATACTTCCTCAATGAAATGTTTAAAGGTGTTCATATCAACCTTCAATAACATATTTGAGTCTAATATTTGGGTCAAAACATTTCCCTAAAGAAGTTCACCCAAACACTTTCTGGGATATAGGTATCTATAGATTTATAATTATGCCCCAAAACCTTTTGTGTTCTTTGTTGTTATAGTTTCCAACAGGCTTGCCCATTGTTTTATATGATAGGCTGCTTTTTTCTCCTTAATTCTTAATGTATATTAATTTCTTTTGTACTTTAATTCAGATATATCCTTATTTTTTCCTTTTCTTAACTGCCTTAATAGATTATTCCTGCTTTAAGCATTTTACATTCTCTATCAAACCAGTCATTATCTCATGGTAGTAATTTGAATCTTATTCCAAAAGTTAATATCCACCTGACCAGATTGCAAGATCTATTCTCAAAGCTCCTCTTGTTGAGAAATAAGTAAAGTCTCCCTCTTGATCTACTTGCACTGTCCCATTTAAAAGAAACATATTAATCAAAATTTCCATTAATATTTTCCCTTAACAATTGAATGTACTAACTTTTGTTTTCCTTTTTGGCAAAGTCTCTAAGACACCCTTTGCACAATGTAACTCACTGTCAGATAAACCATCAAAATTACCCACATGTGCATTAAAATCTCCTTGCAATAAAATGTCAGTTCTTGGATATGCGACACTTAGCTCATACATGAGCAATCTTAGATTATCCCACACTTGATGTTAATAGAATTTAAAATTTCTCGGGGGAATATAACAATTAATATAAATTCCACTGCTGCAAAACCCAAAAGGAGTACTAAATAATTATCACTTTTTCCAATAATTTGAACTCTTGTCACAGACCCCTATTTTAACAAAAACAGCGAGCCCTCCTGAATATCTCCCAGAGTTACAAATCTTCCTTTTGGCATGGTAGCATTCATAACCATTAAAAAAAAATCTAAATAATGCCAAGTTTCTTGCACACAGAGAACATCACAGTTTTCCAGAAAATTAGTTAATTCTTTATCGTGACAAACTTTGTTCCATGAGCAATGTTCCAGGAGATAATTTGTATACTACCCTTATTTGACTGTTGTCAGTTTGTTCTAAGGGCTTTGCTTGTCAATTATTATAACCCACAATTGCCTTAAATCTATTTTCAACAGAGATAGCAAATTGCTCATCAATAATTGAGGGAGACTGACACTGTAACAGCCTCTAAAATTTGTGAATCAAAGATATTTAATCCAAGACTATCCAATATAGCACTTTTCTCCACAATTAAGTCAGCTAAAGCTAGATTGTTAACTTGGATGCCTACCCGACTTGTATATTCTGATCTTCTTGCTAGTATTTCATTAGCATACCTAAATGGAATATGAAGAACAGTTTCCAGCAAACCTTGGATGGTGTTTGTTAGAACATCATCCTCATTTTCCAGCATTTGTAACCCAAACATGCTAATAAGCATTTTCTCCTTATTGATGTATTTTTGGACAACCACCTGTTAAACAGATGTCTATTAGGAAATGTTATTAATTTTCCATTTGGAATGGGTAAACAATTTGGCCAAACATAATTTACTAATCTTGGAGAACAAAAGGGGACATCAATCATAGTAGCAGCTCCCACCAAGATGTTCCTAATTTCCACAGTTTCTCCCACGTCCAAGTCAAAAGCCAACTCCTGCTTCAGCTTTTCTGCGAGGGCTGTACTAATATCACTGACATTTTCACCCAGTCAATTGGTCCAAGGAACCGTAAAATTGACAAAGGAGTTTGATCATATTCCACTCGTGTCTTATGCACATCTCAATGTTTCCTTCCCCCTTATAGTTCTTATGTGCACTCTGCCTGTTATCCCTTTTCAATCCTACTATTTTATCATTTGATTTAGCCGTACTTGCAATGTTCATTTTATCTTTAGGATGAAATGTGAGTCTATCCTTACTATATAATAATTTTCCCTCTCTTTGGATAGTCTCATTAGGTATTGTCACATGTAATTCTGTTTGTTGTGTAATTAAATTATTTCTGTACTAGGGCTATAATTTTCTAGCCCAAGAGAATCTTCATGGTCCTGCAAGATGACCTGCATTTCTTTATTGCATATCTGTTTGGTGCCATTCCCCCCAATATTTCTCCTTGTTCTTATTCCTTTTTATACTTTGTCTGCATACCTGCTCCTTCTGTGCTTTCTGTTTTACTTGTTTTTCTTTTTTCCATTTGTTTTTCCCTTATTCTGCTTTACTATGGGGTTGTCTTCAATACTACTTTCTGGAATACAAATACTACTAAAATTTGGTCTACATGCCACATCATTCATTTTATCCAAGTTTAATAGCAATACTTTTATTTTCCACAGATGGCACCCTTCGTAAAATCTCATCTAGTTTGACTTTATTTGATGCCACTTCTGCCCTTAATGACTCCAACAGATCTTTGTTATCAGTTCTACAATCATATTTGCATGATGTTGATTTTTTTATGTTTTAATCACATCCTCCCTTAGGCCCTGTACACATTAGAGCTGAAGATTTGCACCGGTTTAAAAAAATGTTTTAAAAACCTTTTTAAATTCACCACAGCAGCCCATCCAGATCAGTCTTCAACTGAGTTTTAACTCAGTTATAGCACAGTCGACTCCTGTCTGCATCTGCCTCCAGTAACGTTTTTAAAATGGGTTCTCCACAACCCTTAACACGATTCCTGGAGGAGCAATATGCAGACACCCATCCACACTACAGGGCAACATGCTCTCTCTCATAAAACAGTTTTTAAAAACGGACTTGAGACTAGCTCGCAGCAAGGTTTTAGTACGGTTTCCTAACACGCTTTGAAACCATGCTTAAATGCAGACAGGTGCCATGTTTGTGCTAGTTAAAATGTTTTAAGCACCTTAAAACATTTCAACTAGCCTGATGTGTACAGGGCCTTAGACAAGTAGGCCAGCTAGGGCTAAATCAACCATTTTCTAGAGTACCTGTATATTGTGGGTTTAGTGACCTATCCAAAGTTCCATTGCAATTTTTACATTTTTGTATCAGAGACATTCTACTTTCAGTGTTTTAGACCATTTATTGTTGCCTGCAAATCATGAATCACATTATTTAGTGTGTGTGTTTTTTTTTTTTTTAATAAACACTGAATTATCTAAATTTTCTGAATTTGACTCAAGGTACTCCAAGTCCCATATATGAGGAGATTTCTTCAAATCTGTATCATTAAATGCCCTAGCACTTTTATCAGGCAACAATTATATCAAATGAGTCTCTTCTCTCTCCCCCCCCATTAGGTAACAGGCATCTGCCTTAGCCAGCTGTGATGTTACCACTTCTTGTTGTGGTCCAACGTTCTTGAATGTCATTGTGGTAGATGTATTACTGCCAGTCATTATAGTTACAGCAATTGCATACATATGATCTGTAATTTTAGTTTGCTTTGTATTACTATTACCCTTTCTACCCGGCAGTTTGTCATACAATGGCGACAGATCTGGATCAGTACATCTTTGCAATCTAGTATTGACCATTTTCCCCCCACGAAAAACGGCAACTATAGAAAAATCTAAGACTAGCAAATATATTTTAGCAGTAGATATTCACAAAAATTTTAAAGGTCCATAATATATTCAAAAGGTCCAAAATATGTCAATGTTAACTTAGTTTAATCAAAACAATTTATTCAACCACTTAATCAGCGTCAAAACACCACAAGAACTGTTCATGGGCCTCTGCCTCTCTTTCTTTAAGTCAGGCTTCACAAATTTCCCCACAATTATTCTTGGTCTTAGTCTACCTTAATCCTCTCAATTGCTTAAATACTCACAGGTTAACAGTCTTCCTTCTAATTACTTCAAGTGGTTTAGTTGGTTCTGAGGAGTCCAAAATCTATTTTTTTCCTCACATGTAGTAAAGGACTGTGGTAGATATGACACTTGGACAGCTGGTTCTGATTGCTCTAGGATTTTTGTAATATAAAAATGTGTTAGAGTGTCTCATGAGACATCCAGTGCTTCTGGGATGCGCATGCCCCGCCCCCCCAAGGTTTCAGTTCAAAGGACAGGATGTGTTAAACAGATCTCTAATGTGATTATCTTCCAAGAACTCACATTTTATAGCGCCTGGTTTAGGATCTTTATTGCTTGAAGCCAGGAACTAAAATATCAATTTTATGACATCCTCAGGAAGGGCAGTTAATTTCAACTGGTGCTGAAAAACTATGTTACAGCTAGGTAAGAAAACTGCAGAGTTGTAAAAAGTTCTGATGTCTTTGAAAAAGCAGGAAAACACACTAGATCAAAGGGTCATATGGAGAAACATGTTTTTGCTGATGTCACCTTATGTAATATAACCCCCCCCCCGGAGTGATGGGACACCCTGTGTGTATTAAGTTTTATATTTTACAAGGAGGAGCTAGGTAACATTATGGAAGGTGCAGGCTTAGAGACAGTTTAACTGTATTCTGTATTTCCACTTAGACATTCCTGTTTGTATTCTTGAAACATCAGCTAACTAAAGCACTGCAAGAAGGTATACATTAGATCAGGGGTTCTCAAATGGGGAGGCGTGGAGATGTGATTCCGATTTACATTCTACTGACGCTGTACTCTGTGCACCTCTGATCCCCGATCCCTACCAAGCCCGATTTTGTATCTAGTGCTTGAGGTAGTAGGGGGATTCTAAGCCAGCCAATGACAGTACAAGAGAAGGTCTTCGGCAGACCAATAGGAAGCCCAGCAAATGTGTCCAATAGCAGAGAGGTTGCTGTAGCCAATCGGTATTGCACATTTGCAGCCAATCAGCACCGGCTTCCTCGACCAATGAGCAGCTTCGTAATATGCGATGTCGTCATCAATCCCGGAAATAAAATGCTATGCCATGAGTGCGGTGGAACGGAGACTGCAGTGGGAATTGCTGTTGCATTTTTTTGTTAGAGCCCCTGCAAGTAGCCGTCACCTTCTGACTCCTGAAGCCACCACCTGCCGACTCTGCCTGTCGACTACTGAAGCTGCCACCCTTCCAGCTGCTGAAGTCGCTTCCCTCTGGTTGCCAAAGTCGCCGCCATGGAACGCCAATCACCACAGACTGAAAGCTCCTGAGACTACTCTGGTGACATCGACCATCCTAGCAGAGCCTGTTGCAGACCGGATCCTTCCCCAGACTTCTTCAAGTAACAATGCAGAGCTACTCTGCAATTCAAATTAATTCTGCATTTTGGGAGCTCCAGTGGGGTTTGGTCTGGCCTGACTGGGATTTTTTTTTGGGGGTGGGGCGCTGCGCTGCCTGATGTGCCTCATGCCTCTCATGGGGGAATTCCTCTCATGGTGGTGGGGTGTGATGGCTCAGTTGGGTCTGGTAGCCTGAGCAGGTAGGGGTGTGTGTGTGTCTGTACTGCACTGCCTCGCAGCTGGTCTGATCTGAGTGGGGGTTGGGGGTTACACATGATGCAGTAATTCTGCTGTTTTGGGAGCTCCAGTGGGGTTTGGTCTGGCCTGAGGGAGTTTGGGGGCTGATGCCTCTTATTGGGGGTGATGCCTCTGTTGGGTGGGGTGGATGCCTCAGTTGGTCCTGGTTGAGTGGTTGGTGGGGAGGACTGATGCCTCTCAGCTGGTCTGTTCTCAAGCAGGGATTTGCAGTGGTGGGATTGGGGGAAGTGCCTGTACTGCCTCGCATGGTCCAGCCTGAGTGTGGGTTTGGGGGCGGTTACATAATGCCTCTTGGCTGCTTTGCCCAGGGGTAATGCTGCTGCTAACAGAGCCTGAGCCGGGGATGCATCTCATGGTAGTGGTGATGCTGCCTCAGTGGGGTCTGACAGCTTGAGCAGGCGTTTGATGTGGCGATGGGGGGGGAGAGACTCTGATGCCTCTTAGCTGGTCTGACCTAAGCAGGGATTTGTCGTGGTGGTGGCAGGTGGGGGGGTTGCTTGTAATACCCCACAGCTGGTCTGGCCTGAGCAGATGGTGATGGCGTCACACATGATGCTCTTGACTGCTTTGCCCAGAGGCGTAATGCTGCTGCTAAAAGAGCCTGAGCAGGGGGAAAGGGTGAAACCGTGCTTGGGGGGGGGAATGCAATGATGCCTCTTAGCTGGTTTGCCCAGGACGGTAATGTTAAGCTGCATGATGTCTCTCAGGGTTGTGCCATTTTATTCTTGGTTGGGCTGTTTCAGCAATGGCCCAGAGTCTTTTTTGGGTGGGGGGGGGTCACACAAGATGCCTTTTCATGCTGTGCAATGCAGAAATGGCCCCTATCCTATTTATATGGTTGTTGAATGAGAACTTCTCTTTTAGGGTGGGACACTTTGGAGTGAAGGGCCTGCTCGTGTTGCTTGGGTGCGGGGGACCTTCCCTAGGTCTGTTCAAGGAGTGCTTACATCCTCCACTCACACCTATGGCCCTTTACTGCAAAGCAGCTGCATCTGACTGAACCACCAGTTTATGTGGTGGTGGTATTGAAATGGTGGCATGTGGTTTATACGTGATGCTTTTGTGTGGGGTTCAAATGTTCATTTTTTGTAATTGATGTTGGGATGGGGGTAGCTCGTGTGTTTGGGCAGGAGCTTTGGAATGAATAACCTGATGCTGTTGCTTACTACCCATATAAGTCTAATTTCCAACGTTGGAGCCAACAGAAAAGGAAATTGTGGCAAGTGTAATTTTTCCTGTTCTCCCACTGACACCCAGTTCTCTCTGTGGAAAAGAAACCTACATCTGGCCTGCATGGTGGGCGGGAGTGAAGGACCTGCTGGATGAGTTTTTGGAGTGATTTTCTGAGTGTGTTTTGACTGAAGGACCAGCTAGTGTGGCACCAGCACCACTTGGTAACTACTGAAGCACAGTCCTACCTTAGGAAGGAAGTGCTTTTATTTCTTTTGTCATCCTTGTCTCATTTATAACTGTTGCGGCTGCCACAATATGATTTGGGCCATTACTAGAATAGTGTTGCCCTTGTGCTAAGAGATTTAAGTGTCAGTGTGGCTCAGTTGGTAGCACATCCACCTCTGGACCAGAGGGTCATGGGTTCTGATCCCACACTGGGATTGGACTCGTAATCAAGCGCTGGCACCACTGCAGTATTCAAGGAGTGCTGTGCTGCACTAGTGCGGTCCTTTGGATGAGATGTTAAAATCACGGTCCCTTGGCTTTTACCTGTCCAGGTGGAAGAAAAAGTCATAGAACCCATGGCATTCTTTGCAAAGAATAGGCAGGGGATATTCCCAGTGTGTGGGCCAATATTTCCCTTTTCATAAAACTGATTCATGCAATTGTCAATGACTGCGATTGGGCCTGCATCTGGGGGAGTATATAAGATGTCTCTTGGGGGTGTGGGGTTGAAATGGTGCATGGTTTTTTTTGCTTATTTATTTTATTGATTTGGGCTGGGTGGTGGAATTAGACTTGTGTCCTGCAGATTTAAAATGGTGCTGTTGTGCATATGTGATGCCTCGGTGACTTGTAATGCATGGTTTTAAATGGCACACTTTCTTTTTGCCTTTCTGATGTGGGCTGGGTGTGAATGAGAAGCCAGCATTTTTGGATTTTGTGGGGGGGGGGGCCTTTGAAGCAAAGGGTTGGCTAGCTTTGCTTGGGATTTTACCCACATGAATCTCCCCATTGACAATATTGGAGCCAACAGAAAAGGAAATTATGGTAAGTATGACAGAATTTCTCTTATCCTCCTCCCTTACTCAATGCATTTTGCTAGTTTAAAAAAATACCTGGCGTATGGATCTGGCCTTCAGAATGGTGGGCTTGGACTCTGAGCAAAAGGGTTTGGAGGATACAAAGGACCTGCGCTTAAGTCTGAATGCATAGTACGTTTCTCTGCATGGGTAACACCTTTGACATGAAGGACAGATGAGAGGCAGCAGAGCAGTTTTGAGAAGTAAAATGAAGGGCATCCCTCCTGGCTGGTCACATGCCTGAGTGGTAAGGACAGAGTGCTGTTTTGAGACTGCAGCTTGTGATGCTGGGCCTCTGTGTATATGAATGCCTGTGTTTTTGCAATTCAAGGCAGTCTGGTGTTTCAAAGTGCTGCAAGGTGGTCACTCTGCTGTAGTACTGCCTGAACTTTGTCGGGGGGGGGGTGAGGGAGGATTACAAAGTGCTCATTCTGATCTGATCCTGCCAGAGCGTTGTTGAGGTGGCTGATTACATCTTACAAAGTACTGCTACTGCGTAGGTGCAATCCTGCATCAATTATCCGGTCCTACTGCTGATCTGTTGGGAGGTACATTTACAAGGTGACACAAAAGCAACAATCTTGATCCTGCCAGAGCTGCTACTAGCAGTTGCCTGATTAAAAAGGGATGCGCCTGCCCAATCTTGATATTTCAGATATTGCTTTTTTTATGTCTTCTTTCTTCAAAATGTGCTTTAATTAATAAGTGGTGTTCTTTTTGGCAGTGTGCCTCAGTTGGTGGTACATCCGCCTGTGGACCAGAGGGTTGTGGGTTCTCATCCCACACCAGGATTGGACACGTGCCAAAAACAGTGGCGTCCAAGTGCTGTAAGGGGGGGGGGCGCGCCACACAGTACTACTGGGGTGCCACCTTTCAGATGCGATGTCAAACTGAGCTCTTCTTCTGACCTCCTGCTGGGTGTCAAGGTAAAAGTGAAAGAAATCAATGCACTCTCTGCAAAAGTAGAGTTTAGTTCAGTATTCCCCCTTGTTTACCATAAAATAGGTTCATGCAATTGTCCAGGCTGTGTCTGGTTGATGTGCAATATGTTCATCACTTCCCTACCAGTCTACCATTGCTTGTTCAGTGCTTTGGGATACACTGCGTATGAAAAGTGCTATATTCTGCTTCTTGGTGGGTACTGTGCCTGTAGCAGTTCTGGAGGAACATTTGGGCATGCCCAGGATGGTCTGGCCGCAGACTGGCTTAATTGATGTCAACTTCTCATCAATATGAATTTTTCATTGCATTAAAAGACCAAGAATGGATAGCTTTCCGTTGACTGGAAGGAAGCATGAGGAGATGGAACCTGTTTGGCAGAGAGAACATCAACCAAAACACAAGGCCAAAAGATATGAGGAGGACTATCTGAAACTAGGATTCACCTGGGTCGGGACTAGTGATGCACCACGACCCCAGTGTGTTGTGTGCTGAGGTTCTGGCACAAGACAGTATGCGGCCCTGCAAGCTACGGTGTCATCTGGAAAAACAGCACCCCAGCTTACTTTCAAAACCAGTGGAGTTCTTCAAAAGAAGACTGAGCGAACTGCGAGGGCAGAAAAAAAAAAGTTGTGGAGCACCATGGAACTGTACCTGCAAAAGCTGTTGAAGCATCATATCTTCTCTGAGAATTGCCAAAGCTGGGAAGCCACACAACATTGGAGAAGAGTTGCTAATTCCTGCTGCAAAGGAAATGTGTTCAGTGATGCTTGGAGAGAAAGCAGCTGCACAGCTGGAAGCAATCCTCTTTCAAATGACAGTTTGTTGTCATATTGAGGACATGTCTGCAGCTGTGAAGTGTCAGATCATAGATTCCATTAATCAGAGCCCATTCTCTCTGCAGATAGACAGTCCACTGATACAGCAGATGCTGCACAGCTTCTGGTGTATGCTCGGTATGCCACGGACACAGATCTTCGGGAGGAGTTTCTATTCTGCCATGCACTTCCTACGAGAGCAACTGGGGAAGAGCTGTTTCGCCTGCTGAATGCTTTCATTGAGAATGAAGGTCATTGTGTTGGTATCTGCAGTGATGGAGCTCATGCAATGACAGGAAGACAGTGGGATGGTGACCAGGGTACAAGAAGTGGCTCCCAATGCTGTCTGGAACCACTGCATGATTCACAGGGAAGCTCTGTCAGCCAAGAGGATGCCAGGTGAACAACAAAGTTTTGACTGATGCAGTGAAATCTGTGAACTTCATCAAGGCACATCCAGTGAATTCCAGACAGTTTTCAGTACTGTGTGAAGAGATGGGAGCGAAACACACACAGCTGCTCTTGCACACCGAGGTCCGCTGGTTGTCCTGGGGGAAGTGCTGACCCACCTCTAAGAACTGCATGATGAAGTCCGCATACTTCTTGCAGACTAACTCTCCACTTGTGGAACATTTCCACAATCAACAGTGGCTTGCTTTGCTCGCATACTTGGCAGATATCTTTGACAGACTAAACTCTCTTAATCCGTCACTTCAAGGATGAGATGCCAGTGTTTTCAGTCAGGGACAAGATCAAGGCATTTGGTTCCAAGCTTGAACTTTGGTCCACACGAGTGCAGCAAGGATCAGTTGCCACATTTCCAACCTTTGAGGATTTTCTTCAGGAACATGAACTTTCAGTTGACTGTATCAAAGCAGTAATTACAGAACATTTATGTGGGTTGCAAGGCAAGCTACAAGACTACTTCCCTGAACATTAGCAGAGAGGACAGTGACCAGTGGGTCAGGAATCCCTTCATTTTCAAGCCAAGCTTTGCAGACTCCTTATCGCCAGAAGAATAGGAGAGCCTCATTGACCTGGCCACAGACCAAACTCTGAAGGTCTCTTTTGCCCAACAGCCCCTTGCAAACTTTCGGCTGTCAGTTGGACATGAATTTCCAGCACTGAAAAAAATCAAGCTCTTGCTGTACTTATGCCTTTTGCCTCAACATATCTTTGCAAATCTGGATTTTCAGCGCTGACTGCAATAAAAAAAAAGTATTGGGCCAGTCTTAAAGTTGAAGATGACTTGCGCCTCTACCTTCCAAATGTCAAACCAAGAATATTATAGCTGACTGCACAAAAAAAAAAAAACAGGCTCACAGGCAGGGGCCCCTGGTGTTCTGCAGCAGAATTTTCTGATTTCTGCAGCATGGTTTATTCGTTTCTCTGGCAGAATGCAGTCCTGTCATTGGCTAAATATGTGATGACATCATAATGCTGAGCATAGAGGAGGGGCTTCAGGAAAAATGAGGTGGGAAAGAAAGCCTGACACTATGAAAAAAACAGTACATTTATATGAAAATTCACCAAAAACAATGAATTCTGCGGCCTGATGCAAATTCTGCAACCGCAGAATTCCAGGGGCCTTGCTCACAGGTTGCCCTCTTAACAGACTGTCATTATTTGATTAACAGGCAGCAGAATTTACAATACATTTTACTACACTGTAATTATAAACATTTTTTAACAGTGGGTGTGTGCTTTTGAGTTAATCATTACTGGTATCTGGCAAGGTACAGTGGTAATCGTGCAAAAGGTGACCGGAAGTGAAATTTAGTCTATGTGCAGTGCGCTAATGGTCAATTTGTATGCAATTACCGCCACATGCAAATGTGGTCATGACTCATGAGGAGGCCAGGAAGTCTTCCAAGTCCAGTAGGGGAGGCTCGCCATGGCATGGTCTAAGAACCCTTGCATTAGACAGACAAGTATGGTGGTAGAAGTTTGTATTTTACCTTGTTCTTTTAAGTGATTGTACAGTTTGTGATCCATTCTGTAGTTACACTTTACATATTTTATTCAAGTAAAAGCTCTTATTTTAAAGAGACTGCCTGTGTCTTCCAAGTCCTTGCTTTTTGCCTGTGATGCATAGATGGTTAAAATTGACAACTGTTTATAAGCTTAATGCTATACCAAACTGGGAAAAGGCAAGAATTTATCTAAGGTCTTTCATAGTTTAAGGGTTCATTTTGTATACTTGGTTAGGTGCCTGTAGATGACAGATATCCGTCATTCCCTGAAGAGCAGAATTCTCAGTCTGTACAGTTGGGTATGCTAGCAAGAGGTTCACACTTTGAATCCCTCCAGAACGCGAGACTAAAGGTAATTCAGGCCCACAAAACAGACAGGAGTGTTATCCTGATCACAGTACTGCGCTTGGAGGTTGGCACTGTGGGGGCAGAGGGCCTGACCTGCAGAGTGGGGTTGAGATAGTAGAGACCGGCAGACTGATACAGCATTATGACCAACTTTATTTGGACCCTGAGGAATTGTAAATGGTATTGGCTACCGTAGCATGGTCGTAGGCCAAAACCGAACTGCTAGACTTCCCTTCAGTGTTCTTACTGCTGGGGGAAGGGGATGGACAGAGATGCAACACCATGATGGGTTGTAAATGGTATTAGCTGCTGGATGGAGAAAGGACTGGAAGGGGACAGGATCAGTTGTGTTCCAGGACAGTAGCTGCTGCTTGTTTTTACAGGGTTCTTGTGGATTTTACTTGGTAGAAGGTTATTTCTTTGCTTTCTTACTTCTAAGGGGCTAACAGGGTATTGTTGTGGGGGCTGTTGGAAGTTTGAAAACTGGTTTGGTGGCTGTATGTTTCACTGTGTAACAGGCTGCGCTGGTGGAAGCCTATTTCCTTCTGATTTAAAACCTATTTGGTGGGATTTGCTTGGGCCTGGGTATTTGGCTGCTGGGCTTGGAGGGGAGACAGGGCTGATTCTCGAGGCAGGTGTCTGCCAAACCCACCCTCCCCACCCTCCCCAGACTTCTGCTAATTTATAGGGGAACACCTGCCCTGCAATTGGAGGAAAAGGCTGCAGGTGCAGCTCATGTAGTTTTAGCCGCTGGGGGTTGGATTTAAAGGCCGGGAGAGAGGAGCTTAGGGAGTTCATTTCCCTTATAAGTTTAGTGTGTTGTACTGCACCTAGTAACAGGGTTACTGGTGTACTGTGGGACTATATCTAAGATTAGTGGGTGAACTGATTAGGAAACCTACTTGGAAGGGGATGGAATCACATGGCATTAGGGCCGGCATCTTTGGGAGGGTGGTGGGGTGCACAGGGTGTGAAGCAGCCATGATACTGGATTGGGCTTGGAAGTTTAGTGGTTGCCCAGTGTGCTACTAGCTGGCACAGCTTAGGGAGGAGGTCGCGGGGATTAGGAGACAGCTGGGGGGATGGTTGGGAGAAGGGGGCAGGGGATCTCCCACAGGGTTGCACCAAGCACTGGGGGCAGCGGCATAGGGAAAGGAGTGCAGGAGAATACTCAGGGGTCACATAGGGACCCTGGCAGAGGGGATCCAAAAGGACAACCACCAAGGAAGCAGGCAGGTAACTGTGGACCCTCACAAAGGGGGGGGGACAGAGGGACAACATTCTCAGGGAATTAGGCAGATGGCCAGGGCTGGACAGAAGGAAGCAAGGCGGGGAGGTGGATCAGATCTTGCACTCAATAACCGCTTCATTCTCTTCTGCTCAAGGATTGGGGGTGATGTAGCCATAACAGGGTGGTCAGAGATTGAAGGGAGTGGGACAGGAGGCAGGGGCCAGATAGCAGGAAGAATGGGGGGAACCTGGAATGCAGGAAAATTGGGGAAGCAGTGAATTACAGCAGGAGGGGCAGGGGGAAGAGGGAGGAAAGTGCAAGGAGAAGGACCAGTTGGGAGGAAAGGTAAAGGAGAAGGACCAGAAGTACAAGGAGGATTTAGTAAAAGGAGCAGAGGTTTAGGCCAGGGGAGCACAACAAGCAAGGAGGGACTAAATGGAGACAGGAAGGAAGGGAGGATGAGCCAGGCTAGTTTAGCAGATGGGGGAGAAGGACCAGCTGCGAGCAGTGAGGTGGGGAGCTAGCAAGGTACAGAAGGATACTCAGGAGGAAGAAAGGCATAGGATTGGAGGGGGTGGTCAGGGTAAATAAGGAGGGGGTGGCATGTGGCACACAGATAGGGGGAGGAATAAGGAGCTGGCTGGGTGGAGGGGCCGGTAGAAAGGATGAGGGACATGGAAGGGGGGAAATGGAGGAAAAGGAGCGGTCAGAGTGCTCCTGTTGGGGGATTCCATGATCAGGGGTATCAAATGGGATAGGGAGGGAGAAGCCTGGCCAGTTAGAACAAAATGCTTCCCTGGACTAACCGTGCACAGGGCTAAACACGAGTTATATCAGCTGGCAAATGATTGTGGGGGTTCCCCGGACATACTGTTCCACCTGGGCACAAATGATAGAGGGAAATAGAGAGCTATAGATACAGGCAAAATTCAGGGAGCTTGCCAGGGTCTGTCATGACATAAAATGCACAGTTTCCTTCTCAGAAATCCTGCCGGTGCCACGGGCTAGTGGGGAGCACAAAAGGAAGATTAGGGAGATAAACCAGTGGCTCAGGGAGTGGTGTGAGGCCAGAGGGTATGGGTTGATTGGGGAGACTTGGGAGGATAAGGAGCTGTATGCTAGAGATGACGCTATCTCAATTTGGAGGGGAGGGGAATCCTTAAGTTGAAAATAGAGGGGTTCATTGGTGAAAAGTGGGGTTTAAACTTGAAGGGGGGAAGGATGGGAGAAAAGGCTGTCAAGGGCGTGCCGATAAAGGAGGGACCGTCTCCACCCCCTTGGGGAGCTGAAGGATTGTGGGAAAAGGCCAACTGGTAAAGTGCAGACCAGGGGAAAACAGAATCCCCATGGGAACATGAGCAGGGGAAATGGAAGTATAGGGAAAGGGTGGAAGGTAGTCCTGCTAAATGCCAGGAGCTTGGGAAATAAAATGCCTGAGCTCCAGGTGATGCTAACTGAGGGAGCAGTAGATGTGGCAGCAGTCACTGAGACCTGGGCCACTGCAGGACACGACTGGGACCTGAACCTGGAGGGTTACACTGTTCAGGAAGGACGGAGGAGGGGTAGCAATGATAGTCAAACTGCATTGGCATAGGGGGAGTAGAGGCGGTGGAGGGAACCGTGGAAGCGATTTGGGTCACCTTGATAGGGGGCAAGAGTGAAAATAGGAGTAGTGTATAGACCCCTGCCTGGGCGGAGGAGCTGGAGGACAGTCTGGTGGCAGATGTTGGGAGACACTGCAGACTAGGCAGAGGAACGTGGTGGTGTTGGGGATTAAACATGCCAGGAACAGACTGGGAGACTGACATCCTCTGTGACCAGGGAACAGAGGTTGTTGGATGTCTTTCAAGACGCATTCCTAACTCAGCAGGTGGGGGAACTGACCAGGGGGGTGTGGGTACTGGATGTGGTCCTGGCAGACAGTGACCAGATTAGAGGCCTGGAGATAAGGGACCCATTGGCGGGGAGTGACCATGCCATGGTCTGGTTCTGCCTGGACCTAGGAGGGCTAGAAAGCTGCACAAAGACAGAGGTAACTGACTTCAGGGGAACGGATTTTAAGGAAATGGGAAGGATCCTTAAGGAGCATTTGGATGGGATTGGGTCAGACATGGACGCTGATAGTAGGTGGGAAATCAGGAGAGGGGTGCAGGATGCTACCAGAACCTGTGCAAGAGCAAGACGAAAATGTGGTAGGGCCCGAAAACCCTGCTGGTGGACCAGGGAGGTCCAGGAGGTGGTGCAGGGAAAGAAGGCAGCCTATAAGCAATTCAAGTGCTCAAGGAGTGAAAGGGATTGAGGGGAGTATGAGCTGATGGCTAGAAGGGCCACTAGTGTGGTGAGGGCAGCTAAGGCAAGAAAGGAGCAGAACCTGGCCAGGGAAATCAGGAGAAGAAACAAGGGGTTCTTTAGATACATTGGGGAAAAACGAAGGGTGAAGGGTCAGATTAGCAGGATTAAATCAGGGGCGAGATGGGCACAAGACCCGGGGGAGCAGGCTGAGGTACTAAATGAGTACTTCACCAAGGAAAATGGGGGGGCTGCATCATACATGGGAGAAGATCATATACAGAGGGGGGACCCTTACCGATCGGCAGGTCTGGGGAGAGGGGGAGGCATCACTGGCAGGATGCGGGAGGGCTAAGCAGGGAGAAGAGGTACTGGAAGTGGAAATCAGAGCAGAGAGTGTGAGGGAAGCCCTCAGCTCCCTTAAGATGGAGAAAGCACCGGGGCCAGATAAATGACATCCCAGAGTGCTGAAGGAACTTGAGGATGTCCTGGCGGAGCCTTTTACCATGTCTGAGGACAGGGTGGGTGCCCCAGGACTGGAAGGTGGCACATATAGTGCCTATCCACAAGGGGGGGGGGAGAGAGATCAAGGGAGGTGGCAGAGAACTACAGGCCTGTCAGCCTGACATCGGTGGTGGGCAAGGTGATGGAGGGCATTGTCAAGGAGAGGCTAGGGGGGGACCTGGAAAAGTCAGGGTGCCTGGATAGACAGACTGCATGGATTCGTCTCCAGGAAATCGTGTCAGACAAACCTTGTGGAGTTCTATGACTGGGTGACGAGTGCCTTGGACCTTGGTAGACCAGTGGAAGTCCTCTTTCTAGACTTCAGCAAAGCATCTGACTGTTCCTCACATGGGCCTGTTGGATAAGCTGGGAGACATGGGGGTGGGGAACCAGATGATCAGATGGATAGGCAATTGGCTCCAGGACCAGACCCAGAGGGTCGTAGTTGGCGGGATAGTCTCATCCCCAAAGAGGGTCATTAGTGGGGTCCCACAGGGATCAGTCCTTGGGCCCCTCCTGTTCAACGCCTACGTCTGACATAAAGGACAGGAATCAGGAGTGAGATGAGTCTCTTTGCGGACCACTCAAAACTGGGGGCGGTGGTGGATGGGGAGGGTGGCCCTACAGGGGGACTTGGAGGCTCTGGAAAGATGGTCTAGAAAGTGGAAGCTGAGATTCAATGCAGGGAAATGCAAGGTACTCCACCTGGGGGCCAGAAACCCGGGCCAAGTGTACACCCTGGGAATTACAAGTCTCGATGGCTGAGAGGGACCTGGTGGTGGTGATGGATGTTAAAATGAACAACTCGGAGACTTGTAGGAGGGCAGCAGCCAAGGCCAACAGGATGCTGGGATGCATCGTTAGGGGGATCACCTCCAGAAGGAAGGAAGTGATGCTCCCTCTGTATAACTGCTTGGTGAGGCCACACCTTGAGTAGTGTGTGCAGTTTTGGAGGCCACACAAAGAGGGACATTAAACTTCTGGAGAGGGTCCAGAGGAGGGCAACCAAAATGATTTGGGGCTTGGGGGACAGGACCTATGCGGAGAGGCTCGAAGAGCTAAATATGTACACATTGAAAGACAGAAGGGACTGGGGGGGACATGATAGAGGTCTTCAAGTACATAAAGAGTAAATAGGGGAGGAACAGTCAGGGTGCTTGAAGGAAGGAGGGGGCCACTAGAGGCATGGGTGGAAGCTGGAGGGGAAGATTCAGGGAGAAAGGAGGAGGTGCTACTTCACTGGAGAGGGTGGTGGAGCCATGGAATGCACTGCCTAGGGGCTGGTGGAGGCAGAGACGGTGGAGGGGTTCAAGAGGGGCTGGGACAGGTACAGGGGAAGGGTTCTGGAAGCAAAATCCAATGCAGCAAGAATATCCGGAACTGGGAAGGGAGAAGCCAGAGAAGGCAAGGGGGGGCAGCAAGGTCAGCACCCAGGGTGGGGGCTGACCAATCGAACAGACTCGAAAGACCGTTCGGCCTATTCTGCTGACATTTTAGTATGTTCCAATCCAGGCATGTTTCAGGAATGGAACAGAACCTTCAATACTAGTATCCTCACCTCAAACCCCCCCCCCCGCGCCATACAAATGACTGCACATTTATACAGTTGCATATTCTTAATCTGCTGAGTGCCTGTAAGAAGAACATTTAATTTAAAAACAAAGGTATTTTCAGGAATCTGCACCCCCTACGGATGGGGTGCAGAAGAAGGCCACTTCATTCACCTATCCTTTAGGCCGGCCCTGCTTGTATGCAACTGCTATTTTCTAAACCAAACTGACATCTTGGTGGAGGGGGGGAAAAAAAAAAGTCAATTTGAGTCCTGCAAGTGCTTGCTGCATGATTCTGGCTTTACACCCACCAACTGCTGTGACTGTCCAACCCACAGCATTGTGGTAGACTTCTTTTCTGGTCAAGAGAATGCTAATATTGTATTGTGAAAGACACCATCCTGCGGACAGTGATCCATCACACAGCATGCAGGGGTCCTCAGTTCAACACACTGCTGGTAAGGAAATGCAAGAGTTTATACATTTTCCTTTTGATGTCTAAGGTTTCCCCTAGTAGTCTAATTCCCCCCCCCTCCGATGTCCACTGTGGTCTCTGCCCCCTAGTCCAATCTTGTCAGTACTTTTTATGTCACCACTTCAACCACTCGTCTAGTACTCCCTCATCATTTCACTGGTGTACAGTACCCCACTGCACCAACTGTCCATGGCCACCTCCCCCCCCAGGACCACCCAGGGTCACAGAATTAAGTGAAGATGAGTGACTGACAGCCCTCTCATCACCTCAGCTGGCAATCATGTGACCATTCTACCTCACCCTGTAATCCAATATTTCTCCCTCACCCCATCTTTCCTTAGTAAAATTGAAATGTTTCCCTGGAATCCAGTGGCCCCTCCCTGAATGACAGATAGCCATCCACCCACCTACAGATGACATGAGCCCTTGATAGATTGTTAAAGACTGGAGACCAGCACAGATGACCTCTTACCAATGTAGAGGATGACAGAAGGGCTGTGCGCCTGTTTTTAATTAATCAGATGACCATGGTTGGGGTTTCTGCCCAGCAGGTGGGTGGCTAAAGACCACTGGGGGCACTGAACACCAGGAATACATAAATAATGCGTTGTGGCTCAGGGAAAAAAGGAAAAAAAAATTCAGAATATAGTTAATATGCCATGATGCAAAAACAGACCTGTAAGAATCTGCATCCTTCCTGGTAGAGTACTCTTCTCTCCCCCCCGCCCCATGCACTTCACATCAGTAATAATGTTCAGAGACAGATGAGGTGCAGAAACAAACCTGTGTTGATGTGCAGACTCCTTAGGTCAAATCTCTACTGCATATTGCTGTGTATTTAATGAAGGTGAGAGGAGTCCCTGGGTGGGTGGGTAGGGCTGGTGGCAGACTACACTACTGTGCATTTAAAACCATTTACCTGGTGTCATTTCCTCATATTTCCTCCAACACTGGATTATAATCAAAGTTTGCATTACCTTCCAACGCAAGCAATAAAACAGATGAGGAAAGCATCAAGCAGTGTTTGGTTGCTTTGCATTAGGGTGGCTGGAGAGTGGAATCACTAGGTGTCATCAATTACAACTATAAGAAGGGGAGATAGTGGGGTAGGGAGACTACTAGACCACCAAGGCAAGATAAATGTATGTCAAGAGAGTGGGGAGGGGGCACTAGATAAGCAGGGATAATTTAGGATATTAACAGGTACTGAAGTCAGATAGGTGGGGTGTGGCCAGTATTCTACAGGTAGGGTAGAGAAATAAGATGAAGGGGCATGCACACTGGACTATAAACTACCAGAACCGGCACAAAGAAATGTATGGAAGAGAGATTTAGTGGGGTACAGGAATCACTAGACTTCCAGAATAACAGAAATATATGAAGAGGTGCTGGGAGCTCAGTGCCCATTTAAAACTATATGTAATAAAAAATATGTAGAAAAACTACAAATGGAAAGTACACTCCCTTGTTGCTCTGGTATTTATTCATTAAATATTGTATTTTATATTTGTATGGTAAGTACCTTGTATGAAAAAATCTTCACAGATGCCGAAAATGGTGATAAAATTTACAGTTTTCTGGACAGCTGCTAAGGGCTACAGACTGGTGCCAGCTGTAAAGTAACAAAAACCAATACTCACAAAAGATAGCTCACAGAACAGACTCCAGATGAACACATACGGCGTGTGTAGGTTAAAAACTCTATTCATTAAAACCCCAATGAAACAGCAGAATAGTTTACAATTCCCCTTCCTGCAGGCCAAAAGCTTTTATGCCAAATCAATGTGCTTTTTCAATTGTGATCTTGTGACTTCCTTAGTAAAGACCTGGCATCATTTACCAACTATCTGGGAAACTGAATACAGAAGGGGAGAATTGGTGGTTCCCTGTTAGTGCCTGGTGAGGGCAGGAGTTCCCCAGGGTCCAGTACTGCATCCTTTGTTCAATGTCAACCATTGAACCAGATCAGGCAAATCCTTTACAAAAATTGAAAAGCAACTAAAATTGAATGAAAGCAAAACAAAAATAATGCCTTTTGGATTCAGCTCCCAACCTACAAACAATGGTTAACAGTCAGTAGCTTTCAGTGGTGCCTACTTTCAAGTACTTGGGAGTTCATTTGGACTCTAGCTTCACATAGACATTGTTGAGAAAAGAAATCAAAAGTTAGGATATCTGTATTGACGTATACAAATGTGAAAATATGGAAAGAAACAGGATACAGTACATTATACAAGGTGAAGTACATATTAAACAGTATTTACACGATACTAAGGCAGTGAGAGTAGATTACAGCAGATGATTGAGCTACACAGTGATCAAAGACATGGAACAGAGTCATGTGCAATAATACAGATATCAATTAAGTAGGGACAATCACCAACAGGTACATACAGTTTGAAAGTTTTTTTTTTTTTTTTATTTATTAAACTCGGGAAGGACATTTTCCTCCTTACCTTATATACCCCCATGACTTTAAGGCCTCCATTATGTCTCCCTCCCAGGGTGTACATTGTGAGTTCCTTCAAACAATCTGGCACCATTTTTGTTGCCCTCCTCTGAACCACCTCCACTCTGTCCATGTCCTTCCAGAGACGTGGCCTCCAGAACTGTACATAGCATTTAAGGGAGGCCTTACCAGCAATTAGAGGCACCACAACCTCATGCTTTCTGCTGGTAATACCCCTCCCTATGCACTACAGCATCCCACTAGCCTTCACAACTACCCTGTCACACTGCCTGGCAAACTTTAGTTCAGAGATTACTCTCAGGTCTCCCCTTCCTGTTTGGTGGTTACCAATACTCCCATTTTGTACTCTGCCCCTGGGTTAGTGTGTCCAAAGCGCATTTTTCACTTTTTGCGTTGAAACCCAACTGCTACACCCCTTGACTATTCTTCAAGTTCTCAGGTCTCTTATCCTTTCCACCCACACTAGAGTACCCACT
This sequence comes from Neoceratodus forsteri, assembly GCA_016271365.2. Classification (NCBI taxonomy): domain Eukaryota; kingdom Metazoa; phylum Chordata; order Ceratodontiformes; family Ceratodontidae; genus Neoceratodus; species Neoceratodus forsteri. The sequence continues at coordinate 1,342,409,450 of CM057450.1, read as the reverse complement.
CCCATTGCATATTTTGGTGTAATCCACAGATAAACCTTCACCTCCAGTCCCTCTGCAATGCCACCTGTAAGACATTGAGGACTAGTACAAGCACGGATCCTTGAGGCACCCCACTGGTCACCTCCCCCTCCTCAGAGTGAACTCCCATTTGCCACCACTGTCGCCCATCCCCTATTTCTTTCCCGATTTACCACCTCTTGACTCACTCCTACACTATCTTGCTTGCTTAACAGTCTTATGTGGAAGAGTGCTAAATGCCTGATTGAAATCTAGGTAGACCATGTCCACTGCTCCACCCTGATCCAATTCCTTGGTTACCCAATCAAGATTCATTTGACATGACCTTCCACCCATGAATCCATGCAGTCTTGCATCTTGTAACCAATTGGAGTAAATGTTCTGCTATCCTCTGCACTTCAGCATGATTTCATTAACTTTCCCACCACTGATGTCAAGCTGATCTACAATTGCCAGTTATCAGATGGTCCTGACGTTTATTGCTTACAGGTTCCAAAGGTGTGACCCAATGGAGGATACATCCTCTAAGAGCTTTGATTAAGAGCTGCACTGGTTGCTGATCAAGTGGAGGGTCCTCTTCAAGGTGGGCTTGCTCACCTCTAGTGCTACATGGCCTGGGCCCTGGTTACCTGAAGGACCTTCTTAAACCTGCTGTCTGTCTGCTCCCTCAAGTCCTCCTCTCGGGGCCTCCTCAAGATTCCCAGGATGAGGTTAAAAAAAAACTAAACAGCAGGCGACAGAGCATTTAGTAACACCGCCCCCATCCTGTGGAATTTGGTTTCCCCAGTTGTTAGAGAGGCCCCCTTTGTTGAGATCAAAGCCTTCTTATATAACCAGGCCTTACCAGACTTTGCTGTATAGCCTTGTCTGGACTCCAAACCTGTATGCCTCAACTGGTTCAGGGCTATTTCTGAGTTAGTAGCTATTGTTGAGGGTAGTATTTATAAATTTTATAACTGTTGTAGTTTTGTATATTTATATCTCATGTAGTGTGATAGATATACATCATTTGAGTTTATTAAATTTCTTTAATATGTTCGGGACCCAGAGCCTCTGGGATGGGCATCTAAATAAATTTGCCTTGCCTTCACTCTGCAGTTAACCTTCGAAAACCAATAGTTTGTGCCTGGGAGCACCACTGCATCTGACATAACTGCTCTCCAATTTCACAAGCAGGTAGACATAATGCTCAGTTTGGGGCCCTTTTGCATCCCAGAGTGTGACATTGCCTCCTTTCACCCCCAGCCTGATCAAGAGAGTAGGCTCTCGCCTGATGTCCTCCATAAAAATTCCCTCCTGTAACAAAGAGCTACCCCACCCCTTTCCTGTCAGGGACATCTTCTGTTCCTGTCCTTGAGGCCCTGTAATTTTCACCCTCCATCTCCAGATCCATCACATCCAGATGTTTGAATGCACCAGCCCCAAAGCTTGCCCATTTAGCTGTGTATGCTCTTCAAACTGGCCTGCATGTAATTGAGAATAGTCACCCCTTTATGCTTCTTTGCCACCAGAGGACAGTCTTCAATGCTTTCCAATGCTCTGCTGTCCCTCCCTTGATATTCCCCTGCTTTGATCTCCTGTACTTTGTAAACCCCCTTTTACCAGCTCCATCCCCAAATCCCCTAGTTTAAATCCCCCATACCCACCCCATTCATTGCACTGGCTAGTAACTCCTTCCACTCTCTCCTGGCACAAATGCAACCCATCCTGAACATCAGGCAGTCACTGTACCCCAGAAGGCACCCTACTTGGACCAGAAATAAGAGTCCCTTTATCTAGCATCAAACCCTTTTAAGCAGTGGCCTGCTGCTGCTCCTTTTTAGCCCCCAGGATAGGAAGATATTTAAAGAGATCACCCAGAACACATTTTCCTTCACCAACATCAAGAATGTCCCCATCTTCATTGAGGATTTTTCTAGTTATGGGCCCCAAGTGGTCCAGATTTTTGCAGTCATCTTTGTACTGTGCCTTTTTGTATAAATCCTGCTGCAGCTTCCTGTGTTGTGCCTGAAAATAGGCAATTCTTGTCTACAGGTACTTATCCAATAAGCAAAGCAAAACAGCCCCTTAATCAATGTCTATACTTTAAGCAATGTAATCATGTCCCGAAGTTTTACATGCACTTGCCATTAAGGTTTCCCTTCAGCACAGATTAAAGACATCATTATTTAACCAGGAGTAGTACACCAAGCAGAGTCTAGTTTCCAGATGCAACCTGGGAGCACAAGGAAGTAGAGTCATTTGCTCAGATCACACAGTATGCACTTAGGTGGCTGTGGGATTCTAACCCAGGTATCCAGATCTGTAGCTCAGTGCCTTTAACCCACTGCGTTATACTGCCTCTGTGTTGAAGATTGAAGTCAGTTTACAGAACATGGTGGTATGAGTCAACAGAACAGCTCTGAATACAAATTTCACTTTATTTCAAGTTCAAAACAGTCAAAAGTAGTCACTGTAAGCAAAACAAATCCATAAAAATTTCACCATTTCCAAGTTCACAAAAAGTCACATTTTCCAAAATAAGCAAAGCCAATTAAAAATGCATACAACTTGTGTGTGTGTGGGGGGACAAGTCAGAGTATATTAAATCACACAGAAAGGAGGAGTCCCCTCCCCATCTCAGCGATAAAAAGGAAGCACAACATTACATATAAATTTACCGTAGTCATGAAAGCAGTAAAAACCTGTAACAAATGTTGGCCTATTATAAACACCCAGACTTCTTACTGTATAAATAGTTATGGTATAGCGCTTAAAACTTACAGCAAAATAATTAAGCTACCTAAAAATGCTATATCCTAACCAGATCACATTCCCCAAGCAAAGTACAAAACTACCACTAAAAACAGTTTGGGACCAGAGCTCATTTCACACAATAGGAAAACCATCTATGTAACAAAGTTTGATGCAGGGGAACTGCATAGCAGTCCAATATTTACTGAAATATTTTACAAGTCCTTTTCATTGTTTGGCTTAGAATTGCAATTTAGCCTTCACATTTTCTGCTTAGGAAGAGGTCAGTTGCTGTTTCTGCATCTCATCCATTTCCTTCCCTAGAAAGGAAGCAAAAATCAATTTTAACCCAAACGGATTAACAGGGATGATGAAACAATGGTTAAAAGAGCATGCAGACAGGCAGACCACTTTTCTAAGGGTTCAGTAACTGGAAACCTTCACGTATGGAACAAATTGACATAGCTCAGTCAGACAATAGGCCCGCCATCAAACAAATATTTTGAAAGGACAACTTTATGCAATATCAAAGCCAGTATTTACTTAGAAGCTGTATGTCCTATTACTTTGCACAGCATGCCTTTGCTGGTCTTAATTTAGTGGGTGTTGGACCCTGTGAACTATATGGTACAAAGTTCCAAAGTGGCACTTGCCACCTGTGTGTAAATCTGGAACACTAAGACTTATAAAAGGTGGCACTGAACTAGAAGCAGATCAGATGCAGTTCTTAGATGCTGCCACCTCCACCTCAAAAATAAATTTGGAAAAAATCAATCCAGGAGGTAAATCCTAGATATTTGGTGCACCAATCCAAGATGTCCTTGCAACATATGCTCAGGGAATAGCAGCATTACAAGTCATGCCCCTATCCTAGGTTGAGGACACTGACCTCCTGCCCACTTTGTTACAATCATTTAATCAGTACCCTGCTTTGGCAAGAGCAACTACACACACACACACACACACACACACACACACACACACACACACACACACACACACACACCTTATAACTACTGTATTACAAGCTTAAATGAATTTTACATCTACTGGAGTGGGAAACTAAAGCCACTATATGCAAAAATGATAACGTGTGCATACAGTTTGTTTCTCAGCTGGTCCTTGGCATTGTGGCCTCCCTCCTATCCTAGCCAAAAACATTTAAGTGGCAACTGTTATTGTGGATGTATCAATTTTTTTGTACAGTGCTAGCACAAGTGACAAAGCCTGCACCCATTTGAAGGTACTGGTCTAAGTTACACAATTCCCACAGGCATTCTGGGAAAATTCTAACAAAGGCAATTAAAAGAATGCATGGCCATACAACTGGCAGGAAAATGTAAATTCTTGCCAGAAACAGGAAATAAAGAAAAACCTAATGCAGAACATGTTTTCCTTTATAAGGAAATGGCAACACCCCCCCATGTATTTACATCAAACCAGACTCAAAATCCTGCCTTATTTCAGACTAAGGAATGGAGACTACACTGTTGTGCATAAGCTCAGACTTACCTCAGCCTTCTTATACTTCCGTGATTTCTTCCCGGTAATAATCTATAAAATAAAATTATTGTTTAGACTTTGACCCAATAGGCAGTTTTACCTTGTAATAGTAAGGAACTAAAATAAGATTACAATGTTGCTTTTTTTGTTCAACTCTTTCTGCTCAGAGCTGCGAAGGGGGAAGATGGACACTTGATCCCTTCACCCTAATTCGCCAACCCCTCAAGCCTCCTGACCCAGCCTCCACCATGACAATGGTACAGGGAGGACCACAACCTACCCCTCATGGAGTCAAGGCCCCCCCCCACAGGAAGATGGGGGAGAGGAGATCACCCTCGATTGCCTGCCCTCCACCAGGATTTGTTCGTGACAGGAGTGTGGGTCAGCCAGGGGCTTCATGTTATAGACTGCATGTTTTTTGCATGATATGCCAGAGGATGACGACATGCATGGATGCCAGCACATCAATTCTCATGCCCCATGAGACCTACATAGGCCTCCGCCCCCTCCATATCCATCCATGGTGGTCCTGGCTGCAAAGGCACCCAGTTACCACTAGGCATCGCCATGGTGGAGAAGACAGCTTGCCTAGTGGCAGCTCAATCCTGCTCCTGCCCCCTAGCTGACCTGTGGTGACCAGAGCCTGCTCCTGAACCTGGGTTGCTGGTGTGGCATCCAGCAACTCAACCCTCAGTGCTACCATGCCAGTCCTTGCAATGCTGCTTAACAGCCAAGTTCTCTTCCTTGCCATGCTACATGCCTTTAAAACAATCTCCAAGTATGCACCAGTTTTAAAAACTATTTGTATATAAATTTGATTGGAACACAATTGCACCTGTAAGTTTAATAAAAAAAGCAGACCTGCTTTAAGCAGAAACAGGAAATGTGTAGTATAATAGGTTGTAGTAACAGTAGAGAGAATCAAAATCTTTAACCAGGCGGACACCGTTGAGCAAGCTCAGTTTCAAGGTGGACCTGGGACAAACCATAGGTAATACAATATAGGTGAGAACATACGATTTCAAGTATTGTGTACAACAAATTACAATTTAGGTGAGAACATACAATGTCAGTTGTGTACAATAATTAGGCAAAGGCAGTAAAAATGCAACTAAAATGGTACAAAAGATTGTTAAATTAGATTAATTCATGCATTGTATACAAAGTGCAGGACATGGGGGAAAACAGTAGGTACAGAATGTGCTCAGTCAAAGAAAAAAAACAGACAAACATAGGGGTTGAAAGTCACGGGTAAGAGGATAAAGTGGATATAAAGTGGGGATGGGAGTGAAGGAGGAAGGAGTGGGTATGGCAAAAGAGTGGAGTCAACAGAAAGACCTAAAGTCATGACAAAGCAGGGGCAAAGGTCAGAGAAAAGAGCAAGTAGCTCTGAAGGAAAAGGGATCTAGATCAGGAGGAGCAGACACAGGATTCCTTGAAATGGAATGCATATTAGGTTTTGAAAGCTGCCAGGCTAATGGGGTAATTGACTCAGATTCTTTTGAATCATTCCATAGAAGGAGCCATAATAGAAGCCCCACCAAACCAGGATTTGGCCTTGGACACTTTCAGTGAAATAGAAGAGGCACTTCTCAGGGCATACTGAAAGAGCAGAGAGGTAAGAAGTCCAAAATGTAATTAGGCAATTTAGGATGCTTTTGTAGATCCAGATCGCTACATTTCTCTGGCATCTAAAGCTAAGGGATGACCATCCTACCGCAGAGTACAGGGAGCAATGATGGGTGGAATAGGGAAGGCCAGTTAAACCTTAGAGCTCTATGGTAGAGCTTATCAAGTTTGGAAAGAGCACCTGCAGAATCTTCTCCATTGAGTCACACCTACGAACAGATGCCAGGGACTCCAGGACCACTCTGATACCCGCCTAATTCCTCCTCAGTTCATGTCGTTCACTGGAGGACGGACAGACTGACAGAACAGTGACAGGGAGCAATAATAAACCCTAGTACAATGCAACAGTATGACTCATGTTGAAGCCCACATCCCAATAATTCCATCCACTAACCAGGGAGAATGTGGGACGATAAGTCATTTCTCAGTGGAAATCTCAAAAAGCCACTGTTACTGCAATGTATATCTTAGAGGACATTGGTCTCCATTTAGCCACACATATGGAATGATTCCTAAGCAGCACCACAGGGAAAACATGGCCCCCTAACCAGGCAGGTCAAGAAACCAGGTAAGCATCCACAGTAGCAACCAGGAAAACCAGTGACAACATAGCTGTGGCAAGGCAAAGACGGACCGGGTGGAGTGTGGCAGCAAGTGATGCTGGGAATAGCTATGACACAGTCCGCTGGTAAGAAACTCTGCAAACAAAAGGCCAGATGCTAAAGGGCATCAGCATCAAGACTGGTTTTGGGGAAGAGAGAAACAGAAGAGAGGAGGAAGAGGACCAGAGGATAAGACTCCTGCACCAGACAACCGTGGCAATGCTGATGAAGAGGGGAGCAACAAAGAACGGTCCAAACAAAATGCTAACCAGATTGTGCTGGGAGACCAATACAGCACTAAGCTACCACCAGAAGATGATTAACTGCATGCCTGGATCCAGGGAGACTGAATACTGACTAGGTGAAGCCAGAAAGGGACAGGGAGGCAGTATAGCACAGTGGTTTAAGGCTCTGAGCTGCAAATCTGGAGACCTGGGTTTGAATCCTGCAGCCCCCACTTGCATACTGTGACCCTGAGCAAGTCAGCTTCCCTGTGCTCCCAAGTTGCACCTGTAAGCAAGCTTTCAGCTTAATGTCTCACCAGGTTAAGCAATTTTTTTTTGGGGTGGGAGAGAGACACACACACACACACACACACACACACACACACACACACACACACACACACACACACACACACTGAGCAGACAGCAAAACAATGGCAATCATGTCAAAGAGGAGAACAGCTATCAGTCAAACCAAGGACTGAGCAAAGAAACTAGAGCAGGCATTGGATGAAACCCGGCAGTGACCAGTGCAGCCTATGCCGAGAGCAGAGATGATTAAACAAGTTCTGTAGAGCAAGACCTGCTTGAGAGACAAGGCAAAGCAACAATGCAAATGACAATGGGGATCTGACAGCCTAGCACGAAAAAAAAACCCACAAAAAAAATGCAGAAATGCAGGAATATAGAGAAGGCAGAGCCAAGCAATGCCAAGCTGCAAGAACAATGAGGAAAGGTCAACCAGAGGTGAAAGGAGCCACAAGTCCCAAAGTAGGGTGCCAGGGCTATAAGTCACGAACCAACCTTGGTGTCCCAAAGGATGGTCAGAATGGCTGTAGAATCGAGGGAGGGCCAACTTCTTCAAAAATGAAGCAGTGGAATACACCAGGAGGGAACCAGACCAGCAACAGGCCCATCATGGGCCAACTGCATAAAGGCAGACTACAAAGACTTCAGACCAGAAGAGAAAAACAAAAAAAAACAAAACACATTGACTGGAGAATGGCAAACACCCAAGCAGGCCAATAGGAAAACCATACTGGAGACCAGCAGAATTAGGAGAGCTGAAACTAGCAAGGGGGGGGAGAAACGAACAAAAAAAAATGCCTCAACAAGTGTGGTAGGGAAGCAATGCCAAAGAGCCAGCATATTAAAGTGACAGTACACAAGCACCAGAACCCACCCCCAAAACAAAAACCAAAAAGGATGACAGGCTGAAGAACACAAGCAGCAACAGAATCTAGACGGGGTCCGATTAGTCAGAGATGGAATCGGATGGCAGAAAAGAACAGAACTGAAGAGGTAGGGCTGCCCACATTGGTCTGGCACAGCAGATATGCAGCATCACTGATGGACTTTGGGCAGTTTTGAAATTTTTGCTTGGCAAACACCAATGCATCCATGTTCCATAGGTGTGGCTCAGTGGAGGGGGAGAGATCCTCGAAGATCATTCATTTTGCCAAGATAACTCAAGAATTACACCCCTCACAAGTGACAGATGGCATATTCAGAGTTAGACCATGCATTTGTGCTTTCCAATTGACCTATGGCACATGAGATTAAGAATGCAAATATCTAATGCAAAGTATATACAAAGAAATTTTACCATGGAGGGAATGCTAATGAGCACAATGTAAAAAGTGTGAGTGGCTTAAAAGGAGATCCACTCCCTCTTTCCACATCCAGAAGCAGTATACAAATCCTTTAGATAATCCAAAAAAGTAATGGGTTAAATTTTGTAAACTGACACCACCACCACTGAGTAGAGACCCTGACTACTAGCTTTCATTTAATTATTCAATCCATCAAACTACAAGTCAAAAAATACAGAAATATGACTAATCTGGACACCTATATGCTCTAGAAAATTTAGCACCTTCTGGTAGTTACTTCTGACATAATGGCATTCCAGATTTATGAAAACTTGTAAATCAAGTTCCTTTATGTAACCAATTTGTCTAGTTTGCATTTTACATCTTCCATAACTATTTCACAAATACAACCCCACACCGATCCAGTAGACTATAAAGGAGTAAGTGAGATGGGTCCCTTTCAACGGCATCCATCAAGAAAAACAGGGATACATTCAACATCCTTCCAGGTCCTAGGGATCTCCACATAAGAGTTCTTAAACAAGGGTTACGTGACCCTACAATATAGATTATCTAGGATATCAAATTAACCAAGGATTTGATACTCAAGTAGCCATCAAGAGGAGAAATTCATTTCACAATGCTGTCTATATTCCTCATGCCACCATCATTTAAAGGGAGTTATTTTTACCATTTTTTAAAGAAATTACAGTAAGTTAGCCACAAGGGGGGGGTAGATTTTCAAAATACCACTGGTAACCATTTAGATGTTTGCTCAACCTATTTAAAGCTGTTCTCCCATTACAGAATTCTAAACTATGCAATCCCCCTCCTGCACATTTAGGAGTTGAACTAGATATTACCAGTGTATAAATACAAGAGTAAGGTAAACCTATCCATGTCATAATGCATTTATATTTCACATGATTAACTTGGATTTAAACATTTCCATTTGTGTTCAGCCTCAGCTTTGAAGGCTTAAGGCCTATTTAAACTCCAGCGAGTGCTAGTTGAGATACTGTCCCTATTCACTAAGCATTCAGTTATGACATGCAGATAACCAGACTGTGGGACCAACAATTTGAGCTGGAGTATGAAGATGAAAAGGAAGAGCATATAGAGCCATCAGTCTGAATACTAAATTACTTTCCAACTACAGACTGTCCTTCGAAATCATAACTCATTAGTAGAGCTACAAAGTCATGACACCTCAAATGAGCAAGATCCTTTTTTAGTTTAGATATAGAATCCCAGAGATTCTCACACATCGATTTTATATAATGGAGTTAAGGGTAGAGATGTAGTACTAGACCAATTAAAAGGATTGAGAACGCTCGGCTGCAGAAACCTAGGATTACATCTCTCCCCCCCCCCCCCCAAATGAGGCACTTGGGTTAATATCCCAAATACTGACACTGCAGTGCAGCATGAGGGGGTGCTGCACTCCTGAGGTGCCATCTTTCAGATGAAACAGAGGTCCCATCTGCCTGTTCTGGTGGATGTTAAAGATCCCATGGTGCTTCTCGTAAAGAGTAGGGGAATTTTTATTTGAGCAAGAATACATTACATATAAAAACCAGAAATATAACAAGCAGTATACAAAATATATCAATTACACAAATCAAAGAAAAAATAAACTGGAAAATACACAAAATCTGGAAATTGTTATTTAGGTAATACATCCCAATTTACCTATGAAGAACAATTTATCCACAATTCCCCCCCACACTTTCCACGGGTTAAGCTTATGTCCTTCAACTGAATCTTCTAGTGTTTTTCAATTAACCAATATTTGAACATGCGTAACCAGCTTTTGCTGTAGTACCCACATGCACCTGGCTTGCCATATGTAATATCGTATTACCGCCAGGGTAATATATACTGTGTTTGCATGGTATTTAACCCAAGAGCTAGAAGGTGCTCCATACATTAGCTCACTATACGACAATGCTTAGAGTCTTGGCTCCATCCACCGAGCAGCTAAAAAACTCAAGTGAACTGCAGACATTCTAAAAAAATAGATGCCGTTGTATCTAGCACCTGTGCACATGTATCCCTGGGGCAGTATCCGATAGTTGCTTGTGCTTATTTGTTTAACACTAAGCCTCCCATAAATAACCATACTCTATCCCAGAGAAAACCAGGAAGTGTAGGATTAGTGAGTTGCTGTAAAATGAGTTGCATCCTATTCTCTGGGCACTGTGGAACTACAACCATAAATTGATATTCTTTATGTACCATTTCTTTGTAGATGGATTTCCTATCCATAGTTTCAAACTGAGAGGGAGTGAATTCTCATTTCATGGCATATTTCAGACAATCAGTACCATATCGCGGAATTTGTTCAATCCTACCAAGTAGTCTTGGTTTCATTTGCCATGCCAGAAAACAGGGGGCAAACCATTTCCATACCAATGGTTTCTATATTTTATTCCCTGGTTTCAATACTGTCCCCAAATTATAACAAAAACTAAAGAAAATGCAATTGGGTGTACCATATTAAGCCCTCCTACAATAGTCCTATATGTATATTCTATTGGATTTAGCTGGGAGCACCAAAAGGCCTGGGGGAAAAAAAAAAATACTAAATCTCGTCCACACTTCTTGTGGTGGTGGATATACATAACTGAGATACAGAAAACCAGGGACCACTGGAGATTTAATTAAAATAAAAAAAGTTAAGAAATCTGCTGACTTCCACCCTACCACCATCCTGTCTGCTTGACTCATGCGATTCCCAGTTAAATACTGCAGAATCTTCTAGACCAAACATAACCCCCAATATCTGCATCGAATCTCGTTAGACTGGTATACCTGCAATATGGCCTTGCTCAGGAAGTGGGGCATTTCCCAAAGTCACTTCCCTACTTTTCTGTAAGTCAATTGTAGAACCAGAATACTCTGAAAATTCTGCTAAAACCTGAGAGAGTGGTCCTGCAGGTATCCTCAGCTAAAGTGAGCAGCATGTTATCGGCATAGGCCAGTATTTTAATGGGCTGTACCTCTGAACCTACTGCTAACCCATGCACTCTAAGAATGTCCGATAAAAATATAAAATACCAGAGATACAAGGGGTTTAGGGGGACATCCCTGCCCAACACCTCAACCTGAATTTTCTTTCCCAGCCATCCATTCACGTTTGGGATGATCTGCGCCTTGTGGTACATGTTCCCGAGTCACCCTACAAATTCAGATGGGATACCAAAAACTAGCAATGTAAGAAACAGAAAGTCATGTGACAATCAAATGCCTTCTCTTGGTCCAACCCCAACAAGTAACCCTGCATATTACCTTGTTCACCTATACAAAATAGCTCTCTCAAAGTTACTTTGTCACATTGCTACCTACCAGGTACAGCACAAGACTGTGGGGTGCTAATTAAGTATCATGCTATATCCGATAATCTATTTAATAAATTCTTAATTTTGGAGTCAGCATTTAATAGGCTCAAAGGTCTCCAATTATTAATGTCTGCCTTTTGGCCTTTTTAAATGTATCAACACTAAACGCAGTATTCATAGAATCAGCATATAATCCAGTTTGCAAAATATAGCTATAGAAACATTTCCTACATAGAATCCTGCCCCTAGCCCATCAGAACTGGGGCAGACTATTTTCAGATGTTCTGTTGCATATACAATTTCTTCTACCAAAATCTCGTTTGTAAACTCTTGTGCATCCTGCCTGACTTGTGGCAGACCCAATGAAGTAAAGCAAGCCTGTTCAAGTTCATGTTTGTCGCCTTCCTTCAATAATTGTCAGATATGTTCCACTACATGTTGAAATGAGTGGACCTACTCCATGATAGAAGTTCACAATTATCTTTATTGAACACTGAGTGTATTACAGCCAGAGCCTTGTTTCCCCAAACTTCCTGGGGCTCTACTGCCCCTACCTGTCTGGACCCCTCATGACAGTGGTTACATCCATATCATTACACATGAGAAGTTGTGGCGCTGCAACACCTTTTTTGCCAGTTAAAGTGTGCAATTCCGTAATAATTCTACTCTACCCTCAATTTACATTCCTTGAATGTATCCATAGATCCCTTCTTGGTATTCGTTTCGAAATGAAGTTCTTGAGAGATTTCGCTTGGTCGTATAGAAACTCACGTCTGCTTTTTTACAAGCCCAATTTGAGAAATCAAATGTTGCAACTGGTGCCTTAATTTAAGGTACCCAGTAATCCTTAGAAGCCTTATACCTAGCCTTTTTCTGAAAGAAAAACTTGCCAAGACTTTAGTGTCTTCTCACCATTCTATCAGATTAATCATAAAATTCTGCTACAGAAATTCTGGCTGCCCATTCCTGCTTCCAATGTTTCTTTATACCTGGGTCTTTTAAAAGGGACTAATTGAGCCGCCATCCCATTTTCCTACATCGGGGGTTTTATCCCATGTGATTTGTATACCAACAGCTATGTGGTCCGAAAGTTCACTAGGTCTCGAATCAGCTATTAGTAAAGTTAGTGTAGCAGTGACAAACAAAAAAAAAATAAAAACAAGAGTTTAAGTTTCCCCTATGGTAGGTATAACCTCCAACTGGATCAATGTTCCGATATGCTTATTTTCATCCTGCTTGAGAGATTACATTGTGCAAGGCATCAGAGTCACAAAACATCTTAGAGGTGCGTAGGCCTCCATCAGACTGCTGTACACTACAATTAAAATCTCCATACCACAACAAAAGGCGTGAAGTATGCAAATATGGTTGTACTTTAAGAATCACTCATCTGAGGGGGCATATATACAAATTATATGAAAACTCAGTTTGGTAAGAAAACTCTAACAATGCCCTACTGGGATGAATATCAACAAGACACGACACTTGTAAAGCAGAACTTTAAATAAAATGCCCATCACATGTGTCATCTCCTATAGACCAAAAGGAAGAACCAGTGGTTCAGAGACTAGAAGCTAGTTGCAATTCACTATGCATCTTAAGCCTAGTATCTTGCAGGCAAAAAATATCTGCCTTAAGCTGCTGTGATGAATAAAGATCCAACACTTTTCCTCCTACTTTTGATACTATTGACATTAAGTGTCAAAATGGAGAGAGAAGACATTCAGCCTTAGGAGAGAGAAAGGAAAGTAAATCCCCTATGGTGTCTTGGGATAGCCTACACTGTCTAGTCCTTTTGGTAATGGAATCCTCACCACCCTCCCTCTTCAGTGTCTGTGGTAGAGGCAATAGATGAAGTGTCTATCTTCCTCACCAGACACCCTCTCCATAGGGTCACTGTACGGTCACATACCTGTTGCCCTGTTTCCAAGCAGCGGGGGTTTTTGAACTGCTAGCTTCTTTCTGCCGTTTGAGAGTAGGCAGTTTCCCAGAACGTGGCCACTTCTTTGGACCTACCATCTGAAAAGGAGCCACACTATTAGTGAGGGGGTGGCATATCTAGGACATCAGGATCGATCCCATTCAAAGTACTTTTGGGAGCAGCTGTTCTTAAGTCACCTTCAGGGGGAGTGAAAAGGTTCAGCTACTAGGGCCCAAGTATCCATAACCTGTTCGGACTCTATACCTTCATCCACCTTTCAGGGTGCCTCCTGTTTGTACTGTGCCCTGTCTTGTTATTGCTCTGTTCAGCGATATCTTGAGCCAATTTCTGTTGGGCCATATTGATTATTCCCTCATGGGACGGACAGTCCTCTTGATTATGTGAGGCCCCAGGACAGAGACCATAAGCATGCCCAGTCTGTTCATACAAGTTGCACCGGAAAAAATTCAAACACTGCTGACTTATGCCCATATTCCAGGCAATGTCTACATCTATCCATGTTGAAGGCTGAACTTAAATGGGCTTGTGATCCACATTTAAAAAACAGGATCGAGGTTGTCCAACATAAGTGAACTCTGGTCCTTCCCCAGATAAAAAGGTGCTAGGAAGATGAACTGGTCCTGCATTAGTGGAAAAACAACAACCCCTATTCTCCATCCCCCATATCTGTTCACGATCAATTGAAGGGGAGGGTTTCCCCAAACACCTCATCTGTTTTAGCCAGAACAAGATGTCTTTACATTAATCCCTTCATTTTTGAACATGGTGATATTTCTTAAAGGTTTGGTGAGGGGAACAGCTACAAACGGGGTCCAAAGTGGGTTTTTAAAATCCATCTAAAATTGACTTTAAAACATCAAAATTAGCATTACCTAAATCAAAGCAAATATGAGAAGAAAAAAACTTTAGAACCTTTTAACAAGGCTCTAGCTATATACACAGCCTATTGGGTGGATTCTCTAATCCTCCCTTTTATAACAGGCACACTGCATTTCTCCTAGGTGAAACACTGGTGCCAACCCCTCCAGTCTTTCTGGATCCTGTACTCAGTCTGCTGCAGGACCCACCCTAATAGGCTCCTCGTCTATTTGTGCAGCATCAACATTTTTCCTATGCACATAGACAACATGCTCACCACCTTCAACTGTGTTACAAGATACACAAGACTCTGTACTACTTAGGTTGCAATTTTAATATGTTACTGTTAGGGTCGTTGGAGCTCATAGTCGAGTTTGTGCTGGTTACAGTAATGCTGGGGAGTTCAGACGTCATGTTTTTAAAATGAAGGCTCAGCAGGGTCAGGAATCCAATCAGGGCCCTGTATCCACCCTGCATCCTCTAGAGCATGTACAGAGGACCAGTTACCAGACTCTATGTCCATATTTCTGGGAAATGTTTGATTAGCACCCCCATTGGTACCTAAAGCCTTGGTCCATCCATGCATAGCTTTATTCTGTGGAAAAGAACATTCCTGTTAGTGTTGTGCTGGCTTGAAAGCAGTAGATGCAGAACCTGCACTCTTCCCAGTCTGCCAACCTGCTTCCAATATTCCTCTCACCTTAGATCCATCAGCCATATCATTATGGCGTTGCAGCGGCACTTGGCATACAGCCTGAGCACTGTATAATCTGCCAGCCACTTCCCCCCCACCTAAAAATCCTGGACGCCTCTCTGCAGGTCCTTCTGAATCACCAGTGGACCTGTGGGGGAGAAGGGGGAAGCAGCTGTAGGCACACAGCCTGATCACTGTTTTGTTAGCCACATGTCCCTCCCATCGCCCCTGGGAAATCCATTCAGCTGGAAACTCAGCCATCCTGTCTGGAAGGGGAGGAGATGTGGCTCAAGGAATGCAGCCTGAATACTGCTACTGCCAGCCACTTTCCCTCCCTATTCATGATGCTGGAAACTTTGCAACCTGGTATCTGCTGTAGACAATAGCATGGAGGGGCTGGCTGAAAGCCCACAGCCTGTATGCAGGCTGAAACGCATACACCATACCCCTCCAGCCAACTGAAGCTGCACATCTGCTGGCGCCTCCAACAGTCTTGCGGGAGAAGTCGTGGCTCAAGGCACATCGCCTGAATGCTGTCTTGACTGCCAGCAGCCTTCCCTCCCTAGACTGAATATCTATATGCATCTGCCTAGAGTGCTTTGTTTAACTCGTGTGCAGTCTGATGAAGTCCCTGCAACATCCACAAGTGTACCTCTAGTTCCTGGGCTTTCACCAGGTACAATTTCTGTTTGTCTTTTAATTTCTGCCACTGCACCATATCACCACTAGCACTTTCAGTTGCTGCAGCCAACTGCTGCAAATCCTGCATCGCACTGCTACAATCCTCGCGATCCGGAGCAACCACTGTTTGCACATTGCCATCCGAAAAATCCACTGTCACCATAGCCAAGTAGATGGCCTCTTGTGAATCGACAGAGGAGGAGGCCTG
The DNA here is from genome assembly GCA_016271365.2 of Neoceratodus forsteri. NCBI lineage: Eukaryota > Metazoa > Chordata > Ceratodontiformes > Ceratodontidae > Neoceratodus > Neoceratodus forsteri. Next base: position 1,342,393,425 of record CM057450.1, on the reverse strand, counting down.
CTCCCCAGTCTTCCACGTCCATCTCACACGGAGGTTCCTTGGGAGTAGCCACCTCTAATCAGATGGACAGAGCTCCCTCTACTGACAAGAGTAGGGGAATTTCCCCAGTGCCTTGGCCAGATTTTCCCCCCATTCACTAAGATACCACCAACAGCTTAATCAGGTTTAAGGTCAGTTGGCATTCATCTGTATCCCCTGCCCCTGGTCGTGCCTGGGTTTTTGGGGGGAGAGAAGAGAAACACAGGCAAGAATTTGCCTAGTGCACCTACCTGGTCAACAGAAACTAAATAAATAAATTTCCATTCTGATGTCTGTGCCTCAGTTGGGTTTGGGGAACAATGCTCCACTTTGTGCAAGGACTTCAGGAGATGGAGCAGACTTACACCATTATAAAGCCTATGTAGAAGGTGGTGGCTTGGACCACAGATGACCACACTTTTGCCACCACCTATAGGGTGGTGGCTACTGGCAGGCCAGACCACCAACTAGGTGATTGAATTAAGGGGGTGAAAGCCTGCAGTCAGAGGCCAACGCCACCCCACTCATCTTAAAACCCAGCCTGCCACCCCTCTTCTCCACCCACTATTTAGTTTGTTCCATGGAGACCACTGTGCAGGTGGTCAGGAGACCCTAGTCTTTCTCCCTCCCCACTCCCTCAGTCAGCTGCTGGTGCTACAATACTACAGCCAGTTAAAGCCATGTGCGTTGTCATCCCATCTGATGCAGTACTCAGCTTTTCTTGCAGCTTTAACTGGAGCAACATACTGCATTTATTACATTTGCACTCAAACTCTTGATCAATAAAGTTGAAGTGAAAGACAACCCACATTATACATGTATAAAAAGGCTATTTACCAGAACAATAATTGCAGCAACAACAGCAAGCACCACTACAACGATCACAGCAATGATACCACCAGTCAGGCGCTTCATTGTGAACTCTGGTGCCTTCTCATCAATGAAGTAGATGTAGACATTCTTTAGTGGCAGTGTTGTCCCATCAGCCATAACCAGGTTTTTGTTAGTTGCAAACAGGGAACTATTTTTGACGTCTTTTTCCAAAAAATTGAACAAACCAAGCCAATTAGCATCAGTGCAGACAGTTATTTTTGAAAATGTCACCCCCGACTGTTCAAATACAACAGGACAATTTGAAGGCTGTTACATAGTCCAGCTTGTTCTGCAGTTTTAATCAAGCAGTTATTCAATCATGGTCCCTCATCCAAGGTCCACCCAGCCCCATCACCCACATCCTCTGGGACTTGCATGGCAGAACTGGATGGCCATCTCTACTCCACCAGCACAATCCACATTGTGAGTCAGCCCCATAGGTGGTGTGAAGCCTGCACTGGGTGATCCAGCTGGTCTGGATTTTCCTCTAGCAGTTCTTCCTGGGATCACAGTGTGCAATCAGCACCACACGTGCTTATGAGCATCAAGGGCCCTCCCTAGTAAGGCGATCCCACTAGATGGTAGCTCAGAAGCAGGACACTGGAACTCCTTCTGAGAGAACAGATCTATCCCCAATAGGCTAATAGGACACTGAGGTGCATGGGGAAGGGCATCACCAGCAGTAAAAAGGAAGCAGTGTTACTCCTGTATAGATCAATCGAAGCCAAACTTGGAGTACTGTGTCCAGTTCTGGAGGCCTCATCTCAGGAACACAGATTGGGTGAAGGCAGTACAGAGAAGGGCAACCAAAGTGGTGCATGGCCTACATCAAGAAGTTCTACAAGAAGAGACTCCGGGAGTTAATGTATGCACTGGAAGAAAGGAGAGAAAGAGGAAGACATTAATACCTCAAGGTCATCAATAAGGTGCAGGAGGGTGGCATATTACACAAAGATATGCAAGAACAAGGGGCATGATATGAAGCTGGAAGGGAAACTTAAGAGGGGATGTGAGGAAATATTTCTTCACAGAAAGGCTGGACACCTGAACAGATGACTATGACTAGATAGGTCACTGACAGAGCAAAGGCCAATGGCACATTTATAAGGTAGAAAAAGAAATGGGCAGACTGGATGGGCCTTGCGGTCCTTATCTGCCATCAACTTCTATGTTTCGATGTTAGAATCCCAACAGAGGTGGCGTAGTAACAAAACGGAAACAGGTTTCAAACATGCATGGGATAGACAGAGGGACCTCAGTACCAGTGCTGGGGGGGGGAAGAAGAGAAGAAGAGCACAGAGCAATTAGGGTCTACAGTTAACAGGTAGGACTTAGGGTAGACTGGATAGGTCAGGCCAGGCAGTCAGTCCTTTTCTGCAGACAGCTTGTAGGTTTCTAAATTTCTATGTCCCGTGGAAGCTTAATCCTCTCCTCTGTCCAGAGTCCTCCTGATCCTCTGCGTCAGGGATTAACAGTCAGTGTCACACTTTCAAGAACCATGACATTTACTACAAAATGTTATGAATAACCCATTCCCTCCCAGTAAAGTAGCCCAGTCTTAATATGATGTGCCACAAGTTTAGCCATGCTGTTACCCACAGGAAACCAACTACGGCACTGCAGCAAGTAATGCTTACAAAGCGAGTCAAATTAGTACGTTTGCATTAGCATATTCACCCATGCTCATGAAGCAGGGGTTGGGGAAGAGAACTGATGGACAAAGAATCTGTTCTAACCTTACTACCACTGTACATCAGAAAGTGGTAATTAATATCACCTATCAAATCAAATTTCCTTGGGAAGATTCTTCACAATTACCTCCAAATATGCAGCTCTACCAAAATTTACAAAAATATTAGACTACAAAAGACAAATTATGCCCAGATTATATTTACCCTGTGCATACAAGTCCGTTATGAACCAATGCAACTAAGCAGCATGCTCAAAGCTATGGACAACGATGTCCCTATAACAGGTCTATGGAAAGTGTCTCATTGTAGGAGTGCTACCACACGAAACAAAACAAAAGAAACACTACTCATTGTGTGAAGTATTTGTGTAACCAGGGGCACCGACAGGGGGAGGAACAGCCGGGACAACTGTCCCAGACCCAGTGGCTCAGGGGGGTCCAGCTGTCCCAGAGTGATCAATTTGCAGCCTGGCCCACCCCCGAATTGCTCACAGCAGGCTGAGCTGTGCCACAATCCCCCCCTTCCCCGAGCAAGGCTCCCTCCACATATCTCACACTCCTCCCCGTGGACCTGTGTTACCCATCACCCACTGGCTCTCTCCACTTTGACAGGCACAGGCAGGCTACAGCCCCTCTGCCCACTCCTCCAGGTTGTCCTTGGCTCTACTCTATACTGTCCCTGTCTGAGCGAGTCAGGCTGTGATGCTGTCCCAAGAACTCTACAGAGTCTGACCCATTACAGGCCCAAACTGCCACCATCTACTACCAGCATCTCCTGCAGGCTGCTCCTCCTCAGCTCAACTTTCCTGGAATCTGAGGAGTCAGTCGACATAACAGCCAGCCCACAGCCACAGGGGTCAGGTTAGTAGGTGACCGTGACAGGTCGGTGGCTGGGTGTGTCAGCTTGGCACAAAGACAGCTGAGCACAGCACCAGGCTGGAGGTCAGATGTCGGGAGTTTGACAGTCATTGGGTCATGGCAACCATGCTACCAGTGATGCCATGCTGCTGCATTTCTCCTACAGGCTCTAGAAGGAGTAAAAGCCGGCACCTGAAGTCACATGTTAGTGTCACCGACTGCTTTTGCCTTTTTGTTTGCCCCCTTTTTTCAAATTCAATTGATTGCCAGACTGACCCGACCGAGTCCTGACAATACTTTCTGAACTGAATCTTCAGAACTTGTCTGGTGGAGTGGAGCAGGATTCTCATTCCTGGCTGTAGGGTGCCAGGGCAGCTAAGCCGAACCTGAGCCTGGGGCTCAACAACTTGCCTCCCTCAATTCAAGCTTGAAGCTGTGGTGGACAGACTGGACGTGGGGCCAGATCCTAGATGGGCAGTTAAGAAAGACCACTACAGACAGTGCACTACTAGTTTGGAAGGAATAAGGTCAGGCCAGGCAGTGAGGGCTAACTGCCGCTATCAAATGCACATTTAGTTTATCAAGTCTACCACCTCAGTACTACTACCTTGCTGTACCGCTACATAAAAGCATCTTCCTTTCCCTTCCAAGCCCAAGGCTACCACTCGATACCACCTACTAGCTAAGCTAGTGCTATACTAGCAATAGCAAGCAACTAGTAGCAAGCACCATCTACACCCAATTCTGAGTTGCTCTATTCTAAAGAAGGCTACCAGACTTAGCTAGCAACTTATCTCACTCCTAGGTTCTACCTAAAGTACCTATACCTAGGCTAAGGAGGTTACCTACCATTCCATGCTAGCTACTAGTACTAGCTAGCATCTATATCTTGCTCTATCTAAAGAGCCACCACAGGCTAGGAGGCTAGCTACTAAGTTAGCTAGTGCATGTGTGCATGACACACACACACACACACACACACACACACACACACACACACACACACACACACACACACACACACACACACACACCACAGTATCTCACTATCTGAAGTACCATGCTAAGAGACTAGCTACCAAGCTAGCACCTATATAGCAATCTTGTAAGGACTGACAGGGTGGAGGCAGTCTTCCTTACTAGGGGATGGAGGGTGAGGGAGGCCCAGTCCTAAAGGAGTGTCCTAGGCCCAGAAATTTCTATCGGCACCCCTGTGTGTAATATGCACTATGCAATCTACTGCAGTTGTGAATTTTACAATGTAGACTGTTCACCACTTTGTGGTGGATTTGCTGTGAAGTGCATCAACTCTCCCAGTAAAACTTTCCTAGGAAAATCCAAGAAGGGACATACTGTGGCAAATTACATGGTAAAATTTGTGCAATGACATGAATTTTACTAAGCAAATTGAGGCACTACCAAGAAATTATGCAAGTTGCAGAGGTTTTTTGTTTTACTTCATGTGCAGCTAGTCTGTTGAATGTTGCAAAAATACTGAAGCAAGAGCCCTCCCAGACATACCAAGAGTTGTGCTGCTCAACCAGAGTACAGCGATACAAATCCTACCACCCTGCCATCAGTGTTTGCTGGGTGGAGTTGCATCAATTCCATTTTATTTTTGATGGTAGTCACTTTAGAGGATCACAAATCTCAGTCATGCCATCTTCTACTGCTTGACAAACAGTCATTCATTGCATCCCCCTCCCCCCATATACAATTTCTTGTTTTACAGTTCTCTTCCTGGGGTCAGAGTATGCATGTATGAAGGCGCATGCCAGGATCCGGTGACACCTTCCACCCCAGACTTGCGTCGCCACTCCTGCCACCTACACACCCAATGGGTGCGGGACTACAGAGGAGTGGGTGTCCACCCCAAGGCGAAATCCCTCCAGCCCTCCCCCCAGCGACCAAAGGTCAATTGAACCAGGTCACCAGTGTGGCACGAAATGTGGCACCCAGTGCTTCAACCCTCCGTGCCACTGGGCCGGCCACTCATTGCACTCTGAGGGAAGTAAAACCCACCAGCCAGATCACTGGGCAGAGTGTACCTTTACTGTCCTTCTAGCACCCAGTCTAAAAAACACCACATCTTGCTCCTGTCAAGCTTTGAGAAGATGCCAGGGAGAACCAGCCAGATGTTCTTATCTGGCCAATAGTGGAGCAGCACAGAATGCTAGATCATGTAGAGGTACCACCTTCCCTGAATATGATGTGCCACCCCCAAATTAAAATTGGGAATTTTATTCTTCAACAGAAGGGCTAGGAAAGATGCCAGCTGGTTACTCCCCTATATGGCCAACCTCTTCAGATACCTATAGCCATACCTACAAAATTAGGAGGAAGAGACTTGGGTAGAATACCCCTATTAAAAAAAAAAAAACAAAAAAAAAACAGAAGCTAGACAGGTTGTAGGGAATTAAGCACAAACATTTTATATATATTCTCCATGAATTCTTCCGTCCCCATTTACAATACAAAGTGTTTGTTTTAGAAAGAAAGTACCATTTACTCCAAGCCGATTTGAGTCTTACTAACAAATGTCCCACATTATGCTCAAGACCCCAAAATGCCAAGGACTAACTGGGGAAGAAAAGCCTTCTCTATCATTCCATGTGTTTTGCTACTGCACCAGAGTCACTCAGAGTGTGCCTTTGCAATCAGGGCTATGGCTGTTGTCACATGGGCAGATGTGAGGTTGTGTCTTAGTGGGCATGCTCAAGAGCTGCTGGCTTGTGGCCCCCTCTCCCCTGGAGGCAAATTACTGCCCTGACCAATGCCCCATACAACAATCTACACGTAACAGAGCACACTACTTCGTCTTTTCCAAATAATAGGCTACTGTAGCGAGATCAGTTTGGGAGTCCGAAGCATTTTGATGCAAATCGATTGTGACCGTGTCGCATCTCTCACGCTAAGAAGGGGAAAAAAGTAAACATTTCTGTTAAGTGATTGCCACTTACTGTGCAGTGTATTGTTAAACAGAACAGGAAAAAAAATGACAAAGCAGGAAACATCAATGTCATGCTTTTTCTAAAGTGGTTTGGAGATTAAACATCTGCGAGTGTAAACTGTCCAAAAGCAACAAAAAATAAATTTACTCTGCTAGTCTCCTGGATGTTTGCCTTTTCAGTGGAAGAGTAACGGACACTTCAGAGGGTGGATGACCCCCACAATGTACCAGACCATGATCTTTTCATGACTAGTACCAAAGAAGCAGTGGCAAGTACTGTAGCTACACGAGTTGGTTGCTATGGGGAAGGAGGAGAGCGAATGATTTGCCCTAGGATCCATTGTCTATATCTAGTTTCATCTCTTCCAGTTCACCCTCTGCTTCTTCCTTATTGCTACTGAACTGAAGAACCCCCAGACCCTCACTGCCATGATTGAAACCATTTATGGTCTTGGTACCAACTCTGCTGGCAGACTTCCACAGCTCTACCACCCTTTTCATAAGTAGAACTTCCTCACATCCCTCCTAAACGTCCCCATCAATTTCCACTTCTGACCACTAGTTCACTTCTGTACTATTAAATAGTACCCACCAGTTCCTTAGTTTATGCCCTTCAGGAACTTGAACGTCTCAGTCAGTCATATTCCCTCTCCCTTGCAAGACCATGTTCAGTACCTTGAGACTGGCTTCATAAGAGCTACCCTGTCAACTGAATCATCTTGATCACCCTGTGTTGAACCATCTCAAGCCTTCCGTCCCTCCTTGGGTGAAGACTCCCAAAACGAGTACAGTATTTTAGGTACAGTCTCACCCAGTTACCGAATATGGAGATAGTACCTCCTTTTTCCTGTTGTCAGTATTCAGCATTCTAATGCACCCCAGAATTCATCCAATTAGCCTCACTACAGGCCTCATTACATTGACTTGAACAAAATCATGACCCCCAGGCCCCCTTCCTCTGCCCTAGTGCTCAGTTTACCCCTCCCTCATGCATACTCAATTTTTTTGGCACTGAATTTCAACTGCCAAACCTCAGACCACCTCTCTAGCCTTTGTAGATCCTTCATTGTCATCTATCCTATTTCTGCTCCTTTCATTATCTACCCTACTACAGAGCTTCATGTCATATGCAAAAATATGACTTGCCCTGGCTGCCCTCTCCAATGGCACTAATGAATATATCCATCACATGAGCACCTTGTTTAAACTGGAGGACATCCAATTGGTTTGGATAAACCAGGAGGTCAGATGGTGCTCATTTCAGTGCTGCTCAGATTCAGTACAGCCCAGTGTCATGGAATGTAAATTGGGGGGTAGGAAGAGAAGAGAAACTGCATCTAAACATCTGGCATTTTAATTTAATACAACTCTGTACTGGGTCACAGTCATGTTGATTTTCGAAGTACAGCATACATTTTATCAGATAGCTCCACTGCAAGCATAATCTGGCCCCCCACCCCCCCAATCTCAGATTCCTCCGATGGTTGGTCTGTCACCATTTCTTTTATGGCCTCATCCGACAGATGCTCATGCCCTGATCGCTGGCATCACACCAATGCCACTCCTTGAGCTCCTTTTCAACAAGCGAGGGGGGGCAGCATTGATGTAGCCAGTGTGAAAATATCTTCCCTGTGATGTTTCTTGGCTGGCTCAGCAATATTTGCCTCAGATTTCACTGCAGCATGCCCAAATTCTCAATTTCACATAAGCATTCTTAATCTTAGTGTGCAAACTATGCCAGGCTTTAGAAGCCATGTAAAGCACATCCTTGAGTGATGTGGATATTATCTCATTCAGCAGGTTTTGCCCATTTCCTTCTAACAGCAGTCTGCAGAAGTCTTTGTGAAGCAGTCTCCCATTCTCATGTCGGGTATGTCTGGGTGAGCAGAATCAACTAAGAAATGCCATCTGAATTGTGCCTGTCCATCCAGGCACTACATGGTGCTTCACAGTGCACTGAGCGTGACATGTTCCATGCGATTGAAGCATCGGGGCTCATGTCTTACCAACAAGCACCAGCTTCAATCTGTTGCAGCCAGAAGCATTCATACCCAAGAACAGTCATCCCCTCCAATTTTGTTTTATGACCAGGTGCATCTTTCTCACTGCCATGTGTAAATGTCTGGTCAGGCAAGTAGCCCGATTGAGAATAATGCATGTACAGGTGTGTTAAAGATCCACACCCAAGCGGGGTCGCCACCTTTGGAGGAGGCAAAAAACAAAAAAAGTTTAAGCTCCACCCCAGACCCCCTCATCGTGAAACAAGCACTGCTCCTCCTAGAAAGCCATTTGTTATATCAATAAACACTTAAAGCAATTAAACAAAAGTCTTTAAGATATTGTATCTGTTAATCTGGCTGTACTCTGTGTATTGTAATTGTACCTCCCGGGTCGTGCCTGAAAACAGTCACTTGCTGACTAGCGCACTTACCCGGTTAACAAAACTAAAAAAAATAGTTACTTTTTAGGTTCTTCCTAGTTATTTACTTATGTATTAACCTTGGTTTTATCAGTTAAACACTGAAAAAATCTAATTTACAGATATGATCTGGGTAGAGACAAAGTACTGCAAACAGCATACAATGGTATACATGGTATATAATACATAAAGAAATTGTTTCCTACAATCTGTACTTTTTCTGGCTCTATTCCCTTTTCATGTCTACAGTATTATTTCAAAGCTAAAGTAGTGACTATAGTTCTTCCTTGAGGACAAGAACATTAACACATTTAAAGACACCTAAATTCTGTTGGGTGAAAAAAATTTACAAGCAAATGAAAGTGGACAACTGGCCGTTACTGCTACAAAAGGTGGGGCAGGCTTTTTGCCCAGCTTTGCCACTTTAAGATGCAGTGGAAAAGATTAGGTTAGTAAGTGTTAATGGCCATACTTTACATCTCCCTGGTTGACTGCTCTCGTAAAGGGCTATACTGACAAAACCTGTTTGTAAGCTGGACATGCAGCTGAAACAATGAATGACGACAAAATCTGTTTCAAAAGTATGTCGGCACTCAGAATGGCTCAGAAACCTGACCAGCACAGAGCAAAACTGATTACCCAACAGGGACCCTGAAAACCTGATCACCAGGTAAAAAAAACTTGACAGGTGGCAGGCAACCCTACACCCCCTCCCGAGTGATGCTTGAGGGGGTTTATGATCTCACACCAGATGTATGTGAAAAATCCTCAAGACAAATCTTGCACAAGCATTACTAGTGCATGGTTACAGAAAGAAAAAACAATCAGTATTTGTACAAGTGAGTGGTATCCCTCAGCAGCTGCTGTACTCCCTCAAATACAGTATGCTCTTTCAGTCACGCGAGGGTGAGGAAGACAATACTGTAATAAACCACTGTCGAGTTATGATGCATTTCAGCAGGTTATGATATTTTATCAGAACTGGCTATCCAGTTACAGTAGGTCACAAGTGTAAACCCCCCCCCCCCACCAGCCCCATTGTTCAACTAGCAGGGCTGCTCCTCACACCACATGGTGCCCAAGAAAGATGGGGGGGGTTCACAACAGTTTACAGTACATTTCCTTCTGAGCCTGCTGCTATTACAAACAGGCAATCGAGTGTAGCAACCACCTAGCACACATCTGGTGGGACCATTTACCATGGCCATCAACCTAGGTCCAGAGGAGAAAATGTCTGCTCACAATTATGCTAGTTTGCACTTCTGGACAGGGCACCCAAGTAAATCCAGACAGTGGAAGCAACAACAATACTGTTCAAACCAGGTTGGGATTCTAGAGTAGCTGTTATTCACATTAAGTAGGAATAATCACAAAGCGAAGATGGATCCCACAGGGCTACTCATACTGGTATTGCAGATTATGGAAGTAAAGATATGCCTGAATTCCCATTGCACACAGGCAAACTGAACACACTGCCAACTCAGGTTCTGAAATGGAGATTGGCACACATGACCAGTTTGGTACATTTCCTCTTGACTAGGCACACCACAGCCAGTACTAGGACACTTTCCCATATTTCACAAGGAATGAAGGTGGTACATACAACCACCAAAAGAGCACATCCAGGCTCACTCTTCCAGCACCCACTACACTGAGGTGAACTGAAAACGGAATCCAAAACACATGCCTGGGTAACTATTTCCATCAGGCACTGGCTAAATGCACCGACTGAAAACTGAACTGGTGCCCAAACTGAACCCGGAGAGGTAAACCAGTTACTTGACATTTTGGGGGTCTCCCACCTTTTATTTCCAAGTTTACACTCTGCCATTCATCTGGTTAACACCACCCTCAGATGCTCTCTTGAAATGTTTCACACTTCTACACGACTAAAAGCTATGAACTTGGACAGTCTCTCAAGACTCAGTAGGCAGATACTTTTGAAAACAGAAAGTCTAGGTGAGTCCCTTTTGTCAGAAAATTAACCAAGGAATGCAGGTGCCCCTCCTGGGCTGAACACAAAAGTAGTACAGTTTTAAAGTTGTCACAGGCAGCTTCACTAGATAGACTGGGTGAGGGGATTTCTTCTGAACCCTGAAGATCGCCCCCCTATCCCTCCTGGGATGGGGCAAAGGAAAACCCACTTGGAACAGTTTCCACCACTTCAATCTGTCTGTTCTTCTAGGGTGAGAAGCTACCCAAACACAGTGGTAGCTCTCACAGAGCTAAACTGAGGAGCTGCCTAGCAGCTGCAGCCTCCTAGAACTCCTACTCATGACTCACTCAGCATTCTAAAGCTATCTCCTTGCAGCTAGACAAGTATGGCTTATGCAGCTGCAAGAGTACCAAGATTACATCACCACTCCAGCTCAGCTGAGACTGAAAAACAGTGAGACACCGAAATCCATTTACCTAGCATTTCATAAGCTGCCTATTCCTGCCTGCCACTGGTTCCAACTGGGATTCTAGTAACCCTGGGAACAAGGGGTTACACAAGCAAAAGACAACAGGTGTGCAACAGTTCTAATGCATGGCTAGGAGGCACAAGACTACAGGCAGAATGCATCCAGTTCACTAGCTGTGCATTAGAACTGTTCAATGCACATCCCCAGAGTGGCTTATTGCACTTATAAAATAGGTCTATATTCTAAATGGTGCTTCTAAAATTTAGAAGTGCATCTGGTAGTTAGCTGTGTGTTAGAAGTGTCATTACTGGAAATCCTTTAGTTATAACCTGGTCTCGTTTTATAGCCACTTGGGGCCAGTCTACTTCAATTGCAATCAACCTTTCCTCACATTGCTGCAGCAGTCTGATGCCATGCAGATGCTTAGTGTTCTAGCCAGCCCTTGCTGGCAACAAACAGCTGTTATTGCAAAGCCTCTGGTGGAAAACAAGTTAAAGGGAAACCAAACTAGGAATCCCTTTTTCATGCTCCTGTCTGAAACACGTAGACTGCAAATTTGTGCTGGTCATCCTGGCATGACCTTGAGTTAGAGTCAGAGGATTGAAAGAAGTATGTTATTGGCAACATGAAGTTACGATTCCATAATAAAAGAGGGACTCTGCAGTACAGGAGACTGATCTTTTGATTAAGACATTTAGTTAGATCAAGACAGCACCTATAAAGTACATATAGATTATCTAAGCACACTGAAGATGCCATCTCAAGGCACAATATAAGTGGGTTCGCATCGCAATTTGCGAATCAAAGCTGGTGAATTGAAAATTTCGGTTTTGATTACTGGTAGGTGCTAATCCATTTCTCTAGGACACATAGGGCTTGGAATGCATGAACAGCACTATTTTAGCACTCCCCATATTCTGGACCCCCCACTGCTAATCAACTTTGACCAGTTGCTAATCATTTTTCATTTTAATTAGCAAAGGCTGCTATCAAGTCTGAATTTATGCACTGCATCTTGGTATAAGCACACCCCAAGTACTTTATGCATTCAACTACCGCAATCGCAGACCCATCTTAGATGTTAGTCATGTTTCCTAGAAGGATCTAGGCTTTTTGGAGCCAAAAAGAATGGCCTGTGTCTATCTGGCATTAAGAACCAGTTTATTGGAGACAACCATGTATCAAATAACTGAAGGTCACTTGCAAGTAGGTCATTCAGGCAGGGAAGCTACAAGAACTCGTGTACAGTACAGTATCATGTGTAAAGAAGCAGACTAGCACCACCAGTTCTTTAGCATATTCACATGCAGGGAGAATAGGTGTCCCAGTATTAAACTGGGGGACACCCACCAAGATACAGCACTTGGTCTGATAGGTCACAAATTAAATTGTAAAATGGAGAGGTGCACTACTAGAAAGATAGTAAGCGAACCACTTTAGAGATGAGCAATCTAGACCAAGGGATTTTAGTTTAGTTATAAGTTGATGGTTTACCACATTGAAGGTCCTGGTGAGGTCAGAGACTACACCGTCCAGCAGGCCAGCATAAAGGAAGAGGGACATCTGTAGTGAGGTGGACTAAACAGTATCCATCTTATGATCTCCATTCTCTCCCCAATCCAAGACCCTGTAACAGTAGTCGTGGACCAGCTGGTCAACTAGCTCAGTAGCTGCAACCTATATATCAAGCAGCATGGCTTTAGAGACACCATTTCAGCCCTTTAGAATTCACCAACTCCCTACAAGAGTCCCATGACAAGAGTGAATGGTTGGGTCAAATTTCATTGACCTGACCAAGGCATTTGACCTTTGTGAACCACATTACTTTTGGATAAACTTAGGAATTGGCCTATCTTGGGAAGTCAGGTGGTGGTTTGAGAACTACCTAAACAGACCGCACCCAAAGTGAAGGTCAGTGAAAACCTGACTCCAAGGCTGTGACAGTAGGGATTCCCCAGGGCTCAATGCTAGGACTACTGTTTAACCTTCTTATAAATGGACTTGCCCAGTGCTTGCAATAGCACCCACATCCTGCTCAACATGGATGCAGTTATCTACACCAGCAGCACTAAGCAAACAACTGCCAACCACACCTTACAGCACAACTTCCACTCCTTGGAGCACTAGTTCGTACTGAAAAAGCCGCTTCTAAACTAAAATAGACATTCGCAAGCCACAGGAAGAACTCCTACCCCTTTCCATCATTAATCAGGATGGCAAGCTAACAGAACAAGCAACAGCTTTCAAAAATCTTGGCATATACATTGCCAGTTCAACACACCAGGCATATAGACCATGTTAGAGTAAATAAAATGTCACACTCACACTCACTCTGAGAGACCTATTAAGCAGACAAAGTTCTTTTTACAGCAGATCCTAGTGGTCCTGAAAGCTTTAGCAAAGGCTAGCTGGACTTTTCAGAACCTATAAAGTACAGTTATGCAAGAACTTACTGTAATGGTAGATAGAGCTCTTGCAGCAGGGTAACAAGGACTAACTGGCGTGCAGACCCACAGAAAACTTCTAGCTAGCAGTCTTAGACAGGTACAGTCTCTTCCATCGGCCCACCCCGATGGTATGCATGGTATAAAGGGTGGGTGGTCCCCAGCGCCCCTCAAGTTTTCCTGCTGGAGATTGGCATAGATGATGAAGGTGAACATAACAGAACCAAGGCAAATACTGCAGAAGACAACCGGAAAGTTGTGAATGCAAGCTATATGCAGTAGAGCATCCCCAAGGGGGAAGGTGGTCAGGAAGCCATACCTGCTGCAAGAGCTTCTCTCAAGATCTACTGTAAGTTGTTACGTAACTATACTATAACAGAGAGTCTGCTCTTGCAGCAGGTAACAAGGACAGAGTCCCAAGCAGTAAAGGAGACCCAGACAGGAATTGGGAGGAGGAAACATGAAAGCCAACTGCTCAAGAGAGAAGTCCCTGCAGAACCAGGAGGCAAAATGCACTCTGCATCTGGAGGCAATGTCCAAGCTGTAGTGTCTAACAAATGTATGGACAGAGTTACATGTGGCTGCTGCACAATTGTTCGCTGTAGACATTTCAAAGGGCGGCAAAAGATGCCACTACTCCCCCATAGAGTGACCTTCACCAGGCCTGGCAAGGGTTTGTCATTTCTGGTATGAGAAAGTAATCCAGCCACTTTGAAAGTGTTTGCCTCCAGGAGCAGTGGAGCACCTGTTGCCAAAGGAAACAAAGCTGATTTGAATGTCTACACTACTGTCCTAGAGAGAGAGTTAGGATTGCAAAATGTGATGAAAGTCCAACATGTAGAGGACAGCCTCACCCCATTAGAGTAATCAGGATGCTAAACAGGAAGGAGAATGTCTTAAAGGTCAACTCAGACACCACCTTCGGCAAAAAACTTACGATTGATCCTCAAAGTCACCCAGTCCTTGTGGAAAAATCAGATAGGGCTCCTTACACATTAGGGCCTGAAGCTCAGAAATTTGAGCAGCAGTAACAGCAACTAAAAATAAATGCTTTCCAAGACAGGAAGCGAAGCTCGCAATCTGCAGCTCATTCAAAAGGGGGTAGGGTGAGCTTTTCCAGCTCAAAATGTAGCTCCCAGGGAGGGACAGGGTTTAAGGTGGGGCTTCAAATGAAGGATACCCCTTAAGGTCTGGGCTACATCCAGCTGGTCCACCATTCTGCCCTGGACAGATGTACAATAGGTAGAAATGTCAGACAGATGTAGTTTTAATGGAATAGCCCAATCCAGAGTCTGAGGGGGACAAGAGATACCCTAGGATAGAGTTCACCGGACAGGCCAAGGGATCTAGGTGGTAGGCAGAAGCCCATAGCCAGAAGCACTTCCACTTCATGGCATAAATGGCTTGTTGGAAGGCCATCTAGCTGCCACCAGAACACTGGCCACCCTGCTGGGGACTACCAAGCATGATCTGGTTAGGTCCTCAGAAGCCATGCATGGAGATGCATTGATCAAAGGTTCATGTGGACAAGGGTCCCCTTGTCCTGAGAGAGCAAGTGAGGGCTCAGAGGCAGAGGAACCAGTGGTTCGGCTGCCAACTGTTGCAACAGTGGAAACCAGATCCGTTATGGTCACAATGGGGCCATGAGGATCATCTGTGCGCTCTCCACTTGCAGCTTGAGAAGCACCTGCAAGAAGTGGGAAGAGAAGCAATGCACAGAGGAACATCCTGCTCCAGGAAAGGAACAAAGTCTTGCCAGAAAAAACTCTAGCAAGCAAAAATTGTCCAATTTTGCATCGACAGGGGAGGCAAGTGGGTCCAGCTCTGGTCTGCCCCAGGTGACTAGGTACTCGGCAACTGACTGCAGAAGGGCCCATTCATGTGCTTTGAATAGTGTCATGCTGAGGGAGTCTGCCAGGATGTTCTATACCCCGGGGACATGAACCACTGATATATCTAGGTGGTGGTCCATGGCCCAGTTCCAGACTGGCATGGCTTCTTGGCAGAGGGCTACAGTGCATGCCCCCTTGCTTGCGTATATAAAACATTGCTGCCATGTTGTCCAACTGAATCAGAAGAAGGTTTCCCAGGTGGACTGCCAAGCTCAGAGCTTGTAAGGCATACAAGACTGCCCTCATCTCCAAAATATTGATGGAGAGTTCCTCAGTCACTGACCAAGAACCCGGGTTCAATGAACATTCAAATGTGCTCCCCAGCCTATGCCAGAGGCATCTGATGTTAAGATTTGGATTGGAGCTGGCCTCTGAAAGGGCATCCTCTCAGACAAGAAGGGATGTTCTCCACCAGCCAAGTTCTCTGCGAACTGGTTCAAAATGGAAGCCAGAAGATCCAGGTCATCCCAATATTGATTCCACTGGACTCCAGGAGTCCACCGGATTATTCTCATATGCAATCTGGCTAGTGGGACTGACAATGGACGTGGCCATGTGGCCCAAGAGCCAGAGAATTGACATGACTGGGACTCTTGAGGGGGATGAGGACTGATGGGCCAATCCTCCAAGATGGAGAGCCCCATCTTCTGGGAGGAAGGCCTTCCCTCTGGTAGGGTCGAGCAGCAGTTACACTGGAGGAACTGGGACAGAATCAAGGAGGACTTTGCCACATAGATAGTAATCCATAGTTCCCCAAAAACAGGACAGGTGGCCCGAATTGTGTGCTGCAACTGTCCTCTGGATGGTGCTGTTAGGAGCCAATTGTCCAAATAAGGAAACTGCAACCACTGCCAGAAGGCAAGACCCTTGGTGCCAAAGATAGGCCTAAGGGAAGCACTCTGAACTGGTAAGGTCTGCCCTGAAACAAACCACAGAAACTTCCTGTGCTGTTTTGCCACCAGTATGTGGAGGTATGCATCCTGCATGTCTAATGCCAATTAGTCCCCTTGATGGATTAAGGGCATGATCCCCTGAAGGCTGACCATCTGGAACAGTTATATTCTACAAACTGGCTGAGGTCGCTGATGTCCAGAATAGGGTGCAAGTCCCCTGATCTGTTTGGGGACCAGGAAGTAGTGAGAATAGGAGCCTGTGACCCTCTGAGATGGGGGTGCTAGCTCTATGGCCCTATCAGGAGCACCTGGATCTCTGCTCAAATGAGCTCTGCATGTGCCTGGGAGCCATGGAGGGGAAGCCCCCCCCCACCAAAATCTGGTTACTTTTGAAGTAACTTGATAAAGTGAACCTTGATGAAGTGAACCTTGTCGATGAGCTGTATGACCCACTGGTCAGAAGTGATCTCCCGCAACAATCTGGTGTACAGAAAAAATGGCCTCTGACCACTTCCCCAGTCTGTGGGGGAAGGGGTCCCATACCTCTCAACTGTCCCCCGATTTTCAGGGACATCCCGATTTTGCCTCAATTTTACTGTCCCTCCTAAAAATTGTGTTTCCGTGACCAAACGGGGTTGAAGCAAAAATGTTCATTAAAGTTAGACTTGTTCTTGCTTAGAAAATGCATTTTACACCAAGCTCCCTATTCTACCAGCTTCCTGAGTAGATATCTCCAATTTTGAAGATGTGTCGATTTGGGTCCTTTGTCCCAGTTTAAGTCTTGCCTCGATTTGTGAGGCGGCAGGAGGTTGAGGGTATGGGTCCTGCAAGAAATCAGGTGGTTGCAGGATGCTCTGGAGGCAGGGGCCCTTGGCATCATAGTTCACTGCTGCTGCCGAAAACCAGGTAGTTGTCCCCTCTTTCTCAAAAGTAAGGTTTACAAAAAGGCCTCTACTTTGGTTTGTATATAGAATGTACTGACCTAATGACTTTTCCCCCAGAGTCCTGCAATTTGGTGATTTTATAGTCTTCAGAGAATGGAACCATAGAATAGTGCATCCAGGACATCTGTCTGTACATCCTGGGCAAAGCCAAAGACCCCAAGTCACGGGCTGCCAGACACCTGTGGCTGCGACCCATGTTACTACGCCTGCCAAATCTTAGGCAGATTGGAGGACATGTGCATCTATGTCTGAACCCATCTGCATCAGCTTTGAGCAGTTTTTGTGGGCAGTCCAGGAGCTCCTTGATTATGGTGAGTCCCTGCTCACAGGGCCTTCTGAAATTGCACCACGTGGGTCAGAAAATTCAAGCTTCTGATGGTGCAGATTGAGGAAGAGTAGACCTTCCATCCCATAAAGTCCAACTACTTAGATCAGGAGGCTGGTTACCAAGGTGCCACGCCGCTGTGACCTGCTGTGGGCAGCTGAGTGACCACTGAATATGCCAGTAACTGCTCCCCAAAAGGAGCCTCTGAGTTCCTATAAAGGCTGTCTGCCTTCTTGGGTATGACCTGGGCTGAATGGGGACATTTCCAGGCCACCTTGGTGACATCCATGAAGGTGTCAAACCAGGGCAGAATAACCACCGAGTTAGGGTCTTTGACATAGGTATTTCACCAGTCCGAGTCTCTGGGTCCAGGTCCTCCATTTCCCAACCCATATTTTCTTGGCTGCGTCACATGCGGTCCATAAAGGAAGAACTGGGTGGAGACTTAGGGGCCACTCTGGTGTCTAAATGGAGGGGGTAGGTCCCCGACAGACTAGCGGTCCTAGGAAGAAGGGACAGAGGATTGGTCCGAGTTAGCAGATGAAAAGGAGGACTTTAATCTGGTAAGTTTGCATTTTGGTCTACTACAGTCATGAGAGCCCGAGGAACTTTGGCTCCTTGACGTGCACTTGTGGGTGAGCTTTGCCCTTGCTTTTACCTGCAGGAGGGGTGGGCTCCTTTCCTGTGTCTATCTAAGGGGGACTGAGATACAGAGGGGCCCCTCAATCCACTGTAATTGAGGCAGCAACAAGTTCAGTATGTATAGTCTCCCACCAGTACCCAAATAGGTCTTTCACCTGGGACTGGTGGAGCCTAGGATCTGTGTATGGCATTAGACTGGACACTGGACCAGCACCCTGGTCCGGCTAAGAATAGTCTGATAGCAGGCAGACAGGAGACATCTGGACAGTGACATTGGACCCAATGTTAGTGGGTGATGCCTGGTTTGAGGCAGTCATACACTGGCCCTGGGAAGGGCAGAGTCCTGAGAGTTTGTCAGCCTGTGGTGGGGGTGAAACTGGTGATGCCAGGGATTGTCAGTGAGGAAGGATCACTGATGGTGCGACATTAATCGCCCAGTGGGGATAAACACCAGACAAGAGATTGTTAGATGGAGAGAGACGATGGTTTGGATGTACTTGGAGGCGGACCTCCCGGAGTGCCCTGAAGCCTTGCGACTTGGAAGGGTCAGCACCCGACATGGATGCTGACTGGGAGTGGCTCGTCACTTTGGAAAGCTCTGTATGCTGGGCAGTAGACTGCGCAGGCAGGCAAATCTTGAGTGGCTGCAGGGTAGAGCCAGAGTCATGGCCCTCCTCCCCCGTTTGGGGGGGCGGGGAGAGAAACTGGGTCACCTGGGAAGTGAAGTGGGAGTCAGATGAACAAGATTTGGAGGAAGATCTCCCCTTTTTCCCTCTCCTCATGCTGACTTATGGTAGAAAAACTTGTCTTGTGAGAGGACTCTGCACGACTGCCAGGCATTGGTCGATCAAGTAGGCCTGAAGAGTCTTCTGGCAGTGGATCAGAGTCCTTCTGTTACAGTTTTAGCAGTGCTGGCAGGCCTGTGTGTCATGTTCTGGGCCTAGACGCTGCAAGCAGGCGGAATGATAGTTTGCCACAAGCACACTTAGGAGTGCCTTTCTACAGAGGATGTCGGTGAAGACAACATACAGGATATGAAACTGGGACAAAGCAAATTTTTTCGATTAGAAAAACAGCCCAAAGGGCAGATACAATATGACAGTCAAACTAGCGAGAGGTGATCCATGGAGTCTATGTATGAGTCTCGACGGCGGGAAAAGGACTGAAGCACATTAAATTTCTGTACTTTTATAACGTCTTAAATAGCATTTTAAAATGGGTAGAGAGTTCAGAGTCCTATACCTTTGGCTATATCCTTATCAGCCCATAACCTGCCAACTGGTACATTTTCAGCCACTCAGGACTCAACTTAAGTCAATTTACTGCCAGTCTCATCCCCTGCCCTGCAACACAACGTCTATTACTGGAGCCATAATTTATGCTGCACATTACTAGGAAGAAAAAAAAACAAAAAAAAAAACTTGGATTCCTTTGCTTGGCCATTTTTATGCTTCATTTGAAAAACAAACTGTCGCCTGTCTGCTGAGAAAGTCAACCCCACTCCAGTGGGCATTCAGCATTTGCTGCCAAAATGTGGCTTTCAAATAAAGTTCTTATCTGTTTATGAAAAAAATGTTATGTCTAACAGTACAGTACGTTTAACTGTAGCGTGAAACCAAATCTGTGATCAGAGTGCTACTATAGTTATGACGACTGGTGAGGACACGCTTGTTTCTGCTCCCCATGAAAAAAAACTTGCTGGATGTTACTTTCTTCTCCAGTGGCTCACCAGACCAGCTCCTTCAGATGAGCCCCCCATTTATTTATTTAATTAATTTTTAACATTCCAAGTTTCAACTTTATGGCAGAGGGAGCAGCTGAAACTGTGGCAGCTGCTGGAAAGTCACTCCTGCTAGTCTCAAACACTTACTAGCCATTTACTTGCTCCTCCTTGGGCACTTTCAGATCAGAAAAAGCACATCTTGGAGGATTTCGTGGGGCCGGGTGGGGACAGAGACACTGCAGCCCCTACTAAATGTTAAACATGTCCACTATAATACAGTGAACTAACAGGGCTACTTTTTTCACAAGTGTGCACACACACACACACACACACACACACACACACACACACACACACACACACACACCCCTTCATTGGGTGACCCATTTTGTAATTCGAGTAAGCCTAGTGTGGTTTATGGCCTGGTTAGAGCACTTCCTAGGTGCTAAAGGCACTCTGTGCAAGCACCTTTTGCCTTACTCACCTAGGGCAGGCTCTTGGGCCATAAACCACAGCTTGTCCGGTCTTATTCCTTACCCAACAACCTAAGCTGAATGCACACTGGACGCTTTCCTCACTCATTCATTAAAAGTGCATTAACAGTGAACTACCACATCAATTGGCAGCCAATGCCATACAGTTTCCAATCTATTTTCTTAAAAGAAAAAAGTGTACCATTGACAGGGTCATACTGAGACTTGCGTCGGGTGGGGTGAAAAGTGTGAGGAAGTCTGACAAGCCACACTGTGTGCTCTGTTTATTTTATTGTAATGTTTCAGCCTTGGGGCAAGCCCCCCTCAGTATATCCCTGGCCATGGAGTCAGCAACCCCACCTCCTTTCTACTCCTGTGCCACCAACCTTTCCAGCATGGTTTGGCTGTCAGCTCTGCTCGTCCACCTGAAGCTCGACTCACACATTCCTGGTTGGGAATGCACCCCCGCACAGCCTGCCTTAACCCCTCAGAGTCCTGCAGAAGGACCGCCCACTCCTACAGGTGCTCCATTTACAGTACTGGCAGGCTCGCTGGTGCAGGAGAACAACCAGAGGGACGAGGGCCTTGGCACGGAGGCTGCAAAGCAGGCACGCCTTGCACCTGCCTGCAGGACGCCTGCCACCAGCCCCCTACAGACAGATGTACACACACAGCCAAGCCCCCAATTCGCTTAGGGCCACCAAAGCTGCACAGTGCTGGTAACACCCTCCCAGTAAAGGAGAGTTGTCGACTGACAGCT
The DNA here is from genome assembly GCA_016271365.2 of Neoceratodus forsteri. Taxonomy (NCBI): domain Eukaryota; kingdom Metazoa; phylum Chordata; order Ceratodontiformes; family Ceratodontidae; genus Neoceratodus; species Neoceratodus forsteri. The sequence goes on along the minus strand of CM057450.1, from coordinate 1,342,372,116 downwards.
TAATCCAAGTCCATGCTCTCCCACCTGACAGACCCCTGGCAGCCAGAATCCACTCCCAACCCAGGTTGCTGGCATGGTGCAAGGTGGCAACCAGCGCCCAACCTCAGCGCCACAGGACCGGGTGACTCCTTTACAATGGATCATTTGCAGGTGTCTCCTCTGAGCACTGTGCAATCACATTACTTCTTCAGGGTGTCACAGATAAAGAGGAGGTTGGCTGGAGAAATCAAAACTGAGGTCTGCTGGATGCACCAAGCTCATTTACAGCTTGTTACTCAAACTTCTAGTCTACACTGTCTGTCCAAATATTATGGACATTTAGGGAAAAAATAAATATCCCCCTCAAATGTGAAACTTCCACATTTCTTAACAGTATTAGACTAGAGTTAGGAAGTGTAATTACAGAGCTTGCACATGGCTTTTCTCACTTTATTCATAAATGCCATTTGGCACTATATCAGCTCAGGCAAACTGTACAGTTGCGAATGTGAAATTAAGCAGGGGAGAGAAACTGAAACATAGCAGAAACCTTTAAATACAAAGGTGTTTTTCTGGCAACAAGCAGTTATTTTTAAATAACCAAAGTTGGACAATAATATAGGTGCATGTAAATGCAGAAGCTAAAGTCTCTTACCATGATAGCTTGAACATAGGCTCCATTCATGTAGTAACGCTGAGTAATCGTATTTATTGATGGTTCTGTAAAGTAAATTTACTAGTTAGGAAAACTGGAGTGCCAACTAATGGTTGAACTAAAAAACTGGAAATAGACTTACTGAAACAATTTCTGATCATTAACTTGACTTAATTTGTCATGTTCTAGGTCTATACGGATCCACCTGTAGAAAAAAAAAATATATATTAAGCTACAAATCTACTTTCATTGGTTTACAGCACACACAACAAGTCTGTAGCTAAAGCCTTGGCATCTCAGTTTTGTCAGACCAGTTGCCCTCATTTTAGTGCATGTGAGGTTAATGCATTTTTTAAACCCCTTCCCCCAAACTAACTGTTTAAGGGCAGAATCAAACACTATACCCCAGCTCCAAAACAGTACGTGAATCAGGCCATGCAGGAATACTTCCTGAAAATCCTGTTCCCCTTCAAAATACACAAATGTGCATTTCGCAACATTTGCTGTCCCAGTTTGAAACACTGAATAGCAGCAAAGATTAATATCCCCGATTCATATGTACAAAGAAGCCAGCAGAAAGCAGCCATTTGGTATATCAAGTCTGCTCATATCGCAGGGTCCACAGCTTGAACTACTATCCTGCCCTCCCTCCCTACTCTTCCCTACCCATGATCCTTGCCTTCCTTATGCCTATCCCACCCTCTCAAAAATGCCATCTTCAATGAGATGACCTCTTCTAGCAGCACATTCCAAGTGTCCACCACTTTTCTCTGTGAAGCACTTCCTGACCTCCCTCAGCTTCTCACCCTCCAGCTTAAAGGACAACTGCATGTTAAAAGCAGGAAAATGTATTACTACCAGTTTTAAGTTTACTTTATCCCAGTGTTTTGCTTCTGCCTAGGCTGCAAGCAGTCCCCCCCCCCCCCCAAACCTTGCTTGCTTCCTTTATGACCTCTGGGGCTGCCATTCAGGTTTGTTTTATTGCATCTTGTCCAGGGTAGTCTTCCTAGAGTGCCCTTGGTTTGATGTCTAATAGCTCCTACAGCAGGCCAGTGTTAGTGTCTTATAGCCACAGCAGAAAAGTACATTGCAGCCAGGATTCACACTGCTAGTCTCCAAGTATGATATGTTTCCTAAATATTGGTACCTTATCCAGCTGTGTTTTGCTTGGGGGGTTGTGTTTAAATATGCAACTTTCTGTAATGGTATTTTACATTGTACAGGACCCAGATGTTATTAGTGGGGACTGGAATGTAATGAGACAGGCTGAGATGTTTGAGTTACCAACCCCCAAAAATTACAAATTCTTCACACCAATGAAACTCTTATGTTCCACCCAGCTAAACAAACTTTACAGCAAAACCATTTTGTTGCATTTGTGTGTCTGAACTACAATGCTTGCATGCACACCACTCTATTATACTGCATACATTTAGATGCATCAAAAGCTGGGCTAATAGTACTTAGATCCACAGACACCCCACCCCCACCCCACAAACCTCTTCCCTAAGCAGAAGACAGCAGGATAAAGTACCAATATTTAGGAAACTTATACTTGGAGACTAGCAGTGCGAATCCTGGCTGCAGTGTTCTTTCTCTGCTGTGACTAAGCAAGGCACTGGCCTGTTGTAGGGGCTACTAGACAAACCAAAGGCACTCTGGGAAGACCAACTTGAAGATGCAATAAAACAAACCTGAATGGCAGCCCCCAGAAATCATAACACACCCAGGGGAGAGAGAAAACACTCATCTCAGCCTAGGCAGAAACAAAACAATGGAATGAAGTGAAAACTCAATTGGTAGTAATGCATACATTTTCTAGATTTTAACATGCAGTTTTCCTTTAAGGCTGCACCCTCGTGTTATGGTGGACACTGCTTAAAAAAAACTCCTTATCAGCCTTATTTATCCCCTTCAGGTACTCAAAGGTCCTAATCATGTCCCCTGTGTTTTCCAGGGAGTACATGTTTAGTGCCCTCAACCTCTCCTTGTATGCCTACACTGCTGACTAGCCAGCATCTTTGTAGCCCTCCTCTGGACCTTCTCCAGCAGGTTGTCCTTTGACCAGTACTGGACTCTATACTACAGATATGGCCTCACCAGTGACCTGTACAAGGGCAGTATATCCTCCTCTCTTACTACTGATCCCCAAGATAGGCATCGCAGCATCTTTATCTGCCTTTGCTGCTGCTTTCTTGCACTGTGTGGAGTGCTTCAGATCACTAGTGATAATCACTCCCGGGTCCTTCCGATGCAGATGTTTACTCCACCCAGGTACTACCGTCCTGGGATTCTTGGCTTCAGTATGCCTAACTTTGCACTTCTTGGCATTGAAGCCAAGCTGCCAGATCCTGGCCTGCCTTCCCATGTTTTCTAGATATTCCTGTAGGTCCTGTATCCCTTCAGCTGTGTCCATTCTCCCGCAGAGCTTGATGTCATTAACACCAAACAGTGGCCCAAATGCAAGGCCTTGTGTGAAGGCAGGAGCATTTTTTCCCCCCCCAGCCACTGCTTTAGTCTAGTCTAGTTTCTCCTTCAAATTCAAACTTGCAGGACAATTCTCCACTGATTTGCCCAGAACTCATCAAAAACTTGGACTGCAGTATACAGTAGTACCTTTGATTTTGACCCCCTGGTGTATTTCATGTTACTATTCTAAACCTTACCATGTTTTGACAAGTTCACTGCATACTAGGCTTTGGTCCTTCTTATCAGTTCTTCGAACTCCAGCAGTATTGACACACCAACATTCTTGTGTATTGTTGCACTGTTTGGCTTTAAAGACACCAGTCGATTCACACTCTGGATCATAAATCCCATCATTATCTATGATTGCATGTTCATTTGGTTTTCATGTAGTAGATTGCCCGTCCTCTTTCTGTACATTTCAGTCTTCATCATAAAGCATTTTCGAGTCACTAGGAAAGGAACATTAAAAGCTTTACATTTGCTTCTATGGCATGTTAGATTATACACACGAAAACAGATATCAGTTATAGCTCAATATTGAAAAGTAGTGTTCAATTCTAGGAGACCAGTCCAACCACTTCTGCAACCAGTGTTCAAATAAAGTAAATACCAGTTTGTGAAAAACATCCTTACACCATGTAAATGCTGGTAGCCATTGTTATTTATGTAGCCTTTCCTTACCTTGCACACCCCAAAGTTCCCTATTCAGGCCTTCTAAAAAAAAAAAAAAAAAAAATGTCCTTGACTGAACGTTCCAACCTCACAATCACTATGCAGTTTGTGGTGTGGTGTCCTAGTACTGGCAGCTGTTTGCAGAGCAGGCAGATATTTTCGCACTGCTGCTCACAATGCTATCAGCCCAGGTTCAGCAAGGAGCCTAGGTCAGAGGGACAGCCAGTGGAGGATGGTTGAGCATCCCAGCAGATGCTCACCTTCTTGGGGAAGAGGGTTCCTTACTGCCGTGGAACCACAACCTGCATGACCACTGGTGGCAGTAAAGGCTAGAGCCAGTGGAGGGGGAGAAGGACATTGTTGCTTAGACGCATCCTGTGTGTGTCAGATGCACCACCTCCATGACGTTCAAAGGTAGGGAAGGGAAAAAAAAAAAAAGGCAGAAAAAGACCCCCGACCTGGTTGAATGCCATCCACTACAGGTCCCACACTGCTGCTCTCACTCCCACTTGACTCAACCTCTGTCCAGAGGAGAGGTGTGGCCTCTGACAGCCCTTTTCATGTGGGAGAGATCCATCTATGGTGAAACAAGGAGCACAGGCAAGACTGCAGGTGATGGGTTGGCTGGAGTAGTGGACTGATTTTGGCAGCTCAGGAAATTGGGGAGGAGAGAGAAGAGAAGAGAAAGCACAGTAGATCTATATAAAAACAAGCAGGCAGATTCTCTCCTCCCCTGGTTTTCACCTCCAACATCCCTCTATCTACAGATAACACTCACTAGGCAGCCTCCCCAGCATCCAGTTCTCACAGCTGGAAGGTGAATGAGTCCACTGTAGGGATAACTGATGCTGAAGCAGTGCTCCCTCACCAGAAGCACTCCATGCTATGGTTGCCAATTTTACAGAGTCTCAGGCTTGCTTCCAAAACTCGGTAGCCAATATGGTTAAGATAATGCTACCACTGGGCACTGCCAAGACACCGTGGTCAGCATATTTTCAAAGGGATTCATTAGATATCTGCCAGCCACCATGTTCAGAAGGAAACTCCATCCAAACTGAAGCTAGAAATACTCCAAACTGACAAGCTAGGAGACGGGTCTAAAGCACCACCATTGCTGCATGAAAAAGCGCAACTAGCTAGTACATTTACAGTAATTTCACTGCAAATCATGGCTGTCAGTTGGACACATGAAAAATAGAAGGGCTGCTCAGGCACAGCATGCATCTGCATCCAACTCTTGCAAATTCTGCTTTGTATTTACAAATCTTAAACTGTCAAAATATATGTACCACAAAACAGTTACGTAAAACTTACCGCAACATTAGATCTTTGAGTCTTGCAGAAGGTAATACTTTTGGGTATCCAGCAGAAGTTGCTGTGATGCATGGCAGCTTAGTTTTTCACCAGGGACCACCCACACACAACATCAGCTTCCTGTTTCCTATACAAGTGTGGGCAGTCCCTGGTATCCTCAATTCCCTCGCTGGATTCAGCTTGCAAAGTGAGGACAGAGGCGAGACAGGTACCAAAAGGAGTCCCAACCCTAATCACTGGATCAGAACTTGCTCTCAGAGAAGGAGGGAGATTGAGGGCAAGAACAAACCTACTGCAAGAGACTCTTCAAAGATCTGTTATGGTAAGTTTTTACGTTAACTATTTTCCACGAAGTGGTCTCTTGCAGTAGGCAATACTTTTGTGATGAATCCCAAGCAGTAATGCCCAGATGGGAGGACAGTTATGATAAGAGATCTTGTACAACTGCCCAGCCAAAGGCCGTCCTATGTCATGAGGCAATATCCAGATTGTAGTGCTTTGTCAATGTATGGATCATGGATCAGGCAGCTGCATTGCAGATATCTGAAATGGAGGCACCTTTAAAGCAAGCTGCAGTGGTGGCCATAGCTCTAGTGGAGTGGGCTTGGACAGGTCCAGGTAAAGGCTTGTTGCATTTTTTTGTAACAAAATGCAATACGAATTGCCAACCAGGATGAAAGAGTACATTTAGCAACTGGGAAGCAGTCACGGACCGGGGCAAAAGAGATGAACAGTTGAGATGTCTAATGGATTTTGTCAGATTAGTATAGTAGCATAGTATACAGACATCTAAAGTACGTAGTAGATGTTCACCTTGGAGTAGTGTGGATAGCAGACCAGAAGCTCTAAGGACCAATTTAAAGCATGTTCGGAGACAACTTTAGGATGGAAGGGTTGGTACGAAGGACCACCCAGTCTTTGTGGAAAATCAAGTAAGGTTCTTTGCACATGAGGGCATGAAGATCAGAAATACGTAGCGTGGAAGTGATAGCCACCTGAAATAGGGTTTTCCATGAAAAAAAGAAAGAAGGAGTTCACAAGTGGCTGCTGGCTCAAAAGGCACAATGGCAAATTTTTCTCATCACTGAATTGAGATCCCACAGAGGAGTGGGTCTTCTAATAGGAGGTTTAATATGCAACATTCCTTTCAAAAATATACCTTAGCTAGATGTTGGCACATTAACCTGCCATCCAGAGGTTCATGGAAAGCAGAGATGGCGGCCAAGTGGACTTTGATGGAAGAACAAACTGGACTCAAGATAGTGAGGCCAGGTAATCCAGAACCTTAGTCAGTCAGTGGGCAAGAATAAGGGTGCAAAGATGGAAGCTGACCACATGGAAAAGTGTTTCCATTTGGAATTGTATGTTGCACTTGTGGCTGGCTTATGGAAGGCCAAGAGAATACTGGCAACAGAAGAGGATACTTGTAATAAAGTTATGAAAGCGTCCTTAGGAGCCAAGCATGAAAGTGTAAAGCCTTCAGGTTGGAGTGTAGGAGAGACCCGTGAGAGAATCAAGGTGTGGTCAGCAACAGGACAGGGTCCTGTACTGACAGTTTGAGTAGGTGAACCACCCCAGGGCTATGAGAATCATTGTGGCTGGCTCCAACTATAGTTTCAGTAGAGTTCGTAGCAGGGGGTGGGGAGAAGTATAAAAGGATACCAGTCCAGGGTTGGGACAGGGCATTTATAGATTGTCCCCTTCTGTGCAGGATAATGGAAAAATACCGGGGAAGATAATTCACTGGGAAGGCAAACAGATCCATCTGTGGAGTGCCCCATAAGTTGAAGATTTCCTGGAGCACTTGCTCGTGAAGTGTTCATTCGCGAGTTGTAGACTGGTGACTCAGTCGGTTGGCTAATTGGTTGCAATGTCTTGGTAGGTAGACAGCTGTTAGCAGCAATTGTTGCGGTATGGCTTCTTGGCAAACTGCAAGGGTCTCTCTGCATAGGGTGCAACACTTCGTACCCCCTTGTTTGTTGATGTAGAACACTACTGCAGTAGTTGATAGCTGATCCAATGATCCTGGCTTGAGGTAGGGCTGGAATGCCTAGAGGGCTAAGTGGACCACTCTCATCTTTAAGAGATTGGTATGAGACAGATGAGGAGAAGTGGGTCACTGGCCTAGAGTCAGATAAGGATTGATGTGCACTCCCCAGCCCTGTAGGGAAGCATCAGTGGTAAACGTCTGCATTTTTGGGGCGGGGGAGATACTGGAAAGGCATTCCTTGATTCTGATAGATTCAGATTATCCACCACGTTAGGTTACACTTCAGACAGGAAGGGACCCTGATTTCGTCTTTGAACTGTCCAGTCCTGTTTTTTGGGGACGACCGATTCTGCAGGGTCTACTGGACAGGTCTCATGTGGAGACAGGCGAATGACACTATAGGGATGGCAATGGACAAGTTACCCTGAAGGCGCAGCATTTGTCTGGCTGAGACTATTTTCAGAGTCTGTATGTGTAATGCCAGAGTTAAGTGGGAGGCAAGCCCTGGCTGCAACTATCCACAACAGCTCTAATGTATTGAGAGACTGTCAGATTTGCACTGGACTTTGGCCAACTGACAAAGATTCCCAGATATGTGAACAGTTTAAAGATAGCATCTAGAGGCACGCAGAGCTACTTTGGAGTCTTATTTGCCAATGCGTCTAGATATGGAAAGATTAGCGCCCTTCTCTTAGTAAGGCTGCTGCTACCACCGCTATGCACTTGTTGAACACTGTGGGGCTGATGAAGCCAAAAGGAGTGTTAGAAACTGGTAATTTTGACCCAGTACGTGAAGCGCAATAATCTGCTGGGCAGGGTGGATGGGAATATGAAGGTAGACATCCTTCACATCTAGGGCGCAAAACCAATCTGTTTCAGGATCAGCATTATGGCAGATAGGGTGATCATACAGAAGTGTTTGTACTGAATGTAAAGATTCAGTTGTCAGAGGTCTCCCATTCATTTGGGCACCAGAATGAAGTGGGAGTAAAATCTCATTTGATGTTCCAGAAGGGGCACCGGTACAATGGCCCATTTGGTCAAAAAGGCAGTCAATTCCTCCTGTAAGATGGGTATATGATCTGGAGCATAATGAATCTTCCTTGGAGGGCAAGGGCGTGGGGTGGAGAGAAACTCCCGAGTATGACCCTTCTGTATAATCTGAAGTACCCAATTGTCAGAAGTGATATTTTGCCAGGCGTCCAGATGGAGGGCAGAATGACACCCCCTCCCCCCCAAACAGCCTCAGAGGCCTGGTCGAGGAAGCGGGGAGCCCTAGTTGGTCACTGGGTGGTGATGCGAGCTCCACTGGAAGGGTGGGAGGGCACCCTGGGTGATAGAGGTGTTTCCTCTGGTGGACTGAGCATGATCTCTGAAACTGCCTTTAGCATTATCTCCATCTTCCACTTTTGGAATAGGAGTGGAGTATGGTAGGTTGTAGCTGGAGTATGACATGCCATGTACCATGCAGAGGATTCTGCCTGATGCCTGTAAGTCATCCAGTAAAGTTTGAGTACCTGGCTTGAACCCTTTAAAGGGGGCATTAGCTACTTAATGATGTATATCTGGTGGAAAGCCTGAAGTGCGAAGCCCGGCATGGTGATGCAGAGTGATACCTCAGCCTGACTATTGGCCACTGGTATCTATGGCATCATATCCTGACCTGAGAAGGTGACAGGAAATAGAATTATTAGTAGTCACTGTAGCCAATAATTTATCCCAGTCTTGTGAGGGAGGGAGTTTATTGATAAGCTCAATAGCAGAGGACTGACCCATGTAATTCAGGATTCTGATATTGATAGTACCTGAGGAAAAGACCCCCAAATAGTAAATTCTGCAGGATTCCTCATCGGGGCAAGGAGCTCATGTGCTTGTGTTTTTTGGTACAGTCATGAGCAGTAGTAATGACCACAGAATCTGCCTCTGTAACACTAGATAGAAAGGGGTGGTCCAGAGGAACCAGATACAGATGATCCGCTTTGTGGAGGACAGCTGTAATAACTGAAGGTGGATGCCAAACATCCAGCATGGCATTCTGGTAAACTGGCATTAGTGGGGGTGGAGGGGGAGAGAAGATCCATTAAGATAGGCTCCTCAGGTAATTAAAGATATTCTGCCATATCTTTACGTTGTCTGACATGTTCAGTAGTGGAGAATCCCATGACCTTTTGGATTTGAGCCATCATCTCACTAAAGGCTGGGTTGTCTGGGGGCCAGGCTGCCAAAGGGAGAGGTAGATCATCCAGGGAAGAGATTTCCAAATAGGGTGATTCAGGATTAGGAAAATCCTAATCTTGAAATTCATCTTCAAGATCACTGGGGAAATCAGGCAGGAAATCTCTGTCATGACAAAATTGGTTAAGTAGCACAAACTGCAGTGGAGGAGACCAGAGTGGCATGGTATCCCCATCACTATGAAATCTTTTAGGCAGAGGAGGGAGAGATGATCAGGTAGGATCACCCAGCTCTTCAGAGGGCCAAGAATGCCGCATGGCATGCAAGACCTGTCCAACTACATTGGTGAGGTCCCCTTCCTGGGAAGGAGGTGGGGTGAGAAGGGGCAGGCTGGGAAACAAGGTGGGGGTGATAGAGGAAATGTGACATGTAGTATGAGCAGGTCTCACCCTTGGGTGGTAAAGACCAGGGTCCCAATCTCAGTCTGCCTGACCCCTATAAGAAACCACCCGTGTAGGCGGAGGGATAGTCAATAAGGCACACTTCTAGCCCCACACCAGGCACTTTCGTAGTTCAGGTGGAGGTTAAAGATTCCACGGCACTTCTTGAAAAGAATAGGGGAAATTTCCTGGTGCCCTGGCCAAATTTTCCTCCATTCACTAAAAATACCACTAACAGCTTAATCTGGTTCAAGGTCCATTGGCATTCATCTGTATTCTCCTCCCCCAGGTCATGCCTGAAAATAGGCAGACTTTGTCTAGTGCACTTACCCGGTCAAAAACACAACAGTGTTCTCATGTGCAGTCACCTCATCCATACTGTTACTAGTGGATTATGGGTTGCCTGTGTATGGTGCTGCTGACCAGACAAAATTCACACCATACTGAACAAAGCTTGCAGGCTAATCACAGGCGCCCCCAGGTTAACACACCTGTCAGTTATGAGAAAGCTGTATTGCTTGACCTTGATGAACGGCTCAAATATCAGACCTGTATCATTACAAAAAAAAAAAAAAAAGGTCTTGGGCTATCCCCACCAGGTCCGATGGCCACTGCACAACATGCTAACTCTCAAGTGCACACCCGTTCTGCTGACAAAACCACCCTATTGATCCCTAGGGCTAGGACCGCGCACGGTCAACGAGCCTATGGCTATAGAGCCCCTTCTGGTTCAACACTTGGCCCACATCCATCTCCGATGCCCCTTCTATATATCCTGCTTCAAAACCTCCCTACAAAATCACCTAATCAGTATTCGTAGCTGCACTTGCCACTAGTTTTAGTCTGGATAAACAATAAGACAAGGCACACCAAGCTGCTTAAGACTACTGTATGTTAGATTGCTGGATGATATTTTGTTCTCTATTGTTTTCACTTGATGTACCACCCATTGTTTTGTACCCGTTACTGTTTACATGCTGTTGTACTGTGACCTGCCTTTATGTGACAAGATACCTTTGTAAATGAGCCTGTGGCTCAAAGTCTTTCCAAACTGCTGTACAGAACAAAGAAACAAACAAACACTTACTTCATGCCCAAGAAATGTTTAGTTTCAATACTTACATGCACCACAATTCACTGTAATTGTAACATTTTCAGAGATGGTCAGTGGACACGTGCAGGAAGCGCTAGTGTCAGTACCACTGCAAACCGCCCATTTATTTGTCGGACAAATCTGACAATCTGCTGCCGCCGATAAAGAAAAAACATGAGATTTACACAGTGCTGCTTTTTCCAGTCCTGCTGGCAAACCATATTCTCAAGTCAAACTAATACAAGCTTAAAGATGAAGTGTAGTATATGAATATCCACCCCAACTAAAGCTATTATACAACTGTTCAAAGGTGACAATACCATTGTACCATACAGCTACAGTCTTAATGAAGTTTGTCCCAGCCCATCTCTCCCCCCCCCCATCTTCTGCACCCTCCACCAAGGTGTGAGCGCACATGCACACGTGTGTGTAAAATACATAAGTATATAAAAAACTGCTTCAGCAAACTGGGGACCCACCTTTACAGCAATTGTAGTTAGGAGATGTGATCCAACTAGAACTGAACCCACACTGCCTGAATACAGAGATACCAGTGCTCTAACAGCCATCCAATCTGGTTATCCCAAGTTTACTCTGGCCACAAAGTTGCTAGCAGGACATTAACCCTCAGTAACCACTGAATGCATGATTAAAGAAAAAAGTGCCTCATTTAGAACTGATCCTAGGCACCCCAGGTATCACAGGTATTAAGGTGTACAGCACACAATTTTGTCTAGTAGGCACCCTGGTCTCATGGCTGAATCACAGGCTTAGTTACCAGAAGACCTAGGTTCAAACCTCCACGTCACGTACTGCGAGAGTGAGGAAGTCACCTAAAGCAGCAGTGCATGTATACCCATTCTATTTCAGACCGCCCCCCCAAATCATGGAAAATGTCCTTTTGAGTCTTGAGCATAGAGTCTGCTTTAGCTTTAAAGCTTAAAACCATTAAGAGTGCTACTTTAAAATACAGCTATACCCAGGTTTCCAGTAGTTATTCAGTTGCAGGTTCGTGCTATAAAGTGGTTAGATTTTTACTTCATTGTGCCTGTGTGCCCTGTTGACATTTTCTTGTATCAAGATTTTCCCTGCAGTCATGCTGGGAAAAGGGTAGACTCAGTATTTTGCCACAAGAGTCATTTTAAGAAGCTCGCTGGTCTCCAAAATTGAGACACCAGTGCGTTTCCCGACTTATAAAACTGCATCAAGTAGTTTATACTGGGGGTGCATGCACAGGGCAACACACAATTTAAAAAAATAAAGTCCAGGAATGGAGATAATGGTGCTGGCAAACAGAGCAATAGTAGAGGCCAAGGATTTAAAAAAAAAAATAAATAAATAAAAGCACTGGACCACCAGGGAAAACTGGTGAGGGATCATAAAGAAACTGCCCATGTCCCACAACTGGGCCCAAAGGTGCAAGTCAGGAGGAGGGGGAAAGACAGCAGTAGTAGTCTTCTGCCACCCCAACTCTGGGCATGGCAGAGTACTACACATTCAGAATGTTCACAGGTTCACTTTCTACCTGCTCAAACACCCAGCTCAACAAGTAGAATGCTTTAGAGTGCAAATGCTTAATACAATGGGCAGTACTAAAATCAGGAGCCTGTCATGCTAATTGTTAAGAGGTTGCCAGTTATCCAAGTTTGGCCAATCCTACTTTAAAACAGAAGTATACATACACAACAGAACTGCCAGTAATCATGGTTTATCTATTGTATTCCTAACTGGATCTACCTCTACTGCACTGTTTTGATTCAAGCCTGCAACCTGCCTTAGTCATGTGAACATTTTAGTGACTACAGGGAGTCTCCAAAGGACTGTGGGTCAAGTGGTACACCAGTAAGAGGGTTTGAGGCACATACTTGCTGGTGGATGGAAAAATTTGCCATTTAAGAATTTTTTTATTTTTTCCATTTTAAATCACATGCCTTGATCTTCTGCCTGAAGCTCATTTCCATACCCACAAATAAAGCCCTTATAAATTATCATGGGTAGCCCTCATTACCCATTGAAATCAGCAGATTACAACCTTGTAATCACTGTTGCGAGGTCAGAACTTTATAAATCTCTCTCATCTATTGTAATGTCATAGCAGTGGGTTTACAAGACGGAATGCCAGTGTAATTCTGTATTCTACACACCCAGAATGCGATTGTTAGCCTCACAGTATTCAAACATTCCAGGTGTCAGTTTAATGTTACAGAGTCTAGCAATTTCTATGTCAGAGATTTTAACTCTTGCTATTTTGGCCCGTTGCCATTCAGTCCGTGTAGCCCAACTGTTTTCCTACACAATCGTGTGGCCGTATTGCACACAATAAGGTAAGGCTAAATTACCTGTGTTTTTTTTTTGGGGGGGGGGGGGAAGAAAACTTATCTATACACCATGGTTATCACCTGTACATTAGGCATTATCCTACATGTCTTCGGCTATACCTTAATCACCGTCTCCATGGTTATGTGTTATTGGTACTACTGCAAGCTGGTGTGGGCATATTTGGGTTTCCCCAGCATGGTTAGGGTAATTTCCCTCCTCCATGGGGAAACTGTCAGCTACAGAGGATTCTGGGATTTGTAGTTATAGAAAAAGGACAATCTGGAAGTAAGCAAATTAGTCTGATACTGCAAGTTAAAAAAAAATGTTTAACTACACAAAATGCAAATTGGTACCAGCCTCAAATCAAACCACAACTACACTTTTTGCGCCATATTTCTAGTTGAAAACCCACATTGTATGATTGTGTACCTTCTCCCAAACTTAAAGTTGTTGATTTAATCCGCTTCTTTAGGAGTGAAATGAATTGGGATGGTGCAATATACTCAACCTTGCTTTGCTTCAAATCCTTGCTCTACTCTCACTGCATACATCCCGAACATTAGAATGCACCCAAACAGTGCAATCAGTCACTCATGCTGCAATAGTCTCCCTCCTCCCACAGCATTACAAGTGGCTAGACTGTGTTAGGGATCCCAAGTTCAGGAAAGATTCAAGGAAGTGATAAAGCAAACAAACGCAATCGTGTGGTAACCAGCGTGGAGGACAGTCTACTTTTAAAAAGAATAAATGAATCCAATTCAAACTACCAGCTACATCAGCAGTCTCAGAATGTGAGCAATCATAACGTGTTTTTTTAATCTAGGGATGAATTAAGCTCCAAGGGGGCCGACAGTGTCCCTTTAAAACTGGGCTGCAAGATTTTTGCATATCCCTCACACTGGTTGCAATGTTTTTTTTTTGTCGTTAAGAGTGGGACCTTACAGCAGAGAAATGTCTAATTTTCGTATGGTACAAAACTATTTGCTTCAAATAAGTGCTGTTGCGGAATTACTGAAAGCAAATATAGATAGAGTGGTTTAGGTTCATCAAGCAGTAATCAGTGAACCAAGGTGTCATGGGGTAAAAGCCAAGGTTCATACTAAGGTGGATTCAAGAGCAAGAAGGCCTGAGCCCATGTTGCTCTTCTGCTAAGCCAAAGAAAATAAGTGATTGTAACCAGCACTTATCAATGTATCAAGTAGATACTTAAAAATGCTTTTGGTCTCATTTATGACAACATGAACTGGCAATCCGTTCCAAGGACCAATAACAGGAAATTGTTTTCTATACTTTTATACTAATAGTATGAATAAATGACTTAACTGCAGGGTGACCCCTGATGTCATGGGAATAATTTTAAATTCCAGACCTAGTTCACACATAAAATAGGTGTCTTGAACAATATTGACAAGGCACCAGGACTGGATAGGCTGCATCAGAGTTCTGAAGGAACTGGCAGCTCTTTGACACCTCTCTGCAGACAGGATGGGTGCCTCAGGATTGGAGGGTGGTTCCTGTGGTGCCTATCCACAAAGGGGGTCTAGGGAGGAGATGGGAAATTACAGGCCTGTCAGCCTAATATCAGTGGTAGGCAAACTAATGAAGGTCTTCATCAAGGGGAAGCTCAGGAGGCAACTGGAAAGGCTGGGGCACATGGATGACAAACAGTATGGTTTTGTCCTGGGGAGATCATGCCAGACCAACCTCAGATTTTTACGACTGGGTGACAGGGACCATGGACATCCTAAATCTGGATTTCAGTAGGGAGTTTGACTCTGTACCCCACATCGGGTTGACGACAAAGTTGGGGTGGGGGGGAAGAAGAAAACAGTTACATAGATGGGTAAAAAAACTGGCTTACAGAGGGTAGTGGTTGAAGGGACAGTCTCTCCCTAGGAAGGTCTTCAGTGGGGTTCCCCAAGGTTTGGTACTGGGGCCACTCTTGTTCAATGCCTATGTCTCAGATATAGGGAGGGGGGTTAGGAGTAGGATGAGCCTCTTCATGGATGAAGCAACTGGGAGCACTGACTGACAGGGAGGAAGCGAGAGAGACAGTCCAGAGGGATCTGGATACCTTTGAGGGTTGTCAAGGAGGTGGGAACAGAGGTTTAATCTGGGGAAGTGTAGGGTGTTGCATCTGGGGGTCAGAAACACAGGTCATGTATACACCCTGGGAGGGAGTCTCAAGGCAAGCCGCAATGAGTGAAAGGACCTGGGGTGCTGGCAGACACCAGAATGAACACTGAAAACTGCAGAAGATCAGCGGCAAGGCAACACGATTCTGGGCTGCATAGCCCAGGGAATAATGTCCAGGAGGAAGGAGGTGATCCTGCCTGTATAATACCTTGGTTAGGCCGCATCTTGAGTACTGCGTGCAGTTCTAGAGAACTCACCTTAGGAAGAACATAGCATTGTTGGAGGGTTCAGAGGACGGCAACCAGGATGATCCATGGCATGAGTGAAATGACCTATGAGGAAAGGCTGGAAGTCCTTGGGCTGTACTCGCTGGAGAAGAGAGACAGGGGTGACATGATTGAGGTATTCAAACATGTGAAAGGGATTAACAGGGGCAGGGCCAAAGAAATGTTCATGCTAAGGAAAGGGGGCACAACCAGGGGGCATGAGTGGAAGTTGGAGGAGAGAACCTACAGGGGAGAACATAGAAGGCACTATGTCACTGAGAGGG
Source organism: Neoceratodus forsteri (assembly GCA_016271365.2). NCBI lineage: Eukaryota > Metazoa > Chordata > Ceratodontiformes > Ceratodontidae > Neoceratodus > Neoceratodus forsteri. The sequence continues at coordinate 1,342,356,324 of CM057450.1, read as the reverse complement.
TGGTGGAGCCATGGAATGCATTGCCTGGGAGTATAGTAGTCAAGCAGAGCACAGTGGAGGGCTTTAAGAGGGGATGGGACAGATGCACGGGTGTACTGAAGCTGAAGTTGACCCTCAGGGGCTGGCTATTCTGCTGGCTTTTAGTATGTTAATATCATACATAAGCATAAGGTCACCCCTAACGAGACCGGTGGAAAGGGGCAGAGTTTAAGAGTTTAAACTGCCTTCATATGGCACCGTTTCAAGCCTGGAGACTTCAGTACATTTTCTTTTATTTATTTTGTTACATAAGGGCACCAAAGCAGAGAAGCATACTACAGGTGAGGCCTGACATATGGCTCCAAAGAGAGGCAACAATACCTTGATTTCTAGATCTGAGATTAGAGAATTGACCACACTACTTTGATTAAATATATCATGCACATGTTTATTATGTATTAAATCTGAGATTATGCCCAAGTCCCTTTCATCTGATGATCTGACAAGTGTTGACCCAGCCAATGAGTATTGATAGTGTGTTATTTGCACCTAGATACATAACTTTACACTTGGAAATCTTCAATTTCATACCCCAATTTACCTATGCTGAAATACAATCCAAATCATTCTGAATGGTTAATGCTTGTGAGATCGATGCACTGGAACCCCTGATTTTAATGTCATCTGCATATTTTGTAGTGATGGATGAACACTCCTTTGTTAAATCAGCAACAACTGGAAAAGGCAGGGGCCCAAACTGATCCCTGTGGCACACCACTTGATATGGGACTACTTTCTGATTTTGAACCACTGATAACTTGTTGGGTCCCATCTTGTAACCAGTTGCATATCCATCCAACAAGAAAAAGGTTGATATTCAGTTTGCAAAGTTTGAGTTAAAGGTATTTGTCATGCCACACTGGCCTTTAAGTCAATAAACAGGTCACAAGTAATTCACTTGTCCAGAAAAGAACCGATTCTCGTGGAAATACATTAGATTTGTAATAAAACTTCTGCTGCATTTGAAAGCTGAACCCCATGTACATGGGATACTGCCATGTTTGAAAGCTGAACCCCATGTACATGGGATGCAGTCGGACTACCTCTGATGAGAAAAGTATGCACGTATATCACACACCACTACCACACACCCCAGTGATGTTTTGCACAAGCCATTTAGTAAATGTTATTTATTCTACTGCAGTGAGAATACATGTTTTGATGCAATGAGTCATTTACTCACCACTACTGTATATATTTTTTATAAATCAAAAAAAGTAAGGCATACAAGTCATTCTGCCTCCAGTAGTGCCCTCTGAAGAGGGCATCTGTAAGGTGGCCACTCGGAATTGCAGGACTGTTTCAACCAATCTCCTTACTTGCCACACTATTCATTTCACAAGAAATAAATATGCTGCTTTTCCTCTCCAGCAAAGCATCAAAGCATTACGAGTGGTTATGAAACTAGAGCTTCAGTCGATTAAAAGTTAGTCTAATTATTTAGTCACGAGACAGGGTAACACTCCAACTCACTGTTGTAATTTACAACTACCTCGGTTTACATAGCCTAGATTATGATGATCTAATTCTGCTCTGTTTGCCCTCCCTTTAAACAAAGTGGTTATGTACAGATATTCCATTCGCTATATGTGAATTTCTTTCATCATGTTCTCTTGACTATGTAATGTCTATTTGTTGTATGTTATGGGTTCTGCCCCCACTGAAATGATTGTTTTACCACACCAAAACACAGAACTGGTGGTATCTTGTTTCCAGATGCGTCAAGGGTGGTAGTGGAAAGAACAGAGGTGGGAAAGACATTACAATGCAGTTATGACACTATGGAACTAGGCACTTTTAACATTTTATAGTTACAGGCTGGGAAGAGCACATGGAGCCAAAGCTAGTTTCCAGTTGCAACTCAGGAGCATGGGGAGGGTAACAGACTTGCAACCCTCAGTTGTATACAACAGAGGGTTACAGGCTTCAAACTTGTCTGCTGGGCTTCCAGGTTCACGGCTTGGTGCTCCAACCTCTAGGCTATGGTGTGTGTGTGTGTGTGTGTGTGTGTCATTTTTGTAAACCGAGGACAGCCCAGCTGAAATGCTAATGTCCTTTCCAGGGGCTTTACTTCTACCCATTTCTGCAGCTGGGTGACCTTGAGCACCATGTTACTCGACTTGCACAAGGTCACAGTATTTGGTTGTACTGAGGCCATACTGCAATTCTCCATTTTTCTACCCGCTATAAACTAGGCTACACTGCCACTTTTGTTAGTTATGAAACCGTGGTTCTTGAATCTAAACCACAGGGCCCTTAAAACCACCACAACCAGAAGCCACTGAAAGTTATTTGTAACATGCCAAAATTAAGAACCTAAAGGAGAAAGGACTGGATGAAATAAGTCACATGTTTGTATCTCAATACGGCATTATTGTACCAATAATGCAGAGTTGAAAGAAGTACCATGCTAATCCACACATCAAAAAAGAGCACTGGCCCAGATATTCAAAGGGTTGCACCGGTGCAACACCACATTGCGCCCAGTGGCACAGGAGAATTTGGTAAGGTTTTGGGGGTGGGAGGGGGAACAAGAGAAGAGAAACAACCTCATTGTCAATCAGCCTCAGATCATGAGTGCTGTGCTACCCACCAAAAGTAAATTACCTATGGAAAAATACCATTATTTCTATCAACATTCCTTTGAAATCCAATACATACAGAGAAAACACTAAAGATACTTACACTGAAGTCTTTAAAGAATATTCTGTCAAACCCACTCAGCAGGTCAGCCCTCTACTCCCAAAGTGCCAACCTCTGAGCACAGTCTTGTGAACAGTTAACAGAAACTGGGTAACCCTCCTGTCTGTTTTGTGGGTTCAAATCAACCCTTGGTCTCAAGTTCTGGAGGGATTCAAACTGAACTTTGCTAGTGTACCCAATGCACAGGCTCAGATAATTCTGTCTTTGGGGGCTAGATATCTGCTACAGGCACCTCAACCAGGTGTACAAAATGAACCTTAAAACTAATAAGACCTCAGATTTGACTACCTTTTTCCAGTTTGTGTCAGCTTTAACCATATATACTTCACTTGTAAACAAAGAAATTCAAAGATAGACCAAGTAGGCTCTAAAAATAGAGTTCTACTAAAATAGATAAAAATATGTAAAACAAAATACAGAACCATATATCACAAGAACCATGCAATCTTAAAAAAACAAGGTTTTCACAGTGCAATTTCTACTACAGTACTTAGATTTGTCTCTAAATGCCTACTTAAAGTGCTCAAAGATGTGTTTCTCAGAGTGTAGATAGAAGTGTCTGAAGGAAAACAGACTGTTTAAAAAACTGTCTTTGCCAACCCCTTTGTATGAGGTCACCTGGCTCCTCCTCCTCTGAGGAATCATGCACCCAGGATATTTTATCATATTAGAAGGTAAGATAATTAAGGTTTCATAAGCAGAAACTTTCCCATGTGACTTCCCCAATAAAGTCTGTAAATTTCCTTTCATCTATAAGCAGTATCCTCTCTCACACAGAAAGCATTTATGATTTTGCACCAGCGTACATAACCTTTCCTCCTCTAAACGTCTAAAATGATATGATTTCCTCTTAGCAACTACAGCTATAATTAACTTAATAGGAGATCCTTGATTAGGTGTTTTCTAGCCTATAATTATCTCATGGCTTTCATCTTTTGCCGAGACCGGAGGGGGTGAGTGAGGTCACCCAAGAGCACCAGATTTCAGTAGACAAATCAGCACCACATTTTTTTTTTTTTTTTTTAAATGTAAAAATCAGTGTACTCAGAACTGGCTGTCCACGTGTCACATTCTACCTCCCTGGCATCTGGTACTCTCAATCCATTGATGTCCATCTCTTTAGCAAGCCACCAATTCCCTGGCATCTAGCAGCCCCCCACTGCAGGCACTGGCCCACCCACCCTTAATCAAAGGTGCAGTGATGCGGGAGACCATATGGTGACTGGCACAGCCCAACTCAGTCAGCCGCCAGATGGGAAGACGGGGAGCGTGCATCCAATGAACAGTACAGGGTGCATGTTCCTTATACTGTACAGGGAGTATGGATTGTGTACTGTACAGTGTGCATTCCTTGTGCAGTACACAGTCCACACACTAAAATGCAGGAGATGCTGGACCTGTAATGTACACTGGAAGTTTGCTCCCTGTGTTCCCTTTTGGAAGTTGACCAAGGGAGTGGGATATGGACTGTGCTGGTCACCATGCGCTCCCTCACCACACGGCCCTTAGGTAAGGGGTGTTGGCTCATCAGTGCCTGCAGAGTGAAGGGGAGCCACTAGACACCAGGGAATGAGTAGCCATATAGACTGGATCAGGGAAGGGTGCCACTAGACACCAAGGAGGTATATTATGATACTGGGGCCAGTGACTGGAGGGCAGGAGGGAACCAGTGGACACCAAGGACATAACTTCACATGCACAGGCCGACAGACGGTGGGGAGCAATAAGAACCAAGGACGGCTTACTTTCATGGGTACTGGCAATCAGGGTGGGGTGGAGCCTGTCATGGGGCACAACCTGTTACTTTTAATGCAAATGTGCCCATGATGGAGCAATAAAAAAAAATTACAATGCAGCTGCTCACCTGCTCCAACCTCCTCCTTAATATTATTCTGGTATACAAGCAGCAAAAGTATGGCAATTCAAGTATAACAAAAAAAGTTGTGGGACCATTTTCTATTTTGCAGGGTAAATATTGCACAGACACAGCAGATGAGGACTGCTTGGTGCACCAGTCTGCCATTTATAAAGGGAGGGGGTATAGATATGGTGATGGAGTGGGCTCCCCAGTATCCCAGAGTATTGGTGGTACAGATATAGGGATGCTGGGAGTGGGCTTCCCAGTATCCCTCAGTGGTGGTGCAGAGTTTTTTTTTTTGAATTGCTGACATGGGAATTGGGCACTCCGATGTCAGCTTTAACAGAAAAACTGCACAGCGGCCAATGTTAAGGTGGGAGTGGAGGCTGAGAAGCAAGCACTGGGAGAGAAACCTGCACCACAGCTAACATTTAAGTTTTTGGGTGGGGGTCAGAGGAGTGAAGATGGGCCAAATCCGGCCATGTGCATTAGTGTGCATTCTAAAGCGCATGGCCAGAGTTCGGGCAACAGAAAGAAATGAAGTGGCCAGCCCGCCAGTGCAGTGGTTGGATTTCTGCTTGTTATGCCAGTGACCCGGGTTCAGGAATGGACCCAGAGAGAAGGACTGCGCACCCTTAGGGCTGCTCTCCTTCGGGGGAAAGGATGGGGACACTGCCCAGTGTGTGAGGACCTGGTGGAGGCCAGGAGGAAATTGCAAGTGCCAGCGTTGAATTGCGAGGGGTTATGGCAGACAGGACATCATTGCACGTCCCTGCCCCTGGTGCTCAAAGAAAACAATCCTTGCTTGCAGCCGCCATGCACGACGCCCACCCCAGGCCCTAATCGGCCTCCAGGCTGGCTCCCAATTCTGGTCCCACGATTGCAGCACTGAGTGCAGGTGCCACAACCCCACCCTGAGGGAGAAAGACAGGGGTGTCTAGGAGTCACAGCCAGTATGGAGGTGGGGGTCCAGGGGTCCATGACCAGGCCAAGGAGCTGGTGTCCGTGGGCAGCATAAGAATTTAAAAAAAAATGGAAAAAGGAAATTATGCCCCCATTGAGCAGTTCATTCTTGGAAGTCCAGTTGTGCCAAATCAGCAAAGCTGAACTGCTGTCATGACCAGAGTGTTGGTCATTAGTGTGCACTGCCAAACCCAATGCAGTTTCAGCTCCTAATTAGCTTGGCAATGACACCTCATTTCCTGTATTGTCCCAAGACGTTTTTCACAAGCACATGTGAATGCAAATGACATGGTGCTTGGTTGCTCAAAGTCCTTTATTTTGTTTAAAGCAGCAGTTACTGCTGCTTTAAATATATTAAGGAAGGAGAACAGCCACTTTTTTTTTAACAAAACCACCCAAAGAAAAAGCTTATCCCTGCTTTTCATGCTCTCACCTGTCTGCTACACACTGTTCATCCACCCACAAGGTTAGATTTTTTTTCCCCACACTAACTTTGGTAACAGAAAGCACTTCCCGAAGACAATACTGAGACTGGAGTTGCATGTGTAATCACCTACAAATGGGTCACCAAAAGCCTTCCTTGGGTGAGCCTGGATGCCCTCTGCCAGGCTGGTGTCCTGTATTACAGCCAATTTAAAAAATTGAGGGTGCCTAATGCCTCCATGTCCCGTCGCTTTAAGAGTTGCCTATTTGCAGTAATTAATAAGGGGGGGGTCCGGGTGTTTCTCTGCTCAAGTCCCACCTGAGCTACTGAATATTTGCTCCGTTTGCCATCGCTAATTGCGCAGGGGGAGCTCTGTTAAAAGATATAATTTGATCATTTAGCGAAGTAATGAAAATGTAGTGGTCTAACCTGTCTTTATTGCAGCTACGAACTGTTTGTGTAGCCCTTCCATTTTGGCCCCAGACTGCTGAATTGGACTAATCAGTGAGGGATCCTTTAAAATGGAGCCTGCTGTGGGCGAATCAGAACTTGGACTCTCCTTTGGAGCCTGTTATAAGGGGACTGTATGGCAGGTGCTCCTGGGAATTGTAGTTTGGACCATGGCACCTTTTTTCACCAATAGAGGGAGCCTGTTGTGACAGACAAGGAGAATTAGCCAACCAGAACCTTTTGGACTTTGGGGGAGGGGGAAGAATTTCGGACTGCCTGCTGAGGGAGTCAGTACTGAGATAGAGCTGAAAGAGTGAGCAGCTCTCGTGGGGCTGCTACCCACAGGGCAGTGTAGGAACCATGCTGAAGGCCTGCGAATGGCCCGTTTGCCTTCAGCTCTCCTGGAGGAAAAGGAAAGGAGTGTGTTTTTTGACCAAGTCTCCAAACAGAAGCAGCTGTTGTGGCCTGAGTCATGGGCACAATGAGTGGAGAAGAAGCACAGAGAGACACCTTAATTTTCAGACTGTGACTCAAACAGAAAAGTAAATGTTGATGTGCCCTGAGGTTTGGGGCAGAAGTGAGATGCAAGTGGTTGTGAAAGGAGAAGGAGCTCTGTTCTGCTGTGGTGTAGTTCGTGTATGGAAGTGCGTGGAGGCCCTGAAGTCAGCCTGCAGCCGTTAGAGAGTGGGAGTCTGACTGAATCAGAGTTTGAAAACGACGGAGTTCAAATATGTGGAAACCAGGCTTAACCTGAAGAATGCCGAAAGTTGCTGAATGCGATCGGTCTGTGAGGGACTGCTGATGCTGTGCGTGTTCCCGGGTAATTTGCAGTAATTGCGATCAGGATCGTGACGCTGTCTGCTTGGTACAGTACTATCTTTTGCATGTAGACGTGCTCTGAGTTGGGAGATTGCGATCTTGATTCTCACTTGCAGTGCGTGCAATGCTGGGAACCCAGAAACACCATCCAGCTTGAATTCTGTGTGGGATATCGTGAGTAAAATCCAGGGCAACCCTTACAACAATTTACAAATCAAAAGTGTGCCATCTGATTTGTTGTGCTCTCTTTCTTGAACTGAGTCATGTGGCTCCAGATTACAAGTGTGTGTTGTGTATATATTTTCTTCCTGCAGGGCCCCATCCATCTACACCAGCCGGCCAACCCCAGGCAATGGAAATGGCTGCCCCCCCCTTCCCTTTGGTACTCGCAGTGTGACATTTTGTACCTATATGTATGCACAGTACTGTGATTTGAACCTTGCCAAACCAAATCAACCTGATTAACACGGGAGGGGGCACTGTCCCCTAAATAAATCAGGTTTGTTATTGAACTATATACGGTCTGTAGTGTCAATACATATAGAACCAACATTGTGTTGTGTATGTTGCTTAACAGTGTTTTACAGGGGGTCCTCAGAGATGTGCTGCAGAATCAGTCGAGGGTAAGTGGTATCTATATATGTGTAGAAAGTGTGCATATATGGGGTATTGGGAAGGTAACTCCCGTCTACCGTGTGGGGGGGGGTCAGAGTGTCCCAGAGGGCTGTGCCCAAGTTAGTTTAACCACTACCAACCCAGACGTCTGGGTGGAGGCACCCGGCACTGAACCTAGGCCCCTTAACCTGTCACTAGCCATACAGGCAGGAGTAGTAGCCCTTGGGATAGCACCACCTAGGGGTTACACATATTAGGTCAACCATAACACCCACCACACCTCCCACCCAGCCAGCAGTCCCTACCGAAGCAGATGGATGACACAAAGGAGAGATGCTAGACAGCATTTTAAAAATCAGACAGTCACATGGCCAACACAGTAGACCACCAATAAACATGCCCAACACCTACCCTTCCCTTCTGCAGACTGGCACCAAGTCAGTTCAAGCTGAAAATCTTTTGGAGGTTAGAACTGGTTGTACTGGTCACTGGTAGAGCCAGACACTATAGTAGCAGGGAATGAATACCAGCAGAAAGAAGTCACAGATGGCAGCAGACTTCTTTCCTGCTCCCTGACTTGCACCAAATCAGTTCAATTGCCAATAGCATGTGGCCCCTGCCAGCTGACACAGAATGTGCAAACTCACTGGTAGAATTCCATCCCACTACCACCTGCTCTGAACAGTACCTGCGGCATGACAGATGTGACCCCCCCACACCCACCAAGCAAACCATCCATTCACTCACCACCACCTGTAACCACCTACCTCCCTCAGACATAGTTCAGCTCCAGCAATACTATCTGCAACTTTCAACTGGCACAACAGCATAGGGTGGGATTCTAGCCTGAGAAAGAAAGAATAAATCCCCCATGATCACTGGCACCCAGCTTCATCTTCAGATTCCTTGACTCCTCCAACCAACTCAGGCTATTCCATCCCACAGGCCAGGCAGCGGCAGCAGCATTCATTTTAAGTAAGAAAGGTGGCACAGAGGGAAGTAAATCACCAGATTTCTCCTGAAGCCAGCAGTCTCCCATTCGTTATCTGCACTTACACTGTGCAGTCTGTCATTCTTCCTCCCTGCTGCATCACTTTGCTCCATTCTGGTTCCAGCCAGCCTACTTTATGCAGCAATGGTTCCTCCCTCCCAGTCCTGTCTAAGATGGTTGCACTGCACTCTCACAACTCAAACTGCTTGCTTTGCCTGCTGCTTCTGCCTTGTAGTGCAGATGGTACCCATTTTCTTCTGCTCCGAAAGTCCACCTGACCCCTTTCCCATTCTAGGCTCCCAAGCCTTCCAACCCACTAGCAGCAAAAGTAAGGAGGCTGAAGGTTTTTGGGGGAAGAGGAGGAGAGAAGAGGAGACAAAACAAGCTGAACTGTTTGGGGTGGGGAGAAGAATACTTGTGCCCCCCATAATTACTCCCCTGCCCAGTGAGATGTTGAAAGGGCTGCTTGGCGCAGTGCAAATGAATGCCATCCAACAAGCACCCACATCCCCCTGGTAGTCTAGTGGTACCCCTCCCTCCCTAATCCTTGATCGCAGGACATGTATCGTTACCCAGTCCCTGGTAATCTAGTGCACCCCAACCCAATGATCAGACATGTCTCCATTGAATGTCCCTGGTAGTCTAGTGCTACCCAACCTCCCATGTCCCTGATCGCTGGTTATCTGCCGTATTAATATTCCTGGTAGTCTAGTGGTCATTGCCGCGATCATGGTAACCCCATAATACAATTCCCTGGTGATCCAGTTGCACCCTCCCTCCCAGACCCCTTGCCCATCCCCCTGGTCATCAGCAGGCTGCCACCCGCCCGGCTGCCTGCTGCATGGCGGGTACAGTATGGAGCATGTCTATTATTCACAGTGTGGACCAATGAGTTTGCATACATACAGTACTAGACTGTCCCCAATATTCAGGACTATCTAGTACCATTTTAGCAAGCCCATTGGTCCACACCAGGCCCAATGTTGGGCTAGTCCATACTGTACCCATCATTTGGCGTACAAGCGGTATATGCAGGTGGCTGCAGCTGCCTGCCAAAGATGGGGGGCAGGGGTGGGGTGCTACTGACCACCAGGGAATTGTATTAGTCCCCACTGCTTATAAAGGGCTAGTCTGTCATAACGTTATTTGCCCGATATAGAAGATGGACGGTGTAACCATTTTTACAAACTTGCATAGCTGCCATCTGCTATGGACTCGCATGTTTTAAGTAAAATAAAGAAATTCAGTGTTTTAGTAAAGTCACAGTACTGTAGTAGAGCCACACTATAGTAGCACTACTCCTACTTGTGTTCTGTGAAGTTTGGCGATCCGGGTAAGGTTTCTTCAACATCCGGCAGCATTTCCCCAGTTCAGAACCTGGTCAGCACTTTGATCCGTGGCCCTACAGAAAATTAAGAGGGCTGAACGAACATTGCCTTTTTTCAATCATCACACACTAGCAGTGTGATTTGACAGCTTTGTTGAACTGGCACAGAAGGTGTCTTATTCTATCACGAACTGCTAAGCGATTAATTGCTTGGAGTAATTGTACTTGCTAACCGCTAATTAGGTGTGAACACTGTCAGCACCTGGCAGATTCAGGGATATCTGCCCGTAATAGCAGGTGGGTCAGGATTGTTATAAATGGCGTTTATATAATGGCACTCATTTAGAAATGGCAAATGGTTTTACTGAATTGCCCGCTTTAACCGCGGGCGGTATAAGTGCAGTAGACTATTGGGTTTTACTGTGATCGTGGCAACAGGTAGAGGGTACCACTAGACTACCAGGAAATATTAATATGGCAGATAACCAGTGATCGGGGACACGGGAGGGAAGGGGGTACCACTAGACTGCCAGGGAATTACATTATGGTGCTGTACTGCGATCGTGAATATGGGGCGGGGGGATATCCTGGGACCCCCACTGTGCACGTCATGCTGTGTAGGGGGCACCAGGCACAGGTTGCTGGGCTGCCCTGTGCAAGGCATGCAAATAGGGCCATAATAATAAATAATAATAATTTTTTATTTATAAAGCACCTTTCAACATATCAAGGCGCTTAACATATTAAGACCACAACATCAAACACAAATTAACAAATAAGTCTTACTATGACATCAAATATTTAAAATCAAGGAATATTCCATAGAATCAAACACAATACAATTAACATAATCTTCCAGGAAGGCCATTTGCCACAGATATGTTTTTAAATTCTTCTTAAATACCTCCACGGAAGTGCACTCCCTTAACCGGCGTGGTAGAGAATTCCAAAGAGTGGGTGCAACATAAGAAAATGCTCTGCTGCCTGAGGATTTTAAAAAACTCACTCTTGGAATCTCTAACAACCCCTCGTCGGCCGAGCAGAGCGATCATGCAAATGGCCCCATTTGCCCCTTGCATATATTATGGCTTCATTTGCATGGTTCCTGCTGAATGTCGTGGGTGATGCGCCTAGCACAACTGCATCCATATGCTCCCCATCTGTGGCTTGCGCTGCAGTGACACTATGCCATGCACAGTTTGTGCATGGCCCCTGCCATATTCAATGGTACTGTGCCATGGCACATCCCGCTGATCACCTGGACCTGGCCCCAGTGCACCACAGTTGCGCTGCACCCAGGCTTACGCCACTGCCTGGCACAGTCTGAATATCCAGGCCACGGTGTATAAAAATGCCACAATAGAGCATCAAAAGTCCTAGTCTTTGCCACCCACCTACATGCTTATAATGGTGGCAAGATATACAAAGAGGGACGCACCACAGAGAATGAAGCATTTCCAGAGCAGACGCCAGGCGCACAGGTGCGGCAGCCAGAAATGTTCAATCCAGCTCAGTTTGAGCGTTCACGGAACTGTGAATTGTAATTATTGTAGTGCACAACATAGCACACAGTTAAACAAGTAGCTGCACAGACTGATGCAGAATATTTAAGCAATAAGGCATGACAAGGTGTGTGTTATTGTGTAATAACGTTACTCCTGGGATGGGTTGAAACACGAGGGGAAGCAGAATGCTTCCACCACCCCAAAAGTGACGTTATTGCACGATCACACACTGGAGTGACTTATTGCAATTATACAATGGCTTAATATACAAAAAAAAATGTTTTAGATTTTTAGTGATGCAGTATATCTGTTTCTGGAAAAAAAAATAATGAGTTTCCACATACTCCCCCCCCAAAAAAACAAAACAAAAAAAACAGTGATGTTATTGTGTAATATCACTGTCTCAGGCACAGAATGACCAGAGTCCAGGATATTTTATTGCCATTGTATAATAAAACATAACAAAGAGGCCGAAGACGTGAATAGCGCACCATTCCAGACAGCGACATTGGATGGACCCGCAGGAGCTGAACACAAGGTCAGACACTATGCTAATGAGTGATACCACAACTCCTGGAACAGACAGCAGCATATCGTAGACCTAAGCAAGCTTTGAGAATAGCTCTGCAGATTTAAAAAAAAGTTACTGAAAAGTTTAAGTAACCCGTCGCCTCTCAATGTGTGTGTTTTTTTCCCCCTACAACATCTGCATGTTAATAAGGCGTTCTTCACGTTTGCAGAAGTGCAGTAAACATTAACAAAACTGCACAGTGTTAAACAAGAATTTCTAACACTTCACTATTACAAAATCATGTTACATATGCATTAAGGCACTCCGAAGGTACCATCTAATGAATTAATGCTTTGCGAAAGGGTTGTGCCTAAAATGGGTCGCGCCCTACAGTTGGTCTCTAGCACCTGACTGGGGAGAACACCTGATCTATAAGCACTGGGTGGTGTTTGGGGGAGAACAGCGCTACCCTCGCAAGAGCCGAGGTACAGCGCCTCCCCCCGCTATGGGCGTTGTCCAGTCGTTTCTGCAAGTGGAAAAACATCCGGGAATCGGACAGGTAAAGAAAAGCTAGCCGGGTGGGGCTCAACCAGGCCACAGAGCACGCAGGTGACCCCCACGATGGCAGTGCATTTTTCGTTATCACTACGACTGTATATTTCTGCTACCCTGCATGTTATGCGGCCTCTCCCAAGGTGTTCCCTCGCCCCTGAAACAAATAAAGCGAAAGCACAGGACAGCAAGTTGCAGAAAGCCACCAAGAAAACCTAAAGTGGTAAGAATGCAGCAATTTCAATCCAACGCCTACGGCATGCGGAATAAACCGTATAAACAATGGTTTTAGATTCCCCACCGAATACATCAACCCTCCATGTAACAAGTCAGGAATTCTCGAGTTAAATACATGCTGTGGCACACCATGACACCCCCAAACAACAAAAAAAACACTTCGAGGCGCCCTGTCTCAGGTTCAGGATCGCGATCACGAGTTCCTCCTGAACGGCGGACACGGTCTCAAACGCAAATCAAGACTCCTAACTCACCTGCTGGCCGTTACCGCTACAGTTAACACCAGCAACGTTGAGAAAAGGACCTTCATGTTCGAGATTTTTGGCAAAAGCAGTCAGTGAGTTCGTCGCGTTCAGTCCTAAAGGTGCTGCCGAGTGAAGGGTGAGGCTCTCTCTCTTCCGCTGTACCTCGATGGGGCGGTGAAACTTGCTTTTGTTCAGGCGAGTACTCCCAGGTGTGGAGACCAGAAGAACCGGTTTACCAGTCAAATGAAAAACAGTCTTGTAGGGAAGCAGTAGGAGAGAGGTCGGCTCAAATTACACCCCCTTTCACAAGCAAGTAGTACTCGGCTACCGACTCTCCTTCTCCGGTCTCGAAACAAAATAGTTACTGATCCCAAGCAAGCACCTGCCGAAATAATGAAAAATACCAAAATGGCTAGAATCGTCTCTTTCTTTAACTGTTACTTATGTGTTTCAGGAGGTGTGGTTGGAACTGATCTGGTTTATATATGGCTGGCTTCTGATGTCAGTTAATTAGCTGGAAGGAACGAAACCTGGGTGAGTGAATCACCTGCACGCATCAATTACATCACTGTTTCACCTTCAGCCCCTCCTGGTTCTTTCTCTCCTCCCTGACTACCATATTTGTACCTTCCTGGCAGTGGGGAATATACAAATTAGTGACGGAGTCAATAGATTTTATTTACATGTAAACAAAATAGTACAAAAGGTGATCACGAGGATCCATCCTTTAAACTGTTGCTCAATGCCAAAATGGGCTATGAAACTGGACTGCTTTACCGGTGAAAATATTTGTATTTATGGTTATTTTAAATATGTTAACCGGTAGGACCCAAGAGCATTAAATGCCAATTTTCAAGAGAGACCTGGAGATACAAACAATGGCAACACTACAGGATAAATATGCACTACTTCAGAGTACACAGTAAATATGCAACATTAACAAATCCAGACAGTGTTTTTTTTTTTTTTAATTAAGCAATTTATCCCTTGAGGGTGTGGGTATACTGGAGGATTTACCACGGCTGGTGTGGTTCGGCCATGAGGTGCAGCCTAGTGACTGAACCACACCAGTCATGTTAAGCCCTCCATTATACCCACACCCTGGAGGGATAAATTGCTGTTATACAATGTCAAATGTTTTTTATTTAATGTTTTTTTTTGGGTTTTTATATTTTTATTTTAGAGAAATGTAGCAATATTAATGAAATATTCTTACTCTGAGAAAAATAGTTCTGGTTTCTGTGCCGGTGTCTGCTGAGCTTTCGAGAGTTATGCTGCTCTGAGGCTGAGACTGTCTTGTATTACTATGTATGGTGAGAAATTAGTGTCGGAAGGTTAGTTTTCTTGAGAAAACATATTTTGTAACTCACTGAGGTCTTAAAGTTCGAAAGAGGATGTCATTTTTTTCTTAATTTACAGCGGTGTCTCAGCGAAGCAGCGACAGGAAAAATGGCGTGTTTCGCTTGAAGTGAAAGCGTGTATTGATACATTGATTGGCAGGAGATAAAGTTGGTTGGTACCTTTCCAGTGGGTACACTGGAGGATTTACAATGCTGGAAAGGTACCAGCCAGCCAATCAGGTTGCAGGATTTGGCTTATTCAGTTTACCACATTGCATAACTCCAATTTAAATCTATTCTGTGAACGGATGGAGTGCAGCTAGGCAGCAGGTAAATTATTCCAAGATGTAATTAATCACTTTTTAAATAAAAGAACATTGGCTCAGGGAAGAATGGAAAGAGTAGGGGTCTTGAAAGGAGTGTGAGCAGATCTGGTACCCTGGAAAACAGTGTAGGGGCTAGCATCAGCTAAGAATATGAACATACAAAATTTGGCAGCAGATAAAGGCCTAGAGAGGTCTATCCGTCTGCTTCGAATGTGCAGCTAGCACCCTTATTCTGAGCTGCCCTCCCTACCACCCTTCCGCCCCTTGACCCTCCCCTGCCCTGTCCCAGCCCCTTTTGAAGTAGTCCACTGTTCTACTGGATACCACTTCTGCTGGTAACGCATTCCACCTAGCTACCACCCTCACTGTAAAAAAGTGTCTTCTCATCTCCTTCCTGAACCTTCCTCCCTCCAGTCTCATATCATGGCCCCAGGTGTCCCTCCCCTGCCTTATTTAGAACAGCCCCTCCATACCTGTCTTGTTTATTCCTTTCATGTAGGTTTCAATCATATCCCCCGTCCCTCCTCTCCTCCAGCGAGTACACGTTCAACTCCCTCAGCCTCCTCTCATATGGTAAGTCCCCTAGCCCCTTAATCATCTTTGTCACCCTGTGCTGCATCCCCTCCAGTAACTTAATGTCCCTGTTCAGATACGGGTGCCAGTACTGCACACAGTACCCCAGGTGCAGTCTAACTAATGATGTGTACAGTGGAGACTCACCTCTCCCTCCTTGGGGATACATCCCTTGCAATGTACCCCAGCATTTTGTTGGCCTTTGCAGTTGCCGTCCCACATTGTGCTGAGTTGTTCTGACCCTCTAATGAGCACCCCCAGATTCTTCTCCTCTGTCTTGGCTAGCTGCACTCCCCAGCTGGTAACTCTTCCTTGGGGTTTTCACCCCAAAATGCAGAACCTTGCACTTTTTGCATTAATCCCATTGCCAGGTGTCTGACAAGGTTTCCAGCTTTGCCAGATCATCCTGCAACCCTGCCATCCCCTAGGTCATTCACCACTGCTCCCATCTTGGTGTCATCAGCAAACAGACTGATCTTGCTGTTGATGCCCAGTGATATATCTGCAATGAATATCTCAAACAACACTGGCCCCAGCACCAAGCCCTCGGAACACAACTCCTCACTACCCTTGGGGATGAGCTCCCACCCACCACCACCTTCTGTTGCCTTCTCTGAAGCCAGTTCTCTACCCATCTCACCAGCTTTGCACCTGCCCCTGTGCCTTCTAACTTGCTTCCCAGCCTCCGATGTGGCACCGAGTCGAATGCCATACTGAAGTCCAGGTACAGGACATCCACTGTATGGCCCCCATCCAGTTGCCTAGTTACCTAGTCATAGAACTCCACCAGGTTGGTTTGGCAGGATCTGCCACATATGAAGCCATGCTGTCTGCTGTCCTGTAGTCCTTTGGACTCCAGGAGGGCCACCAGCCTCTCCTTCAGAATAGTCTCCATTAGCTTACCCACAATGGATGTGAGGTTCACTGGTCTGTAGTTCCCTGTTTCATCCTTGGGGCTGCTGTTGTAGAGGGACACCACATGAGCCATCCTCCAATCTTAAGGTACACACCCTGAGTGTATTGAGGCACTAAATAGGTCTGCCAAAGTTCCTGCAAGGACCTCTGCCAGCTCTTTCAGTACCCTGGGGTGGATGCCATCTGGGCCTGGCACCTTGTCCACCCACAGTGCCCTCAAACCCTCCAGAACCCTGCCCTCCATGATTTCCCCATCTGTCACCCCTCCCCCCCGTTTCTGCCCTTCTTCCCCCCTTGGGTATCACCCCCCCATCTTTCTAATCCTTACTATATGGTCCTTACTGTTCCTTTTCTCCATGATGTACCTGAAGAAGTCCTTCTCCCCCTTCTTAAAGCCTTGTGCCAGCCTAAACTCCGTAGACAACTTGGCTCCCCTTACTGCCCTTGTCACCTCTTTCGATTCCTTCAGGTACTCCTCCCTGTCCTCCCCACTCCCTGTTTTCTTGTACTTCCTAAAGGCAGATATTTTCCTCCTTATGTTTTCCATGACCTCCTTGCTCACTCAGCTAGGTTTCTTTGCCCTAGCATTCTTGCTCTTGGCCTTCCTGCAGGTTCGGGTTGCCTCCACTATCCCCAGATTCATGAGCTCCCACCTCTGGTTAGTGCCCGTGCTAGGTTGAATTCTGGCCAGGTACCCTTTCCACCTTCCCATCCTCCTGAAGTCGGCCCTCCTGAAGTCCAGCACCCCTGTGCCAGATTCCACTCTTCCTTACCCATATTCAACATGAGCCATACTGAGTGGTGGTCACTCCCGCCATTGATTCTTCCACCCTAAGCTGCCTCACAAACTCCCCATTTGTCAGCACAAAGTCAAGGGTATTCCTAACCTGGTTGGTTCACTGACCATTTGCATCAGGAAGCTGTCCTGGAAGGCATCCAGTGGTACCTGCTTCCTTCTATTCCTGGTTGTTGGGGTACTCCAGTCTCTTCCTGGCATGTTGAAGTCCCCCACAATCACCACACTACCCTTCTCGGAGGTCCTCCTGATCTGTCCCACTAGTTCCCTGTCTAACTCCACTGTCTGAGAGGGCAGCCTGTACACCACTCTCATTCTGAAAATCCTATTCTTGGAATCCTGGATTTACATCCATAGTGACTCCATACTACCTTCCTCCCTTCCTCCCTTACACTTCAGTCCTTCCCTCACATGTAGTGCCACCCTCCCTCCTTTCCCAATCACTCTATCCCTATGAAATAACCTGTGCCTGGTATCGACAGGTCCCAATCATTGTCATTGGGTGGCCCATGGTTCTGTGATGGCTGCAATGTTCACCTCTCCTTCTGCCATGAGAGTCTGTAGCTCTGCAGTTTTCTTCCCATGGCTCCTAGCATTCAGTGTGACCACCTTCCACCCCTTCCCCTATCCCATTCTGCCCTCCTTTACTAGCATCACCAATAGTACTTGCCCTTTGTCACTGTTACGGGAGGTAGCTTATATGGCTTTCCAGTCTGTGGTCTCTACATGTCCCTTGCCCACTTGCCACCCCTGCTCCTAGTTTAAATTCCCAACTTTCTGTATGTACTCCTCCATCCTCTGTTTCAACATTTTCTTTCCCCCCTTGCTCAAGTGTAGTCCATCCTTGACATAGAGACTACTAGGACTTTTTAGGAAACATCTAAAACTGATGAGGGTGAAATAAGTACTGTATAAATCAAAAGATGGCCAGACAAGGTTTTTGTTACCTAATGTTCTTTTTTACATCTCTCTTTACGTTCTCCTCTTTGTTTGTTCAAGCTTATCCCTCCAGCTTATATAGAGGTATAGTGCCCTTCATGGTATTAATTTTTTGAAATACTTGACTTCTCAGAAACATATAAACATAATATTTGAGGGCAGATAAGGACTGCTTGGCCCGTCCAGTTTGCTCAGTTTTCCTTACCTACACTATCATCACACACTGTGCCTGATTTACAGCTTCGCCCCCCACCCCACCTTTCCACTATGACTCCCTTGTGCTTATACTATGCATTTATGAACTCCACCAGTGTTTTCATCCCCACCACCTCTACTGGAAGGCAGTTCCAGGAATCCACCACTCTTTCTGTGAAAAAGTACTTCCTCACATTGCTCCTGAATCTACCCCCTCCATCTTCATAGCATGTCCCCTTGTTCTTGAGCACCTTTTCTTCTGGAAAATACTCCTCTACTGTACCTTATTTGCCCTTGTGAGGTATTTAAAGGTCTCTATCATATCCCCCTCTCCTTGCTCTGTTCCAGGGTGTACATATTGGGGTCCCTTAGTCTCTCTTCATAGGGATTTTCCTGCAGACCCTTCACCAATTTAGTTGCCCTTCTCTAGACCTCTGCCATTCTCTCTATGTCCTTCTGGAGATGTGGTCTCCAGAACTTGACACAGTACTCCAGGTGAGGGCTTACCAGCGATCTATACAGAAGCACCACCACCTCCCTCTTTCTGCTGTTGAAATCCTTCCTGTGCACCCCAGCATCTAACGTGCCCTCCCTACTGCCTTGTTGCACTGCCTGGACACCTTTAGGTCATCTAGTATGATTATTTCCCAGGTCTCTTTTCTGCTTGGTGGTCATCAATACCAGCCCACACATTTTGTACTCTGCCCCGGGTGTCTGTGCCCCAAGTGCATTCATTTTCAATTTTTCACACTGCAACCCAGCTGCTATACTCTTGACTACTCTTCTAGTTTTCTCTGGTCTCTGCTCATCTTTTCCATCCCCTGTGGAGTGTCCACCCTATTACAGATTTTGGTGTCATCTGCAAAGAGGCAGACCCTCTCTTCCAGCTCCTCTGCTATGTCACTTATAAAGACATTAAATAGGACAAGCACTGATCACTGAGGCATCCTACTAGTCACCCTCCCTTCTTTGGAGTGACCTTCATTTACCACCATCCTCTGTTGCCTACCATTAACCAGTTTCTTATGTTGTTTACCACCTTTGGACCCATTCCTAAGCTACCCGCTTGCTTACTAGTCTCCTCACGTGGAACAATGTTACAAGCATTGAAATCTATGTAGGCCATGTCCACTGCTCCACCCTGATCTACTTCCTTGAGTTACCCAGTCAAATAAATCTATTAGATTCATTTGACATAACCTCCCTCTGTGAAACCGTGCTGCTTCAGGTCTTGTAAACCACTGAATTCAAGATATTCCACAGTCCGCTTCTTCAGCATGGAGAAATGTGCTATACTGCACTTTGGGAATAATAGTTTGCAGGATTATTTCATTCATGGAATAAAAGTTAAATGTGCAATAATGAGCGGATTTAGGTGTGTTTGTAAGCAATGGCCTCAAGAATAATTATCAGTGCAGGTCAACTGGCCAACAAAACTAGTCATTTAATTAATTGTGACTGAAGATTTTTTTTTTCAGAACTGATTTTCTTCAGCCTCTGTACAAAACATATTAGGCCTCACACAGATTATTTTTTCATAGTTTTGGAGTCCTCATCTCAGGAAAGACATTGATGTGGTTGGGAAAACACAGTAGAGATTCACCAGACATATTCCCCATCATAAGAACAAATTGTGTAAGGATAGGTTAAAGGACTTGGACCTAATCAGGGCCCCTGGTGTTCTGCGGCAGAATTTTCTGATTTCTGCGGCATGATTTGTTCATTTCTCTGGCAGAATGCAGTCCTGTCATTGGCTAAATATGATGTGATGTCATTGATGACATCATATGCTGAGCATAGAGTAGGAACTTCAGGATAAACGAGGTGGGAAAGAAAGCCTGACACTATGGAAAAACAGTATATTTATATGAAAATTCACCAAAAACAATGAATTCTGCTGCACTATATATATTCTGTGACATGATGCAAATTCTGCGACAAATTCCGCAACCGCAGAACCGCAGAATTTCAGGGGCCTTGCTAATGGTCTCAGCTTAAGAAGAGCTAGGTGTGACATGTTACATCTGTTTAAGTTACTGGTTGATCCAAAAATTAATGAATGATCTGGGCCTAAGG
Source organism: Neoceratodus forsteri (assembly GCA_016271365.2). NCBI lineage: Eukaryota > Metazoa > Chordata > Ceratodontiformes > Ceratodontidae > Neoceratodus > Neoceratodus forsteri. The sequence goes on along the minus strand of CM057450.1, from coordinate 1,342,335,925 downwards.
TTCAAGGACTGCAAATATGGTTTGAGGGGGCACAAACTCCAAATTGTGGATGAAATCTCTAAAACTCATCTTAGGGAATACACTTTTGTTCCTAGACTAGTAAGACTATAGAATCAGAGTTAACCCCAAAATTACATAGATTATTAACAGAAATAACCATTGAGGGTGTTCCCCCACCATCATGGAACTTTGCTACCATAGCCCCAATACCTAAACCACATAAAGATCACACAGATCCAGCATCCTACAGACCTATTTCCATCTTAAACATGGATTATAAGATTTACACCACCATTTGGGCCTCCAGACTATATTACCAAAGATTATATTACCGGACCAGTCAGGATTCATCAAAAATAGGAGTACTGCGGATTATATCCGTAGGACCCCAGTTCTTCAGGAATATGTAAGGGCATGGAAAATCCCATCAGTTTTCATTAGTTTATATGCTGAAAAGGCTTTTGATTGGGTCTGTTTGCCGTTCTTGTGGAGAACGCTTGAGACTTTTCATTTCCCGTCCTCATTTATTGCATCCTCAACAATCTATATAGATTCACAAGGGCATATGTGAGGGTAAATGGCAATCTATCCCCCCTGATTAAACTAAGAAGAGGTACGAGGCAGGGCTGCCCACTATCACCCTACCTTTTTGCATTATACTTAGAACCATTGGCGGCAAGGTTGAAGACCACGATCTCTGTAGAGGGGATTCCATTGGCACAACAAGAACACAAAATAAATATGTTTGCTGATGATATTTTGTTAACCCTATTATCCCCATCCCAGCCAATCTCAGCAGCTTGGCAAATATTGAAACAATATGAGAAATTGGTGGGTTTTAAGTTGAACACTACAAAAACAGAGATCCTGGCCTTCAATTTTATTCCTTCCCAACAGTTAAAAAGAGTACCCATTTAAATGGCATATCATAAATAAAGTATCTGGGCATTAACATTCCTTGACCCAGAGGTATTGAGGTTTTGGAGATTTTAAATTATGAACCCTCATGACTAATATCCAAATGGATATGGAAAGATGGTCCACCTTTCTCACTCCTTTCATCAACGGATAGAAATTGTTTGCATGAACATGCTCCTCGTACTTATACTTAATCCAGAATATTCCCTTTACCAGCAACGTATTATTTTAAATCATGGGACAAACCAATCTCCATGTACATCTGGGGTAAGGGACATTCTAGGATATGGCTGTCTGTCTTTAAACTATCTCTAAGTCAGGGAGAATTTAATCTTCCAGACTTTAAATTGTACTCTAAAGCATCGTTTCTTAGAATAATGCTAATTTGGCTGACAGCATCTTACTTGACCCCTTGGAAGGATATTGAATTTCATTTTAATGATTTATTTGATATTAAAAAAAACTTCTCTCTTCAGAAGAGAGCTCATTGTCACCCACAACCTTAATAGGCATTATGGCCCAAACTTATACTGTAAATGTTGGAGACGTACAAGCAAACTGGTCCAATGAGAACTATATTTGAATACACTAAACTAATATCGGATGATGATTCTTTGCACCCATACATATGGACCCCCATTCCATGAATGGAGAAGGCTGGTTCTTTCACATTTTTTCCAGTTCCTAACCTCCCAAGGGATACTCGCCTTTGAAAAATTACAGTCCCAATATAATTTACGTGGAACAGATTTATTCCACATTCATGGTAAGAATCGCTATACTCGAACAGAATAATCCTACCCAAGATCCCTTACCCAACTCTGGAACATCTCAAAGTATTTACTGAAGCTATATGGGGAACCTGGAAAGCATATTGTAGGAATCATTTATAGGGGTTTGAGAAATTAACAAAAGAATCTACTAAATCTACAGTATATTACTATGAGTGGAACAGGGATCTCCAACCTGATATAACTATGGAGGAGTGGGTGGATCAGCTCTGAGAGTTAAGATCACTTTCTCTCCATTTTGGAGGAATTTACATGGAAGTGTCATTCCTGCTTTTTTCGAGCCCTCAGGTTCTGCTTAAATTCCTTCTGGAAGAATATGGAATCTGGTGTGTTAACAAACAATAACCATGTATGGCAGGCAATGCTGATACACACAGCAGTATGTTGGGCTGTGCCTGCACCCTGTGTGTGCCTGTTACATGCCACACACCTCAGCACAATATACAGCCATGTGTGGTGACAGGTATGTGCACTGGTAGAGATGGTGTATGCGTTATCCATGGCATGCTGTGCAGCATGGGTAGCTGGGATGGGACACAATATGGGATAGCCACAATGGGATGACTTGTAGGTACACTGTGTTCCACTGGCCTCTTTGGAGTTTGGTGGCAATGGTATGCCACACCTGCTTCCTATGCCTTGTGGTGGAATTGGCACTGCCAGGTTGGCAGCAGTATGGATGACCACTGCTCCATGAGGCTTATGTGGATGACAGTCTCCTCATCATGAACATTAGATGCTCTGGCTCTCAAGGACAAGTTTGAGGCCTCTATGTTTTTGTTGTGCCTAGGAGAAATGCCTGATATATTGTCACTTGGCTGCCATGTGTCTGCCACTCTTTGATGCTCGACGCACGTTGTTAGGCCCTAGAGTACATTGTACATAAGCAGCCACACAAATAATGTACACATGCATGCTGCATCTGTTTCCAACCCAGACGTACCCTGCACAACACTTGGCCAGTGTACACATGTGTGCCAATGCAGCCTGCTACACTGTATTATGTCTAGATATGCACATTGCAGTATGCCTTTTTGTGATGTGCCATGCTGTTGTACAGGTTAAGTGTGCATTCTTTTGTCTCAGGCACAGCTGCACTGTCTATGGTGATGTCAATTGGCAGCAACTTGTCTGTCTGTCTTGCACTCCCCTGCATCATTCCATTGCCTCCTATCCATGTTGGCCAGCATGGTGGCATGATGAGGTGGCACTGCATTGCCACTATCTGCTCCTCTAGGCATGACAGGCCACCTGGTGCTGCACACAAATGATGGGCACCTTCCATGTTACGGTGCTACCATTCCCTGTGTGTGGCCTAAGATGGTGACATCTCTGCATCAACACGTCTGGGACCAGGTCCATGTCCTTCAGTGTATTGTCCGTCATGTCTCATGTTGATGTTGGCACTGTGATGAGGTTGGCCATTTCATCCACAACCACACAGTGGTGTGATGCTCACATCTGTCCCATCACCTTGCCAGTGCTGCACATCCCATGCCACCATGATGCCTGCATTGTCATGTGGACTGCTGTATGTTGGTCTGTGCCCTCCAGTCTATGGTGTGGCTGTCACAGCACTCTTGGTGTGCCTCACACCACATGGGGTGTGGTACAGGTTGTTGTTGCTGTGGGCCTAGGTAATGTGAGTGAAGATGAGGTTGGCCTGCATCCTTTGCCCTGCAACTGTATTGTGTGCCTGTGTGTTCCCCTGCATGGATCTGTCTGGACGTTTTTCCTCCTCTGTAGCCACAGCATCCTCACTTGGCTCCAGATCCACCTCAGGCATTGTGATGTAGTGCACTATGGCCATGTTGTGGAGTATGCAGCATGCCACGAATATTTTACAGGCCATGACTGGAGTGTACTGGAGGGATCTGCTGGACCTGTCGAGGCACCTGAATTGTATCTCCAGCAGGCCAAATGTCTATTCAGTGATGAACTGCATTGCAGCATGTGCCTCACTGTATTGTGTGTGTACGTGTGTGTATGTGTGTGTGCACCAAGCACAGTGTGCTGGACTGGTGTCATGAGCCATGGTTGCTGAGGATATCCACTGTCACCTGCAAAGTGAAACACATACATGTTAATGCTGCATGCACATCCTGTGCCTATTCCTGTATGTGTACCCGAAGGGCTGCATGGCTCGGGCATGTCACACATCTGGCTGGCTGTGCCAACCATCCTTTCCCCTGGCTATGCACTGTCCCCATAGCCGACCTGTACACGCATGCTGATTCCATGCATACATCACATGCTGTTCCCTATACCATACTGTGTCGCCACATACGTCATCCACAGCACACAGTGACTGGTCATTGTAGCACTGATGCATATTCGCTGTGGTACTATGCCGTTCTGACACATGGGCTTCCTGTGGGCCCCCACATGTCATGCCATGTGTGCCCTGTGTGTGTGCACCCACAGTTGCAGCACTGTGGGGTACCAGTGTCCATGTGGCCATGTCCGTGGCAATCCTATGAGCCAGCCATCCTGGAGTATAGCATTCTCGAAGGCCTGACACAGACCACTGTTCCTGAAGATGAATGCATTGTGGCATGACCCAAGATACTTTACAACCACATCGAGGATGTGGCTCTGGCTGTCACACACCACCTGGACATTCATGGAGTGGTACCCCTTTCGGGTTACGTACACCTCCGGTTTGATCACTGGTGCCCTGATGGTGATGTGTGTACAGTTGACTGTACCAAGCACATGGGGGATGCCAGCAATGTCATAGAATCCCTGTTTGATGACTTGCTGCTGGTATGCATCCATGGCGAACTTTATGTAAATGTGTGCCCTGTGTGCCCGGACATCCACAAATTGCCTCAGGCACTGTTACACTGAAGACTAGGATATGCCCCCAGTATCTCCACTGGGTGTCGGGAATCCACCACTGGCCAAGGCACAGAGCGCTGCACTGACCTTCACCTCTATTGGTAGCACTCTCCATTTGCATGGCCAGGTCTGCAGTTTTCTCTCATGTCCTGGCACAGCTCAGTTATGGCAGCCTTGCCAAGGCAGTGTTGGTCATCACATTAGTCCTCAGATAGGTTGAGGTAGAATGTGCACCGGCCTATACACGCCTCACATATCTCTTTGCGCCTGGCATGTGGCTGCCCTGCATACCCACCTGTTGTTGAGCACGCTTCATTGCCATTTTACGATGGCCAGCCTCATGGCCATTAGCACCACTGCTCCTGACATCTCTCTTCTGTTGTTAGTGCTGCTGCAGTGTTGCCTCACCAGAGATGCAACTTAGATTGACTGCTATGTACTCCCTTTTCATACTCTAAGAGTCCTTAGATCATCTGTGGCTGGTCTAGTAAATGTTTGAAATTTGCTGCACATTCCAGCATTGAGAATACCAGATTAGGGAATGGTGCATTATGTGTTTTGCACATGCTGCATTACCCCAGATCACAGCCCTTATGCCAGTGCAGGGGTGGTGTACAGTGCTTTGAGGAAAGCAACCTGTGTTTGGCACAGGGTGCATTTGAGAATCACTTTTGGTGCAACATTTGGTTCATGGCACTCCTTGTGCCATTCTGTTTGATGAAAGCCTCTTGTGTCCTTTGGGTTGCTTTGAGAATTGAGCCCATGTTCTTTTATCATTCACTATTGCTCCAGCAGCACTGCAAATTTTCTCTGAATGTGTGCTGGCAGGTGGGCAACTGAGGTACTAAATTGCCCTCAGTAAAAGAAGGCCACATTGATGTGTTCTGTTGCCTATATCATAGTGGTTCATCACCAGCAGTGAGATATGCAGTCTCCTCCATATAAACTTTCACCCTTTTTGCAGCAGGGACATCTTGTACCACAATAGCTGACTGAGCCTTTCCAGCTGTCTTTATCAGCCCAAAGTCTGACAACATGTCCCACAGTGGTTTGTCTTCTTGTGGTGTAGCAGCATTCACCCCAGTAGTAGCAGTAGTTTTTGTTGGTGTTTGACAGCCAAAAACATTGGTAGTGATGGTACCAGCAGCAGCAACAGCAGCAGCAGCAACGGCAGACTGTGCTCCCTCTCCACCAGATTTTGTGCAGATTTCGAATGCGGCCAAAGGGCACTGATGATGTACTACTTTTCTCAAATATACGTGCTGACACTTTCTCAATTAATAGTTCATAATAATATTCCAGGTCCTTAAAGTCATGTGGTTTGAAGAATGTTTTAACTGTGATCTTAAACCGAGGATCCAAAAGTGTGGTCAAAAATATAATGTTCAGCTTTGCACATCTTTATAATGCGCTCGGCACTCGGGAAGGTGTTTAACATTCTTCCTACAAGTGATGCAGCACTGACATCATTGTTGAGAAACTGCAACTCGGAACGCTGCTGTCTCAGCTTGAGGAGTGGAATAAAGGTAGTATCTGGCTTAGACTAGCATAATCAGTGCTAACCACTTGGGTAGCCTCCTCAAGGGGTTTAAGGACACAACAAAGATTCTCCATCAGATGCCACTGATTGGGGCTGATATTCATGTTTCCTTTCCCATTGACACATTGGAATGCATATTGGTGGATGGCTTTCTGTTATTCCGTCATTCTCTGTATCATATAGTTCGTGGAATTCCACTGAGTTCAAACTTCCTATATCATCTGATGGAGTGGGAGGTTATTTTCTACCTGAATCTGCTGCAACAACTTTTGGTCTTTAACAGAATGGCTAAAGTGGATACACACAGTGCCGGCAGCTGCAATCAAGTTCTGAATATTTCTGTCTTCATCAATTAAGTCTTTCACCACCAAGTTTATAGTGTGTGCAAAACATGGTACATGTGTAAAGTTACCAAGCCTTACTGCCTTCAGGATATTTAATGCATTGTCAGCCACTATAAACCCAGATTGTAAGGACTTTGGAGTCAGCCACTCATCAAGCTTTTCTTGAAGGCCCTCTAGAAGATGTTCTGTTTTGTGATATTTTTCAAATCCATAAATACATACTGCTGCCTGCCTTCCAACAGTGAAAGTCCCTTGCATCTTGAAGTTGCTGCTGACAGTGCCACTAGATGATGTGAAGGAGGAAGATGAGGAGGAGGAAAATTTACCCAATGGCCATTCACAGCCATATAGTCAATCGGCTAGCCACTGGCCCACATATCTATGGTGACATGAACCTTTTTGCCAACTGAACCTTTCTGAGCATCAGATATGCTTTTCTGAACAGTGTCATATAAATCTAGGATGGAAACAGCTGAGAAATAGGTCTGGCTGGGGACCTGGTACTTTAGCACTGCAACTTCCATAAGTACCTTAAAACCTGTGTTAACCACAAAGGAAAATGGGAGGAAGTCAGAGGCTATCATCTCCCCAGTTGCTTTTGTTAATCACCTTGCCTCAGGCCTGTTGGACTTATATTTCTGTAACCACTCAAAAAAGCCTTTCAAAGAAGGGTTACTGGTGACTTGAGTTTGGAAGCGAACTCGGGAAGCTGGAGTGCTGGCTGGGGTTGGGGATGAACGTCCAAGGGACTGCTGTCTTCCTCTGGAGGTGAGGGTTACAGTGCTTGGTGCATGCCTGTCCCCTAGCGGTATACTGGGGAAGGATATCTAGAGTTTGCAGAGGTCTAGGTGGCGGTTCGGGCAGATGCTGATGACTGCCTGCAGGTGCACGGGTCTGTGTCTTGGTGTCATTGCATACTGATCCCTCCTGGGGAAACTTACTTAAGAAAAATCTCCCCATGCCTTAGGACCTCCTGGCTTGGCCACCAGCACTGTGCATAGCCACTGTGAGAGTACCTGTGCATTATCATCCCTGGGATGGCTCTGCCACAGGAGTAAACTCATGGAGTTGGAGGTCTCATGATGGAGTGTGTTCAGGAGTCAGGAGTTAGCCGGGAGTGAATCATCTGCCGGGAGCAAGAAATGATAAATTGAAAAAAAGAGTCTTTCAAATAAATTTGATTTACTCTACACCAGTTGATATCATTACATTTTTTGGCTGCTTCCTTGATCTTTGCCTCAATGGAGGGGCAGGATGTTGTGGTCCTGATGGTATACAGCTCTGGTAGGCTGTGGTGGTGGACTCAAGGGTGAAGAAATGAGTAACTGAAGGTGTGCTTTGACTGGAAGGTAGACTTTCATTATCCTCTCTGTCCTCATAAATTACTTTCTCACCTTGGTTAACATCCATATCCTCATCCTCCTTATCTGAGTGCAGCAGTGCAACAACTTGTATGTGCTACTTTTGTGCTTTTTGATACTGATTAATGTGTGACTTTTCATATGCCTTATCATTGTTGATGTTCCTGTCCAAGTACCCACTTTACTGTGACTTAATTCTGTTTTGCATTATTTGCAAACTACATGGCTGCAAGATGATTTGTCTTGCATGAAAAAATCTCACACTATGGATTTCACAGATTTTGTTGCACTGCTACTTATGGGGAGGGTATGTTCACCACCACCACAGCAACTAGTACTGCAAGTATCTCTTTGAAGTCTTTCCATGTCCATCTGTATGCCTTTTTGATGCACAGCCTCTCTGACTGGCTCAGCTGCTTCTGTTTCTACTCCTCTGGAAGCCAGTCCATCTTCTGTCCTCTGTTTTTCTTCTGCATGTGTGGGTGTCTCCTTATGTCCCACTATCATTTTTTTACCACCACCATCCCTGCTAAGCCCTTTTTTTTTTTCTGACCCTGGATTCCTCCTCTTCATCCAGGTTGCAGCTGTAAACAAGCATTCAGCTTAGTGTGTCTCACCTGGTTAAAAAATTGGAATAGAATCCCATTCCTCAGAACTATTGCCTTATGGCAGACTGCTACTTTATCTACAACAAACTCAGGATCTTTTCCACTGATTTCCTCCTCTGTCTCATCTATTTCCTTTTCCTCATCAGTCATCTCTCTGCTTACTAAGATTGGCTGCCACGTTATGATGGCCCTTGTGCTCATCCTGTGAGTACTATGATGGGTTACTCCTGCAATGTCCTGCATTTTCTGCACCATTGTTACTGTTCCATGATTGCCAGAGAAGTGCTGCTACTGTTTTTTTTTACCACCCATTGTTTTGCCTAAAGGCTCCAAAACATTTGCTTCCTGTCTTTCTAAAATAGAAATAATTGTTTTGAATTACATTTTTAATAGCAAATGGTGGGTGCTTTCTATGCAAATTTAGGAGATTTATTCTCACACAGGTCAGTAATGCACTTAGTGGATACATCAAGTGTGAACAACGCGAGAATAATCATGAAGGCAGGAGAATTAAGTAAAGCATTACCCTGCTGCTGTGAGTGTGAACACAGGGAAATTTATTCCAAATCGGTCAGTGAAGCACTTAGTTGGTGCACGAAATGTCAAGAACACTGGAGAATAATCACACAAGCAGGGCAATTAACTGGAGCACTACGCTGCTGCTATGTGTACAAAAACAGAGCAATTTACTCCCCAGACACGTCAATAAAGGGCTTAGTGGGAGCATCAAGGGTCAAGAACACTGGAGAATAATCACACAAGCAGGGCAATTAACCAATGCACTATGCTGCTGTGTGTGCAAAAACAGGACATTTCTTCCCAAACAGGTCAATAAAGCACTTAGTGGGTGCAGCAAGTGTCAAGAACACTGGAGAATAATCACACAAGCAGGGTAATTAACTAGAGCAGTACACTGCTGCTGCTGTGTATGCAAAAACAGGAACAGACTCAAACATTTAAGTGACAGAACACTGTTATTCACAGTAAAATTTGTTTGCTGACCCTTTTCCCCAGCTCTCCATATGTGTGTGTGTGAATTTTGTCTACAAAAACACAAAAACCAGAAAAAATGTATATATGTGTGTTGAGCGAGTGCACTTGTTGACTTTTATTGTAACATACTCAGGTGACATTGGGTATTGTAGTCACCTGCTGTAAGGTGACAACAGTCAAAGGGTCAATTTTTCCTTAGATAGGACTTTAGCATTTAACTATAGCCTAGCACAGGCAGTTTGTTATACTCCTTTTAGACACATTTTATAACTTTAAATATTTAAAATTGGACACTAACCTGCCGGCACCAATGACCATAGTAGTTCTGGTTTTCTGGCTTGTAGCTGAGCTCCTGTGGTGCAGCTCTGAGCTATTTGAGTGACAGAACACTATTATTTGCAGTAAAGTGTGTTTGCTGACCCTTTTCCCCAAATTTCCATAACGTGTGTGTGAATTGTGTTTACAAAACCTCCAAAACTGAATATATATATATATATATATATATATATATATATGTATATATACTGTATGTATTTGTGAAGAGTGAGTGCACTTGTTGACTGTTACCATAGTAACAGGCGCGGGACACTGAGAATCATAGTCACCTGCTTTAAGGTGACTACAACAGCTAAAGGGCTGATTTTTCCTTAACCAGGACTTTAGCTTTAACTGTAGCCTAGCACAGGCTGTATCTCTGTACTCCTTTTAGCCACATTTTATAACTTTTAAATATTTTCATTTGGGTACTAGCCCGACGGCACCAGTCACCATAGTTCTTCTGGTTTTCCAGCTTTTAGCTTAGCTGCTAGTGAGTGGAATCGATCACACAAATGGAGGAGCCGTGAGACCAGAGGCAAGAACATCTGCCTGTATTCACCAAGGGAGGTGGCCCACCCCTTTTAATTCTACTTTTGTAAGCTGCCTTGCTTTTTCCATCATTCATCTTTTTTTCCCCCAACTTTGTTTCTCTTCTGATAGTCCGTGGCATCTCTCGGGCTGGCTCGCTCAGTGTCCACCCCTAACCACTTGAACCACTCCTTTGACCCAAGCATCAGGATCAGGATCCCCTCCTCTCCCACAGCTCATACAGCAGGAGGCCAAGGATTCCCAAGGGGGCAAGTTCAGGATCGTGGTGGGCACTGAGCATAAGGAGTGTCTGCCCTGGGAGACCAGCCATTGCCTCACCCAGGCATCAGGGTTTTTTGCCCTTGTTTTTCCCATTTCCCCTTGGTGTGTGGTGTGCAATGATGCCTGCACATGGCTGCCCTGCTGCGGCGCCGCACTCCACCCCTTTACATCAGTGGGTGTACCTCTAGTACCCCGATCTCCATCAGGAGTCATAAGGACACTGAGCATCCCTGGATCCCTCCCAAGGAGAGGAGAGCTGTCCTCCAGATGCTCCATCCTCTCCTCCCCACTGACCCCTGGCTACCTGAGTTCATCACCGAACCTGGGTCACCGGCGTGGCATGAGATGTAGTGTCCAGTGCCTCAACCCTCATTGCAACTGGGCAGGCTATTCATCTACCTATTAATATTATGGAATTTGTGTATCAATCCAAAGATTTCTTGGAGATCCACTGTAATGAGGGCTCAAGGCAAATCTAGTTAGTTGCTTTATGTATACCTTAGCCTCAGCTGATTCAAATCCGGAAAAATATGTGTGCCCCAATTACACAGAACAGGCTAAATTATTAAGATAGTTGCAAATTTTAAGGGAGAAACTGCATTGTGTAAACCAACCTGGCATGCAATCTACCAGCACCACTATAAAGGTTAGTAAAAAAAGGACTAGGGAAGATTATGGGGGACTCAAGTTGTGATGAGCTTTCCTCTGTGGTGGGAAATGGGGATTTGGATTCCAGGGAGACTGAAAAGTGGTGCCTTGTAACAAAAAAAACATAAAAAGGGTGGAAGGGTGCTGACTCATGATAAAATGACTTTAACAAATAGATATTTACCTCTTGTTAGGGAAAATGAACTCCTAGCTTCAAAATCGGAGGCTGAAAAAATACCTACCAATGCCATCAAGGTACTTGTAATTGCAGATTGAATTTTGAGAAGGTGTGATACACTATTATGCAGTAAAGATACGGTACAATAGTGTAGGAACCTGCCTACATGGGGCAAAGACTGGTGATGTTATTATGCGACTCCCTGAACTACTGGCAAACAGTAGCAATAACGCGACCATAGCAGTTCATATAAGAATTAATAATGTTATCAGAGATCATGAAAAGGACATCATTGATGATATCATGGAGATAGGCAGAACTATTAAGAAAAAGGGGATAACAGCTGTACTCTCCAGTATTTTGCCAGTTTTAAAGGGGCATCCAGAAAAAAACAAACCAATAGAGCATATAAATATAGACTACAAAATAGGAAAAAGGATGGCATTGCATTACATGTAACAAATTCTTAAATTTGTGGGATGCCTTTTATGGAAGGAGCTTTGTATACAAAAGGTGGCTACATTTAAACCATGCGGGACTAATACTTTGGGTAAACTACTGAAAGAAAAATTACTTAGGGACAATTTAAACTAATAGAAAAGGGAGGGACTGTGAATACAGAAGTAAAAAGTAACCAGCAGAAACAAGGTACAAAAACAAGATCATGTTTAACATCATGAAATGCTACATGTGTATGCAAGAAGTCTTAACAATAAAAAATGAGCTAGCAGCATTACTCAGCATGGAATGTGACGTGGATGTTGCATTCATAACTGAAACATGGTGGTCAAAGGAAGACACCTGGGATGCAAGAATAAAAGGATACAAATTATTTAGACATGACAGAGAGGAGAAGAAAGGGTGTGTGGTTATCTATGTCTCCGACAAAACATTGGTAACTCAGATCTCTGATAAAGTTAAAAAATGGAAGGCATTACTGAAACTATATGGCTTGAATTAACCAATAAGGCTTGCAAAAGTAAAATAATTGGATTATGTTGTAGACCCCCAAATGCCAGTGGTTTTATCAATGAAGGTGTCAATCAAGAAATTGAGCAAGTTTGTGATTTGGGAAAACTAATATTCCTGGGTGACCTTAACTACAGCTGGTGGGAAGCTAAATTAGCATCTTACCCCTACAGTAAAGAATTCCTTAGAGTAATAGAACAACTCAGTTTAATACAACATATCAAAACCCTTACTTTGGGTAAGAATATGGTTAGATATATTGTGAAGCTCCCATAATATAAATATCTCCAACTGTGTGGTAGGAAGTCTGCTAGAAACAAGTGACTATAATAACATCATCTTCTACATCCAAGACCCTTGTGTTAAAGTAAAAGGATGTAGGCAATTACTCTTATCATACTGCCAATGTTAAGCTATACATGATAACCTATAGTATATAATACTAGCTGGGAGGAGATGCTAAAAAGAAATCAGTTGAGGACATGTGGACAACACTTAAAGAAAAAATCATCTCTATATGCAACACATATATTAGAAAAGAAAAAATACAATAACCAAGGTATTAAACCTAAATGGCTCTCTAAAACAATAAAACAGATTAATAAGAAAGAAAGGAGACTCTATAATATACCTTTTAATCATAGGTCAGTTAAGGCCTGGAATGATAATAAGTCCATGTTAAAAGAATGCAAAAACATAATCAAAAAAGATGAAAGGAACTTTGAATTAAAATTAGCAGCTAATACAACAAAAAACAATTCTAAGTATTTCTATAGCTATATAAATTCTTTAAGAAATTCTGATTCTAATCTTGGCCCAATTGTGGCTATGACTCAATAATTGATGATACAATCTAGCAGAAGTATTAAACAAATACTTCTGCTCTGTATTCCCCAAGTTCTTGCTGTATACTGGAATTACTCCTACCAATGGAGTTACAGATAAAGTTAGACTTGAGGAAGACATCACCTGGAGAATTCATAATTAAAAGAATCATAATTCTGCAGGCCCCAATAATATTTCTCCTAAAATACTCAAGATTTTAGAACCATTTATATCCGAACAGCTTAAATACCTTTTTCTGGCATCTTTAGCTTATGGTGACATTCCAAGTGACTGGCAGTCGGCGATTGTTGCACCTATCCGTAAAAAGGGGAAAAAGGATAAAACCTACCAAACTATAAACCTAACCTCAGTACCTGGTAAACTGTTGGAAGCCATTATTAAAGACAGTATAACTGACCAGTTAAAAACACAAAATATAGTGGACCTGGAACAACATGTCTTCACTGCAAAGAGATCATGTATCACAAATGTGTTGTGTTTCTATGAGAAAATCTCATTAGCTTTAGACAAAGGTAAACCAATTGATGGTATCTACCTATATGTTTCCAAAGTGAAAGAACTGGAAGGGGACAGGATCAGTTGTGTTCTAGGACAGTAGCTGCTGCTGTTGTTTTCACAGGGTTCTTGTGGATTTTACTTGGTAGGTTGGTTCTTTTCTTTCTTACTTCTAAGGGGCTAGCAGGGTATTGTTTGGGGTGCTGCTGGATGTTTGTAAACTGATTTGGTGGCTGTAAGGGGGGCTCATTTTGTGGAGGTTTCACTGTGTAACAGGCTGTGCTGGTAGAGGCCTATTTCTTCTGATTTAAAACCTATTTGGTGGGATTTGCTTGGGCCTGGTTCTTTGGCTGCTGGGCTTGGAGGAGACACAGGGCTGATACACTCTCTCCGAGTCAGGTGTCTGCCCAAGACCACGCCTCCCCACCCCTCCCTCCCCAGAAGTCTGCAAATTATAGGGGAACACCTGCCCTGCAATTGGAGGAAAAGACTCGCAGGTGCAGCTCATGTAGTTCTAGCCACTGGGGGTGGTTTAAAGGCTGGGAGAGAGGAGCTTGGAGTTGTTCATTTCCCTTATAAGTTTAACGTGTTGTACTGCACCTAGTAACGGGGTTACTGATGTACAGTGGGACTGTCTAAGATTAGTGGATGACCTGATTAGGCAGTAGGGGTATCTTGGACTAGGGGGGAACCTGGTGGCTCACCCAAGGAAACCTATTTGGAAGGGGATGGAACCACACATCATTAGGGCCGGCATCTTTGGGAGGGTGGTGGGGTGCACAGGGTGTGGAGCAGCCATGATACTGGACTGGGCTTGGAAGTTCGGTGGTTGCCCAGTGTGCTACCAGCTAGCACAGCTTAGGGAGGAGGTTGCGGGGATTAGGAGAAAGCTGGGGGAAGGGGTGGTATGGTTGGGGAAGGGGTGGGAATCTCCTACAGGTTGCACCAAGCACGGGGTGAGGCATAGGAAAGGAGTGCAGGAGAATACTCAGGGTCACATAGGGAACCTGGCAGAGGGGTGCAAAGGACACTACCAAGGAAGCAGGCAGGTAACTGGGGGCCCTCATCAAAGGGGGACGGAGGACAACATTCTCAGGGAAGTAGGCAGATGGCCAGGGCTGGACAGAAGGAAGCAAAGGCGGGGAGGTGGATCAGACCTTACACTCAGTAACGCTTCAATTCTCTTCTTCTGCTCAAGGATGAGGGGTGATGTAGCCATGACAGGGGTAGTTAGAGATGGAAAGGGAGGGGAGGGAGGCAGGGCCAGATAGCAGGAAGAACGGGGACCTGGAATGCAGGAGAATGGGGGAGCAGGAATCAGAGCAGGAGGGGCAGGGGAAGAGGGAGGAAAGCTCAAGGAGAAGGACCAGTTGGGAGGAAAGGTAGGAGAAGGACCAGAAGTACAAGGAGGATTCAGTAAAGGGAGCTGAGGGTTTAGGCCAGGGAGCACGACTAGAAAGGAGGAACTAAATGGAGACAGGAAGGAAGGAGGATGAGCCAGGCTAGTTTAGCAGATGGGGAGAAGGACCAGTTGTGAGCAGTGAGGGGGAATTAGCAAGGAACAGAAGGATACCCAGGAGGAGGAGAGGCATAGGATTGAGGGAGGGTGGCCATGGTAAATAAGGAGGGGTGGCATGGCACCCAGAAAGGCGGAGGAACACGGAGCCGGCTGGGTGGAGGGGCCTCAGAAAGGATGAGGGACATGGAGGGGGAATGGAGGAAAAGGAGTGGTCAGAGTGCTCCTGCTGGGGGATTCTATGATCAGGGTATCAAATGGGATAGGAGGGAGAAGCCTGGCCAGTTAGAACAAGATGCTTCCCTGACCAACAGTGCACAGGCCAAGGCACGAGGTATATCAGCTGGGCAAAGGATTGTGGGGGTTCCCAGACATACTGGTCCACCTGGGTACAAATGACATTGAGGGAAATAGCGAGCTAGAGATACAGGCAAGATTCAGGAGATCCAGGTCTGTCATGACATAGGATGCACAGTTCTTCTTGAAATCCTGCCAGTGCCAAGGCTAGTGGGGAAACACAAAAGGAAAATTAGGAGATAAACCAGTGGCTCAGGGGTGGTGGAGGCCAGAGGGTATGGGTTGATGGGGATTGGGGAGACCTGGGAGGCTAAGGAGCTGTATGCTAGAGATAGACTACATCTCAATTTGGAGGAGGGAATCCTTAAGTTGAAAATAGAGGGTTCATTGGTGAAAAGTGGGGTTTAAACTTGTGAAGGGAGGTGGGATGGGAGAAAAGGCTGTCAAGGGGTGCCGAGAAGGAGGGACTTGTTCCACCCCTGGGGACCAGGAGGATTGCAGAAAAGGCCAACTGGCAAAGTGCAGACCAGGGGAAAACAGAATCCCCATGGGAACACGAGCAGGGGAAATGGAACTATAGGGAAAGGGTGGAAGGTAGTCCTGCTAAATGCCAGGAGCTTGGGCAATAAAATGCCTGAGCTCCAGGCGATGCTAACTGAGGGAGCAGTGGATGTGGCAGCGGTCACTGAGAGTTGGGCCACTGCAAGACATGACTGGGACCTGAACCTGGAGGGATACACTATGTTCAGGAAGGACAGGGGGGAGGGAAGGGGAGGAGGGTTAGCAATGATAGTCAAAAACTGCATTGGCATAGGGGGAGTAGAGGAGGCGGAGGGAACTGTAGAGGCGATTTGGGTCACCTTGATAACAAGGAGGGCAAGAGGGTAAAAATAGGAGTGGTGTATAGACCCCCTGCCCTGGTGGAGGAGCTGGAGGACAGTCTGGTGGCAGATGTTAGGAGACACTGCAGACTGGGCAGAGGAATGGTGGTGCTGGGGACTTAACATGCCAGGAACAGACTGGGAGACTATGACATCCTCTGTGACCAGGGAACAGAGGTTGTTGGATGTCTTTCAAGACGCTTCCCTAACTCAGCAGGTGAGGGAACCCACCAGGGAGGCAGGTACTGGATGTGTCCTGGCAGACAGTGACCAGATTGGGGCCTGAGGAAGGGACCCAATAGCGGGAGTGACCATGCCACGGTCTTGTTCTGCCTGGACCTAGGAGGGGTAGAAGGCTGCACAAAGACGGAAGTAACCGACTTCAGGGGCGGATTTTAAGGAAATGGGAAGGATCCTTAAGGAGCATTTGGATGGGATTGGGTCAGACATGGACGCTGATAGTAGGTGGGAAATCATCAGGAGAGGGGTGCAGGATGCTACCAGCACCTGTGCAAGAGTAAGACGAAAATGCGGTAGGGCCCAAAAACCCTGTTGGTGGACCAGGGAGGTCCAGGAGGTGGTGCGGGGAAAGAAAGCAGCCTATAAGCAATTCAAGTGCTCAAGGAGTGAAAGGGATCGAGGGGAGTACGAGCTGATGGCTAGAAGGGCCACTAGAGTGGTGAGGGCGGCTAAGGCAAGGAAGGAGCAGAACCTGGCCAGGGAAATTAGGAGAGGGAACAAGGGGTTCTTTAGATACATTGGGGAAAAACGAAGGGTGAAGGGCAGATTAGCAGGATTAAATCAGGGAGAGATGGGCACAAGACCGGGGAGCAGGCTGAGGTACTAAATGAGTACTTCACCTCAGTTTTCCTCCAGGAAAATGGGGTGCTGCATCATACATGGGAGGAGACAGAGATACTGAGGAGGGGGGACCCTACCGATCGGGCAGGTCTGGGGAGAGGGAGGCATCACTGGCAGGTGGGGGAGGCTAAGAGGAGAAGGGGCACCGAAGTGAAAATCACAGCAGAGAGAGTGAGGGAAGCCCTCAGCCCCTTAAGATGGAGGAAGCACCGGGCCGGATAAATTACATCCCAGAGTGCTGAAGGAACTTGCAGATGTCCTGGCAAAACCCCGGCAGAGCTTTCACCATCTCTCTGAGGACAGGGTGGGTGCCCCAAGACTGGAAGGTGGCGACATAGTGCCCATCCACAAGGGGGATCAAGGAGGTAGGGAACTACAGGCCTGTCAGCCTGACCTCGGTGGTGGGCAAGGTGGATGGAGGGCATTGTCAAGGAGAGGCTAGGGGGACCTGGATAAGTCAGGGTGCCTGGACGATAGACAGCATGGATTCATCCTGGGAAATCGTGGTCAGACAAACCTGGTGGAGTTCTATGACTGAGTGACAAGTGCCTTGGACCTGGGTAGACCAGTGGATGTCCTCTTTCTAGACTTCAGCAAGGCATTTGACTCTGTTCCTCACGTGGGCCTGTTGGATAAGCTGGGAGAAATGGGGGTGGGGAACCAGATGATCAGATGGATAGGCAATTGGCTCCAGGACCGGACCCAGAGGGTCGTAGTTGGGGGGATAGTCTCATCCCCAAGGAGGGTCATTAGTGGGGTCCCACAGGGATCAGTCCTTGGGCCCCTTCTGTTCAACGCCTACATATCAGACATAAGGACAGGAATCAGGAGTGAGATGAGTCTCTTTGCAGATGACTCGAAACTGGGGGGTGGTGGATGGGGAGGAGGGGAGGGTGGCCCTACAGGGGGACCTGGAGGCTCTGGAAAGATGGTCTAGAAAGTGGAAGCTGAGGTTCAATGCAGGGAAATGCAAGGTACTCCACCTGGCGGCCAGAAACCCAGGTCAAGTGTACACCCTGGGAATGCTACAAGTCTCGATGGTTGAGAGGGACCTGGGGTGGTGGTGGATGTCAAGATGAACAACTCTGAGACTTGTAGGAGGGCAGCAGCCAAGACCAACAGGATGCTGGGATGCATCACTAGGGGGATCACCTCCAGAAGGAGGGAAGTGATACTCCCTCTGTATAACTGCTTGGTGAGGCCTCACCTTGAGTACTGCATGCAGTTTTGGAGGCCACACTTAAAGTGGGACATTAACCTCCTGGAGAGGGTCCAGAGGAGGGCAACCAAAATGATTTGGGGCTTTGGGGACAGGACCTATGAGGAGAGGCTCGAAGAGCTAAATATGTACACATTGGAAGAGAGAAGGGACCGAGGGGACATGATAGAGGTCTTTAGGTACATGAAGAGGGTAAATAGGGGAGGAACAGTCGGGGTGCTTCAAGGAAGGAGGAAGGGGCCACTAGAGGGCATGGCTGGAAGCTGGAGGGGGAAGATCAGGGAGAAAGGAGGAGGTGCTACTTCACTGAGAGGGTGGTGGAGCCATGGAATGCACTGCCTAGGGGGCTGGTGGAGGCAGAGACAGTGGAGGGGTTCAAGAGGGGGTGGGACAGGTACAGGGGAAGGGATCTGGAAGCAAAATCCAATGCAGCAAGAATATCCGGAACTGGGAAGGGAGAAGCCAGAGAAGGCGAGGGGGACAGCAAGGTCAGCACCCAGGTTGGGGACTGACCAAACGAGCAGACACGAAAGACCGTTAGGGCCTATTCTGCTGGCATTTTAGTATGTTAGTATGTTAGTATGATACTGTTCCACACTGGGCAGTTATTCAGAAAATGGTGAACTTTTAATATTAGCTATATTGTAAGATGGACTCAAAGATGGTATATAATAGAACACAAAACGTTTGTGTTAATGGGTACTTCTCGAATACTGGTAAAGTAACACGTGGCATGCTGCAGGAATCTGTGTTGGGCCCCATACTATTTCTAATTTTTATCTCTGATATGTGTAAACAGGTTGTAAACTGGTCTAGTAAGTATGCTGATGACTCAAAATTGTCTGGCATAGTATGTACATAAGAGGACAAAGGGTCAATCCAGACTGATTTAGACACTATTCAAAAATGGGCAGACACATGGGGAATGATGTTCAACTCAGAAAATGCTGCGTCATGCATTTGGAAAATAATGTAATATATATATATATATATATATATATGTATATATATATATATATATATATATATATATATATATAGATTGGGGAATAGTATCATTATGGAGGCTCTACACTAACGGGAGCTAGGGATTCTAATAAACAATAACTTAAACTCTACAAACCATTGTGATACGCAAATAGCTAAAGCTAAACAAATGCTCTGGACTATTAAGTGGAACTTTAAGAGGAAAAGAGCAGAAGTTATAATGCCCCTCTACAGAGCCTACATCAGGTCCATTTTGGATTACGGCAGTCAAGTTTGGTGCCCTCTTAATAAAGGGGAAAAATGGCGAATTGGGAGAATACAATGTCAGGCAACTAAAATGGTATATAACATCAAACACCTTAATTAGACTGATCATATCAGGCACCTTAAACTAATGTCCTTAGAGACTAGAAGGAAGAAGAGGGACTTGTTACTGTGTTTTGATATAATGCAAGATGATTAATTACAGAACTAGGTTTGGAATTCAAGGATGACAAATTGGGAACCAGAGTTTATCCATTACAAATCAAAACACAACATTTTCATACAAATAAAAGGATTTTTTTTTAACCAGCATATAGTCAACCCCTGGAATAAATTATGCACCGAGATAATATTTAGCAAGGACAAGATGGAGTTTAAAAACAAACTTGATAGATATATTTTGAAGGGTAATGATCTTCTATACTATGGATGAAGACCTAGAGCACACATGGGCTACTCCTTCTCTGCTCTATTACCCTTTAGTATGACCTTCACTAAGCAGGGACATTTTTCTCCAAACAGGTCAATGAACCACTGCTGGCTGAGTTCAGTAGATAACATCAAGAATAAAGGATTCTTTTTCCCAAATAGGCCACCAAAACTCTTTCTCTCTGTTGTCCTGATGTTGCCTAAACACTCTAAGTGTGTAGGGTAAATAACAATAATAATACTAATAATACAGATTCTTATGTCTTATAAGGGAAAATGTTAGTAAACCTTGTATTACTATAAACATTTGGAATGAAATTTCACAATGGGGTTTTTCAATATCAAAACAATTAGGAATTACTGATACTGTATATGTATCAGGTATGTATGTATCTATCCTATTGGGAAGAAATTGAAGAGACAAACTTAAGTTGCCTGTATGGATATTAAAAATAAGTAAAAATCGAGATAGAACATCAAGATAGTTAGGACTAGACTTAATGGTATCTGGTTCCGGGATGGAAACAGGTGTGTTACGGTATAACCTATTACCTGTTTAGGAAGTAAAAACAGAAGTTAGAAAAGTTCACTTTGCATAACTTTTAGTCCATATCAGAAGAATGTATAGTCGGTTACCACATAATGTTCCACATCATCAGAATATACCACCTTGGATGATGGCATTTTTCAGCTGGTAAGTCAGACATGATACGGAATGTCAATATCTACAAGACATAAACTATGAACAGTTCCAGGGGTAAATCCAGGGTTTCTTCAAGTGTTAGATAAAGATTCATAGTTAAAATTCGATGCATTCAGTTTTTCCAAAGGTACATCCAAATGTTCAGGAGGCAGCAGTATTTTTCAGAGGCCTCAGCATGGGTGCATTAAATTGCACATTGAGTTTTACAATGGAACAACAACAGTGTTCAGTGGAAGAGGATCACACGGCTGCATAAAGTGTAAAAGTTTATGACAGTACTCAGTTTGTATGAGGTGCTCAGCCAGGCTTGGTAAACAAGCAGTGAAGAAAATAGATTTTTCTTGATTGTAGATCAAATGAAGAAGAGTCTTCTTGCTTGAAGTTAGGATTGCCCTCACCTCGACTTCAGCGCCATAGTATGTATAACAGTGAGCTTGATGGCAGAATCTTAATTGGCTGGATAGAATACAGCTTATTTGAAAGTTCACAAGTGGAAGCCTAATTTCAGTTATTAGGCCTGTATTCACAAGTTAGTAAGACAAATTGGAAGATGTCACATCTGCATAAAAGGTGGTGTTCCTTTCAGGTATGACAATCAATGTTCAGAGTCAGTTACAATTCCAAGACCTCATGGTAAACAAGGAAAGGAGGTAGTTTCAACCTTTCACGATAAAAGTTCCCATCAAGATGACCAATAGAATGGACAGTTGCCAGACGATCAGAGATCAGAGATGGATGTTGCCGGATGAAAATGTGGCAATGTCACTGTGAGAGTCACAAACATGGCTTCCTGGATTGTGCAGGAATAAGTTTCAAAACATGGAGCAATACTGGTGTGTGTGGTGACATATCCAAGGTTCCTTGCCATTGACAAGGGAATAGTGCTAGATTCAAATAAACATTTAACACATATAATAGAAGTACAACATGTGTCAATGCCCACTGACCCATATGTCTGTCATGTATGAGATCAAGGATATGTCCTAATTCCAGATCCCCGGGTTGTAAGAATGTAATAGCTGTGGGCAGTGCAAAGGACTTTCCTAGCTATGTGATGCTCATCTGCTTCCTTAATGTGATCAGAAAATGAATTCATTAACATGAACAATTGTCAGGTCAAACCCCTTCACAATATCCTTAATATAGTAAATGTAAATTGCTTTTAATGAGCAAGACCATGTATACCATGCAACATAACATACTGTATGTGCTTGAATAATGGCTATACAGTACAAGCCACTTAATCGGGACGTGGATAAGCAGGATGTCCACTTTACTGGGACATCCCCCCCCAGAACTGATTAAGTGGCCATGTATTCCTATGGTGTCCTCATTCTTTTAATGGGGACAGGGAATCTGGATCAATCCGGATTAATGGGATGATTCAGTCTCAATTACTCATAACAGCCCCTGCTCCTGGCAAGTGTTAGGGTCCATGACCATTCTTGCTGCTGCAGTTAATGCCTAAACTAATTAGTGGCTCATCAGGTGTGAATGTGCTGTGAATAGCACACATAAAAACAGCCCCAGTTTGCCTTACACAGCATCGATCAGAAACATCACTTGTTTACTTCCTGTGTCTCCGATTGTGCCCTCTGACTCTCCACACATTCCACTGCAGATCCACAGCATTAGTAAGATTGCAGCTGTTTAATCCATGTTTACTTCCTTGTCCTGTGTCCCTGACTGGTCCCTCGACTCTCCACACCTTCCACAGTAAGATTGCATCAGTCGCATCTGGCACACCACGTTGTGTTTACAAAAAACTAAAAGCATGAAGCCTTCCTTCCTCTAATCTGCTGCTTACCAGAGATTCCGCAAATCTGTTCAAAGTAGGGACAGGTCAGTAAGTGATTACACAGCACCTTTGATTACACAGCTGACACACTATCGTAAATGAAATGGGGAGGGTGCAGTTCAAAGTTGTTTACCTGGATGTGGTACCTGTCAGTTACTGAGGTGGATGGCAAGAGAAGAGGGTGGGAGAAGTGCATTTACAGATTTCTATTACCGCAAGGCACTGTAACAAGTTTCTTATGTGAAAATGCTCACTTGATAATAGGGATGGATGCATAAACGGACGAAAAGCCTGCCATGAGGTCAGTTCCTAGTTAAGCCGGCTTCACTGTATCAGCCTTATTTCAAGTAGATATGTCAGAGTCAAATAGGCCTGAGTTCTAAACCTGTTTTTCTTTTATAAATAAGAAAACAAAACAAAACAAACCAAAATGCCTAGTGCGTTCGGGAAGGTTTACTGTTATAAGATGTACCACTAACGGTCAGGATGTGAAACTCCTGTGTGTGTGTATTACTATCAGTCCCTGTGTAGGGGGTCATTATTGAGTACCTGGTATGCTACCAGGGTATTCAATCACATCGTTATTAAAAAAATGTGGGAAATGTTTGTTGTGAAACATAAAACAAATCATTCCAAGTTTTAAAGGATGAGATTTAAAAATTACTGGGATGTGCATGAACTGCATATTAACTAGGGTACCTGGTTGGGAAGTGGCTGTTAGACCACTGGGTGGGCCAGGGTTCTGTTTTATGCACTCAGTATTAAGTGTCACAAATTATGGGGCATCATTGGGTAAAACCTTTAAGGTCTAATGACTTTTATTGCCATATAAATTTGGATGCAAAATTCCTGATTATCAATAAAATGTAAACAGGGGTCCTTATCAAGTCTAGCTGCAAGAATTGATCCAAAGCAATGATCATAATATTCAATAGGACCTCATTTACCTTCTGGATGATGAACATATCTTTCAGTGAATTGCACAGGATGCAATTTTCATGTGAGCATGTGAGGTACTCTGCCTCAACAATCTGTTTAGGTTTAGGTCACTGTTTCTTATCTGCAATAAGATGTGCAGTTTGGGATTGTAAGAAGATCCGTACTTTTAAAAAGAATAATAAGCATAAAAGCAAGCATCTCTCTCTCTCTCTCTCTCTCTGGAACCTAAAGGGAAAGAAAGAAGAACAACATAGTTTAGTACTATAGTTTTTTTATTTTAATGGGTTCACCACAACATAACCAAGACAGACTGTCTTAGGGTGCTGGTTCATTCCACTGGGGTGTCAAACAGATGAGGCATACTGATGAGTCCTGGTAGGACAAAACACGTGTCTATGTCATCTGTTAGCTCCCTTTGCAAACTGTGTGAGAGGCCTTTCCGCACCATGCAATTCTGCTTAAAGTTGAACCAGCATAATATTCTGTGGCGATTTGCATATGCAACCCATGATGCTTTGCATTGTGTGGGCATGTGTGATTTTGTATTTTCTTAGTACTATTCTGCCCATTGGGGAATGGAAATGTAATTTAATCTCCTTTAAACAGGTTCATTTGATTGGCATGTAGCCATGTATCAATGACTGTTATTGTGATGCAGTCTAACTTGGTAGACTACTGGACTGAGTTTGTTTACAATGGGATAGAGCCTGTTGTTGGGCCTTGTCCGTACATTGTGCAGCAAACAAGTGTACATTTTGGATGTCTTGTTTGAGATATTTAACATATTTATCTATTGATGCTCCATCAGCAGTGGCAGTACACAGGACCAGAAGTAAATGTTCTGGGAGTCTCATGGACCATCCCGTCATGATTTCAAAAATGGGGTACACTGTGTACCTCCAGAGGATGTCCCTCTGATTGCCATAAGGAGTAAAGGTAATAATGAATCCCAGTCCTTTGTATTTTCCTGAATACGCTTGGCTAATATAACTTTGATCTGCCTGTTAGCCCATTCCTCCTATCCTGATGACTGTGAGTGGTAAGAGATATGAAACTTTGTTTTACCCATAACAAATCCAGTTTTCTGCATTGCTTAGGCTATAAAGCTGGATCCCTGTAATCAGAATTTACCTTTAGGGGTAACCCCCACTTGGTAAATAGCTTGGTTACCAAGGTATTTGCAGTCACTTTGGATGTTGTTCCAGGGGCCTTATTGTCTCTGGGATAACAGTTACTAATGTAGTGTTCTACATCATTTCTCATGTGTGGCCACAAAACACAGGATTTCAGTCTGTCTAGTGTTTTATTGACTCACTGGTGTCCACCAGTTGGAGTATCATGTACTTGGTACAGCAGATAAAATCTACTCTGAGGTGTTCAGGAATTACCTGTAACTTTTCATGAGTGTTACAGCAGTGATGTTCCAAATGAGTAGGCCATCACTGGATAGGTGAATGTCATTTTCACTTTCTTATGTTGGCTTATTTCTGGAAGTTATTCCTTAGTTCCTTTATTAAGATTAATAAACAAATTAGCCAGCCTGGGAGTGGGTCCTAGGGTAGTAGCCTGGTAAAACACTGGTTGGATAACAGAACACAGCGTGTAATAGTAAATGGAGTCCAGTGAAGAAAGGAGGATTACTAGTGGGCACCGTAGGGTTCAGTACTGGGGCTGGTCCTTTTAATATCTTTATAAGTGACATTGCAGAGGGACTGGAAGGGAAAGTATGTCTCTTTGAAGATGACACAAAGATCTGCAGCAGGGTTGATACACAAGGTGGGGTGGAAAGGATGAAAAGGGACTTGGCAAGGTTGGAGGAATGGTCAAATGCGTGGCAGCTTAGATTCAATGCAAAGAAGTGCAAAGTAATGCATCTGGGAAAAAAAAACCCAGGGGAAGAGTACACAATGGGGGGTGTGATACTGACAGCAACAACAAAAATGGAAAGGGACCTGGGGTAGTCATATCAGACAACCTAAAGTTGGACCAGCAATGTGAGAAGGCAGTAAGGAGGGCTGGGGGGATACTGGGATGCATAGGGAGAGGCATCACCAGTAGAAAACAGGAAGTTGTTGGCCTTCTGTACAGACAGTTGGTAAGACCACGTCTGGCGTACTGTGTACAGTTCTGGAGACCCCATCTCCATGAAGACATAGACAGGGTGGAGCTGTCCAGAGGAGGGCACCAAAATGATGCAGGGTCTGCATCAGAAGACATATGAAGAAAGACTAAAGGAACTAAAGATGTATAGCCTTGAGGAAAAGAGAGAGAGAGGGGGACATGATAGAAACTTTAAATACCCCAAGGGAATCAACAAAGTCCAAGAGGGTAGCATCTTTCAGAAAAAGAGATGTGAAAAAACAAGGGGGCACAATTTGAAGATAGAAGGAGGATGGCTCAGAGGTAATGTGAGGAAGTATTTCTTCACAGAGAGGGTTGTGGATACATGGAACAGCCTTCCTGAGGAGGTCAAAGAGTCAAAAACAGTGGGGAATTCAAGAATGCATGGGACAGACATAAGGCCATTCTAGTGGGGGTAGGAGGAAGTAGGCTGTTGGTTTACTAGGATCGCAGCTTATCCATTAGGTAGGGAAATGGGCAGACTAGGTTGGCCAAGTGGTCCATATCTGTCTTCAAATTCTATGTTTCTATACACTGCCTCAAATGAGGGTCCTTCTTTTGGAGCACAAGGTTCACATTTTAGAATATGCTCAAACCTTATGAATGTACAGTTTGTATTTAAACTGAGTTATGTTAGGGTTGTACACAAACAAGTCTGTATTTCGACGATGTAATATTATAGCATTGGAAGTGTTTGTTTTCTTCCAAAGAAATTTAGTTAGAGAGAGAAACAGACCCAATTAGAATCTGTAATAAAACAAAAAGCAGTTTCTGCAGTGCTTTTGTAATTAGATCAAGGTCGTTCTTAAACTGCAGAACTTAACCCTCTCATAGAGTGCTGTTATTATTTTACGTAAGGAAACATCTTTTTATTCCTCATTATTATCCCAGCCTGTTTGACTCAAGGACTTACCAGCTATCTAAACCATCAACAAACAATTACGGTAATTAGGAGACTCCTCGACTCCCTGCTTTTCATTTTATTTGCCAGGCATGTTTTAACATTGCCTGTGAATCGTACATATATGATGATGCAATTACTAGCCATGCACTGTCTGTCATCACCAGAATGTAAAATAAGAATTCCAAACCCTGCTATCTGACCCTCGTTGGTATGTGTGGCTGAGTCATCAGTCAAAATATGACACACAGTGGTGTCTTTTAACACTTTCTGAGGTTCTGTCAGAAAAGACCCTGGGACAGGTAGGTCAGGAGTTGGAGGAACAATCACGGGTCTCTCCTGCAAATTGTAGGCCATGGGCTGACAAGGATGAAGTTTTGATAGGAAAGACAGTGATGTCATGATCCTGTAAAATGAGAGACCAGTGTGTAAGTCTGGCATTGGATCCAGAGTCATCTTTTAGTCTGTCTGACAACAGAAAGTTAGTTGGAAAATGATTGGAATGCAGCACAATGTGTGCATATCCAATGATATACATAAAGTATCTCATTGTCCAAAAGATTCCTTTCACAAAGGTTGCATTTTAGCTCCACTGGGTCAAGCATCTGGGATGCATAAGCAATGGGTCTGATGTGTCCATTGTATTTTTGGGCTAAAACTGCTGAGATTGCTATATCTGATGTAGCAGTTTCAATATACCCTAAAACTGTGTTAGGATTAACCAATGTTGGGACCATGGTCAGTGATCCCAAAAGAAAAAAAACAATGATATCAGTATTATGATGCCTTGCACCTTCTTGCAAGAAGTGCCTGCTATTGTTTGTTCTGAGAATAACCCAGACTGTTCCTGGCTTGTGTCTGCTATTCAGTCACAGTATGGGATGATCCAGGTGTCACTGGTGGAGAGGGTTCTGCATCATGTGCTGGCAGTGTGGCACTATCAGGGGTGCCTGTACAGTGGAGAAAAGTGGTGTGCAGGTTGCACGTAGTTCTCCAGCTATGGGATTGTGGTTCAGTAGCCATCAGGTGTGGAGAAAGTAGTGCTGAAACAGTTGTCAGCTCTGGTTCAGAAATCAGACCTGTAACCCTCCCCCCCAATGTGGCCTGTGATGCTGAACATATCACAGCCACGGGGCTTTCAGAATCAGGGCTGTCCTCTCCCCCATCAAATGTAAAGTTGGTTTCTGCACCGGAAGGTTGCTGGACAGCAGCAACATTGTTTTTAATGTTGCAGCTTAAGGTATTAACGCACTGCATAGGTTCAGTGCTGTCAGTGTTAGGAAAAGCAATACATTCAGTCTTCTCAGGGAAAGCTGATGCTATTTCACATTTCACATTATAATTAACAGCAATGTGTTCCTTAATCAAGGACTCTATAGTACAGTAAACATTGCAGCAGACGTGGCTTCTTCTGCAGCGTCAGACACTGACTTCATGACAGATTGCATACCAGCCTCATTCAATAGTATGTCACGTTATTTTGATGAGAGTCTTCTGTCCCTCAGAAACACTAGTTTTACTGATAATATTATTAACATACCAAAAACTCCAGTATGTTTTGTTTGTTATGGCAGCAATCACAGGTCCCTGTGACTGCATGATCCAACCTCTGTGATGTGGTGGTCTGCTATTTTGGATTAACTCATGGGCATCTTGGGTTACTGTATTATGACCATCATCACATGACCATGAGTGGCCATCTTGGGGATGGTATGGGGATGTAACCTGTTGACATGTATGTCCACCATTTTGAGACTCTAACAATTCTCCATTTTGTGAATCACAGAAAAACAAGTGACTAGCATTTGTTCTAGACCACCCCACAGCATACTGTGAGTGTTCAAAATCAAACTCTTCAGCATGAGAAGAGGCAAGGTCTATGAGCATTAAGTTAGTATGCCCTGCCAGTACCTCTGGCTGACAGTGCAAGTTCACCATATTTGACTTTTTACTCCTACATTCTAGCTCAGATACAGGCATTAGAACACTGTAAAATGCCTTGTTTTCTGATTGCAAGACATTTCCATCTTGTAAAACATGCCTGTTATCAACAGAAGCTGTGTCACAGTTTAGATTCAAAACCTTTATTTCAAGTCTGCTGTAATGAAAACATACTGAATCACGCAGTTCAGTCAAGGTCTGGTGTTGAAATACCAGCACATTAACTCTTTTTTAGTAATTACTTCAGACTTTTTATCCCTATGTTCCTAGTTTTCAAAATGTAAGGAATCAGTGTTATTAGTCAGAACACCATTCATTTTGAAAACTTAAGGCATGCAGGTGTTGGCTGCCCCTCTCATTAAAGAGAAACTCATTTTCTTGACAGAGAGACTGCAGCTGAGACTGAAGTCCATCTATCCTTTCTTTATGAGAAGCCTTTTTCAGACTAATTTTCTGCTTGTAATGTATATGATCAACCTCAGATTTGGTATCACACACATTATGCATAACCTGTTTCTCCAGGTTTCTACACACAGTGGTAAATTTGGCATTTTCCGTATGCTTACATTCTAGTTTCTCAAAAACATGAGTGAGCACATTGTGAAGTAATCGGACTTCAGCCCGCAAGACATTCTCATAGTGTAAAACTAGTCTGTTGTCCAGAGGAGCTTTATCACATTTGGTATTCAAAACATACACTTTACGTCTACTGTTTTCATAACTACTTAGTAATAAATCACATTGTTTAGTCAAGATCATGTTTTGAAATAACAGTTCATTAATTTTTTCAGCAGACTTGGCATGTAACATACTCATATTTTGCCTGTATGCAGTGTAATCTGACTGCAGAGTATCACATTTTTTATAGAAAATTCTAAGCAAGTGAATAAAGTTGCAACTAGCAAATTTTCAGGAATATTTTCCTTGGTACCATGTTTTTAGTGACTAGTTTTCAGAAATCACCTCATGGGACTGTTTCTGGTTTTGCCACATTGGCAACATTTTTCAAACCACTGTAGGCAGTTTGATTTTGTAAGGCATCCAGCCTCAACTTCAGTACTGATTTTTAGACATGTCTTTGAAGAAATAAGAAACCCTTAGCTGTCTGTGGATCAAAAAACTTTGTTTGCAACCAAAGTTCATAACAGGACACCAACAGCATTTGATGTATGTGGACACCTAGATGAGTAAATACCGATTAGGATTTGAGACCACAAAAGAAAGCAGTCTACTTGTCTGTTCAGATCCCTTTGCAGCTGTCTGTTCCCACAGAGAAAGAAGAGGAAAAAAAAATAAAATAACTAATTACACAGAGATTGAATATATGCTAAATGATTGTTTTGTCTGCACTATGAAACACACAGGCAGAAAATTTAAACAGAAGACACTCTCAGCATAGCAACAGAGATTACCTCATAGTACAGATATGAGAAGCAATATGTATTGGATAATGACTTAGGAGACAGAATTACTAATGAGTATCATATGAGACAAATAATATGCTTCGGTTAGCACTATTCTTGGATAAAAGAAATGCTGACTGGGCTCTATTACACGTGGCATTTCTTGCTTATGTATAATATAAGACATAACAAAGGATTTCTCTTTGTGTCAGCTTGCTGAGACAGAGAAGTGCTGACAGGGCTCTGTTACACATGGCATATCTGCCTGAGTGTAAAACGCACACTACATATAATTATATGAGAATATAGGTATACAATAATCAATGATGATCCCTCAGAGTCATCATATCAGTGATTAGGAAGTTTATATATGGAATATATGTAAAAGACAAACATAATATAGTGAGGTATAATAGTCATGCATGATCTAATCCTATGAAGGATGTAAACATTGGCATATATGAGCAGCAAAGCACATTCCTGGCACTCATGCTTATATGATGGATGCCTAAATCTATATATTAGTGCAAAATAGCAGTATCACAGTATAATATACATGGAATACAATATAAGGTGTATGTGAAGCAATAGGGGGCATAACCCAGGCGCAACACTGAATACTGTAGCAGCTGAGCAGACTGATAGCCACCTAAAAAAATGATACAACCAGGCAGGCTGTTAAATTAAATTGCAATTTGTGACTGCTTGTTTTCTTCTTAATTTTTATTTTTCACTTTTTGCAAGGGAGAGATTTCTTTTTGACCTATTAGACTCTTCCCCACACACACTCACACACTGCTATTTGCTTTCCTTTTTTTTTTAATTTGCAGTTTTTTTTTATTTCTTCAGGTTGGTGACTAATCACTGCCACACAATGCAGACTGGAGATGATCATTCATGAGGAGGACAAGCCGTCCTCACAGTCAGAGAGGAGAGCTAGCACAGACACTGGGGGGTTGACCATTTAGACAGAATGGTCAAACTCAACATGCATCCCTAGCCCTTATGCCCATCCATTTGGCATACCTCATTTGATTTAGAAACAGCCAAGTCCACTGCCTTGTGAACATAATTTTGCCTGCATTCTCTGGCAAGGCCTGTGGATTTTGTGCTTTGACTGTTCTGGCTGCAATAACTATTAGAACCCGGGCATTAACAACAGCACCCTCGGACCTTAGGGAATGGACAGTTTTCTTTATTTCAGCTTCCACCTGCTCCAGTAACATTGGTAGTTGTTCACAGGGCTGAAGAGGTAACTAGAGGGATAGCTTTTCAGGACCTGGAGTTTCTTTTAGTTTCTGAAGGTAATCCTTCTCAAACTTCCTGATGGTGCTCTCATTTGTTGTTGCCTTATACTGAACCTCCTATAGCCTGACAGCACTCATGACATCACTGACACTGGCATGTCTCCCAATTAGAAACTGCACTTCAGGAGGATAGGTTACATACTGTTCTTGGTGCTTTTTATGGCTGCATAGCGTCAGAGCTATGCTGACGTGTTGCTATCAGAAGAAGGGGTCTGACCAGAATTCCTAGTGCAGCACAACTGTGTTGTTATGGCAGAGTGGAATCAAAGCACAACATCCTGCAAATCTGTCTGCATTCTCCCCATTAACAAAAATATGTTCTCTCTTCCACTCCCACTCCCTGACACACTATTTTCTTTTCTCCCTCCCATTGCACTGTTTTCTGTGTCCTAACTAAAGGAGCTGGTGATTAAAAAAAAAAAAAGAAGAAAGGAAAAGAAATAGCCATGAATGGCAAAACCAGCCCTGCTTAACAGCCAGTCTCCATCTTTAAGTGCTCTTTCACCCAGATCATGAACACAGGACTGTAGAAAAAAGTGGATGAATGCATTACAAAATGGTTGCTCCACAACCCCACACAGTGAAGCTGAGGCACAATCACCACGTGTCTATCTCTCTCTCTCTGACCTCCCCATTTGAACTATCTCTGTCACTCTCTCAGTGCATCCTGCCCCTTGTTGAACCACCTGGCATTATACCCTTGGCTCCTTCTCTTCTACCCTCCTTCTCTGTGCAACCTCTGCTCTTCCCTGCCCCTGTTAAGCGCCTCTGTCTCCCAAGGTGCTGGAGGCATACAAGTTGTAATTTTAAGTCAAAGTCAGAGTTATTAGCAGGAATACCAGTACCTTGCTGGGTTCTTAGTCTCCACTTACCTCTTCTCCTTGCTAGCTCAGAAATGTCTTCCAGGCAGGATTCGTGTGTTGGACCTAAGTTGTTTGCAGTTTGCTATGTCCTTGCAGCCAACATCAGCATGGGATCCATTCAGATAATTCAATGTATGGTTTCTGAAACCTAGGCTGAATTTGGTGGATTAACTGAAAACGGATTATAAAAGATTACAAAAGTGCAAAATCCACCTGTATGTGGAAGTACTGGAAAAAAACTATAAATTCTTGGAGGTAGTTGTAACTGAAACTGTGAGAAAATGTGCCAAATGTAAACTGCAGACAAAGCCAAGATCCACACTACATGGAAAGGCAGGTGCCTCCACCTAGAGCCACTCGAGAATAAGAAAACAAGAAAATGGCGATTCAGTATTGGTGCAAAGTCAGTTCATTTTATTTGCATAATACAATTATCTAAAAGCAGCCCAGTATCCAGCTTTGTGGTGCTCTGCTACGTGGTCATGGGAGATGGGTAGGACATACAGACACTCATTTAAACAGTGGTGCAAGTGGTAGACAAGAAATACAGGAACTCAGGAACTGGCAATTATGAAAGACAGAATGAAGATCTTCAATCTAAAGGATAGTGGTGTTAAGGTACAACTATCTAATTTGATGCTAGTAGATTCAGTTAGAGATATTAAAGTATTTCTAGGAAAATAGCATTGTTGTACAAGTCAAATGGTGTTATGGAAACCCTGACAGCAGATCACATATTCAGAAACTGTGACTATGTTGCTGGTTTAAGAATTTCAGTTTTAGTGTCAGTGGGAAGAGGTACAGGAACTCAGTTCCTGCTGCAAAAAAGGTACAGGAACTGAGTTCCTGTGCATTCCTGCTCACTTTCATCACTGCATTTAAATACTGTACAAGAATAAGACATATGATTTAATTTAAACTGCAAAAGCCTTCAAAAGGTTTGAAAATAAATAGAATATCATATGACCTAAAGTGTGCAAGTGAAAAACTACTGTTGGTGTTGCTTTCCAAACAAGTTAAAATGATTAAAAGAATAGTGTGTTCTGCCGAGAAATGGTGATCACAGAGCACACTGGTTGAGTAAACCAATGTTTGGAAAGCTGTACACAATGACACAACAGGAGTGGCACACACACTTTACAATTATAACACATAGGGTCCAATTTTCAAAGCTCCTGGTGCAGCGCAAAGGGCTTGCACCACAAAGAATGGCCTAAAGTGCCTATTTGTGCCAAACAATGCACTGGAGGATTCTCCAAAGGCAGCCTTGTCAACCACAGGTTGCCTGCCCAACAGGGTTTGGTATTCGCCCATGCACCATGAAATGGCTGCAGCATGGCAATATAAGTATAAGGCAGATGCAAGCTGCCACATCCCCAAATGTTGGATTCTCAAACTCTCAGAAGGAGAATTTCTAAGTACTTTTAAAGGTTTCTTAGACATATACCTCTGGTAGAGTGTAGCACAGTGTAGCAATGTGTAATGGTCTCCCCTCCCAGCTCGATCCCCATTATATATACTGTACACTCTGGTGAGCTACTGCCCCTTCCCTGATGTTGTCCATAATTATAAGTAAAAATAACCCCCTTCCTGGTGGTCTAGTGCCCCCTCCCAGATTTCCAGTAATCATATTAATAACAACCTCTTCCCTGGTGGTTTAGTGGACCCCACCCCCACCCCAGCAGGTAGTACCACCATCCCACTCCCCCATCCCAAAAGCCGAGGCCAGCGACCAGCACATCCTTTCACCTTTGGCTGATTGCTGACTGAAGTGTCACTGAGTGGGTACTGTATGGTGTACTTGCTCATTGATTGATTATCAGTCAATGAGCATGTACACTATACAGCACGCACTCAGTAACAGTTCATTCAGTGGCTGGCTGGCCATGGAGGTGAGAGGAGGCTTGCTGTTGCGCGCCTGTTTCAGGATGGGGCACTACCTGTTGGATGGGGTCCACCAGACCACCAGGAAGGAGTTGTCATTAATTATGATTAGTGAGCACTATCGGGACGGGGAGGAAGCCACTAGACCACCAGGAAGGGGGTTATTTATACTCATAATTATGGGCAACATTGGGGATTGGGGAGGGGGCCACTAGACCACCAATAGGGGAGGTTATGGTTACTTATAATTACAGGTGACATCGAGGATTGGAGAGGGGACACACTAGACTTCCAGGTGGATCAGGGCTGGGGAGGAGGGCTACTAGACCACCAGGAAGGGGGTTATTTTTACTTATGATGGGCAACATTGGAAACAGGGGGGCCACTAGACCACCAGGAAGGGGGTTATGTTTACTTATAATTATGGGCAACATTGGGGATCATGGGGGCCAATAGACCACCAGGAAGGGGGTTATTTTTACTTATAATTATGGATGACATTGGGGAGAGGAAGGGGGGCCATTTGACCACCAGGAAGGGGGTTATGTTTACTTATAATTGTGGGTGACATTGGGGATTGGGGAGGGTGGCCACTAGGCCGCCAGGGAAGAGGTTTTATTTATTTTACCAGGGGATCAGGGATGGGGCGATGGCCAGCCTCTGCCATAGAGAGCCTGCAGCAAACCCATCTCATGCACCATGTGTTTGTCACATGGGACAGGTTGCCACAAGTGTGGGTATGTAGGCGCCAGGACTCCTCCTGTACCAGAATTTGGTGTAGGATCCCTGGTGCACTGGGCTTCGGTGCAAGCTGCTGTTTACCACAGCTTGCGCTGATCTAAGCCCGCTTTGATAATCAAGTCCATAGAGTTATGCTGAAAACTTCCACAAATACAAATGTGCAAATTAGTGCTACAGTACAAAACAGAAAAAAGGGGAGGGGGTTCCTCATCATGCTAATTCACAATAGCTAGCTGCTCCCGAAATAATTTATATTTAAACTGTGACATGACACAGCAAGTGATAAAAGGATTATAGAAAAACATATTTAAGGTACTGTCTCACACATGGATCAAGTAAGAATGTATGAATCAGAGCAACCAAAAAGGAATTTGAGTGTCTCAGCAGAAGTTTAAAATGCAAGTACAATCTTTGAAAAAAATCTTATAAATTAAAAGGCTGCAAGGAAAGGTACTAATAGAGTGGAGACAAGAGTAAATAAAATAGGACTGAGGAGAAAAGAAAGATAATGCAGTACAGCAAGAAAACAGAAAGAAAAAAGCATGGAAAGAATGAAAAAAGGAGGAAGTTGTAGTTGGGGGAAGAATTTGGCAAAAATAAAAGAGGGATATAATTTTTTCTTATTTTTTATTTGTAATTTTTGATCAGGAAAGGCACACTAAGCTGTGATAGATTGCTTCCAGGCGCATCCTGGGGGTGATTTGCATGGACTTGTTTTATTGACAGGGGGAATGTTGACCATGACCGTCTTTCGGATGAGACATTAAACCGAGGTCCCATATGCCTGGATTGGTGGTAGTGCAGGTGGATGTTAAAGATCCCATGGCACTTATCGAAAAGAGTAGGGGAATTTCCCCGGTGTCCTGGCCGAATTTCCCTCATTCACTAAAAAAAATACCACCAACAGCTTAATCTGGTTAAAATTCAGTTGCTTACCATCTGTATCCCCCCTCCCCCCGGTCGCCCCTGAAAAAGGGACTTCTAGGCCCAGTGGGCTCACCGGGTCAACAAAATTCAACACAACAACAATGACACTGGGGAAACTCCCTGCTCATCATGTGTAAGTGCCCTGGGATTTTTTTGCTTCCACCTGGGCAGTTACCAGAGATGAGCAGAAAGGGACCTCAGTTTAACATCTCATCCGAAGGATGGCACCTCACCAGTGCAGACCCCCCCCCATACTGCACTACAGTGTTAGTTCTGGGAATTACTCCAAGTTCCTGATGTGGGGCTAGAACCCACGACCATCTGATCTTCCAGCCCCAGAGATGAGTGTAGTACCAACTGAGCCACTGACACTGATAAGAAAGAGAAAGAAAACAATCAAGGTATGCAACAATGCACATAAATTACTAAACTAAAGCTTGTAACAAAAAATAGTTGAGAAAATGTATACGTTATCACATTAGATAAATCAATATCAGATGATATGGCAGAGTTATTGGCAGAACCAAAGTTGGTAAAAATAGTCATGGTCTGGAAAAGGGATCCAGCTGATATCTGCTGTCAACAGTGAAATCCTATTCTGAGCATATAGATATAAAGGCCCAAATCTGATTCTGAAACAAAGTACAAAAAACATTAGAATAGTAATATCACATTATTTAAAGAAAA
The DNA here is from genome assembly GCA_016271365.2 of Neoceratodus forsteri. Lineage (NCBI taxonomy): Eukaryota > Metazoa > Chordata > Ceratodontiformes > Ceratodontidae > Neoceratodus > Neoceratodus forsteri. The sequence continues at coordinate 1,342,299,596 of CM057450.1, read as the reverse complement.
GAATAATCTAGCTCTTTGTTGAGTCCTTTGGGTCGCATGGCTTGTAACGCTCTAGTGTGTCTTCTTGGTCTCACAGGTACCTCTTCAATAACACAGAGCTGCATACCAGTGGGCTTCCCTGAGTGGCATTCTTTAATGTGGACACCCACAGAAGAAGACATGTTACTATTCCATATGTCAGATTGATGTTATTCTTCTCATTGCTGATCTAATGGTCGTGCCAACATAAACTTTACTGTGGGGCAAAGAATCACGTATATGACAAACTGAGTATAACGAGAGCAAAGCTGACATATCTCCACTGTTTTACTGGTAACTGGATTAACAAAATGTGTGGTTATGATGCCAAGCTTTGCATACCATGCAGTTACTATGAGGAAAAAAACATGAGGTTTATCTGACTGGAATTCCTAATGCAGCACAGCTGTGTTGTTACGGTGGAGTGGAATCCAAGCACAACCTTACTGCAAATCCATCTGTGTCCTCCCCATTTACTAAAATTAGTTTCCTCCTCTCTCCTCCTCCTCTCCCTGCTGTACTATTTTCTTTGTCCCAACTGAAAGGGCTGGTGAGTAAAAAAAAAAGAGCCCCAACTGGCACAACCAGCCCTCCTCCAAGGCCGGCTGCCATCTTTCATGCTCGTTTGTGCTTAAAATATATGACCCAGATCATGAATACAGGACTGTAGAAAAAAGGAGTTGAATGCATTACAAAATAGTTGCTCCACACCCTACACAGTGAAGTTGAAGCACAATCACTGTGCATCTCTCTCACTCTCTCTCTCTGACTCCCCCCCCATCATCAGAACTACCTCTCTCACTCTCTCTCAGTGCATTTCCCTCATTGAAACTACCTGGCACTATACCCTCGGCTCCTTCACTTCTACCCCTCCCACTCTGTGCAACCCTCTGCTCTTCCCTTCCCGTGTGGGTCAAGTGTCTCTCTCTTTTCCTCTGCCATCTTCAGAACTTCTTGGTACTATTGTCTTGTGTTTTGCTTTTTACTGGCACCCTGGAAAATGGGTGAAGCTGAATACTACACCACAGGAAGAGAAAGTGAAAACAAGGCAAACCACTCGGTCCTTTACTTCCACCACTCCAGCTCAATGCAATCTCCTCCCCCATTGAAACTACCTGGCATTATTTTCATTGGCCTTTACTTCCACCCCACTAATTCCATGCAAACCTCTGCTCTCACCCAGCCCTGCGTGGGTGAAGTCTCTCTTTTCTCCACCCACTGTCTTTGGAACTTTCTAGTAATATTTTCTTGGTGTTTTGGTTTTTACTGGAGCCCTGGGAAATGATAGATGTGGTTGAAGTTGAAGCCATATACTGTATCACTGTGAGAGAAAAGGAAGACAAGGTAAATTGTTCTGTACCATCTTCAGTGCCGCGGTCCCAGCTCCATACACACAGCACAGCATATTGGGTGAGCCTGAGTGCATAGCACAGTAAGTTCAGAAGTGGTGGTGGTATACAGTGAAGTAAATTTTGGAGTGGATATACAGTACAGCATGATTCAGGGGGGTACATAGCACAATGAGTTTTGGGGGTGGCATGCACAGCGCAGTGAGTTTGGTGGAGGTAGTAAACAGCACAGCAAGTTTTAGGGGTGGGGTACACTACACTGTTTGTTCAGAGGTGGGGGTATAAAGCACTGTGAGTTGCTCCCTTCCTGATCCTAGCTGCTGCTGCTGCTGGTGGTGATGCTGCTAATGGTACCATACTGATGGTACTGGTGCTGCAGCAAATGTTAGTCCCACCTGTCATTTGACACAATGGACCCTCTGCCCATAGATTACCAGTTGGCAAACTCCAGAGCCCCACTCCCCACCCCACCCTGCCTGCTGCTGTTTCTTCTCCGTGTCCCTGCATTTCAGTGCTACTGGGGTACTGTATGATATGGCATGGGGTGATCTGTATGTCCGCCGAGTCCCTCCCCAGGTTATGGGGCACAGTTTGTTGCATTTCATGTGAACTTGGACCAGGACACAAGATCTGGTGCTGATTTCTCTGAGTATTTTTCAGAAAGGAATAAGAAGGAAGTTTGTGTTTCTGCATTGCAACTAATCTCTGGGCTGCTTTTCTACTTTATAAGCTGTTGGCACTTGGTGGTGGGGCAGGTAAAGATAAAGGGACAGTTTCCAGTCACTGGGAGAAATGCAACCCAAGTTCTAATTGAAATGGTTCAAATTTGAATGATCAACTAAACCAATCTGTCTTCTTTTAACTGCCTGTGGATTATTTACCCCCCACTTTCATTATCCTGTGACTGCTCCCTGTTCTAATTCTTCCTTTTTTCTTTTTCACATCCACTCCTCTCTTCCTCACTCCCTTTCCACCCCTGCATACTTTTGTGTTCTCATGTTCGTCCTTTGCTGTCCCTCTCAACTAAAAACTTCTACCTGAGCACCTTATTATATTTATACTATAGTTATAGTTAAATTGTTTCCTATTGTTGTCACCTATTTCAAATGTATGTATTTATTGCATTGTACACTGCCTTATTTTGCATTCTGTATGCATCATCCCTTTGTTAAATATGTACCCTTTGTCTCCGGGTCACACCTGGAAATGAGCTCTGCTCTGTGTGCCTTTCCTGTTTATCAAAATATTAAATAAATAAATAAAATGATGAAATGTTCATATTTTACAAACAAATGTGACTGTTTCATTTCATTTCATGCACAAAGTGCTGTTGACAATGTAATTTACACAAGTTGTGACTTTCTATTGATTTTTAAGACTCATCCTTTCATTTTATATTAAACGTGTTTCAAAATTGTTTCATTTTAATATAATTTGATGTTTGCTGTAGGCATATGTAGAAAACACAGTTTGCATAATGTGGAAAATGTCCATACTTTACATAGCAGTCCCCCCACTGTGGTGTCTAGCTGTGTCCCCTTCCTATCCCAGATCTCCCTTCAATATAATAAACCCTCCCTGGTATCCAATGGTCCCACCACCTGCTCCCAATCTCCTTTCATTGTAATACAAACCCTCCCACCAGTTTCTAGTGGTCCCCGACCTGGATGGTACTGCCCCACCACCCTGCTTACACCCGTCCTGGCCCCAAGATGGTGACCAGCATAACCTCCTCTCACCAACATGGTGGCCGGCCTGAGCTGTCAACAAGCGTGTGCTGTAACAGCTGATTCTACAGTATGTGCTCATTGACAGCTTAGCTGGTAGCCAGTCATGGTGGTGAGTGGAGGCTGTGCTGGTCATGAGACTCATGGGTGGGATGGGGGGAGTGGGGTATGGGGCAGTACCTGGGGCTGAGAACAGGACTGCTAGACACCAGGGAGGGTTTGTTATAATGAAGGGAGATTGGGAACATGGTGGGGAGATCACTGGACACCAGAGAGGGTTTTATTATATTAAAGGGAGATCAAGGATAGGGAAGGAGGACCACTAGACAAAAGGGAAGGGTTTTATTATATTGATGGGAGATCGGAGATAGGATGGGAAGCAGTCAGATTAACGATTGGGCAGGAGTGGTAGCTGCTGGCCTATCCTGGTAAATACTTTGTAAAAATTGGTAACAGCAAGGCCCCTACTGAAATGAGCAACTGCATCTCTACTATGCTAGGCTGGATAAATACAGTGTAAACATTTGTAAAAGCAGGACCCCTATGAAAAGGAGATAGTGCATCTCAGCTATGCTATCCTGGTTAAATACATAGATGCATACATTGTAAACCTAGGTAATATCTTCACTTTTACAGTTTTCTTTTTTCTATTATTGCGATATAAATCTGGAACTTTCATATCACAACAATATAACAAATACATTACAGTCCAACTCACACTTATTGTAAATCCCTTATCTGCTTAATCATCAGCAGCTGTTTTGGCTCTCACCATATTTTGTTTACAGGAGAGATAACAGCAGAAAGCTTGCTCACCACAGATTGAGCAACAACCTTGGAAACACTGGCAGTTTCAGTCAAAACATCAGGATTGCTGTTGCCAGTGTCAATGCAAGAAAAGCCTTGTTTGGTGGACTTTGGACGAAGTCAACAGAGACATGCTGCTGCAGATACTGTAATCACACACTTGGTTGCTCCTAACAACACTAGCACAGTGTACACGATCACTGCCATTTTGACAGAACCAGCTGATCGTCGGAAGCCCACAAAAATCAAAAGACACAAACCGGCCACCTGTCAGCTAATCGCAAAACTTTGGTTACGTTTGATTAAGTAGTCTTACAGTACAAAGGAAAGTCCCCAAGTATCTAAGTGACTAACTGGCATTGATGTCACCCTTCATGAATATATTGGCCTGATTCTTATTCTGTAGTTTGCAGAATGCTGTAATGAATCTCTGATGTGTGTAGGCATGCTAGTGGATGCGGATAGATCCTCACAGAGTAGGGTGTCACTCACTGCTATAACTCAGTCACCTGGGTGCTAATTATGTCTTTCAACTTCCCAGTAAAAATGCATATCAGCTTGAGGTCACTGATGCTGCTTATCATAGAACATGCAGAGAGAAGAAAAGCACATAAAAAGAAATCTTCATTAAATCAGAAATGTGGAAATTTAATTGTCTTCCAATAAAACTGGCAGCATACTAGTTTGAATCCAGGGCTTAGCGTGAACATATTTTAGTTAATAAAGCTATTAGACTTGATTTAAATAATAACAAAATCATTATACATAATTTGCTAACCTTTATAAATCTGCTGGATTTTCATGAAATAATTTTATTTTTCATGATGATGTACGTACTTCTGAGAAGCAGCTCCTCGCTCTTCACTAGAAGCAAGGATAGAGCCACGAGTAGAGGCATGGTGTCCTAGTGAGTAACGAGTTATAAAAAATATGTATTTTATGTATATAGCTTTTATTGATAGCTGTCAATGGATATTGCCCCTTGTCTGTTACTTGTTACAGCTTGAGAGAAAAGCACTGTCCTAACCATACAGAATTCAAAAGATGGTTAATTATAACCTTGGATACAACCCCAATACCTCTTGAAATAATGTTGTTTAGCAACAGTGAAAAGCTAAGTGCCTAAGAATTACCATACCGAAGTGACAAGATGTCATTGTCAGTGGTTCAGTAGGTAGCACACTCGCCTCTGAGGCTGGGAGATCAGAGGGCTGTGGGTTCAGTTCCCACATCTGGCACTCTGGGTTAATATCCTAATACTGACACTGTAGTGCAGCATGAGTGGGGTGCTGCACTTCTGAGGTGCCGCTCTTTTAGATGAGACGTTAAACTGAGGTCCCATCTGCCTGGATTGGTGGTAGTTCAGGTGGATGTTAAAGATCCCGTGGCACTTATCAAAAAGGAGTAGGTGAAATTCGCTGGTGTCCTGAACAAATTTCTCCCATTCACTAAAACTACCACCAACAGCTTAATCTGGTTCAATTTCAGTAGATTACCATCTGTATCCCTGGTCACCCCTGAAAAAGGGACTTCTAGGCCCAGTGGGCTTATCAGGTCAACAAAATTCAATAAATAAAGATTATTTTACCAAATAAATAATACTAATTGATAAGAATATACAGGAAATAGGGAGGGTGGACTGTTGCAGTTCACACAAAGGGATTTTCTATTTAACCAAGTAACATTTTTCAATATGCGCTGTGTTTCAGCAGTATTTGGGATGAAGTATCAATGACAGCTCAGAGTGCAGAGAGGATCCACACAGCAGAGCAAGTGGAATACTAAGAAAATAGTGTCCATGACCTTCGGCATCAGCCAGAAACTGGCCAGTCTCTCAAAATTACCTATCTTTTTCATGCTGGATGGCACCCCTCTTGAAGTAGTCCCTACTTTCAAGTAACTTGTGTGGCTGGATAGCAAGCTGGATCTCTCTGTTTACATTCACACCATCCACACCAAGTTCCTCCTCAAACTCAGTGCCCTGTACTGCAATAGGGATGACCTTCCTCCCAGATCCACTGGGAGCTGGGTTACCAAAATGGTTTTCCCAGTCTTCAACTATGGGGATGTGGTCTATGGAACCACCCTTTTCTTTTCCCTCAGCAGATCGGATAACCTCTGAAACGGTTTCTTCCACTTTTCTACTGATTTTCCTCCTCTGACTCATCATTGCAATGCTCCCTCTGTTCTTTCCTATCAATCCTTCCACTACCTTCACATCACCAGGCCCATTGTGCCTCCTTCATCTCAAAATACTGGTTTGAATCCTACTGTCTTACCTCTCCTCACTTCTCTCTCTCCCATCCCTTCTTCCTCCTACTCACTGCACTCCATGGATCCCTGTATCTTCTCCCTCCTCCATCATTACTGCTCTGCTGGGAAATCTGCCTTCTCCAGTCATCTCCCATTCCTCTGGAACCTGCTCCCTCTGCCTCTCCCCATCATTCCCAGCCCATAGATGCCAACTAATGCACCTTCATGCTCCCTCCTGCCCCTGACAACCCTCCACCTGACCATCCTCCTACCTCCAGTACCCCTCCTGCAAATACCCCTCACCTGCATGTCTTGTCTCTACTAGTGAACTGATTCTGCCTGTTTAACCTGTCTGCCCCACTAAAGCACTGTTACTTTCTCCAACAGGCACTGTGCATGTTTTACAACTCTTGTATGCTTACCTACAACTCAGTGTGTAATGTCATGGTCCATTCATTTGTTATGGCATTATTTACCCGATTGTTCTGCATTCTGCTATTGCACTTTGTAAGCTGGCATTGTTACTGCATTCTGTGGCATGATGTAATTTTATCATTCTGTACTCCCACTTCCCTTTCCCCCAGGTTACATAGAAACATAGAAATTGATGGCAGATCAAGACCACTAGGCTCCACCCAGTCTGCCCATTTCCCCTACCTGCTGCAAAAACCACAGACCCTACTTGATCTCCAAGTTGCTCCTGGAAATGAGCTTCAGTTCAGTGTGCCTTTCCTGGTTACCAATTTTTTAAACAAATAAAATAAAATATAGTAAGAGATCGCAGTTCACACTGACCCAAGGGTCTGTCCGAAAACAGTGAATGATCTGTCATTAATAAATGTAACTATTAGAACCTTCTTTGTTTAATAATGTATCCATTTCTGTAACTCATATTTAGTTCAATTTGTGTTTTTTTAAATTACTCAATATTTATAAGGCAGCTTGTGTCACTCTATTAAAAAGAGCAACCACCGTTACTGGCCGACTTGCAGCACAAATCAAGATTGACAGCAATAGACTAACATGCATCATCTCAACTGTTGTCATAGGCAGTACCCAGTAACAAATTGTGTTCACACAGCACATTCCATGCTGACTGGGCACATTCCACACTGACTGGGCACTTGCATGTATGTTACTATGCCAATGGTCAACACTTTCAGTGATTGGTTACTGAGATGAAAACAGAGCTTACTTCAACCGCGCATGTCTCCATAGCATCTAAGAGACCCAATTTCAAAAATGTCAACCCTGACTGAGGGTCGAAAGGGAAGAATCAATGTAAATAACACCAACTATAGTCAAGTTATGGGGAAAAAATGTGTTTTAGCTAACGCTACAATCTCCATCATAACATTTATGAGTAAAACAAAATGTAATATCATGCACTGCTGATTTAAGACTTCCTGGAACTAGCAAACATTTATCTATTCAAAAATGGGCAATCCCTATTCGACATTGAAACCAGGGGCACATCGTACCCGTAAGTTAAAAATCCAAAACGTTTCCTGTCTAAGTAAAAGAGCATCCAAGTCACAACCACCCACCTTCCTAATTTGACATTTTCTAGACCACAACATTTGAACTCGTGTTTTCCAGCAGTTCTGTTGTTTTAATGTGCATTGCTAGTGCATTGCTAAAGCATTTTAGTATTCTCTTTAGCTATGGCTTGCAGGTGTTCCTCACACTCAAATTTTAAAATTTTGAGTAGTCCCCAAATAAAATGAGCCACATCTCACACAGCCATATACACAATTTGTGTATTGCAGTTAATGAAAAAGTATATCATATATATATATATATATATATATATATATATATATATATATATTGTATTGGCTATGGTGAATTGTGTCATTCTCAACATGAGTGGGCATAACTTGCAGTTACTTGCATACATAGTTGCCATGTGGAAGAGAAGGCAGCCATGTACATGTTTAAGTCTGGGCTGGTGGTTGAAAACTATGGACCAAACGGTCTGAAAGGTTAGGGCCTCACTTGTGAAGCACTCTTGGCAACTCCCTGCTATACTTCCTCAGTGGATTTGCCTTTTGTATCATGGGCTATTGTTGTGCAATAGTCTTTTATGTACCTTGGGCATGTCTGACATAAGTGGCGAAAAAATGTAATGTGGGCCTTAGTTCTCTCTCTGACATGCTTATAAAAAGTTAATTTGGTCTATACTCCCCATACTTTCCCTTGCTAACCCTTCCCTTGTCTTGCTCATAGCTCAAGTCTTTGTACTGGTTATTATATGTCTGTAAGTCAATGACTATATGTTTGTAACTAAAAATGATGACTGTTGCACACGCTGACGTGGAACCTTTGTAAAAGAGCCTCGGCTCAAAGGTATTGTAATCCTAGATTGAAATAAATAAATAAATAAATAAATAAATGTAACCACAGATGTCCTGTACTCCATTTCTAAAATAACATCAGTTAACTCCTGATTCCTGATTTCCAGGTCCAAATTGTCATTGCAATTACACGTGATTCTCATAAATTGGGACTTGGGTATATTATTTATAATATGTCTGGGGTTACAACTACTGGCATGGAGTAGCATCTTACAGTCTGTGGGCTTACAGAAAAGATCAGTTTTAACAGTTCCATCTGACTTCTTACATATGTTCACCTCCAAAAATTGGACATAAGTACAATCAACATGTACTGTAAACTGAAGGTGAGGATTGGTCCCTTCCAGAAAGCTCACAAATTCGTCCAGCTCAACCCTTGTCCTCCTCCAAGCCATCAATATGTCATCTATATAATGTTCCAAATGTCAGTCTTACTGAAAAAAGTATTCACCTATGGATCACAGACATGTTCCTTTTCCCAAAGCCCCAAATAAAAGTTTGTGTAGTTTGGGGCAAATGTAGCCCCTGTCACCATTCCTTTAGTCTGCAGGTAGAATTCATCCTGGAAAATGAAAACATTAAAGGTTAGGACAAATTCCACATATTTCAAGAGACAATAGCTGAATTTATGCTGTGTCATCCCTGGCTTCCAAATAGTATCTTACTGTTTAATGTCCAGCATGGTGAAGAATGTTGGTATATAAGGACTCTGTGTCCATGCTAACCAACTACCAGTCTTGTTGGAGCTAGAATCCCCAGGACATTTAGAAAAGCAGTGGTATCCTCATAAAAGAGGCGAGTTTACCATATCTTTGATATTCAGATATATAAGTTTGGAGAGTGACTCTATGAGGGAACCAATGCTTGCAATAATAGGACATCCTGGGAGGGGGTCTGCAGGCTCTTGAGGGCTTTCAGCAGTATATACATAGTTGCCCTAATGGGGCATTTTACTGTAAAAAATGCTTGTAAATAATTTGAAATTACTTTTTCTCTTTCTGCCAGTTCAAAGGCATCTATTACTTTTTTGTAGTCTGTTGCAGGATCAGACCTCGGCTGTTGATAAAAATCAACATTATACAGTTGTCTTCTGATCTCTGCAATGTAGTTTACAATGTTCATAACCACCACTGATCTGCCCTTATTAGCTCCCTTGATTATTAAATCTTGGTCACTTTCCAAGTTCTCTAAGGCTGTCTTTTCTACCTGTGTCATATTTAGAGATCTAGGTGGTGGTGATGTAGTGCCTTTGAGATGTTTAAATGCATTCTCACAGGCTCTCTTGAAGATCAAGACAGTCAGATTATACAGAAAGTAGAATTCTGATGATGGACATACTGCATCAGAGATTGTTTCTCTTGGTTCCATGTCATAACTGCGATCACGGAATAGTGATCACCGTTATGGTGAGTGTACATTGCTGGAAATGAATTTCAGCACTGCATATCGCAGTGTGGATAAAAACAGTGCCCGAGATCTACAGGTCTCATTTTTAATGCCGAGGGGGGGTGCACCCCTGCAGGGGCTTCACCCCCTGTGCTCCCCTATGTAAGGATTCTGAACTCCAGGGGTGCATGTCAGATGGTAAAAACATAAAATAATTAGAGCTGCCTACTGGCCCCCAAAAAGAAATACACAGTGCCAGACCAGAACCTGTACCCTATGACACCCAGCTGACCGCCTCCCCACCACACTAGTGGACCAGCTTGCAGCTGCCTGCAACACCCCTTACCACATACCATCCCTCCCTGCATCTCCCCCGGTGTGTGCATGTGCATACCGCTTCTCATCATGGTATTTTGCCCACCCGGTATCCGTTGCCCTCCTGTTTGGTAGCTTGTGAACACAGGTGCTCTAACTGAGTCACTGCTTTGTCGGAGCCCAATTTTGGTCTCCTTGTTCACTGATACTGCTTTCTTCCATGTGTCTTCCAGATTATCCCTTGTATCCATATTTGCATTTGGAGTTTCTGGCAAATTTACTGAAGGAACATAATGTTGCACCTGTTCTGACAGGATTTGGGAATATTACAACCCATGGTTTTCTTAGCAAAAAATGGTTTAAAGTTCAAGTTTTATGTAAGTCTATGAATACATCAAAGGGTTTGAGTCACAATTAGGAATAAAATATTTATTTCAGTATTTGTCAATTCTTTTGATGAAAAGTTGATGACATTTACCTCTCTTTGTCTCAGGTTTGTCTGTCCTCTCTCTTGTTTCCTTTCAAGATTGTGCCTCTTGAAGTATCTATCTCTCCTTCCTCCCAGTCTATGTGTGTGTCTTTTGAGTTTCACAATTTGGCAACTTCTGCATGGTCCTTGGAGTGCCTGAGGCTCTGCCTCTTCTAAAAAAATCCTCCTTACTCTTCAGGTTGGAATCATTGTTGATGTGTAATAGGAATGCAATGCAATAGTTTTCAAGATGGAACAAGGTCTGTTGTTATCTCTGCCCCTTAACCAGCTATGATGTAATTTGTCCCAAGAGAACACCTGATTATTCTGGTAGTCAAGTCTGTGTCTTTCAACTTCTTTAGTTTTATAGATTTGATCTTTGGTCCTATTTACTTATTCTGGACATGAGCCGCCATTCCAGCTCCTTGAATTCAGCTCATATTTTGAATTTAACCACTTCTGTTTGTCAAAGCTTTAATTCCTCTTGAATACTTGGTTGTTGAGCCTTATAGTTGCTTACTATGCATTCTATTAGTTTTACTGAAACATCTGCAATTCCATTTTCCACTTGGAGATAAAGGGGTTCATCTTCTGACCATAGCCTGGGAGTTTAGTGATTCTGAGTTCACACGGGATCCTCCCCACTTTCAAGTAAGCCTTGAGGGTTGCTAAGTTCCAGAAATACTTGTGAGCTTTTAATACTTTCTATTCTTGTTTTTGAAATGCTCTGCATATATTTTCTTGTATTTTGTCTCCTTTCTCAGACCAGAATTACTTGCTACCGCAGTCACTACCAAATCAGTGTCCATCAGCCTGTCTGAAAAGAGTTCACTTTCCCCAGCACTAAAAAACAAAGCATTTGAAAAAGCATGTGGTTGGATCCCTATTTTTATATCCTCCCTGAACATGGAGGATATTCCCAAGTCAATAGTGAAAATGCCGTTAACTGGTGTGATAAAAGATGGATAAGTGAGCATTTCTATGAAAGTGAAACAGAACACCAGCAACAGCTGTCCACTTGTGTACTGTGCCTAGTTCTAACAGGAACAGGGGACAGCATAAAAGACCAGTACTTCATCAGGTACATTTTTATTTATTTATTGAAATGTTTCACCAGGAGGATACACACTGAAAACAAGTTACTCATCTCACGGTGCAATCTGGGGGTTAATAGGGTTGTGAAGAATGATCAGTTATAATAGTATGTAGGTAGTATAAACAATACAACATTGTAAGACTGTGCAACAGTTGGAACACAAGGTATTGTACAATAAACAGTAGTGGAACATTGGTAAATTACAATACATGTCCAAAATCATACAAAAGAACATATGAATGTAAAAACAGTAATAATGTGATAGAACCATTTATAGTGCATGAGTGTACCAGGAGCAGGCTTGAGGTAGTATGCAAGTGCTGTTGGAATAAAAAGGATGGGGTTAGATTGTGTACACTGGTGACCCAGAAGGGCAGGTGGAAAAGGGGAAGCCATTTCCTGATTTCCCCCTTCAGGATGTTGAGAACCCTGCGGGGGGTCATGGTAGGAAGGCTGAAACTGGGAATAGATACTAAGGAGGGTTAAAGCAGGAACAGCTAAGGGAAAGGTAATTGTGTAAGGCAGAGGTAAGGGAGTAGTTGGAGGAGGAGTGTTGTATTTTGGAGGGGGGAGGGAATTCCAGATTTTAGGGAAACGATGGGCGAAACCAGTCTGACTGATGAGGGTGGAGTGGCAAGGAACCATCAAGGTGTGGGCGTCATTTGATCTGAGAGAGTGGGTGGGAGGAGGTGGAGTGGAGAGAGAGGATAAGAGATAGGAGGGGAGCCCCCAAACCAGAATTTGGAGGTTAGTTTGGCACAGTGAGAGATGCATCTGTGAGATAGTGGAAGCAAGGTTAGAGAGCGATAGAGTTCACAGTGGTTGGAGCAGGAAGGGGAGTTGATAGCAAAGTGGCAGAAGGAGTTAAAGAGAGTGTCCAACTTGGTCAGGGAAGATTTGAGAGCAGCACCATAGACTATGTCACAGTAGTCAAAGATGGGGAGTATCATCTTCTGGACAATTTCACACCTCACAGTCAGTGGGATGCAACACGATTCTTGTACAGAGCACCAAGCTTGGGGTGCAGTTTCTTCCAGGATAGCATCAATATGCACAGAGAAGTTGAGGTGCTGGTCCAGCCAAACTACCAGATATCTAAATGAGGAGGTGTCCTGCAAGATGGTCCCATCAAGGTGTGGAAGGTGGAAGGGCTGGGAGCCTAGAGAGTCTCTGCCTGGTGCCAAGGTCATTGAGACTGTCTTCTTGGCATTTAGAAAAAGCTGGTGAGAAGCAAACCAGAGGTGAACTTAGTTGAAGTCATGCTGTAAGCTGGTTTGCAGCAGCAGAATTTTTGACAGAACTGTACAAAACAGTATCATCAGCGTACATGTGGATAGAAGAGGATGAGTAGGCTGTGGGAAGATCATAAAGGAAAATGAAGAGTAGGGGACCAAGCACTGAGCCCTGAGGGACACCAGTGCTGATGGGGAGTGGAGGAGATGGAATCAAGGATTCTCACAGGCTGGGTAATGCCAATGGGTAGTATTTAAACCAGTTGGTGGACGACAGAGCAAGGCCAGCTGAGAAGAGTGAATCAAGAAGCAGGGGAAGGAAAACAGTATCGAAAGCTTTGGCTAGGTCGACAAAGATGGCTTAGGAGATCAGGCCATCGTCCATCCCTGAAAAAATGAAGTCAGTAAGCCTGAGGAGGGAGGTGGTTGTTGAGTGGTTTTCCTCTGAAAACCAGATTGGAAAGGGGTGAAGAAGGAGGACTCAGAGAGGAAGGGTGATAGTTGAGAGAGAACTAAATGTTCTTGAAGTTTGGCAAGGGTAGGAAGGAGGGAAATGGGGCGATAGTTGCCAGGAGTGGATGTGTCACCACCCTTGGGGAGAGGAAGGACTGCAGTGTGTTTCCAGGATGAGGGTACTTGGGCAGAAATAAAGGACAGGTTAAGGATTAGGGAGATAGGATAAGCAATTGCCGGAGCAGAAAGGTAGAGAAGTTTAGGATCAGGCTCATTTGCTGAGGAGCCTTTAGAGGGGTTGAGGGATAGGAGAGCATTAAGAGCTTCATCGGAGGAGATAGTAGAAAAGGAAAATGGGGAGGGGTAGGCACTGGCTGAGGTGAAGGGCTGAAGTTAGGTGGCAATGAGACGAGGGAACTTAGAAGAGATGTGGCACATGTAGTAGGCATTAAATTCATTGGCCATGTAGCCAGGGTCGGAAACTAGGGTTATTTATTTTGAAAACTGGAGGGGGAGAGGAAGGGAGGGGGGAGAGAGAATAAGGCATGAACTACCCTCCAGAATTTAGATGGAAAGTTAGTGTTAGTCAGGAATGAAGAGTTGAAATAATCAGACTTAGCCAGTCTAGTTTTGCTTAGTTTCACTTAGTTAATAGGAGCAGAAAAAGGCCAAGGCCCAAGAGTAGCTCCATTATGAGAGAATAAAATACTGCATATTACCCCCTTCAGAGATATATTTATCCAAACTACTTTTAAATTGCTCTTTATTGGAACTTGATATTACTCCAATGGTAATCTATTCCACAAATTAGCAGTTCACAAGGTAAAAACATTTTTTCTTCTGGTTGTTTTAAATCTGTCTATTATTACTTGAAAAGGATGACCTCTCACACTGAGAAGATCATTTTTGTATTTAATGCTCATTTCCGTCATTAATGGATCATTCATAATATCGTAATAAAGTAATAAATCCCCTCTTTGCCTCCTTGTTTCCAAACTATGTAGTCCTAGTTTACACAATCGATGTGAATAACTATCATATTTTATAGTTGTTATTAATTTTGTATAGCGTCGTTGGACCTTTTCTAATCTATTTATTTCAATTTTTTTGTAAGGGGACCACACCTGACTACAAAAATCCAATAAGAGTCTAACATATGATAAGTACAGGGGGAGCAGGACTTCCAGTGCTCTACTTTTAATATTTCTTTTAATGGACATAATAACCCTGTTTGCCTTGGAAATTATTGATGTAAGATGTTCTTTAAACAGGAACTGGTTATCTAGGGTAATACCCAAATCCTGTTCCGATACCCTTTGTGGTATAATTTCACCATTTAATTGATAATCATGTTGTTCATTCAGCTTACCCATATGTACAACACAGCATTTATCTGTATTTAATTTCATTCCCAAAGATTTTGTCCAGTCTGCTCTGGTATTTATATCTTGTTGCAAAGACTCCCTAACACTAAATGAGTTACAGGGGGAGCACAATTCAGTGTCATCAGCATATTTTATTATTTCATTAGTTATATTATCATCTAGATCTGCTATAAAAATATGAAATAAAATAGGTCCAATAACTGATCCCTGTGGCACACCACTGGTCACTGAACTTTCAGCTGAAAGATGTAGTAGCTTTAGTACATGAATTGCGGAGCATTCTGTACTTGGTGTAGTTGTTTGGATGTTTAGTAACTCTGTGTTTTCTCCAGGCCCGATCATACTCCCTGAAGCAGGCCAGTAGTTCAGGGGTGATCCAGGGGAGGTGAAACCCATGGACTCTGGTCTGTCTGAAAGGAGCAAAGGCATTCCAGGTGGCAATGAATTTATCCTTAAAATAGTCAAGTGCTCGGTCGACAGAAATGGTAGTGGAGAGGGGGACCCAGTCTGTGGAAGTGAGTGCAGAGCTGATTGGGATAAGGTCTCAGGATTTAAAGGACCGGAGCTGTATGATTTTAGGGGAGGTTTGGGTGATGAACCACGACAATGAAGATGGGGTTGTGGTCACTAAGGGCATCAGGGAGGAGATCAGATTTAATGACATGGTGTAGGTGGGTTGTGAGTGCCCAGTCAAGCAGGATGTGGTTTATGTTTTGGGATTAGGTGTGGGCTCAAGTATAAGTTGAGTGAGGCTTAGAGCAGTGACATCATTGCATAGCTTGTTTAATTTGGGAGACAACCAATTTAGATTCACGCCAACCATTATGAAAAGTTCACCAGATAGCGTAGAGGGAGGTGATAATGGCTAAGAGTTCAGTCATGACCGAGGGTTGAATGCTTGGTGGCAATATATGCCAGCCACAAAGATTGGGTTTGAGAAAGGAAGAGTAATGCAGGTTACAAGGGCTTCATAGGTAGCTGGGATGGAGGTAGATAGGGTGGTAGTAAACTGCAGCGAGGACAGGATATACAAGGCTACTCCCCCTCCACGACCCAATCAATCTTGTCTGGAAATGGAATACCCAGGGATAACAATGGCACTGTCAGGGGTGTTTTTTTTGAGCCATGTCTCAGTAATAATTAGGATGTCAGGGGTGTGTGAAATAATAAGAGTTTGAGGAGGTTGATTTTAGGTAGCAGGTTGCAGATGTTCAGGTGAAGGAGCTTCAACCCATTAGTGAGAGTTGAAGTGGGAGTGGGGTTTGGAGACATGTTATTTGGGTAAGGAGCCAGGGTATGAAAAGAAATAGGGCTGGGGTTGGGGTGGATGTTCCCTGATGAAAGAAGGAGGTGGGTAAGGATGAAATAGTGAAGTTTAGGACTTTTGTAATTGGAGTAGGAAATACGTGAGGGAGGGGAAGAATGAGGGAGGGGTGGAGAGAAGGAGATAAGGAAATGAAGAAAAGCAAAGTGACTAGAAAGGGAAAACAGAGATGCTGGACGGTAGTAGGGAAAGTGGGATTTGCTTTCAAGGGGAGCTGTAGGGGTGATTGACAGAATGAAGCAGGTATCTGGAAGGAAAGGGGAGAGAGAGAAGTGGCAATAGGTGTAGAGGGGGAGACTGGGATAAAGGTAAGAACCAGGAAGTGTGTGAATAGAAGGGAGATGGAAACCATTCTGGGTAGGGTAATAGAGGCTTTGTATAGGCTTATAGATTCATATCACACCAAAACATTGATAATTTGCTTTAATTATGAATGACTCAGGATTAAAAGTGTTAAGGGAGAGCAGTGGGTAGAGAATTGCAACCTAAACATATTGTTGCCCTCTAGTGGCTTTACAGTATAATTTGCAAATGGAAAAGTAGACAGGCCAATGTAGGTTATGCAAATGCTGCTGTGCACTGAACTGCTCACAGAAGTGTGCAACTGAATGACTTGGCAAGCAAAAAGATCAGGACTTCAGTACATAGCTGCTAAAAGAAACGTCAAAGGTCAATGTTTCTCTGCAGTCTTATGCCCTTTCCAATGATTTCAGCACTGACTGCAGTGTTGGACAGGAAACCAATGTCAACACTCTGGGCTGTCTGGAACCTTTCAGTTCCCACTGGGAGGAAGGCTCAAAAATCCTCTTTCCCTTGTTCTGGGTCCAGGACCAGATGTTACCTTATGGGCCAAGGAGGAGCGTGAGCAGCAGGTGCCTCTCGGCCTGTCCTAGGCAGGCGGGATGTTTTGGCAGGGACCACGCTAGTGGTACCAGCCAAGTGGGCTCCGATCAGCCTGAGAGAGAGAGAGAGGCACAGAAGAGATGGCAGTTAGAAGCCTTGGTGGAGGTCAGGGGGAAGGGTCAGAGCAAGGAGGGGTGAGAGAAAAAAAATTAACAGTTGAAAGGACTTGGGATGATGGGGAGGGGGCTCTGTTACAGACTCTGGCTAGGTGCTAGCAACAAATTGCAGCACAGAGTTCAAACAACGGGTGTTAAATGAGGGCATGTATCTGACCTGAAATGTATGCTGCCAGGTCCTAGGGGCAGGTCTAGTAGCCAGACAGATTAAAAATGCAGAAAAAGTCTTAAACTTTAAAAGAAAAGTTCAGTAATTACCATCAGCAATCTAATACGCAATGTAACCACTGCACAACTTAAAATTAGTTCTGAAAATCAACTCTACAGTCCATTTAAGGAAACCCTAGTGGCACGATTGCCATAAATAATAAAACAAAAATCAGCAAATCACTGACAGGCCAGTGCAGGTTACACAAATGCTGTTCTGCACTGAACTGCCTCATGGAAGTGTGCAATTGAGTGAATTGGCAAGCAAAAGATCAGGACTTCAGTACACAGCTGCTAAAGAAGAAACATCAAAGGTCAGCATTTCTCTGCAGTCTTCTGCCCTAGTCCAATGATTTCAGCACTGGCTGCAGCATTGGGCAGGAAACCAATGTCAACACTCTGGGCTGTCTGGAACCTTTCAGTTCCCACTGGGAGGAAGGCTCAAAATCCTCTTCCCTTGTTCTGGGTCCAGGACCAGATGTTACCTTATGGGCCAAGGAGGAGCGTGAGCAGCAGGTGCCTCTCGGCCTGTCCTAGGTAAAAAGTGTTTATTATGTGATAATGCAGTGCATTAGAAAAGTGTAAATTTATGTAAGTGTAAAATTATATGGTGGTACACAAGCTAGGCATATCTAGATGGCTCCACTAACAGACTCTACCAGTTTCACATCCCTGCTTCCTGGAGTTCTGATGCAAGTTACAACCCTGCTTAAAAATGCTCAATTTAGACTGACAGTGCTCAGTGCTAATGTCATAAATTATAACAACAATTTAAAAGCAGTAGAAGTGTTTTGTAACTGACTGCTGAGCTACACAGAGTAGGTGAACTCTAATAATTCATTAAGTACATGGATAGAAGAAACATTCAAAATCTGCTTATACTTCATTATATCCTGGCTTTCTACATGGACCTGTTTGCAGCATAGTTTCATCAATTACAATTTTGATTTTGTGTAGCAGTCAAAGAAAAAGAAATGAAGTGTTTTGATATACAACAGCCAGGGAAAACTTACACTGGCAGTAACCTCACAGGGGGTGGGGTGGGGGGCAGACAAAGGGACAAAAGGGATGAGGGCTAGATGCAGGAAAAGGAGGGAACATAAGTGAGCCCTAAGGAGAGGACTGAGCGGGAGGATGGAAGAGAAGAGGTGAATAGAGAGAGGGAAGCTGTTCTACAGGTTGGAGGCAAAGAGCAGTTAATGTTGGTCCACATAGCCATGTGTCCTCTCACAACTCTCCCACTTCCTGATTCCTCAGCCCTTACCATAGAAACATAGACACAGAGAAAAATAAGAACAAAAAAGACTAAAGTCCATCCAGTCTGCTCTCTGTCCCTAGGGTACATTACTCTGATTTACTCCCCCAGCCCCAGCATTCTCTCTCTACTCTCTACTCTCTTCTCTGATAACCCTCTTAAATGCCCCATTGTTTTTGAATCCTGATATAACCCTAGTCTTAATTACATTAGCAGGCAATCTAGTCTACCCACCTACAACCCACTGCATGAAAAAGAAACATTCCTGATGTCTTTTTGAAATTCTCCTTCCGCCTTGACATTATCCATGGTGGATGCAGTGTTCTTCCACTTAAACAGTTCTGTGGAGTTCACCTTGTTGTCCCACCTCTCCTTTTCATTCTGTACAGAATGCATATTGAGACTTTGTAATCTTTTGTCATAAGATCTTCCCTACTGCCCTGTATCTTTTTTGTTATCCTGCCCTGTATAGTCTCCAACCTGTCCCTGACTTTTTTTCAGCTGTGGTGTCCAGAAATACATACCGTACTGTAGGTGAGGTCTATACCATAACCTATACAGTGGTAATATCACCTCTTTCCTATGACTAGCGAACCCTGACTTGATGCACCACAACATCCTATTAGCATTTTTGTATGCTTTACTGCATTAGAAAGATTTTTTTTAGACTATTACTGATTATTACTTCCAGATCTCTTCCTTCTTTAAGTGCTCCACATGTATCCCTGTTTCAACACTGCCCAAGCAGCACTAAGTGGTCATGGTGATCTGACTTACTCAATCACCCTTTCACCAACAAGGTTCAAATCACCCAGAGCTCCTCTCTTCATGTTCTACCATAGGCTCCTGCTCACATAGAACAAAGTCAGGCTGTTGTTCACACAGAACAAGGTATCTTGGACACAAGAACCCCCACAGTTAATCTAGGAACACTGTACCCCACTCTGTATCAGACCAGGCTTACTTTGCAAGCTAGTAGTGCTTTCACAAAGGACAGATTGCAGAATCGCCCAGAAAATAGATTACCAGTACTTATTAAAAACACTGCAGTTACATGTATTTTAAATACAGTGTAACATACCATATTCTAATATTTACACAAAATGAATTTTATTTATGTATTTATTTAGTGTTTGTTGATCAATAAAGGAGGGATAGTCAATACAAAAAGAAATCTGCTGGGGACCAAATCTTTTCTGTTGCCACTCCATGATTATGGACTACTGTCCCAAGATCGATCTTTTCTGCCTGTTCAGTTGAAAATGTTAAACCTAAATTGAAGACCTGGCTATTTAGACAGGCTTTCGGTGGTGACCAATAATTGTGTAATTACTATTGTAATTATAGCTGAACTGAGTTGTATATTATTAATATGTATTAATCTGTTTTAATTTGTGAAATGCTTTGCGCTCTGGAAAGGTGCTATATACATAAACGCCTGTCTGTCTGTCTATCTATCTATCTATCTATCTATCTATCTATCTATCATTCTCTCTCTCTTTCTCTCTCTCTCTCTTCTATTTTCAGTCTCAAGTGTATGTGTGTGTTGGGGGGGGGGGCATACATATGCAAACCAACTCAGTCTGAACCAGATAAAGATGTTGATTGTATTTTAAGTGAAAAGGAGAAATATGCCCAGGAAATGAAGAGAATTCCCTTACTCTTCACCAGAAGTACCATAGCACCTTTAATGTCCACCTTAATAACCACCAGAAGAGGCAGACAGGACCTCAGTTTAATGTCTCATCCAAAGGATGACACATCCTGACAGAACAGCATCCCTTTAGTACTGCACTGAGGTGCCAGCATTTATGGTATGAGCCCAATCCCAGTGTGAGACTAGAATTCATGATCTCCTGGCCCAGAAGCTAATGTGCCACCAACTAAGCCATGCTGACACCTAGATATAGTGATACACAAGATATGTTGTTAACTAATGGGGAACACACACACACACAGGAAATTTAAAATAAACAGGGTTTAAATACAAAAGCACAGAGTAGGAAAACACTAACTAAATTTTCTTAAATTCTACATCTTAGCCTAAGTACTTAGAAGTCTCCGCACCCAGCAACTAACAGAACACAAGGGGAACCCACATTCAGAAGCAAAAACAGATGAAAGGACACATTAGTCTTCAAAGGTAGCTTGCAATAATTTTATTGCAACTCAAGCTTCATAAAGCACACTGATACCCATTGGCGCTTCAACTCAATACAAGCCTACTTTAGGGTGGAGCTTAAGGCAAACAAGGTAATATTTATACATCATTTTTTAATTTTTGTTTGTTAATTCAATTGCCAGAAGCATGCCTGCCAGTGCTAATTAATGATTAAACGAGAAGTGAATCAAAGATCTGATTGGTCAAGACATTTGAGGAAAAGCAATAAGGAAAAGTGTAGGCTAAATTAAAAGTAATTTAGAGCCAAATAGCATTATTATCAAATGGATATGTTATCATACAAAAATAAGTTTTCATATGAGATCTAATTTTATATAATTTCTAGTTCTTTGAATACTTGAATACTGTGAATAAAAAAAAAAAAAAGACATGGTTGAACAACTGTGTGTTGAAATGAATTCCAGTGAGGAGAGTTTTTAAAAGTCTATCCCAAACAATGTAAGAGGCTGGTGAATGAGAACAAATTCTTGTGTTAAATATTGAAGACCGCTGCCAGTAATTTTTGACAAGCAACATTCATTTTGCACAAAATTGAATTCAAGAGCCCATGCTAAATTCTAAGTGGCATTAAGGCTGTTGTATTAAATAATGAATTTAAAAATTGTTAATTATAGAGTGGATAAAAAAATAAATAAATAACTGAAAAATAGAATAAATAATGAAAACCAAAAAGAGACCAAAAGTGGGTAAAAAATAAATAAATAACTGAAAAGTAGAATAAATAGTGAAAAACAAAAGAAACCAAAACTGTAGTAAAGAGACCATAATCACCTATTAAATACATAGTAGTAATCAATGGCAATACAGCTATGGTGGAAAAAATTACTGGAACTGAAAGTCAAAGACATAAGAAGATTTATTTGTAAAAATACAATGTATATGTATAAAAAAATAAGTAAAATAACTAGTGTAGGTAGACTAGTTATGAATTTCAGGAAAATGTCTATCAGGGCCCGGATATTCAAAAGGGTTGCGCCATGCGCAAGAGGGTTGCGCATGCGCAAGTCCAAAATTGCACCATTTTGTGATATTCAGAAGGAGGCAGATGCGCCACCGAAAACATGCTGAGCAACAGCGCAATGAAAATGAAGGCATGCACAACCAAGAGGGTGGATCCATGGCTAAAGAGCTTAATGCGATATTCAAAGATCTATGCTGACAAAGAAGAAGGCACAGCCGAAATTGCGTGACTAGCAGAAATGAGCC
Source organism: Neoceratodus forsteri (assembly GCA_016271365.2). Lineage (NCBI taxonomy): Eukaryota > Metazoa > Chordata > Ceratodontiformes > Ceratodontidae > Neoceratodus > Neoceratodus forsteri. Next base: position 1,342,277,556 of record CM057450.1, on the reverse strand, counting down.
AAAATAAAAGGCTCAAGGAAGCGGCGCAAGAACGCTACAAGGCTGCCAAGTGGGGGAGAGAGAGAGAGAGAGAGACATACAGACAGACAACAGACAGGCTAGGGCAGGCAAGGAAAGCGTGAGCCATAGGCAGTAGAGGCACGGGTGCAGTGGAAGTAGCAGTGAGGACAGCGGGGGTAACACAGCAACACCAGCCGGGGGGGTCAGAAGCCAGGGAGATGGACAGTGCCAGCTTCCACATGGAAGCTGTAATGAGGGGGGTGAGAATGCATGCTGCAGGGGATGTGGCGCGGAAGGACCCGGTCGGGCGGTATGCCCCCAACAGGCAGTACACGTGGCCTGCATCAGCTTTGAGCTGTACACAGATGTAGAGATCGTGGGCCGGTACCACCTGAACAGGGCAATACTGAGACGGCTCTGTGAGCTGTGCAGTGATGTGATGCAGGCACCCTCACGACGGAGTCACGCTCTGTCGGTGGAGACCAAGGTGACAGCCTGCATGTGCCTGCTCACCACGGGCACCTTCCAGAGGCCGACAGGGGACACCACAGGCATCACACAGTCGGCCACGCCACGCATCCTCACCCAATCCTCAGCGCACTGCCGCCACATGCTGCAGAGTACATCCATTTCCCAGCACCATGGCAGAGCGTACAGCAAACATGCAGGAGTTCCACAGGGTAGCACGTATGCCTGGCGTTAGGTCATAGACTGCACCCATGTGGCCATTCGCACGCCACCTGGCCCCGATGGGCTCGCATATAGGAACAGAAAGGGATTCTCCAGTGTCAACTGCCAGGTGGTGTGTGATGCCACTGGGCACATAATCAATGTCTGTGCCACGCACCCTGGTGGAGCACATGATGCCTTCATATGGTATCAGTCCACACTGTGCCATCGATTCGAGAGTGGGGACATCCCCACAGGACATCTAGTGGGTGAGTACACCTGTATGGAATGCAAACTCGGGGCAAGGGTGGGAATGCCACAGGTGCCATGGTAGTGGCACACAGGGATATGGGCAATATGGACCTGAACATGAGACTGATCTCCACTATCTCCACACAGGTGACAGCGGATACCCACTCCATCCCTGGCTGCTCACACTGCATCGCGCCCCATGACCCCATCGCAGCAACGCTATAATGAGGCACATGTTTCACACGCAACATCATAGAGCGGGTGTTTGGGATGCCTCAAGGCACGCTTCCGATGCCTAGACACCTCCGGCGGTGCCCTACAGTACAGCCCCCAAAAGGCCTGTGGGATATTCCTGGCCTGTTGCATCCTGCACAACATGGCCAAAGACTATGGGATAGCCGTACAGGTTGAAGAGGGGGACAGCGATGGGGACGCCAGTGGCGCTGGTGTTGATGGTGATGAGCAGCCCCAGGACGGCGGGACCCCCGACTGATCCGGCAGGCCCAGCTGCACCGGGACACCACCGACATTGCTAACACACAGCACCACCGACCACCCCCACCACCTGTACTGTCCAAGTACGTGTGTCAGATGCTGGGCACCCTTGCACCTTGGTGTACAGTACAATGCAGGCATCATCATGCACACGCACCTGTGGACAGCAGTTGGGAGGGTGTGCAGGTGGTCTGTGTGTCGGCGTGGTGAGCAGAGCACCCAGCAGTGCACTGCCCACCATAACACACATTGCACACATGGCAGCACCAGACGGCCCGCACTGGGAGACAGCTCAGTCATGTAGCACTGTCCCACGGCCACCGCGGATGCGTGGGTGGCCCCACCGTGACCCAACAGCACTGGCAGGCTGAGCAGGGGCCACATGGGGTGGCACTGTTGCACCACCAGGGGTCCCACTGTGAGAACGCGACCTTGCCCACACAGGGGTCTGCAGCATGCCGAACAAACCTGCACCAGGGGTGCTCGGATGGCCACAGCAGAACCCAAGGCCGACAGGCCTGGTGTCGCACGACGCCGGAACGGGAGTGAGAGGAACTGTGGGTGTGCGGTACAGGGGCACCTGACTGTGTGCCCAATGCGCCCACGACAGAGACCACTGCCTGGGTCAGCCTGTCAATGGCGGCGGTCACATCTGTCCGGACACACACCAGCTCTGCATGGTCCAGAGCACACTCCTGCTGTGCCGCTCCACAGCCACAGACAGTGCCTCCACGGACATTGCAACCCGCCTCTGCAGCTGTACTGATTCCCGCAGCAGGCGGGTGTGCTCGTCCAATGGGTACTGTGCCCCAATGGCATCCTGTCCCCCAGGGTGTGGAAGGTCCTGATGCACAACACCCCTTGAGGGTGGGCGCTGTTCGCCAGGACCAGGAATGGGCGGATCAAAGGGTGGCGGACATGTGCCACCGCTTGACACTGTACCCCCAGACCTGGTGGGTGACTGCTGCTGCTGCCCCGCCAACTGCTGTGCCCCAGGGTCCACTCGTTCCACCACTTGTGCTAGCAACAGTGCCAGACACCTGCAGCCACGGTGCTGCCCCCACCGGTGCTGACAGGCACAGCCTGGGACTGTGCCAGCATGCTGGTACACAAGTTGGAACCAGAAAGGCCCAGGGCACGTGCTGGCCTGCTGTGTGTCCGTCATGGGACACACACCTATCACTGCCCATTGCAGTTCTTGCATCATCAATGGTGCAGGTACGTGCTACAGCCATAGTCACAGCATGCTGGCATGCTTGCATGCCAGACTGCTGAGACACAGGCTGTGCACCCCACGCACCCGAATCACCGACACCAGAGTTGGTGGCCCAGCGTGCATGCTGCTGCAGTGCTTGCTGGCTGGTGATAGAGGTGGATGGACCCTCCTCCATGTCCAGCAGGTCATCATCACTGCCTGGACCCACCACCACCATCTCCTGAAGACGAACAGGATCTGTAACAGAAAGAGAGTACATGTGAGTGCATGTGAACAACCTTCCCCCCAACCCCCCAACAACACCACCATGTCATCACTGCAGTGATGGCTTCCACCTGTCTGAATCCACCTCCTGGTACGCCTCAATAGCACTCTGCTGCATTGATGCAACCAGTGTCTCCTCATCCTGGGTCAGCTTCAACACCACTGGCGGGCCCTCGCCAGTGCCAGCACGTGCGCCCTGAAGGCTGCCACCTTCTCCTTCAACCTCCCGCGGTCTGTCCCCATCTTCTTTCTGCATTCCTGCACGGAGCGCTGGTGGCTTCCGGCAGGTTCACGGCCCGAGCCTACCCCTCCCATGCAGCCGCACGGGACTGAGGGGTGCCCTCCGTCCACTCAGTACTGGCTCTCATCCAGGTAGGCCTGGAAGAGGGCCTCTGTCTCTGCTGCTGTAAAGTTGGGCCTCCCACGCCCACCGTCCCTCACCTCACCTTGTCTCTGCTCGGTCATGGCGATCTGTATGGGGCAAGTGGACACCTGTCACTGCGCAGTCTACAGCATTTTCCCATGACCATTGTCCAGAACATCACACAGCATGCAACTCACCTCTCACCTGCAGTAACCGAATCTGGCCAGCGAGCCCAATGTCGACATTTATAGCGCAATGCATGCAAATTAGGAGTGGAGCAACTATAATGACATGCAAATCACGCCATTGCACCTTTGAATGGCTGATCAGATGATTTGCATGTGTCAGCTGAATATCGCGAATCTGCACTTTGCACAATACGGTTGAGTCGGCTGAGCCAATGGCGCAGATCTGTGCCTGTGTGGTACACTGCATTGCACATGCCCAGATAGCTTACGCAGGTGTCTGCCGTGCTGCTGACGTGCTGTGCGCGATCGGCAATTCAGACCATGGCCACCATTGTGCCAGTGGCGCTACAGCACTGGGCACTATATGGCGCTGTGGCACTACTGCGCAATAGTCCACTGTGGCACTGGTACGCAGCTGGTCAGTCATGCAGGATGCCTATGCATCAGATGGCGCTGTGCGTGGCCTTGCGTCATGGCCCATGACCTTGTGTCCGATCTTTGCCCCTGGCGCTATTCCGCCTGCCATGTGTATGTCCTATTGCGCTGTTTGGTGACAGCGCTATGTGAAGTGGACGGCACTGTTCGAACAGCGCATTGAGCGTGGTGGTGTCTATTGCGCAACATCTCCACGTGGGTTACGCGCAGTGAGGTGCCATATTGCCTGCTGTAAAGTTGGTACCATGGCTAGGGAGAAGAGCTGTTCCCTGGAGCCAATTGGAACTGGCTAACTTGGTCTCTAGTAGAGCCCCACCATGGGGCACTTTATGGTGAGGCGCCCTCACCACTGCCCGCACACAGGTGTGTGGCATCAAGTGGCACCGACCTGGTGGGGTCACTGGACGGTGCCGTCTGATGAGCAGTGCCGCACCGTACAGTGACCTCCGCGAGGGATCCGGACCTTCTGGATAGGCTGTGGTCACGCGTCAGGTGGGGCGTGGTGCCTAGGCCAGGTGGGTGTACCATCTATGCACCTGTATTCTCTGTAGGGGTGTGAGTGTGTTTTGGTGGCTGTGCATAGGTGATGGCTCTGCCATGGTTGGCTGTATCAGTGTGCAGCTGTGAGATGAATGGGTCTGGCTGTGTGGGCAGGCACTTCACTGGGGCAGGGGGCAGTCTGCTTTGGAGTCACACTGATGTTTGTCTCAACATATGTCTCCCACAGGCCGGGATGTGAGGATGCAGGCCCGGTTGAGGAGGGCGTGCCAGGGCCCCGGTGCCAGCGGAGTTGCACCCCAGCAGCAACAGCAGCAGCAGCATCAGCAGCATCGGCAGACACAGCTGCTTGAGCAGTGTGAGTATCATTACTTCATGGATGCTATTGCATGCTGGGGAAGACTACCAGCCCTGCACAACACAACCATGCAGGAAAGGGGAGGTCATAATTCCACTATACAAGACACTAGTGAGGCCCCACCTGGAGTACAGTGTACAGTTCTGAGACCATACCACGTAAGGACATAGACTGGGCAGAGAAGGTTCAGAGGAGGGCAACAAAGATGGTGCATGGCTTGCATCACAAGTCCGATGAAGACAGGTTGAAGGAACTGAACATGTACTCCCTGGAGGAGAGGAGGGAGAGAGGGGATATGATAGAGACATACAAGTATCTTACAGGGAGGAACAGGGTGCAGGAAAACACTATTTTTAAGCGAAAAAGATGTTCCAGGACTAGAGGACATGGGATGAAGTTGGAGGGAAAACGATTCAGAGGAAACATGAGAAAGAATTTCTTCACAGAACGGGTGGTGGACAAGTGGAACACCCTGCCAGAGGAAGTGGTGGGGGCTGAAACAATCACGGGATTTCAGAATGCACGGGATAGACATAAAGGAATTCTGGAGGTCAGGGGTAAGGGGCGACAGACTTATAGGAAAACAAAGTGAACTTACAAGCTCAAATGGACAGACTGGGTGGGCCATAGGCCCTTATCTGCCGACACTGTCTATGTAGCTATGTATGCACGACACAGGTGACATGCATCACTGTCCAGTATCACAGCACGTCTGTGTATGCGTCACTGGTGGTCCATGCATGCACTGGGCACATAGCTGTGTAACTGGCATCGCACCACGTTGCCACGTCACTTGACAGCCTTGTTTGTACTGTGATGGACATGGGCAGTGTGTGTGTGCAGTGGTGCACATAGCTGGTGCCGCCTGTTTGTGATGGCCATGTGCATGTTCACTGTGGGTGGGTGCATGCCATCACAGGTGCGGACATTGGGCTATATGGCTTGCAGGTCGGGTGGTGTTCAGGGTTGTGGTCAGTCACAGCCATTGACTGTGTTCCCATTTTCCTAGGCCCCGAGGTTCTCCGGAGGATTCGCAGGATATTCGGGCCTCCACAAGTGTCCATGGAGAACCAGGCCATCCTCCAGTCCATCAGGCGCCATGGCCTTTCGGAGGAGGCGGCACAGGACGGTGCAGAACCAGGCAGAGGATGAGCAGCCGGCTGGGCCATAGCAGATGATACCCTTCCCACTTCTCCCATCCCTACCACCCTGCCTTCCTCTCCAAGTTGTTCATCCTACCCTTGAACACCCCTACCTTGTACCTTCCCCCTGTAAATAGTTGTTATTGTTTTGGTATTTAGTATTTGGATATTTAAATATACATTCATATTTTGATATGAATACTGTGTTGGTATCTGATTTGAGCTGCTATGGGTGCTCAGTTGCAGGGTGTACATGCCATCTGGGGTGGTATGGTCCTGGTATATATGTGTGTGTGTGTGTGTGTGTGTGTGCATGGGGAGGTATCTCCAGCATGGCAGTGACTTTCTGTTGGTCTTGCCGTCTGCTGCCACCCACTGCTGGGTGCACAGGGTGTGTCTGGCTTGTATGCTTCTGTGCTGCACGGGCTGACGTGTGCTGGGGATGCATGGTTTCCTGCAGTGCCAGTCACTGCACATGGGTGGTGTCTTGGGGTCACAGTGCAGGGTGTGCTGTGCGTACGGGAGCTGATGTGCACTGTGGTTGTCAACCCCCTGTGTGTGGCACTCTCAGCCTGCCAGTGGTTGTGCTGGGGTGTCATGGCTCTGCTGTGCTTTGTTGGCTTGTCCCTATGGGCCAGTAGATCATCCGTCACACCCCCAGTGATGCTGTGCTTGGGGTGTGCAGGTGTGGTGTTGGTTCTGCAGTGTGTTCCTGTGCCCATGTGTGGCATGGCTGGTGGTGGGCCCCAGCCTGCCTCCCTGGATGTGCAGTTCCATTGCTCGGGGGCTTTGCTTGCGCTATGGCACCTCTGGACTGCTCAGCTGGGCTGCCCTGGTTGCGCTATAGGCAACATTTCTGCTCAGCTTCTCCTTCTGCTGCGCTTATGGCGCAGTTAGTGCGATATTCAGACGCTTGGCTGCTTGCGCAATTTGTTCTGCTCCATGTTTGAATATCGCACCTGTTGCGCATATGCAATTGGTTTGTGCTTGCTCCTGCTGTTGCGCACATTTTGGGAGCAGTCTGAATATCCGGGCCCAGGTGTGCAAGTATGTATTTGGTGAAGGGGCAATGTAAAAAGCAACCAAAGTGACTGTGACATGAAAAATGCAGATTGCTTGAAAAACAACTGGCATGCTGTTCAAAAATAGAGACTAAATTACAAGCATAATGTCTGAACAACATTTACTGAAATGTGCATCATTTCATCTTCATATTTTTAGCAGTGATTTAAGACATTTATAGTAACTGGGGAGCATTTTCTTCTGTAGAGAAACCCAGTTATAATTTGCCGTTACAACCTATGGGTTATAATGGCTAACAGGCGCTGGGTTTCACTTGCACTGTGCATGCTCAGCCAACGCTCCTTCACTCTTTTCCATGTCGACTGCCATTCCCCAGTTCCTGATGGTTCACTGCACTTGGAGTCAGCGGAGGTAAGTTTTCTTTAAAATTCCAAACAGAGGGCTAAGAAAAAAAAACAAAGCACAAAATGAGGAATGTTTTTTATCAGGAGCCGCGGAATCCACTGAAACCTGACTGGTCCATGGCTCCATAGAAATATCTGTGTTTTATATAGTTGCTGTGGTGAGAAAACGAGGGCAATTTTATAAAATAAATACTGGGTAGGGGGCTGTAAAACTTAAATTTTACACACGCCCTTGGGGTGGGATGCCTTAATAAACCCGGCACTAGGTCATAACAGCACCTGTATGGACAATGCTGTCAAAACAGCACCTCCAAACAGCACTAATCAGAAAAGTGGCAGGAATGATTGCCTCAGACAAACACAGTGCCACTGGTAGTGACTGCAGATCTGGTTTTTGATCACTGCCACCAATAACTATACTCCCCAAGTAGGGAACTCTGCCCCCATGCCTCCCAAACTTAAAATAACCAACTCTGAGTTGGAATTAGATTTTGGGGAAAAAATCACATTTTGGAGACCGGGATTAGAACCCAGATTTCCACCACCATTCTGCCTGAGCTGCTTATGCTTTTGCGCTGCACACCATGGGAGCAGCTCATCCAGCCTGCTGATTTTCTCTCATGTTGTGCTCTTACCTAGCACCATGGACAGCGACCTGGGCAGTGCTTACTACATAGTGCTGTTATTCCCCTGTCACTGTCCTTGAAGTGCTGTGTAGACGCAGCTTTTCTGAGCAGCACTATTATTGTAGCACTATTCTGACTGGGTAGGATAAACACCTCAAGCTTCGCCTCAGGGTCTATGTAGCATGCCACCCCGGAGGTGTGTAAAATCTCATTATAACCCCTACCCAGTCATTATTCTATATGTAACATATATAGAATAATGCATGGGGAAGTGTAGTTAATGAGGATTTTATGCACACCTGAGGTGTGTGATGCCCCATAAACCCTGAGGGTGAATCCACAGTGGTTTATCTGGGCATCATACACTGAGGGTGTGCATAAAATTTGAGTTCCCAGAACACTTTTATATTTACTGGTGGTTAGCACTGCGCAAAGTGAGTTTGCGTAATGTTGCATGACTTTACACGGCATTGCACAGCTTTATGCGACATAGAACCATGGTTTATAGGACTCCATAATTCACAAGTGTGAATTATGGAGTTTGTGAGGGTCTGCCCATGGTGGTTTATTGACCCTAGCCAGAAAATATATTGCATTATTGTTTTCTGTACGAAACTCCAAAAATATAAATACCGTATACCATTACAACACATCCAATTTTTTTCTCTTTTTAGTAAGAGAAAAGGAGTTTGAATATTAGTACTGTAGCCATAAGTGGATACACTGTAGTGTGATGTGCTGCAATAGCATATCAAACTGCTATAGCATATCGAACTACAGCTTTATGTAGAAATTGAAAGAAGTTGGATAGGAAAAAAAACACATCATTGATAAATCCCAAATTGCTGGTGTGAACAATATGTACTTACTCGAATTTATGGTATGAACTTGATATTGCTTATTCTAGCACATTAGAAATGTACAACACTATGCAGTATGGAAAGACTTAATAAATAAAATATATTGTGATTTGTGACATTCATATATAATTGAAATATTTTTCAATGTCCAAAAAATATTTCAGAGCAAATTTGATTTAAACATTGCACATGACACAAAATCAATGTTTAGAAATGTCTGAAGACTAAAATATCCATTGCCTGTTATATTGTATGGTGGGCAAAAATAAAACAATTACTCACCGAAGTAGTATTACTTCTTCCAGGGTATTCTTTAGCATTATTGACAGATGCAGTATGCCAGCTGGGTTCAGCTGCCCTGGAGAGGAGGAGTCAATGCAAATGAGAAAGGCATTGGCCAATCAGGAAGGAGATAGAGTAGAGTGCTGCCTGCAATCAGCCTGAGGAACATCAGAACTAATTTTGGAGCTGAAAAAGAGCAAAAACTGTGCCCAACAGGGAAAAAAAAAAAAAACTGTCAACAACACACAAACTGTCTATTGTAATTTACTATTGTGAAAACATTTTATCACTCAAATCAATAAAGTTGTCAAGTTTGGCTAAATCCCCTAACAGAGCCCTTAGACAAGGTTTCCAGGGGAGGAAGGGTAGGAGTGTCAATAATGCTAAAGAATACCCTGAAGGAAGTAATATTACTTCAGTGAGTAATTGTTTCTTCTTACCCCAGGAATTCTTTAGCATCTATTGACAGATGCAGACTTCAAAGCAGTGCAGTTGGGAGGAGGGCACAGAAACCTATTTAGGAAAAAGGCTCTGTAGCACTGCCGTGCTGAACTTTGCATCTGAACGGGACTGCACATCCAAGCAATAATGCTTGGTGAAAGTGTGGACTGATTTCCAAGTAGCTGCTCTTCAAACTTCCAGCAACGGGATATCCCTGGAAGCTGCCACTGAAGCAGCTATTCCTCTGGTAGAGTGAGCTCTGAGCCCAAAAGGAGGCTGTCTGCCCGCCTTGTTGTAACAGAACTGAATACAAGAAATGATTCAATGGGAAATGGTTCTCTTGGTCGCCGGTTTTCCCCTGACCACCTCACTGAAGGTGAGAAAAAGCTGGGATTGTCCCTCTTGGAACTGCTTGGTTCGCTCCAAGAGGAAAGAAAGGGCTCTCTTCACATCCAGGCTGTGCAGTTTGTGCTCACCTGGGGAGGCCTTATCTGAGAACAACACCAGTAGAGAGATTGAGTGATTAAGGTGGAACTCTGAGACTACCTTGGGAAGGAACTTCCTTTTGTCCTCAGGGCAACTTTGTCATTATGGGGAATAATGTAGTTAGGATCTGTACACAGGGCCTGCAACTCTGAAACTGCCTGGTAGAGGTAATGGCCACTAGGAAGACTGTCTTCCAGGTAACGATTTCAAGTCAGCCGCACTCTATAGGTTCAAAAGGAGGATCCATGAACTTGGCTATACAGAGGTTAAGGTCCCATGGGGAACCGTTCCTTAGAGGGAGGGTGCAAGTGGAGAAGTCCCTTGAAAAACTTCTTGAAAATGGGTTGAGAACAAGTGATTTCTCTTTACCTGCAGAAAGGTAGGCCGAAATGGCCGCTAAGTGAACTCTTAAGGAAGATGCCTTTAGACCTCCCACGTGAAGATGAACCAAGTAATTCTAATAAGGAAGGAGAAGAGGCCTGTAAAGTGTCTAAGCCCTTATCCCTACATCAGAAAGAAAACGCTCCACTTGGAGGCGAAGTTTTCCTTGTGCTGGGTTTTTGGCCATCTGTAAAACATTCAGTACTTGCTCTGAATACAAAGAGTCTGGGAATTCTAACCCTCAAGTACCAGGCTTTGAGGTGAAGAGACTAGATGTTGGGGAACACCACTCTGGTCTGAGGAAGACTCAGAAGATTGAGACATGAAGGAAGTCTGATGGGTTTCTTTACTGACAGGGAGAGGAGCAGGGATACCATGGCTGTCTCACTAATCGGGGCCACCAAGATCATGGTGGCCGGTTATTCCTTAACTTGAGAAGTACTCTGTACAGAAGAGGAAAGGGAGGAATGCATAGAGGAACCTCCCCATCCAATCTAGGGTCAACGATCCAGTGGGGAATAGCCCAGAATTGGGGCCTGCACAGCACGGGTAATTGATGGTTCAGACTGGATGCAAACAGATCCAGATCTGGGACACCCCATCTTCTGAACACTGTGTGAAGGACTTGCTTGTTGAGGGTCCACCATGGTGGCTCTGATTGATGCAGCTTAGGGCATCTGCCAAAATGTTATCCTTGCCTGGGAGATGGATGGCCGACAGAGACATGTCCAGGGAACAGGCAAGGGACCAAATCCTCATTGCTTCCATGCAGAGTTTGGTTCATCAAGTCCCTCCCTGTTTGTTGATGTAGATCATGGCTGTTGTATTGTCTGTCCTTACTTGCACAGACTGACCCTGAACTGAGAAGCTGAAGGTCTTGATGGCAGGAGCACAACTCTGAGTTCCAGAAGATTGATGTGAAGGGAGGATTCCCTTCGTGTCCAAGTCCCGCTTATGGACAAGTCCCCCAGATGGACCCCCATTCAAGGAGGGAAGCATCGGTAGTCAAAATTTGGGAAGGTTGGGGAGTTAAAAAAGATACCTCAACCCTGAGATTGTCTGTGTCTTTCTACCAATCCATGGATCGAAGAAACGTCTCTGTGACTGGGACGAGCTTTGTAAAGGTGTCTCTTCTCTAGGACCAAAGAGACCTGAGGTAAAACTGAATGTCCCTCATCAGGAATCTGGCCCCTGGCACTACCACGGTCATTGAGGCCATATGACTGAGAAGTTTGAGGAAATGTCTGGCTGGTCATGGTTGGCCTGGACTGAATGAGTTTAGCAGAGAAAGGAAAGAGCCAACCCTGTCTGAAAGGAGGAAGGTCTTGCCTTGCAAGGTGTTGAGCTCTGCCCCATGAAGTGTAGAATTTGAGCAGGCTGAAAATGTGACTTTTTTCATTGATAAGGAAGCCCAGGGACTCTAGGATATGCCTTGTCCAAATTAGGGCCTCTGAAACAGACTGGGATGAGTTGGCCACAATCAGCCAATCATCCAGATAGGGATAGACTGAGATTCCCTGTCTTCTGAGATGGGCTGCAACCACTGCCAGGCACTTGGTAAATACTCTGGGAGTAGAAGTGAGCCTGAAAGGCATGGCTGTGAACTGATAATGCCTGGAGGGCAGACGGAATCTGAGGAACTTTCTGTGGGATTGCCTTGTTGGCACATGAAAGTAGGCATCCTTCAGATCCTGGGAAACTAGCCAGTCCTCTTGCTTTAGTGAGTGTATGACCTGAGTCAAGGTAACCATTTTGAACTTTGGTTTCATCAGGTGCTTGTTCAGGTACCTTAGGTCCAGAATAGGTTGCCATTCCCCCACCTTTACCCCCTCTATGGTGAGCTCTCTGAGAGGGAGGAGGCTTTTCTTTCACTGAATTACTCTTGTACATGTGTTTGAACTCATCCATTCTTTTCATATAAACTTCAGTATGATCCCCAAAGAGAGAGTTATTCTCAAAGGGGAGTCTAACACCTGGGCTTGGACATCCTAGGTAAGACTAGTAGTTCTCAACCAAGCAAAATGTCTCAGAGAAATAGCCTGAGCCATGACCCTCAAGGCTGTATCATTATTATCTATGGTCATGTGAAACTGGTACTTTGTGGCTTTCATGGCTCATTTAACAGTTTCAGAAACATCCCTGAGCATAGTGTCCCCTACCATGTTGCACTATGGCCAGTACAGTTTTTAACAGAGCCCTCTGATATCTAGCTGTGTATGCCATGAAAGAAGACATGCGCAGCAAGAGAGAGGTGGTAGCATAAGATTTCTTACCCATAAGATATATTTTTCCAGAGTCTTTTTCTGGTGGAAGCACAGATAGCGACACATTAGCTTTGTCACAGGCCGCTGTCTGAACTACCCTGCTGTGATCTGGATGTGTATAAAGAAAATCAGCAGTAGACTTACCAAGCTGGTATTTCTTCTCAATCCTTCTATCTACCCCAGTAGAAGTTGAGGGGGTTTCCAGAACCTTAAACTTACTTCTCTTCAAAGTATTGTGGATAGGGAGGATGAGCCTCTTAGGAGGAGAAATGCCCGTCATCTCCACGTAGTCGTTTTTCATCTCCTGATCAGTGTCATCCTGAAGAGGCAGGTCCAGGGTGTCCATCATCTGTTTTAAAAATGTAAAAGGAAGAGACTTCTTCATCTGTATCAGTATCATCATTAACACCAACCCCAGGGTGGCCATCAGAATAAGAGGGTCCCTATGAGGCGATTCACCACCGTGATCCTCTCCCTCATCAAAATAAAAACCCCGGGTGTGGGAGTCCTCAAGGAGAGAATCACTCAGTCCCACAGGAGCTGAGAAAATATCGCCCATAGATTGCAAAGTCTGATATAAATGGTAAGCTTTTGCTAAATCATCTGCAGAGGGCACATTTTTATCAGCTACTGTTGTCTCCGAATGCCTTTAGGGAGGAAGGACAGTAGTGTTATTATCTTTCTTAGAGTTTTTTGTAGGGGCAGTCTCAAAAACCTGCTCTGAAGCTCTTTTAGGGGCTTGGCTAGAATTTTTACTTCTACCAGACTTCGTTTCACTGGAGTCCCTAGAGGACTTGTCATTAACTTTGTGTTGACTTGAGGTATCCTCCTCAGTTCTTTTAGAGGAGGAGGAGGTAGACTGAGAGGCCATGGTAAAGGGACAGGCCAAAGCTAACCAAATCAAAATTAACTTTACTAGAGGTAAAAAGATTTTTTTTTCACAACAGTGGAAAAGAACTGAAACCACCTCCACACCTCTCACAATAGAAGCCCACTGCACAGTCACACAAAAGGTGTCTCCCCAGAAAAAAGGGGGAATACCATTCAAATATATACAAAGCTTAAATAAGGAAGAAAAAAGAGGGTTCCAGAAATTCACACAGGTGCTAACTGAAATTAGCTTATCGAAGCGAAAACCTATTTGATGATTTTAATGCAAAAGTGGTAAAAAACACCACAAAATACTGAAAACTAACAATTTAAATAAAAACAATGCAATTTATCATGCACTCAGGTGACTTCTACCTCAGAAAAACTGCCGAAGCGGAAAAAATATGAAAAGAACCCGCGACTGCGCGGAACCTAGCACAGTTGCGGTAAAAAATAGGTAAAATGAAAAAATATACAAAATATCTTGAAAGCAGCACTCAAAAGGGAAGAAAATGGCACACGAATGTCTCTGAAGAGGAGCGCTCTGGGGCAGTGTTGCCAGTTCAGCGGAGAAAAAGTTCTGAGGTCCCTTAGGCTGATTGCAGGCAGCACTCTACTCTATCTCTATCCTGATTGGCCAATGCTTTTCTCATTTGCATTGACTCCTTCTCTCCAGGGCAGCTGAACCCAGCTGGCATACTGCATCTGTCAATAGATGCTAAAGAATTCCTGGGGTGAGAATCATGTGTTTTTTTATTCTGGGGAGGATACCTAATTGAAAAGCAACCAAGAACACTGAAAAAACATGTTACTATAAGCACCAGTTTAAAACTTACCCAAATATTGAAAACATTTTAATATCTTAACACTTTATTAAAATTCAGTCATTACTATTAAAGTTAAAGATACCAGTACCCTAACTAATACCCTCCGAAGTATCGTGTTCAAGTAAGAACACTTTCTATTTATCAAAGGGGCACTGTCAGCTTTCCCCCTCATTTTGTCCTATATCTTAACAGTGTGCCTCTAAGCACACATTCATCACACATGTTCTATGTAATATCCCTGTATATGCCAAAAATAATAAATCTTACAACTTTTTCTTATTTTTGCAGTACTTTGTTTTCGATCGGTCCAACTTAAAATCAGCTGACCACTGAAAACATATGCTTGCCAAGAACATGGATCTCAAATGGAGCCCAGGCATGAAGTGCAATTTTGTACATGCCAATACTACAAAGATGATTGTACTTTTTAATTTTACCCACAGAATTGAATTTGCTGATGGGGACTTCCAGTGACGCCACCACTATGGCGAAGTTACTAAACCTTCTAGTTCGCGGGAGGCTCCCTAACAATCAACTGCAATCCTCATTAAAAACATAAAAGTTACCTTACAAGATTCTCTCTGGTAGTGGGTAATGTCAGTTAAAGCTCAGCATGGCAAAACATAAAGAAAACAGTGACGACCTCCAAAATGAAACAACTCCACTTGGATGAGAGAGGGCTTTCAACCTCGGTCCCACGAGACGCCCCTGTTGGAATCTTCTCGTGAGCTGGATCCTGATGAAGGCAATCAAGTGGCAAGCATGGCTTGGACACTAAACCAAATATTGGCCACAGTGAACAAGATAGACTCATCCCTGATGAACTTAGAGCAAGATGTTCGACAGTTGGATAAGAAAGTCACAGCCAACTCAACCAAAGTAGCCGAACTGGCAGAGTCTCAAGACACCACAGACAAACTGGTACTTTACTTGCTATGAAGGGATCAAGAGGTGCAGGCATTATTAGAGGACATGGAAAATCACGAATGCCGCAATAATTTCTCAGATCCATGGTGTGTCGGAGGGAGAGGAAGAGGGCTTTGCGACTACCATTGATTTTATTCAGCAACTTCTCCGCTCCACGTTATCCATACCATCAGATCTCAATATGGATGTTGATAGGGCTCACAGATCCTTAGGCCCAAAACTGGTAGATGCATCGGCTCGGCCAAGATCATGGATTATCCACATGGTCTTTTTTCAAAGCAAAGACCTTATCCTCCAAAAAGCCTGGAGACATAAAGAAATGAAATATAAAGAAACACAAATATTTTTTGACCAGGCTTTCTCAACGGTGCTCCAAACAAATGTCAGAAAGTTCGAGCAGTCATTAGAGAGCTGAGAGAGAAGAAAACTTTCTATACCTGGCACACATTAAGATTTACCTGAAGCAAGCCCAAAGTGTTAAATTCTTTGGTGGATGCGGTATCACTTTTAAGAGAAAATGGCATTACGGTTCCAGATTTGGAAATCTAGCAAATGGAAAAGAGACTGGTAACAGGGACATGGAATACTGTGAACAGGGGAAGAAATCAAAAGTGAGGACCACCAGGTGCACTCCTGGGCACAATTTTCATGGACAGCACAAAGCTTCTCAAGAAGACGGACTACAGGTGGCAAGAACCAACCACCAGCTCAATAGTGGAGAAATCCCCAAGAGATGAGGTTCTGTAAACTTAATTATTGGGGACAGAAAAGTTTATTGCTCTCCCAGTACTGCAGGGAATATCTTCAGGAACAACCTCACTGCATTTTCCTGCTTGATCCAAAAGGGAGAAGTCAAATGAACACCTGTTCTTCAGCTCAACAATTTAAGAGGACATACTGTACAGACTACTAAAATAGACATTAAGACAGTTGAATTAGAAGAAATTAGTATAATACATTAATGACATGTTGGAGAACAGTGTCTCAGTGTTTCTGATTCTGAGTTAGAGAGAAAGGGAGGGAGGATGAATAAAGAGTTTTTTTCTTTTTTCTTTCTTTCTCCTTCTCTTCTCCTTTTTTAATGGTGGGGAGGAAGGAGAACAGAAAGACACATCCTACACTTAAAGAAGCACTGCTTTGGACATTCCCATAGTGGGCTAATTTGAGTATAGAGCGGGTGCTTGGTGGTTTCATTCATGCAGGTCTACAGGGTGAGGGAGAAGAGATATTAACAATCTCCAAGTGGAAAAGGTAACAACTATAAAGAATTAATAACTAGAGGACCTTATAATGAAATCCCAAGAGATCAGAAAGGGACATGGGTAAAAGGGGAAGGGGAACAGTGGACTATATACTGCAACTGTACTTTAGATCAACAGAGCCTTCACTTCCTAAACTTGCCCAGCAAATGGTTATGCAATAAGTATATGATTAACCGAGGCCATAGGGATAAGAGGAGGGATCCTCCATTGGGGGGGATTTAAATTGAGAAGGAGTACCCACCAAGTGGGGAACGTTTTGTACTTTCTCTTCCTAGTTGGGCTGGCTAACTGCAAATGTGGTTGGTCAGCTGCACTATTCCACACGGATACCAACTGTGGGGAAAAATCTTTCCAGCCACGACAGTGACATCTGACAGTTTAAAACCTCACCACAGATTTACCTAGGAAATGCAACAACCTGTTTCTTTTTCTTTTTCTTTTTTCCTCACTAGAATACTCACTCATTGTTTGATGTCTGTTAAAATGTTTAAGTGAGTTTGGCTAGTTGGTTTGTACTGTTCAATTCTGTAACCCATGCTATAGGACTAGATGGTAGAGACAAAGCCTTGGGAAATGGGGGGTATCTCTGAGCCAATGGAGAGACAGGGTAACAGAGAAAATAGATCCTTCTTACAACATAGAATATGGCACAAATAAAGATTATTTCATATAACATTTAATGGGTGAATTCTCTAGTTAAGTGTACCAGGTTGTTAACAGAACTGCAGTGATTAAATTGTGATGTAGCATACCTGCAGGAGACACATTTGCCAATGTCAGAGCATCTCAAACTAAGGCAACAATGGGTGGGGCAGGTAGTAGCTACATCTCGCCCAGTGGCTAAAAAGGCGGGGGTGGCAATCTTACTGAAAAGGAACATTCCATTCCAAATGCAGGACTCAGAGGAGGGTTTGCAGGGATGTTATGTCTGGGTGACAGGCACATTGCAAGGTAAAATAGTGCATATTATAAATATATATGCCCCCAATGTGGGAACAGATAAGTTTATAGTGGATATCTTCCAGAAAGTAGCAGCCTTACCCAAGGGGTAGATCTTACTGGGGGGCGATTTCAATATGGTGATTTGTCCCTCATTGGACAGATCAATGGGTCAGTCATCAACAAACAAAGTAGGCACTATAGAATTGAAGGCCCTAATGCTTGAAATGGGATTGCAAGACATCTGGAGGGAACAACATGGGAGAGAGCAGGATTATTCCTTTTTCTCCCCAGTGCAAAACTCATATTCATGTATAGACCTTTTTCTGATGCATAAATCTGATGCTCATCAGATTGCCTCCTCAGACATCCACCCCATCACATTATCAGACCATAGTCCGATCTCTACACTAAAGATGAGTTCAGATGATAGGCAGTCAGTTTGGAGGTTAAATGTGTCCCTCCTTAATGACATCAATTTATTAAACAAATTTTACAGGCAATGACTGACCTAACTACTGACTCCCATAAGACTGACTGCTCCCCACTTCTATGGTGGGACACTTTAAAAGAGGTGGTGTGGGGCCACATCATAGGTTATGCCTCAGCTCTAAAAAGGCAAACTAATGGGCAAGCTACTAAACTTAAGGAGGTGATAGTGTCTCTAGAAACTTTACATAAAGCAACCCCAGGTAACAATAAGATAAGAAGGGAGCTAGAGGTGGCTTCTCCGCACTTCACAAGATAGAAAATAAAAAGCTGAGGGTCTACTATGCTTTTCAACCCAAAATACCATGACGTGGAGGATGAGCAGCTAGGTTATTGCTTTTCACCTCAGAAAGATGCAAGCAGAGATGTATCACAAAAATAGTGGACAGAGTTAACCCTCAGACTAAGTGAACTAGGCCTACAGATATAACAAGCAATTTCAACAGTATTACACTTCTTTTATTCAGAAGAGAAGAAACCCCAAAGGTAACAGAAAAATATTTTTAAAACATTAGCCCTTCCAACACTCCCAGTGCAAGCTCAGGATGAACTGTCTGCTCCAACTGCAGCACAGGAAGTAGCCTAAGTAATATCAGGACTTCCTTCAGCTAAAACCCCAGGACCAGATGGCTTTAGTGCTGAATTTTATAACAAGTTTAAGAAAATATTGATCCTGACCTGACGCAAGTATTTAATACTTGTCTGTAGGAAGGCAAATTACGAAAGTTCCTGGATGGAAGCACTAATCACAGTGCTCCCAAAACCGGGTAAACCAGGAATACATTGCAAGGCGTATACGCCCATATCTCTCTTAAACCAAGATTTTAAAATTTTAACTAAAATATTAGCACTGCATCTGCAAAAATATATAGAGCTCATAGTACACCCAGATGAAACGGGATTCATTACACACAGGCATCTATTGGATAATATTAGGAAACTCCTCAATGTCCTGACCTATAAATCCCCCACATCATCCTCCCCACTAGCAATTTTCTTAGATGCCGAAAAAGCATTTGACCACCTTAACTGAGTATACATGCAGGAAGTTCTAAAAAGTATGGGGGCAGAAGAGTCATTTTTAAAGTGGATTTCATTATGTTACAAGGGATCCCATGCTCGAATCAGAGTCAACGGCACAATATCAGAATATTTTACAATTGAGCAAGGCACCAGACAAGGTTGCCCTTTGTCCCCATTATTATTTGCTCTAATACAATAGAGAATCTAGAGGAATTGTCAAATATATTACATGACTCTTTTACTGATTTGTCACAATACACATTTTTCCCAGTTCAAAATGTTAAAGATGACTTTACACCTCATATTAAGGTTATGGATAACCAACCTTCCTTTAGATTAAAAAAAACTAACTACATTAAAAGTTTTTGAAGAATCAAATAAAATTAATTCTCAAAAATTATCTGGTTGTGATGAGATGGAAGGTAAAGTTCTAAAATTGGCTGCCCCTTACATAGCTCCCACGATCACTTATTATATTCAACTGGAGTTTACAAATGGATCATTTCCCCTCACTCTGGAAAGAGAGTAAGATTAAATTAATACCCAAAGGAGGAGACAAGACTGATATTAATAACTACAGGTCAATAGCTTCGCTATCTATTTTGTCTAAGTGTTGGAAAAATTGGTTTCCATCCAGATAACGGATTACTTAACAAAATACAATATGTTAACTCCTTTTCAATCAGGATTTAGAAAGGGATATTCCACCACCACAATGCTGTTAGAATTCAGTGATCTTATAAATAAGTTGCTGAGTTCAGGTTTGAGACAGCGTGGTTTTCGTGGTCCTTTCTAAGGCCTTTAACCTGGTGGACCACCTTACTGGTGATTAGACTGCAGCATCTGGGAATTAACAAAGGCCCTTTAAAGTGGTTACTATCTTATTTGACTGGTCAATCCCAGCGGGTTGAGGTCAACGGCAGTGTGTCTAGGACAAGAACAGTTACTAGAGGGGTACCACAGGGGTCCATTCTGAGACCCCTGTTGTTCCTCATTTTTAACAATGAACTACCCTCAGTAACACAGCATACAACCATTAGGCTGTACACTGACAAAACAGCTTTAATTGCCTCTGGAATGTCAGTCCAAGCTGCAGTCTGATTTTTCTTTGGTTGAGGGGTGGTTCGCTAGGTCACAGCTTGCCCTGAATACTAAAAAGACTAAGCAAATGCACTTCAAGTCAAGAAAACATGATGATTCTTCTTTACTTGAAATTAGTGCAATAAATTCATCTAAGTTGGAGACTATTGAACATTACTCTTATCTAGGAGTGACATTTGACTCACACCTTTCTTTCTCCCAACATATAACAGTCACTATAAATAAGGTAAATAAGAAAATTAGAGCTTTAAGGAGAAAAAACAACTTTATAAATAGAGAAAGTAGAAAGAAATTAGGTGAACAATTGATTTTACCAACTTTAAGGTATGGGGAGTTAGTCTATAGAATGGCTAACAAACAATTGTTAGACAGATAAGACAAAACTTACTATCATATCGCAAGATATGTTTTGAAAGGTGATTATAGAACACATCACTGTCTATTGTTGGTCAGTCTGAAGTGTGGTAACCCTTGGATCTGGTCCACACTAGACAGTGGTTAACATTAATTTATAAAATGAAATTTTTTTTCCCTTGAATCCCATTTCAAAACTTATTTTCCCTCCTAGTAATGACTGTAAGAGGATTTTAACTCATTCAGTTCATTTAAACAAAATTACTTCTGGGATTAGTGCAAATAAAACTGGTGACAAAACTTTGTTCAAAGGGCAGCTGCCATCTGGAATAAACTTCACCCCCTTATTTGCAACATCTCTGATCTTTCATTATTCAGACATGCTATAAATGAATTATTTTGTCACTCATGTAACTGTTTTTAATGTTAGGCATGTATAACAGTATAAGCTAAGCCTGTTGTCTTTATTTTTCTTTTCTTTAGCCATGTCTTTTGTCTAAATGTAGTTGTTTATAGTTTTTAGTGTTTCCCCACTTACTGTATGTCTATATTCTTTCATGTTATTTATTGTAACCTTTGTAAATTTTGTACATTTTTCTAACAGGGCTGTCTTGTAAACTGGGTCTTTGATACAAATGACATGCTTACCCCTGTATAAAAATAATGTTTTTTACCTTTTTACCTAAGCATGGAGCCTTTGGCTCAAGCAATAAGGCAAAGCCATTCCATACATGGTATCAAAGTAAACCAAACAATCAACAACATTTCCTTATATGTAGATGATACCCTTATTTATCTGGACAACCCTGAGATACCTCTTCCTCCCTGGTTGCACATCTCAATCAATTTAGAGGTATTTCCAGTCTCAAAATTAATAAGGACAAGACAGAGGTTATGTCAATCAGTTGTCCACCCCCTGCTAGGATTAAAGAAATGACACCTTTCAGCCTTCTTACTAGGCCCAGTTAGTCTCCACCTGGGAACTTCCCCAGCTCTTTCACCCCATTATGCTTTATCTTTCCCATCATCACCTTTTTGTTTCACAGATTCTCTCTTAATCTTATCATTTATCACTTCTTCTCCTGAGCCTCCCTTTCTTCTTTCTCCATCATATATCTCTCTCATTTTACCTCTCCTCTACACTAACTTGTTTTTTTTTTTCTTTAGATATTTCCTGAAGAAGACCTAAGGTCGAAACGTAGATTTTAACTCTATTTTCTATTTTCAGCATGCATTTAATATAACCATTTTGTTTTGCTTTTAGACCACATGCTGACGCAGTGCCTTGTTTTTTTTTTTTTTTTTACAATTTAAGGAAATGACCCCGTTTAAATGGGTAAAAGATACAGTGCATTACCTGGGCATTCAGAATCCCTGTAGAACTTTCAAAACTCTACTCATATAATTACCATTCCCTTCAGCGCCAAGTATTTGAAGACGTCAACTGCTGGCAGGCTTTACCGCTCACATTAACTAATAGATTGGACACCGTTAAAGTGAACATCTTACTCCATTATTTATTCCTATATTCCACCCTCCCCAAGCAGATTCATAACTCAGACTGGAAAGAATTAAGAAAGAAAATCTCTGGTTTTATCTGGACAGGAAGGAGACCCAGAAAAGGATGGGCACTGTTGGCAGAAGTCAAGAGAAAGGGTGTAATGGGAGTACCCAATTTCCAAAACTATTAGAGTGGCCTGACTTTTACCAATTTTAAAAATGTTGTCTACCAACCTGAGGGGTGGATAGTACATGATGGAATAAGAATCTTACCCAGGAGTACCCTTGAAGATACTTCCATGGGTAATTCTTAAAACAAATCTGAATTCCATTAAAAATGAATGGACAAAGCACACCCTAGCAGTTTGGATAGATACACAACAACAATGGTAGATTCCAACCCTGGTCTGGAGATTCATTCCACTTTTATACTTACTGAACTTCCCCTTTCCCACGGGAGACTCAATTTTGAGTAGCTAGGAGAAAAAGTGACAAAGATTTCTAACACAGTTCATTCAAGGTGAGACAGTTAAATCATTTGAGATGTTGCAGGGAGAATTCCAGCTCCCTAGACAGGATTTTTATAAATTTCTTCAGTGCCACCACTACCTCACAACAGTGGTGGGGTGGAGGCATTGATAGCAGACTCCCCACAATTCATAATCCTAACACATCTCAGGGGTGGGCTGGAAGACACCAGAAATTATATCACTAGCATTTATAGGTCTTTATAGAAGGGAGGAGGAATGCTAACAGTTCAAGCTATAGAAGACAAATGGCACATGGAAATGGGCTTCCAGATCACAGAAAGAGAGTGAACTAGGATTTGGCAGGAAATTCACAAAACCACAAACTCAGATGGAAAGTAAATACCAGATACTTTATTATCCCAGTGCTATCTAAACATTTTACATATACCAACACATATACATGTTGGAGAAATTGTGGAGAACAGGGAACACATTTTCATATTTTTTGGGGGTGCCCAGTCCTGCACACATTCTGGAAAGAGGTGGCACTGGCAATCAAAGAAATTTTGAATTAACAGACTCTCCTACCTTTGCACACTTGGTCCTTGGCCTACCTCCCAATGATATAAGAGCTCCTGGCAAGAAATACCTGTTTGCCATTTTAATGGTGGCAGCCTTGAAGATGGTGACCCAACATTGGCTTTCCCCAAAAATATGAAACATGGAGCGCTGGCTAAATAATGTGGACTTAATAAAAAATATGGAGGTCGAAACAGCACAACTACATCTTCATACAGATCAATTTAATACCAGGTGACTCCCATATTTTGACTACATAGATCTAAAAAAGGGAATACCAGTCCTAGACCAACTTTTAATGTCTTAAATATATATGGGGAAAAGCAAGAGGATGTGTGCAGGGGTGGAGGACCAACTCTTTTCCCTCTCTGTTTATCTGGAATTTATATAACTTATATAGTGAACATTTGATTGCCTCCTAACCTTATGATCTCCAGAGTAGACCGCCTCTCCCTATAACAAAATATTCTTCAGAGATTCATCATGAGGTTCTAATTTCTCTACAGTATAAAGGTTTACGATATGAGACAAGACAGCAAAAGTGGGTTACAACTTTATTTTATAAGTTTTTATATAGCTGTTTTAAGTTTTTGTTGATTAGTTTTATTTAAAAGAATATTCTTACACTTAAGATAAAAGACAAATATAGTTGAGAATTGTAATAATCTCTTTATTATCTTGAACATAGAGTATTTAAACAAGTACTGATTCTTTTTCAGCTTTAAGATATTAGGAGCGATAATAAGTCTAGCAGAAGAAGACTCCAATCCTCAGTAATCAGTTTGTATGGAGGAGTATGAGTTATGATGTCCAGCTCTGGATCGTGAGTCTGGAATATATAATTTCCCTTTAACAAAGGAGGTGCAATATATTAACAAATATAGCGCTTCAATATGGCAAAACATGTTATATTCCTTGTGAATCATTTACCTTAACTGTATGAGACAATGTCTATATGTAATGTATTTTTTGTGTGATGATTCAATAAACTTTGCAAGTTCAAAAAAGAATTGAATTTGCCTCCTAGAAATCAAAACTGAGCACTGATAGTGTTACTAAATACATTTTAACTGTGGACTAAATCCCACACCGCACAACAGCAGCTGGAGCACAGATCCCGTACATACGCAGGGAGTGTCCCGCTGTTGTGCATGCGGAGATTTGGTCACCCATTTTAAAATGTATTTAGTAGCATAATCAGTTCTCGTTTTGATTCCCAGGTGACAAATTCAGTTCTGTGGGCAAAATATATAGTACAAGCATCTTGTAGTATTGGCATGTAAAAGTTGCAGTTTGTGTCTGTGCTCCATTTGAGATCCACGCTCGCACATATATGCTTCCAGTGACAAGCTGAATTTAAGTCAGACTGATCGAAACAAAGTAGTGTGAAAATAAGAAAAAGTGGTGAGATTTATTATTTTTGGCATATACAGAGGTATTATATAGAACATGTGTGATGAATGTGTGGTTAGAGGCACACTGTTAAGATATAGGACAAAAGAGAGGCAAACTGACAGTGCTTACTATGTTTCTAGAATACAGGGACTCTAAAACTCTGAACATTATGACAAGAGTTTATAAAAGACAAACCTGGCAGTATATACAGAAAATTGTTACAAGGCTTTGTAAAAGACAAAGTCAGGCAATTTAATATGTAATTATAATCTTGTATAGATTTTTTTGAAAATGGTAGATTGGAAAATAATTGAGGGGAATGGGTGGAGGTAAAACCAATAAAGAATTGGTTCTTTCCTTTTCTATACCCAGTGCCCAATTCTGAGTCCTTGCCTAAGGAAAGACAAACATAGGCTGGGATGATGCAGCATAGGTACCCAAAATGATTCAGGGCTAGCAGGGCAGTTCGGAATTGCCTTAGGACACTGAACATGTACTTACTGGAGGCCAGATGAGACAGGGGTGATATGATTGAGGCATTTACATTCCTGAAAGAATGAACAAAGTAAACATTGAGGAACTATTCAAGAGGAAGAGTGAATCTAGAACACAGAAACATAGGCAGAGGAGATCCAGGAGGGATATGAGGTTATATTTTACAGAAAGAGTGGCTGAGTCATGCAACAGTCAGCTGGTTGAGGTAGTGAGCACCAAAACCATTAATGGTCTCAAGCACAACTGGGATAGAATAAAGGGCTTAGTAATAACTCAGGGGAGTAAGGTAGGGAACATTGGGCGGGCAGCATGGACAAAAGCCACGTATATACAGCGGAAGCTAGATATTCAAAAAAGCACAAAAGTGGAGTGCAAAGGTTTGCACCATGCTTGTGCCTGACCCAGAGGTTACTATATTCAGTCAGATACTGCAGTGGCACTATCCAACTGAATACTGAGCCATGTCGGTGCATCACTAAGTCAAACTGTGCTACTCTGTCATGGAACAGAGTTGTATCCAGCACACAGGGAATTGTGCCAATGGTGTGATATTCAGCTGCACAATGCAAATGGGCCCACTGGGCATACAAAGCACTAAGGGGTCATTTGCATGCCCACTATGTGCTCATTTGCATGAGAGGAGGAGGAGGCAGCCCTTTAAGACATCTTCTTTGGGTGCCTGCCACATCAGCCCTGCTAGCAAGCAGCACCCTCTACCCCCAAAAGCCCATGTCCTATATGTTAATGTAGTCTCTGGTGGCTAGTGTCATCCTCACACACCCCGGGTGCTCATCCCATAGATTGACATGGTTGTCCTGGTGTCTAGTGGCACTCAATCACCCTCTGATCCCTGCCCCAATGCTGTGTAGGTCATTCTTGGTGTCTAGTGGCACCCCAGCCTCCAGTTCCCCATCCTGGTACTGTGCAGGTCTTCCCTAGTGTCTAGTGGCACACCTCCACCTTCAGATTCCTATTTCAGTACTGTACAGGTCTTCCTGGTGTCCAGTGGCACACCCCACCCTCTGATCCCTGTCCCAGTACTGTGCAGGTCTTCCTTGTCTAGTGGCATCCCCCTACCCTCCAATCCCCTTCCATGGGTAGTGTGCTGGATTCCTGGTGGCTAATGTTACCCCTCACTAAGCACTTGTCTCATAGACTACACCAGGCATTGGTGGCTGCAGCCCCATTTACATGTACATTGGAACACAGAACAGAAAAATCACCACCATCAGAATTCATTTTCAGACTCACAGAAATAGTTTTAAAGACTAACTAATGATAGTATATGGCTGGCCTTTGTTCTGTATAAAAATCAGCCTGCTCAAAAACCTTGTTGTGCACATGCTAAACTGTTATGTGCATTCCAAGGTGCTGTTGTGCTAATTATTACTAGTTGTTCAGTACCGTTCAAAGGTCATAACATTTTAAATTCCTCATTTACCCATCACCTAGCTGATTTCTAACCTCCCATTGCCCGAATTTGTACATTTTAACTTGTAAAAGTCTATAAATTTAATCATAAAACAGAACAAAGACATGGCAAGGTTTTTTTTGTTTGTTTTTATTTAGGGAAGTAACTCTTCTGTGATTTCTGTGTACAAAACATATACTGTATAAAATAAAATAAGGACAACCACACACAACTCAGCATGCGTTTCCATCCTGGGGAAGAGATGACAGCATGGACCTATCGAGCTTCACTCTCTTGAGGTCCATAAGCTGTCATCTCAATCCCTCAGTAAAAACACTGTCTTGTTGTGTATGGTTGCCCTTACATTATTCTCTATTTTGAGGGACAATGTTTCCTTCACAAAATGGAACAGTAATGGGGGCAACATTAGCCTCATATATGCTAACATTTTAGTGGCAGAATTTGAACAAGAGTACATTTTTACCAATAAAAACAGGTTCAAGGAAAATATAATATTTTATAAACACTTTATTGATGACAACTTAATTTTATGGAATGACACAGAAGATAATCTTAAAAACTTTTTGAATATATCAACAAATGTACAAATATATTTAAGTTTGACTATGAATCATGACAAAATCTGACCTTTCCTGAATCTCCTGATGCAAAAAGAGAACACTAAATTAACCACTGATTTACACAGAAAATCACAGACAAAAATACTCTTCTCCGTGTATCTAGCTATCATCCAAATAAAAACTTAAGAACAGAATCCCCTACAGTCAATATCTTCACACAAAAAGAAATAGTGGAACTGAGCTTAGACACCAGAAAACTAAAGAAATCATGACAAAGATTTCAGGAACGAGGCTGCAGTACAGAAACTTTGCAACAATCAATACAAAAGGTGGATAAAATATAAGAAAAAATTACTCACATAAGTAATGTTGTTTCTTCTAATGGAGTCTTGCTATATTATGACATATGCAGTGAGTCCCAACCTTTGAACTGCTCCGGAGGTGAAAGAGTTAACTTTCCATGCCAGGCATGAAACGCTGAGCTCGAGCTCGGTTGAAACTCTGTCTGTTGTTCTTCAAACTCAAACCGTCAGATCTTTATGAGCTAAACTCACTGAGGTCCTGTGTGGAAGCTGTAAACCTACACTAGCCAACTGGCTACTAAACATAAGAACACATTTTTTGGTCCCAAAACAAAGACTCAAGTCAGGAGACCCAAAAATGAAAAAACACAACACCAAGTCACCCCAAGAAAGGAGGGGTGAAAAACAACAAGGTGGGCACCTACTAAGTGCCAACACTGCACTGCCCACCCACATCCCAAAAACAGAGGTTCTGAGAGGGGCAGGCAGAGGGGGAGAGGTCATAATATAGCAAGACTCCATTAGAAGAAACAACATTACTAAGGTGAGTAATTTTTTCTTCAAACAACATGAAGTCTTGCTATATTATGACATATGCAGACTACAAAGCAGTACCTCCATGGAGGAGGGACAGAACCTACTTAGGAAATAGGCTCTGAAGCACAACTGTGCCAAACCGAGCATCACTCCTAGCCTGGATGTCCAGGGAGTAATGCTTGGTAAAAGTGTGAACTGTTTTCCAGGTAGCTGCTTGACATATCTCTAGAATAGGGATGTCCCTGGCAGCAGCCAGGGAAGCAGCTGTACCTCTGGTAGAGTGAGCCCTCAGGCCTGAGGGAGGAACCTTACCCAGTTTCTCATAGCAACATTGGATACAAGAGACAATCCACCTGGCAATGGATCTTTTAGTGGCAGGTTTCCCTTTACCAACCTCATCATAAGTGAGAAACAGTTGGAGGGAGTCAAACCTGTGACCCTTGGTACGCCTATGTAGTAACTAAGGGCTCTCTTCACATCTGTTGTGCAGCCTCCTCCTCGCCAGAGGAGGAAATGGTCAGTGAAGTACACTGGAAGAGATATAGATTGATTAAGGTGGAAATCTAAACCACCTTAGGCAAGAACTTCCTGTTAGTCCTGAGGACCACCTTATCTCTGTGAAAGGAGATAAAATCAGGCTCCACTGACAAAGCTTGTAACTCACTTATGCATCTGGCAGAAGTGATGGCTACCAGAAACACAGTTTTCCAAGTCAAGTACTTAAGCCTGCTGAAGACAAAGGCTCAAAGGGGGATTGCATGAGCTGAGCAATGCAAACATTAAGATCCCAGGTGGGGTCAGGGTCCCTGAATGGGGGTTGGTTTGAAGCAATCCCTTGAAAAACTTGGAGAATACAGGGTGAGCAGAAAGAGGAAGGCTTACTCTGTTGAAATAAAAGCAGACACAGCTGCCAGATGCACTTTCAGGGTAGCTGGCCTCAGCCCCAAAGTATTTAAGTGGACCATATAATCCAGGACTGTGGGCAAATCAGCAGATTCTGGGGAAATATGCTTTCCAGAGCACCATATGGAAAACCTTTTCCATTTGGAATTGTAAGTAGCCCTGGTGGAAGGTTTTCTAGAAGCCTTCAGGATATCCATTACACCTTGGGAGAGGTGTAACTCAGCAAACTCTAACTCTTCAAGAGCCAGGCCTTGAGATTGAGAGATTTGAGGTTCGGGTACCAAACCCTCCCCTGAGCACAGGTTAACAGGTTGTAATTCCTGGGAAGACACAGGGGAAGATGGACTGCTAAGGACAGTAGGAGTGGATACCAGGGCTGTCTGGCCCAGTCTGGAGCAATCAGGATCATCTTGCAGGGTTGAGATCTGATTTTGACTAGCACTTTGAACAGGAGAGGGAAGGGAGGAAAAGCATAGAGAAACTTCCCTTCCCAATTGAGAACTAAGGCATCCAGAGGGACTGAGCCCAACACTGGGGGCCTGCAGCAAAAAAGGGGAAGTTGGTGATTGTCTGGGGCTGCAAAAAGATCTATCTGCGGGGTGCCCCATCTGGCAAATATCACCTCCAAGACCAGGGGGTCCAGTGACCATTCGTGATGGCCCTGGGAAATCCTGCTGAGAGCATCTGCCAGGACATTGTCCTTGCCTGGGAGGTGAACTGCCATAAGGGAGGTCTTCAGGGAGTAAGCCAGAGACCACAACTTCATTGCTTCGGTGCACAAGGATGTAGACTGAGTGCCCCCTTGCTTGTTGATGTACCACATTGTGGTGGTGTTGTCTGTTCTGACCTGTACAACATTGTTCTGAACAGATTTGGAAAAAGCTTGAAGTGCTAGAAAAACTGCTCTGAGTTCCAACAGATTGATGTGGAGCAGAGATTCCTGGGGGGACCACAACCCCTGGGTAGTGAGGTCGCCCATGTGAGCTCCCCACTCCAAGAGGGATGCATCTGTAGTAAGGATTAAGGAGTGAGACTGAGTGACAAAATGAACCCCTTGTCTCAGATTTCTTTGATCCTGCCACCACTGTAGGGCCTGGATCAGGGTTCGAGTCACTGGGATCAATTTGGTTAGAGGGTCTTTCCTTTGAGACCAAAAGGCTCTCAAATGGAACTGAATGTCCCTCATCTGAAATCTTGCTCCCTGCACTACTGCTGTAGAAGCAGCCATGCACCCCAGGAGCTGTAGAAAATGCCTTGCTGGTCGAGACACCTGCAGTGTGAATGAGGAGGCCAGAGAGACCAGGGTCCTTGCCCTGTCCAAAGGAAGGAAGGCTCTGGCTTTCTCTGTGTTCAGCTCTGCACCTATGAAAGTGAGGAGCTGGACAGGCTCTAGAACTGACTTTGAAAGATTCAGAAGGAAACCTAGAGAGGTGAGCAGTTGCTGAGTTATCTGTAGGTGTAACTTGACTTGTTCTGGGGACTGGCCTACTATAAGCCAGTCGTCCAGGTAAGGGAAGATGGCAATTTTCTGCCTTCTTAGAGAAGCAACTGCTACTGCCAGGCATTTTGTGAATACCCTTGGAGCAGAAGTGAGGCCAAAGGGCATTGCTCTGAACTGGTAATGGCCTGAGGGCAGCTTGAACCTGAGGTACTTTCGATGGGAGCTTCTGATGAGAATGTGGAAGTAGGCATCCTTGAGGTTCAGGGACGCTAGCCAGTCCCCTGGCCTTAGAGAGGGTAGAATAATTCCCAGAGTCACCATTTTGAATTTTGGTTTTAAAAGGTGCTTGTTTAAATATCTGAGATCCAGGATGGGCCGCCATTCTCCTGTCTTTTTTGGGGTAAGGAAGTACCTGGAGTACAACCCTTTGCCCTGGTGTAGGGGTGGAACCCTTTCCACAGCTCTGAGAGCCAGGAGGGAAGAGACCTCTGCCTCTAGGACAAGTGCCTCTGGTGGATTTGCAGGTGGAAAGGATCTGGTTCTCATCTTTGGAAACTTTTTGAAGCTGAGAACCAGTCCCTGGCTTACTACTTCCAGGACCCACTTGTCTGATGTCAGAGACTCCCAGTCCTGGACAAAGTAAGCCAGCCTGCCCCCTACAGGTAGCTGAGAATCGGCCCTGGCAACCCCATCAGGGTGCCTGCTTGGCAGGGGCTTTGGGCTGAGGGGTGGAAGCAGGCCTACTTGTACCCCATCTGCCTCTCCCTCTAAAGAACCCCCTCTGGGCATAAGCAGAAGAGGAGGCCTGGGCTTGGTAAAAAGGCCTATGAAAAGGCCTGCCCCTGCCCCTGGGAAGCTGCCTTTGAGGAGTGACCTGCATTTCCTTGGCCTGTGCACTCCTATAGGTGGTCCTATACGCATCCATTTTCTTCATGTAATTCTCTGTCTGCTCCCCAAACAGGGAATTACCCACAACAGGAAAATCCATGGCCTTAGTCTGGGTATCCTGTGATAGGCTAGTACATCTGAGCCAAGCCATTCTGCGAAGAGCCACAGATGTAGCCATGACTCTTGATGACACATCATTTGAGTCCACTGCAGCATGGAATTGCACCTTGGATGCCTCAATACCATCAGCAGCCATCTGCTCCAGCTCCTTGGCAAGCTGGCCAGGGACCTGTTTTGCTAGAGCCATAACAGTATCCCATCTGGATTTCTGATATCTAGCAACATAAGCCATATAATTTGCCTGTCTGAGTCCCAAGGATGCTGCCATGTACTGTTTCTTTGCCATGGCATCAATCCTCCTGGAGTCCTTGTCCGGGGGTGTGAAGCCAAGGGAATATTTGCCTTGTCACAGGCTGCAGCCTGCACTACCCCAACATGGCTGCATTGTTGTGTAAGGAACTCTGTATCAGAGCCTGACAATGTGTACCTCTTGTCCATTCTCTTATCCACAGGAGGTATAGTGTGAGGAGTTTTTAGAATTTTAAATGTCTGTTTCCCAAAAGATTTATGCAAGGGAATAGACAGTCTCCTAGACTCTGGGATATCCATCATTTCCACATAGTCAGGCTCCTCTTGATCATCCACAGCTTCCTCCATAGGGAGCTGGAGGATTTTTAGCCACTTTTTATAAAACATAAAATGAGAAGGGGACTCGAAAGCCTAGAGGAGACACTCCTGAAGGTCTGTCTGGGAGATGTCCGGTCAATGGGCACATCCAGACTTTCAAATCCACATTCACTCTCCTCATACTCCTCTTCCCCCTCCTCCGGTTCATAATATTCCTCTAAATCATACTCTTGAACCGGTGGAACCGGCCGAACCGGCGCTTACCTGATGGTGCCGGTTCGGTCGGAACCAGAGAAAGCGACTGGACAATTTTAATCGCTTTGGCTATTTCTTCAGCGGTTGGAGAGGAAAGTTTTGGCTCCACACCAGCTGATTTCCTAGTCCTTTTTGCTGGAACTGACTCCTCAGAGTCGGTTCTCCTTTTGCCCGAGGAAGTCTCGCCCTGGTCAGAGGGCACTCCCTCTGGTTCGGTTGGAACCGAACTGGGCTGGCCATCTGGTTCAGCGGACTTTTTGCCTCCCTTTCCCTGATCCTACCAACTCTCTTTTCCAGGGTAGCTGCAGGAAAATTTTTACAAATCTGGCAGTCTGCATTGAGGTGGTCAAACCCCAGACAATAAACACAGGTGGTGTGGGGGTCAGCCTTGGCAAAGACTTCCCCACACACACTGCAGTGTTGAAACCCATTGGGCCCGGTTTTTCATTTGGGTTTCTCAGACATAGTGCCAGTCCTAACCAAACTTACCCATTTATGGCAATCTGCCAGGTAAGATCCTCTTATCGGTTCCCAACCGTGTCACGGGTCGTGGAAAAAACCGTAATAAAATCTGTTTTTTTTAGAACCGATAAGAACCGGTAACCACACTCTAATCACAGATTAAGATATTTTAGACAACCTGATCGGTTCAAACCGAACTGATAAACCGTTTACAAGTTCCACACAGAAGAGAATTAATGTAAACCTATCTAGTACTCACAAATACCACAGACAGAGCTTGAACCGACCGGTTGCGGTTTAAATTCGGTTGAAAACCGAGAAAAACAATACTTTAACTGACAAAATGAACCGAGCAGAAGGAGAAATCTCAGGAGCGACTGTTCAGTGAGGCGGAGTAAAGAATCTGACGGTTTGAGTTTGAAGAACAACAGACAGAGTTTCAACCGAGCTCGAAGCTCAGCGTTCCATGCCTGGCATGGAAAGTTAACTCTTTCACCTCCGGAGCAGTTCGAAGGTTGGGACTCACTGCATATGTCATAATATAGCAAGACTTCATGTTGTTTGAAAGAAGCATGCTTCTATCAGACAGCCCAAAGGGGAACAAGGAACTCAAAAAAATTACGTTTTCAACAACCTTTTCAAACTCTTATGGGAGAATAACATAACATAGAAACATAGAAGTTGACGGCAGATAAGGACCGCAAGGCCCATCCAGTCTGCCCATTTCTTTTTCTACCTTAATAAAAAAAATAAAATTTTTAAGAACTGGAATATTTTGCAGAGGATGGGTTTAGGATTAAGAATATTTCAAGATAAACAATGGGTCACAGTCAAAAAGACAACTACTATAAGAAACAAACTGCTAAAACACAGCACTGAAAAATAAAACCAGCAAGAAAAACAACTGGCTCCACAGTAATCCTTAAGGCATCTACAGATGTGGGAAATTTTATACTCTGTGATAATGGACTCAGAGCCAAGGAAATAAAAAGCATGTGCAAAATAAAGTTTTCATGATAAGAGTCTTAATTATATGTACAACAGATCACGTTGTTTATTGCACACTATGCTTGTGTTCCCTATATTGTATACAGATAACATCCAGAACCCTTAAAGATCAATGGCAACCATTTTACACGTTTTCAAAAAAAGCTTAAAAAAGCCTGAATTCAGGCCCTAGTGTTATTCAATGGGATTTTACCATGGTACCATGATAAATCACGGTAATTGTTACCACAATACTGTGAAAAATACAGCGGTACCGCTAAACTTTTCTGTAACAATCACTGTAAGTAGTGTTTCCTGAAAGTTACATGCTATTTGGTTTTGTGGTTTGCTTTAAAGAAGCATTTGTTAACTTTTTCTGCCCTAACTGAAAACAGTCAGGCTGTTTCTGTCCCTCTGACTGAGCCTGGGAGAGTGATGACATCATATGGGACTAGGCTACATCTTCAGCAGTGTAAGTACCTGCTTCCCAATTAGAACAATCTGTGAGGTAATTGTTTGCTCTCCAGGGTTTTACAAACTCAGTCTCTGATGTTTGTACAGATGAATTAGCTGAACATCCACATTATGTTCTTTTAAAGAGCTGATCATTTGAGTTTCATTGCTGAATTGACGTGGTATGCATTTGAGAAATCAGCTTATCTGTATCGCAGCTGCTTCCAGTTCTTTCTGATTAAAACTCAATGTTGTTCTCTAGCTATAACTCTGGGTTGTTTATTTAATGGATATAAAATAAGTCAAAAGTGTGTAGCTCATACAAGTAATTTATCTTTTTAATGTAATCTCAATAAATAGGTTCATGTAAGAACATTATTTTCCTCTCAGGTTGACAGACAGGTGCCTGCCACACACTGCTATTTAAGACACATGTACTATATGAACTTGCAAATTTCAGATATTTGCTGGTTTATGAGTTAAAGTACAGTACATCATGCATATGTATAACTAGAAACACTACAAGGCATCCTGATGCCCCCATGTCCTACCTACAGTTGAGGTAGCAGCACTCTGCTGCCCCATGTCACCTGCCCCACATGCACCCTGTCTCCTGCCACAAATTTGAGGATGCTGCACCCTGCTGGCCACTCTCTTATCCCATAGGGTCAGGGCTGCTGCACTCTGTTGCCCTATGTCCTGCCTGATCAGGGCCTCAGCATCCTGCTGCCCTTGCATGAACAGATGAGGCTACTGCACCCTACCATCGCCCTTTGTCCCCAACCCCCTCAATCAGATCCACTGCACCGTTCCTCCTGTTCCTGTCACCACAGTTGAGCTGCTGTGCACTTCTATACCCTAGAATCCCATGCCCCCTGCTTCCACATTTGGGGCTGCTGCACCATGATGCCCATGCCACCAGAGGTGGGGCTTTTACTGCACCCTGCTCCATCATCCATTTTCCCAAATGGGCAGGGCTGCTGCACCATGCACATCCCATCCCACAGTCAGAGCTTCTGAGCTCTGCTGCCCCCCCAGGTTCTGCCCCATAATCAAGGCTTCTTCACAATGCTGTAGTCTGTCTGCTGTCACCATAGCCAGAGTTGCTGCACCCTGTTCCTGTCTACACAGTCAGGGATGATGTACCCTCTTGCATCCTACAGCCCATTTCCTCCACAGCCCCATGACTCTGCAGTTAGGGTTGCTGCACCATGCTGACCCCTGCAACCAAAGTCAGATTTGCTGCCCTACCCAAAAGAAAAAAAAACAGAAAAATGCTTTTGTCTTGTATTATGGGTGTGAAGGACAGAGGGCATTAGGGTGCAGAAGTCCCAACTGTTTGGTCAGGAGACAAGGGTGGTGGTGGGTACAGCAGCCCAAGCTGTGGGACAGGATATAGCAGCCACACTTGGGTGGAACTGACACAACTATGGGGGCAGAGGACAGAGGGCAGCAAATGCCCCAACCCTTGTGGCAAGTGGCAACATGGTGCACCAGTCCTAACTGTAAAGACAAGGGGCTCTATGCACAGCAGTCTACAGCAGCCCTGCCTAAGTAGTCCAGAGCAGGGTGCAACAGCCCTTGTTATGTTAGTAGGGGACTGTGGACAGCATGGTGCAGAAGTCTTGACTGTGGGGCAGGACACAGGGGACATCAGGGTACAACAGCCCTGACTGTGGGATGGGGTGCTCATGGTGCAGCAGCCCAGCTCATTTGGGACATTGGATGTTGACAGCAGGGTGAAGCAAAAGCCCCACCTCTGGTGGCATGGGGCAGCAAAGTGCAGCAGCCCCAACTGTAGAGGCAAGATACAATGGACCCTAGGGTGTAGCAGAGCTCAGCAGCCCTGACTGTGGAGACAGGAACAAGGGGTAACAGGGTGCAATGTCCCCAACTGTGGGTTTGGGGACAGTGGATAGCAGATTGCAACAACCCCAACTGTTCTGGCATGGGGAAGCATGCAGCAGCCTGACTGTTCAGGCTGATGATGGAAAGCAGGGTGCAACAACCCCAACAGTGTGGAGAAGACAGGGCAGCAGGTGCAGTAGCCTTGAATGTGGGCAAGAGACAGATGGTTTGTTGGGGCAGATGACAGGGCATCAGAGTGTAGCTGCCTCAACTATGGTGCAGGAGACAAGGGTCATCAGGATTCTATACACTTCTAGTTAAACATTATGCATTTTCACACAGAAACCATCAAAGAACTGAAATTTGTGAGTTCATATTGTATATGTGCCTGAAATAGCACAGTGTGGAAGGCACCTGTTTGTCAATCTGAGAGGAAGAAAACTTGTTCTTACATGTATCTATTTATTGAGGCTACATCAAACTACTTGTATGAATTAACAAACTTTAGATTTATTTTATATCCATTAAATAAACAACCCAGTGTTATATTGTTAGGAAAAAAAACAGAGTTTTAATGAGAAAGAACTGGTGGCAGCTGTGATACAGATAAGCTGATTTCTCAAATGCATATCACTTCAGTTCAGCACTGAAACTCAAATGATCAGCTCTTTAGAAAGGACACAAAGTGGATTTTCAGCTAACTCATCTAAAGTTTAGATTCTAAACAAACCCCAGAGACTGAGTCTGTAAAAACTCTGGAAAGCAAACAATAACCTCACAGATTGTTCTAATTGGGAAGTTAACAGCTCATCAGTCAAGCAGGTACTTAACACTGCTGAAGCTTTAGTCTAGTCCTATATGATGTCATCACTCCCAGGCTCAGTCAGAGGGACAGAAATGGCCTGACTGTTTTTAGTTGGTGCAGAACATGTTATTAAATGCTGATTTAAAGAAACCACAAAACAAAATAGCATGAAATTTTCAGGAAAGACTACTCATAACACAGGGACTTGAATTCAGATGTTTTTAGGCTTTTTTAAACAATATGTAAAATGGTTGCCATTGATCTTTAAAGTCCATATTTCAGGGCACATGAGTGATCTACAGAGAAAAGATATGAAATCACTCTCATCTAGACATTTTTGAGAAAGGGGTCATCTGGTCAACACATTATGTTTTATGTGTATAGAAATGTACATTCACCAATAAGAGGAGGGGACTGGGAAAAAACTGTTAAGAAGAGAGGCCTAGTGGATTTTTACTTTACAAAACACCAAATCCCAGTTATGGACCAAATGAAAACTTGAACTGGACTATTTTCTAAAATGTCAGATACTTGGAGGAACATTTCTAAAAAAAAATAGAAATTAGGGGCATTTATTTATTTAGATTTTGCTTACCAGATAAGTGCACTAGAACAATTGCATTGCCTATTTTCAGGCATGGTCCAGGAGAGTTACAGACAAAAGAATAACAATAACACGTGATACAGCAATACACAAACATCAACAATGGTTTGACATAAAACTGAGTACCATATAACAATGCAGAGTACAAAGCATTTCAGAAAACAATCATAATAAGTGCATAATTGACATGTGGATGAGAGGTAAAGCATAATAAGCATGCATATGCTAGATTAGTTACATGAACACTTATCCATGCACATGAGGAATTTATGAAGCTCCTTCTTAAAAACCTGGTGTGACTGAAAGTACCTTACAGATATTGGAAGGGAGTTCCAGAGCTTTGGAGCAGATACTGAGAAAGCATGTTCACCCATTTTTGTAGCACATTTACAGTACTGTAGGTACTTCTAGAAGAAACCTCAAGGGATAGGCTTGTGTGGCTTGTCTTAACATGATGGCCAGTGTAGCTGGTATACTGGTTCTAATAATATTATCTATAGTACAAACAGCAGTGTACAGACAATAGGATGATGGTAAGAGCCAGCCGAGACTCGAGTAGATGATGCAGTGATGGGTAAGTCTTGGAACAGATAGTGCAAAACGGTAGATGCTATTGTAACATGTGTTCCATTTATGTAAGACCCCCTTGTTGGCATCTAGGTAAGACCTCAGCCTATAGGTAACACTCGGCCAAAGGACACCCTGGACAATAGCCAGTCTAGCGGCTGTGGGAAGAGTATGCCTGATTTTATAGTCAAGCCCCAACTTCATGTTTATTGACCTATAGATATTTGACAGATGCAGGTTATAATCCAGGGTAGGTCTAGGGTTACTCTGAGGTACTTAAAAGAGTCTACTATATCCAGTGGGGAGCCATGTGAACCGGGATGGTTGGTGCAGAGGACAGGCCTTGAAATCAGGGAACTGAGACAAATAGCATAGCTGCTGTCTTTTGGTATTCATTAGAGTTTGTTTTGTTTTAACTAAAATTGTAAGAGATAAAAATCCATCTTCAGGTTCAAATTGATGTTGATATATTCATGGCACTAGTGTACAGAACCATGTTGTCAGCATACAGTAGGATTGAGCAAGGACCAGCCATAGTGGGAAATTTGTTGAGAAGGAGAGAGAAAAGTAATGGGCCAAGTATGGATCCTTGAGGGACACTAACACTAGTGGGGGAGAGTTCAGATTTGGTTTCATCTATTTGCATGAATTGTTGTCAATCAGTGAGGTTGCTGGCAAACCAGGAAGTGGTATCAGAAGAGAAACTCAGGGAAGACAGTTTAGATAACAGCAAGGGGTGGCCCACAAGGTCAAACACCTTGGTTAGGTCAACAAAAACCACCCCTGTAAGCATGCCATTGCCTATGGCCATCTTGACGTCATAGGTAAATTGGATGAGTGCAGCAGATGTGCTGTGTGCTTGCCTGAAACCATGTTGTGCCAGCGATTGTACATTATACTGTTGTAGGTGTTCTGTTACCTGTTTGGCCACAGTATTCTCAAGCAGTTTGCTTAGCACTGATAGAATGGCTATGGGATGGTAATTCATCCATGTTCTAGTATCACCCTTTTTATGAATGGGTAGCACACTAGTAATTTTCCAGAGTGTAGGGACTGACCCTGAGAATGAGAAGAGTGATAGGTTGAAAAGCCTTATAATCAATGCAGCTATGAGAGGGGTGGCAGTTTTGAGGAACCTGGATAGCAGCCCATCAGACCCTGCTGACCCACAAGCTGGCATGGTCCTCAGGAGACGTACCACCTCAGTTTTGGTGACTGCCCTTAGGTTAAAAGGAGGGAAACAAGTTCCTCAGCACAGTATGTTGGGACTGTGACCAGACCAGTCAGATTTGTGTATTCGGAGAGGTCAGAAAAATGGGAGCTAAGGGTATTCATAATTGTGCCAATGTTATTACAGTTTGCTCCATCCAGCATAATCTTTGATATCAATGTGTTGTTACCCTGACCCATGAAAGATCTTATGTGATTCCAGAAACCTCAAGAATCACTAACAGATGCTTGAAGAAGCTGTTTTGCAGTAGACCCTTTTTACAGCATGTATACTGTAGCTTTTTTACAGTTATTTTGTTGTCCTCTATAATCAGTCCAGCCTGCAGGAGACTTAGATTGTTTTGCTTTGGCCCAGGTCTTATCCCTTTAACTAATGGAGGCTAGTAGGTCGCTATGCACCCATCTGGTCACTGAACCTCTAACTCTTTGCTTCTTGAAGGGCACATGTTTATCTTGTAGGGCTTGGAGAGTGGATATGAGGAAGTTAAGAGCGTTCTCTACACTGATGTCTGATATAATGGGGACCAGTCAATATGATGAAGATCAGCAAACAGTATAAAGCCAATGCTCAGTTTTGAGAGCTCTCGAAATTGTATTTCCTTGGGTGGGAGCTTCATGTACGTGCACTCAGATGCAAAAACTGATGAGTGGTCACTGAGGGAGTCTGGCAGTGCACCAGCATCCAGGACCCATTCAGTTCTATTTTTAATGGTCCAGTCTAGTAGGGACTGGTGATTACTACATGGAATATTCTTGTTGGGCAAGTGATAAGTTGAGATAGGTGTAGCTTCCCTAGAACTGCATTGAACATACCAGTGTTTATCCCTGGCCAGTCAAGACTGAAGTCGACCAGTAGGAGAAATTCATTATTTCCTTTTAGAGATGCCAGGTAATCTATGATGTTCACTAATCCTTTTAGACCACTCTTAGGTGGATTGTAGACATATAAGATATAAATGTTTTGTGTGTTCTCGAGAACAGGGACCACATTGAGGGCATCGCAGGTGCATATAGTCTTGACAGGTTGTGCAGTAAGATTAAGAGATGTTCTCTACAGTAAAAGGCAACCCCACCCTCCCTCTTTACAGATGGATGGTCTGCTCTGAGAAGCTTATAGCCCTGTAAAGCACTCATGGGCTTAGGGATATTTGGCTTTAGTCAGGTTTCAGTTAGTCCTAAGATATCCGGAGAGTAATAAGACACTCATTCCTCCATCTCAGCAAGGTTGGCCATGAGGCTGCATACATTCATGTGGGCAATTTTAAGATCCTCTGTAGAGAACCACTGGGGGATACTAGCTGGCTTAGCCTCAAAATGAGGGCCGAGGTTTGTTTTAATATCACCAGATAGGGAGAGATATATGAGGTGCCAGACCTCAGTGAAGAATTTTAACATGCGACATCCCTGTGGTAAGTAGAAGGAAGATGTGGTTAAGTAGTGCTCTATGTATGCAATACGGATATGCTTCAGATACCAGGTACTGTTCAGTGGCTTGTCCATCCCTGCCAATAGAGTCAAATAAACAAAGGTGGTGTCATCATATATGTAGTGCCTATATTCCCAGTCAGGTGAATTTGTAGGGAGGTCCGTAATAGTTACCATGGCAATTAATAAACCCACTACCACAAAGAATGAGCATAACATTGTCACTCTCATTATAAGCTGCCCACACCCAAAAAGGGCATCAGAAGACCAGTTGGCCAGTAAATTACCACCTACGTGTACTCCTACAGCACAGCAGTAACTTTTGAAACACTGGCAAGAAATACTACCCAGGAAAACCTACAAATTCTACTGAAATCTGCTGTAAATATGATTCAGAGAGATGCAGATAAAGCAGTGATAAAAATTGATTAGTTTCTAGCTGCAAAATCTGCTACTATATATATATATATATATATATATATATATATTATATACTTTGTTTTTATTCAGTATATCAAGAACTGATATACAATAAATATATA
This sequence comes from Neoceratodus forsteri, assembly GCA_016271365.2. NCBI lineage: Eukaryota > Metazoa > Chordata > Ceratodontiformes > Ceratodontidae > Neoceratodus > Neoceratodus forsteri. The sequence goes on along the minus strand of CM057450.1, from coordinate 1,342,236,749 downwards.
CTGGATTCCAAGGCATAGTAAGTGTATAGCAACACTTATACAATAATATAGGATACTTTTCTTATCTCCCTTTGGTACAACAGGGGAGTGGAGGTACAACTGAATAAAACAGTTAGATGAAGAAAGTTTAACACATAACAATCACAGCCATTAACATGGACTATATATCATATATATTATTATTAATGAATTTTGTTGACCGTGTAAGTCCGCTGACGCTGAGACTAGAAGTCCCTTTTTCAGGGGAGACCCGGGCGTGGGGATACAGATGGTAACCAACTGAAACTGAACCAGAATAAGCTGTTGGTTGTGTTTCTAGTGAATGGAGGAAATTTGGCCAGGACACTGGGGAAATTTCCCCTACTCTTTTCAAGAAGTGCTATGGACTCTTTAACGTCCACTTGAACAACCACCAGAACAGGCAGACGGGACCTTGGTTTAACATCTCATCTGAAAGACAGCACCTCAGGAGTGCAGCACCCCCTCATGCTGCACTACAGTGTCAGTATTGCGATATTAACCCAAGTACCTGGTGTGGGGATAGAACCCACAGCCTTTTGATCTCCCGGCCTCAGAAGTGAGTGTACTACCTGCTGAGCCACTGACACTGATCCAATGTCCAATAAGTCCTGGGATACCAGACCCAATAAGTCATCAAATGACTTATATAAAGTCCATGAAACAAGGAATAAAATTTGAAAATATAGCCATTAATAGCAACAAGCCATCGAGCCCTCACTCCATTTATGAACAGGTTAAATACAACTGGTAGTATCAGCAATAAGTTTATACCATAAACATTGTAAACAGAACAAATGCAAATGCATTCAATCTTCAGTAGATTTGACTCCCAGGAGTCAAGTAGAGAGCCAGAGATAGAACAGTCTATATGGAGGGTAAGGCAGTTCAGCCCTCATTGTGCTCCTCAGTCACACCTGACCCACAGAAAAAGTCCTCTTTGATTTTTAATAAGTGCTTTCCTCCCTTGAGGCATGGGTCATAATGTTGCAAGACATTATAGCGAAGCAATATACCATGCTGCCAATACAGCATGATATATTGCAACCTTAATTACTGTATGTCTTGCGGGGGGCCTGCCCCTGAACCCCCCCAACTTAAATAACTAACTCCAAGGGTGGTTAACACTTAACATCACACAAAGCACAAAAAATAAAAAAAAATTGTTTTGCATCTGGGACCGTGAATCGAAACCTGGTCTACAGACGCACTGCCTCCCTTGCTGCCTCTGGCTCATCCCATCAAGCCACAGCAGCTGCTCGCCAGCCTCCTTCTACCAGCAGAGGTCTTATCCTCTGCCTGGGAACAGTGAGAGGGTGCACTACCGTGCATACAGCCTTTCATGATTTTGCACCCTCTTCTTCCCAACCGCTTGTTCCCATTGCGTGGTTTTAACGCTGCGGTAGAGAGTATGATAAAGGGACCTGGTAGGCTGCCTCGATAGGGTCATTAAAAATAAAAGTTTTATCTGCATAGGAAATTTTGAGCTTTGCAGGGAGCAAAAGCGAGTGGCTGGTCCCCAGAAATTTCAGTTTGTCACGCATGGCATCAAAAGCCTTCCGTCGCTGGCAAGCGGTGAAACTTAAGTCTGGAAGAAGAAAATATGAGGGCCTTCTGGAAGCTGGATTGGGCCTTTAGCTTTTGTTAGTTGTAAGATCAGGTCTCTGATGTGTTTTTCCACCATAGTGATTAAGATGGTGTGGTACATGGTAGGGCAGAGTCATGTGCTGGTCTCTGAGGTGTGATCCGGTAGACCTTGTGGATAGAGTCAGAAGTAATGAAGTCCAGGATACAGTCTAATAGTTGGCAGATGTACAGCATTAAATCATCCCCTTCTGACTCCTCAGGAACTCCCAATAATCAGATATGTGACAGGTGGGCTCCGTTTTCTAGATGCTCAAGTTGTAAATGGAGGAGCTTGTTCTCTGACACCAGCTCAGCAGTCACAGACAATGTGACACCTGCAGATTCCTTTGCTAGATGAGCTTTGACGGTAACAGTTTCCACCTTAGTCTCCAGTAAGGTGACTCTATGGTTTAACAAGTCCATTGTTGCATACAGGGCTTTTACAGATTTATCGAGTGCTTGTACAGCTTACAGGACAGCACTATTAGATGGTTCAAGGCTGCCACTAGCTCTGGCCTCCAGGCCACTGGGTACTGCACCATCAGGTTGATTACTGTGCTTCCTCTTACCAGAATCATGCTGTCCAGTTTTTCTAGGGTTCTCCATACCTTCAAACGCTGATTTTAACGTAGCTGGCTCCTATCATCAAATACTCTGTGATGATAGTGTAAAAGAAAAGGTTTTAGCTTAGAAAGGAGGATTTTAGCTGTTCAAACAAGGCCAAAGTGCATGGAGCACTCAGAATTGCAACTCAATTCGACTGATTCAATCAGCTGTTGACTATGCCCCCTCATCTGCAACTATATTAATGTAGGACTCCTGCACCTGGCTTTTAAGACCTTATACAGACTAAAACTCCTGTCCTATAACACATTGGCACAGTTAAGGAGCATCCTTATCACTATGTTGACTTATGTACCATCTTCTAAGAGTTTACGCACTGACACATGAAGCTAAACAAATTTGCCTATACTACATCGACCCCTACTATGACCGTACAAAACAATACATGTATCCAGTAGACATCCAGTAGAAATACAACCTGTGACACTTAGAAATTAACCTGAGACACTTGGAACAGTACTGTAAAACAGTGATTTGTTAAGGTGTATAGTTATCATCACTGAGATTGCTAGCCACAAGGATTGGCAAGACAGCCTGTAATAATACGGGATCTAAGTTGCAACTAAAATTCAGAGTGAGTTAAACCTGAGATACAGTTTAACCTGTGATGCTTAGAACAGTACTGTAAATCTCTACGATTGCAAGCTGCTAGGATTAGCAAGGCAGCCAGTAATAATACAGGATCTAAGCCACAGCTACAATTCAGAGTGCAGCGACAGTCACACTTAATAGTGCATATTTCACCACAGTTGTCCAGTAGGATTCCCAGCTACTGATTATGAGGGCCCAGAGGCTATTCAATAGCTGTGCAAGGGGTGGGAGGAGGGACAAAACTGCACTGACCTCCCAGCACAGGAAAACTCCGTGGTGTACTGAAAGAGGCTGCTGGTAGCCCAGAATTATTAATCAATCAATCAATCAATCAAAATCTTTATTTATTCAGGATAACATCATTGAGCGTAGCTCATTTACAAGATGGACCTGAGTGGTCATACAAATAAGGGTACAAGTTTTTTTACAAAGACATGAGAATAGCGAACATTAGTACAATCAAATAAATAAGAGAATATATACAAAATTTACAGATATACAAGGTACAGTAAAATAACTTAACCTGTAAAAATGAAGAGGATAATAGATATAGCAGGGATAATAATCAAATAATAGGGCCTTTGTAGGCTTTTATATGTAATGTGATAACTGACTGGGTAGAAGAAGGGAAACTAAACATAGTGGGTTACAGAAGGGAGTGGTGTAGGTTGGATGGGAGACTAGGCCTTATGGAAGCAGTTGCACAACTCTGGAAATAGGGCGGTGTATAATCTTTGAAGGATGATAAGGGTAAGAGGGTATTCAGATTCATAGATTTTTGGAGTGAGTTCCAGACAAATACTAGGAATAGCTGATAGCAGCCCTCCCAAACCAGGTGCAGGTATTGGGAATCTTTAGCATAATGAGCTTATTGATCCTTAAGGTGTATGGCCTAGATGTGATTCGGGTGAAACAGTCTGAGATATAGAGGGGAGTTTGCCTGATAAAGCTTTAAAGATCCAGATTGCAGCATTCCTTTTCTTCTGTGCTGTAGGGATGTCCAATTGACTGCCATGTAAAGAGAGCAATGATGGGTGCTGGAGGGAAGGTCTGTAATAAATCTGATGGCTTCTATGATACAGGGTGTCCAGCTTATTTAAGAGGAGAGTGAGCAATGGCCGTAGAGAAAGTCAGCATAGTCAATAAGGGATAGGAATGATGCCTGGATTAATCTTTGTTTGGAGTCTCTGGTAAGGTAGTGTTTTATTCTGTAAAATAGGCCAAGCCTTTGTCTCAACTTTTTTAATAGCTCTTCAATGTGGACAGAGTAGTCAAGCTTATTGTCAATCCGGACTCCAAGATATTTGAAATTATCCACAAATTCCAGCTTTTCTCCAAATAAGGTGGATAATTGTGGGGTGATGAATGATGGGGTAGTGGCAGAGCAATTCTTTGTTGTAAAGAACATAGCTTTTATTTTTTTGGCATTTAGAAGTAATTTTTTTTCCAATAGGTTGTGTTGTAGGATGGAGAATTCTGACTGTAACAGTTCACAGGCTTTTGATGGTGAGGATTGCTGACATATAATACAGTATCATCAGCAAACAGATGAATGTTAGATTGAGAGAGGTTGGCATCAATGTTATTAATATAAATGGCAAAGAGGATGGGGCCTAGGATAGAGCCTATGTACACCTCTTAGCAGTGGTTTAGAGTTAGATAGGTAATTTCATTTTACCAATTGTAACCTTCCAGAGAGATAGCACCTAAACCAATTGAGTGAGAGTGAATCAAGGCCTACAGAGCTAAGAGAGGAGATTAATGATTCAGATCCACTGTATCAAATGCTTTACTCAAATCCAGGAACACAGCACAAGTACTATTCTTTTATCCAAGGCAGTCTACCAATCATTAGTGACTTTAGCTTAGGCAGAGATGGTGCTATGATTGATCTAAATCCAGATTGTGCTGGATTTAGGAGGTTGTTGGTGTCCAGATAGGCCCTTAACTGTGAATTTACTAATTTTTCAAGCATCTTGGATAGTACCGTAGGATGGAAATGGACCTGTAATTGTTAAGGTCCATGGATCACCTGATTTAAGTAGTGGAACTACTTGAGCTGTTTTCCATATGGAGGGATGGAACCAGTAGCTAGGGAAAGATTGAAGAGGTGAGTGAGGGGGCAGATAAGGCAATGCTACTTTAAGAAAGTAGGGGTCCAGGGAGTCTGCACCTGCACTCTTAGAAGTATCTAAATTGGATAGGAGGTCTTCTACTTTTTTAAGGATATTGGTTCAAGGAGAATGTTGAAGCAGCCTTTGTCCCACAGTGGATTGAAGGTTTAATGATGATCTCAAGAGATTTGCAGGTGAAGAGTCAAATGCTAGGCCAGCTGTGGTGAAATGGTCATTGAAGGTATTTAAGATTTCTTGCTTGTCAGTGATTTTATGTCACTTAGTAGCAGTTTGGAGGGTAAGGCAGGGGTAGAATTTTGGCCTAGAATTCCCTTTATAGTACCCTAGAATCTGGATGGGTTAGTATAGGATGCATCCAATTCAGCTCTATAGTAGGCAGCTTTGGCATTTCTTATTTGTTTTGTCATGAGTTTCTTGCTTTTCTGAATTGAAGCCAGTCTCTAGTATCCTTTGTTTTGTTGCCTTTTTCAGAGTTTGTCTCTGGCTAACAAAGTTGATTTAAGGTCAGCAGTGAACCAACGACAAGATTTTACTTTAGTTCTGACACTCAGTGATTGGTGCATGTATATTGAGGGCATTAGTGATAATGTCCTTTAAGATCTGAAGAGCTGTCTCAACTGAGGTTGTAAGGTAAAATCTTGCCAATATGTTGTATTGCACAAATCATGGAGATATCCTGAGATGTTGAAATTTTTTTACCTTTATGGAGATATTTTGCAGGATTGGATGGCTTGAGTGTAGATCTTATGCCAGCTATAGGACAATGATCACTTACATCACTGGGTAGCACTCCAGCATGAGAATATAAGTGAGGCTTGTTTACCATCATAATATCCAGGAGTGAGCTGTTGGTGTATTTTTAGGTTAATCCTTGTTGGATCTTTGATTAATTGAGTGAATCCATAGATGTCACAGAAGGTTACCAGGGGTGCAGATGCATTAGATAACCAATTTAAATTCAAATCACCAAGGATGATGGTATCTTCAGGGCCTAGACTGAGTATTGATCCTAGGTGGGATAGGAGTTTGAGGCCTGCAGAGGGGGGCCTATAGCAGCCAATCAATTTAAAGGAAGACATGTTAGGAAGGGATATTTTAATTGACAAGCATTCAAATTCCTTTGGTTGGATGTATTGATGAGGCAGGATGCAGAGATGGTTTCCTTGACGATGGCTACCCCACCACCCCTGGAAGGGTGATCTGATCTGAAGAGCTGGTAATTGGGAAGGTTTATATCACTGTCTTTTGTTGTAGATCTGAGCCAAGTTTCAGAGATAATCCAGGAAGTCAGGTAGGTATGTGCAACCCATGCCTGTATTAAGGAGAACTTTTTAGGAGGCTGCAGGCATTGAAGTGAAGGAAACTTAGGCCATTTATGGAGGTTAGATCAGATGGGGATAAAAACTTTCAGTGGGGCCAGGATTGATTTCAATAGTACCAATACTGATCAGAAGGAAGAAGATTAGTTTGAGGAGGCACCAAATGATAGGGATAGGGAGTGATCAGAGCATTTCCTCCTCTTTTGGGAACCACTGTGTAATGGGTGAGGGTCCTGTTATATGGGTGTGGAATTTATCACAAAGTAATAATCTGATGGACAGGCATAGTGGGTTAATGTAATGCCAAAATGGATGCAAGGCACTTGAGGAGTGTTGTAAGGATAGAGAGCCTTTTGTGGGACACCCCAGGATTGCAGTGCAAAATGGCAGAATATAAATAAGGAATTGGTGGGTGTCCACTGGGGATGGCAGGGTGGGCAGGCCATATTCACTGCCTTAATCACCATGGCATGGGGTATATCATAATTGTCATTTGGGATTGAGGAAGATGAGAGGCTCAGAAGCAAAAGGAAGCAAAGTAGCATTGTGGAGGAAGGTAGGGTTAAAGTAGAGGAAGAGAAATAGCTGGGTGGATTAGAGAAATGGCTGGACAAGGTATATAAAAGAATCAACTGAGAAGGGGAGGGGCGGCAAAATTTTATGGCTTTGCCTGCACTTTCTGCCTGCTTCTCCGCCTCCTGTCTCCTGGTTGGCTTGTCGGTCGCCGCCCGCCCGCTGGCGGCTCGGAGCCCCTCCGGTCCCTGGTGCTCGAGGGCTGTGCTGGCTGGAAGGTAGGGGACAGAGGAGAAGGCAGTGAGCAAAGGCACTTTATTGCAGCAATCTGCAAAAAGGTGCTAAAAAGCCTGAATCTGCACAACAAAGACTGGGAGGGTATGGGGGGTAGGCGCCCAAGCGTCTAGCCCACACAGAACACAAAAAGGCTGTAATCACAGGCTAAACTAGATATCTACACAACCCTCAAATAGGGCACATTTAAAAAGTAAAACAGCTCTTTTTAGGTAATTTTAACAATAAAGCATAATAACAGAAATCCCGGCCAGAAATGGTGTTGCAAAGTCCAGCTAAAGTCTATGGGAAAGGCGCACCAATCAGAAGCAAGGCAGAGTTAGCGGTCGCTTTCTGATTGGTTTGCGGCTTTGCCCGTACCTTTCTGTCTGCTTCTCCCGGCCTCCTGGTTCCCTGGTCGGCTTGTCGGTCACCGCCCGCCCGCTGGCGGCTCGGAGCCCCTCCGGTTCCTGGGTGCTCGAGGGCTGTGCTGGCTGGAAGGTAGGGGACAGAGGAGAAGGCAGTGAGCAAAGGCACTTATTAAAGGGACACTGTTAACCCCCTTGGGCCTCAAATTGTCCGTAGTTTAAAAAACACATTTTATGATTGCTTACATTTTGTAAAGATTACTGACGTAGCTGGTTGTATGATTCTGATTCCTTTTATCTTTTTAAAAGTCAAAAACGAACTGCCAACAATAATTGTCTTACCAAACATTTCTTTTTTTTTAACTTATGAATTTTATTGCAGATTCAGGGCATAAAATCTCATTTCATACATCATTTTACAGTGCCAATAATAAGCAGTTGAATCAATCTCTAGTAATACATTTATGTTCTTCATACAGGTCCATCACACAGCCAGCCATTATGAGACTAGAATCATTCTTCTTTGTCACTTCCCAAAACATCTATGTCTATTGCTGTATCCTTATGTGGAGTACATTCAAGGCTTTAATCAATGTAAAATTCAGTGAAAAATATTGAAAATGTGATAACCATCTGTTTCACCATCCTGTGTTGTTGTGTCCTTGTATTCTACATTTTCCAGGTTATCATGGTATCAGAATCCAAATATTTCCTTATACAAAACAACAAAACATTTGACAAATACCCATGCCGATTCAAAAAGCAAAGGTGAAACTGAGCTGCTTTAAAATGACAAAATTCCCAGGTTTATCCTCAGTGGAGCATGCAGATTAAAATAAAAAGAGAAAGAAACTCTGTCCGGGGCATACAATAAAGATGCATATTAAATTCCCCATCTAGGTTACATGCTCCCTCCCCAAGTCATACTGGGCCATCCCTGCACGAGGAAAACCATGAACTCAGGCCTGTAGCAATTGTTTCAGTACTGGGGTTCCTTCCTGTTCTTCTATATGGTCAAAGTAAGGCAACCATCTGAGCTAAATTTTTCAGTGACCATCCTAAATCGGGCTGTAATAGCTTCCATAATTTTAATCGGATTTACATTATTATACCTATTGTTAATTGAGGGAATGTCTGGCAACAACCAATGTTGTGTAAGTACTTTTAAGGTTGCTTCTATCAAGATATAAAATGAGTATTTCCTTATCCTTTGCTTTACTTCCTGAGGTGGGGAGTCCAGCACTGAGGTTTTGAAATCTAGAGGATGTTCTAATTCTAGGAGTTTTTAATTAGGTCCGACACATCACTCCAAAAGTGCTGTATTTGTGGGAAGGACCAGAAAATGTGTGTATGGGACCCTACAATTCCACATCCTCTTCAGCATTTATTAGATGGGTGAGCAGCATAGTGCTGGGATATAACTGGTGTTCGAAAGTAGCGATTGAGGTCTTCCACCTAAATTCCCATCACAATGGTGAATTAGTTGTCTTATGTACCCCCACCAGTACCCTTGCCAGGAGGCCTCTGAAGTTTCTTTCCCAATTTCATTCTGCCAGTGATCTTCAATTTTCTGGATAGCCAAAATTCCCAGGTTTTCTTGCAGGATCTGATAGATTTGTGAAATATATTTTGGTATCTCCTGTTTGACTTTGATTCAGTGTGAATGTAATAGGACTGGAGGGTCTTGAGAAATGGCTAAAAGTCCTGGTCCCTTATCTAAATAGTGGACACATTGAAGGTGTCTAAATGAGACACTATCGGATAGATGATACTCTTGTAAATAAGTAAAGGGTTTAAGATGTCCCTCCTCTTAAAACTGGTATAGGTATTTAAGGCCTTGCAGGGCCCAGCATGTAAAACAAAGATCCCTGAGTTGCAGGAAGCCTGGCAAGCATGCCAGGGGTATATACTCCAAATCTTGGTGGAATTTCCCATCCCTGCTGAGCCTGTAACCAGGTCAATAATGTATGCCTTGTCCACCTATTTTCTATCTTTTAAGACCCGTATGTTGGATCATCCAGGGAAGCACATGGAGGGGGCTAATGAGCATGCCTCTCTTCTACCTCCACCGATCCCGCCTCCCTTACCTGGAGCTACCATTTTGATTATTGGAAGAATGTGTGCTGCCAAATAATAGTTTTTAGGTTAGGTAGGCCAAGGCCACCTTTTTTTTTACCTCTGTTAAGATGTTCCACGGACCCAAGGTCTCTTCCTTCCCATATGAAAGCAACTATATTTTCTTTAAATCTTTTCAGTCCTTGTTTGGGATTGGCAAGGGTAAAGTGGAAAATAGGAAAAGGAATCTGGGCAAAATGTTCATTTTCACTGTTTCTATTCTATTAAAAAATGGCCAAGGTAAAATCTTTCACCTCTGTAGGTCTACATAAACCTGTTGATTAAGAGGTTCATAATTATGGTGATATAGTTGTGAAAGATTTGTGGGTATCTGAATACCCAGATAACGGATTTTGTTCTGAACCCATCTAAAGAGGGTCATTCATTTAATGTCCTCACCTATATCCCCAGCAATCTGCAATACCTTTGTTTTCTTATTGTTGATTTGAAACCTGAGATCTGTCCGTATCTATCCAAAATGTTTAGGAAGGGGGAACAGAGGCCTGTGGGTTTTCCATAAAACTAGTATATCATCTGCATAAAGTAAAATGTATGCATAGTGTATTGAATTGTTATTCCTGTATCTGCTTTTCTTTACATTTCATGATCGACTTCCATGCTACCTTTCCTGGACTTGGGACACCCCACATAGTCTAGCCACTCATGATGCAATGGGAGGAGAGGAGACCATTGCATCTAGGTTTGCCACCTATGGATGAGATGAAAACTGAAAACTAAACCACACCCCCAAACTCCACCCCTAACCCTGCCCCTTTTATGACTAATGAGGGCACCACTGGGACTCTGATTCACTTGATTTATTCAGAATTGCTGCTGATATTGCATTATGTACAACTTCTTTAAATTACATCATGATTATTATTTTTTGTTTGTTTGATTTAGATTTAAATATTTTAAATTTCAGTGTGTGTTAACATTTGGTAGTGTTAGAGATGGGGTTCAGGGGACTTTTCATCCTGTGTACACAGCTTAGCTGACACATCGAGTGACTACAAGGACACCTCTGACAACCAGCTATTTTGGAACAGGTGGCCTTTTCTGGTAAAACTCTTTCAATAAATAAATAAACAAACTAAACCAGTAATGGTGGACAAGATGTAATTACAAATATCATCTGCTGTCCCTCCCATTGCTCCTACTCTAAAGTTATTTGTAATGTCAGAGAAGTTTTTAAAAGTGGTAGGAACTATTCTATGCTGTTAAATACCCTATGTTTTTCCATGTCAGTCATACATACCAGATAGCATGATATGTGATATGTAGTGTGAGGCAGTATAGGCAGTGGTTTAAGGCTCTGAGCTGCAGTTCTGAATACCAGGGTTTGAATCCCACAGCCCAGATTTGCATACTGTGTGACCCTGCACATAGAAACATAGAAACAGACGTTGACAGCAGATAAGGACCGCTTGGCCACCTAGTCTGCTCATTTCCCTACCTACAGGATAAGTAGATCCTAGTTAACCAATAGCCTATTTCTTCCTACCCCCACAAGAATTGCCTTATATCTGTCCCATGTATTCTTGAATTCTCTGACAGTTTTAGACCCCACAACCTCCTCAGGAAGGCTGTTCCATGCATCCACTACCTCTCTGGGAAAAATACTTCCTCACATTGCCCCTGAACTGCCCCCCCATCTTTAAATTGTGTCCCTTGTTCTTGCACGTCTTTTTTGAAAGATGCTACCTCTTGTACTTTGTTGATTCCACTGAGGTACTTAAACATTTCTATCATGTCCCCTCTCCCTCCTTTCCTCAAGGGTATACATACATACATAGATACATAGAAGACAGTGTCGGCAGATAAGGGCCTATGGCCCACCCAGTCTGCCCATTTGAGCTTGTGTTCAGTTTGTTTTCCTAGAAGTCTGTTGCACCTACCCCTGACCTCCAGAATTCCTTTATGTCTATCCCATCCATTCTTAAATCCTGATTGTTTCAGCCCCTCACCACTTCTCTGGCAGGGTGTTCCACTTGTCCACCACCTCGCTCTGTGAAGAAATTCTTTCCCATGTTTCCTCTGAATCGCCCTCCTCCAACTTCATCCCATGCCCTCTAGTCCTGGAACATCTTTTCGCTTAAAAATAGTGTTTCCTGCACCCTGTTCCTCCCTGTAAGATACTTGTATGTCTCTATCATATCCCTCTCTCCTCCTCTCCTCCAGGGAGTACATGTTCAGTTCCTTCAACCTGTCTTCATAGGACTTGTGATGCAATGCATGCACCATCTTTGTTGCCCTCCTCTGAACCTTCTCTACCCTGTCTATGTCCTTACATAGGTATGGTCTCAGAACTGTACACTGTACTCCAGGTGGGGCCTCACTAGTGTCTTGTATAGCGGAATTATGACCTCACTTTTCCTGCTGGTAATGCCCTGCCTATACATCCCAGCATCCTATTTGCTTTACCTGCTGCCTTGTCACACTGTTTCCCTACCTTGAGGTCATCAGAGATGATAACCCCAAGATCCCTTTCCTGCTTGGTGCATGCTATATCCTCACCCCCAACTGATATATTGTGCCAGGGTTTTTGTGCCACATATGCATTATCTTGCACTTCTTTGCATTAAATTTCAACTGCCAAACCCCTGACCATTCTTCAAGTTTCTGCAGGTCGCTTCTCATTCTGTCTACACCCTCTGGTGTGTCTACTCTGTTACAGAGCTTTGTGTCATCAGCGAACAGTGAAATTCTGCCTTCTAGGTCCTGCGCCATGTCACTGATGAAGATGTTGAATAGGACCAGTCCCAGCACTGATCCCTGTGGTACCCCACTGGTCACTCTTCCCTCTGTGGAGTGACAGCCATTTACCACTACCCTCTGTGTCCTGCCACCCAGCCAGTTACCTACCCACCACACTACTGTCCTGCCCATACCCATATTCCCCAGTTTGTGTAATAGTCTTCTATGTGGCACAGTGTCAAAGGCCTTGCTGAAGTCCAGATAGGCCATGTCCACTGCCCTCCCCTGATCCACCTCCCTAGTCACCCAGTCAAAAAATTCAACAAGGTTGGTCTGACATGACCTCTCCCTGGTGAAACCATGCTGCCTTGGGGCCTGTAGTCCATTGACAACCAGATGTTCCACCAATATCTCCTTCAGTAGTGCTTCCATGATCTTCCCCACTACCGAGGTGAGGCTGACTGGTCTGTAGTTCCCTGCTTCCTCTTTGTTCCCACTTTTGTATATACATTAAGCTCTTTAGTCTCTCCTGGTATAGCTTCTCTTGCAGACCCTGCACCATTCTAGTTGTCCTCCTGGGACTACTTCTATCCTGTCTATGTCCTTGGGAGATAGGGTCTCCAAAACTGGATGCAGTACTCCAGATGGGGTCTCGCCAACTGTTTGTACAGAGGGATAACAACTTCCTGTTTTCTGCTAGTGATGCCTCTCCCTATGCATCCCAGTATACCCCCAGCTCTCCCTACTGCCTTCTCACATTGCTTGTTAACCTTAAGGTCATCTGATATGATCACCCCCAGATCCCTTTCCTTTTTTGTTTTTGTTACTACCTCTCCCCCATTGTGTAATCTTCCCCTGGGTTTTTATTTCCCAGGTGCATTATTTTGCACTTAGTTGCATTGAATCCTAGCTGCCATACTTCCGACCATTCCTCCAACCTTGCCAAGTCCCTTCTCATCCTTTCCACGCCTCCTTGTGTATCAACCCTGTTGCAAATCTTTGTGTCATCTGCAAAGAGGCATACTTTTCTTCAGTCCCTCTGCAATGTCACTTATAAAGACATTAAAAAGACTGGGCCCAGTGCTGAACCCATGCGGTACCCACTAGTAACCCCTCCTTCTTCAGAGTGGACTCGTACAATTACCTCGGTGTCCTGTTGTCCAGCCAATGTTTTACCCAGGCTACCACCCTGGGACCCACTCCCAGGCTGGTTAATTTCACTATTAATCTTTTGTGTGGGACTGTGTCAAATGCCTTGCTAAAGTCTAGGTAGGCCATGTCCACAGCCCCACCCTGGTCTACTACTTTGGTCACCCAGTCAAAGAAATCAATTAGATTCGTCTGACATGACCTTTCCGCTATGAACCCATGCTGCCTTGGGTCCTGTGCCCCACTGGCCTCTAGGTACTCAATAATTCTTTCCTTCAGAAGTGATTCCATCACTTTCCCTACCACAGAGGTCAAACTGACAGGTCTGTAGTTTCCTGCCTCTGTCTTGCTCCCACTTTTGTGAAGGGAATCATCTGCCTTCCTCCAGTCCTCAGGTTACCACTATCCTCCCATGATTTGTTAAAAGGGTAGTCAGTGGTTTCACTAGTTCTCCCCTTAATTCTTTTAGAATTCTGGGGTGAATTCCATTAGGCCCCATTGCTTTGTCCACCTTCAGTTTTAGGAGTTCTTTCAGAACCCTTTCTTCTGTGAAAGGACTGGGATCGACCCCCCTATCCAGAGTGCTTCAGTTAATTGGATTAGGCACCTCCCCCTCCTCTTTTGTGACTATTGAGCAGAAATATTCGTTCCAGTATCCCTGCTTTTCACTGTCCCCTCTGCCCACCCACCGTTCATTCTATTCAACCTCACTATCCTCCTTTGTCTCTAGCTCCTGATGTACCTATAAGGTTTTATCACCCTTCTTAACCGAGTTGGCTATCCTTTCCTCAGTTTGGGCCTTTTGCTATTCTGACTTCCCTCCCTGCTTCCTTCTGCCTTAACTGGTACGGCTCTCTGTCTTGCTCCTTCTGTGTTTCCTTATACTTCCTGAATGCTATCTTTTTCTCCCTGACTTTCCCCACCACCTCTTTTGAGAACCAATGTGGCTTTTTCTTTCATTTTGATTTGTTTATTTGTTTCACACAAAGGCTTGTTGCGTCTGTGATGGCAGTTTTGATGATTCTCCATTGTTGCTCCACCCCTCCTTCTAGCCTGTTTGCTAGTGCTTTTCTGAGGCACTCTCCCATCTTGCCAAAGTCAGCCCTCCTGAAGTCCAGTACCCTCACTTTTGTATGGCTTGACTCTGTAGCTGAGTTTAACGTGAACCACACTGTTTGATGGTCACTTGTTCTCAGATGGCAACCCACTTCTAGATCTGAGATCCTCTCACTGCCCCCATCTGAGAGTGTGAGGTCTAAGATTGCTCCCTCACGAGTGGGTTTCGAAACTAGCTGTCTGAGGCATGCCACTTGTAGGGAATCCAGAATGGCCCTGCTCTTGGATGTGGCTGCAGCAAGTGTGCTCCAGTTAACATCTGGCATATTTAGGTCTCCCATCAACAGTATCTCCCCTTTCTCTGCCATCCTAAGAATGCCTTCTATCATATCCTTGTCCATTCCCTTCCCCTAACCTGGGGGTCTGTATACAACCCCTGTGCGGATTGTGGTGCGACTTCCAGTCTCCAAGGTGACCCACAGTGCCTCCTCTCCTCCCTGTTTACTGTTTTGTTCAGTTGCTTTTATCCCTTCCTTTACATAGAGAGCTACTCCTCCCCTCTTCTCCCTCCCTGTCTCTCCTGTAGGTTCGTAACCTGGTATGTTAACATCCAGTCATGGTTCTCTTGTACCATGTTTCTGTGACTGCTTCGATATCCAGGCATTCCTCTTCCATCAAGGCCACCAGTTCAGGGAGCTTGTTGCCCAGGCTACGGGCATTGGTACTCATTATCCTCCATTTCCTGAAGGCCTTACTCCTTTTTGCCCCATCCTTGTCCTTCTTGCCTTTGTCACTTTCTCCATTTACTCCTGCCCTTCTCCCTATCGACATCTCTATGTTGGTGTTTACTGCACTTACTACTGTGACTTTTTGGGGGCTAGGATTTCCCTGCTCCTTTCCAGTGCCTCCCCCCTTGGCTAGTTTAAATACTTGCCAATGAAGCATTTAAACCTATCACCTAGGATCCTGGGTCCCCTCCTGGACAGATGCAGCCCATCATGCCAGTATAGGCTTGCATCACTCCAGGTGGACCCCCAGTCCCCAATGAAGCCAAATCCCTGAGCTCTGCACCAGTTTTTCAACCACTGATTGAATCCCATGGTGTGGAGCACCCTAGTCTCTCGTATGCCATAGACAGGCAGCACCTCCAGAAGGTTACCGTGTGTGCTATTGTCTAAGGCCCTCCCCAATTCCATAAACTCTTCCTGCACTGCTCTGATCCCTTTCTTAGCCAGGTCATTTGTTCCTAGGTGGACAATGACATCCAGCTCCCTCCCCTGAGCAGCTGCTCCAGTAATCCTGAGGATTCACTCCCTGTCCCTCAAATCACTTAACTCTCTTGTGCTCCCAGGTTGCACCTGTAAACAAGCTTCAGAATATTAGATTAATTTAACAACAAAAGGGGTAACAAATATTAAAATATAGGACAGACCCTAAAAGAAAAAAATGGTGAGCATTTAAAGGTATAAAAGTATTCCTTATTACAGCAGTCAAACACCATACTTACAATGCAGCCTGGAAAGGATTAGGTTGATTTGCTGCTAATGGTCTTAATAGCCCTATTACACCTCTCAGACTGACTGGTATACAAACAAAGGTCTGTATGACATCAGAATTTGTTTGTTATCTGAACATGCAAGTAAAATGGTGAAGGAGTTAACAGAATCTGTTTTACAAGTATGTGAGCATTCAAAATGACTGAAAAAGTATTACCTCTGAATAAAACTGGATTAGCAGGTAAAGTTTCTGAAACTCATTGTACAGTCCACAATGGGACAGGAAGTTACCCTAATGTGGTGCCTGCCTGAATGTCTAAGGGTTTCAGAAAAATGAAGGTGTTAATTAAGGTGGTATTGTTTACCCTTCCCATGAATAGTCTTCCAATTTGCTGGTGTGAAGTTAAAGGTGATAACTGAGCAGACAGGGACACATTTGACTCTTTAAGTGCCCTGCTCTTGAAGGCACTTCCTGATTAGCATGCACTGCAAACAATCAAGCACACTGAAATGTCAGACACTTGCTTACAGTCAGATGAGAAGAAAATGAAACAGTTAGTGGGAATCTCACAGGTGCTTGACCCACCATAAAAAATGAATTTGCAATGGTGAAAACAGGAGGACTGAATCTGGACCTAGAAAACTGAATCCATTCGGTCAAAACCGAGTAGGTGGTAACCTTAATTGCATCATGAGTGGCTGCACTGTTTGGAGGTGTTCCTAATGTTCAGGATGCATGGAATAGAGTTGATCAAGAATTTAAAATGAAACAAGGTTTGATATAATTACACCGTTACCATGTAATTCAGTTCTACTAAGAAAGGATGCAGGTAAAATAACCAGCAACATAAATTAATTTAGAGAAGTTAAGCAATAATAAAATGTGATTTTTCAACCAGAAATGATATGAGGTTGACAATGTACCTTTAAGGAGCCAGTCAGAAATCCAAAATTGGGACGTTCCGGTGACGTTGGCAGGCATGGAGGTTTGAGATCTCACAAGCTCCCCAGGTCATCGCCTAGATTCTCCTCTCGATTACAGTTAAAACTGGCATCCAAACTTAAGCAACGAAAATTAGAGGAATGATGACTACTACAAGGCAGTGGCATAAAGAAAATCTGGCAGAAATAGTGATACCTACTGAAAATGAACACCCGACTCCGGGCCACCTTCGGACCGCAGATCCCGCTGTGCTGTATTTCTCCTAGCTCCAGATCCGCGATCGAAACCAGCTCGGATGAAGAGGTAGGCTCAAAATTACTTCTAAAAAGCTCTATAAGGAACTAAAAAGACTGGGGCACCCTCATGAAAATACAGGGGATCTCTCAGAAGTCAAAAAAGAACAAAAATCACAGAGGCAAAAAATCATAGATATTGAAGCTCATATCACGGATATCTCTAAATCTGTGGACCTACATAATGGAGCTACATTCCAGCTTCATGATCGAGGGGTTTGGCTGCAACAAAAAATCGAGGACCTAGAAAATCAGTCTCGGAGAGCCAATATCCGGATACATGGGCTCCCAGAGCAGACCGAATCAGGGGATATGATCAAATACATGGAAGGCCTGATCAAAGAGCTCCTGTCCTTAGAGGATACCTACAGCCTTAATATTATTTGAACACATAGATCTATAGGCCCTCACCCTTCAGATCTGGCAGCTAGGCCTATATCGGTGATACTCGCCTTCTTAGACTATAGAACAAAGCAAGACATCCTATACAAGGCGTGGGCACAAAAAGAAATAATATTTGGTGATACATGGTTGTTTTTCGAACATGATTATGCCCCCATTACAATGGATAGGCAGAGAAAGATGTTACCCATTCTCAAGCTGCTGTGGGGCCAAGAAGGTTAAAGCGAGGCTGGATTACCCAGCGACTTTAAAAATTACTACCGATTCAGGGACACACTCGTTCCCAGCTATTTCTGAGGCAGCATCTTTTCTAAAACAATGGGACATTTCCGTGGACACTTTTCTGGATGCTGAGGCAATCAAGGAGTTGGAATACCGTTGCAGGTACACTGTTCAAAACTCGAAGCGAATAAAAGGCCCACAAACACGGCAAACTGAAGACGCCAGATCTCTAGAGCACTTAGATTCAGCCAGAAAAGCAATGCCATTACCCGCTTATGTTTTTCTCCTCAAAGTCTAGGGAAGATGAGGCCATGACTGCAGGGCGACTCCACAGAAAGCACACTGCAGAACACCAGACACCTGAAATCCTCTAGGAGGGTGCAACAGAAGATACAGGCGGACTCAACAGAATGTAACTCATCTAAATTTGGGGTTATACACATTGGAACTCTCCTTAATAACTAGCATCATGGTATTTGATACTATTGCTTATTGGATCAAAGGGAACTTTTCATAGGTTTGAAGCTGCTCATCTAATTACAAAAGGAGCCAGTAAACACACTAGTTTTTGCATCGACTCTGGACTAACACAAAATAGTATTCCTTAAATCAAAATTGACCCAGGATCAGTTTGGGATGCAATTTTCAATAAGCTATGGAGGGAGGGTGGGATGATATGGGGAGTAACATACATTGAGATCTTTCGAGGGGTGATCCTGGTTTTTCCCTTTTGTTTCTTTTGTGTGTTTTTTCTCCTTTCTTTGTTGATTGGGGATCTCTACCATGCCTTGCTGACGATACACCTATTTCTGAGACCAAATATGATCTCAGTTTGGTACAGCTGTAAATAGCTGTACTTTCCTTCCCAATGGAGATCTCTGTTGGGAGGGTGAAGGTGGCACTTTGGAAGGAGTTCAATGTTGGTTCTGGTTAAATGTTATTGTTACTTGTTATTTCAATTTGGGATGTTTATTTGTGCCTGGAACAGTATGCAAGTCTACCTAACCCAGTTTTGGGAGGGATGGCAAGAGGTTTTGGGGAGGAATGGACTGATGGACAGGGAAATGGGACAGATGTGTCATGAGGGATGGATTTAAAGTTGATTACATACAATGTTAAGGGCTTAAATAGCCCCATTAAAAGAGCTCATGTGTTACGGGAACTGGGGAAACAGAAAGTGGACCTTGCATACATCCAGGAGTCTCATTTAACAGAGCAAGAACATGTTAAATTAAAATGGTCCTGGGTGGGAGAAGTCTACGTGGCTACTTGGAAAGCTCATCCTCACCGTAGGGGCACGGTGATACTAGTTAGGAGGGACTCCCCAATAAAGATAGTGGAATCAGATAGGGACCCGGCTGGTCACTTTGTGAAATTAAAAGCTTACTATTACGGGATACCCTGCGTTTTCTGAATCTGTATGCCCCAAACGAGGAAAAAAATAATCATTCCTTTCTTTGTACCTTAATCTTAGAAGCAGCCACAGGGACAGACTCACTATACATAATTGGGGGAGATTTTAATAGGGTGATGTCAGGCAAGCTAGATAGGTGGAGAGTTGATGGAGCTAGGTCAGGGCTGGGGGATGATGCCTTCCTTAAAAGAATCACAAAAGAATTGGGGTTTCTTGAGACCTGGAGACATTGCCACCCAGCAGAGTCTGATTTTTTGTTCATTTCCCATAGACACAACTCCTATTCTCGGCTTGATATGTTTTTTCTCCCTGCTGAGAGGAGAGTCTACATACAGGCCTGTTGCATACATCCAATGACATGGTCAGACCATGCCCCGGTATCCTTACAGATTCAACTAATGCCTACATTGAGAAATTCAAATTGGAGGCTGAATGTAGACCCTCAACTTGGTTGAGTTCAAGGAAAGTGTTTTTAGATCATATTAAGGAATTCCTGGCCACAAATACACTAGGGGACATCTCTCCTTCCTTCTCTGGATGCTTTGAAAGCCTCACTGAGAGGCCATGTAATATCTTTCAGTTCCAGGGTAAAAAGAGAAATTAGCACTACAGAAAAAGCTGGACTTGAGGGAGGCAGAATTTAGACACTAATTTTAAATCCTATAGATAAAGCAGAATGGTTAAAAAAGAAAACATCCCTCGAACACTTACTAGCACAACAGACAGAAAGTTCCCTGAGAAGAGTTAATCACAAATACTATGAAGCAGGAAACAGAGCAGGAAAACTTTTAGCTTTTGCCTTAAGAAAACAAATTACGAATAGAGCAGTCTTAAAAATACAAGACCCAAATCTGAATAATGTTTTGGCTACCTACCCCCCCAAAATTGCTCAAACATTTGCCAATTACTATGAATTTTTATACAGCCAGACCCCTCTGGAAGATGTTGATGGAAGTAAAGTCGAGGAGTTCTTGTCCTCATTGGTTATGCCTCAGTTGTTTTTGGAGGCTCAGAATTTTCTGGAGACCCCTATCACACTCCAAGAGGTCATTGCAAAGATTAGGGAGTTGAGGCAGGGCAAATCCCCTGGGTTAGACGGAATTCCGGCAGAGTTCTATAAAATATTTTTGTCAGTAATAACTCCCCGTTTACTGCCTTGTTATATACATATTCAGGAGAGTGGGGAAATTCCAGACTCTTGGTGTTATGCCCAAATTTCCATAATACATAAGCAAGGGAAGGATCCAGAGATTTGTAGTTCCTATAGACCAATCTGTGGATTCGAAAGTCTTTACAGGAATCTTAGCTGGTCATATGCAGTGGTTAATCCATAGTATAATACATCTGAATCAGACAGGTTTTCTTTCAGGCAGATACCTTCAAGACAACATCAGAAGGTTATTAAATGTTATTTCAGACCAGTGGGGACAGAGGGCATTCTAATTGGCCATCTCCATGTATGCAGAAAAGGCATTCAATAGGGTGAATTGGTACTTTTTACAAAAATCCATGGAGAAATTTCAATTTGGCCCCAAATTCCAGAAAATAATATCGAACCTCTATAACTCTCCCCAAGCTCAAGTACGAATCAATGGAATTAATTCAGGTAGGTTCCCAGTTTGTAGAGGAACAAGACAAGGATGCCCCTGTCCCCGCTGTTGTTTGCCATCTTTTTGAAACCTTTGACTGCAAGAATCAGGCAGACTGTGGAGACAGAGGGAGTAATGACAGGAGGGGTAGAACAGAAAATAGCCCTATATGCGGATGATTCTTTGTTTTTCCTGAGTAACCCAGCTAGGGCAGTGCCAGCCTTAAACAAGGTGTTAGACCAATTTGCCGCTATTTCAGGTTATAAGGTGAACATGACTAAGTCTGAAACACTGATTCTCAGTGGACAACCTACACAGACTTTTAAGGCCACATTCCCTTATGCCTGGATAAAAAATAATCAACTTAGATATTTAGGGATACAGGTCTCTACCTCCAAAAGTAGATTATTTGAAGCTAATGACAATGTTCTGTGGAATGAGATGCAATGTGACATGGCCAGGTGGACCCTTTCACCTCTTTCATTAGCTGGTCGAATAGATTCAGTTAAGATGAATCGGCTACCCCGCTTTCTTTTTTTATTTTCTACACTGCCCATCCCCATCCCGTCTGACTATTGGAAAAAAGTGAACCAAGGAATAGATAAGTTCATATGAGGAGGTAAGAGACCCAGGGTGGCAAGGAGAGTTTTGTCCCTTCATAGGTCCAAAGGTGGCCAAGGACTACCAGACCTCTATCGGTACTATTTGGCATGCCAGATGGTCCCATTATGCTCCTGGGTTAGACGCAGGAAAATGTCAGGTTGGTATGACATCAAAGAAAATAAGGCCCTCCCATAGCCTTTGTTTTCACTGGTCTTTGGGGAGGTTCCATCGAGTATTGTAGAACATATACATAACCCCTGGGTGAGACATTCTATAAAGATCTTACACCGGGTATTGGCTCTGATGGGTTCAAGAAACAAGCTGGGCCCTCTGTCCCTAATAAGATACTGCCCAGACTTTTTTTCCTTTGAGATTAGACTCTGGATATGCATTATGGGAAACTAAAGGCCTGAGCAGATTCTCTCAATTTTTGGAGGGGGGACATGTATGTCTTTCCAACAGTTGAGGGGTAAATTTCACCTTTCTAATTCTGACCTGTTTAGATATATGCAGGTTAGACATTTCATTTATTATAAAGATAACAAACGAGCATTAGATAGACCAAGACATCTTTGGGAAGAATTTATATATGGAGTTATCATGGGAACCATACCTAAGAAACTCATATATATATCTCCTTTATTCTAAATGAGAAGTGACAGAAGAGATTCCATTGCAATGAATAAAAGAACAATGGGAGAAGGAATCACAAACACATATTGCAACCAAAGATTGGATTAGGCATCTCGGGGTGGGATGGAGGGTGACCTCTTCACCTGGTTGGAGTGAATTTTTTTGGAAAATATTAATTTGTCTCTTTCATACCCCCAAGATTACCAGTCATTTTCATATTACCCACACAGATCAATGTTGGCGTAACTGTGGAAGTACGGGGTCCCATTACCACATATTTTGGGCTTGTCCCCCTTTGTGTGATTTCTGGTCCAGAGTACAATTGGCCTCTAAACAAATTTTACAAATAGAGATCCCAGATGAGTTCTCGGAATGGGTGATTGGCCTTCCTACAATTATTTGGCTACCTTTGCCCCGTGGGAAACTAGCATTGAGTCTTATAGTGGTAGCATTAAAGTGCATCTCTGCCAGGTGGCTGAGGCCACTCCCATCATCTTTCCAAGACTGGGTTGACCGAACTAATAGAGTATGTGATATGGAACAGATAACCGCCAAATTACACCTTAGACTTGATAAATTAATGGAAGTATGGAGCCCATGGGTAGCATGGGCAGCCAGTAACTCAGATTTGGAGAATAATGGATCTTAATATTTGAAGTCCGTCCATAAATATAGGTGATCGATCATGATAGATAGAATGCCCTCTTGCTGATGACACTGGCTACTGGGGATGCTTTCCGATGCCATGATATGCACTAAAAGTTACAATCCTGGTCTTTTTAGATTCTGAGATACACAGCTCATTTTTTTCTCCTTTTATCTGATTTCCTAGATATTTCCCATTTTCTAGTAATACTGAGACACGACACACTGATGTATAATATCTATTTGTCTATCTCCCCCATAGTAAGATAAACAAAATAACTTTATCTTATTTTAACATTTTATAGAAATCCATGAACCTCACATGTTTTTTCAGGCACTAGGTTCCCTTTTCTTTAAGGTTTATTAGTTTTGAATTATGATAAATTAGATTGGATAAGTAAGTAGCTGACAGGCTTTAAAGGAATATAAGAATGCATATTTGTGAAAGACCACAGAATGGTGAATTTTAAAAGTCTTCAATCTATAATATCGCATTGAAAATAAATAGTTCATGGTATGTCTTTACATGTTCAATCTTATGGAATTTGGATGCTTGAATAAAGCTGATTTTCAAAAAAAAAAAAAAAAGAAATCCAAAATTGGTGCCTTTTCACAGCGCACAGTTCTTGGCTCCCTTGACTCCACCAGGATGTTCTGGCATGGTTGGTAAACAGGAACTGGTCTCCTGTAATTAACTTTCACAAAAGTACAGGCTAGTGTTGCAGGGGGAGGGCAAGAAAAAGCAATCAGATTGAGCCCTCTGATCCCCGAATGCAGGAAATGTCCAGTGGCGTCATGTTTTCCTATTTTCCCCTTTTTCAAGGTGCAACTGTATTATTGCACTAGATTAGAATAGGAGTATTTTGCTTTATAACCGTTTAGATGGATAAGCATTATAATGTAATGTACTTAGAATGTCATCATAATGGATCAGCAAGAGAAATATGAAGCAACATACAGAGGTAAAAAGAAATGTATTTACATGTATTTCAATGTTTGGAAAATACTATGATGTGATATTCTTGCAATAACTGAAACTTGTCAGTGCCAAACAAAAATAATAGGGCAATTCAAATCACTATAGAAAGCAGATAGAACACAACTTTAAGACATTATAATGAGAAAGATCTGGCATTATGATAACATTTGCAAAATAAGATACGTTTTATCAAAACTAAAAAATTTTAAACCCAAACACAGTGACAGAGACATAAGTGAAGATCAATGAGCAATTTTACCTCAGTTAATTAGGGAAAGTAATTAACTTGATATTTAGTTACACATTTAGATTTTTCAGTTGCACGTGCAACCCCCCTACAATTTGGGGTTTACTAAAATGTCTTCCTGGATTCCTAAGTGCCCACTGTCAGGATGGTGTCCTGTTTTGCAGTAGTTCTATTTGTCTGCATGAGAGCACCTTAGCAAGCCTCCATGCCTGTCTCTTTAAGAGAGCATCTAGTCTGTGTTTAGGAAATCAGTCTGGGCTGTGTCTGAGTAATTAAGGCTCGCGACCAGTCAGACAGCCTATTACATTGCTCCATTCTACAGTCGCTGTTAGTACAGAGGGAGCTTTATTAGGAAATTTAGTTATCTACTGCTTATCTATTAGAGTGATAATAATAAAAAAGAGATTTGTCTAACCTGTTTTCATTTGCAGCTTGAGCTTTGAGTAGGAGCCACCATTTTGGTTCTGGATTGCCAGTATAGGACCAATCGAATCTCTGGGGACCTAAAATGGAGACTGTTCCCAAGGGTTATATGGGAAGGAAATTCTATGGTATTTGTATTTTTAGATGCTTGGTGCCTAAATGGACCTGGAGGGGGAGCCCTTTCTGTGACAGACAGTTCCCTCTGTCAATTGAACCTTGCGGATTACAGGGAAATACCCAGAACTGCCTGAAGCAGTGTGTCAGTCTAGAGTGGAAGCTGCAGAGTGAACAGCTCGAGTGGTCAAGCAGGCTCCTAGGATGAGCATAGGAGAATCGGCAGGAAGGCTCACTTGGCCTGCCTGCCATGTTCTTTGGCCTTCAGAGATTGTCTATTGCTGAAGTTGGATTGTTCTGATTGCTGGCTTAGACCTGCAGCACAGGAAAGAAAGTGTGTCAGTACTACTTGCAAGTGGGACCGAAGACTTGCTCCAGAAGCGATTGACCTGCCTGAATGAGAGAAGATAGCCTCTGGTTGAAAGGTTTGTGCAGTGAAGCTGTAATTAGCAAATGGACTACATCCGAATTGTGGCTTAGAGAAATAACTGATTTAAGTGTGCTGAATGTGTTTCGTGGGTCACGATTTGGTTCCCCATGGTGAATCCTGTTATGCCAGCTGGAGGCTTTCCAGCAAAAGATCACGAACATTTCCCAGGGCTGTTCCTCCTGCTTGGGCCTTGCCATTTCGGCACAAGCCCCTGCCCGAAATCCAGAGATCATCTCAGCAAAAGACCGACTTGGGGATTCGGCCCCTGCTCAACACCATCGAACAGGTAGTGACCACCAGGAGGTGATTCGTTTAGACCCTGCTTCCCCCAGCACACTGCATCAACACCATGAGGTCTTCATCTCACCTGTCCTACATCCTGGTCCAGGTTGTATGAGTACAAATCAGGGTAGCTCCCTGCAACAACAGCTACAAATCATTGTGTGTCATCTGATTGCTTGTTTGGGTTATTGCTAATGGACTGAGCCATCTGGCTCGGGATTACAAATATTTGAGTTGTGCACATGCTAACTATCTTTCTTTCTAAAGGGCCCCAACAACAGCTGCAATACTGGCCACCCTGGGCAACGCTCCAGGTTAGCCTGAGTATGATCTGGGTATCCAGGGTTGCAAGACTAACTGTCAGGGACTTACAGTGCATGCTGAATCAGCTAGAAATAAATCAGAGTGCCAATCATTTGACTAAATTCATGCCCATCCCTTGTTCACTTCCCTTCCCTTGAATAAACCTGATCACCTGTTTCATGTTTAACCTAACTAGTGTGCACATTATTGGTTGGGTCTTAGTGAAAGGTCTCACATTGTGTATTGCAGATCTTATTTTACAGGGGGTCTCCAGGGCAATTGCAGCAGATCCAACCCTGGTGGTAAGTGCAAGTGGTGTGAGCATATTCTTACTGTTATTCAGTGTATGCAAATTGCTCTATGGTATTATTGTTTAGGCCACTAGAAGGGTTGGTGGGTGGTTATAGCATCCTGGAGGGCTATACCAAAGCAGTTAAGCTACCCCAATACCATTCCTCTAGGTGGATGCATCCTTTCACAGAACTCAGGCCCCTCAACCTGTGCATATTACCACAAGCGGGGGTAGTAGCCAATAGGTTAGCGCCACCTAGGGGTTACACACATAAATCAAATAACAATAGATAATCAAGAAGATCAAATTAATAACACAAGGGACAAAGTATCCAAAGTACAATCCTTATATGAACTCTTATTATCACCATTTGTTTCCCCCCTTTCTTTTTTATCCTGGAAGATCAAAAAGACCCAGCCTCAAATTATCTATAAAAGTAATTTCCCTTCAACACCCTTTTTTCTCTTTCCATTTTTGATCTTTTAACAGCAAGAACTCTTTATGATAATGCTCCTGTTCTGAAGTAACAAACAAGGCTACAATTCGGGGAGTAGGAGGGACCAAACCAGCCAGGCTCTCCAAGTCAGTGGGGAGCGATCAATTTGGTTTCCATAGTGACTGGGTCACCAGGCCACATCACTGCAATGCTGTGGGCATGCATATTAGATGCATGTTATAGCGGCCTGACCCCCTCTCACCAGGCACAGAGAAGACTTCAGTTTACATGTTGGTGTCCTGCATAATGGAGACGCGATACATGCGGCAGTAAACTTCAAACAGTTTGCCTCTGCATTGAAGGACTAACAGAGCACATTTACACATGAGACGCACTAGAAACTCCTTTTTTGAGGTGAGTTCATAATAAATTGAATCTCAAGGCAGTTAAAAAAATGGTGAGATTAACAGTGGAGCTGAGCTTGTGTTTCAGATTTCTTACAGGGAGCATGCCAGAACATAAAATGAGAAACTACACATAGTGTTGATTTGAAAAAAAAAGCATGTTCTCTTTTGGGTTGTTTGGTAAACTTATATTAAAAACAAAAATACAAAAGCATATAAATAGACTGAAAAGAAATGTAATATATACTTTTCAAAACAGAATTTTTGCCAGTGTGCGGGAATAAGAATTGAATGCATATTAGACAGGGTGTGCATCATAGGATTTTAATGCACTTTCCAGGGGTATAAAGGCACTCAGCCTTCAGCCTTGTACCTTATTACACCCCTGGGGCGTACATTAAAATCCTATGATGCACACCCTGTCTTGGCTTATTACTTACATGTTTTGCACTTTTTTACATTGTGTGTAGTAACACTTACAGTATGAGCCATGACCAAGCATAAAGGAATGGAAAACGTTGGCATATTGTTTAATGCACCACTGCTGCCTGGTATGAATATCATTTGCACGTCATTTATTTATTTATTTATTTAATTTTGGTAACCGGGTGGGCCCACTGAGACAGTTAGAACTCCTTTTTTCAGGGGCAACCCAGAATTAATTACAGATAACACAATAAGTCAACATTTGTAGTACAGTACAGATAGCACATTACATCAACTTGAAACAGTGGAGTATCCCTAGAAAGACATTCGTGAGTTACAATAGGTAGACATTCCCAGGATGATTAAGACAAGAGGGGATGTAGTAAGTTATAATGACATCATTTAGGCAAGTAAATCATGGAGGTTATGTCATATATGAAGCACTTTTTAATCAATGGCATAAGGAGCTTTTGTTGTGAGGGATAAAAACCAGGTTAAAAGTGCATAAGAGCAACATGAAATACTGAAGAAAATATGTAACCTAGAGCTTTCTGTTGGCATTTTCAGTAATTGAGAAGGAGCAGTCAAGTGCCCATCCACCTACACAATTAGTAGAACATCAGCGATTGCAGGTGCATGTACTAAGCTCCTTTAGGTGGGTTTAGTCCCTTTCTAAAGCCCCCAGTTTTGAGGCACTTTCTTGGAGGCTGCTGGAGAGGACATTCCACAGGGATGGAATAAAGGTAGTAAGCAGCCTAAATCCTTCAGAGATCCTAACTCTTGGGACATGGAGAAGCTGATGGTCCGAGGATCTAAGTGATCTCTTATTTTGTTTGGTTGTTATCAGGTCTTTCAAGTTTGGGGGAGCATTACTGAGCCTGAGTCTGAATGCTAGACACAGTGAGGGAGAGGTTGTTTACCATCAAAAGATGGCCAGTTTAGTGACTGTAACACATTGCAGTGGTATTCCATAAGCGGAGCCCCAGCTGCAAAGAGTCCTATCCTATGGTACAAGGTTCTGAGCCTTAGCATCTCCATGCTTCTGATGGAATGTAGTACTGGAGACCCATATAGCAGGGTGGGTAGAAGGGTACCAGTAGCAATCTTTAGCCAAGATTCCTTAGTGAGAAAGGGGCTTAGACAGTACAGGAGAACTAACTTTTGATACAGAGTTTTAGTTAGATGATCAATATGTGCTCTGTAGGTGCTGTCTTGGTCTAAGTGTACCCCTAAATACGTAACAGATTCCATGACCTCTATCTCAGACCCATTCAAGAGAGTAAGTGACAGAATTTGTTTTCTATGGGAATCTAAGCTTTAAGGGCAGAACAGGATGGCCTTTCTCTTTTTTTTTGTTGTATTATCTGTTTTCTCCCCTTGTGCCATGCAACCCACCACTCCTTCAGGCTGTCTAGGTCTCATTTGCTCTGTCTGTCCCTTCCTGAGCCATCCAACCTCAAATCGCAGCCATCCCTGGGGTAACCTGGACATAACCCTTCGCCAGGAGGGTCCCCCTTCTCCGAGGGGGAAGGCACCGGGGTGGGGCACCCAGCACACATACTTGGCCCCAGGGTGCTGCTGAGGTGAAGGATGTCATTCAGGGCATCGGCGACAGCGGTGGACCGGCAGCCGTTATCCAGTCGGTCGCAAAGCGGATTTTCCGCTTTTCTGCTGTTCCCTCCTACGTGCATCTGCAGAGCTCCTGGTCTCCACCAGAGGCCACTGCAGTGTAACATCGACCCACAATCCACCCCAGGAAAGGAGAGCAGTCCAACGGACACACAATCCTCTTCTTCCCCTGCCAGACCCCGGAGTCAAGGATATAGCATTTGTCTGATAACGCCCCCTTCCATTTGATGATTTGTGACCTACATGAGAGGTGATCTGAAAACCACTGTATTGACAGGCTATCTAGGCCAAGGGATTCCAACTTTGTAATGAGTAGTTGGTGGTTCACCAAGTTGAAGGCCTTGGTGAGGTCAATAAAGACTGCACCAGTTAGCAGGCCAGCATCTAGGGCAGAGAAGATATCTGTAGTAAGACTGACAACAGCTGTGTCATCCCATGATTTTTCTGAAGCCATGTTGCTGAGCAGTAAGTAAGCCGTGTTGATCAATATACTGTTATCCTGTACCTGGTTGTAAACAATCCTCTTCAGCACTTTGCTTAGAATACAAAGCAAGGATATTGGCCAGTAATTCTCTACCTGCTCAAATGACCCACCTTTATGGATAGGGGTTACCAGGGCCACTTTTCATACTGTAGGGATTTTACCTTCTAAAAGGGATCTGTTGTATAGCCAGGCGATAGGGGAGACAATGACATGGGCTGCGGTACACTATCCTGAAATGGAAATTAGGGGATGGGGAGGAATCATTGAAACTTCATGCTATATGCAATGAAAAATACTTTACACATTTCAGACTTTTGTAGTTTGTGCTGTGTGTGGTGAGGTGTAGAGAGACTGGACTTTTGTGCTTAGTGTTTTTTGTTACCCTCGACTCACAGACCCAATGGCACCATATTTAACTACCCAGGTGCACATTAAATGGTCCCATTTAGGATGGAAATAACTCATCAGTCGAGAGACATTGGTGGAGAACAGTAGGGTACCATAGTCCTTGTAAACAGCATGTCCCACACAGCGGTCTTGTATAATTTAGAGACCCCACCAAAAAAACATAAAGTGAATTTTACATTCATTCATTCATTCTGCTTCATAACAATTCCATCCCCCCCCAAAAAAAACATATGAAAGAGGATCTCTTTGATGCACCCAAAAGATGTTTTTCATGTGGGCAGTTGAATACTGTCTATTAGGATTCATGAGATTGAGTTTTCACTAGAGTTGTCAGAACTAGTTTGAGAAAAATTTTAACCCTCATTAAAGCCTGGTGCTCGAGTTCTAACTTAGAACTCGAACACTAGATGGTTCACAAAAGGATTCGAATTATCGGAAAACAATTCTAGTTTGCTTCTTTTTCTTACTCATAATGTCAGCTCCCGAGTCCTGACCCAAGTCCCATTTCTGTTCAGCTCTCCACATCTCTCAGCCTGCTCCACTGAGCACTGACACTCCTCCCAGCTCCCATATCACTGTTGTTTTTTTTGGGGGGGGGGACTGAGTCCCATAAGGAGACCGTGCGCCTGCGTACTGGTGATCCCAGTCACTGTCACCACCTGACTATCTGCTATGCGGTCAGGTGGTGGTCGAGTTAGAAGCCTTGTGGCATCATCAAATGGGAGTGACTATGGCTGTGCGTGTGGCTTGGTTTGTTCAGTCCCGTAGAGGAGGAGCTGCTGCATGCACCCTGCTGAAGCCTGTGCGAGTGTGACTAATTTCTTTTGGAATCAGTGTCAACTTTTGCCTTTTTTGTAAAATAGACACACTGCCTCATATACCTTAAAAAAAGGGTGGGTGGGGGGAAAGGAAGGAGGACCTTCACCATATTAGAGGAAGGAAAGAAAGGGCGGGAAGCAACAGTTGGGGAGTCAGGAGGGATTCGTCTTGGATGAAACAGAGGGAGAAAATTTAATGGAGTAATCATTGGCGGTTGCAAGCAAAACATTCTCGTTTGTCTTAGTACTCTGCTGCATTACTCTGCTGCATTATTCTGCTGCACTCTGTTTCTGAATCCTGATAATTATTAAACCAAACCACCAATTCATTTTGAACAATTCATTATTCAACATTTATTTTCATTTTCTCTGGTCTGGTAGTGCACTGCGACTCGTGGCACTCTTGGGAGGGTGATTACCCTGGCTGGGGGAGGGGTGAAGAAAATAATAAGATCAGATTTTTGTCACTTGTGTGAGAGAACAGTAAACAAATAACCTTACTGTCTGAATGTGTGACTGTGTGAAACTTTGTGTTAAAACCAACCAACAAACAAATTAATTCCTGCCTAGTCCCGCAACAAAGTAAAAAAAATTGTCAGAGGACAGGACTCTCAGCAGTCAGGACTGTGCTGTGCTGAGGGCTGGGGGGGTTCTTCTCTTTCACCCTAAAAAACCTCTCCCTGATCCAAGAACAACATAAGGCAGCTTTTTTTGTGTGTGTTACTGAGGGAGTACCTGTGTGCCAATTTTGTGGTCAGCCTGTCACACTGCTGCTGCGTGTCCTTTCAGTGCACTGTACCTGAACCAGTGTGTGTGTGTTAGTGAGGGAGTACCTGTGGCCAGTTTTGTGGTGGCATTATATGAAATACGTGACAGAAGCCTATAAATATATTTCAGTATTGGGAGGAGTGATAGAAAACTCTCTTTCCCTGTGTTGTGTCTGTGTGTGACTCCATCTCCTGTGGTCAGCCCATCACTCTGCTGCTGTGTGCCCTTTCACTGCACTGTACCCAACCCAGTGTGTGTTAGCGATGGAGTACCTGTGGTCAGTTTTGTGGTGGCATTATATGAAATACATGACAGAAGCCTATAAATATATTTCACTGTTGGTAGGAGTGATAGAAAAATCTCTTTCCCTGTGTTGTGTCTGTGTGTGACTCCATCTGCTGTAGTCGGCCCATCACCCTGCTGCTGTGTGCCCTTTCATTGCACTGTACCCGACCCAGTGTGTGTTACCGTGAGAAGCCCAGTGGCTAGTTGTGTGGTGGTTCAATTTGATTCAGAATTGCAATTATTGACCTTTCACCTTGCCCGGCCTGCTTTGCGTGTACCTGTACACAGCAGCCCAATCATTCTCTAAGTCTTGAACCTGGGATCATTTAGTTGCAAACCATCATATTTTTCATATTCTTTACATTCTTCAGTTACCTTCAGTCCACTTGATCACAGTGTCATACAGCCAAAAAACACATTTTGGAGTTTTAGCCAATGATCACAGATCACATTGGTTTCTTACACAGGAATTATGTGCGTGTGTGTGTATGTGTGACGGTGTAGCATAGAGGTACTATTATGGCTGACACCAATATAGATGAAGCAGCTGGTGCTAGTGGTGGAGCAGGTGTTAGTGGTAATCCTGGCGCTAGCAAAAATAACCAAAATGTATCATGTGGTAAAAATTCAACAAATAGCAAAAGAGCAACAACAAAGTGTAGCAAAGGGGACCTTTTAGGAAAACTTGTGCAGCTGCTGAGGTCACATGGAGAGGCACCACAAGGTATGCTGTTCATGCTGTTAAAATCCCTGTGACTAGTAGTAATAATGAAAGTGGCAATGAGTCCCTTTCTGACTCAGACAGTAGCTCTCTGTCTCAGTCTGACACTGTTGTGTCTGGTGACATATCATTACTGCCTCAATGAAGTGAAATGAGCACATTTTATGACAATGAATCAGGTAGTGCACTTGCAAATACATCCATCACTTGTGGGAATGAAATGGACATATTATCCAGTGAATCCACCACTTCTATGTCAGCCAACAATGAAAACCCATCAAAGTCCCCTGCCCACTCTTCTAGCACCAAGGAGCATGTCCCGGGTTCTGTTAGGACAGGTGAAAAGACACAAACAGTTTTTAGCTATCTTCCTAGCACTCAGACAAAATCTGTCACATCTGAAATGTGGAATTATTTCTCTGTCAGTAAAAGTGATCCATGCAGAACAATTTGTTCCCTGTGTAAACAGAGTGTAAGCCGTGGTAAAGTTGTGTCATGCCTTGGCACTACAGCTCTTAAATGCTATCTGAAAAAACATTCAATTTTGCTTGATTGTACACAACCCATGTCCTCCATCTTCCAGTCCACACATGAGAAGGGTCAGGAATCTGAAATGGATACTGAATTGTCTGAACTTGATGCGGACAGAACCACTGCCAGCCCTAGGATCATTGTTACCACCAACACCTGCGCCATTAGCACCAGTTGCACATCCAGTGATGGCACTGAATATATAAGTCACCATACCAGAGTCCATCTGGCCATCAAAGCACAGTGTATAATAAACTAGCAGGGATGTGTTGTAAACAGCTAACACTGTCTCAGGCGTTTGGAAGGAAAAACACTTTTACTAAAATTTATCCAAAGACCCTTCATCTTAACCACAGAAATGGTGAACTGTTAGCTGGAGCCCTTCTCCCATACTCTTCGGTAGATCATGAGGATTTTAGGGAGCTCATTAAACTGGCAGAGCCTTGTTACAATGTTCCTCATCAAAGGTACTTTTCTCATGTTGAAATACCAAACATTTATTAGGCTTTAAAAGTGATGGTGATGCTTGCACTTAAAACTGCAAAGGGTAGGGTTATTCATTTCACAACAGATATGTGGACCAGCAGTCAAAACATAGATTACAGGCTGGCCCGGTGGCACTGAGGGTTGAGGCGCTGGACGCCACACCTTGCTCCACGCTGGTGACTCGGGTTCGGACATGAGCCCGGGGTGTCAGGGGTCAGCAGGGGAGGGATGGTATTGAGCATCCAGAGGACTTCTCTGTCATCCTGGGGAGGGATCCAGGGAATCACTGCTCTGTAGCAGCCCCTGGTGATGACAGGGGGCACTACTAGAATGCTGCAGAAAAAGGGTGGACTGCGGCAGACGTCAGCGCATTGCAATGTCATTGCACGCTTGCACTCCAAGTGATCACATAAGGAGGAAAATGGCAGCACAAAGCCCATGGCAGCTTGATAGCCGCAGCTTCACTGGCCAGCGAATTCCTGGAAAGAGGCTTGTGCCGGTAATGGATCCTTGCTAAGTGTGGGGGCATCGGAAGGGGCCCCTCTCAAAGGTACAGCAGCATATACCTGCTGGGCACACACAAACTCTGGAGCCGGCAGTGAGGAGGAGCGGTGGCTGGAGGTAGGCAGGGACTGTAGCTGCAGGAGGAAAAATAGAGAGGTGATAAAAAAAAAACATAGATTACATGTCTCTTACTGCTCATTGGGTCACATTTTCTTGTGCTTCTTCAAAAACAAAGACACCCCAAAAGATGGTGCTGCTGCATATGAAGAAGTTTAGGCAAAGTCATACAGCTGCAAACATCATGCAGGAACTAAATGATCTCCTTGATGAATGGGTTTATTCTCACGGTCTAAAATGTGGCTTCAAAGTAAGTGACAATGGAGCGAACATCTTGAAAGCAGTACAGGATGGAGGATTTATGCATGCTTCTTGCTTTGCACATTGCTTACATTTAATTGTCACAGGGTTTCTCAGCAATGAAGCACAAGTGGATGGTATGATTGCTGTTTGCACAAAAATTGTGACTCACTTTTCACATTCAACTGAGGCTATACGTACATTGTCCAAACTGCAAAAACAAACAAACAAGCT
Source organism: Neoceratodus forsteri (assembly GCA_016271365.2). Classification (NCBI taxonomy): domain Eukaryota; kingdom Metazoa; phylum Chordata; order Ceratodontiformes; family Ceratodontidae; genus Neoceratodus; species Neoceratodus forsteri. The sequence continues at coordinate 1,342,202,464 of CM057450.1, read as the reverse complement.
GCACCAGCAAAAGCTGACTCAAAATGTTTCCACTCATTGGAACTCAATGCTTTATATGCTGCAGTGCCTCTTGGAGCAAAAACAAGCTGTACATGAATATTCCTCCAATTACATTATTGGAGATGGCATTATGCTGTCTGTGCTGCAGTGGGAATTAATGGAGACAGTGTGCTGCATCCTAGCTCCTTTTGAGACAGCTACAAAGGACATGTCTTCTGAAGGTGCGTTTGTGTGCCAGGTTATCCTGCTCACAATGCTGATCTGACATCATCTTAGTGTCCTAAATCTACAGATAGAAAAAGACAGATCTGAAGCTCAGACAACATGTCAGCTGTATCAAGGGAATCTTGTAAAGAGAATGAGCGAGTGCTTCAAAACCAATGACAAATTAGTTGCAATGATGAAATCAAAACACTACATCCTTGCAACTCTCTTAGATCCCAGGTTCAAGGCTATACATCTTCCAAAAACAGATGATATAGAGCACTACAAATGTCTGTTGCTAGATGAGCTATAGCACTCACAGGAGTCAAACACAGACATGCACAGTACCCTCAGGTTGTCATCGCCACAACATGAAGGTTCATCTTCACAAAGGGATACAGAACTGGAAAAGTCACCAAACATTAAAAGTAGTTGTTCCACAACTGCCACTTCTTCAATCCTTAGTAGCAAACTAAATCTGTGGCAAAACCTTTCCCAAATTGCTGCTATACCAGCTTATTCTGCTTCCTCTTCTGAGTGTTCTCTGTCCATCATCGTAGATAGTTACCTACAAGAACTGCCTATTCCTATTGATTCATGCCCATTTGAATACTGGAGATCAAAAAGGTCGATTTGGACAAAGCTGTATGATGAAGCCTGTAAATATCTTGGTTGTCCTGCAACACGTGTCTCTTCAGAATGCATGTTTAGTACAGCTGGCAATGTTGTGACAGACACCAGAAATAGGTTGCTGCCAGAAAATGTACACACATTGACTTTTATTAAAGTTAATAAGTCAAGATTTTCATATCCCTACAACAGTATACAAACTGATGCTGAAGTGATTGATGTTGTGGATGTTGATGGTGATGACAACTCAGATGGTGGTGTGGTGGCTGGTAAATACCGTGTGGGACAGAGTCTCTCTGGACAAAAAGGGAAACTTTTACAGACTGTGATGACTTGGGTTGTCTCTCTCCATTCTCGATCTACTACCTTGGACTATATACCCCAAAAACTTTCACCATTTCATGGCAAACTGCTTTGTAGCTAGGGTGTAAAGTCAGCAAGTTTTATATATAGGGCAATTTTAACATCAGTGGGAACAGGCACAAATTTGGCATAAAAGGGACACTGTCATGTCAATCATTTCTGTATCATATTTGTTATAGTTAAAATGCAAACATATATTTTTGGATTTACCTTTTGTGACTTTGTGGTGCATCAGTATGGGCTGGGACTGGGGACGGTCTATTTTTCAGTTTTAAAGAGGACAAAACAATGAATTCTAATTGGTAGCTGTTTATTATTTTTTCAATTACAGAAATGTTAGCCATAAACCAAAACGATCCATATGTAACTTACTTTACTGAATAAAAAGTGATGGGAAAAAACTGTATTTTGCATTGTTATGTTTCTGTGGGCACCATCCTGTTACAAGTTTCTTCCAGGAAACAGTCATCTGGAGTTTTACGTATGTCATGGTTGAGCACATATCATTCTGTATGCATAGGTCTCATACCACAATAGCTCATGTTTAACATTCTGTTGTACACAAACCATGGCATAATAACAACTCTCAGATTACTGGTTCCATGAAGAGGACTGTACAGAATGTTGTCCATAAGAAGAAAGCAATTGAAAAGACAGTTTTTCACATAAGTATTGTTTATTAAGGAACAGTTACGTATGGCTCATTTGGAGGCAAGACTCATTTTTCTTGAGTAAGCATGTGGTAGTTTTAGCATTTGAGAGGGGGAGGAGGGTAGAATGGGTGCTGGAGGGTGGGTAAGGGTTGGAGGTTGGTTTTAACATGGATGTAAGAGGGAGAAAGATGGCATGGATGCTAGTGCATGGGTGAGGGTTGGAGATTGGTTTTAACATGAATGCAGGAGGGAGAAACATGGCATAGTTGTTAGTGCATGGGTGATGGTTGGGGAGTGGGTTTTAACATGGGTATGGGAGGGAGAAGGGTGACATGAATGGTAGATGATGAGTAAGTGTGAGGGTAGTTTAAACATTTGGGTGAAGGAGGAGGGTGGAATATGTGCTTGAGGGCAGGTGAGGGTTGGAGGTTGGTTTTAAGAGCGTGGCATGGGTGCTACTGCATGGATGAGGGTGGTGGAAGAAAAGTGGAATGGGTGCTAGGAGTGAAAGGGGGGGTGTTGTTTTAGTCCTTTTATTTACAGATTCATGATCAGCAGGTGATGGTGAGGAAAAAAATGATGACAGACCGATGGTATGGGAGGGCTATACCGATTGCCCACTGTGGAACCTACTATAGATATATGTATGTATGTATTTTTTTTCTTATTAAGTACATTGCGAACTGCTGCCACCTAGTTCAAGTGTCCTGTCCCCTTTAAAAAAGAAGAAAGGAATCAGAAATAAAAGAAAATCTGCATCAGTAGTTTTTACAGAATGTGACCAATCATAAAGTGTTTTTGCTTTACAAGTAGTGATGATTTGATGCATAATGGGATTGACAGACACTGTCCCTTAAACATCACATGCCAACTGCTGCAGCTACATTAAATGTGTCTTAAGTTACTGTGTGGTGAGGAAACCACTTTTTTATTTATGTGACTGAAATACAGATTTTATTGACATATCAGCTGGAAAGATGCATTATCTTAGAAAGTTGTATGTATTACTTCAATTTGCCAACAAGAATGTTAGTATATGTACACATTATCTTAGAAAATCACATGCATTTTTTGCCAACAATGACTGGCATTTTTTTTTATTCAAATATCTTGACTGACTACATTATGACATTATATGTTTTGCAACAGTTCCACGTGCTGCGGCTGCAGTACCTTGACTTGACTTTGTTATAAAGGCTTTCTTTTAAACATAGCAACTTTTGATTTACTGATTTAAAACAGAAAGCAGCAAACAGCTGAGATTAGGTAATATCAGTTATTTTTTCTCATAAGTCATGTCGATGAGTATATATAACTGAGTACATAAATAGCTAATGTGCCACTTTTTTCACCAAAGAACTATGATGCAGCTGCAGCAGGAAAACTTTTAACATATCAGTGGGTGGGTGGGCCTGTTAGGTAAGTTGCTGGCTTTAACAAACAGAAGAAACCATAGATAAACCTAGTTGCATTCCTATCAATGTCACACATGATAATTTCTCTCCTCCCTTATATTGAACAGTTTTTCTTTCACATGTAGTTTATTACTATACTATCTTCATTACTGGCAGCACAATTAAAAAATAGGGTTCTCATTCTAAAAGTTCTAAAAAAGATTAGAACACTAGAACTTTTTCAAAAGTTCTAGACTAGAACTAAAACCCAGAACTTCAGAGGGTTCTGACAATCCTTGTTTTCACTACCACTCTGTTTTCTTATTTTACAATGCCCAAGATTTGTGTCCCAGGCTGTCTGTCTGGACAGACCATCTCTCTTTTAACCTTTTCATTATTTTTAGGTACCAGGCCCCAACCTGCTGGTCTCTGGTCTGCTGTTTAGATACTCCCTTTTCTCTTTTTCTTCTTTTTGTGGGACCACAAAGTCCTACTCACAGGCCACCTGCCTGTTTCACCCCTCAGGGATTCTGCAGGCTGGCTTCCCCAGTGGGGTCTGTGTCCCCAAGATTCTGTTATGCCCCATGTCTCCGTAGTGCCTACCCAGCATGGTACATCTTAGTTTATCTGCACACACTTTTAAAAGACTACAGCACACCACTGAGTTTTTCTGTTTGGGCCAGCATCAGCTGCTCAGAGACAGCAACAGCATCCACAAAATATCCTTCACAAACATCACCCCAAGTAACAGTTGCCCCTCCCCCCTTAGCTAGCAAACCACTAGCAGGACAAAGTGTGGGGTGCACCACAAATGGTAAGAAACTCAGATATCCAGAGGAATTTAAAAATGGTAAAAATGACACTCAATGGGATAAAGGTAAACTCACAAACAAGGTAGGAAACCTGGGTTGGAAGGCAATGTTCCCCAACGCCTGCAGTCTGGAAAATAAGATACCAGACCTTACTGCCATGATGGCAGAATCAGACCTAGACTTGGTAGCAGTGACAGAAACATGGTTCAATGAGAACCATAGTTGGTCTGCCACCATCCCAGGATACAGCTTGTTCAGAAGGGACCAGAATGGGGAAAAAGGGGTGTGTGTGTGTGTAGCTATCTATGTAAAAGAAGGAATCAAGGCTACAGAAATCCAGGGGACCCACAGTGAAGTCAAAGCCCTGCGGATTACTCTTGGAACTGGAAATAAAGCCCCCATACAGGTAGGAGTGATATACAGACCCCTGTCTTAGAAATTAGGAAAAGACAAGAAAATTCTAGAAAACATTCAAAATATGGCAGACAAGGGTGAGCTTCTACTGGTGGGAGACTTCAATTTACCAGATGTAGATTGGAGCTCCTACACGGCTGCTTCAAACAAGGAATAAGGAATTCCTAGTGGCACTCCAAGGAGCAGACCTAAGCCAACTGGTGGAAACCCCCACCAGAGAGGAAGCAGTCCCCGACCTTGTGTTAACCAACAATAACAGAGTCCCAACCATACAGGTGGGAGCCCATCTGGGATCAAGTGACCATAGGACTGTATGGTTCACAGTAAACATGACTGAAGACATCAGTCACTCTAAACAGAAGGTCCTGGACTTCATCAAAATGAAAAGCTGTCTGAAACAGAATCTGGGTTGCTGGCCAGAAGGGGGAGTGGAAGAACACTGGAGGAGACTGAAGGAAGCAATTACACTAGTCACATCACAGTGCACCAGGCTAGTGAGCAAATCCAAAAGGAGAGGGAAACCACTCTGGTTCACAAAGGATATAGCATTCAAAATCAAGGAGAAGAAGAAGAAGAAAGCATTCAGGAGATGGAAGGAAACAAAAAAGGACAGTGACAAGGAGGTATATAGGGAATTGCTTAAAGAGGCCAGGAAGGCAATTCGGACTGCAAAAGCTCAAACAGAGGAAAGGATAATGAAGGGAGTCCAACATGGTGACAGAACTTTCTACCGGTATATGACAGAGAAAAGAAAGTGCAAAGAGGGAATAGTTAGATTGACTAAGAATAATGACCAGCAAACAGAAGACGACAGGGAGAAAGCAGAGGTTCTGAACAAATACTCCTGCTCAGTTTTAACACAGGAGGAAGCAGGCAAAGGACCATCTCTCTGCAGGAAGGCACACCACCTCACAGGAGCTGGCACAAGTTCTTTCACAGAGGCAGGAGTCCTGGAGGAACTGAAGAAATTGAAAGTCGACAAAGCAATGGGACCAGACGAAATACACCCAAGAATACTACAGGAGATCGGGGGAGAACTAGCAGCCCCACTGGTGAAGCTCTTCAACAAATTGCTGGCAAGTGGAGAGGTCCCTGAAAACTAGAAAAGGGCTACAGTAGTACCCCTATACAAAAATGGCAGTAGGGAAGAAGCGGGAAACTATTGCCCAGTCAGCCTCATCTCGATGGTAGAGAAGCTGATGGAATCCCTACTAAAGGATAGGTTAGAAACATAGAAGCATAGAAGTTGACATCAGATAAGGACCGCAAGGCCCATCCAGTCTACCTATTTCTTTTTCTACCTTATAAATGTGCCATCGGCCTTTGCTCTGTCAATGGCCCATCTATTCATACTCATCTAAATTGCTCCCTAAGGCCTATCCCATGCCTGTTTGGAGCCCTGCACTGTATTCATATTCACCACTTCCTGAGGTAGGCCATTCCATGCATCCACCACCCTTTCTGTGAAAAAGAACTTCCTCACATTATCCCTTAATCGGCCTCCCTCTAATCTCATGCTGTGTCCTCTTGTCCTGCTATTCTTCTTATATTGAAACATGTTAGACTCTTTCACCTTGTTAATGCCCTTAAAGTGTTTGAATGTTTTGATCATATCACCTCTCTCTCTCCTTTGCTCTAGGGTATATATATTGAGCTCCTTTAATCTGTCCTCATATGTTTTCTGATGCAGTCCCTGCACCATTTTGGTTGCCCTTCTCTGGACTGCCTCAATTTGGTTAATGTCCTTGTGAAGGTGTGGCCTCCAGTACTGCACGCAGTACTCCAGATGGGGCCTAACCAGTGTCTTGTAAAGAGGGATTATTACCTCCCTCTTCTGACTTGTGATACCCCTACTAATACACCCCAACATCCCCCTAGCCTTACCTACTGCTTTAGTGGTCTGCTTGGATGATTTCAGGTCATCGGTGATGATGATGCCCAAGTCTCTTTCTTCCCTTGTGACTGCCAGCAACTCCCCTCCCAGCCTATAGGTGGCTTCAGGGTTTCTCTTCCCTATGTGCATGATCTTGCACTTCTTTGCATTAAACCCCAGGTACCACTCTTCTGACTATTTTGCTAGTTTATCCAGATCTCTTCTCATTCTGCCCACCCCATCTGGACCATCTACTCTGTTGCAGATCTTGGTGTCATCTGCAAACAGACAAACCTTACCCTCCAGTCCATCTGCAATGTCACTGATGAAGATATTGAAGAGTACTGGCCGCAGAACTGATCCCTGAGGTACCCCACTTGTGACTTGCATCTCTTCTGACTGTATAACGTTTACCATCACTCTCTGCTTTCTGCCCGTCAACCAGTTTGCCCACCCAGTTGACCAACTTCTGACTCACCCCGAGCCGACCCAGCTTATTAATCAATCTTCTATGTGGAACAGTATCAAAGCTTTGCTGAAGTCAAGGTAGGCAACATCAGCTGCTCCCCCTTGGTTCACCACTCTGGTTACCCAGTCAAAAAAATCTATAAGATTAGTTTGACAGGATCTTCCTTTTGCAAACCCATGCTGTCTTGGATCCTGTGCTCCTATGGATTCCAGGTGTTGCACTATCCTTTCTTTAAGGAGTGTCTCCATAATCTTGGCCACTACTGAGGTAAGACTGACTGGTCTGTAGTTCCCTGCCTCCCCCCTGCTACCACTCTTGTGGAGCGTGATCACATGAGCCCTTCTGCAGTCTTCTGGGACCTCTTCTGGGCTCAGAGACTCACTAAACAGTTTTGATAATGGCTCTGCTAGTTCCACCCTTAGCTCCTTCAGTACCCTGGGATGTATGCCATCAGGTCCCACTGCATTGTCCACTCTGAGCTTATCAAGCTCTTGTAGGACTCTTTCTTCTGTGAAGGGACTAGTACTCATCTCCCTTCCCCTGTGTCCATGGTACTGAGCTGTGGGCCCTGTCCTACCTTCTCTTCAGTAAATACTGAGCAGAAGTATCTATTTAGGATAGTTGCTTTTATATGGTCCTCCTCCTCACATGCCTCCTTATCTCCTTTGGTCTTAGCAATACTCCCTTTGGACTTTCTCCTTTCACTAATGTATCTATAGAAAATCTTGTCACCTTCTTTTACTGTTTGTGCTAGTGTTTCCTCAGTTTGGGCCTTTGCCTGCCTTACTGCCTTCCCTGAGAGAAGTTTGGTATGCCTCCCTATCTTCATCCTGCTGTGTTCCCTTATATTTCCTGAAGGCCAGTCTTTTGGCTCTGTCCTTTTCTGATACTGTTTTTGAGAACCAAAGTGGTTTCCTTCTTCTTTTGCACTTCCTTTTCTCTATAACACAGTGAGATGTTGCTTCAAGTATTGCATCCTTAATGCTTGCCCACTTTGTCTGTATTCCCTCACCTGTATTTCTTTTTGCCTGGGCTAGCTTAACTCTATTGGCCATCTTATCAAAGTCAGCTCCTCTGAAGTCCTGTATTTTTGCCTTGGAATGGGATGATTTAGTTGTAGTGGCCAAATTGAACCATACCATGTGATGGTCACTGGCCCCCAGGTGACCTTCTACTTGGAGATCTGTGATCCTTTCCCTGTTAGTCAGTACTAGATCTAGGATAGCCCTGTCTCTTGTGGATTGTTGTACCAGCTGTTTGAGGCCCTCCCCCTGCAGGGAATCCACCATGTGTCTAGTTCTGGCAGATGTTCCTGCTGGTATTGACCAATCTGTATCTGGCATGTTGAAGTCTCCCATTATCCGAACCTCCCCTTTAGTGGTCTTGTTTTGTATATCTTCTAACAATAATGTGTCTATGTCCTCCCTCTGGTCTGGGGGCCTGCAGACAACCCTGTAGACTGGGGGGTTGCAGGAAGTAGGCTGTTGGTTAACTAGAATCTGCAGCTCATCCAATAGATAGGGAAATGGGCAGACTGGGTGGACCAAGTGGTCCTTATCTGCCGTCAAAGTCTATGTTTCTATGTAACCCCAGTTCTTATGGCTGTCCCATTTCCTGTTTCCAGGGTGACCCACAGTTCTTCTGGCTTCTTATGTGTATTCTGAATTTCAGTAGCTTTGATATTGTCATTGACAAACAGGGCCACTCCACCCCCCTTTTTGCACCTCGGTCTCTTCTGAAAAGTTCATAGCCAGGTACTGAAGTCTCCCAAGTGTGGTTACTGGTAAACCATGTCTTGCTAATTGCTACTATGTCCAGTTTAGCCTCTGTCATTTTTGCCTGCAGGTCTGGGATCTTGTTTCCCAGACTGCAAGAATTTATGTACATGATTTTCCATTGGCCAGATTTCAGTGTGTTAGTTGTTGGGTGAGGTCTGGCATTTCCCCTGTGCATTGTATGTGAGCTGGATCTTTTTCCTTATCTGGTGATGGAAATGAACTGCAAACATGCTGAACTCCTGTTTGACCACTAGCTGAGGGGGGAGGGGTGTTCTTCCCATTCAACGTATGGGGTGCTGCACCCCTCTCCCCATTAGCTAGTTTAAATATTCTGCAAAGACATCAAACTTCTGCCCTAATGCACTGACTCCCTCCTTAGTCAGATGCAGTCTATCAAATTTAAAGAACTTTCTCTCCCAAAACTGTTGCCAGTTCCCTACAAATTTGTGCCCTTTTTCCTGGCACCAGCCCTTGAGCCACATGTTTAACTCCCCTATCTCCCCTTCTCTGACCTTCTGTCCATCTGCCCCTCTCTCCCAGACTGGCAGGATCTCAGAGAAGGAGATCCCATATGAAATGGATGATAGTTTGTCACCCAGCCTGGTCAGGTGTTCCTTGGTCTCCACAACTGACTGGCTGGTGAGATCATTAGTCCCTATGTGTACCAGGATGTCAATGTTTTCTTCTGCTTCCTGAACAATTTTAGCAATGTGGTTGGTGTCTCTCCACATTGCTGTACCTGGGAGACATCTGACCATGACCCCTGGCTGGAGAGAGGTATCAACTCCCTGAATCATGGAGCCTCCTATGATCAGAAGTTTTTTTGATTTCCTTTTTGCTTTTTTTGTTTTGGTTCCTGTTTTGGGTGAGTTTTGTTGTGCTAGCTACTGTGCTGCAGTGTCCTGCTCTGCAGTGTCCTCTGCCCCTTTGTTTGATTTTGGAGATAGAGGCAGAAACCTTTTTGTAGTTTTTATATGGTTTGTGGAGGTAATATGTTGGAGAGCACTGAGTGATGGAGCACCTGATTTGCCCCTCCTAACCACCTGCCAACCTCCCAGACCAACTACCCTCTGTGGTCGAGGTGCTTCTATTGGATGTTGGGGAAATGGCAGGTTCTTATAATATATTTCCTCTTGAATATGAAATTTGAGGCTCACAATCACTGCCCATGCTGCTTGGAGCTGAGCCGTAAGATCTCCAATAGCCCAGCATGTAGGACAGTGTCCTAAATCATGTAAAACTGCCCTTCTGAAAAGTGTTCAGCAGTACCTGCAGTTAATGATATCCATTTCAGATGAGTTGCTGGGTTTATAACCTGGTCAGAGTAATTAGAAGGAAGAAAATGAAAGCAAAAGTTTGATTTTGTGTTTTGTTTGTTTGTTTTTGTATAACTTGTTATGACAAGTTAAATTACTAGTGCCCCTGTAAATGAGGGCACTGTGTGGATACCCCTCTAATCCTCCCCTTCCTGCTTTGCCACAGGAAATGTCACAACTATGCTACCCTATAAAAGGAGTGTAGTGTGGGGTGGTTGGGGATGGGGTGGGTGGCTGGGCCCTTCCCCTGCTGAAAAAGAAGAACCATGGACGAAAGAAACAAGGAGGTAAGAGCAGAAACAATCAGTCAGCAACAAATGCAGTAACCCTGAAAGCTTATCCTAATGATAGATAAAACTGTAAAACCTATAATATTGGAAGACTTTAACTTTCCCACTATAAATTGGGGGACTCTAACAGGGTCAAATCAACACAATGAAAAATTTCTTGCAGCTATGATAGACTTAGGATTAACTCAACTCGTCAGGGAACCTACGCGAGGAAATAATATCCTAGACCTTATCATAACAAACCCTGAGATTCCTGTAACTGACTTACAGATATTAGATCCCCTTGGCAACAGTGATCATAGGTCCATACATTTTACTATCCCTTTACATCACCATTCTACAAATAATAAACTCAAAGTTAAGCAATATGATAGGGCTGATTTCTGCAAAATAAATCAAAATCTAGCTGCTTTTGACTGGGAATACATGTTTTCTTCACGTAGTACTGAAGAAGCATGGGATGTACTTAACACTAAAATTCATGAGTTAGAAAAACAATACATCCCAGAAAAAAATAAATACAACAATAAAGGTAAAATCCCCCTTGGTTTAATGGATCCATTAAAAAATAAATTGTATCTAAACAGAAATTGTTTCTATCACTAAAAAGATGTCCTATCAACCAAAAAAAGGAATACTACTTAAATACAGGGAATCAGTCAGAACATTAAAAAACAGATTACACTAGCTAAATGGAATCTAGAATTCCAAATTGCACACACCAAAGATTCACATAAATCTTTGTATTCTTGCCTAAATAGTAAAAAAGGCAACAATAAAACAATTGGTCCATTAAATATTGATAATAAAATAATTAATTCAGATATAGAAACAGCTATTGAGTTAAATAAGTATTTTTCCTCTGTTTTTGTTCAAGATGTGCCTTTAGTCCCATTTGACATATACTCTACTAGCAGTTTGAACACCAAGTTCTCACTAAATGAAATTCAGGAAGCATTACAAACCCTGATATCTTCAGTAAGTTCTGGCCCAGATAATATTAGTTCAAAATTTATCTTAGCAACAAAAGAAACAATTATTGTACCACTATCGATTATCTTTAATAAATCCTTGCAAGATTCTAAAGTTCCATCTGATTGGTCAACTGCTATAGTCACTCCCATCTTTAAACAGGGTTCCCATTCAAGAGTTGAAAACTATCGTCCTATTAGCCTAACCTCAATCCCTTGCAAATTGATGGAGAAACTGATTAAATCACATTTAGAAATAGAAATGAAATCCTTGAATTTAACAGATATATCTCAACATGGGTTTAAACCAGGTTTCTGGGTTTAAATCAGGTTTAAACCAGGACATGGCCTACCTAGATTTTAGCAAGGCATTTGATACAGTCCCCCCACAAAAGATTAATACACAAGATAGCCAGCCTTGGAATGGGTCCCAAGGTGGTAGCCTGGATAAAAAATTGGCTAGACAACAGGACGCAAAGGGTAGTAGTAAATGGAGTACACAGTGAAGAAAGGAGGGTTACTAGTGGGGTACCACAGGGTTCAGTACTGGGACCGGTCATTTTTAATGTCTTTATAAGTGACATTGCAGAGGAACTGGAAGGAAAAGTATGTCTCTTTGCAGATGACACAAAGATCTGCAACAGGGTTGATACACAGGATGGAGTGGAAAGGATGAGAAGGGACTTGGCAAGGTTGGAGGAATGGTCAAATATATGGCAGCTCAGATTCAATGCAAAGAAGTGCAAGATAATGCACCTGGGAAACAAAAACCCAGGGGAAGCATACACAATTGGGGGTGAGATGCTGACAACAGTAAAATGGAAAGGGACCTGGGATAATTATATCAGATGACCTAAAGGTGGGCAAGCAATGTGAGAAGGCAGTAAGGAAGGCTGAGGGATACTGGGATGCACAGGAAGAGGCATCAATAGTAGAAAACAGGAAGTTGTTATCCTCTGTACAGACAGTTGGTGAGACCCCATCTGAGTACTGTGTGCAGTTCTGGAGACCCCATCTCCCAGAAAGACATAGACAGAGTGGAGGCTGTCCAGAGGAGGGCAACAAATGGTGCAGGGTCTGCACCAGAAGACATAGAGAAAGACTAAAGGAGCTTAATATGTATACTCTTGAGGAAAGAAGGAGAGAGGGACATGATAGAAACTTTCAAGTACCTCAAGGAATTAACAAAGTCCAAGAGGGTAGCATCTTCCAGAAAAGAGAGATGCAAGAACAAGGGGCACAATTTGAAGATAGAGGTGGGACGGCTCAGGGGTAATGTGAGGAAGTATTTTTTCACTGAGAGGGTTGTGGATGCATGAAACAGCCTCCCTGAGGAGGTCGTGGAGTCAAGAACAGTGGTAGACTTCAAGAATGCATGGGACAGGCATAAGGCAGTCCTAGGGGCGGGTAAGAGGAAGTAAGCTGTTGGTTAACTAGGATCTGCAGCTTATCTGTTAGGTAGGAAAATGGGCAGACTAGGTGGGCCAAGCGGTCCTTATCTGCCATCAAATTCTATGTTTCTATGTTTCTATGTTCTCTTGCACCACTAACTTGCTTTCATTTTATAATCATATTAGTGTAAGCCTCGACTCAAATATACCTGCTGACGTTATCCTTTTAGACTATAGTAAAGCTTTTGACAAAGTGCCCCATGTCATTTTGATTAATAAACTTAAACAACTGGGTTTTTCTTCATCTATAGTCTCATGGATAGCAAGTTGGTTGAGAAATTGAACCCAGAGGGTAAGGGTGAATGGTGCTCTCTCTGACTTGGGAAGGGTGACTAGAGGTGTTCCTCAGGGCTCCGTTCTGGGGCCCACTCTTCAACATCTTCATCAGTGATAAGAAAATCTCCTCATCAAATACCTTAGTTAAATTTGCAGATGATATTAAACTGGGGGGTATTGTCAATAATGAGATTAACAAAAAAACTTTGCTATCTGATCTTGCGTCAATAGAACAATTGGCACTTACCAATAAAATGTATGTCAACGTAGCTAAATCTGCAGTGTTGCATGTTGAAAAAAACAACCCTAAACAACCTTATGTATTAAATGATGTTACTATCAAGGAATCCAATGCTGAAAAAGACTTGGGGATACTAGTAAATAATAAACTATCGTTTTCAACTCACTGTAATAAAATAGCAAATCAGACTAATGCTCTGCTTCACAGGATAAACCGTACCTTTATCTCCAAATCAGAACAAACTATTATGACCCTGTACAGGTCACATGCCAGACCATATATCGACTATGAATCTCTATTTTGGAGCCCATATCTGACATCAGACATAAATAGAATAGAACAAATCCAGCACAAAGCAACAAAACTCATTCCTCAGCTTACACATCTTGACTATACTACTAGACTCCGGAAAACTGGTTTATTTCTCTTCAACAGAGAAGAACAAGGGGTGACCTCCTTCAATTATTCAAAATCTTACAATCAAAAGTATTGATGGAACAATGTGGTCTAACATATTCAACTAGAAGAATTGTGGCTCGGTTACACAACAAACAATTGGAAGTAGATAAAGCAAAAACAAAAAAAAGGTTACATTTCTTTACCATCAGAACACCTAGGTTATGGAATTCTTTGCCACACGAAATAGTTGACTCATCGAACATTGCTATATTTAAAAACAAAATTGACAACTGGTTACTAAATCAAAAATGAATTAATGGTCCACACATGTGGAAGACAATCTCAATGGGCAATAGCCTTCTTTTGTCTATCTTAATAAGATACCAAGATACTAAACACCACCTGTAATAATTTCACAGAAGATATACCCTGTAAGAAACACTTTGCTACAGAGAAAAATAAAGCAGTAACAGAAGATATACCTTGCAAAAGACAATTTGAATCAGAAGATTACAGCAGTAATCTGTTAGCACACACCTGTAGACACACCTTGTAATAATGCAGCAGAAGGTATACCCAGCAACATCATGGTGACATTCTTAGAAGACAGTGGACAGCTGGACTTAAACCAACATGACTTTATGGAAGAAAGGTCCTGCCAGACTAACCTAATTGAATACTTTGATTGGGTCACAAAAACGTGGACAATAGGGGTGTAGTAGATGTGGTGTACCTAGACTTCAGCAAGGCTTTCTATTCCGTTCCACACAGGAGGTTAATAAACAAGCTGGAGCACATGGGCATTGGGCCAAAAATTGTAAACTGGATCTAAAACTGGCTCAATGGGAGGAACCAGAAGGTATTGATAAATGGCACATTATCAGAGAAGGATAGAGTTACAAGTGGTGTTTCACAGGGTTCAGTGCTGGGACCAGTACTTTTCAATGTATTCATCAACGACATAGCTGATGACCTAAATGGGAATGTGTGCCTATTTGTGGATGACACGAAGCTCTGTAATAGGGTGCACTTATCTGAAGGGACTCAAAAGATGGAGTCAGATCTTAGGACATTGGAAAAATGGTCAGGGAATTGGGAGTTGAAGTTCAATACCAGAAAATACAAGGTTATGCACCTAGGAAGATGCAACCCAGGGAGAAATTACTTTCTAAATGGGGTACAGCTGGCAGTAACAAAACACGAGTGTGATCTTGGGGTGATCATCACAGACAACCTGAAGGCTGGCAAACAATGCGAAAAAGGCGGCACAAAATGCCAGCGGCATCTGGGGTTGCATAAGGAGGGGCATAACCAGTAGAAAAAAGGATGTGATTATGCCACTGTACAGGTTTCTGGTGAGGCTTCACATGGAGTACTGTGTCCATTTCTGGAGGCCTCACCTTAAGAAAGACATAGGAAGACTAGAGACTATACAAAGAAGGGCAAAAAAGATGATGCACGGTCTCCATCACAAGCCATGTGATGCAAGGCTAAAACAGCTCAACATGTACTCACTAGAACGAAGAAGGGATGGGGGGACATGATAGAGATGTTTAAATACCTGAAGGGTATCAACACGGTACAGACACAGGATCTCCTTCAGGTAAACAACTGCACCCAGACCAGAAATCATGACATGTGCCTAAAGGGGGGCAGGCGTTTGTTGAAATGGTTAGTACTCATAGTTGGTCTGATTATTTCCCAGATCTTGCAAGCTTTCAACTCTTAGAAAAGTTTAGACTTTTTCAGAGCATAGAACTCCTTGGATTCCTAGCCTTTCACAGGTTTTCTGAAGTGTTGATGTCCGTAAACATTTTTAAGTTTGCTTGTGCGCATGCACAAGGAACATTATGTGGCAGCTTAGGAGAGAAGCGGGTTGTGGAGGTGCGGCACTGTGGCAGCCAACGGCGGCACTGCATTTGGTGGCTTGGCACTGGTGGATCAATGCAGGCACACTATGCTGATCACATTGGTTTCTAAAAGTGCCACCAAGTTGAAAAGATTTCACCACAGCAATGAGGGGCCACCTCGTCATTGCAGTGTCAGACATTCTGCTGCAATGAGGGAGCGACCCATCATTGCAGGGTGTTGCCTTGCCTGGTGTAACATTCCCCTAAACATGGTGGTGGCTTATGCTGCCACCTCACAGCCCCATGAAAGCTGACTAACTGGGGTGCCCAATCCCTCTGTCAGCATGCCCCTGACCTAGTTAATTTGCCAATGGGGAGCCCACTCCCTGTTGGTATAATGTAACCCTCCCCATTTGTTTGTGTGTGCAGGGGGTGCCCAATCCCCTCGGCATCATCCCCCAAACAGTCATTCTTTGCGATGGGGGCCCAGTCCTCAATCGGCAAGTCCCCCACCCCAAAAGGGCAGGTGGCACACTGAAGCCCACCCAGTATATGCAAAAGCAAGCCTGAAAGAAAAACCTTCCCATGAGATCTTTTGTTTTTATCCCTGAAGAAAGGAAATGGTCCCATGCTGGTTGGGTCCCTCTCCCAACCTGCACCCACCCACTGCACACCCTACCTCCCACACCCCCACTCACCCCATACTTACCTCCAGAGCCTGTTGTGATGATCTTTGGTGAACCGGGAACGCGTCTGCACTCTTCAAAGCCGACCTCTAACTAAAGAAATGCCGGTAAGCTGTATAATAGCATAAATAGGGTTTTTTCAACTTTGGTGCATATCTCAGACATTTTTGGGAATTTTGGCACCACATTTTCAACATGGGGTTATTGGGACCCCTCCTGATGAATTCTGCCACTGTCATGGCATTATTCAGTCCCAAAAGGTGATTTTGCGGTCACTGTGCGGAATCACCTTTCGGGACTGATTAACGAAACGACAGTGCCAGTGTTCATGAGGTGGACTCTCAGAAAGCCTATGTTGAAAATTTGGTGAAAGAAAAAACAAAAAATGACTGTTTTAAGAGCGTGCATTGTGCAGTTTCCACGCATGCTCATAACTTCACGAATTTGTAATATTTTCACTCCAGATTTTCAACATTGCCATTTTTCCATACCTCCTTATGAACAGAACAGCTGTCATTTTTCACATCCTGACCGAAATGTGTTTTTGCACTTCTGACGCAGAATAGCACGGTCACTGTGGGAAACTACAGTGACACTGTTTATGAGCAGAGGTCCTAAAATGCCTATGTTGAAAATTTGGTGACGAAAGTCCATTAAATGACTGTGTTATGAGCATGCACTGCGCAGTTTCCATGCACACTCATAACTTCGCGAATCTGAAATATTTTCACTCCAGATTTTCAACATTGGCATTTTTCCACACCTCCTTATGAACAGTACGGCTGCCATTTTTCACATCCTGGCCAAAATGTGTTTTTGCACTTCCGGCGCAGAATAGCGTGGTCACTGTGGGAAATCAGTGTTCAGGACACATTAGGAAAATCACAGTGACATTGTTCATGAGCAGAGGTCCTAAAATGCCTATGTTGAAAATTTGGTGATGAAAGTCCATAAAATGACTGTGTTACCCGCATGCGTTACTCAGTTTCCATGTATGCTCAGAAGTGCGAGCATTTTTAATATTCCCACTACAGATTTTCAACATTGCCATCTCTTCACACCTCCCTATGGATGGTACAGCTGTCATTCTTTGCATCCTGCCTGATCTGTGTTTTCATACATCTGGCACAGAATGGCACTATCACTGTTGGAACTCAAAGTTCAGGACACATTAACAAAATCACACTGTCACTCTTCATGAGAAGAGGTCCCAAATGCTTTCATGAGGTGGGGTCACAAAAAGGCCATGTTGAAAATTTGTAGTGCAAATACCAACAAACGCCCGGGGCATTAGGGTTTCTAATCATAACGTCCCACCCTGTACAGAATGACAGGCATTGGGGTGTGCCTTTGGATTGCCGGACTGTAATGCTCATGCCATCCCCCACCCCACCCCCCAGCCAGTGACAGGCATTGAGGTACACCTTGGACTCTTCGGCCCCAGAGTTCACCCCATTCTCCTATACTGCACCCATTTCAGCGTATGTCCTTATGGAATGGGGTGACTGTAAAGCCAAACACCCAAAGGCACACCTCAACACATGTCGGTGTCTGCAGGATAGAGTGAGGTGACATGGCATGAACGTCATGGGCAACGACCCAAACACATACTCCAATGCCTGTCTGTCTCTGCAGGATGGAGGTGAGGCTGGCATGAAGTTCAATACTTCACTGCCATTCCTATTCTGCATCTGTCTAACTCCTGCATTTCCAATGCTAATACCAGCAAGCAAACATTCGGCATTGACAAATGCTTGTTTTTCCTAGGATATGTTTGGACTTTTAGTGTGAGAACGGTGGTGTGTGAGCATGGAAAAGTTTGAATGGAATAATTTGCACTTAAGTAGCACTGGAAACTTTAGTGTAAAGTTTTAACAAGAGAAAAGACAACAGAACTAAAAAAATGTTTTATATTCAATGAGAGGTGAAGTGTAGATTTTGAGAGTCTGGCAAGCATCTTTTCTGTGACTTTGAATATCGTAAGCAATCTCAGGGCCCTGGATTGCAAATTTCTGACTACATCCTTCTGTTTCCTAATTAGTCTCATTCATATTTCAAGAATCCCAGTCTTTATACACTTGTTGCAAGTGATTTAGGATTTTAAATTCATTTAAGAATAGGCCAAGATAGCTTGTGGCTTTGCCACGTGTAGTGACTGTTGGCAATTTATTTTGTTGTTCACCATATATAACACAAATTTGTTTCTAGTTTTTATTACTGATTTCCTACTTTACACTAATAAAACATTCCAGATTAAATTGCTCGTCGCTTTCAATTTGTGTTATAGCTTTAAGTTTTTTTTTAACATGAACATTTTTTAATTCATTTTCAATTTTACAGAACATCACATTACAGCAAGGTCATGCCATAAGGAGGATGTAAGCAATAAGAACTTCTGAACCTAATGGGAGGTCCAGTATGCCCAGTAATATACACATTACAAATATATCATCCAAATCTACTGATCCATTTCAGGTTACAGCTTTAATTTTAATAATGTATTGGGGGCTGCTACTAAAATAGGTGAAATAACTCATCTTAATCTGGTTCAGTGTCAGTTGGCATCCATCTGTATCCCCCTCCTCTGGGATGAGACTGGAAATAGTCAGAACTGTCTAGTCCTCCTTTCCTGGTCAACAAAAACCAAATAAATAAAATAAATAAAAACTCAGAGGAAGTACTTCTTCACAGAAAGAGTGGTGCATTCTTGGAACAGCCTTCCAGTGGAGGTGGTGGGGGTAAAAACAGAGGTGGGGTTCAAGAATGCATGGGATAAGCACAAGGGAATCATAGCGGAAAGGAAGGGGGGAGGGAGAAAGAGCAGTAATAATGTAGGCATGGAGAAATGAGTAGACTGGATGGGCTAAGCGGTCCATATCTGCCATCTAATTCTATGTTTCACAGAAGAGCTCATGCTACAGATGGGAACATTTTAGAAAAGCTGTCACAAACAGTGGAAGCATGTAGATCATAGCAATGCAGTTATAAACTGCTCTGGTAAAATAGTACAGAGGGTTAAAGTGCAGACCTCCAAATTAAAAGAACACAGGTTCAGCTCTTTTCAGGAACACAAACCATCTAGTCTAAGGAAATCTGACATAATGCTAACTGCAGTTAACTGTTTTTATGTTGTCTTGCGCAAGAGCAAACAACATATTGGGGTAGTATGAGAAATGCAGAGGTCTGTCAGCGTTGGA
The DNA here is from genome assembly GCA_016271365.2 of Neoceratodus forsteri. Taxonomy (NCBI): domain Eukaryota; kingdom Metazoa; phylum Chordata; order Ceratodontiformes; family Ceratodontidae; genus Neoceratodus; species Neoceratodus forsteri. The sequence continues at coordinate 1,342,183,197 of CM057450.1, read as the reverse complement.
GATTGCAGAGCACGCTTTAGAAGGTACATCCCTCATTCCCCAATTAGCCAGCATGCTAGCACTGACACAAGTATTATGCAAAGTGCCCCCAACTTGATAGAAATGTGCCACTGCAATCAGAGACAAGCTCGTCATTCAGCAGCACAGATGACATGCCTTCCGTATGTGCCTTTCATGGTGAAACATTTCAATGAACATGGCAGTGGGCTGGCAGCAGGAGAGCAAACGGCTGTTTGCGTTTTAATGTTTCCGCCTCGCCACCCCACCGGTCCCTGCCTGAAACGTAGGAGGAGGCACTTTCCTCGCCTGCCTCCTCCATGTCCCGCTGTCTCTGGTGCAAAAGTTTCTTCCAGCCGTGCAGAGCAGGCCACAGCCTAAGTTCCATATGGGCTGGGAGTAGTCAGTGCCTGAAGGCACTTTTACTGTAAGCGTGATCTGATTACACTGGCAGAGCCCCCCTACCCTGCCTGCTGACATTGGGGTGCTTAATCCCCATGTCAGCCTGTATTCCCCTCATCCTTTAATGTGACACACTGGAAGCCTACCTCAGTGTGCTAAAACATGCTGTGGTGTTTCTTTCTGACACTAGGATGCTCACTCCTGGTGTCGGATGTGCCCCACCTCCCCATATATCCTCCGACCTCGGGGTGCCCAATCCCCAGGCCGGCATTGATCCCCCCAGTATTTTGGCTTACTGGGAGCCCACCCCAGTGTGCCAAAATCCATAGTTTACCTATTAAAAAAGAAAATGGACTCACAAAGTTTTTTATTAAACCTGAAAAAAAGGAAAATGGTCCCTCGTCATGCACCACACCTCCCCGCACCCCCCTCACCCATACTTACCTGCGGAGGCTGGGAGCAATGATCTTCAGCGGACCAGGAACACGTCTGCGCTCTTCAAAAGCTGACCACAAACTGAAGAAATGACAGTAAGTCCTATAATGGCACTGACTTGGGGGTTTTCAATTTCAGTTGATATCTCAGCCATTTTTGGGAGTTTTGGTCCCAAATTTTTCAACATGAGGTTCTTGGGACCCCACCTCATGAACACAGTCACTGTCATTTCATTATTTGGTCCCAAAAGATCATTTCACGGTCACTGTGTGGAATCACCTTTCAGGACTGATTAATGAAGCAACAGTGCCACTGTTCATGAGGAGGGCTCCCAAAAAGCCTATGTTGCAAATTTGGTGAAAAAATTCCAAAAAATGACTGTGTTACGAGCGTCCATTGCACAGTTTCCATGCACACTCATAACTTCGACAATTTTTTATATTTTCACTCCAGATTTTCAACATTGCCATTTTTTCACACATCCTTATGAACAGTACAGCTGTCATTTTTCAAATCATGCCCAAAATGTGTTTTCGCACATCTGGAGTACAATGGCATGGCCGCTGTGGGAAATCAATGTTTGGGACAGATTAACAAAATTACAGTACGTACCACTGTTCATGAGCGGAGGCATAAAATGCCTATGTTGAAAGTTTGGTGTAAAAAATTCCCCAAATAATTGCATTACGGGCGTGCATTGCACAGTTTCTAAGCATGCTAGTGACTTCACCAATTTTTCATATTTTCACTCCAGATTTCCAACATTACCATTTTTTTACACCTCCTCATGAACAGTACAGTTGTCATTTTTCACATCCTGCCTGAAATGTGTTTTCACACCTGTGGTGCCAAAGGGCGCAGTCGCTGTGCAAAATCATCTTTCGGCTAACGAACTGATAGTGCCACTGTTCATGTGGTGGGGTCCCAAAAAGCCCTCGTTGAAAATTTGTAGTAAAAATACCAAGAAACACCTGGGGCATTAGGGTTTTCAACTGTAACACCCCACCCTGTAGAGACTGACAGGCATCAGGGGTATAACTTGGCACTGTCGGCTGTAATGCTCATGCCATTCCACCCTCACCACCACCCTGCAGCCAGTGACAGGCATCGAGGTGTGCCTTGGACTCATCGGCCCCAAGGTTCACCCTATTCTCCTATACTTCACCCATTTCACCGTATTTCCTTATGGAATGGGGTGAGCGTAAGGCCCGAAGACCCCAAGGCACACTGTGACACTTGTCGGTGTCTGCAGGGTAGGGTGAGGTGAAATGGCATGAGCATTATGGCCCATGACCCAAAGGCACACCCTAATGCCTGTCAGTCTCTGCAGGGTGGGAGTGGGGTTGGCGTCAGTTCAATACTTCACTGCCATTCCTATTATGCATCTCCCTAACTCCTGCACTACCAGTGCCAATGCCAGCAAGACAACATTCAGCATTGACAAATGCTTGTTTAAACAAGTCACTGCTGTAGCTTGGCAAAGGTTAGACTGAGACTTGCAAACAATACAACCTTTTTCTAGAGAGCCAGAGTGCCAGTACCATCAGAAGGGGAAGGGAGCAGCTCCATTTCAGTGCAGTAGCTGCTCCTTGTTGCTTTTAAATATCTTCTTGTTGATTTCACTTTGTAGCAGGTTATTTTTTTTTCTTACTACTTCTAAGGGGCTAGCAGGGCATTGCTTTGGGGCTGTTGGAATTTTGAAAAATATTTTGGTGTGCTGTAAGTGGGCTGATTTTTCTTGTTGTTTCACTTGGTAGCAGGCCAAGTTTTTCTTACTACTTAAAAGGGGCTAGCAGGGAATGGTTTGGGAGCTGTTGAAACTTTGTAACCTATTTTGGTGTGTTTTAAGTGGAGCTGTAATTTCTTCAAATTGGAGGCCTGTTCTTTCTGATTTCAAACATATTTTGGTGTGTTTATTGGGGCTGTTCTGGTGGGGCTGCTTCTTTGAATTGGAAACCTATTTCTTCTGATTTCAAGCCTATTTTGGTGAGTTGTTGGTGAGGCTGTTTGAATTGGAGACCTTTTTCTTCTGGTATCAAACCTATTTTTTGTGCTTTTAATGGAGTTGTGGTTGTTTTTTGCTGTCTTCACTAGTTGCAAAGTTTAGTGCATAGTGGGGGAAGGGTGCTAATTGTCTGGCCAGGCCTCCACTCAGCTACCTGATAACTGGAGGTGGAGCTGAATCAGATTTGTGGTAACAGTTCCTTTTGTCATCTCAGAAGAAACCAGATGGGGAAGGGATCAGATCCATGTCAATGCAGTAGCTGCTCCTTGCTGCTTTTAAATTGCTTCTTGTAGATTTCACTTGGCTGCAGGTTATTTTTTGTCTTACTACTTCTAAGGGGGCTAGCAGGGCACTGTTTTGGGGATGTTGGAATTTTGAAACCTATTTTGGTGTGCTGTAAGTGGGCTGATTTGCCTTGTTATTTCACTTGGTAGCAGGCTGAGTTTTTCTTATATCTTAAAAGGGGCTAGCAGGGAACGGTTTGGGAGCTGTTGAAACTTTGAAACCTATTTTGGTGTGCTTTAAGTGGAGCTGTCATTTCTTTAAATTGGAGGCCTGTTTTTTCTGATTTCAAACCTACTTTGGTGTGCTTTTATTGGGGCTGTTCTGGTGGGGCTGTTGCTTTGAATTGGAATCCTATATCTTCTAATTTCAAGCCTATTTTGGTGAGTTGTTGGTGAGGCTGTTTGAATTGGAGACTTGTTTCTTCTGGTATCAAGCCTATTTTTTGTGCTTTGAGTGGAGTTGTGGTTGTTTTTTGCTGTTTACACTAGCTGCAAAGTTTAGTGCATAGCGGGGGAAGGGTGCTAATTGTCTGGCCAGGTGCCTCAGCTACATGATTATTTCTGGAAGGCATGGCTGGTCCCACCTCCTGCCTCTCATCCCACCCACCCACCCCAGGTACATAATTTCCTTTTATACTGTAGGTTCTGACATCACTTCCCCAAAAGGACAAAGGACATGCACCTGTCATAGCAGAAGCAGACATCCAGGAAAGGAACAGCAGTGAATGAAGTGGTGACTGCTATCTCCATGGAAGGGAAGTAACTGCGACACAAGGAGCTTTCAATTTTACCTGTTTGCATTTGTGTTTGCATTGTGGAAAGGAGGGGTAGGAGTTAGAAGGAGGCTGTGCAATAGTTGCTTACAGTTTCTTTTTGGGTGCAGACAGGAGGGCTAGGAACTTAAAAGGCAGCTGCTCAATCTTTCTAAAGTGTATGAAAAAAGTGGTAAGGGAAATTGAGAAATGGAGAAGAATGTTTTGCAATGATAGAGGGGGAGAGGGGAGACTTAGGAGAGTGTTGGGTATCCTTCATCTGGAAGGGTGGGAAGTCGCTGGTGGGCAACGAGAGCAATGGGTAGGGTGGTAGTCTGCAACAGCTGCGGTGCACCAATCTTTCTAAAAATTGTGTGGAGGGTGAGGGGGTGTTTAGTGTGCAACCAAACAGAGAAACTTAAAAAGGAGATTGAGGGTCTTCAGGAGGAGCTAAGACAGGCAAGGCAGACTGGAGGAGGTTATAGCCCAACACTGGAGGGGGGGAGGAAGGGAGATGAAGAGGGAGGGCTATGTGGGCCAACGGGGGAGGAGAGGGTCAGAAGAAGGGAATCAGAGACAGGGAGGCCCAGACCAAGAAGTGTGGCATCAGGGGAAACCAGGTCAAGGGAAAGAAGACAACAGGAAAGAAGAGAAAGGGACTGGTGAGGGGAGGAGGGGAAGTGGCAACAGTCATATGAAAGGAGGGAATGGGCTACTATGAGAAGAGAGGAACCGGGCATTGGAGAAGGGTCTTCAGAAAACTGTTTTGCAGTACTAGAGGGAAAGGAGAAGGAGGGAGGGAGGTGATGAAATTGGAGGAGTAACTGATAGAAGTCCAGATGAAACTGGAGTGGGGGGAATTTCTGCTGGGGGAATTACAGCAGGGACAGAAGGGGAACTACTGTGCAGGAGGAAGAGGAGAAGCCAGGAGTGAGAGGTGGGGAAGAAGGGAAGCAATCAGTTAATAAGAGGGGTGGAATCTTAGTGCTGGGGGACTCAATACTAAGAGGAGTCAGGTGGGGTAGCAAAGGGGAGAGACACAGTCGCATTTGGGTGGAGGCCATGCTGGGAATAACAGCAGAAAGGGTCAGAAGAAAGGAATCAGAGACAGGGAGGCCCATGTTCTAAAATATGCTAGAAGGGGTAGGGAGAAGCCTAATTTAATTATACATTTGGCGATGAATGACCTGGCTGACAGTACAGTAGGTATAGTCCAGAGGAGGTTTGAGGAACTAGGACAATTATGTGAGGGGGCAGGAAGATCAGTAACTTTCTCAAAGATACTTCCAGAGCCCAGGGCAAGCACAGCAAGAGAGCTGAGAATAAAGAATTTTAATGACTGGCTAAGAACCTGGTGTCATGCTAAAGGACATGGGCTGCTGGGGTGGGGGTGGGGAGGACCTGGAGGACAGTAGTCTCTATGCCAAGGATAGACTACTCTTGAGTGAGGAGGGAAAGAAAGTGTTGAAACAGAGGATGGAGGAGTACATAGAAGAAGTTGGGAATTTAAACTAGGAGCAGAGGGCAGCAAGTGAGCCAGTGACATGCAAAGAACACAGGTTGGGAAACCATATGAGCTTACCCCCCTATAACAGTGACAAAGGACAAAGGGCAAGTACTAGTGGTGATGCTAGTAAAGGAGGGCAGAAAGGGAAGGGGTGGAAGGTGGTCACCCTGAATGCTAGGAGCCTTGGGAAGAAAACTGCAGAGCTACAGACCCTCATGGCAGAGGGGGAGGTGGACATTGCAGCCATCACTGAAACATGGGCTACCCAATACAATGACTAGGACCTGTCAATACCAGAGTACAAGATATTTTGTAGGGATAGAGTGATTGGGAAAGGAGAGGGGTGGCACTATATGTGAGTGAAGGACTGAAGTGTGTATGGAAGGAAGGGAAGGAAAGTAGTACAGAGTCACTATGGATGCAACTCCAGGATTCCAAGAATAGGTATCTCAGAATGGGAGTGGTATACAGGCTGCCCTCTCAGACAGAAGAGTTAGACGGGGAACTAGTGGGACAGATCAGGAGGACCTGTGAGAAGGGTAGTGTGGTAATTGTGGGGGACTTCAACATGCCAGGAGTGTATTGGAGTACCCCAACAACCAGGAATAGAAGGGAGCAGGTACTGCTGCATGCCTTCCAGAACAGCTTCTTGATGTAAATGGTCAGTGAACCAACCAGGTTAGGGAATACCCTTGACCTTGTGCTGACAAATGGGGAGTTTGAGAGGGAACTTAGGGTGGAAGAACCACTGGCGGGAAGTGATCAACACTCAGTGTGGTTCACGTTGGATATGGGTAAGGAAGGAGTGGAATCCGGCGCAAGGGTGCTGCACTTCAGGAGGGCCAACTTTGGGAGGATGGGGGAAGTGGTAAAAGGGTACCTGCCCAGAATTCAACCTAGTATGAACACTAACCAGAGGTGGAAGTTTATAAAGCTGGGGATCATGGAGGCAACCAGAACCTGCAGCAAGGCCCAGAGCAAGTAGGCTAGGGCAAAGAAACCTAGCTGGGTGAACAATGAGGTCATGGAAAAGGTAAGGAGGAAAAACAGGGAGGGGGGAGGACAGGGAGGAATACCTGAAGGAATTGAAGGTGGTGACAAGAGCAATAAGGGCAGCCAAGGCATCTACTGAGCTCAGGCTGGCGAAGGCCATTAAAAAGGGGGAGAAGGACTTCTTCAGGTACATCAGGGAGAAAAGGAACTGTAAGGACCATATAGTAAGGATTAGGAAGGAGGGGGGTGGGGTGGAAGCAGGGGGTGATAAGGCAGAAGCACTTTAAAGATTACTGCTGCTTGGTATTTACTAAGGAGTGCCACATGGGAGACTGGGAAGTAAGTTAGAAGGCACAGGGGTGGGTGCAAAGCTTTTGAGATGGATAGGGAACTGGCTTCACGGAAGGCAACAGAGGGTGGTGGTGGGTGAGGAGCTCTCATCCCCAACGGTAGTAGCGAGCGGTGTTCCGCAGGGCTCGGTGTTGGGACCAAGTGTTGTTTGGGATATTCATTGCAGACATATCATTGGACAAAAAGAGCAAGGCCAGTCTGTTTTCTGATGACACCAAGATGGGAGCGGTGGTGGATGACCTAGGGGGATGGTAGGGGTTGCAGGATGATCTGGCAAAGCTGGAAACTGGTCAGACACCTGGCAACTGGGATTCAATGCCAAAAAGTGCAAGGTGCTGTATTTTGGGGCGGAAAACCCAAGGAGGAGTTACCAGCTGGGGGGAGTGCAGCTAGCCAAGATAGAGGAGGAGAAGGATCTGGGGGTGCTCATTACGGGGGTCAATGAACGACTCAGCACAGTTTAGGAAGGCAGCTGCAAAGGCCAACAAAATGATGGGTTACATTGCAAGGGATATATCCTTGAGGAGGGGGAAGGTGATTCTGCCACTGTATAAATTATTAGTTAGACTGCACCTGGAGTACTGTGTGCAGTACTGGCACCCGTATCTGAAGAGGGACATTAAGTTACTGCAGGGGGTGCAGTGCAGGGTGACAAAGATGATCATGGGACTGGGGGACTTACCATACAGGAGGAGGCTGAGGGAGTTAAACATGTACTTGCTGGAGGAGAGGAGGGACAGGGGGGATATGAGCGAAACCTTCAAGTACATGAAAGGAATAAACAAGACTGGTATGGAGGGGCTGTTCAAAGTAAGGGAGGGGAAGGACACCCAGGGTCATGATATGAGACTGGAAGGAGGTAGGTTCAGGAGGGAGATGAGGAGACACTTTTTTACGGAGAGGGTGGTAGCTGGGTGGAATGTGTTATCAGCAGAAGTGGTATCTAGTAGAACAGTGGACTGCTTCAAAAGGGCTGGGACAGGGCAAGGGAGGGTCAAGGGAGGGAAGGGTGGGAGGGAAGGGCAGCTGCAGAATAAGGAGTGCTAGCTGCACATTCAAACAGACTTGATAGACCTCTAGGCCTTTATCTGCTGGCAAATTTCGAAAGTTCATATGTTCATAATGCTTCTTAGCTTTTTTTAGGAGCTACTACAAACCCTAAACTTTCCAGGCCAAGCTTTTCCTTGAGGCTCTAAGGATTTCTCACCTTAAATTGGCATGGTTGTCCTCCATATCTCTTCTATGACTGAAGAAGTGTTCAGTCACTTATGTGTCTATAACATTCTAGTGCTTTAATGGTGTACATACTGTTTTCACCTGAGTCTGACCTGTATCATACACATAAAAGACATGTTATAAAATGAATAGAAAAAATGCTGAAAGATGATTGGTAGAGAGCATATTTCACTCATGTTATCCCAGTAAAACCTCACAGGAGAAATTAGTGCCCACAAAACAGCCATAAGAACCTAAATGTATCATTCTTATAATTGCAATAAGGCACATCATGGTGTGTGTTGCTGGGATGATGCCTGTTCTTGGGTAGTTGAAGGCACACTGTCTGTGGCCTTGTGCTTCACAATGTACCTGAGGTATGACATTATCCTAACTTGACAAATGCCCTGGAATGTTTTATTGCTTAATTTACACATGCACACACTGCATTTTGCAATTTCAGCTCATGTGTGTGGTGCATTGCAGTTTTTCAAAGTTTTCACTAAGTGACTCACTTAAAAAAAAAAAACTCTTCCCACTCCCTCCTTCTGCTGGCTCCCTGCCCTAACCCTGGTACTCAGGAGGAGTGGCACTGTATGTGAAAAATGACATAAGGGCCACAGAGATCCAGGAGGAACAAAATGGGGGAGAGATACTGTGGGTTAAGCTGGAAAGGAAAATGGGGACATCCATCCGCACAGGTGTGGTCTATAGACCACCAGCCCAGGAGGAAGAAACAGATAGGGAGCTGATGCTAGCCATCCAAAGGATGGCAGACAAGGGTGAGGTAGTGCTGGTTGGACTTCAATATTCCAGACGTGGACTGGAGCATCCCAGCAGCAGCATCAACTAGAAGCAGATTTATCCTGGACTCCTTCAGGGTGCCTTCCTCAACAACTGGTCATGGAACCAACTCGGCAGAAGGCAATACTGGACCTTGTGCTCACAAACAGGGACAGTGTAATGGGGGTAACAGTGGGGGATCACCTGGGGAACAGTGACCACCAGTCATTGTGGTTTGAAAGCACAGAAAGAGCAGAAACAAACCACACAAAAACACGTATCCTGGATTTTAGGGGGGCAGATTTGGGGAAAATGGGGAGATACTTGAAAGAGGCATTAAGGGGAATGGGGCAGGAATCAGGGGTTGAGGAACAGTGGGCAGTATTTAAAATGGGGATTACAAGAACAACAGAATTATACATTAAGCAGGTTAGCAAGAGGAAAAGGAAGAGGAGACCATTATGGTTTTCCAAAGAGGTAGCAAAGAAAGTGAAAGCCAAAAAGATTGCATTCAGGCAATACAAAAAGACACAGGCAGGAGGGGATAGGGAGAAGTACCAGGAGAAGCAAAGGGAGGCAGGGAGGTCAGTAAGGGAAGCCAAAGCTCAGACAGAAGAACACATTGCAAAATCAGTGGGTAGAGGGGACAAAACCTTTTACAGGTACATAAGTGAAAAAAGAAAGACAAAGGGAGGGATAGTGAGACTGAAGGGGGAGGATGGGTGCTGCATGGAGGATGACAACAGTAAAGCTGACATATTGAACAGGTATTTCTGCTCAGTCTTTACTGAGGAAGAGGAGGGTAATGGGTCTGAAGGGAGTACAAGGGGTGAGAATGGTGCAGAAATGGACACAAGTCCCTTTACCACGAAAAGGGTCCTGAAGGAACTGGAAGTAATAAGTTGATAAAGCAATGGGGCCAGATGGGGTGCACCCAGGGTCCTTAAAGAACTAAGAGAGGTGGTGGCTGAACCTCTGGCTATCCTGTTTAGCCGATCACTGGAAACAGGGAGGTACCCAAAGACTGGAGGACAGCAGATGTAGTCCCCTTATACAAAAGCAGGAACAAGAGGAGCGAGGAACTACAGACCAGTCAGCCTCACCTCGGTAGTGGGAAGATCATGGAGGCACTACTGAAGGAGAGATTGGTGGAACATCTGGTTGTCAATGGACTACAGGACCCAAGGCAGCATGGTTTCACCAGGGCGAGGTCATGTCAGACCAACCTTGTTGAATTTTTGACTGGGTGACTAGGAGGTGGATCAGGGGAGGGCAGTGGACATGGCCTATCTGGACTTCAGCAAGGCCTTTGACACTGTGCCACATAGAAGACTATTACACAAACTGGGGAATATGGGTGTGGGCAGGACAGTAGTGTGGTGGGTAGGTAACTGGCTGGGTGGCAGGACACAGAGGGTGGTGGTAAATGGCTATCACTCCACAGAGGGAAGAGTGACCAGTGGGGTACCACAGGGATCAGTGCTGGGACCGGTCCTATTCAACATCTTCATCCGTGACATTGCCCAGGACCTAGAAGGCAGAATTTCACTGTTCACTGATGACACAAAGCTCTGTAACAGAGTAGACACACCAGAGGGTGTAGACAGAATGAGAAGGGACCTGCAGAAACTTGAAGAATGGTCAGGGGTTTGGCAGTTGAAATTCAATGCAAAGAAGTGCAAGATAATGCATATAGGGCACAAAAACCCTGGCACAATATATCAGTTGGGGTGAGGATATAGCATGCACCAAGCAGGAAAGGGATCTTGGAGTTATCATCTCTGATGACCTCAAGGTAGGGAAACAGTGTGACAAGGCAGCAGGTAAAGCAAATAGGATGCTGGGATGTATAGGCAGGGGCATCACCAGCAGGAAAAGGGAGGTCATAATTCCACTATACAAGACACTAGTGAGGCCCCACCTGGAGTATAGTGTACAGTTCTGGAGACCATACCTACGTAAGGACATAGACAGGGTAGAGAAGCTTCAGAGGAGGGCAACAAAGATGGTGCATGGATTGCATCACAAGTCCTATGAAGATAGGTTGAAGGAACTGAACATGTACTCCCTGGAGGAGAGGAGGGAGAGAGGGGACATGATAGAGATATACAAGTATCTCACAGGGAGGAACAGGGTGCAGGAATACACTATTTTTAAGCGAAAAAGATGTACCAGGACTAGAGGGCATGGGATGAAGTTGGAGGGAGGACGATTCAGAGGAAACATGAGGAAGAATTTCTTCACAGAATGGGTGGTGGCCAAATGGAACACCCTGCCAGCAGAAGTGGTGGGGGGCTGAAACAATCACGGGATTTAAGAATGCATGGGATAGACATAAAGGAATTCTGGAGGTCAGGGGTAAGGGGCAACAGACTTCTAGGAAAACATCAACTGAACTTACAAGCTCAAATGGGCAGACTGGGTGGGCCATAGGCCCTTATCTGCCGACACTGTCTATGTATCTATGTATCTATAGCTTGTGGACTGCTGTGAGATGAACTCCATGCACACCAAGATACCGGCGGGTGAAGAGGGTGTCTGTGGCTCCTGGCTGCCAGAGAACAGCTTGTTGCAACATCACTATAATGCCACACCTCGCACTAACCTCATGTCCCCTTGTCTCCCTCACACTTTCACTAGAACTGTCACATCACATCACACAGGGGCACCCCACAAAATGAGTGTGCTTGCACATTGTGGGCTGGTGGGGGTGTGGCACACAGCTGTCAGGCGTAGAAGTCCATAAATGCATTCTCAGGCTCGGCAGCTTAGCAGTGGGCTGGCAATATGCTGCAGATCTGCTCAAAAATACTGACATGTCACTGTCAGTGATATAGGGGGAAAAACAAAATGGCAGAATTAAACTGGCAACCAGTAAGTCAGTGGAAAAACCGGCATGTCAGTTGAAAATTGGCCAGGTGGCAACCTTAATAATGACTGGATAACCAGTCCTGATAAAACGCCATGATAACCTGCTGAATTCCATAATAACTCAATAGTGGGTTATTACGCCATTTTCATCCTCACGCACTCACTTCACTGACATGCAAAAGGTACAATGAGTGGGTGTATCGAGTCCCTGTATGCATCCCTCCTCAAGGCATGTACTGTCCTCAGGTGTCTGCATGACACATCGGTCCCCCTGCTGGATGTCCCCAGAGTCTCCACTGTAATGGGGAGTAAAGCTTTGTCGTAGCCACACCGTCTCTGTGGAACAGCTTCCTGGCAGCTGTCCACACGGTTGCCTTGCACCACTCCTTCAAATCCCAACTCAGATCCTGGCTACTCCTGGTATCCACCTGCTTCTGCTCTCCGGTTTAAACCCTCCTCCTCTGGGGTGTAGGTACTTATACCCCCTTTTCCCTCACTCCTGCTCCCTTTTTTTCTCATCTCCCCTCACCCATATGTGCTAGCTCTCCCTGCCCTCCCTCTCTCCATCCCTACCCCTACCAGTTACCTAGTTTTCCTCTGTGTCTTCACCTCCTCCTCTCCTTAGATCTTTTCCCTATTTGTCCTACCCTTGTACTCCTGCTCTTCTTTCCCTCCTCCTGACCCTAGTACATACAATTTTGGTGTGAGTCTCCATGTCACCGCTGGCACTTAGTTCCTCTTCTTTTCTCCATCTTCCCCCTAGCACCCTTGGTGTGTGCCTGTATTTACCACCACCAGTACTTAACCTCCCTGCTTCCTCCCTATTCATCTCCACCTAGGTATTGTTGCTTGTTGAACCATTTATCCTCCTAGGTTACTGTGGGGCAGTCTGTTTACCCTGTTTCAAATTAGTATTACTGCTTGCAACTGATTTTTTCCATTTCCCTGTGTCAGTCTATTGTTGTACAGCTACTTATCTGTTTTCATCGGGCTTGCAACTGTGCATTGTGCAGTTACTTCTCTGTACCATTACTTATTATGCTATGGATGTTTCTGTTGAGGCTTGTGTCTGTACAACTTGTAACTTGCTACTCTTATTGGATTGTAAATTATTTTATCAGTTTGGTTCTGTGCCATTGTTTGTGGTGTGGGTCATGCCTGAAAATGGTCCTTGGATCAGCGCACTTACCCAGTAAACAAGGACTTAAATAAATAGATAAATAAAGGACAAGGTATTTGTGTGACTACTTTGGCTGATCAGAAACATGCTCACTCACACAAATACAGCTTACAGTTTTTGTCTCTGCCTAAACCCTGCACCAGTTATTATAAACAATAATGCCTGTGCAATGTTTGGCTTATGAGGATTTTTCACACACCCTCGGTGTGTGATAATCCATAAACCCCTTGAGCTTCACTCTCAGAGTTTATGGATTGTTGCACACCTCAGGCGTGTGAAAAATCCTCACACCACACACCTGCACAGGCATTAGTCTCTATATAGTAAACGGTTAGGACTTATTCTGTATGGAAATCAGGGACTGCTCAAAAGTTGTTGTGCACATTCTATCATCAAGTGCACCTGTGTCACTGCTTGGTCTGATTCCTGCCTGGTACCTGCTTTTAATTTTACTGAGCATGACATGTGCAAGCGACAGCCTGCCTTCATGATACACTAGTGGTTTGCAATGCATGTGTGATGGGGTTCCCCTCTGAGTGCGATAGAGCTTACTAGCAGAGCCGTTGCTCAGCTCACACTTTCTCTCTCTCTCTGTACCAGCATAACTGCTACTGCTGGACTGCTGCATGAGGTTCTTATGTGCTGGGCTTTGATACTGTTAAGAAAAGTAAATGATCCTTGGATTTTACCTTTTCTTGATATTTAGTAAATTAAAATGTGTACAGGTAGTGCCTACTCGGCAGAGCCACTCCTCGTCTCAATATCTCTCTCTCTCTCTGTACTGGAGTTAAGCACCTCTCGCTAGTTCCTTCAACAGAACCATATGCTATAAAAAAAATAAAGTAAGGGTGACCATACACAACTCACCTTGTGTTTCCATCTTGGGCTTGAGATAACAACATGGACCTCTCGAGATTTGCTTTCAAGGTCCATATGCTGTTACCTCCACCCCTTGATGGAAACATTTATGTATTTATTTCAGATTAATACCTTTGAGACAAAAGAGGATCATTTACAAAGGTTCCAAGTCATAGTACACTGTACAAAACATGTGAAACAAAACATATAAAACAGGTATTTTCATATATGGCAGCATGTACAGATCAGCTTACACAGAGGGTGGGGTTACATTAACAACAGATGTATGCAGGGATGCTGAAAGTAAAGTAGACAAAGATACAACAGGAGATAGCAATCCTAAAGTGCTATGGAGCAGATGACATCTGCACTCAGAGGTGCGGTGCAGTGTTTAAGTAGTTGCACGATACAAGTAGAAGCAAGTAGATTCTAGGTAGCATCGTTGCAAATATTAGCTGCCAAAGGAGGCTTTGTTTAGGGTTCAGCAGGGAGACCGGTAAAAAAAGAGCTGCAAAATGGGGAAATAGAGGCTTTAAGTGGGTGCAATTGGAGCCCTTAGGGAGGAGCTGAAAGAAAGAGGAGTAATCAGTCATAGGTGAGAGAGGAGAAGAGAAGAGAAAGGATAGGGTGTACCCATAGCGGGCTGAGTCAGGGGAAATGGTAAAGTATGAGGCGATGTAGTCAGGGAGGGCTGTGCCAGGTAGGCAGAAGGTGGGAGTGGGGTGGGCTGGGGAGGATCAGAGGAGGGAGCTTTAGCAGGGAAGCAAGGGGAGGCGGAAAAAGCTATGCTGGAAGGGGGAGAGTGGGGGCAGTGTGAGGGGTGGGTGGCTTGTTGTGTATGGTCACCCACGCATTATTCCATATATCTAATTCACCACACTCCATGCAAGTCTGTAAATTCTGAAACCCAGGCATGACTGAAAATGAGCCCATGTGACCAAGCCCACCTCTTGGTCAAACAATAAAAAAAATATGCCATCCTTCTGAATCAGGTGTTGGAGGCCCATGATACGCTTGTGTAGTGGTTCTAACTCTGGATTATAGATGACAATTAGCAACATGCAGTCATTTATCAGTTTTGGGCAATTGCAGTGTAAATAAAAAGTCACATATGTCAAGGTTATGTTTGCTTGTCAGGCACCTACAGTGAGAATATCATGATTTATGCAATACCAGTGAGTCTAAAAAAACTGCAAATAAATTCATTTATTTTCATGAGCTGGTGAGCTGGAGTGAGAATAAATCATTTATTCCCACTCTAGTTCAGAGAACAATGGATATTACACTCTAGATCCATAACGTTCAGAGCAGAATATAGGTTCTTCAGTATAGAAACCTGTTACCATTTCATTCAGGGACTTGTTTGTTCTCAGAAAGTTCTCTTTTCAGAACTTTAATGGCAACTTCCTTGTGACAGCAACACACCCAATTATTTTTACCACATAAACCCATATCACTGCAGAAATCAAGTATGGCTTGGCCCAGAAAAAATATAGAATATGATTCAGTGCTCTTGTGTATAGAAATCCATACACTGCCAGATGTTGTTGTACCACAGTAATGATGTCATAATGTGTTATACCACAGTAGCTGTGTCACTACTGTGGTACAAAAGCATAGAATTCTGTGGCTATTAAAATTCCTTATGCTTACCTACACTATAGATTCTTTATAAAGAAGATCACAGCAAGAATGAAAACACTTCAGTTTCTAGAAGTTCGTCTCTGTTACACTACTAGAAATGTTTCCAGCTCATGTACTGTATTTGTTAATTTAATCACATTACTGTATATGAATGTTTTTAATCTTATCATGTTGCATGCTGTTTTCTGTTTGTCGTCGAGGCATAGGTCAGGAAACATAGGAGGACCAGGAGCAGTTGTCAAATTTGCAAGTAGCGTTTCATTATTATCAAGTACAGTAAAAAAGAAACAAATTGTTCAGGATAGCTATATTACAAAGGCAGTACAAACAGAGAAAACAAAAGTCCTGCATCTGACGGTATTTCTAATTCCAAGTTTCAGTCTCTCCCAGGCAAAGATTGCTGCTGTGTTTATAACAAGGCTTTGCCCACCAATTAATGTCTTCATCCTGAACTCGTTAAGGAGACATCCTGTTTCTCATAAAATGTATCAGAGTTCCCATCAGTTTCCAAGCAGAGCAGGCCCGCAAACAGAGTAATGTCCCAAGCTGGCCTCCTGCTGACAAGTCTGCAAAAGAGTCTGCAAACAAGCCTGAGAGAAGCTCAAACTGCATCTCAGGTTAACCCACTAAATTCCAAATAGCTTTTCGCAATCATTTCAACAGTAGAAAAAATTACTCACCTTAGTAATTATGTTTCTTCTATTGGAGTCTTGCTGTATTCTGACAAGTGCAGTTAGCCCCAGCCTTAAACTGCCCCGGAGAACAAAGGGTTAAACTTTCTATGCAGAGCATAGAATGCTGAGCTCGAGCTTGGTTGATGTCTCTGTCTGTTTCCCTTTGAAATCTAACCGTCAGATTCTTAGAGCAAAACTCTAATAGCTATTCTATGTAGAAATTGTAAAAATATTTTCAATAGCCAACTGGCAACAAAAAAGTTTGGATTACCAAAGGAAGACTCAAGTCAGGAAACCCAAAACTCAAAAACCAAACCAAACAGGAATAGAATAAAATAAACACCCAAACAAAAGATGAGGGCGTAAAAGGAGTACCCCTGAGGTGCAACACTGCACCTGCCCATCCACTTCCCAAAACCAGGTTCTGAGAGGGGAGGCAGGGAGGGAGGGAGGTCAGAATACAGCAAGACTCCAATAGGAGAAACATAATTACTAGGTGAGTAATTTTTCTTCAAACAACTTGAGATTTTGCTGTATTCAGCAAAGTACGAACTTCTAAGCAAGTACCTCATGGAGGAGGGACAGAACCTACTTTGGGAATAGGTTTTGAAGTACTGCTGTGCCAAACCAAGCATCACTCCTAGCCTGGATATCCGGAGAGTAATGCTTGGTAAAGGTCTGTACTGTTTTCCAGGTGGCTGCTTGACAAATTTCTAAGAGAGGGATATCCCTGGCAGCAGCCAGGGAAGCAGCTGTACCTTTAGTAGAGTGAGCCCTCAGGCCTGAGGGTAGAATCTTTCCCAGTTTTTCATAGCTGAATTGTATACAAGACACAATCCACCTGACAATAGTTCTCTTGGTGGCAGGTTTACCCTTTCCCACTTCTCCATAAGTGAGGAACAACTGGGGGGAGTCAAACCTGTGACCCTTGGTATGCTCTATGTAGTAACTAAGGGCTCTTTTAACATCTAAACTGTGTAGCCTCCTCTCTCCTGAGGAAGAATGATCAGTGAAGAAAACAGGAAGAGACATAGACTGATTCAAATGGAAGTCTGAAATCACTTTGGGCAAGAACCTTCTATTGGTTCTAAGGACCACTTTATCCCTGTGAAAGGAGATAAAATCAGGTTCCACTGACAGGGATTGCAATTCACTGATACACCTGGCAGAGGTAATGGCTACCAAGAGCACAGTTTTCCAAGTCAATTACTTAAGCTCTGCTGAGGACATAGGCTCAAAAGGAGGTTGCATAAGTTGAGCAATGCAAACATTCAAATCCCAGGCAGGGGCAGGGTCTCTAAAGGGAGGATTGGTGTGAAGCAATCCTTTAAAAAACCTACAGAACACAGGATGAGAAGATAGTGAGGAAGACTTCCTCTCTGACAGAAACGCAGAAACAGCTGACAAGTATACCTTGAGAGTAGCTGGTTTGAGGCCTAGGCCATTAAGATGGACCATATAATCCAGAACCGTAGGCAATTCAGCAGTATCTGGGAAATATGCTTCTTAGAACACCAAATGCTGAATCTCTTCCATTTGGAGTTATACGTCTTTCTGGTGGAGGGCTTTCGAGAAGCTTTGAGAATATCCAGAACCCCCTGAGAAAGATGCAAATCTGCAAACTCTAACTCTTCAAGAGCCATGCCTTGAGATTGAGAGACTGAAGATTGGGGTACCAAATCATCCCCTGAGAGGATGTTAACAGGTTGTAATTCCTGGGGAGAGACAGGGGAAGATGGACTGCTAGGGACAACAACAGTGGGTACCAAGGCTATCTGGCCCAATCTGGAGCAATCAGAATCACTTTGCAAGGTTGAGACCTTATCTTGACTAAAACTTTGAACAGAAGTGGGAAGGGAAGGAAGGCATACAGAAATTTCCCTTCCCAGTTCAGAATCAGAGCATCCAGGGGGACTGAGCCCAAGACTGGGGGTCTGCAACAAAAGAGAGGAAGTTGGTGATTGTCTGGGGCTGCAAAGAGATCTATCCCTGGAATGCCCCACCTTGAAAAAAATCACTTTCAACACTTGAGGGTCCAGGGACCATTCGTGATGGCCCTGAGAGATCCTGCTCAGTGCATCTGCTAGCACATTGTCCTTCCCTGGAAGGTGAGCTGCTATCAGAGAGGTTTGCAGGGAATAAGCCAGGGACCACAATTTCATGGCTTCTGTGCACAAGGTTGTGGACCGAGTGCCTCCCTGCTTGTTGATATACCACATAGTGGTGGTGTTGTCTGTTCTGACCTGAACCACCTTGTTCTGCACTGACTGAGAGAAAGCTTTCAGGACCAGAAAAACTGCCCTGGGTTCTAGGAGAATGATATGGAGAAGGGATTCTTGGGGGACCACAGTCCCTGGGCAGTGAGGGCCCCCAGATGGGCTCTCCAGCCCAGAAGGGAAGCATCCGTGGTAAGGACCACTGAATGAGACTGAGTGGCAAGTGGGACCCCTTGTCTTAAATTGTCCTGATCCTGCCACCATTGAAGGGCTTGGATCAAGGTCAGAGTCACTGGGATCAGTTTGATAAGGGAATCCTTCCTCTGAGACCAAAAAGCCCTCAGATGGAACTGAATATCCCTCATCTGGAATCTTGCCCCTTGGACCACTGCTGTTGAAGCTGCCATGTGGCCCAAGAGCTGGAGGAAATGCCTTGCTGGTCGAGATACCTGAAGGCTGAAGGAAGAGGCTAATTCTATAAGAACCCTTGCCCATTCCAGGGGAAGAAAGGCTCTTGCTCTGACTGTGTCCAGTTCTGCCTCTATAAAGGTAAGAAGCTAGACTGGTTTGAGAACTGACTTGGAAAGGTTGAGAAGAAATCCTAGAGAAGTGAGCACTTGCTGGGTCACTTGCAGGTGAGACTTGACTTGGTCTGGAGACTGGCCCACTATTAGTCAATCGTCCAGATATGGAAAAATGGAAATATTTTGCCTTCTTAGAAAGGCAACTACTACTGCTAGGCACTTTGTGAAAACCCTTGGGGCTGAGGTTAGGTCAAAGGGCATTGCTCTGAACTGATAGTGGCCTGAGGGCAACTCGAACCTGAGGTACTTTCTGTGGGAGCACCTGATGGGAATGTGAAAGTAGGCATCTTTGAGGTCCAGGGAAGCTAGCCAGTCCCCTGGCCTTAGAAAGGGAAGGATTATTCCCAGAGTTACCATCTTGAACTTTGGTTTTAAAAGATGTTTGTTCAGGTATCTTAGGTCTAGGATGGGTTGACACTCCCCTGTATTTTTTGGGGTAAGGAAGTACCTGGAGTACAGACCTTTGCCCCAGTGTAGGGTAGGTACTCTCTCTATGGCTCTTAAGGCCAGCAGAGATGAAACCTCTGCCTCTAGGGCAAGGGTTTCCAAGAGATTTGCAGGTGGAAAAGATCTGGCTCTCATCTTTGGAAATTTTCTGAAGCTGAGAACCAGTCCCTGGTGTACTACTTCCAGGACTCACTTGTCTGATGTAATAGACATCCAGTCCTGGACAAAGTAAGCCAGCCTGCCCCCTACTGGAATAGGAGAGTCGACCCGGGCAGGCCCATCAGGGTGTCTGCTTGGCAGGGGCCTTAAACTGAGGAGTGGATGCAGCCCTGCTCATCCCCCTTCTGCCTCTCCCTCTGAAGAACCCCCTCTGTGAAAAGGGAGAAGAGGCCTGTGCTTGGTAAAAAGGCCTATGAAAAGGCCTGCCCCTGCCCCTAGACTGCTGCCTTTGAGGAGTTGCCTGCCTCTCCTTGGCCTGAGCACTCCTGTAGGTGGTCCTGTACTCATCCATTTTCTTCATGTAATTCTCTGTCTGCTCCCCAAACAGAGAATTACCCACTACAGGAAAATCCATGGCCCTAGCCTGGGTATCCCGCGAGAGGCTAGTACATCTGAGCCAAGCCATTCTCTGAAGAGCCACAGATGTAGCCATGACTCTTGATGACACATCATTGGAGTCCACAGCAGCATGAAACTGAACTTTAGATGCCTCAATCCCATCTGCAGCAACCGCCTCCAGCTCCTTGGCTAGCTGGGGGGAGGCCTGTTTAGCCAGTGCCAGTATAGTGTCCCACCTGGACTTCTGGTACCTGGCTGTATAGGCCATATAATTCGCCTGTCTGAGTCCCAAGAAAGATGCCATGTACAGCTTTTTTGCCATGGCATCAATCTTCCTGGAGTCTTTGTCTAGGGGGTGTGAAGCTAAGGGAATGCTTGCCTTATCACAGGCAGCAGCCTGCACAACCCCAACATGGCTGCATTGCTGATATAAAAACTCCATATCTGAGCCTGAGAGTGTGTACCTCTTGTCCATTCTTCTGTCCACAGGAGATATAGAATTGGGAGACTTCAGAATTTTTTGTGTCTGTTTCCCAAAAGATTTGTGGAGGGGAATAGACAGTCTCCTGGACTCTGGGATGTCCATCATTTCTACAAAATCAGGCTCCTCCTGATCCTCCATTGCCTCTTCCATAGGAAGCTGGAGGGTCTCAGCCACCTTTCTGTAGAACATAAAGTGGGAAGGGGACTCAGAAACCCTAGGAGGGGATACACCTGAAGGTCTGTCTGGGGAGATGTCCGGTTCCACAGGCACATCTAGACTTTCACCATCACCATCATCATCTTCAAACTCCCCTTCCTCCTCAAACTCCGGTTCATAAAATTCTTCAGGGGTACAGTCGTGAACTGGGGGAACCGACCAAACCGAGTCCCTGCCAAAAGGTGCCGGATCAGTTAGAACCAGGTGAAGCGATTCCACAATCCGAATCACTCTGGATATTTCTTTGGCGGTCAGAGCATGGACTTCTGGATCCGAACCGGACGATTTTTCTTTGCGTTTTCTTTAAGTCGGAACCGACCCCTCGGGATCGGCTCTCCTTTTGCCCGAAGAAGTATCGCCCTGGTCAGAGGGCACTCCTTCTGGTTCGGTTGTAACCGAACCAGGCTGGCCATCCAGATCAGCGGACTTCTCGGCCTCCTTATCCCTCAGTCTGCCTAATCTCTTTTCAAGGGTAGATCTGTGAAAAATTTTACAAACTTGGTAGTCTGAATCGAGGTGTTCAAACCCCAGACAATAAACACAGGTGGTGTGGGGAATTGGCCTTAGCAAAGACCTCCCCGCACTCACTGCAGTGTTGAAACCCAGTCGGCCCGGTTTTTTTCTTGGGTTTCTCAGACATGGCCAATCTAACCAAACTTACCCTTTTTTCGGCAACCGCCAGACAAGACTCCCTTATCGGTTCCTAACCATGTCACAGGTCTTGGAGAAAAACGTATCAAAACACGTTTTCTTTAGAACCGATAAGGACCGGTAACCACACACTAAAGTTAAACACAAGAATTAACAAATGATCGGTTCAGCTGAACTGATCCACACTTTTACAAGTTCCACACAGAAAAACACAGTACAAAACCTATCTAGTACTCATGGTACCACAGACAGAGACTGAACCGACTATGCAGAATAATTTTTCGGTTAGAAACCAACGAAAAAACGACACTTCAACCGACTTTCGAACCGAGCTGCAGGAGAAATCTCCGGAGCGACTCTTCAGTGAGGCGGAGTAAAGAATCTGATGGTTAGATTTCAAATGGAAACAGACAGAGACATCAACTGAGCTCGAGCTTAGCATTCTATGCTCTGCATAGAAAATTTAACCCCTTGTTCTCCGGGGCAGTTTAAAGGCTGGGGCTAACTGCACTTGTCAGAATACAACAAGACTTCAGGTTGTTTGAATAACTGTTTACATTTCAAACCAAGGGATCCCAGTTTCACATAAAGATTCACATACAGTATATTTTTATAACCACAGATATGCAAGGGGAAAAGAAGACAGAAACAGCAAGTGGAGGCAGAGAGACGAGAGGTGGAGAATCACAAGACCATCAGAGATCCATTCCTAAGTCTCATGAGAACATTTGGTTGTGCAACCAGACAGACAAGAGATGGAAAAGGAGAGGATGGAACAGATCCTTGTTTTTAACTCATTCTGCATAACAAATAGGACATGGTCTTATTCAGCCCTGTCACACTATTTATTTGACCAGAGTTCAAGACTGAGTTAGAAATAATGTAAACAAATTAAAACAAACATATACTACAGTGGTGTGAAAAAGTATTTGCCCCCTTCCTGATTTTCTCTATTATTGCATATTTGTCACACTGGATGTTTTCAGGTCTTTAGACAAAATGTAATATTAGATAAAGGGAACCTGAGTGAACAAATAACACTTGTTTTTTTTTTTTATTTCACTTATTTAATGAAAAAAAGTTAACCAACACCAATTGGCACTGTGTGAAAAAGTAATTGCCCCCTTACACTTAATAACTGGTCACGCCACATTTAGCTGCAATGACTGCAACCAAACACTTCCTATAATTCAATATCAGTCTTTGACATCGCTGTGGAGGAATTTTAACCCACTCTTCCTCGCAGAACTGCTTTAATTCAGTAACATTTGGTAGGTTTTCGAGCATGAACTGCTCGTTTCAGGTCCTGCCACAGCATCTCTATTGGGTTTAAGTCTGGACTTTGACTAGGCCACTCCAAAACTTTAATTTTACTTTTTTCGCCATTCTGATGTGGACTTGCTTTTGTGTTTTGGATCATTGTCTTGCTGCATGACCCAACTACGCTTCAGCTTCAGCTGAGGAAGGATGACTGGACATTCTCCTTAAGAATTTTCTGGCACAGAGCAGAATTCATCATTTCTTTAATTATGGCAAGTCATCCAGGTCCTTAGGCAGCAAAGCATCCCACACACCATCACACTACACCACCATGTTTGACTGTTGGTATGGTGTTCTTGCTGGAATGCTGTGTTTGCTTTACAGCGAGACATTATGGGATCCATGTTGTCCAAAAGTTCCACTTTGGACTCATCTGTCCATAGAACATTTTCCCAAAAGGCTTGTGGATCATCCAGGTGCTTCTTGGCAAATGAGAGACGAGCATTTATGTCCTTCTTGGTTAGTAGTGGTTTCCGCCTTGCTACTTCCTCACATGAAGCCCATTTTGCCCAGTCTCTTTCTGATTGTGGAGTCATGAACACCGACCTTTAGCTGAGGCAAGAGAAGCCTGCAGTTCTTTGGATGTTGTTTTAGGATCCTTTGAGACTTGGATGATTTTACATCATTCCTTTTGGGAGAGTAATTTTTGGCAGGCCGCCTACTCCTGGAAGGTTCACTACTGTTCCAAGTGTTCTCCATTTGGAGATTATGGCTCTCACTGTGGTTTGATGGAGTCCCAGAGCCTTAGAAATAGCTTTGTAACCCTTTCCAGACTGATAGAGGCAACAAAATGTTTTTCTGATCTTTTCAGGAAATCCTTTGATCATGGCATAATGTGCTTGTTGAATCTTGTCCTGGCAATGTGACTCTGATGATAAGGGCCAAAATAAGTGAGGTTTATATTAAGCAGGGCTGGCTGTAATCAAGCCTGGCTGTGTTCAATCAGCTGACTCTAATTATCCCTTTAATTGGGTTGATTTAACTAGGGGCAATTACTTTTCACACAGTGCCAGTTGGTGTTGGTTAACTTTTTTCATTAAATAAATGAAATAAGTAAAAAAAAAAAAGTGTTATTTGTCCACTCAGGTTCCCTTTATCTAATATTATATTTTGTCTAAAGACCTGAAAACATCCAGTGTGACAAATATGCAATAATAGAGAAAATCAGGAAGGGGGCAAATACTTTTTCACGCCACTGTATATAAAATAATATATGGGCAGTTATACACAGTAATTTATTTATTAATTTCTTGGATTACAACCTTTGAGCCAAGAGCTCATTTACAGTGGTTCTACGTCAAGCAGAAAAAAACACATAGAATAATCACAAGGTTCATACACTGATAAATACAAGTTACATTAGTGAGTTAAACATGAATGCAGTATTCTCAGGCAAAGCAAAAGTAGGTAGAATAATAATTACTCAAAAAAAACCCTTAGATGAAAATTGATGAAGCAAAAGCAGGAGGAATTCCAAAGAATGATAGGAGGTGAAGTGGGTAAAGGGAAGCAGGGAACTGGCGGGATCAGTTCCCATTGTCGAGGTGAGGTAGTAGGAATAGGAATGCAATTAAATTTATTCATTGCATAGCTATATCCACAAAAGGTATTGAGTGTATTAACAAATGTCGAAAATTGTCAAGTGTAAATCAGTGTTGTACCTTAGTATGTTAATTTGTGTACTACTTTATCTGTAACCTCTGTATATGGCTTACTCTGTAATTGTTATACTTATGTGTAATTAACTCTGGGTTGCCCCTGAAAAAAGGGACCGCTTGTTGGGCTCAGTTGGACTACATGGTCACCAAAATTAAAATAATAAATAAGCGGATTAGAATCTGAAGACCTGAGATGGGGGGGGGACAGAGTTGGGGGGTTAAGGGAGAGTGGATGTAATGTTGGGAAGAAAGCATATTGGGGATGGGAATTAAGAGGTCTCATAGAAAAGAACGGAGACAAAAAGATGTGGAGAGGAGTAAAGTGCAGTTAGCAGACAATTGGTAGGGTGGAGGTTAAGGTACAGATAGCAGACATAGAAGGAGATTAAGTGCTGTGAAGAGGTCAGCGCAGGCCTCAGTAGCAAAGTTTTGCTAAGAGAAGCAAGTGCACTTCATTTGCCTAGCGAGGTGGATGTGAAACTTAGATCTGAATGGACCGATTCATGTTTCGGCATGAAGGTCGCTTGGTAGGGAGATTAGCAGGTGGCGGGCAAAGTATTCAAAGGACCGCTGGCCTAGGAAAGTACGGCAGAATGGTACCCTGTAGAGGTTAGTATGTGTTCCTCGAGTCAGTCTGGATGGTGCAGTGGGTGTTAGCATATTCTGAACCCCAGGGAGGGTTGTGCCAAGGGTGTTTTTTTTTTGCTAGGAGGCTGAGCTGGTAACAAACTGTGTTTTCCAGGTCAAACTAGCCCATATGACAGTATAGATTGCAGGTGTGAGTTAGGCATGGAGCACCCAAGAAGAGCCTGCAGACTTTATTTAGAGTCAGAGTGATTCTTTTTAAGGTGGTATCAGAGGCCACACTATATATAACAAGCCCATAATCTATAACGGAGGAGACCAAGCTTGTTAAGGCAAGATTGAGTGCTTTATCTTTTAGGCAGTGCCTATGCCTGAACAGTTGCCCTAACTTTCTATTAGCTGACTTTGAAACAAGGTCGATATAGTGTGAGTAAGAAAGGGAGATGTCAGGCATTACCCCTGGGTATTTAAAACTATTAACCATGTCAAGAATGCCATTTTGTTTGTTGCAGATGACACATTTAGAGGATTTGTGTCTGCTATGCAATGAGGCAAACATCATTGTTTTAATTTTCTAGTTGTTGAGCAACAGACATTAGCATATGGACCAGTCCACCACTGAGGTAAAGTTACATTGCATGTTTTGTTCTAGGCTAGTGATGTCCGGATGGCTTCAGCAAATTACACCATCATCCACATAGAGGAGAACGTGGTCTTGGAAAACTTGTGAGAGACAATTTAGAAAGGGACTAAACAAGAGTGGGCCCAGGATGGAGCCCTATGTTACCCCTGTACTAATACTATGGCTGTCGGAGAGGGTGTTGACAATTTTCACTTGCTGGACATGACCAGAGAGATAGCTCTGAAACCAGCACATTGATGTTGCAAATATGGTGGCATTGCCTAGTTGGACTAGTAGGAGTTCATGATTCACCATATCGAAGGCCTTAGTGAGGTCAGTAAAGGTTGCCCCCACTATGTGCCCACGATCAAGGGAGTCATGGCTGAACCCCGTGAACTCTGCCAGTGCTGTAGTGGCCTGGGACAGCATGGTGCAGCAGCCCCAACTGTGGAAGCAGAGGCCCTGGGACTCTAGGGCATAGCAGAGTACAGCAGTCCTGTCTGTGGAGACTGGAACAGGGGGCAACAGGTGGCATTGGCCCTGCCTGTGGGGGGGGAGCAGAGGAAAGCAGGGTGCAGCAGCCTCAATTGATGGGCAAGAGACAGTGGCATCAGGATGACATATTGTATGTCTAGTTACACACATGCATGATATATTTCCACACAGATCCCTCAGAGAACTGAATTTTGTGAATTCATACAGTAGATGTTCCTGAAACAGCAAAGTGTGGCAGACACCTGATTGTCAATCTGACATGACAACAATATTGTTCTCACATGAAAATATGTATGGAGGCTTCATCAAGGACACACTACTTCTATAGCTTAAACTTTATATTTATTTTATATTTATTAAATGACCCTGGGTTTATATAGCCAAAAATCAATGCCGAGTTTGATGTGACAGAACTCAGCTGTGATACAGACAGGAGATGTCTCACAAACATTCATTTATACCACTTCAGCTACCCACTAAAACACAAATAACCAACTCTTTATGAGAACAGAATGATAGATTGTAACCTACTTTATCTAAACACAAACCAGGTGGGTTAGTAGCACACTTGGAGTAAACACAATTAGCCCTACAGATTACTCTGACTGGGAAGTGCACCAGCTACTACGGGCAATTAAGGACTTCATTGCTGCAGCAACAGGCTGGACAGGAGTGATGTCATCACTCATTAATAGGGATAGGAAAATCTTCACTGTTTCTTCACCATTTTCATTTACTGCAGAGCACGTTAACAGATGTTGATTTAAAGAAAACTACAAAACCAAACAGCATGATATGTTCCTGTTTATTGTAAATCTGTAAAACACTGGCATTTGATCTTTAACCACTCCCTTACCACATCCTCTGTACTTCATTATGGAGGCAATCCAAGGTAGTCCCCATTTTTAAATCTGGAGACCCCAGTCTATGGACAACTAGTGCCCCATATGTATCTTTTCCCACCTGAGCAAACTCCTTGAAAAAGTTGTTCACCACCAGATCTCTGAACATATAATGAAGTATAACCTCTTCAGCCCCTAACAGCATGGCTTTAGGAAGAGTCATAGCACCACCACTGCCCTAGCCCACTTTACAAACCACGTGTTCCGGAACATGGAAGAAGGTAATCTCATGGGTGCCCTCTTTGTGAACCTTACCACAGCTTTTGACCTGGTGGACCACAACATCCTACTATGTAAACTGAGCAGCCTTAGTTGTTCTCTGCACCCACCACCTGGCTCTGGGACTACCTCTCCAGCCACTCCAAAATGGTCTGCTCTGGGGAAGCAACCTCTATCACTAAGGTAATTGCTACTGGGGTGCTCTAGGGATCCATCCTCGGGCCCATCCTTTTCTCACTTTTCCTGAACTCCCTCCCCAAGGACAGCCTCACAAGCAACTCCCTACTGTACATGGACAACCTCTTACTATTCTACAGCAACAAGTCCCTAGCCAATCTCTCATCCACACCTACTGCCAGTTATGGTGCCTCCAATAACTGGTTCCTAAACAACAGGCTTCTGGTCAATGCAGAAAAGACCAAGGCCATGCTTTTTGGGTCTAAACCCAGGCAAACAAGACTAGCCAACACCTCAACCCCTCTCTACGTCCTGTCCCCTGGTGGCCCCCCTCTAGAAACAGTAACCTCCTTTAAATACCTCAGTGTCACCCTTGACCCAGCACTGACTGTTGCAGATTATGTTGGACTCACAATCCAATGCATTAACCAGAAACTTGGTGTGGGATTTCAGCTAATAAACTACCTCACCCTGGAAGCCAGACTAGCCATTGCCCAAGCCAGCCTACTCCCCGTAATGGACTACTGCTCCCCATCTACTCACAAACCTCTGCCTCAGGACTTTCTAGATTAAAATTGACATATAATAATATCTGCAGATTCATCCTTCAGACACCCTACTCCATACATCACTGCTCCCTCTAATGGCCCTAGGTTGGCTTCCCCCAGAGGCTTACCATGACTACCTCCTAGGCTGCACTGTAGACAAAACCATCAGAGAACAAGATGTATCCTCCCTCTCCCCCTTGCTAAGACCTATGACCTAGCATCATGACCTCTGGAACTCCTCTAGTCTTCTGTTAGAACGCCCCCAAGTCACTACCTGCTTAGGTAAAAAAGTCTTCTCAGCAGCCGCCCCTAATCTGTGGAAAAGTCTGCCTGCCCCACTACAGACCCTAGACTATCACCTAACATTCAAGTCCCACTATAAAGGTAGCCTGATGGCAACTGTAATCTGTACCTGCTCCCCTGGATGACTGACATGCCTATGATCCCTCATACTGTCCATCAGGCTAGGACATTACCATTATCATACATCAAGTTACCTTGGTTTTAAACCACCCTGAGTTATGTACCTGTATTATACTACCTCTTGCTTATCCTTTCACATAGCTGTAATAACTGTATAGTATCTTGAATGTTGTTACTGTGCCCTGTTTTGTACTTCCTCAATCTTATCCTTGTTCATAACTGAGTAGTTATACTTGAAGTTGCTCCTGTGTCAGCATTTTACCCATTATATTTTTTTACATCTTAATTTTGTACTTAACTGCATAGTAATACTTGTAGTTGTTTCTGGTGCTCTGTATGTATTTTGTTACTCCCATTTAATTTGTCATCACTGTATTTGTGCCATCTAGATGGTCCAGGTTGTGCCTGAAAATGGTCCCTCAGATCAGTGTACTTACCTGGTGAACAAATAAATAAATAAATAAATAAATACGTAAGGGGACATATGCACTATAGTGGGTCAGGTATGAGCAACAGGCATATACCTGACCTATATCCACCCACACCTCCAGATAGGCATGCACACCTCACCATTGACAATTACCAGCTGCCTGTCTGCAGTCCCATCCTGCCAGCACATAGAAGTGTAGTGACAACAGGGGGTGAGGTTTGGGCCAAGTGGCAGACACTGGTGGGCATGCAATCTGATGCCTGCCTTGCCGCTGGACTGGATCCCATTCTCTGCATGAAGCATGGGATTTTGGGACATGGTGAGTCCCTTCATCCTGTGAAGGGATCTGACTTGGTAAGTGCCCTGATTGTCAACCCCAGCCCTCACTGCAGGTCTGGAAGACTGGGGCAACTTGGCAGGGGGATCACTCTTCTCACCCTGGCCAGCTGCAGCAGGATAGCAGGGGCACACAGCAGTTATGGCAGGGTCACAGCTCACTTAGCTTGTGCCCCCTCCTCTGGCATTCCATGCTTTATAAAATGGCATGGACTGTAGCACCACCTCTGGCTGCTCTCCTGTTCTTTCTGCACACACAAAGACCTGTGGACAGACTGGAAGTCAGGTGCGCAGGGGGCATGATACCCCTTTGATGAATGCTGCAGGGGTCTGTGAGACCCTTTATGCATAGTGGTTGGTCTTAGTGAAGCCTATGTGCCATGTATATGCAGCATGTAGGCTTCATGCATAGACCCCAATATGCCTAATCCTTTACTTGTGATCGGTAATTCCTGTGATATCACTCATGGCTTTACCACTGGTGATGCCATAGGATCATATACCACTCATGAAAAAATATCAGGCATACAGAATACTATGCTGTATGATTTATGCCCATTAAGCACTGTAGTTGTAAATCATCACCAGGTTTATGTTCTCTATGTCAGCTAATCAGGAGACTACTCCTCCAGTAGTTAAGAACATCTATAGGGAACTATACCATTCCTGTTAATGGATTAATATAGTATTTTAAGATACATAGCATAACCAGTTTGATCTTAAAGTACATACAAGTTTAAGGCATTAGCAGCAATAGCCAATCTGAATGATTTATGGGTATATAAAAAAATTGCTATTTCCCTATTTCTTGTATCTAAGGTAACAGTGACTCAAATATCCTAATGTGACTATTAAAAGACAAAGAACCTTAGCGCACAAGCACTGAGGCAAGGGTTACCCTAAAGGGTGTGACCGGGAAGCCAAGTTTCAAAGTAACACAAAATCACACATACCCCCATGATGCAAAGCATCACGGGCTGCATATGCAAATCACCACAAAATATTATGCTGGTTCAACTTTAAGCAGAAATGCATGGTGCCAAAAGGCCTCTCACACAATCTGCAAAGGGTGCCAACAGAAGACACAGACACATGTTTCATCCTACCAGGACTCATCAGTGTGCCTCATCTGTATCATGCTCCAGAGGAATGAACCAGCTACCCTAAGTTGGTCTATCTAAGTTGGGTTGTGGTGAGCCCAATAAAAACAAAAAACAAGCTAAAAGACAAAGAACATTAGCACACAAGCACTGAGGTAAGGGATACCCTAAAGGGCATTGGCCAGGAATCCAAGTTTCTAAGAAATACAAAATCACACATACCCCCATAATGCAAAGCATCATGAGCTGCATATGCAAATCACCAAAAAATATTATGCTGGTTCAACTTTAAGCAGAACTGCATGGTGCTGAAAGGCCTCACACAGCCTGCAAAGGGTGCCAACAGAAGACACAGACACGTGTTTCGTCCTACCAGGACTCATCAGTGTGCCTCATCTGTATGACACCCCAGTGGAATGAACCTGCTACCCTAAGCTGGTCTATCTATATATATTCTCTGGAAGTCTAGTGGTCCACCCACCCTCCTGATCGCTGATACTATTATTTATTGAAATGATAGCAATCCTCCGAGTTCTTACCTTTTTTATGTAGCCCACCTCTTGGTGCTCCTGTGCCACCCCCACCCTCAACCAGGAAGGCCACCCACCCTCATTTGGTGGCTGGCACTCCCCCACCTATCACCATTACCACCAGCCACCGTCTGACTTGCACAGCTAATATTTACTGTGATTGACAGTTACCATTGGCTGTGCAAGGCAGAGAGCAGCTGGCAGAGGTGGTGACAGGTGGGTTAGTGCCAGTCACTGTTGTAGAGGATGGGAGTGGCCTCACAGGGTGGAGATGGGAGGCCCAGAACTGGCAGAGGTGGCCTGCATAAAAAGGTTGGTGATCATGGGGTGGGTGTAATTTTAATAAGTAATGACATCAGTGATTTGGGGTGGTGGGGGGACCACTAGATTACCAGGCAATATTGATGAGCAGACAGACAGCAGTCATGATGGGTGGGGTACTGGACTACCAGAGAACATATATAATCAGACAGACAGGTGATCGGGTGACCTCTAGACTACTAGGGACTTGGTTTAGCAACACTGGGGGTGTTATGGGGTGGGGGATGCAATCTGTGTTCACTCCTGGCCTGTAATGAGTCCTTAATGGGATACAAATGACCCCATAGTGCCTTATGGCTCTACGATGCTGGTTCAACAAATATTTTGTCGACTGACACTACAGTGATGGATTTGTGTCGACTGCAATTTGTGGTTGACATAAATCCATCAGAGAAACAGTGCTGTTCATTGGGGGGCTCTACCCCCACACTCCCCCAGACTTAAGGATAATCAACTCTGAGTCAGAGTTGATTTGAAAGGGGGTGCAGAACTGGGGGAAAGTGCCATTGTCCTGGGTGGACTTTACAATGAACGGTCAATGTTGTCAGCATCGGTGTGTTCGCTGTAAAAGTTTCACTGTGTGGCAGGCATACCATGCATTTTGAGTGCTATAGGGTCATTTGCATGAAGATGTGGGAATATGGCAAATTGCTCCACATGAGCAGTCACCATTTTTAGGCCTTAACTGTGCCATTGCTTCTGTCTTCCCCATATTACCCTATTGGCCACCTACCTCATATAGGCAATAAAGGTTGTGGTTTGTGGCAGCAATAAGGCTATTTGGATAGAATAATGGAATCTGCCATTAGTGCTCACTCTGTGCTTCCAGCATGTTCCAATACACCAGTAGTTTGCTCTATGAACTTATTTGCTCCTGCAGTAAATTTTCTGTGAGTGCAATCCAGGATCTTTGAATATCCTTGCCATAGATCACTGCTTCTCGAGCAAATGGAAAAATGGGAAGACTAGGTGGGCCAAGCAGTCCTTATCTGATGGCAAATTCCATTTCAATGTTTCTAAATGTCCAGGTGACTCTATTAAAGTGTGTGACAGGGTTGAATGGGACCCTGTCCCAGTTGTTATGGAGAGTTTCAATGCAGTGATCTGTTCTGATCTTTCCTTTCCTGTCTCTTGTCTGACTGGTTGCACAATCAAATTTTCCTGTGAGACCTATGATCTGATTACCCTGACAGTCTCGCAATTCTTTGCCTCTCATTGTCTCTTAGTCTGCCCTTGCTGTTCTGTCTTTTCCTCCCTTGCATATCTGCTGGTATAAATATATATGCAAATCATTATGTGGAAATGTAACTGATATTGGTATCCCTTTGTTTAGAAATTATATAGTGCTACTGTTGAAATGTATACAATTATAGATTGAGATGATTGCAAAAAGCTATTGGGAACTCATAGAAACAGAAACATAGAAACATAGAAGTTGACGGCAGATAAGGACCGCAAGGCCCATCCAGTCTGCAAATTTCTTTTTCTACCTTATAAATGTGCCATCAGCCTTTGCTCTTTCAATGGCCTATATATTCATACTCATCTGTATTGCTCCCTTATACCCATCCCATGCCTGTTTGAAGCCCTGCACTGTATTCATATCCATCACTTCCTGAGGTAGGCCGTTCCATGCATCCACCACCCTTTCTGTGAAAAAGAACTTCCTCACATTACCCCTTAATCGGCCTCCCTCTAATCTCATGCTGTGTCCTCTTGTCCTACTAGTTTTCTTATATTGAAACAATTTAGACTCTTTCACCTTGTTAATGCCCTTAAGATGTTTTAATGTTTCGATCATATCACCTCTCTCCCTCCTTTGCTCTAGGGTATACATATTAAGCTCCATTAATCTGTCCTCATACATTTTCTGATGCAGTCCCTGCACCATTTTGGTTGCCCTTCTGTGGACTGCCTCAAATTTGGTTAATGTCCTTGTGAAGGTGTGACCTCCAGTACTGCACGCAGTACTCTAGATGGGGCCTAACCAGTGTCTTGTAAAGAGGAATTATTACCTCCCACTTCCAACTTGTGATAGCCCTACTAATACACCCTAACATCCCCCTAGCCTTACCTACTGCTTTAGTGGTCTGCTTGGATGATTTCAGATCATCGGTGATGATGATGCCCAAGTCTCTTTCTTCCCTTGTGACTGCCAGCAACTCCCCTCCCACCGTATAGGTGGCTTCAGGGTTTCTCTTCCCTACGTGCAGGATCTTGCACTTCTTTGCATTAAACCCCAGTTGCCACTCTTCCGACCATTTTGCTGGTTTATCCAGATCTCTTCTCATTCTGCCCCCCCCCCCAATCTGGATCATCTACTCTGTTGGAGATTTTGGTGTCATCTGCATCTCAAGGAGTTAACCTGAGAGCAGTTTTTAAACCCTTTTTCTGAAGCTGTGGAGAAGGGGCCTCAGTTCTGGGACATTGTGTTCTAGCTGCACCTGCTTGAAATTTAGAAGAACAGTTTAGAAAAAAAAACAGGATGCTTGTTAAGAAGATGGGTTGCAAAGACTTCCAAGAGAGAGTGACAAGGTTTTGAGAGACACAGAGATTGAAGGAAATCTCAAATGGATCTTCTCTGTTTATTCTGCCTTTGTAAATAGTTATTCTGAATGCTTTTATTTTTTTATGTTACTGCTAGCACTAATTAACACTTTTTCAAATCCTACAACTGCTCCTGGTTTTTCCTATGCTTCATGACCTGTGCCTTGATGCTATATGGTGTCAGCCTAAGTGGGATTTATGCCATGCATACTCTAAGCCAGGAGTTTTGTGCTATTTGTGCTAAGGTACTGGACCTAGCACCAGGAAAGCATAGAGAAAGGTATGGATTTTGCAGCAGCAAGTCCAGGAGTGGTTACCAGGAGAATGGCAGCCAAACTAGCAGAGACAGAAGTCCAAGCTGAGACTGTACAGCCAGCACAAGTTATGGAAAAAAGAACAGGCAGTGACAGAACCTGAAAGCCTGATGGACTTTTTCAAATGGTGGGCTATACAACAAAAAGAGATGGAAAAACTGAGAAGAGAGGAAATGCAGCAAAGTGAACAAGAAATTCAATATTTATAAGCACAGAGAAAAGAAGAAATGCAACAACTGGAGCAGCAGAGGAGAAAAGAGATGCAGCGACAGGAGCAGTGATGGCTGGATGACTTGCAAGCCATCAAAGGCAGAGGATCTGGAACAGATCCAGATGAATAACAAAACACAAGCAACTTAAAAGCCATTAAAATTACAAAGTTGTGTCCCTCAGATGATATCAAGGCATACCTGACAACTTTTGAAAGAGTTGCCACAGCCTGCCAATGGCCAAAGCAGCAATGGACAGTCAGACTGGTACCCTACCTGAAAACTATGACCTTGTGAAAAATGAAATCTTGAAAAGATACATCTCTAGAGAGACCTACAAGCAAATATTCCGGTCCCTGAAGTACAACACATTCGATGATCCTCGAGAAGCCTTCACCCAACTCAGAGAGCTCCTTATTAAATGGCTCCAACCACAGGGCAAAACCATTTCCACAGATCATCGATACATTTGCAATGGAGAAATTCATCAACATCCTTCCTACAGATGTACAGCTTTGGGTGAAAGAACATCGACCAGAAAGTGGGGAAAAGGCTATTTCTTTGGCTGAGGACTACCAAATGGCCAGACAGATGCCACAGCAGTGAGGTAACAGCAAAGCACCAGTAAGACCCTCTTTTTCTTATTTAAACTCAAAGGCCCAGATATTCAAACTGCGCCCAAAAAGTGCGCAATAGCAGGAGCAAGTGCCAGTCTATTGCACCCATGCGCAAGAGATGTGATATTCAAAAATGGAGCAGGCCAAATTGCACCTACAGCCGACGACTGAATATCGCACCACCTGCGCCACAGCGCAACTAGGGAGGGGAAGCTGAGCAGATCTGATGCTCCATAGCGCAACAAGGGATGTTCAGCTGAGCAGTCCAGAGGTGCCATAACACAACCAGGGAGCCCCCCCAGCAGCAGAGCAATGTAACTGCACAACCAGGGAGGTAGGGGCCCACCACCCATGCCACAGATGGGCACAGGAATACACAGCAGAACAGACATTGTCCCCCCACACCCCAAGCACTGCACAACTGGGGGAAGGCTGGAATAACCACTGGCCCATGGAGACAAGCAAACAACCCACAGCCGGGATATGGTACCCCATCACACCTACCGGCAAGCTGTGACTGGCACACAAGGAGGGCAGACGACCCCGTGCCACACCATCCCCCCCAGTGCAGAGCACACCCTGCACCATGACCCCCAGACACCCCCCGATGAGCAGTGACCACCACTGCAGGAAACCCCATGCATGCCACCACCCCCACTGTGACACTGCAACCCTGTGCACCACAGAACTATGCAAGCCAGCCCCACCATGAGCACCCATCAGCGGGTGGCAGCACACGGCAATGCAACAATGGCAGACACAGTGCCACCATGCACAGTCCCACCGAGGTACTGCTGAGAGACCAACCATGCGTCGGCACAAGAGGTACCCCACACGGGACAGGGTGTGCCCTTGACACCACCACCAGTGGTACAGCACCCTGCACAGTAGTCCAGTGACACACCCCGACCCACCACTGGCCACAACAGCCAGCACAGCCACCCACAGTGGTGCGTGGAAGCATGCACCACACCGGATGCCACACAGTGTATGGACAGATACCCACCCATACCCAAGGGCACACCAACACAAGGACGCAGTGGTGAGGCAACCAAGCCCCCATTGTGGGCCCATGTAAGCTGTGTACACACAACCCGCAGTCCTCCATGGCACTGGAGTGCCAGCCACCCTGTGCAGGCACTGTGGACCCGTACACCACCAGCAGTCACCCGGAGCACAAGTCACAGACAGTGGGGCACATCCCCTGCAACACGCACAAGGCACAGCATGGAGGTAGGACAACGACTGTGGTGCCCACAGTGCCACCCGAGCCAGGCATGCACCACACCAGTGACAGGGGCAACCCGGCAAAGTGACGGGTACAGTGGCCACCCTGCAGGGACTGCCACCACTGACATGCCAGCGAACCGTGCAGGTCACAGACATGCATGTGTGTCAGCTGCACAGGCCATGGATGGGCCGATGGGTGCACCATGGACACAGAGCACGCGCCATGGACCACTGCACACAGTCATCCAGTGCACAGGGCACAACACACACACACCACAGACACTGACTGATAGCTACCCCCACACCATAGTCACCTCCACATGGGCACACACACATACCCATGACTGCACCACCCCGATGCCATGCACACCACTGTAGCTGAGCACATATAGCCCGCTGCAAATCAGAGGCCACCACAGTATTCATATCAAAATCAAATGTATTGCACAAATATAAAATTCAACTATTTACAAGAATACAAAAACTATATACAAGGTTGGGGGGGACACAAACAAGGTGGGGGTGGGTAGGGGCAGGGGTGGACAAATGGGATGGGAAAGGAGGGGTGTGAGGGTGGGTCCAGGGGGTAGGGGAATTCAGGGACTGAGAGATCCCTAGCGGGAGTGCTGTTCTGTGCTGTGACTCCTCCGGCCTCTGTGCCTCCTCAGTACCCCGGTGCTATCCAGTCGCCTAAGGATTTCCAGCGATTCCTAGGCCAGCAGTAGCAGTTCCCTCACAGCCTCCCTGATGTCCCGTAGATGGCAGGTACCTAGGACAAGGGAGCACAGTCAATAGGTGTGAATGCACAACCCCATACAGCCTGCCCACTGTGCATGGCATACAGCCATGGGACATACCACTGTGATGGTGTGTGACCACCCGCAGTGATCACATCCACAGGACCTGCCCACCCGGGTGCATACAGCCACGCGGAATGCTGCACACACCCACCGGCCAAGTCACGCACAGCACCATCGTGGCCGTTTAGTGACATGGCTATGTGGTGCAAAGGCAGTGGCACAACCATGCACCTGGTGCACACATGGACCACCATTGATGCACTCCCAGACATGCATTGCCACTGGTCAGTGTTGACTGTAACAAGTTGTGTGCATGGCAGTGGTGTCGATGAATGGTGGCCATGCCCCGCTGCCCACCCTGTCACACAGCATGCAATAGTAATCATGGATGTATGGCACTCACCCTCATCGGGCCGGTCAGGTGGGCGGTGATGGCCCTCGCCCTGCCTGGCCGCACCGTCCTCCTCCTCCCTCCACCGCTCCTCTCTCAACCGGTGGCATTCGTCCGGGCCTGTGGGGAAAACAAGGAGAGAAGAACATCAGTACAATCCCGAAGCAAAGTCCCCCTGCCCCAAGGTGTGTGCCCTCCCACCCAGCCAGACCCACCCACTCCACACCCTGTGAACACCGACACAGC
The DNA here is from genome assembly GCA_016271365.2 of Neoceratodus forsteri. NCBI lineage: Eukaryota > Metazoa > Chordata > Ceratodontiformes > Ceratodontidae > Neoceratodus > Neoceratodus forsteri. The sequence continues at coordinate 1,342,146,070 of CM057450.1, read as the reverse complement.
CAACCCCAGATGGTCCCTCCCCATGTGCTGGACACATACAACACTGTTACCCATATGGACGATAAAAGTGTGTTGACGGAACCCCTACCTGGACATGGCACCGTGCCCCTCTTGGCATGAGCCCGCAGTCATGCCAGTAGCTCCGGCTCCCTCCTCCACAGGTCCCCATAGCAGTGCCTGCACTGCTCTGTGCTCCTCCCCCGTCCGGTGGCCTCCTCCAGGCAATGGCCACCTCCTGCCACACATGGGTCCTGGCCCTGTCCAGGGGCGCCCCCCCGAAGAGAGGCCCATGGTGTGGCTCAACAATTGCCACCAGATTCGCCAACTCAATGGCAGACCACTGCACTGCCCGTCTGCGTGCCATCCTTCCAGTTACAGTAGGCAATATGGCACTCTGCAGTGCGGCTCCCCACGTGCAGATGCTGCGCGGTACAGCGCTGCCATTCCCTATCGCGCTGTTACCGAACAGCGTGATAGAGGTGCACCCATGCCTGATGCATGGTGCCTAGGGAGCAAAGGTCGGGCACAGGGTCAAGGGTCTCTGGCTCATGGCCACACACAGCACCATTGGAAGACAATGCGTGTAGCGTGATTGGCTGTCTGTGTGCCAGCACCATAGCGGACTACCGAGCAGTTGGGCCATTGCACCTATGATGGCCCAGTGCCACAGCGCCATGTAGTTACCATCGCTATTGCGCCACTGGCCCAATGGTGGCCGTGCCCTGCATTGCCTACCGTGCACAGCACATCATCAGCATGGCAGATGCCTGTGTCAGCAACCCGGGCATGCGCAGTGAGGTGTACTATGCATGTCACAGAACTGTGCCATTGCCTCAGCATGTTCAACACAATTGCGCAAAGCGCAACAGCGCGATATTCAGCCGTCATATGCAAATCATCTAATCAGCCATTCAATGGTGCAGCACTGCAATTTGCATCTACTTAAAGTTGCTCCTCATCTCATTTGCATGGATTGCGCTATAAAAGTGCGACAATGTGCTGCAGTGGCCATAGTCAGTTACTGCAGTCTATTGGTGAGTTGCATGCTGTTTGGGAGTGTGGACTGTGGATTCAGGGACATGCATGGGACTGCACAGTCACAGGTAACAACTGCTATTCTTACAGGCTACATAATGACTGAGCAGGTTGTTGGAGAGGAGGAACATAGTGGTGGGAGGAGGAGGAGGCCTAACTTTACAAAGGCCGAAACCGAGGCCCTGTTCGAGGCCTACCTGGATCAGGAGCCACTTCTCAGTGGACGGCAGGGAACACCTCAAGCCCGTGCTGCTACATGGGAGGAGGTGGCATGTGCTGTGAACCTGCATGGCAGCCACCAGCACTCCGTGCAGGAGTGTAAGAAAAAGATGGGCACGGACAGGAGGAGGGTATAGGAGAAGGTGGCTGCAATAAGGGCAGCATGTGCTGCAACAGGTGGGGGACAGCCGGGGGTGGTACAGCTGACCCCACAGGAGGAGAGGCTTGCTGAAAGCATGCAGCGCAGTGCCATTGAGGGTGTTCCGGGTGGTGGCTTCCAGACAGGTGGTGGCCCATCACTGCATGGTAAGTCATGGTCTGTCTGGGGGGGGCCGGGTAGGTCACACGCACTATTGCGACTTTGCTTTCCCTTACAGATCCTGAGCATCTGCATGGGTCAGCGGTGGTGGGCCTGTCCACTGTGGACAGTCAGCTGGAGTTGGAGGAGGGACCATCCACCTCCACAGGTATAAGTGGATCACTGCGACAGTGGGGCCGCCTGGCTGTCCACACTGATGTCGTTGTAACAGGTGTGGAAAAAGCCCTGCCTGTGTCCCAGCGTGCTGGCATCCATGGATGCCAGCATGCTGTGACTGTGGCCGGTGCAGAGTCCGTCACCGGTGATGATGACACGACCGTCATGGGCAGTGACACGTGTGTACCACAGGATGGCCACACAGTAGGGCAATTTGCGCCCATGGCTGTGGGTGGTGCCGCCGTGGAGGCCTGCATGTCAGCACAGTCCCAGGCTGTGCCTGTCAACACCAGTGGGGCAGCACTGGTGTCTGTTCAGGACAGTGGGACTGTTGCGGCCACTGCGGTGGCACCACTGAGCCCTGGGGAGCAGCAGCTGGAGAAGCAGTATCAGCAGTCGCCCAATGGGCTTGGGGGTACAGGGTTCAGCGGCGGCGTCTGTGCACCGCCTGTGGACATGCCCAGACCTGGTCCTGGTGCGCAGCACCCACCCTCAAGGGGTGCTGATCATCGGGGCCGTGCGCACCCTGAGGGACAGGATGCCGAGGAGGCTGATGACCTCTTGGACGAGCACACCCGCCTACTGCAAGCATCGGTCCAGCAGCAGATGCGGATTGCGATGTCCGTGGATGCACTGTGTGTGGCTCTGGAGTGGGCAGAGGAGCATCGCAGCAGGGACACTGCACTGATCCTGGCAGGGATAGACCATTTGCGAGAGGATGTGACCACTGCCATTGACAGGCATGCACAGGCATTCATTGCTGTCATGGCCACAATGGGCACACAGTCAAGTGCCCATGCATCGCGGACACCACGCAGTGCACTATCCACTCCCCGCTCCCGGCATCGTGCGACTCCCACCCTGTCGACGCCGCGTTCAGCTGTGGGCATCCCGAGCACTCCTGGTGCAGGCATGTTTGGTGTGCTGCAGACCCCTGCGCGAGCACGGTCGTGTTCACACAGGGGAACCCCTTGGGGACCATCGGTGCCACCCCATGAAGCCAGTGGTCAGCCTGTCAGTGCTGGCGGGTCTCGGTGGGGCCGCCCATGCATCTGTGGTGGCCGTGGCACTGTGTCGCGTGAGTGACCTGTCTCCCAGCGTGGCTACTGTCTGGTGCTGCCCTGTGTGCATTGTGTGTTTCAGTGGGCAGTGCACGGGTGGGTACCCGGCCCTGCACACGGATGCACAGTCCACCTGCACACCCTCCCAGCTACTGTCCGCAGTTGCGTGTGCATGATGTTGCCTGCATTTTGCTGTACACCAATGTGCAATGGTGCTCAGCATCTGACACACGCACATGGACAGGCAGTGGGTGTGGTGGCCTGTGGACATGTGTGTTGCTAGGGTGTGCATTCTGGGTTGGTGTGCCTCCTGCCCTCTGTGCACATTTGTTGCATTGTGTGTGAGCATGTGTGTGTGTGTCCATCCGTGTGGCATGTTAATCCTCACCCATCCGTGATTGTGTGTGTGCTTCTGTGCCCTGCCACTTCCCTTGATGGCATGCACCCCTGGTGTGTGTCCATGCGTGTTTGTGGGTTGTGCCTTAGCCACTGGTGGTTGCGCATGGCCCCATGACTTACCTGGGTTGGCTGAATTGCTCCTCCATGATGGTGTCCCGGTGCAGCTGTGCCAGCTGGAGCAATCGGGGGTCCCGTAGGCCAAGGGGGGCTGACCATCACCATCATCACCGGCATCCCCATCGTCCCCATCGCTGTCCCCGTCTTCGACCTGTACGGCTATCCCACATTCGTTGGCCATGTTCTGCAGGATGCAACAGGCCAGGAATAGCCCGAAGGCGTTTGAGGGGCTGTACTGTAGGGCACCGCCAGAGATGTCCAGGCAATGGAAACGTGCCTTCAGCATTCCGAACACCCGCTCGATGACATTACATGTGGTGGCATGTGCCTTATTGTAGCGTTGCTGCGATGGGGTCGCGGGCTGCCGGTAGGGTGTGAGCAGCCAGGGACAGAGTGGGTATCCACTGTCACCTGTGTGTAGAGGGTGGAGGTTAGTTTTGTGATCAGCATCGCCCTGTCCCAGGCCATGTAGGCCACTACCCATGCCACCTCTGGCCATGCACCCCCAGGCCCTATGATTGTCCATGTGGTCTGCATACTCACCCAGTAGGTGTCCAGTGGGGATGTCCCTACTCTCGAATCTGTGGCACAGTGCCAACTGGTGCCAGATGAATGAATCGTCTGCTCCCCCAGGGTGCATGGCACAGACATTGATTATGCGCCCCCTGGCATCGCACACCACCTGGCAGTTGATGCTGGCATAGCCCTTGCGATTTATGTATGCGGCCCCCTTAGGGCCAGGTGGTGTGCGTATGGCCACATGGGTGCAATCTATTGCCCCTAGCATGCCAGGTATACGTGCTACCCTGTGGAACTTCTGTATGTTTGCTGTGCGCTCCGCCACTGTGCTGGGGAAATGGATGTACTCTGCAGCATGTGGCAGCAGTGCGCTGAGGAATTGGGTGAGGTAGCATGATGTGGCCGACTGGGTTATGCCTGTGGTGTCCCCAGTTGGTCTCTGGAAGGTACCCATGGTGAGCAAGCACATGCAGGCTGTTACCTTAGTCTCCACTGACAGGGCATGGCTCCGTCGTGTGGGTGCCTGCATCACATCACTGCACAGCTCACAGAGCCACCTCAGAATTGCCCTATTCAGGCAGTACCAGCCCACAATCTCAGTATCAGTGTACAGCTCAAAGCTGGTGTGGGCCGGTACTGCCTGTTGGGCTTATACCATGAGACAGGCCCTTCCACGGCCACGCCCCTCTGTACCCGCCTTCTCACCCTCATAACGGCCTCCATTTGAAGGTGGCACTGGCCATGTCCTGACTTGTGTTCACCCCGGCAGCTGTTGCTGTATTTCCCCGCTGTTCTGGTTGCTACTTCCCCTGCACTGGGTACACCTGCCTGTGCTGGCCTCTGTGCTGTGTGGCTCCCCACACCTTCCCTGTGCCTGGCTATTCAGACTGCCCTTTCCCCTGGTCTGCTCTGTTTGTGCCTCCTGCCCTGTCTGTCTGGCTAGAGTTCTGCCTCATGTGGCTTCCCTGTAGCATTCTTGCGCCTCTCCCTTGCTCCTTTTTATTTTGGCTCATTTCCGCTATGGCGCAACTTCCACTTGCTCCCCTATAGCGCATGGCGCAAGTCGTTGAATATCGCACTGCGCTATTTATGCATGGTTCCTCCCTCTTCGGTTGTGCATGCCTTCATTATCATTGCACTGTTGCTCAGCATGGTTCCGGGGGCGCAACTGCCTCCTGCTGAATATCGGAGAATGGCGCAATTTCGGACTTGAGCAGGCACAACCCTATTGAGCATGGCTCAACTCTTTTGAATATCTGGGCCAAAGTCTGATAAGAACTCTGGTGGGGGTAACAAATCTGCCCCCAAAGACTTTGTTGTAATTGTAATAAGCCTGGCCATATTGCAAGAATCTGCCAAAGTAAGCAGAGTGGCACTGGAGCAGAATTGTCCTTAGCAAATTGGGGCAAGTACTTAACAGATGTGAAGGTGGGGGATAAGATTGTAAAGGGACTCGTTGATTCGGGAAGCAGAAAGACCCTAGTGCATGTTGAAGTGCTGGGGAAACACTGTGCAAAAGGACCAGGTACTGGTGTCATCTGCATCCACGGGGACACTAGGTACTATCCCACCACCAAGGTGACTCTGACCATTAAGGGTGTGTCGCACCAAACGAAAGCAGTGGTAGTACCTAAGTTACCTGTAACTGTGATTATTGGAAATGACTGTCCAGGATTTACCAAGTTAATCTCAGAGAAACTGAACCCTGCAGTTTCAGCAGCAGTGGTAAGAAGGGCTCAGGCAAAGAAAATCTCAAACTGTGGGGACACTTTTCCTTTCAGTGACTCAGATTCAGACTTCAGGAAAGAAAGACGATGCCTGAAGAAACTGTGGCAACAAATGACTGATGGACATAAGGGGTTAACATATGAAAATGCTGAAACTAAACTGATCACTGATTATGATTTTCTTTCAGAAGAAGCTAACACTGTTTTTCTCCAGGATTATTTTAAGCAGCTGGGGGTGAAACCAAAACAGGGTGGACCAATGCTTAAAAAATGTAATGGGTTACTGTACAGAGTTTGGGTTAAACCTCAGACACAGGAACAGACAGAACAATTGGTTATACCACAGAAATATAGAACAAAGTTGTTACAGACAGCACATGATTGTCCTCTGGCTGGTCACTCAGGGAGGGATCGCACCCTTGCCAGATTGCTGTATACGTTTTACTGGCCTGGAATTCATGAAGATGTTGCTACCTATTGTAATTCCTGTGCTGAGTGTCAGAAAGTAGTCCCAGTCACTAGAAAAGACAAGGTGTCCCTGGTGCCCCTACCCTTGATAGATGTGCCTTTTGAGAGAATTGCAATGGATGTGGTTGGTCCTTTAGACAAAAGTAGTAAGGGTAATAGATGTATCCTGGTAGTATCTGACTGTGCTTCTCGATACACAGAAGCAGTTTCAATGTGTACTGTCATAGCTTCAAAAATGACAGCAGAGCTTGCAAAAAAGTTTCAGCAGAGTGGAACTACCTAAAGAAATTATTACTGATCAGGGTAGTAATTGTAGTGCTGCACTACTTAAGGAGCTGTACAGACTGCTAGATATCACTGCCATAAGAACCTCCCCCTATCACTCTCAGACAGACGGTCTTGTTGAGCATTTTAACCAAACCCTAAAATGTATGTTAAAAAGGTTTGTAAAAGGGGAAGGAAAAGATTGGGACCAATATTTGCCTTACACACTGTTTGCTTACAGGGAAGTGCCATATGTATCAACAGGGTTTTCACCATTTGAAATGCTGTATGGTAGGCAGCCAAGAGGGCCACTGGATGTGATAAAAGAAATGTGGGAAGATAACCCCACTCAGAAACAATCTATGATGTCTTATATGTGTGCTCTAAGAAAGAAGCTGGCAAAATATTTTGATATTGCCCATAGCAATCAGGAAGAGGCCCAAAACCAACAGAAGGTATATTATGACCATGGGGTAAAAGAAAAGGTTTTTGAGCCAGGTGAACAGGTTTTGCTACTGTTACCCACAACAGAAAATAAGCTGTTAATGGAGTGGCAAGGGCCTTATAGAGTGTTTAGATGTGCTGGCACAGTTAACTACGAGACTGAGACCCCTGACAAGAAAAATCCTATTAAGATATACCATGCTAACCTCCTCAATAAATGGGTTGAAAAAATGCCAAAAGCTGCTTTGCTAGCTTTACCAGAAACTTCCCACGGGCAGCGGTCACGATCAAGCCATAGCACCTCTACGATGCAAGGAGCCTGATCCACCCAACCCCCCAAAGAGATAGATAAGGTGCCACTTGCCCCCACGGGCAGCGGTCACGATCCAGCCATAGCACCTCTATGGTGCAAGGAGCCTGATCCACCCCCAAAGAGATAGATAAGGTATGACGCTTGAAAAATTGCCACGATTTCTCTGGGCTGTGTAAACACTGAACTGGATCATCACTTGCAATTTGCTGTTTTCAATTTCAGCACCTTCTCAGGGTAGCACTATTGGCTCCATGCCTGTGTAGAACTCCCTGATTGGCTGGTCTCACTCACCTGAGACAGGAGCACCAAGACGTGTGGCTTAATGTAAGCCTGCATCCCTGCACTCGGCTTCTAATTTATATATTTTAATTTAGCCTGTTCTGCTCGGCCTGTGTAAAGTAACTTACCATTCCCCCCCCACCGCTGCAGTTTCTCTCCAACTGTATGTGCACTGATTCAGTGCTAGTTCTGCAAACTTCCCCTTGATTTTTCGTCCCACTCCCCCTCCCCCTCCCAGGCCTCCTTTAAATGCACACAGTCTCCACCCACTCCTATCTGATGTTTCAATTTATTGGTTACTTACTGTCAACAACTGCAATTCCTCCCATCCCCTTTTTGCAATTAAGCCTTCTAGCAGCTTTATCTCATTCTGTCTTGCTGAAGCATACCATTTTGGTACTTTAGGTTTGCTTATTGTTGACTAGCATATCCTGTCTTGCTAAGGCAGTTGATTTAGGTCAGATGATCTCTCTCTAGTACTTAGTCTGCTCCAGAGTAGTAGCTAAAAAATTTGCTTCAAAGCCTCTCTGCCCCTAGTACTACTCTATAGTCAGGTGAACTCTTTTCTTATTAGCCTGACTAGGAGCTGTACTTAAGGATTACTGCTTCAGGCTCCACTGCCTATAGTAGTATTCTGCAGGGATTAAGAAATTCTCCTCCATTGAGAATCCCTTCTCTTGCCCGCACTTGTAGTGCCCATTGGGTGATAGTCTCATAATGAGGGCATATTACCTGCTTCTATGCTTGTCTCTGCTCATCTTACATGTATTGGACCCGAACGTGAATCAAAAAATAACTCCTAGAGTGGAGAATGGCTCTCTTCTTAGATTGTCCGACCGGGACTTTTCCTATCAAGTAGAAGAACTTGTATGTGCTCTAACTTCCCCTGGCCCGCTGCTGGTCCTTCACCTGCACCGGCATACAAGAAGTCTCCTAGAGCCTGCCCACAGAGCTACACCACCTTCTGCATACTCCCCCCTACTCCCATTAACTCTCTCGGTCAGGGCATTATTGTATGCAGCATCAGGAAAACTGGGAACTAGCCTCAGAACTCCCTATACTGCCACAGACAAATCACGTAACTGAAAGAAGACCCAGCCACCAACACTTCTCCTAGGACTCTGCAGGAAACTCTTGTTCCTGCTTTTACTATGCTCAGGAAATGTTAAGCTTAATCCAGGCCCTCTGGCACCCATGGAATCCCCAGCAGAGCTACAAAGCCTCAAGGGGCTTACATTCTTGCATGTTAATGTTTGTAGCCTATTAAAAAAAAATCACTTCTGTTCAGGCCTGGGTATGTCATACTGCTCCAGATGTTCTCGTGATTACGGAGTCCTGGCTCCGACGGGCGACCAGTAACAATGAAGTTAACATCCCCTCCTATTCTTTGTTCAGAGCTGACAGGCAAACCAGAGGTGGTGGGGTAGCTATTTACATCAAGGATAAATTCCCTACCTCCATAATTGACTCAGCCTCTGTCCCAAAAGAATTCGGAAGCTTGTCATTAAAGATTGAAATTACCACCGGTGTCTCATTATGTATAATAAGATGCTACAGATCCCCATCAGCTGGACTACAGTTATTAAAACATCTCGAAAACATCCTTGGTTCGGCATCTTCAGAGTGTATCATCCTAGGGGGACTTCAACTTAGACTGGCTCTCCAGTGCATCCACCCCACTTAAAATGTTCCGTGATTCCTTTGGGTTGTCACCGCTACTAAACGAATCTACTCATCCTAACAAGCTCAACCCTAATAACAGTACTCTCTTGGATATCATTTTAGTTAACAAACCCCATTTATTCTCCCATGCTGGCATCTTTTTCTCTGATATTAGTGACCATTGCTTCATTGCATGTGTAAGATCCACTCTTAAATCCACAACTGTACCAAAATTCTCCTTTAAAAGGTGCATACGCAACTTTGATCTCCATGGGTATATATCCGACCTAAGAGACTCCATGCGATGGCAGGACTTCTATCTAGCCAAGTCCCTGACTATGGCTTATGATATTTTCTCAGAAATTGTGCTAGGGGCTCTCAACAAGTATGCTCCCATAGTAAAAGTTTGTGCCAGAAGCAAATCCTGTCGGTGGTTTGCAGAAGACCTGAAAGATGCTTTGCGGAACAGGGATGTACTCTGAAGAACTGCTAGGAAAACTAATTTAATAAATTACTGGAATTCTTTCCAGAGGGTGAGGAACCTCTGCACCAAAATGGTCAGAGAAGCCAAAGTTAATTTCTACTGCACTCAGCTGGAGATCTCCTCAAGAAATGCCTCCAAATTCTGGGAGACTATCAAAGACATTGAAGGTCACACCACTGTAAATTCCCTACCTACTAAATTATTGATTGACAATACTGTCATCTCCGACAGACCGTCTATCCTCAATGCTCTCAATAATCATTTTGCCACTGCAGGGCTAGCCTTTGACTCCTCTCCCGAGAATATCCTCCACCAGCTTAAATTGGATACACAAGAAAAACCCATCCCCAGTCCATCCTTCTCTCTGCAGCCTACCTCCCTGAAAGAAGTTGAAGATCTTCTCCTTCAGCTGGACACTAGAAAAAGTGCTGGGGCCAACCTCATTGACCCATACTTCTTAAAGGTCAGCTACCGTGTCCTCGCAGTCCCAATTACTCATCTCTTCAACTTATCCTTGTCCCAGGGTGACCTACCACCCATTTTGGAAAAATGCACTTGTGGTCCCTTTGTTTAAGTCAGGAGATCCTAGTGACCTCAATAACTACAGGCCAATCTCCCTACTTCCAATCCTGTCAAAGATACTGGAGAAAATAGTGAACTCCCAGCTTCGGAAGTACCTGGAATCAGAAAAATTGCTCAACCCATTACAATCCAGTTTTAGAGCACAGCACTGTACAATCTCTGCTCTAGCCAAGGTGACAAATGACTGGCAGCTTGAATTAAATAAAAAAACTTTGCACAGTTTTCTTAGACCTAAGCAAGGCGTTCGATACTGTTGATCACAGACTGCTTCTGTCGTCCCTCCGGAACATTGGTTCGGATTCCCTATCTCTTAAATGGTTCTCCAACTACCTCTCAGGACGACTTCAACAAGTAAAGGCAGAAGGGGAAGTTTCTCCAACAAAACCCCTATTGAGGGGTGTACCGCAAGGTTCCATTCTTGGTCCCTTGCTCTTCACCATTTATATTAACAACGTAGATGCCCCCATCAAAGAAGAACAAATACACCTATTCGCGGATGATACGGTACTCTATGCCAGTAGCCCCACACTTGAAGCGGCCTATGAAGCCCTTCAAAATGAATTTAATCTGCTGCAACATCAGTTTATAAACCAGAAACTGCTCTTAAATGCAAAAAAAAAAAACAAAGCAATGTTCCTCTCGGCCCCTCAAAATGCAATAAATCCTGCAATTGCTGGGACACTCCCGCAGATCACTACCATTCTAGGTGAGCAGTTGGACTAAGTACCAAAGTTCAAGTACCTGGGGGTCTGGTTAGACTATAGACTTACTTTCACAGATCACTTAGAAGAACTGGCAAAGAAACTTAGACAGAGACTTGGTCTGTTCTTTAGGATTAATAATCTCCTCACAAGAGACGCTAAACTGAAACTGGTTCAAACTACATTTCTTTCCCTATTGGATTACGCAGATTTTCTATATAGTCAGTGACCTGCAGGTACCCTAGCCAAACTCAATATGCTTTATCACAGAGCCATAAGATTCATCATGGGTCTTCCATACTCAACCCACCACTGTGCATTGTACACGGCAGTGGGATGGTCATCCCTTGCTTAAAAACGGCAAAAAAATGCTGCAGTTTGGACTACAAAGATATCTCAAATAAACTGGCCCAGTATATCTCTGTCTGTTTACCTTTGTGCACTCTGGGGAAGTATGCCCTGAGAAGCACCTCATATATCTATCTTTATGTTTACAAAGCAAAATCTCGCATTGGCAGGTCAGCCATCAGCTTTGTGCTCCCTCAACTGTGGAACAAGCTGCAAAAAACTTTGAAATTAACTCACCCCATCAGCCTGGCAGCTTTTAAATCTCTATATCTACATCATAATAAGGAGTCCTGTGCCTGTCTACCCTAAATAGTGACTCCTATAAGTCCAAGCACACTCTAATTACTACTGTTAAAAGACTGATCACATCTATAATCGACTTCCCTCTCCCCTTTTTCTACCCCCATATCTGTCCCTTCCACATTCCTTTGACCCTGGTTCCAGCTCTAACTTCTCCATACCGTATCACTATATATCTTTTTATATTAGGTTTTATTTGTGTTCAGTGCACCTGATATGTATATTTCTTCACTTTTATGAAAAATTGTGTCCTACCCAAAACTAGCTGTATCTTCTGTTCCGAACATATACTACTGTCAATGCTACCTGCTGATACTTTGTATATACTGTATTATTGTATCTCACTTTATTTGCATTATTACTATTTTCTTGTGTGTTGCATCCCATGTATATTATCCCTTGTTCCTTGTTAACAAACCCAGGTCCACCTCGAAAATGAACTTGCTCAACGGTGATCGCCTGGTTAAATAAATAAAGACTTAAAGACTTTGATTGATTGACTTTGATATTGATGTAGCTTATGATAGACTGGAACAAACTGTAACTACTGATGCTCTAAATGTGAATGTTTCCTTAACCTCAGAACAAACTGTGGAAATTCATAACTTGCTAAAGACATTTAACAGTACTTTTACTATGGTACCAGGAAAAGCAAAAGGGGTTGAGCACATAATAGTGCCAAGGTATTCTTGCCCTATTAAGCAAAAGACATACAGGTTACCAGAGCAGTTAAGAGCTGACGTGGTTAAGGAAATACAAAAAATGAAAGAACTGGCTATTATAGAAGAGTTGAGGAGTGCTTGGTCATCTCCAATGGTAATTATAAACAAAAAAGAAGGGGGTGTTAGAAACTGCCTTGATTTTAGGAAACTTAATCAAGTGTCAGAATTTTACAGTTATCCTATGCCCAGAATAGATGATTTGGTGAATGGACTGGGAAGTGCAAAGTATATCAGTACCCTCAATCTCACTAAGAGTTACTGGCAAATCCCTTTAGCTAAAGAATACAGAGACAAAACTGCATTTGCCACTTCTGTTGGATTCTATCAGTTCACTGCCATGCCATTTGGTTTACATGGTGTGCCAGTTACATTCCCATGGTACATGGATGTAATTTTATCACCTCACACTGGTTATTATGCTGTGTACCTGGATGATGTTGTGGTGTACAGTCCAGACTGGAAAAGCCACCTGGAATACCGTCAAGCAGTTATCCAAGCTATCAAAGATGCAGAGTTGGGTAGGAACTAGTTACTTGTAACTAGTAACTGTAATCTGATTACTTTTCTAGGTAACTAGTAATAGTAATTGAAAAGGGGAACAAAATGTTTCAGCAGCAAAGCTCCGACAGAGATGAGGCGCTGATGAGCAGCCAACGGTGAAGACATGGGTTCCTGCAGCTCCCTTACCCGCTATAAATAAAATTGGTAATTTTGCAGTATTCACGTTTAAAAGTAGTTATTGAGGGTAGAGAACAGAAGAAGTAAATGCTATGGAAGAATATCTGCTCCCAAATGCAGGAAAAAATCAGCGATCCGCTGCCAAAGGACAGGGGAAGAGAACAGCAGCAAAGGCCCCGGAGGTAACGGGCCCGATATCACTTTCAGCAACTGAAATGGCGCTCTTAGGCTGCGAGGTCTCGGAACAAGTTATGGAGGCACTTGAGGAGAAATGGAACAATTTGGAACAAAAAATTGATGGCCGATTGCATAATATAATGGAGCAACTGACAGCGCAGACGGGTAGAGTCACAGAGATGGAGGAGAGGGTTTCTAAGCTGGAGGACGAGATAGATCCTATGGCCACCCATGTAGTTAAGCTCGAGAAGGAGCTCACAGAGTTAGTGGAGCAACATGATTATCAAGAAAATTATGCGAGACATCTAAACCTAAGGCTCTGAGGGCTCCCTGAAGGGAAGGGAAGGAGGGGTCTGATATTATGGCTTTTTGTGCGGAGAAGTTGCCAAGCATACTGGGCATGAAGCTAAAGAAAGGGAGGCTGAAGCTGGAGCGCACCCATAGAGCTGTTGCAGCATGCCCCCCGGTGGGGCAGCCCCCGAGGCAGATTATTTTCCGGTTCCACAACTACCAGGACTGGGAGCAGATGCTGTGGGCCTATCGTAATGTGAAGGAGCTGCAGTATGAGGGAGAGAGACTGTTCCTGGTGCAGGACTATTCGAATGGGGTTCTGAAGAAATGCAGAGCCTTTGGCCCCATGCTGGCGCAACTCAGGGAGATGAAGGTGGAGTGTTTCATGTCATTCCCCGCGATCTTGAAAATCAAACATGAGGGAGCTACATAAACATTTTGGGAGCTGGAGAGGGTGATTGCTTTTGTGGAAGAGTTAAAGAAAAAAGCGGGGTGAGAGCCACTGTGCGAGGGAGGCTGTCAGAAGGGCAGAGACATTTGCCATGTTTACTTCCAAAGGTTTAAAAAGGTTTTGAAAGCGGTTGACTGATTTAAAATAGTTGCCCCCTCGTTTCGGAGGGCAAGAAGTTGATCTTGGTGTGGTCTCTTTGTCTCTTAGTCCCCTTGAAGCTGTGTCCCTTGTCCTGGTGCCTGAATGGGATAAGTACGGTGGTGGGGCATACAAGAGGAGCTGGACTATAGTGAGAAGGGCAGAAGTGGAGGTTCAAGGAAAGAAGTTCCCCTGCAAGTGGTGGATAAGTTAGACAGATGGACGGTTAGAAGGAGCAGTGCTGTAGAAGATCGTGTGAAGCATCACAGAGGGACTTGTTAAATTGGACTTCAGCTAAACCAAAAGGGACAGGCCCTCCCCGAAGGCAAGATGGTGTCGAGGTCAGGTAAGTGGGGGTTGGGGGGTATGCTGACGCTACGTGTGTTTTTAGGGTAGTGTCGGCACCCCTCAGACCTCTGCAAAGTTTTTGGGATACCTGTCTTGCAAAGATATGAAGATGAAAGACTGCATAACCTGATGCGGGGGGGGGGCTAGTAAGGCACGAGGAACACACAAGAGACATCAATGGGGAATGATGTAGAATGAAATCTTAAGAGCAACAGAGACTGAAATCATGTTCTTAGTTGGACTGTTAAAGTTTTTTTTTTATACAGTTGAGGGGAATTTTGAATTAAGATTACGCGAATGCTGTGTGTAAATGTATAAGCGGGGGGGTGGGGAACCGGGACGTTTGCATTTGTAAGCTAGTGGGCCATTCTAGATTTTGAATGGTGAGGAGGAGGATGGTGGTTGGATGGTCTACTATGGGGGGGCAGCTGTTTTGATGTGGGGGGAGGAAGGAGGGAAAGGGGACAACACTTGGTTCGCGGGCCGTTTTGGGTATTTTTTTTTGTTTTAAAGCAAGATAGCGAGTATCTCTTGTTTTTAATATCTGTGAAAAATGGTGTGGTGACATGTGACTCTGTAGATAATAGGGGTCCGGGTTTTTGGGAAAATATAGTAATGTCAGGCAGGGTAAAGGGAAAAGTTTGCTGGTCTAATGGTTAAGGGTAAAACTCTGGGGATTGTCTCATGGAACGTAAAGGGGATCTCGTCTCCAACTAAGCGCACCAGCATTTTGACAGCTCTGTGCCACCAGGATGCTCAAGTAGCCCTCCTACAGGAAACACACCTAACTAGCAGGGAACATTGTAAGTTAGAGAGAGGATGGGTGGGCAAATGCTTTGCATCCCCCTATAAGTCTCATAAAAGAGGTGTAGCGATTTTGGTAGGGAAGATGATTCCTTTTATCAGTTCAAGAGTAGTGGTAGATAAGGGAGAGGGGAGATATATATTTGTGGAAGGTGAGTTGTATGGGAAGAAGATTACCTTCGGTAGTGTCTATGCCCCCTCAGTCTTTGATCCGGCCTTTTATCAAGAAGTTCTTGATGTGTTGATGAGGGAACAATTTAAGGGGCTAATCCTGGGGGGGGGGATCTCAACGCGGTCATTCAAGGGGAGTTAGACCATTCGGAGGGGAAGAACAGGCATGGAGATGAACTGAAGAGATGGCAGGAAGGGATGCTTGACCTGGATGTGATAGATTGTTGGAGGGCCAGACATCCGGGGAGAAGGGGTTCACCTTTTATTCAAACCCGCACAAAACATGGACTAGAATAGATTATATCTATGTACCCAGATCTTGGCTAAACAGAGTACGAAAAATTGAACATAGCCCCATCCTCCTGTCGGACCATGCTATGGTCCAGATGGTGGTGGAGATGAAGGAAGGCAGTGAGGATCCTCCGCCTTGGAAATTTCCAAGGTACTTGCTGGGCAATGAAGAATTTGTAGAATATATTAAGCAGCAGTGGCAATATTATAAAGAGATGAACGAGGGATCAGTGGAATCCCTAGGGGTGTTTTGGGAAGCTGGAAAGGCATACATAAGGGGTGCCATTATTAGGCGTGTAGCCCAATATAAAAGGAGGAAGGAAGCCATTCAAAAGGAGTTAGAGAGTGAGGTGAAGAGGTGGGAAAGGGAGGTAGTGGAAAGGGCATCAAGGGAAAGGGAAAAGAATTTGAAAGCTGTAAGGGAAGCTTTAAATGCCTTTCTATTGGGGGAAGCTCGCACTGCTGGAATGTTAGCCAGAAGCCAGCTGTTTGAGTGGGGGAACAGATCTGGCCCATTAATGGTCAGGTTAATAAAGGGAAGGTGGACTTGTGTGCACATACCTGGAATAAAGGAGGAGGGAAGGAAACTGGTCACAGACAAAGCTTCGATAAGGAACAGGTTTGAGCAGTTTTATAGACAGTTGTACCAAGCAGAATGTGTTGGAACAGGAGACATGGCTGCGCAGTTTCTCAGGGGAGTTAGAATCCCTAGGCTGACTGAGCAGCAGCAGAAACAGTTAGATGGGGAAATCACACAAATGGAAATCAGACAAGCAATACAGTGTATGAAACAGGGAAAGGCTAGTGGACCGGATGGATTCCCCATAGAGTTTTATAAAAAGCTCATGGGACATGTGGTGGAACCTCTTCAGCAGGTTTTCTCTGCGGCTGGGAAAGGTGGGAATGACCTTCCAGCATCATTTAAGGAAGCAGTTATTTGCTTGGTTCCCAAGCCAGGGAAAGATGAGCAGGAGTGTTCGTCATATAGACAGATCTGCTTGCTAAATTGTGATGCTAAAATACTAGCCAAGGTTTTGGCCAGGAGACTGGACCGGTATTTGCTGGGTTTGGTGTATTCAGACCAGACAGGCTTTGTTTCTGGTAGATATTCATATCATAATATGAGGAAACTCCTCAATGTAATATGGAGGGCATCCCGAGGTCAAAGAAATATAGCAGTGCTAACAATGGATGCCGAGAAGGCGTTTGACCGTATAAAGTGGGAGTACCTATTTGGGGTACTTCGGAGGTTTGGTCTGGGGGAAAGATTTATAGGATGGGTTGAAGGTTTGTATGAAGCCCCGGAGGTGAGAGTACTGGTGAACGGAGGTCAGACTGGGAAATTTGCTCTTCATAGGGGTACCCGGCAGGGGTGCCCCCTTTCACCTCTCCTGTTCGCATTGGCTATAGAGCCTTTGGCGATCGCCATCAGGAGCTCTGAGGAAATGGGGGGGTGGTTGGGAGGTTGGGAAGAGAGCATAAAATCATGCTCTATGCAGATGACATGCTAGTGTATGTCCGGGACCTGGCCAGATCTGTTCCCCCACTGTTAAAAGTGATAAAGCAGTTTGCATTGTTCTCCGGATACAAAATAAACATCCACAAGTCTGAAATTATGTTGTGGGGAGGAATTGAAAAGGATTATGGTAACACAGCTTGGGGGCTAAAAAAGGCAAAAACAGAGTTTACATACCTAGGGGTTCGAATAGGACATGATTTGAGTCAACTCTACAAACTAAATTATGGGATGATGGTAGAGATTGTAGAAGAGGAGTTGAAAAGGTGGAGAGGTCTTCCCCTTCCATGGTTAGGGCGTATAAATCTTATAAAAATGAATACTTTGCCACGTATACTGTACTTGATGCAAATGTTGCCAGTGTACTCCTTCTACTCCCCAATGCACAACTCATGGTCCCGGATAGATTATATTTTAGTGAGCACTAGCTTGTTATCTAATATCTCTTCGGCCAATATAGAACCGATAGTTATATCTGACCACGCTTTGGCATGGATCAAACTATTTCCGGGTCCTGCAGGCCAGCGAGACACTATTTGGAAACTTAACAATCAGATTTTGAAGGATGGGCGGATCATCTCATCTTTCAAATCGCTGATTTAATCTTTCTTAGATATTAATCAGGGCTCAGTCAAGAGATATGATGTAATCGAATTGCTCTCTGAAATGTTTCCTCAGGTGAGAGTTCATCAAGGAAGCTTCTAGGCAGGCGAGTAAGGGTAGGAAAGTTAATTCCTAGCCATTCAAATTAAAGATGCTGAGAGGAGCTTTCAGCTTCTCATTCTCAGGGGCATCTGGAGAATTTGTAAGCTTAAAGATGAATACTAAGATTTAATCAGGAGAGAACAGAGTATGCCTTACTGAAGTCCAGAACAAAATATCTGGAACAAGGAGAGAAGCCAGGCAGAATTCTAGCCCTAAAACTTAAAGAAACGGAAAATTCGAGGTTGATTCCAGTATTAGAGATGGAGATGGTTCTATTAGAACTAGTCCAGGGATATAGCTGGGGTCTTGAAACCTTTTCAGGAATCTTTACAAGAATGAAGCTTCTCGGTCTCTCCTGAGAGCATAGCAGAATTTCTGGAGAGCTCTTCTCTTCCTAGACTGGACACTAGTCAGGAGGAGCTACTGTTAGGTCCCATAACTCCCGAAGAAATCATAGGCGCCATCCGTGATTTGACTTGGGATAAAGCCCCTGGACCAGATGGCTTTTCCCCAAATTTTTACAAAACCTTTTGTTCGGAACTTACCCCTCCATTATTGAAGTTATTTAATTATATCCTCTCTTCCGGAGTCTTAGATCCCTCCTTGCTAGAGGCAACCATTATCCTAATCCCCAAACCAATAAATCGGCTTTGGACCCTGCTAATTATAGGCCAATTTCCTGCTTAACTATGATGTTAAGATTTTAAAGATTCTCTCTTTAAAATTAGCAGTATGGCAGACACTCCTCAGTGCAGAACAAGTGGGTTTGTGCAGGAAGATCTGCAGCTGACCACATAAGGACCCTAGCACACATCTTTCATACATCAAGACTCTCAACTCTCTATGGCTCTGTAGCACTCGATGCGAAGGCTTTTGATCCAGTAAGTTGGGAATTTTGTGGGCTACCCTGCATAGAATGGGTTTTCCACCCAGTTTATCCAATGGATTAAGGTGATCTATAGCTCTCCCTCAGCGAGAATCTATTGTACAGTGCTCTCCCAATTTCCTTATATTCAGGTACTACGCCAGGGTTGCCCGTTATCACCATACCTTTTTAACCTCTACTTAGAACCTTTACTGGTGCTATCAAGTCCTCATCCGATATTAAAGGTTGTATTATTGGTCAGCAATCATTAACTATCTCTGTGTTCGCAGATGATATTCTATTACATCTTGTGAACCCAGTTCAATCTATCCAGGCGGTACTTAAAATCATTGCTCAATTTGGGACGGTTTCCATCATCGGCTGAACCTATCTAAATCTGAAATTTTCCGCTCAATTCACGAAGGTTTTCAGGCGGAGGTTGCCCAATTTGGAATGAAATAGTTGACCAACCACCTTAAATATCTAGGTATATATTTAACGAGACCCTTACAACTAAGAAACTTAATTTAGAAGACTTAATAGATCGGGTCAGGAGCGACCTCAACAGATGGTCAACCCTCCCCTCACTATAGGTGGGAGGATTAGTGTGATTAAGATGAATATACTCCCACATCTTTTCTACCCTTTAAGCTTGCTTAACATTTGTTACCAAATCCTTTTCCAAAAGATTCATTCCTCTATAGTTAAATTTATCTGTAAAGACAAGCAACCAAGAAGGTCTTTTACCAAACTGTGTGCACCTAAGGCCAATGGGGGGCCTCGTTTCCCAATTTTGAGCTTTATTATAGGGCCAGTCATCTGGCGAAAATGAGTAAGTGGCTCTGTACACCTCCAGGCCCCTATAGGCCCAAGTGGCTGCAGATTGAATGTGAGCTCCTTAAGAGCTTTAAGATAGACCCCCAATCTTTATTCTATTGCAACTTATCAGTGCTTCCAAATCGGGTGAGTAGTTCCGTGATTGGTACCTCAGTAAGGTCTTTAATCAGTACTGCAACTCAATTGGAATTAACAACTCCAAAGACCTGACTCAACCCTTAATCGGTAATCCTAACATTAAGTTGGCCTCGGGTTGGCTGACCCCTCATGGCTGCCACAAATTAAGGATTGTGCGGTGGAGAATTTTACTATCAGAATCTCTTATGTTCCTCAGATAGCTGATGACCAAATTCACTATTCCTACAATATATTTTCAAATTATATCAGTTAAGATACCTCATAGTTAAAGGCTTTGGTCCGGTGAAAGCGGAGTCAGGTCTTCGGTCTTTATTGGATCTGCTCAAGTCCCTGGCTAATGAGCCCCACAATATTGCTAGATTTTATGCACAGCTTCTGCTTGACCAAACACCTGAAGCCCTGCCAGGTTCCAAGGTGTGGGAATCGCTGGTTGCCAAGTATCCTTCACCCTGGAAGCAGGTGTGGATGGACTCGAATAGATTCCTATCCTTGGATAGGTATAAGCTTACACAGTATTATATAATTAATAATATGTACTACACCCAGAGAAACTTTTAAATTTGGGAAAATTAGCTCCTCCACTTGTACCAGGTGTGGAAGACAAAGGGACATACTGCACATATTTTGGACCTGCAAAAAGATTGCTCCTTTGTGGAAATACATTCAGGACAATCTAGATCCCTTGTTAGGCCTAAGGGACCTATTCACACCTGAAATCTGTATACTAGGGGTCTATGTGGATATTGAAGTGAAGGAAAGGAAATACCATATAGCTTTAATTTCTATGGCCGTCAAAAGATTAATCCTTCGCCATTGGTTAGATCAGTCTGAGATTGTCTATCAAGATTGGATAGCAGAAATGTCCCAATGTTTTAAAGTTGAAAAGCTGATTGCTAGTTTCAGACATGCTTTACCTGCATTCCACAAGAAATGGGGCAAGTTATATGCCCTATATCTTCACTAGGACCATATCTGGGGCCTCTTAAAACTCCTTTACTACATGGCTTAGGCCCTAAGACATGGCCAGTGACCCTTGTTGGTTTCCCATAACCCCTATCTACATTTAGGTAAGATCTGTTTTTACCAAGATCCTAAGGTCATTGTGGCGGCATCCCCCGTGGGTGGGGGAGGAGGGGTGGGGAGGGTGGGGTTTTGTTTTTGTTGTTGTTTTTCTGTTTTCCTTCTGTTCTGTCTTATTTCTCGGATGTTGTATTTTTTCTTACCCTTTTTGTGATACCGACCTTTTGTTTATGGAACATGTTACTGTACATTCATGTTTTTTTTTGAATTTGTAAAAACCCAATAAAGCGTTAATTTAAAAAAAAAAAAAAAAAAAAATGTTGCCAGTGGGCCTTAATAAGAAGGACATAAAGAGGATGGATAAGGCCTTTTCAGGGTTTTTGTGGAATGGGAAGAGGCCCAGAGTGAGCCTTTGGAGGCTTCATGCAGATGGGGATGGGGTGGCTTAAACTTGCCTGATCTAAGGAACTATGCATTGGCCATGTATTAAAGGTTGATAGGGGACTGGGTGACTAGGCCGCCAAAGGCCGGGTGGTTGGACTTGGAGGAGGGGGAGGGGGGAATAAGGCTTTCGGCGTTCTTGAAAAGAGGAGGGAAGAAGATATATAGGAACCAGTTAGATCCAAATCCTTTGGTGGTCTCAGTTTTGGAGGGGTGGGAGCAACTACTAAAGTGGGTAGGGGTAAAAGCAGGGGAGGAGACATTGCTGCTTCCATTGAGGGGGAACCCGGGGTTTATAGTGGGGATGGAAGACACAGAATTTTTTCGGTGGGAAGAGAAAGGAGTGAAGTGCACAAAAGATTTGTGGAAGGGGAGGAGGCTAGTGTTGGGGAGAATTTGGGTGGGGGTATGGGATTGGGTATGTTTCATATTTTTCAGGTGAGAAACTATGCTAAAACAATTGGTAAGGACCGGGGGGGTGGACTCTCCCTTAGAGGAAGTGGAACAGTTAGTTCTTAGCACCCGGAAAGGGGCGAAAGGAATAATAGGAAGGGCGGCAAAGATGGGGCGGAAATACCTGCCGGCTTACACCTGTAAAACCCGGGTGCTATGGAGTAGGGATTTGAAAAAGGGAATACCTGATCAGGGGTGGGAATTACTGTTGCAACTACATAAAGGGCTATTGGTATGCAATAAATATCAGGAGTCTTATTATAAATTCCTGCACAGGATTTACTGCCCCCCAAGTCTGGTCCATAGATTCCGGCCTGAGATATCACCTTTGTGTGGGAGATGCAAGAAGGAGATGGGTACCTATATACATTGTTTTTGGGAGTGCCAACAGCTTGAACAGTTTTGGGATGGAGTAGCCACGGAAGTGGGAAGAATGTGGGGTAGGCGGGTAGAAAAAAATCCGCTGTTTATGTTGTTTGGAGTGGATGACTCAGAGGAAGAGGAGTGGAGACCCCTCCCGAGATGGGTGCGAGTCCTGTTTGCCCTTGCCAGACACTGTATTCTAAATACATGGATTTCAGGGGTTGCTCCACCTTGCAACAGTGGAAGAACTTAGGCCTGCAGGCTCTTGGCATGGAAAAGCTATATTATATAGCAAGAAACAGGGAGGATCAGTTCTGGAAAATGTAGGGGAACATTCATGTTCTCATTATCCCAGAAGAGAAATTATGGAGAAAGGATTGGAGGATGAGAGGATGATGGCTTGATATGCGAGAGGCTGGAGGAACAGTTGTTTAAAAGGAACTAGAGGAGGAGTAAATACCCTGGTGAGAAGAGTGAATTTGGAAAAGGGATTAACTAACCTTAAGAGATATACAGAGTCAATGACCAATGATTATGAAGAATCTAGAAAGGGGTAGGGATAATGCACGAGAGATACGAGAGATGTAAAGGGTTTATAGTATGTAGGGGGTGAGGGGGTGATGTTTTTCTCTCTCTCTTCTTCTTCTTTCTCTCAGGAAAGAATAAATTAGCTAAAAGTTGATGGAAAGTGAAATGTTGGGGGTGGGATGGTGCACATGGAATGAATATGGATTAATGTATATGGAACATGTGTGGTTGTACCTTGGGTGTATAATGGAAAATCTAATAAACATATTATGCAAAAAAAAAAAAAAGCTCCGACAGCATACTGCACTGAAACCCTGGGATGGTGGCTGCACAGGGATGTGGCTTTCTTTATATAATTGCGTAGCAAAAAAACACTCCCCAGCAATTATATAAAATAAAACATGGGGTGGTGTGTTTAACTCAAGATTTTACACACACCCTTGGTGTTGGATGCTTAAATAAACCACTCGAGTTTCACTCTTGGGATTTATGT
The DNA here is from genome assembly GCA_016271365.2 of Neoceratodus forsteri. Lineage (NCBI taxonomy): Eukaryota > Metazoa > Chordata > Ceratodontiformes > Ceratodontidae > Neoceratodus > Neoceratodus forsteri. Next base: position 1,342,123,243 of record CM057450.1, on the reverse strand, counting down.
GGAATCCAACACCTCAGGTGTATGTAAAATCTCATTAAACACACCACCCCACCCCATGTCTTATTCTATATTTCTTCTACAGCCTCCCCCTAATTCTTTCCTCACATATATTTCTCTTATTTCCCTAACCTGCTTTCTTCTCTTTTAGATAATTCCTGAAGAAGACCTATGGTTGAAACATCGATTCTAACTCAATTTTCTATTTTCAGCATGCATTTAATATTACCATTTTTTTCTATATCTGTAACATGTGCTGTGTAAATAAAAGTCAGAACACATTTTATTTGTCGGTTTATTATTAAATACATCATTTTGCAACATTCGATATGAAAAGTATACTACTTATGCTCCGCTACATGGTACAGCTAAGGCTCACTATAGGAATTGATGAAATTTGTTAGTTTGTTTGAGGAGGCAACAGATTGGCCAGTTAATGTACAATTTATAAACAGCTAGCTACACCCTGCATGTCATCAATTGTGGCCTCTATAGTAGCCATTGTGAACCCCAAGGAATCAGGGCTAGAATAGTTGTTGTGGGAAAATGTAAGTAATCCACCTGCAGGCAGGGCTCAGGGCCTATTTCCATCAACACCACATGTCCCAAACTGCCACAGCAGGCTGCTAGATTGTCTGTCAACCCACCTGCCAGGTCTATCCCCATCACCCTCCTCATCCCAAAGAAAATCCCTCATAGAAGGGGTATGTACCAGAGTGCAACAAGTGTTTTGTGTTGTGTGATAATTCGATTGTAGGTGACAATGTCTGACTTTAGTTGTGGCATACTGGCAGTGGCATAATAGTCATGCCAGATTTAGTTATAATTATAACTGTGTCTCAGTAGCAATTGCAATTCAAAGTTCAGCTGTGGGAAAGAGTGTTTAAATTGTGGGTTGGGGTACGCAGGTGTGTGCTGGTGGAATTTATTGTGTGTGATGTGGGGTGGATCTGTGACTGGCAATGGCAAAGTTAGGATTCAGGCTGCTGTAGGGAAATGAGGAAAGATCACCACGGCAAGGAAGGGCAGTAGATGTGCAAGCTGCGTGTGAATGTAGGGAGAGCTATATGAGGGTGTGATTTTATTACAGAAATTTAAAGGGGTTATTGTAACTCTTGCATAGTCAGGAATAGAATTTAGGCTAGTTGTGGGAAAGATCGTCAAGTGCAGAAGATGAAGCAGGGTGTGTGTGTGTGTGGCAGTGGGGTAAGGGTGGGATGTAAAGAGACTGGCATTGTCAGGCTATACAGCTCTATGAGAAAGATCCCCAAGGGCACTGGCAGTAGATGCAGGGTGTGTGCGTGTGTGTGTGTGTGTGTGTGTGTGTGTGTGTGTGTGTGTGTGTTTGGAGGGTAAGTGTGGGTGTTATGGAAATGAAAAAGGTCAGGGACAGCAGTGGCTGGCAAAGCCAGGATTCAGCTGTGGTGGGGGGGGAGATTGTGGAGGGTAGCAGTAGATGTAGGGTGTGTGTTTGAGTGTTTTTTTAATAGAACTCTTATTTATAAAAATGTAAAGTGATTGTTGCAGATGACAATGTCAGATGGGAACTGTGTTATTAACTGACATATTCATTGTCTTTAGAATCTGTTTTATTTCTTTTATACACTTCTTGGGTTTCATGAACACATAGCTATGTTCAATGAGTAAACACAGCCATGTTATCAAAAGTAATATGAAAAGTATATGTATTACAGTTACAGTTACTAATAACTTTTTGTATAAAAGTAACTAATGACTGTAACTGATTACTTTTTAAAAGTAACTTACTCAACATTGCAAAAATGTAGGTCTGACTATTAATCCTACCACATGTGCATTGGGCATGCAAGAAACCAGATATTTGGGCCATGTTTGGAGAAATGGAGAAGTCAAGCCAGGGTTTCTAAAATAGAAGCTGTAGCTAACAGCCCTGTCCCTAAAACAAAGAAACATGTCAGGTCATTTTTAGGGCTGACTGGTTGTTATCAGAAATTTGTTCCCAACTCTGCTGAGTTAGCTACTCCCCTCACTGAACTCATGAAAAATGGTACCCAAATAATGTGAAATGGACTCCAAGTGTGATGAAGCTTTTCAAGCCATTAAGGCTGCATTATATTCAGCCCTTGTTTTAAGAAGCCCAGATTTTGCAAAACTATTTTTGCTACAAACAGATGCATCAGAGGTAGGCCTAGGTGCAGTCCTGAGTCAAAATATAGATGGGACAGAACATCCTGTTCTGTACATAAGTAGGAAGTTGCATGACTGAGATAAAAGGTATTCCAGCATTGAAAAGGAATGTTTAGCAGCAAAGTGGACCATGGAGACCCTTAAGTTTTATTTGCTAGGAACTGACTTTGTACTTATAACAGATCACAGTTCTCTCTGTTGGCTTAACCAAAGGAAAGATAAAAATTCCAGAATCACAAGGTGGTACCTTGCACTATAGTCATTTAAATTCAAGATGATACACAAATCTGGTAAAGAGAATAGCAATGCTGATTTTCTGCCAAGGTATAAATCAGAAATTGAGGTTCTGAAGGTCAAAAACAAATATATGAGTTTAAACTTTACTGTTTGCTGTACTGTTATAGAAAATGGAGTCTGCACATGTGCTTAATTTCTGAAAGTTAGAAGCTAATATTAGTAGAGAATTAATATAAAGTTTGGAAACCTGTTTAATAAAAACAGGTTCCCGCTTCAGGGAGTGTATGTGACAGGGTTGAATGGGTCCCTGTACCAAATGTTATGGAGAGTTTACATGCAGGGATCTGGTCTGTTCATTCCTTACCTGTCTCTTGTCTGTCTGGTTATGACCAAATTTTCCTGTGAGACCTAGGTTTGATCACCCTGATAGTCTCGCAATTGTTGCCTCTCACCATCTCTCAGTCTTCCTACTGTTCTGTTTTTCCTCCCTTGCATATCTGCTGGTATAAAAATACATGCAAATCATTATGTGGAAATGTAAATGATATTAGGATCCCTTTGTTTAGAAATTATACAGTGTTACTGTTGAAATGTATATAATTATATTTGAGATAATTGCAAAAAGCTATTGGGAACTCAAGGGGTTAACCTGAGAGCAGTTTTAAGCCCTTTTTCAGGAGCTGTGAAGAAGGGGCCTCAGTTCTGGGACATTGTGTTCTAGCTGCACCTGCCTGAAATTACAAGAACATATTAGAAAAAACAGGATGCTTGTTAAGAAGGGGAGTTGCAAAGACCTGTAAGAGACAGAGTGACAATGTTTTGAGAGATACAGAGATTCACCAGATGGATCTTCTCTGTTTATTCTGCCTTTGTAAATAGTTATTCTGAACAATTTTATTTTCTTGTTACTGCTAGTACTAATAAACACTTTTTGCGAATTCTACAGCTGCTCCTGGTTTTCCCTATGCTTCCTGACCTGTGCCTCAATGACAAAGTGCAAATGCAGGAGTATGGCCTACAGCCCCAATGTCTGGCCCATTCAGTAGGTCTGGCATATATATGTATTCCACTGGAACTTTGTGAATGCATCTTAACTGTGAAGCTTTGCACTGGCTGCATTTGCACTTTACAAAATAAAGTGGCTCCTGGACATTGTCTGTAGTGGCAATATTCTATTTCTCCTCTCCCCATTTTGAGTGCACTAACACCTTGTTGACTGTTGATTATAAAACATGTTTTTTAAATGGAGACCCTACAATATTCCAGGATGGCCAGCATGCCAGCAGACATGTTATGTGCTGCTGCAGACTGCTCCAAATGAAAGCGGTAACCCTGTGAAAGTGTGGTATGTTTATGTCCCTCAGAATGCAACATGATATATCGTGCCATCTGTGTTTCTTTGCCAAGTTTAAGCCCAACGTTCCCATTTATTTTTTTCATCACTTTTGCAGGTGAGGCTTGTAAAAGTTCAGGAAGAATAGGGGGAGTGAGGATAATTAGTGCGATGTGTGTTTAGCTGTTAAAGGCATTGCATGTGGATGTATGTACTTTAAAATGTTATTGCTTATCATTAAATTGGTTGCAGTATAACCACAAATCTGAAAAAGCTGAACAGGTTTTGAAAATAAATTGTTGTTTTTAGGGTTGCAGTGGGTGGAGCCTTGCAGACCTCTTGCTGTCAAAAAAGCATTCCTTCCAACTGCACAGCATGTTAGAGCTACACCACAGTATCAAAGAAAGAAAACAAACACGGCACCAACACTTCACACAAAAATGAACTGTATTATGGCTTGAAAGAAAATATACACACCATAACAAAATGCAGTAGCGCCATGCAAGGCAAGAGGAGCTCAAGATAAAGAAACCGACCGTGTGTCCAAAACAGCACCTCCTCAGGGACACATACAGAAAATACCATAGGCTAATATATATATAGGAAGCAATTTAAAGTGACAGTGCACCACTATAACACCCACAATACTACATAACCAAAAATAATAATACATGAACTATATATAAAAAATCATCTATAAGAATATACAAAATCCCATTAACGGGTATTACTATAAAAAGACATCAAAACATTATTACAAAATGTCATATATGCAAACAATGAAATTTATAATCGATTGCGGTAAATCGTAATGGAAATTTCATAATATAATAAAGATGCCAAAAAAGGGGACTTTTTCCTATAAGAAAAAAGAAAAAAGGAAAAACAAGAGAAACATAAATATATAAATATCACCAAATTGATATAATAGGGCATCAAAAACTGACCTAAATATTACGTTCACTGTCTCAAAAATGGACCAATATCAAAAGAATCATTTAATCCTGGATACAATAAAGCATTAAGTGTATAAATCCAAAAGGCTTCCCTACATAAAATCTTAATATCTAAATCCCACCTTGTGGCCCATTGCTGACCCTCTCAATACCACAGAAAGAAAGTGAGAAGCAACATCAAACGTCGCTGTAAGTGTTGCACTAAAGCATTTTCACATTATGACAGCGAATATCACTAATATGCTCACCCATCCTCAATTTCAGCGATCGTGAGGTTTTGCCAACATAAAGGCACCACAAGAACATGTTGCCAAATAAACAACCCCAACCGAAGAACAGTTAATAAACTGTCTTATTTGGAACTGTTTGGCAACATTTTCGTGGAGAAAGACTTGGTTTGATACATGATGTTACAAAATTTGCAATGTCCACAACGAAAGAAGCCAACCGGCTGTAAAGGTAGCCAACCAACCCTTACACTACTACTAGATTGGTGAGAGTGCACAAGCCGATCAGAAACACTCCTGCCCCTTTTATAAACAAACCTGGGGCAAGTTTTAACCACATCCTTTAATGAAGCATCCGTGTTCAAAATGGACCAATGTTTATTAATAATGCCCCTAATCGACATGGCATTCTGACCAAATGTAGTAATAAAATTCAATTGCACATCATTCTGAGTTGGAACCTGATATTTAAGTAGATCTTCCCTAGGCATCTGTCGTACCTGACCCATAGTCTGTTCTAATGTATTAGCAGCATAACCCCTCTTCAGAAACCTATCTGCCATTTGGGACATGTTTTTCTCAAAATCACCCTTATCACTGCAATTTCATTTAACTCTCATAAATTGAGACTTAGGAATGTTGCCGATGGTGTGGCGGGGGTGGCAGCTCGAGGCATGCAAAATCGAGTTTCTATCTGTTAGCTTATGAAAAATGGAAGTACGAATAGTACCATCTTGCAACTTAATGATGTCCAAATCCAGAAACTCGATATGCCTCGGATCCGCCTGTACCGAGAACTTTAGATGTTCATTAGATGAATGTAAATATACTACAAAATCCTCCAATTCAGAAAAGGTCCCCCGCCACACCATCAGCACATCATCAATAAATCGTCTCCAGAGATCAATTTTATCATAAAAGTTATTCTTATCACGATCATAAATAAATTCCCTTTCCCACTGTCCCAAATAAAGGTTAGCATAATTGGGAGCAAAAGTTACCCCCATCGCAGTACCTTTAATTTGGTGATAATATTTCTCTTGAAAAGTGAAAACATTAGATGTAAGTACAAATTCAGATAATTTAATTAAAAAATCTATTTTACTTACATCCAACACAGTAGTGAGAACCAGCCAGTCACGCATCGCCTGGAGACCACCCTGATGTGGTATGTTAGTATATAAGGACTCAATGTCCATAGAAACCAGCAACCATGACTGTTCTATCTGCATGTCATCCAGGAGACCCAAAGTCTGTTGTATCCCTCAGATATGACGGTAAAGTGACCACTATATCACGAATATGTGCATCTACGTATTGAGAAAGTGGTTCAGTGAGGAACCTATGCCTGACACTATGGGTCTCCTGGAGGACACTGCAGATTTTTATGTACTTTTGGCAAAACGTAAATGGTCGGTCTCACCGGATGTTGTACAGTGAGAAAATCAAGGGAATCTTTTGATAACATACCATCATCAAACGCTTGCAGTAGATACATATCAATTTTCCTCTTAAAGTCTAAAGTAGGATCTTTCTCCAATGGTACATAAAAAATCCCGTTTTTCAGTTGGCGTTGAACTTCACATATGTAGTCAGAGGTATTGAGTATCACTACAGCCCTCCCTTATCTGCGGTTTTATGGTGATGGACTGATCATGTCCCAAGTCAATCAGTGCTTGTCTCTCACCCGAGTTAAATTACTATATGATGAAGGCTTCCACTCCTTAAACAGGGTATCAATATCATTCAGACAGGCTGTCTCAAAGGTCATAATTGCTGCTGAAGGCGGTGGATTAAAGGTAGATAAACCCTTAAAGTGCAATAAGTGTCCATCTAGTTGTTGTAAAGGGGTCAAAGTAGTTTCAGGATCTGTCACTGAATTCACAGCGCTGATCACATTGTCTATTGAAAAATGATTTGAGACTTAACTACGGTGAACTTTGATGTCCAAAAATATCAAACTTGGAAATGACACGTCAGTACAAATTTCAAACCTTTGCCAAAACAGACATTTGGTCTTGAGTAAGATCAACATTAGACAAATTAATCACATTTGTTATATTGGCCTCCCTTGTTCTTCTGTATATTCCTCTGTGTTGGAAAAACATCGTTTGCCCCAGGAACCTTTGTTCTTACATCTTCTTCTCCCCTTGGCGTGTCTGAGGTCTGGTTCGAATCTGACCAGCCTCTCTGAGCAGCGGTTGGCTGTTGCTCACACGCCGAACCTCCCTCTAAAGGGTCATCTGAGGAGTCAGAGGTAGAGTAAAACTGCTTTCTGTGTTGCTATTATTACGCAGTATAGATTTAGTTTTATTAGATTCAGGCTTACTCTTGTAATTACCTTGTTTATTTCTGCCAGTGTTCTCAGAGCCCTTCCAAGAAAACTTCGATTAAGTACATAATCCAAGCGGTCACGCTCAAATTTCCTCATTTTAACAGCCTTGAGGCAGTATCCTGTTTGATAATTGCTGTCTTTAATTTATTCTCAAGATCTTTAAATTCAGGATCATTGTTATATTTAACAAAGACAGCTTCTTTCTGCTTAACAAAGCGGTTCAATTAATGCTCTCTAACTGATAATCCCTAATTAGACATTCCTGGAGCATCATAGAGGCAGACTGCAATTGATTCATCCAATCTTCCTTGAACTCAAGGTGTTCCATACCATATCCAGGCCATTTGATAACTCGGAGACCCCTCGGGACCCGGTTCACCTGGACATATGCTTCAAGGCTAGTCAAGTTCCAATATATTCTCCTTGCTTTTAATGCTGTCTTTTCAAGTTCATAATATGCAGTAAAAATACTAGCCACAGGTTCACAATTAGAGTAATCCACAGACTGTGCAGAAATAACCGAAGACATTGCTGAGTCTGGCTCCGGGGCAATGAACGGATTCGAACTCCCAATACCCGGAAAAAGAAAATTGCTAAATGTCAAAGAGCCGTCATTGCCCGCATGTACATCCTCTAAATTAGAGGACATATTGGGAAAGACAAAAATTGATTGTAACAAAATCAATCAAAAAATGCCCAACAAAGACCACTAAAAAATAAAAGTAGTCAATGAATAATATCCCAAGCGCTAATGTGGAAGGTGAATTGAGCCAGCTAAAACCAATTACAAAGTCACAAAAAATAGCGGCTCCAATTCATGTCGTGCCTGTGTAACAAAATAGTATCAAAGAAAGAAAACAAACACGGCACCAACACTTCACACAAAAATGAACTGTATTATGGCTTGAAAGAAAATATACACACCATAACAAAATGCAGTAGCGCCATGCAAGGCAAGAGGAGCTCAAGATAAAGAAACGCCCGACCGGTGTCGCGCCAAAACAGCGCCTCCTCAGGGACACATACAGAAAATACCATAGGCTAATATATATATATATAGGAAGCAATTTAAAGTGACAGTGCACCACTATAACACCCACAATACTACATAACCAAAAAATAATAATACATGAACTATATATAAAGAATCATCTATAAGAATATACAAAATCCTATTAACGGGTATTACTATAAAAAGACATCAAAACATTATTACAAAATGTCATATATGCAAACAATGAAATTTATAATCGATTGCGATAAATCGTAATGGAAATTTCATAATATAATAAAGATGCCGGAAAAGGGGACTTTTTCCTATAAGAAAAAGAAAAAAAAAAACAAGAGAAACATAAATATAAATATCACCAAATTGATATAATAGGGCATCAAAAACTGACCTAAATATTACGTTCACTGTCTCAAAAATGGACCAATATCAAAAGAATCATTTAATCCTGGATACAATAAAGCATTAAGTGTATAAATCCAAAAGGCTTCCCTACATAAAATCTTAATATCTAAATCCCCACCTCGTGGCCCATTGCTGACCCTCTCAATACCACAGAAAGAGAAAGGGTGCGAAGCAACATCGGAACATCGCTGTAAGTGTTGCACTAAAGCATACACCACAGTCCCATCCGTGGTACCCTAGGTGAATAACTCCATTTTGCTGCATCTCCAAAACCTAATTGATTTGACTAATACCGAATGTATATTAATAGGAGATCTCAACCTAAATTGGAATGATGATAGCTCCAAGAAACTAAAGGTCTCTGCGATGCGAATGGTCTATCCCAAATAACACCCGCACCCACCAGACCCAACAGAAAGTACCCTGAGTGTAGCTCCCTTCTGGACCTTATGTTAGTAAACAAGCCTCATAACATCTCACATAGCAGAGTGTTCTTCAATGACATAAGTGATCACTGCTCGATAGCCTGCATTAGACACTCTCCCAAAATAAAACTGGCCTCTAAATTCACACCGAAAAGATGCCTGAAAAAATTTTGCTGGGATGCCTTCTTGAAAGACCTAAGTAACATCAGATGGCAGGACTTCTATCTAGCCCCATCACTTAACGAGGCATTTAATATTTTCACAGCCTCCTAATGGGGCTAATCGACAAACAAGCCCACCTTCAGCTGATTAGGTAAAAAAACATCTCCTGGCTGGTTCTCACCTAACCTAAAAGCGCTCAAAGAAAGAGACTATTGGTGGAAAAGAGCATGGAAATCACACTTGGAGGCAGACTGGCTAGCATTTCGCATCTCCAGAAATGCACCAAACTAATTAGGTCTGAAAAAGCTAGGTATTTCCAGGCAAAACTTGAAGACAACAAAAACAACTCTGCCAATTTCTGGAGCATCCTCAAAGAGGTTGAAGGTCAGCATTCTGGCGCCTCCTTCCTGCCAAAATTGTGGCCAATGGAGTTCACGTATACAGACAGAACTTCCATATTAGAGCAGTTCAATGATCACTTTTCCACTGCAGCGCTTGCCTTTGACGTCTCACCTATCAGCAGGCTTAGCCCTGCAAGGCTAGCTCGGCTAGCCCAAATGCTAATCTCAATCCTAACAACCTCATCCTTCTCCGTTCAGCTTATCCACAGTTACATTTAAACAAGTAGAGGACCTCCTTTTGTCACTGGACACAAAAAGTGCCGGTGCAGATAATATTGAACCATTCTTCCTAAAGCTTGGCTATTTCTACTTGACTTCCCTATCACCCACCTATTTAACACCTCCCTGAAACAGGGTGAACTGCAGTGTCGTGGAAAACTGCCTACATCTTACCTCTATTAGGTGACCCATGTGACTTGAAGCGTTTATCGCCCATTTCTATACTTTCCACCCTTCAAAAGTCCTGGAAAAATGTCAATACCCAAATTAGAGAACACTTGGCCTTGCACAAACTTCTAAACCCTGCCCAGTCCGGGTTCAGGGCCAAACATAGTACAATTTCTGCCCTTGCAAAAGTAACTACTGATGGGCAAATCACCCTAGACTCTAAGAAACATGTATTTGCTCTATTTCTTGATCTCAGTAAGGCCTTTGACACCGTGGATCACAACATCCTGCTTACCTCATTGAGCAATATCAGTCTTGATAACTCTGCCACTAACTGGTTCACCAGCTACCTCACCAATAGATTGCAACAAGTTAAATCTGCAGGTGACCTGTCTCCACAAAAATCTCTACTGCGAGGAGTCCCTCAAGGCTCCATACTGGGCCCTATCCTATTTGCAATCTACATCAATAACCTGGACTCTCATCTATGCACAGCTAATGTGCACCTATTTGCTGATGATACAGTACTCTACACTTCAAATTCTTCACTTCACACAGCATATGAGTACTTACAGTGAGATTTTATCACTCTTCAGCATAGCCTTATCAAACACAAACTCCTACTCAATGCCAAAAAGACTAAAGCCATGATTCTCTCAACAAAGGAGTTCTCTGGACCTACACATATCTCAATGATACTAACACTTTTGGGAAAACCCCTTGAAATAGTTGATACCTTTAAATATCTAGGGTTCTGGCTGGACAACAAACTCAACTTTCTGTGCCATTTAAATGAAGTCTCAAAAAAGCTAAGACAGTGGCTAGGCTTATTCTACCGTATTAAACACCTGCTTACCATGGAAACTAGAAAGAGACTAGTACAATCCACTTTCCTACCCATACTCGATTCGCTGACTTCCTCTACAATCACTGCCCCTTATCAGCACTAAATAAACTTGACACTCTGTACCACCGAGCCCTAAGATTCATTTTTAACCTGCCTTTTTGCACCCACCACTGCCTTCTGTACCAAAAGATGGGATGGTCTTCACTCTCAACAAGGAGAAAAAGAAATGCTCTCCTTTGGTTCTTTAGAGCACTTTCTGACAATCTTCCCGCATACATCTCTAGTTTTTTCAAATGTGCCAAGGGTTTCTATGGCCTTAGACATTATGCTACACTTTGCTTCCAGATACCTAGAACGAAAACTACCTCTGATACGTCCTGCAATCAATTTTCACTTCCATCCCTATAGAACACTATGCAATGCTCACTTAAGCTCTCCTCATTACCAAGTCTGTTCACTTTCAAAGCCCTGATAGCTAAATACTTGAGGAAACCTGCAGCTGCTTTAGGCGACCTTGAGGCTTCAGCCTCTGGTGCCATCACATTGCTAACTTATTAGAATGCCACCCATCTCATATCCCTTTCTCGGGTTACCCAGCAATTCTAGTTTTCTAGGCCTACCTGGCATCCACCTCTCCTCCCTAGCACACTAATATTCTTTCTGCCCTCCAATATATCCTCATGAAGGCACTAGTCTCCATTTAGTAGTACTATCCTAGTTTACCGTCTCCTCTCTCCTATGAGATTTATTACGAATTGTACCTGTGAGACCCTGTCTTAGAATACATTGGTCTATATCGACCTTTACCTGTATTATGATGTTGTTTCCATTTCTTTGCATCTATGTCTATGTATTGTATTGTTTTTTGTCCAGGACCACTTTGAAAATGAGCTTGCTCAATGGTGCTGATGCCTGGTTAAATAAAGTTTGATTTGATTTGATTTGACTATCTCTATTCATTGCAGCAGTCCAACAGCCCTATTTTTTCTGTATGTGGGATGGACTTTGGGGGCCCCTGAGATGCAAATTACTTTATTTATATCAGATTTTGCTTTACTGTACTTCTCACAGTTGAAAGGAGCCAGCTGATCCTGTTAATACAGTTGTTGTCTCCTTTCATCTACAGTACGCAATGCCTCCGATTCACTTTTTACATGCTGACCTCTTCCTTTGTCCATTCTCTTCTCCCCACCATCACAATTCCCTCACGGTAAGCAAAGATTGAGCACTTTAGATAAATTAGCACTGAGCACTTCTCTGACCCTCCCGTTCTAACCTCCGGCCCATTTATTCATGCCGTGGATTCACTTTAGGCTTTATTGCAAAAGGAACCTTTGTGACCAGGCAAACTTGGTTGGGCAGTGACAGTGAGGCCTGGTGGTGGCACTCTGAGGCCACTGAGGTACACATCCACATCTGCTGTGCCAAGTCGAGGAGAAGGATGTTTTCAAAAATGCAGACGCGGATGCTTGCCTCTGTGTTTTTGTTTGTTAGGATTTTTTTTACAATATGGCTCTTCGTTTTGTGTAGGTAAGGGGTGTCTGGGGGAAGGGCGGTGACCCTGAAATCAGGAGATCTTTTCTTTTGTGTGATTTTGTTTGTGCCCACCATTGTAACTCCTCTTTGGTCTTGAGACTTTCCCGCAACTTGAGCAGCAACTACTTGGAGACGTTCGTTCTTGGATGGTGCCTGCTTGCAGAGGCAGAGTTTGCACCGACCTTTTTGTCTGATCATGATGGAAGAAAGTCCAACCCCTCCCCCCATGGTGCTCATTGACATTGGGGCGACATTGGCTCAGTGCTTGAATTAAACAAAAAAAAAAGCCTTTTTACACAGAGTTGGCGCGTTCAGTCTGACCCACCTCCACTGGCACTCAGAGACACAGTGGCAAAATGTATTTGCATTAATTAATGTAGTGTTAGCTTGGCACTTCAATAATAATAAAAAAGAAGCCTGTTTACCTAGAGTTGGTGCTCTCAGTCTGGACCACCCCTCCCCCCCCACATCGGCGCTCACAGACCCTGGTCGAAATTTGCGTTAATCAATACAATGTTGGCTGTGCACCAGCACTTGATTAAAAAAGTAAATCTTTTTTTTTCAGCTGTCATGTTCATCTCCCTGAACTTACAAATAAACTAGCAAGCACTGAATTTGTTGTTCCTTCAGGTTGCACTGATAAGGGTCTTTAACTTGTTTTGTGTGGGGCTCCCTTCCCATGGTTCAGCAGGGAATACGTATAAAAGTGCTTAGTTCATGATGAAGATACTCTAATGCACACAAATGCTAGTTCCAAAAGGATACACAGCAGGAAATTTGCAAGTTGTTCATGTCAGCAGAGGAGGGCAATTATACAGCTGCTAAGAAGATTATGTTGGGGTGGAGGTGTTGCCCTTTCTATGTGTACCGCTTGTACATATCAGTAAATATAGGGAGGTGGATGAGTGTGTGTATGTGTAGGGGGGTACGCACGAATCTCTGTATTGTTCCAGTAGCAGAGCCGTAGTCTTTGGAAAGCAGTACAAGTAGAGGGTTTCATGACCGAGACCTTGAGAGACTGTTGAAAGATAAGAAGTAGAAATGCTGGAGGCCTACCAGAGGGTGGTCTCTGTACCATACAGCTCTTTTTCATTCCTGTGTTGTCTTTTTACACCTTTTATGATGCATTTCCACACATATCAGTTTTGAGCATGTTTGTTTCATTCTTTTTAGGTTTACCTATAAGTCTAAAAATGTCTGAGCGGGGGGGGGAGTAGCTTTATAATCACGGCAGCTATCATATAGGGCACTGTTGGAGTCCAGGGGCTGTCCTTTCCATCTGATGCAGTCCTAATAAAGTTTCATTCGGTGTTTGTCTGTTACGTTAGTCGTCACCTGGCAAATTAAGTTTCAACCGCAGGGATGGGAAGTGGTAGCATATTGAAACATATAGAGGAGGGGTGGGATCAGTACTTAATTTGTGCCGGTGCTAGCCGGGGCTCAGCCCCGGCACCTCTTTTCATTCCGGGGCTGAGCCCCGGCAAGCGGCACCATTAAACAAAGATTTAATTTTCAGCCCAACACTGAGCGGAGAAGAGCGCTTGCTAGCCAGTGAGCCTACTTACAGTTCAAGTTGCTGGGCGGCTTGCCAAGTTGCCGCGCAGTCACAGACCATCACCAGCTCGGCTGGCTCGTCCTCGCTACTTGCAGGGGGGGCGGGCGTGTACGGCAGCACACTTCAGGCATCACCTGATCAACTGTTCTGTGGTCAGGTGGTGCAATGATCTGTGTCGCAGCGTAAATGGTAGTGGGATGGACGGGGCCGGGGAGGAGTCATGACATTGGCGCCTTGCCGCCGGCCGTCGTTTTAGTCCAGTCGTGTTGTTGGACTGTTCTGTCTGTGTTGGTGACTTCGCTTGTACATATTCTCGCAGAGCACTGCAGAAACAAATGTTCTTTTGGGCGAGTGGGGCGACACAGGGCAAATTCGTGAAGTGAGGGATAGTGGTTTTACCGTTTTTGCTGCTAAAAGGTGAATTCATGGGGTGGGTGGCTGATGGCTCAGGGCTGGGAATAGAAAACAGTGGGCCGAAGAGAGGGAGGAGGTTCAGGTTGGAACATACCTCTCAACCTCCTGCCTCATAAATCAGGGACAAAGCTTAAAAAATCAGGGCAAAGGACTAAAATCAGGGACACTTCTTCAAAATTGGAGATATTCACTCAGGGAGCTGGAAGAATAAAGGGCTTAGTGTAAAATGCATTGTCTAAGGAAGAACAAGTTTGTAACTTTAATGTCTGACATTATTTTGTGCTTATAATTATAACCCCTGTTGTTTGGTCACAGAAACACAATTTTAGGAAGGACAGAGTAAAATTCTGAGGCAAAATCAGGGACGTCCCTGAAAATCAGGGACAGTTGAGAGTATGAGTTGGAACTTAAGTTGGAAGCCAGGCTGCTGAACTTGGGATTCAAGGAGAAAGTCTTGCTACCTACCTAATAAAAAGAAATAAATAAGTAGTAAACCACAAAAAAAAAAAAAAAAACAGTAAGTGAAGAAGCAGACAGACTGCATTAAAGCTGATAGGTTCAGTCTGTCTGTCTGGATTTGACTACTACTATTATTTTTACTTAAAGGTTTTCCTAGTTCTCCACAGTAAAAATAACTCCTTCCGCCTTCCTGACTTCTTGATGAAAAACATTTTTGTCACCTGGACGGAGTCGGAGTCAGGGGATATTAGAGACTCTCACTCACCTTATTAAGCTTAAACAATAATTTCAAGCAAGCCAGAGACTAGAGGCAGAGCAAAATACAGGCAGAGGAGCACTTGTGCAGACTGCGAGCTGGGTTTAATTCTCACAAGTTCCACTTACATATAGCACATTACTGTGTGCGACAGACAGTAACTGTCTTTGTCTCTTTCAAGGGGCTGGGGCTTGAATAAAAAAAAAGTCTAATACAGGCAGAGGAGCACGTAAAGGACTGCGAGCTGGGTTTAATTCTCACAAGTTAGTTCCACTTACATATAGCACATTACTGTGCGTGACACGGTGACAGTAACTGTCTTTGTCTCTTTCAAGGGGCTGGGGCTTGAATAAAAAAAAGTCTAATACAGGCAGAGGAGCACGTGTGCGGACTGCGAGCTGAGTTTAATTCTCACAAGTTAGTTCCACTTACATATAGCACATTACTGTGCGTGACACGGTGACACTAACTGTCTTTGTCTCTTTCAAGGGGCTGGGGCTTCAATAAAAAAAAGTCTAATACAGGCAGAGGAGCACTTGTGTGGACTGCGAGCTGGGTTTAATTCTCACAAGTTCCACTTACATATAGCACATTACTGTGTGCGACAGACAGTAACTGTCTTTGTCTCTTTCAAGGGGCTGGGGCTTGAATAAAAAAAAAGTCTAATACAGGCAGAGGAGCACGTGTGCGGACTGCGAGCTGGGTTTAATTCTCACAAGTTAGTTCCACTTACATATAGCACATTACTGTGCGTGACACGGTGACAGTAACTGTCTTTGTCTCTTTCAAAGGGCTGGGGCTTGAATAAAAAAAGTCTAATACAGGCAGAGGAGCACGTGTGCGGACTGCGAGCTGGGTTTAATTCTCACAAGTTAGTTCCACTTACATATAGCACATTACTGTGCGTGACACGGTGACAGTAACTGTCTTTGTCTCTTTCAAGGGGCTGGGGCTTGAATAAAAAAAAGTCTAATACAGGCAGAGGAGCACGTGTGCGGACTGCGAGCTGGGTTTAATTCTCACAAGTTAGTTCCACTTACATATAGCACATTACTGTGCGTGACACGGTGACAGTAACTGTCTTTGTCTCTTTCAAGGGGCTGGGGCTTGAATAAAAAAGTCTAATACAGGCAGAGGAGCACGTGTGCGGACTGCAAGCTGAGTTTAATTCTCACAAGTTAGTTCCATTTACATATAGCACATTACTGTGCGTGACACAGTGACACTAACTGTCTTTGTCTCTTTCAAGGGGCTGGGGCTTGAATAAAAAAAAGCTAAGTGAGATAGACAGAGGAGCAGGTTACATCTCTATTCATTTTGGAGACAGGCAGACAGCTGATACATAAATCCCCAAAAAATGTCTCATGGTCAAAAGAAAATATGGTCGTATTTTTTAAGCCAGGAGGTAGTATGAATGAGGGTGAGCCAGTGACTAAGAGGAAGAAAAAGGAGAGTGATAAAAACTACAGAAATGAATCTGAAGCTGTATCAGGTGCCACTGTTACATGTGTCAGCAGTGCTACAAAAGAAAAGCAAGTTCATGATTTTGAAGGGAATAGTGTTGTCGAAAACAGTTGTGCCAATAGTGACTCTGAATCACAGAGCTCTGGTACTGAAGATGAATTACCTGAACAAGTTGTGGCTCACAGCAAACATTTACTTCCTGCCGGATGGACGTGTGAACAAAAACATTTTTTTCAGAGCAAATACCGGTGGTTAGTCATCAATGGATCAAATCTCGGTTGCAGTGTGTGTCAGCAAGTCAGTAACTTGGGTCCTGAAAAATCTGCTGGAATGAAGCTGGCTAAAGAATGGATCGAAACCTGTGTTACTTCATACGGTACCAATAAAGCAAAGCAACAGAAATCACTACGGAAAAAGATAGGAGAACATGCACAAACTAAGTCACATGTCGCGGCTTGTCGCATTCTTGAGCAGTCAAAAAAAGACACATTGCTGCAATTAGCTGCAAATGCACAGTCTGCCCAAATTGCAACTACGGCCAGAATCTTCAGAACTGCTTATAAAGAAGCAAAGCGTAACCGCCCGTCATATGGTTTTGAAGTAGAAATAGACTGTCAGCAGTTGAATGGACTAGACATGGGTAGGATTTTGCATTCCAATGTGGCATGTTCTAACATTCAACATCACATTTCGCCTGAGATGAAGAAAAGTTGTTTGCCCAAATCACAGCGATTGCTCCTAAAGTGAGTCTTTTACTTGATGAAGCTACTGCTTTAAACAAGAAGAGTGCTTTAATTGTGTACATGCGACTGATGTTACCTGGCATGGAGTTTCCTGCTAATTTATTTGTGGACCTTGTGGAGCTGCAGGATCTGACTGCCGAGGGAATAGTGAACAGTTTATTGTCTGCGCTGAAAAAAATTAACATAAATGAAAACTTTCTTGCCAAGTGCCTGGTAGCAGTTGCTTGCGATGGAGCTTCAGTGATGTTTGGATGCAATACAAGTGTTGTGAAGCGGTTGCAAGACATGTTTCCAAATATCATAGCATGGCACTGCTCTGCTCATCGCCTAGAGCTTGCAGTCAATGATGTCATGAAAGATGTTGGAGCTACTAATCACTTTAAAAGTTTGTTAGACAAGCTATATTCTCTTTATAACACATCTGGGAAAAATAGGTTAGAGCTGAAGGAATGCGCTGAAGCACTTGACATTCAGCTTTGCAAGATAGGTAGAGTGTTAGACACCGGTGGTTGCGTCAAGCTTTAGAACAGTAAAGGCTGTTAGGAATGCTTACCCTGCTCTATAAGCACTTCACATCTGCGGCTAATGACACTTCTCGTGACAGCACAACACGCAAAACCTACTCTGGTCTAAGCAAACGGTTGTCATCTATTCAGTTTGTCAGCAACCTTGGAATTATGTATGATGCTCTACAGGAGTTGTCAGAGTTATCTCTTGAATTGCAACATCGCGATTGTACAATTGTTGATGCACCAAGCTATCTGCCGCCAAATAGCGGTATTCGCACAATGGTAGAAAACAAGGCAAATTTTTGTCACAGTGTGAGAAAGCCATAGAAGAAAGGATGTTTCAGGGTGTCCTATTGCATGAAGGAAATGTTTGTGACAAGAAGATTCACCCAGGACAGTTTTCCCGCAGCTTAGCAGACAACTTAAGAAAACGTATGCTGTCTACAGGAGGCACAACTGGTGACAAGACTGGATATGAGAATCTGATCACCGAAATGAAAGTGCTATATAAGCAGTACTGGCCTGATGAGCTACCTACACTGTATGGAGAAAGTAAGATTGAATTTCTTTGCAGAAGATTTGATATTGGTACTACTCGTGAAACCATTCGGGCATACAGGGTGTACAAGGAGTCAGGTGGTAAAGAAATTCAGGAGCAGTATAAGTACCTCTTGACAGCCGTGAGCACTATTGCTATCTCCAGTGCCGAGGTGTAGCAGGCTTTTCCTAAATGAACCTCATATGCACATCAACACGACATCAATGCGTTATTGAAACTATTTCATCATTACTATTCCTGAATCTAGTCGGCCCACCATTAAAGAAATTCAATCCCATCCCTTATGTTCGCCATGGCTTGCAAAGGGCACAGATCAGCTAATGATACAAAGTAAGGAAAGAAACATGAGGATAGCCAGAGAAATATGGAAATTCTATGGTCTTTTCTCGATATGTAGAGAACAAACCAAACCAAACTCAGAATTTCTTTCTGCAACCTACAAAACTGGTGTAGCAACATGGATGGTTACTTAATGGTATTTGTAGCTTAATACAGAAACTGTTTTTTGGCTAGCAGGCAGCAGCTGAAACAGTGCGTTATATACTCTTTTCTTTGTGCTACACTTCCACCATGCATTACCACACACACATCAAATTACTGTAGTATTTTGTGCAAGCATCCATCATAAAGTAATGGTGGCCTAGCTACCACCACCATCCATTACATCATGATGGATACTTGCACAAAATATTATAGTAACTTTTGCTAAGGAACATTAGTGTCTCTTACCTGATCAATCCAGCTGGGGATTAGCTATTCATCAAAACTGAGTCTGTTCCTGAGGAATTCCTGCAAAGGAAAACAAGAAATTTAAACAGGACACAAAGAAACAAGGGTTGGATTTAAACCACTTGTAAATCATCAAATTAAAAACGTTTTTATACTTATCTGATAAGGCAATTAAGACATGTCAAGACCTGCAAAATAAAAGAGAGGTAACTAAATAAAATCTTCTAGAAAAATTTTTTTTTTTTAAAAGACAGATGGTGCAATGCTAGACATTTTAATATCTTGTTCTGATGAGGGCCCCCAGAAACTCCTGGGTTTTAGATGGTCTGTTTTGAGTATTGTGGCTTTTATTGAAGATAGAACACACTTCTGTTACAGGTTCCCTAGTACCTCCATGTTGTTGCTTAATAAGGTGAGCGAGAGTCTCCAATATCCTGACTCCATCCAGATGATAAAAAAATGTTCCCCTAGAGGAGTCAAGGGGAGCATCCCCTTGACTTATAGGGGAACATTTTTTTTTCATCTGGATGAGTCAGATATTGAGACTCGCACTCACCTTATTAAGCAACAACATATACCACATGGCATCTAGCAGGGTACAATCTTGCCCAATGCCTGGTATTGCATGGTGCACGGTGGCCTGGGGTTCGATAAGTATTAGACCATGTCAATGTGATATTATAAAATGTTCTTACTTCAGCAGCTAACCTCCCATTCTAACAAATTAATTGCAGCAGGAGCATAATTAATGTTATAGGTAGGCCAGAAGCCCTTGGGTTTTGGATGCTCTGTGGTGAGTTTGGGGGCTTTTATTGAAGATAAAGCACACTTCTTTTACAGGTTCCGTAATTGTAACAGAAATGTGCTTTATCTTCAATCAGGGAACATGTAACAGAAGTGTGTTTTATCTTCAATTAAAGCCCCAAAGCTCACCACAGCACTTCTAAAACCCAAGAGCTCTGGGCCTTCCGCACGCACTCACACCCCTGGCCTTTGGATCACAGTACCTTGCCATAGCTTCTACATGCCCATGATCCTTTAGCTATAAAAACCTTTTCCTGCTTCAGTTTTAATTGGTTCTTCTATTACTTGTACCATGCTAGATGTTATGTGGTACATTTTGTTGCTTAGTAAGGTCAGCCACAGTCTCCAATACCATAACTCCAGTATAAGGCAAGATGCTGTGAATTGACCCAAAGCCAAAGCCAGGGGTCTGGAGACCAGTAGGCACCAGAAGCTCTTGGGTTTCATTTCAGATGCTCTGTGGTGAGTGTTGTGAGAGTTATATATTGCACATAAAACACATTTCTATTCTTTGTCCCCCAAAAAATTCTTCCCTTGGATTCAGGGATAGGGAACCTGGCACAGAATAGAAGTGTGTTTTATCTGCAATATAACCCATCCAAAACTCACCACAGAGCATCTAAAACCAAAGAGCTTCTGGGGGCTTACCCGTCCCCAGACCCCTGGCATTGGAGCCAATTCACAGCATCTTGCCATTGCATTATACTACATGCCCAGCCATGATCCTTTATTAGTGCCCAGTCAGCCAGGCTCTCCGACCTGACTCCACCCCAAAAAAAAAATTTCTTCCCCTGGATTCAGGGGCAGGGAGCCTGATATAGAAATGTGTTTTATCTGCAATATAACCCCCAAAACTCACCACAGAGCATCTAAAAACCCATAGCTTCTGAGGGTCTGGCGGCCCCCAGACCCCCGGCTTTTAGTGTTTGGACTCAGAGCCCTGGCAACTCTTTCTTTACAAATTAAGCACTGGGTGGGATCAATCCCTGTCATCTACTGGTGTCATTCAAAGTGCTAAAATGGACAGCACTCCATCCTCTCCTACAGAAGATGACACCAAAACAGGATTAATGTAATAATTTGATTAGCTAATATTATCCTTACAAGAAGTATTATTTTTCTCACTATCCTAGCTGCTGTTTACCCATTATATCATCAAACTGTCAGCAGTAACACTGAAGCTCTATTACTCTTGAAGTGCTGCAGCAGCCCTAAAATGGATAGCACTCCATCTACGCCGACACAAGATGACACCGAACAACTGTATTAATTTAATCGCTGATTAGTCAGTATTATCCTTACAAGCAGAGTTGTAATTCTTACGAAAAAACTAACAAAAAAAAAGCAGTCACCACCTGCACTGCCCATCCTAATGTGCAATCCTTCAAGGAATACCAGAACACAGAAAAAAGACTGTCCACCAGTGTGTTCAATGAAAATTTTTTAATTTAATTCAAAATATTACACACAAAAATGCATCAGTGTAAAATACAAACTCCACTACTGCAACCGATCCCCATGTGCATTCAGAGCATTCACACTCCATCAGGGAGTGGAGTTTAGGTTTTGGAAAAGACATTGGGTGTGATATTCAAAGCATGTGCAACTGAGTTGTACTGGCGCAAATGCGGAAATGTGCAAAGGAGCGATATTCAGTGGGAGCAAATTCGCCACGCAATTCACAGTACGCCAATGTGCAACCCTAATGAATGTATGCACAAGTGCAGGGGGCATAGCCATGAATAAGTGGCGCAGTGCGATATTCAACAGCAAGCAAATGGCGCAAGCTCAGAGCAACAGGGACATGTATGAGCAAACTTGAGCCCATACAAAGAGGGAGCAAGCAAGGGACGGAGGCTTGCGCCACAGGGGAGCAATAGAGAGGGAGAGAGAGTGGGCAGGCTGGACAGCAGGAGGAGTGCAAGACAGAGACAGAGGCGGGCAGGGAGTGCAACAGAGTGTGGGACTGGGCATGTAACACTGATTGTGGCTGCATGTGTGAGTGACTGTGTGTGCGTGTGAGACAGGTGCGGAGGCAACATCTGCAGAGTGTACCTGCAATATCTGTCACAGGAGGGGCAGCGAAAGTGCCCAGATGGGTGGGAGGTGGAGGCTACAGCCAACAGGCTGCCAGTTGGGAACCCCAAACACAGATGTGCACACAGCGCTGGGGCATATGCAGCAGCACACAGGCGGGGGTGCCTGGGGAGACAGCTGCCGGGGGCAAGAACAGCCCAGGCCATGGCCAGTGCCATCTTCCAGATGGAGGCAGTAATGAGGGGTGGAGGAGGCAGGAGGCAGAGCAGCGTGGCCAGAGAAGGACTGGCCCGGTGGTATGCCCAGAACAGGTGGCACCGTGCCCGCACCACCTTTGAACAGTACAGTGATACAGAGATTGTGGGCTGGTACCACCTGAACTGGGCAATTCTGAGGCAGCTCTGTGAGCTGTGCAGTGATGAGATGCAGGCACCCACAAGACGGAGCCACGCTCTGTTGGTGGAGACCAAGGTTACAGCTGTCATGTGCCTGTTCGCCACAGGTACTTTCCAGTGACCAACAGGGGACACCATAGGCATAACCCAGTCGGCCACATCATGGCTCCTCACACAATTCCTCAATGCACTGCTGCTACATGCTGCGGAATACATTAATTTCCCCAGCACACAGGCAGAGTGTACAGTGAACATGCAGGAGTTCCACAGGGTGGCACATATGCCTGGTGTGCTAGGGGCCATCGACTGCACCTATGTAGGCATCTGCACCCACCTGGCCTGGAGGGGGTAGCCTACATCAACAGAAAGGTTTACCCCAGCATCAACTGCCAGGTGGTGTGCAATGTCAGGGGGTGCATAATCAATGTCTGTGCCACACACCCTGGTGGAGCACACAATGCCTTCATCTGGCACCAGTCAGCACTGTGCCACAAGTTTGAGAGTGGGGACATCCCCACTGGCCAGCTAGTAGGTGAGTATGCTGTTGAAATGGGCAGCCAGGCACAACAGGGCAGGGTGTGGGGGATGCTAGGCAAGGGGCACCAGAGGGTGTGGCCGGGAAGGCAGGGGGTGCAGCAACACAGACCACCATGCTAACCACACATCTCAACACACAGGTGACAGTGGCTACCCACTCCATACCAGTGCCCGTTGACCCCAGCACAGGAGCAATACAATGAGGCACACGCCAGCACATGCAACATCATCGAGCATGTGTTTGGGCTGCTGAAGGCACCGTTCCATTGCCTGGACAGGTCTGGTGGTGCCCTACAGTACAGCCCCTCAAAGGCCTGTGGCCTATTTCTGGCCTGCTGTATACTACACAACATGGCCACCGACTGTGGGATAGCTGTTGAGGTTGAAGAGGGGAACAGCAGTGGGGACGATGCGACTGCCGGGGCAGGTGGTGGTGAGCAGCCCCCCCCGGGTGAAGGGAACCCTGGCTGAACAGGATGGCCCAGCAGCACTGGGACACAATTGCAGAGGAGCACTATGGTGCACACAGGTAGGTGAACATGACCACACACATGTCCCAGGGACCATAGCACAGCATACAGGCATGAAAGGGTGGGGAGCATAGACCTGCATGGGACTGGACTCCGTGGAAGCACCCACACAGCACTGCACTCTCACCCTCACACCCCCACACACCCCACACACGCACATGCATTGGGTACCAACATGCACGCCCAGAGTCCGCCACCAGGTGTGTGTCAGATGCTGAACACCGTGCACAGATAGCGGTCGGCGCCTGTGTTAGGCATCATCATGCACACGCACAGTGGCCAGCAGTCGGGTGTGTGTGTGCACAAGGCCTGTCTGCAGCGTCAACCATGGATGCCATGTCCCTGGAATGCACATACATGCTACACCAATGTGCACACAGGACAGTGCAGACAGCGGATGGGGAGGTGGGTGGCTCAGGACCGCTGTGTGGTCACCACGGCCACTGTGGACACGTGGATGGCCCCGCCAAGACCGCCCAGCAGACACGAGCTGTGTGATGGCCACAGGGGTGTCTGTGATGGTCCTCCAGGTGTGTCACTGCAGGAATGTGACCGGTTCCTTGCAGGTGTCTGCAGGCTCCCAAACATGCCTGCTCCAGGCATGCCCGGAATGCCCACAGTGGATCCCAGCATCAACATAGAGGGGGTCGCACGACGCCGTGACCGAGGGGTGGAGAATGCACTTTGCAGGGTCTGCAGTGGATGGCCATGCACCAGGGTGGCTAGTGGTGCTAGGCCGGCCATGACCGCAGCAGTAAGCCAATCCAGGGCTGTGGTCGTGTCCTCCCGCATACATGTGGTCTCAGCCAGGAGCTGTTCAAAGTCCCTGTCATGCCTCCCTGTGGCCTGGCGCAGCTCTGCATAGAGTGCACGCACCCCAGCCATGACCAGCACCTGTTGCTTCATGGAGGCCCGTGAGCAGATGGATGTGCTCGGTCAAGGGGTTGGCACCCCAGGGGGCATGGGCATTGCACCGACTCACGGGTGGTGCTCAACCCTGCAGCCCAGCCTCCCATGCTGGTGGGGGCTGCACAGCAGGGCCCACTTGGGGCTGCTCATTCTGTGGTGCACCATCGGCGGGCACTGCACCCGGCCCCCCTTTGACACCGTCCAGCTGCCTCTGCTGTCCTTCTGGCCGCTGTGCTCTGAGCAGCGCCGGTGTGGCTGCACTACCACCGCCACCCCAACAGCCAGTGCCACACCAATGCACCCACAGCAATGCCAGTGGTGGGGGCCGTTGGGTGGACAACCGCCACCAAAGCACCGTCTGCACTGCCGTGACGGGTGTGTGGTATAGGTACCTCCCCCTGAATAGCAACACTACTATCCAGGATGATGGCCACGTCGTCATCGGTCCTGGAACCCACCCCAATCTGTGTCTTGGCATACTGGATGCCATGGCTGGCATCATGATGAAACACAGCCTGGGCCTCATCCACAACCATGCCACAGGCATCCGGATGGACAGTGGTGTTGGGCTGCCTGCAGTCCGGCCCCCGGACACTGGTGGAGGTGGAAGGATGGTCCTCCGGGTCCAGAACCGCCCCCATGGTGGACACCCCCACCCCTGCCGCTGCATGCAGGCACTCCAGAGCTGAAAGGGAACACAGTTGCATTAGTGCTGCTGGCACACACCCCTGCCCCAGGTGCTGCCGTACCTACCATGAAGTGATGGGCTGCCTCTTTTCTGGAAGCAACCGGGTACCCCTTGACGGCACTGTGCTACATGGACGCCCCCACCAACTCCTCCTGTGGTGACAGTTGTGGCACGTCAGGATGTCCACTGCCCATGGCAGCACATGTGGCCCGGATGTCAGCCACCTACTCCTTTATCCACCTCCGGTCTGTGCCGACCTTCTTCTTGCACTCCTGCACAGTCCTTTGATGGATGCCCTGCTGGTTCACAGCTCTGGCCACACCCTCCCATGCTGTTGTCTGAGCCTGTGGGGTGCCTGTTGAGCCACTCAGTAGAGACTCCTGGTCCAGATAGGCTTCAAATAGGGCATCGGTCTCGTGAAGTTGGGCCTGAGCTTCCATGCAGGCCCGCTCCTCAACCTCCTCATGATCCATCATGCTTAGTCCTATGGGAATTAACATGTGCTCATTTATGGATACAACCCACATTGCCCTCCCATTCCACTGTCCCATTAGTCCCACAGCCTGGTGTCTTACCTCTGAAGGATGCAATACCGGTCTAGATCCTGTGCAGTTACGTGGCACCTTTATAGCGCATCTCATGCAAATGAGGGGATGCGTAACTGTAATGAGATGCAGATGCCTCCGATGCACCGCAGATTTGCTGATTAGTTAATCTGCATATGCCGGCTGAATATCGCAAAGTTGCGCATGGCGCATTGGTTCATGCACAAGTCATGACGCAACATTGTGACGTGCGGAATAGGCCCGGCAGTACACATTCGTGCAGTGCAGTGCTGTTGCGTATGTCTCTGGTGCAGCCTATACACACTGCGCTATTTGTGTTACAGCACTCTGCCACTATTGGGCATGTGGTGCTCGTGCGCTGTATGCCCTATGGCACCCAAGGCCTATTGGCCTAAGGACCATGGTGCCCACATACCCTATTGTGCCC
The DNA here is from genome assembly GCA_016271365.2 of Neoceratodus forsteri. Classification (NCBI taxonomy): domain Eukaryota; kingdom Metazoa; phylum Chordata; order Ceratodontiformes; family Ceratodontidae; genus Neoceratodus; species Neoceratodus forsteri. Next base: position 1,342,097,239 of record CM057450.1, on the reverse strand, counting down.
CATGCATTGTGAGCCCAATTGCACTGTCATGCATGGTGCATACCAACCTTGACCCTCTGGGTGCCCTGTAGCACATGCCAGTGCTGCACCAGCCATGTCATGCATCCCGTGGCTGCGATTGGTGATGGCAGCTCATCCTCATGCGCAGTGCATCACCAGCACATGGCCTGTGCACTACTGGGCACTATTTTGGTTGTGCTACTGCGATACAGCCATGCCATGCCATAGCAGTGCCAGGGCACCTAACTGGTCGGAGGTGGGACTGATCAACCTTGTGGCCCATGTGGAGCCACATGCAGGCAGTCTGTTCGGCCAGGTGCCCTGAATCAGCTACGATGGAGGTGTGGCAGGAGGTTGCTGAGGGCTGGAGGAGGCCACAGGAATGCAGTGCAGCAGTGAGCAATGCCGCCACCACTACAGGGACCTGCAGTGGAGGGACCCTGAGGCTACGGGCACTACTGGCATGCATCCAGAGGGGTGCAGTGCCATGTCCAGGTAAATGCGCTATGCCCATGTTCTGTGGGACCAGCAGGATGGCACACCATGCTGCGGTGGGGCTGGAACTACACGCCAGTTGGATGTGGCGGCACACATGGGTGCGCTGTGCCACCACCCTGCAGTTGCGCTGGGCCAGGGAGCACACTGTGCTGGGGGTGGGGGGCATGTAGTGTTGCCAGGTACTGATGTGTCTTTCTCCATGTTTCCCTCCTAGACCCTGAGGATAGAAGGAGGGCATGGCTGGCTGGCACTGTGGGTGGGCCAGGGCAGACCACCGCAGGGGCTCAGGTGCAGGATGCAGGCCACATGGGCAGTGCTGCTGGACAAGTGCACCAGAACACAGGACAATGCCGCAGCATGCAGGTAGGCACTGTTCCAAAGTACGATGTTGTGCAGGGTGGGCAGTGGGGTGGGGTGGAACACAGCCCTTGTCCACATGGCCATTCCAGCTGTGCACTGCCCATGGTGTCCATTGCACCATGCTGTGGCTATCGCACTTGTGTGTGGCTGCCGCAGGTGGGCTGTGGGTGCACCCAGATTCCACAATACCACTGCCATCCCTCCGCTTAGCCCTATCGCCTGGTTGCCATGGTTGTGGTGTGCGGCACATGAGTGGTGTTGGTGTGCAGTGTTCTGTGTGGCTTTGGATTGTCAGGTTGGTGGCTCGTGTGGGTGCACACCCTGCGGGTGGCTGTGTGCCATCTCAGGGGCACATGTCACTGCTGTCCACTGCGCACGGTGGGTGGGCTACAGTCATACGGACATGCACTCATAGCATGTTCCCTCCTTTGTCCTAGGTGTCCATCACTTTGATCTCAACACCAGGCTCCTGAGGCAGATCCTTCAGGTCACCACTGTCACACTCCAGGTGGCACGGCTGCTGCAATGGACACTGCATAGGCTGCAGCACAAACATCGGCGTCAGGCACCGGTGGGGCATGGATGGCCATAGGGCCCATTGGCCTGCTACTGTTACCCTTCCCTGTCCCCTCTCCTGCCCTCCTTGTCCCCTTGTCTAGCCATGTCCCTGTCCCTCTGCCTCCCTTCCCGGCTTCCCAGTTTGTATGTGGCCTCCACATTCCTTGCTCCCTAGCCGAGTTACCTGCTAAAATGTCTATAGTTGTTTTATGCCTGTTTTAATACACTTTTATATGGTTAAGCCATCTGTATCTGTGTCTGCTTTGTGGCTGGTATGTGGAGCCATGCCACAGTGGTGTGCATGGTGGCTGTGTGGTATGACTGGGGTGGACTGGAGATTGTGCCCTAGTGGTCTCCACTCATTAGATGGTGGGTGTGCCCTGGGGTGGCTGTGGGCTCTCTGTTTGTGTTGTGTGGTGAGTGCGTTGTATGCTGTTGGCCTGTGTGTTGCCAGCTGTGGTCCAGGTGGCGTATCACATGCCTTCCTATGGTGGGTTGCTGGTGGCTGTTTGCCAGTGGCCATTGGTGCCACCCTGCCTCCATGCACCACTGTGGTGCACCACGGTCAGGGGCCTGCTGCAGTGTGCCGCCATGCCTCCCTCCTGGCACCCTCTGCACCCTGGTGGCGGTCCATCTCACCCCGGTGGCATGCTCCTTGCTGTGCCTGTTGTCCTGTGTCCTGGCACATGCACCTCTGCCCCTTGCACATCCCTGGTTGCACTATGGCACATGTTGGCTTGCTCCCTGGCATAGCCCTGGTTGCGCTACGGCGCATGTTGCTTTGCTCCCTGGTGCAGCCCTAGTTGCGCTAAGGCGCATCCCTGTGATATTCAGCCATGTTGTTCTGGCACTTGCAGTCATCGCCAACCTTTGAATATCACGCTCCATGCACCATGGTGCAGTGGATTTGCGCTGCGCCGCTCTTGCGCCCGCCTCTGGTGCATGTCTGAATATCCTACCCATTATATATTATCACCCACCAATCACAATGCACAAATTATCATAGTTAAATAGCAATGATAATTCACACAATTACCCAATAATAAAATAAAAAAATTAAAAAAAAACACAACACCCAAGTGAGATGCTGGTATGTGCTAAATGGAAAGCAGCTCATGATTTAAAACTTATAAATAAATTTCAGAATCTCATAGTTTACCTTCTCATAATCCAGATACTAATGTTGCATTGATTACTGTTTGAAGCCAATCAAAACTGGAAGACTGAGGAAGGGAAGTGATTGGGACAGTATAATTTTTACCATAACATAAGCAGCATCACATTGGGTAACGAGGAGGACAACATTAAAACACTATACAAAACCAACATTGTAGTATCACAGTATCCTCAAAGGCATGCTGCAAATGCCCAAAAATTAAAAGACACTTACCAACAAATAATCTGCAGGAGACAATGCATAAGATTGTACTCCAGGATTGCAATGTACATATACCAGCCAGTGATCCAAATACTAATATTAAATTAATTACTACTTAGGCCAATCAAAACGGGAAGGTGTCTTTGTGTGTGTGTGTGTGTGTGTGTGTGTGTGTGTGTTGTGGGGAAGGAGGATGTTGAGAGCATAATCTTACCCTCATAAAGCAGCACCATGACATATAGCGAGGCTGCAACATCAAAACACTACATATCAACCAATATTACAGTCTCAGCAGTACCCTCCAATACATGCAAAGGTCCCCAAAATTAGAAGTCCCCTGTCAACAAATAATCTGCAGGAGACAATGCATAAGATTGTACTCCAGGATTGCAATGTACATATACCGTCCCGTGATCCAAATACTAATATTAAATTAATTACTACTTAGGCCAATCAAAACAGGAAGGTGTCTTTGTGTGTCTTTGTGTGTGTTGTTGGGGGGAGGAGGATGTTGAGAGCATAATCTTACCCTCACATAAACAGCGCCACGACATATAGCGAGGGGCGGCAACATCAAAGCACTACATATCAACCAATATTACAATCTCAGCAGTATCCTCCAATACATGCTGCAAATGTCCCAAAAATTAGAAGTCCCCTGCCTACAAATAATCCGTGGGAGACAATGTATAAGACTGTACTTTAGGTTTGTAGTGTCTAACCCCACCATTATTCAGGTTCTGATTTTAAAATAATTACTTCCTCAGTAAGGGGGGTTGGGTTTATGCTGGGAAAAATCCTGATCTAACCATGGTACAAACAACGCATCGTCATACAGTTGGGAAATTAAAAATTAGTGTACTTCTTCTTTCTATATACCGTGACCCCATATATAACACACAGCGGCTGTTATAGTATACCACAAACAAGCACGAATAAAAATACAGAACAACTTTAATAGAGACTACGGTTCACAACTGAAAATAATCTACCACAACCAATGATTTAATAACCTAAGGAAGCGAGCAAGATATAGTAGTCAAAAACATACCGATAAAATTATACAGCTAACTACCTAATTTAGGAGACAAGAGGACCAATGAGTGCTATAAGAACCCAGCCTTGATCAACTCATTATGAGACAGCAAAACATCACAGAAGAACTCAACCCCTGAAAATTAAAATTCACATCCCCTCCGTTAGCCATAGATGATGTGATAATACAGGAGGTCAAAGGTCATTTTTTACTTTAAAAGTTATACAAGGGTATCACATCGCAACAGCAAGGGGAGTACAGTGAAGACCATCACCGTGACATTTCCAACAGTTCGCTGTGATGGTCCACTGGGTTCCTGACACTGCTGCCTCTGGGGTGTTCACCCCCTCCCTGAACCAACTCTGGCTGAGTTGGTTATTTTAAGTCCAGGGGTACGGGGGACAGAGCACCCAGCATGGGGGGTGTGGGGGGCAAAGCCCCCCACAGAAAACACAGTTTACTCCAGTGATGGCACAACACCAATTGGCGGTATTGTGTCGTTGCTGCACTGATGGTCGCTGTTCTCCATGTCGCTGTGGCATGGTGGAACCATATACAAGTATTATGATATAAAGCCACTTCTTTTAGCAGACCAAGGCTGAGTAATACTGCAAGTTGTCACATAGACTACCTTCCACTGTGTAAACTAAAAGCACAATAAGTATGGTTAAAGGACATTATCATACAGGCATAGCTTAAAATCCAATCTCCACGCAGATATCAAATATTATAGGCATTCTTTTTATATCCAAGCCCCATTAAATACTGATCAGACTGTTAATGTAAAGTTACAGATATTTGTAGGCATGGAACTTCTAATTTTTGGGACATTTGCAGTGTGTATTGGAGGATACTGCTGACACTGTAATATTGGTTGATATATAACAATTTGATGTTGCCGTCCCTCATTATATGATGTGGTGCTGCTTATGTGAGGTTAAGATTATGCTCTCAAAATCCCACCCCCACTCCCAGCTTCCTGTTTTTGGCCTCATGTAGTAATTAATTTAATATTAGTATTTGGATCAAAGGAAGGTAAACGATGTACCTTGCAATCCTGGAGTTTAATCTTATATATTGTCTCCCTACAGATTATTTGTATGTACGGGTCTTTTAATTCTTTGGGACATTTGCAGCATGTATTTAAGGGTACTGTGAGATAGCAATGTCAGTTTTAGTATAACCTTTTAATGTTGCTGTCTTTCCTTATAGGATGTGGTGCTGCTTACAGTACATTGGGGTTAAATACTCTATCACTTCCCTTCACCAATCTACCAGTTTTGATTGGCTTCAAGCAGTAATTAATTTAACATTATTATCTGGATCACAGGAAGGTAAACTGTGAGATTATGGAACTTATTTATAAGTTTTAAATGCCCACATTTACTAGTGCTATGTTAGCACTCAGTTGATATGTTAGATTTGATCATGAGCTATTTTCCATTTAGCACATACAGTACTAGGGTCTCACTTGGGTATTTTTTTAAATATTATTAGGTAATTGTGTGGATTATCATTGCAATTTAATTATGTAAATTTTTGCATTGTGATTGGTGGATGATAATATATAATGTATTTTCAAACATCTAAGCTCCACCACCTGATGAAGGAGCGAGAATGCTCTGAATGTGCGTGGGGATCAGTTGCAGTACTGGATTTTGTATTTCACACTGATGCACCGTACACTCATAACTTTGGTAATTGTGAGTGGACAATGTCCCTTTAACGAAGTACAGCCCTGTTGGCTCTGATCAGAGTTTGTCTTTAACTGCAATGAATTTTTCAGTGTATTTTACAATGAGCAATACAATTTTGATATATGGACATGGTGCCATTTCAATATGTTGATATTGCTCTAACTACAAGCTTTCATTAAAAAGAATAAAGTTTTTAGCTCCTGAGGTTCGAGTTATCTCCATTCAAAGAATTCATTGTAAGAAAGAAATAACTTTAGAACTGTTCAGGACTGGAACTAACTTTTTTTTAATGAAAGCTTGGAGCCAGATTAAAATATTGGTAAGTGATGGTAATGCATGCTCCTACAGCGATATATAGAGAATATTGCCTGTGTGTGAAAAATTCTCATAACAGCAACCTTGCACAAGCACTATTTTTTATAATAACTGGTGCAAGGCAGTGAATGCCAAAAGTACTAGAGCACTTCTGTCTCTCACACACACACACACACACACACACACACACACACACACACACACAGACACTGTCTTTTTCTCTCCAGTACATTTTTCTTTATTTAAACTGTGGACTCTCAGTGAGTAAGGAGGAAGACTAGTCAGACTAGGGAGTTAGCCGAGGTCCATTCCCGATCGCAGTTGCTGACTCCTGAAACTCCCCACAAAGGGCACAAATAGCAGGATCAACCAGACAGATTTTTAAACTTGTAATAGCAGGATCAACCAGATAAATATTGAAAAGGTTTACTAATTTACCTGCAAGGACACTGAAAGGCAATGATTGATGATTTGGTGACACTGCTGAATCCAGCTCCATGGCTGCTTGTCTCCCCAGCCAGCACTGGCCTTTGATTCAGGCACCTGCTCCCCAGTGGCATGGCTAGCTAACCTGCTGCCCACCAAATCCAGCTCCATGACTGCTCATCTCCCCAGCCAGCACTGTCCCTTGACTCTGGCACCTGCTCCCGGCAGCATGGCTAGCTAAACTGCCGCACACAAATCCAGCTCCATGACTGCTCATCTCCCCAGCCAGCACTGTCCCTTGACTCTGGCACCTGTTCTGTGGTAGCATGGCTAGCTAAACTGCCGCCCACCAAATCCAGCTCTACAGGCCACTCGTCTCCCCAGCCAGCACTGGTCCTTTACTCAGACACCTGCTCCCCAGTGGCATGGCTAGCTAACCTGCCGCCCACCAAATCCAGCTCTATGGCCACTCATCTCCCCAGCCAGCAATGGCCCATTACTCGGACACCTGCTCCCCAGTGGCATGGCTAGCTAACCTGCCAACCGCTGAATCCAGCTCCACAGCCGCATATCTCCCCAGCTAAGTACGGGCATTTTTCATAATTTGGCTCTCTCTAGATGCTCCCCACTGATTGGCTTCCTTCTCACTCAGGTGCTTTCTGATTGGAGCTCCCTCAAGCCCTGGTCTCAGAGCCCTGTACTTCAGCTTTTTGTTCACTACATTTTGCCTACTCTACTACTAAAGCCTCCTCTCTAATTTTTGTCCCACCCTCCCAGCCTGGTCCCGACCTCTACTAAAAGCTCACAAACTCCACCCTGCCCCACCTACCCCTCTTCTCTATTGGCTACCCTGGCCCTAGCCTGACTCCAACTGCTTAACCCTTTCACTCAGCTCTCTTACCCCTCCGCTAGTCTCCCTCTTCTCTGCCCTACAGTCTACCCTGATTACTCAACCTGCCGCTGTTCTTCCTTCCTATAACAATGCTCCCTTTCCATGCCACCTGACCTTCTTCACACTAGCTCTTATCCTTCTCCCTCTCCCATCCTCTCACCTGCTCAACAACTCCATGCCCTACTCACCTGCTGATTATCCCACTGCCAATCTCACATCCAGCTACACCTTAGCGATAACGTCTACTCCCTTTTGCTTCAACTGAACCCCCTACTCTTCTCGGCCTTCTGCCCCCTCCTACCTCTGTGCTACTCCCACATTCTTTTGTGCCTCCTCAGATTCCAACTTACTATTTTCAGCTACCCAGCCTTCACTTCAGAAATGTATAGTCAAACCTGGTTTAGGAGTTCCAAGCTTCTCTTCATCATTATCTCTCTCCTTCTGCTGTCCACAGGCGACCTAAATTCTAACCCTGGCCACTTTCTTTCACTACAACTACCTCCCTTCCACTCCCCCCCTCTGCTTTCCTGATCAACCCCTACCTCCTTCCCCCAAAGTCTAAAGATCTTACACATTAACATTCGGAGTCTTCTACCTAAACTAGACCTGCTGCACCCACTAGCTGCTTCTATTCACCCTGATATATTAATAGTTACCGAGACCTGGCTAACAAGTAAGGTCCCTGATGCTTCCATCTCAATCCCTGGGTACATCATCACCTGACAGGACCATGCAAGCAGGGGCCGGGTGTCACTATTTACTACTCTGCCTCCCTTCAAGTCACAACTGCTCTAGCAACCTCTGTCCTCAAGACTTATGAAGCCCTCATCTTAAGGTTATCGCTACCTTTCTCAGTCCCTATCTTCATCCCAAGAGCTTATTGCCACCCCGGCCTACACCACACTGTTACCACTGAGCTAATCACCTCCATTGGGTCCCTTACCTTCTCAAGTGAGCTCTACATCCTAGGTGACTTTAACCTTGACTGGTTATCTCCCTCCCTAGGCAAAATCTGCACAGACATAACTGCCCTCAGTCTGTCCCAACTAATCATGGAACCTACACACCTTAATCACAAAATCCTAAATCACTGTCTCCGAGATTGGGCCCTTACCTTTCACCCGCACAGGGTAATCCAGTCCGGCCTGATTCCTGATGCTCTTAGCGACAATCACCTGATCTATTTAGTCAGGAAAGTTCATCGGCCTAATGCCCCTCCCAAACTCCTAATCACCCGCTCTTATAAAACCCTTGACCTTGCCTTACTGCATCAGGACCTAGCACTAGTTGATTGTGCCCCTATAACTTCTGCCAAAACCATTGTTCTTGCTTATTTTAATGACAACTTTCTCTCTATCGGGAACACTCACGCTCCCTTAAGCAAGTCAGAGTGTGTGGTTACCATCACCCTTAGATCACCCCCGACTCCTGGCCTTTCAGGAAGCACGTGACTTAGCTTGGAAAACTCACAAAACCACCAGACACCCTTGCAACCTTGCGAACTACCGCTCTGTCAGAAATGCCTGCACTAAAGCCATCCAGCAGGCCAAATCCGAGTACAGTACAAGTCATATTAAACTGTTCCACTAATAAGTTGGTTTAGCATTGTTTTTATAGTTAGCAATGCATTGACAACCTATATTGTACTGCTTTTCAATGTTTAATTAGCTCAAGAGCACTGTTTGTAATATGTTTTTGCCACTCATTTTGGAATGCATAAGCAGTACAGTCACAGTGCAATGCAGAACTGAGTTTTAAATCTAAAGAAACACTTTGTGCAGGGCTTTGTGCTGGACCCAACGGCACTTATGCAATTCAGTTGGAAATGCTAAAACAACTCATTGGAGGAACAGTTTAATGTGACTTGTACTGTACTTCCGTTACACCTTTAATAAGAACATAAATAACCCATCAAAGTTCTGGAAAGTTGTCCACTCACTTTTCTCCCCCCAAGCTAAACCTCCCCCTCCTCTACTTAATATCAACAACCAACTCACTTCAGACCATCCCTTGGTAACTTCGAAATTCAATGCTTACTTTACTTCTTGCGCTTCCTCCCTGTTAGCCTCCCTACCAGCCTCTCCTTCTACCTCCTCACCACCTACCTGCCTCCTCCCATCTCTTCCATTTCACAAAAGCTTTACCTTTTCACCAATATCTCTAACTAACACCTGAAGGCCCTTCTCTCACTCAGTCCTACAAAGGGTTGCTCTCCTGATAGCCTCGACCTAAGATGCTCCATCTATCTGCTCATGTCATTTCCTACTGGCTAGCTGACCCACTCAACCTGTCTTTGCACTGCTACTATACCTGCTACCTGGAAACAGGCTACAGTCCTCCCCTACCAAAGGTGGTGATCTCCTCCGCAGGTAACTACTGCCCTATCTCCCTTCTTTCCACCATGGCAAAGCTCCAGGAACACCTTGTTCTCTCTCAGCTCCCTTCCTTTCTTGATGACTCCTCCTTCACTCCCTTCCAGTCTGGCTTCTGGAAGAACCACTCCACAACTACCTACCTACTCCGGCTCACGGACTGTATCCACTCTGCCATGGATAAAGGCCACATCATGTCTGCCATCTTTGTCAACCTTGCTAAGGCATTCAACACTGTCTCTCACTCCCTCCTCCTTGAAATACTCTCAACTACTGGCCTGTTACAGCCTGCCTGCAACTGGTTCAGCTCCTACCTGATAGGTAGAATTCAATCTGTCAAAATAGTTGACTGTACATCCCTGCCTCTCCAGATCTCTGCTGGGTGTGCCTCAAGGCTCCATGCTAGGCCCACTTCTATTCTCAGTCTTCCTAAATGACCTTCCATCTGCATGCCTCTTGTCCCTTATCCATACGTATGCAGATGATACTGTCCTGTTCACCTCTGGTCCCTCTCCCTCTGATGTATCTACCAGACTACAGCTTGACCTCAACAGTGTTCAATGCTGGCTAAGCTATCATCAACTCTTTCTCAATACCAAGAAGACAGTCTCCATGACCTTTGGCACTAGGCAGAGAGTCTCTCGGCTGCCTGCTCTTCCCTTCTTCCACACCCTTGACAAGACTACTTTAGAGGTCTCTACCTGTTTTAAATACCTAGGTGTATGGCTTGATCACCACCTTATATTTTCTGAACATATTGATGCTATCCTGAAAAAACTGCGCCCAAGCTTGGCGCCCTTACAGAAACTGTAGTGCACTACCACTACCAGTGAGGTGTGATATTGTTCAGAAAATTATCCTTCTCATTTTTGACTATGGTGACACAGTCTACTGTGCTGCTCCCCAAGTCTTCACTCACCAGGCTTCACTCTCTCTTCAATGCCTTCTGTTGTTTTGCCCTTGACTGTCCCTCCTATACTCACCACTGCACCCTGTATTACTCTCTTGCCCTACCTTCCCTCGAGTGTAGGCACCTCTCCCACTGCGCTAAGTTCACTTCCAAATTCTGGTTCGGGTCCCAACCCTCCCACCTTTTTTCCTTGCTCTCTGCTCCTGTTCCCAACTCCTGCCCTCTTAGATCCCTGGATTCTTGCTCTCTCACTATTCCTCACCGCCTCATGTCTATTGGGCAGGAAGCTTACTCCTATCGGTTCCCTAAACTCTGGAACTAGTTTTCTTCCCCCATTCAACTTTCCTCATCCCCTTTTTCCCTCTCCTTAGCCCTGCACAATTACTTTTTCCCAAACTGCACCTGCTTCTAGCCCCTCTTCCCTCCCCTTACTCCCCACTCTCAAATGCCACAACATTGTTATCCCTATTCTGTCTATCCTTCCCACTCTTCCTTTCTCCAAGTCCTACTCTCCATCATTCCCCCACTACACTTTTTTGCCCGTCTTCTTCCTCCCCACCCCTGTATCCTTTCCCCTCTATCCCACTAAAAAGCCACCTTTGCCTAGTATATTTTACTTTCTCCATACCTGCTCCAATTCACTTTCACACTGTGTCTCTGCCATTGTCATACCCCTCCCTCCAGCTATGTGCTCCCCTATTACTGCATCTATCTCCCCTCTCCTTTCCTCTTTCACTCTCTCACTCTTTTTCCCTCTCCTCCCAGTCCTATGTCTGGTCCTGCCCTCCTTGCAGGGTTACATACATCCTGAAGGAAGGTTCCCTGGACCTGGCTCTCTTTCTCCCTCCCTCCCCCTTCTCCACCTCTTGCTCTTTCCTGTGATTTCACTAGCACTTACTGAAGCCTTGCTTCCTTCACACTCAGCACCTCTGTATCTTCTCACACCCTCTGACCTCCTGACCCTTGGCCCTGGGTGCTACTATGTAATTTATCTTGTAGGTTACATTATCTGCCCTTGGCTTATGTTTTTAACACTGTATCCACTACTCTATCTATAATGGAAAAAAAAATTATGATGTAATAAATGTTTATAATTGTTTAATTGCTCTCCCTACCATTGTACCCCCCCCCCCACAGGATGCTTCTGGAAATGAGCTATTCCTCAGCTCATGTTGTCTTTCCTGTTGAAACATTTTGTAAATAAAAAAATTAAAAAATGATTGGTGCATTCCACTGTAACATAAACAACTGGAGCCACCATGTTTGTGGAACTCTTCAGCCTGTCCAGAGATGGAACAATAGCCAATGAGGTAGCGCAACGTTCGTGACTGAAGAGATAGTTTTTCTAAATGCCATAATAACTGTTTCTATGGGTATTATGGCATTTTAAACAGAGCTCAACTCCATGCATTAAAGGGGGTCACCATTATAAAGATGTGTTGAAAATGTGTTATTATATTATGAAACTAAATTGATACGCATTAATGATAAGACTATAAGATATTGATAGATGAACAATGTACCTATACAATATTTTAATGTTGCTCTTATTGCAAGCTTTCACTTATAAAAAGTTCCTAGACACCCTGCTTCCAGAGTTATCTCCTTTCAAAAAACATTATCTTTAGAAAAGGCTAATGTTGGAACTATTGGTAGATAGGAACTTAATGACAAGTTCCAAGCCCCTCCGATTCCAGAGTTTTTGCTTTCAAAGAAAGAATCATTCGAAAGTAGAGTTGATCGAATAGCTCAAAATCTGATGCAACAGCCAGATTTCAAACTATCTGATCTGACTGTAAAGAAAAAAAAAATTCCTAAAACACCCCATCCCAACAGGTACCACCCCACCTTGCAATTAAGTAACCCCAACCTTTCCCACCCTTTAACCCAAACCTCCCTTCCCTCAAGCCCCATGTGAAAATATTATAGGATTGTGCTATAAAAAAATCTAAGGCTTGCTCTTTATAATAATAAAAAAAAAACAACTTCACATACACCAATGCCAAATCATGAGCCTCCCATCCCCCTTCACCCTTGCACAACCCCCTAAGTTTAATAAACAACCCCTGCCTAGCACACCCTCTAGTATCCACTTCCTCCCAATAGCTTAGGATACTTAGGATATAAGTAAATCCTAGTTAGGTAAGGTGAGAGTCCTATGGTGGTGCAGTGTGGTCATCTTTAGTTACAAGGTATGAATGAATTGATGACTTCCTCTTATAGCAGCACCTGATTGGATGACAAGTGGTCCCATGTACATTTTTAATAATCTGCCATGAGTAGCTGCAGAACCCTGAGGTTATGCATCTAATTGACAGGAGATCTGAAATTCAGGAAGATCTGAACCAATACTCCCTTCAGGGCAGTGACCTATTTAAGGGTCTGAATAGTCCCCCCTCTCTTGACAGCATGGACTTTTAATTAGAGGCAACTCTACCTGCTCCCTGTGAGCTGCTGTCACAGTCTAGATGCCACTTTAGATATCCATAGCTATGAAATACAATACTTAGCTTTTGTTAGCTTGGCCATACTCTGATCGATACGGCCATGAGCCAGAAAGATAGGGAAACCTGTTTATAGTCTACGTTTATCCTCCATTTACACATGGGTTTAATTGTCCTCCACACAAAATACAGACTTTCCTGTTCCACTTGAGAGTAGCCAAAGAAATGTAACAGACCCCTCACTATACATGTGAATGGGCATGTGTTACCAATAATTTATTGCCCTAATACTTTTCAAGGAATAAAACTGTAAAGGTTTCAATTTATTTTTTGACTACATGCTACATCTTGTGCAGTAAATCCTAAACATGAACTTAGAGGGTTAAAATAAATTCTGTTAGCCTTGGAGCCTCTTCTCAGTAAGAATGCAGGTGTTTAGAATGTTGCATGCATAGAACATCCTGCTGTTGAATAGAAACAGCTTAACTGTGGGTCCTTTCAGGAAGTGGGATGCTATGGTAAGAGCCAGGGTTACCATGTGCTAGAAGATCTAAGGCCCTGATGTGTAAGAGTGGGGCGAGTGGGTTCAAACACAGCAAAATGGCAGTGCACGCTACATGTGTGGTCAAAGAACTGCTGTCCCAGCAAATTATGTAGATAAGCCCCCTGACAAATAGCCAAAGTGTCCTTGAAGCACTGTGGCATTTGGCTGCTACAGTATATGTAAAGTTCTCATACAGTATGTGGATGATTCACCTGCAGTTTGCTATCTTGTGAATAGATACATAGATACATAGACAGTGTCGGCAGATAGGGGCCTATGGCCCACCCAGTCTGCCCATTTGAGCTTGTAAGTTCAGTTTATGTTTTCCTAGAAGTCTGTTGCCCCTTACCCCTGACCTCCAGATTCCTTTATGTCTATCCCATGCATTCTTAAATCCCGTGATTGTTTCAGCCCCCACCACTTCCTCTGGCAGGGTGTTCCACTTGTCCACCACCCGTTCTGTGAAGAAATTCTTCCTCATGTTTCCTTTGAATCATCCTCCCTCCAACTTCATCCCATGCCCTCTAGTCCTGGAACATCTTTTTCGCTTAAAAATAGTGTATTCCTGCACCCTGTTCCTCCCTGTGAGATACTTGTATGTCTCTATCATATCCCCTCTCTCCCTCCTCTCCTCCAGGGAGTACATGTTCAGTTCCTTCAACCTGTCTTCATAGTACTTGTGATGCAATCCATGCCCCATCTTTGTTGCCCTCCTCTGAACCTTCTCTACCCTGTCTATGTCCTTACGTAGGTATGGTCTCCAGAACTGTACACTGTACTCAGGTGGGCCTCACTAGTGTCTTGTATAGAGGAATTATGACCTCCCTTTCCTGCTGGTGATGCCCCTGCCTATACATCCCAGCATCCTATTTGCTTTACCTGCTGCCTTGTCACACTGTTTCCCTACCTTGAGGTCATCAGAGATGATAACCCCAAGATCCCTTTCCTGCTCGGTGCATGCTATATCCTCACCCCCCAACTGATATATTGTGCCAGGGTTTTTGTGCCCCATATGCATTATCTTGCACTTCTTTGCATTGAATTTCAACTGCCAAACCCCTGACCATTCTTCAAGTTTCTGCAGGTCTCTTCTCATTCTGTCTACATCCTCTGGTGTGTCTACTCTGTTACAGAGCTTTGTGTCATCAGCAAACAGTGAAATTCTGCCTTCTAGGTCCTGTGCAATGTCACTGATGAAGATGTTGAATAGGACCAGTCCCAGCACTGATCCCTGTGGTACCCCACTGGTCACTCTTCCCTCTGTGGAGTGACAGCCATTTACCACCACCCTCTGTGTTCTGCCACCCAGCCAGTTACCTACCCACCACACTACTGTCCTACCCACACCCATATTCCCCAGTTTGTGTAATGGTCTTCTATGTGGCACAGTGTCAATGGCCTTGCTGAAGTCCAGATAGGCCATGTCCACTGCCCTCCCCTGATCCACCTCTCTAGTCACCCAGTCAAAAAATTCAATGAGGTTGGTCTGACATGACCTCCCCCTGGTGAAACCATGCTGCCTTGGGTCCTGTAGTCCATTGACAACCAGATATTCCACCAATCTTTCCTTCAGTAGTGCTTCCATGATCTTCCCCACTACCGAGGTGAGGCTGACTGGTCTGTAGTTCCCTGCTTCCTCTTTGTTCCCGCTTTTGTATAAGGGACTACATCTGCTGTCCTCAGTCTTTGGGTACCTCCCTGTTTCCAGTGATCGCTAAACAGGATAGCCAGAGGTTCAGCCACCACCTCTCTTAGTTCTTTAAGGACCCTGGGTGCACTCCATCTGGCCCCATTGCTTTATCAACTCTTATTACTTCCAGTTCCTTCAGGACTCTTTCTTGTGTAAAGGGACTTGTGTCCATTTCTGCACCATTCTCACCCCTTGTACTCCCTTCAGACCCATTACCCTCCTCTTCCTCAGTAAAGACTGAGCAGAAATACCTGTTCAATATGTCAGCTTTACTGTTGTCATCCTCCACGCGGCCCCCATCCTCCCCCTTCAGTCTCACTATCCCTCCCTTTGACTTTCTTTTTTCACTTATGTACCTGTAAAAGGTTTTGTCCCCTCTACCCACTGATTTTGCAATGTGTTCTTCTGTCTGAGCTTTGGCTTCCCTTACTGCTGTGAGAACTATGATATTGCTGTACTGGCACCTGCATTTTCACTTACATCATTAACAACAAATCTTCTGTGGGTGCTGTGCACTTCATTTTCTGGGACAACAGTTTTTTTGACTTCACATGGGGAGTACACCTACATTTTGATGTGTTTGGATATTTTAGGCTGAAAGGTTTGGTGGTGCAGTGCACTAATCTCCTGCACTTGGCATGACTCTCATTTGTGTTTTGGTTGAGTGAAGACAGTTGCACAAGAATGTTGTAAGTAGAGAGTGGGCCGAGCTCACTCCCCTGCAGGGGAAGGGAAAGTCTATGGGTGCCACTGCACTAAGGAGAGCAGTGGGGTTGCAAGAGTTCTTTCCCCTGGAAGAAAGGGGCTATGAAAGCCTTCTCCTCTTTTAAAGGAGAGGGAAAAGAGAAAGAGAGAGAGATAGCCATTGGACCATGGCGCTGTGAGAGATATCCAGCTAGAGACCTCCTGACGTATGGGAGACATTGCATCAGGGAAGGCAACTTGTCAAAGCTGACTGTTGAAAGAAGCCTTCGGGTTGGAAACCAAAAATAGGGAGGCCCCAGTGTTATTGATGTTTGTTGGAGCTGATAGACAACATAGATATTCTGATGTACAGATCACATCTCTGAACCAAACCAAATAGAACAAGTTGCAAACTACTGTTATTTGGGAGTTAATATTGACTCTTTATTGACTTTCAAAAGTCATATTGAGTCTGTTATTATCAAAACACATAAAAAGTTAGGTGCTTTAAAGAGAACTACAAAAAGTTTGAGATTACAGGACAGGAAACTGATTGCTGAACAGCTTATACTCCCCGTGATTTAATATGGAGAGGTTATATACAGAGCTGCAACTAAACAACTTTTGAGTAAATTAGATAAGTTACAGTATAGGGTAGCTAGATATGTCCTACGTTGTAATTTTAGGACTCATGATTGTGACCTTTTAATTAAGCTAAATTGGCTGTCTCTTGATTTGGAATATAGGAACAGTTAGTCCTTATTTATTTATAAATATAGGACAATTTATTTAAAACACAACATAGCTAAAATATTAGCAGATAAAAATCCGGTCCTCAGAAGACATTAAGTCAGAACTTTGTACCAAAACAGAATTGATCCAGATAAGCGAAAAAATCAATTTGGGGACAGAACACTAGTATCACAAGCATCAGCATGTTGGAATACACTCCCTCCTTCACTGCGTTCTGTGAAAACCATTAAAAAATTTCTTAAGGGGTTAAAGATGTATCAGGTTCTTTTATGTACATGTATGTGATATTGTTGTTGTCCTATAACCTTGTCGTTGTGTGTAGTGTGTGTGTGTTTTTATTTAACGTATGTATTTGACTGTTTGTCTATAATTGGTGTGATTATGTGAAACTTGGAAATTTTGCACAGGACTGTCTTGAAAACTGGATAGTATTATCCAAACGACATGTACTTTTCCTGTATAAAAATAAAGTTTTTTACTACTACTACTACTACTACTTATTATTGCAGAGAGCAAAGAGACTTAAATCAGTTAGCAAAAAAAGTCTTAATTTTCATATTTTTATGTTTTCAACATTTTAGAAGTTTCAAACTGCTGAAACAACCATGACCAACTTTTACAAGATTCCGAGATACTGACACCAAGGCCATGCATGCCAGATGTGAGGCTTTTCCATTCATAGACAACCTCATTATTAGGTGCAGAAATATGGGTTTGATACCCACTCAACCCTAATAAAGAGGCTTTTAGGTTGAAAAACACAAACAGGACAAAGTAGGTATTTAAAAATCAGGGTTCACAGCCTCATGAGCTTTGACATGTCACTTGTTTGGTGTTCTTCAGTGTTCTCAACCCTAATTTGTCCCTCCCCCAACCCCTTCTCTCATGATTCAAGACCAAGCTATATGTGGAGGGCCATGCCTCATGGGTATGCTTCTTCAAGGTACAGCTGTGGCCCACTAGTCTGCTACTGATGGCTGTACTGGACACTCACCACTGGTGTTGTACATTTAGTCTCAGATGGCATGGAGGGGGAATACCTGCAGCAGGGTTGGGCACTAACAGTACTGCTGGTTTCTTTCAGTGGAAGGCCATTTATGTAACTTGAAGCTAGTTCTGAATCATGAAATTAGCTCTCCCACAAAACCAACATAAGTCAGTTTCACAAAAATACAGTTATCCTCAGAAAATTCAAAGAATGTTCTGTGCATGTGCAAAATGGCATTTTGTTTTCCTGTTGTAACCCAGCAGTCATAACAGGCGTTACCAGGACCCAAGTATGTGTGAGATAGTGAAGTGGTACTTTGGGGCTATGATATATGGCCTGTAAATAAACTAAAATAGTCCTTGTGTGTTTATTGCAATTAAGGAGTTAAGTCTAGCTCCGAGTATCAATGTTCTGAATCTTAACAGTGTATACCCTGTGCTGCTGTGTGGGTGCCCAGCTTAGCAACAGTAAGACTAGGTGCCAGCTCTGCACATGCAAATGCCCACTAGTTGGGAGGGTTCCCAGGCGATGTTTCCCTCCCAGCAGTGTCATGGAAATAGGGACTCCAGCCGGCCCAAATCAGTTCTTCAGTTCTTGATTTCCAAGTGCCATTGTGCATTTGTTCCAGCTTTAGCACCTACTGGTGCATTTCTTTGGCTGTGACAGGCTGGAGGGGGCTGGTGGACCCAAGGAGGATGGTAGGGCTCCTGGGTTCGGGTTTCACTGATTCACTTTGGCACAGGTCTCCAGAGGCTTGGGGAGTGACTGGGGTTCAATATTGGTGACAATGGGGGCCTGCTGGGGACTCACCCTCAAAGAGAGTCACCAGATGGTTTCTGCTCCAAATTTTCCACGTTTCTGTGTCAGTGAAGATGTAGTGGACTTATTCCTGAGCTGTTGGGGACTGTGGCCTAGAGCAAGGGCCTATGTGAATGGCAGAAGACCACAGCACCTGGCGCTGAGCATCTGAATCCCATGGAAAAGGATGGACCTGGTTGTTTGGTAAGCCACTTTTGCTGTGACTGTGCTAGGCATTGACTTCAACTCTAAACAAGGATGGGGCTCATGGCAGACTGATCAGGGTAGCCTATACCTCGTTTTACTAATGTGTCTGTATGTTTGGAATCTGCCCTCTGCTAGAGGCACCAATCACTCTTTCTGTGCTGTGCAGGGCTGGGTACAAACTGAGTCACTAATTTCACTCACAGCTGTGTGGGGCAAAAAGTAACTGCTGATATCCCTGATGTTATCTTTAATGTAAACAGGGAAATGTATGTAAGCAACCCTTTGGGTGCTTATTAGTTAACTTTTGTAGCTGGGATTAGCTTGGTAGGGAAGCTATTGCTGCCTGTAGGTCTGGGATGTTGGGCATGCTTGTGGGTGGTCAGCAGGGGGATCCCTCCGATAAGAGGATAAATAGAGGATTTGGGCACCAAAAAGGGGAAGGGGGTTTTGGGAGAGAAACAGCCGAGGGAGAGAGAGAGAGAGTCGGTGGTGATGTCAGAGAGAAGGAGAAATGGTATGAGTCTGTTTATGAGTCTGGGTTAGAGTGGTTAGCTAATTGTAATAGAAATATCGAATAGTTACAATATGTTATGCCTTTAAGGTAGCCGTGTGTTTGTGCCTGTTTCAAGAGAAGAGAAAAGGTTTGTTGAACTTTTATATTGCTATAATGTTCTAGTTATACCATATTTAGCTTGGGGTGTATATGCGTTATACCCCTTTCTGGCAGCAGCACTCCAGTCTAAGAAAAAAATAGGGGGTGTTTGTTAGTGGGTGGTAGGGGGGAGGACACCACTGCTGCAGTACCTGGAAATCTGTCCATGGGAACCAGCAGGTGGGTCTCAAAAATGCCCAATAGGATGGTGTTGGTTAGAACAGAGTCATAGGTCAATAGTATATAAAAATTCCACCATTTCAGTTGTGTAGCCAGTTAGTGCCCTGGTCTGGGGGAGTTTGCATATCTCTCTCCTCTGGGTGGTCAGTGGTGCAGCCTGGTAGGCATTCACCAGGAGGTGAACATTTTTGTGTAGGGGGGAAATGCAAGCACCTCTTTGGGCACTTAGTAGATAACATTTGTAGCTGGGAGTAGCTACGTAGGGAAGCTATTGGTGCCTGTAGGTCTGGGAGATTGGGCCTGCCTGTGGCCAGCAGGAGACCCCTCCTATAAGGAGATAAATAGAGGGTTTTGGTGCCGAAAGAGAGGGTTGGTATAGAGAGCCAAGGGAGAGAGAGAGTCGGGGGGGGCTCAGCCTGCAAGTTCGGCTGTTAGGGCTGCAGCGTGGCCAGGGTGGGCCATTTTCCACCCCAGCCCTCCTTCCTCGAAGACCTATGAAGGACGTGTGGCAGTGTGGAGCTATAGAGAGTTGATGGGAACTATGGAGAAAAACAGTATGATCCCTCTGGTGCCGGTTTATGGGAGCTGGAGCTTGGGAAAGTACGATATGATGGAGCCCGACAAATGATCTCCAGCACCTTGGTAGGGGGAAGGCACTAGAGGAGATCTAGTAAATACAACTCTCACCTGTGGGTGAGTGCAGCCTGGGAACTGGTGAGTTTTCTGTGGCTGGGCCTGCTGTGTCAGAGGGGGCCTGAAGCGTGGTCCAGAAGTGGCAGTCTGGATCTTTGGGGGTGTAGTGGTGGCAGCCATTTCCCCTTCCCCCAGACTGTGGGGCTACTGCAGTGTTTAGGTTCCATAGGTGGTGCAACCTGTGGAGGCATGAGGAGTTCTGCATGTAGAGTGGCTGTTTTGGACCCCAGGCAGAGTGGCAGGCTGCCTGGGTGCTCCATGTGGCACTTCAGCCAGGCCTCTGGGTGGAAGCAATCCAGAACTTGAATTGCTTCATGAGCAGAAAGTGCCTTGGGTCTCAAGGATTGCCAGGGATATTTGGAACTCCTTGGGATGCTCGGAGCAGGCATGTGGCATCGGTGATTGGGTGTCAGGAAGCTTTTCAGTGATACTGTTTATGCTAAAAGTTAACATCTCATGGGTTTTAAAAAGGCTTCCTGTAATGAAGTTCTCCCTGTTTGAAAGTAACCCCAGTATTAGAAAGACAGACAAGTAATGGAATTGGGACAGTAGAGACGTTTCATGCTGTCTCAGTTGCTACCTCTAATTGAGTGTTTGAGTGCCACTAAGATGGAGTAGAAATCCTGTGTGGCCTTTTCGGCCCACCGTTTAATGTGCTGCTGTCAGGAATGTAGTCTTTTCAGCTCAAGGGGAATTTCTGCATGAAACAAAGTCAATCTGTTGGAAAAAGAGATTGCTGCAGGATTTAATATCAGGTTCTGTACATGTGAAATGCGACCACCGTGTTTGAGTACCCCCATGATTCATGGAGTGTTTGATCAAATTACTTGTTAGCATTAAATTAGTTTGTACTTTTGATCCTGGAGTGGACATTGGATTTATTAGTCAACAACTCTATATATGTGTGCTTGTTAATAAACTTTGCCCCTCAGCATCCCCCCCAAAGTGAAGTGAAGTACCTGATCCCCTGTATGGAAGCCATCTCGCAACATTCATTTGGACCAGGTAATGAGCATATTTATTTTCTTGGACTGTGTTTTCTGGCTGTACAGTGCTCCCTCCCCAGGCCAATGACCATGTGGCATACCCCTAAACACGGGGAGGGGGGCTGGGGCATACATGTATATCTGCAGTAACCATAGAGAAATGAGCTGGAGAGAAAGCTGTGCTTAAACTGTGAATATGTTAAGTCATTCTGCTGCTAATCAGAGTCAAACCCATGACTAACTGATCTAGGGTCAGTGTACAGTTATTAGATGCATTCACACTGCCACATTTGTACTACAGCTACAGGATCAGACGTGTTGCTGTGGTGCAAATGTGGCTGCGTGGACACTTATACGGTCATGGTAAATCACTCCTTGAGCCCCAGTGGAGTTGGGGATGCATAGCGATGAGATTGGTGTAAGCTGCCACGTGGACTGGCAACACCGCTTAAACTGACACATCATTCTCACATCCCATGATCTTCCACTGCACTCCCATGACTCCTGTTGGTAAGCAGGAAGCACGGGACATTCAACAGAATGGAGCAAGGCAGCACAAAGGAGGGGTTACAGAGTTACAAAGTCATCACTGGGAGGTCAGTGCACAGCACAGCTGCATCATTTGTTCTGCTGTTTTTTTTTTTTACACTCTCCAAAGATCTCCACAAAGATCTTTTCAGCAGGGAGTCCTGGCTGATGTTAGTCATCCATGCATTACTGCTGATGTCAATGAACTTCTGCCCCCTCCGAACGTATGGCTCTTCTCAAATGCAGCTTGCATCAGTGCTGAGAGGGGTCACGTAGAAGTGACTTACAGGAGTGAAGAAGAGTGAGCAGTGCAGACAGCTGCAGCTGAGGTAGGTCATAAAAATACAGCTAGTGTGATTATGCCCATTTGTGACTGATTACTGCTGATTTGAAACCGGACCCACATTGAGATCTACAGCTGCAGACTACACACTACCTCATGCAGAGTTTGCATCAACCTGTAAATAAAATGTTGGAGTTTTGCAAGCAAGCTCTGCCTAAAGTGTCATGCCCTCTGTCCGAGTGATTTTCTTAAGGGTACAGGGTTTAACTGCAATTTCAGCAGCTAGTGCAACCAAATAAAGTTTTGGGTTACAGTTAAAATTATTTGAGGCCTACTCCAAGTTGCTATGTAGGGGATATTAAAGTGTATACTAGTAGTATAATACAAAGGGAAATCTGTTTTTTGACCAACAAAGATTGCTCTCTTTACCCTTGGAACCAAGGAGATGGTGAAGAGCATGATGAAGAAGATCCTGGTAACAAGGATAAACAAGAAAATGGGGGATGAAGATGGGAAGCCCTCCATCCATACAGTTCAGAGGCCACATGGAGGAAGATAAGCGGTCTTCCCCGGAGGGGCACAGATAGCGTGGCTAAGGAAGTATCATGGATGCCCCGGGACATTTATAGAAAGCATCTTGGTCAGATATGCCAGGGACAGTGTGGGGTTGTGTTACATAACAGTTCAAAAACTTCTCATTTTTCAGTAAAACCACCTGTCAATGAATCATCCTTGGGTCAAACTCTAAGGAATCTGGATGTTTCCAGTTTCTTTTCACAGCCATTTCTGTGCTCTGGGTGAGCAAAATAATGTCTTCCTTTCCATATGCTATGTGTTTTCAACCTACTAGAACTCTTAAACCACGAAACAGACTGTTACTAAATGTTCCTGAGATCCTGGCACTAACTCTGCACGTCACATTTTAGACTATTCAGTCCAGGGATGACCACGTTACTAAGGTGCAAAAAAATGGAGTTTACCTTTACAGTGCCTGCTCAATGCCACTATACAGGTACTACTGCATTTGTGTAATATGTAGGTATATAATATACAGGTGCAGTAGTACTTGTATAATATGTAGGTATATAATACATGGTTGCAAGTTTTGCCTGGTATGATCCATAGTAACATACACAGTAACATAATAATTGACAGCAAGGAAGGACTGCTAGGCCCATCCACTCTGCCCTTTTACCCTACGCTTATTAGTGTCCGCTGACCCTACTTGGTCATCAGCTTTATCATATCCTTCTCACTTCTAGGGTTCCCTTGTGTCTATCCCATGCATATTTAATCTTCCCACTGTGCTTGCCCCCACCACCTCCTGGGGCAGGCTATTCCGTGCATCCACCACCATTTCTGTGAAGAAAAGTTCCTCACATTTCCCCTGATCATGTCCCCCTCTAATCTCATATCATGCCCCCTCATTCTTGTACTTCTCCTATACTGAAAGGTGTTGCCCACTTGTTCCTTGTTTATGCCCAGATGAGGCCTCACCAGTATATTGTATAGTGGTAGCACCACCTTCCTTCTTCCGTTAGTGATACCCCTTCCTATGCATCCCAGCATGTCACTGGCCCTCCCTATAGCCTTTGTACTCTGCTTGGCCCCCTTTAGGCCATCTGAGATGATGATCCCTGATCTCTTTCTTCCCTGGTGACTGACAGCAACTCCTCTCCCATCCTGTAGCTCTCTCCTGGGTGTCTGCTTCCCAGGTGCATGATCTTGCACTTCTTCATATTGAACCTCAGTTGCCATTCTTCTTTCCATTTTTTATAGCTTTCCCAGGTCCTTCCTCATTTTCTCCACTCCATCTGGGGTGTCCACCCTGTTGCAGATCTTTGTATCCTCTGCGAATAAGCAATCCTTCCCCTCCAGCCCTTCCAAAATGTCACTTATGAAGACATTAAAAAGGACTGGCCCCAGGACTGATCCTTGAGGTAACCTACTTATCATCCCCCCCAGATTGGATCCAGTTTACCACCATCCTCTGCTTCCTGTCTGCCAACCAGTTCTTAACCCAGTTTACTGCCTTGTGGGCCACACCCATGCTACCCGACTTGCTCACCAGCCTTTATGTGGGAAGGTGTTGAAGGCCTTGCTGAAATCAGGGTAGGCTATATCTGCACACACACACACACACACACACACACACACACACACACACCCATCCCTCTTCTTCGTCACCCAGTCAAGGAAATCTATCAGATTTGTTTGACATGACCTTTCTGCTGTGAATCCATGCTGCTGTGGATCCTGGGCCCCGTTGGATTCCAAGTGTTCTACAATCCTTTCCTTAAGCAGTGACTCCATAATCTTTATAGTTTCCTGCCTCCTCCCTGCTACAACTTTTGTGAAGAGGTACTACATGTGTCTTCCTCCAGTCTTCTGGAACTACTCCCGTGTTGAGTGACTCACTGAACATGGCTGCCAGTGGTGCAGCTAGGTTCCTCTGTAGTTCCTTCAAAATCCTGGGATGCTTGCCATCTGGCCCCATTGCTTTGTCTACCTTCAGCTTTGTGAGCTCTTCCAGGACTCTGTCTTCTGTAAATGGATTGGTGTTGACCTCCCTTCCCCCTGTGTATCTGGGGCCCAGCTGTGGTCCCTGCCCCTTCCCTTCTTCAGTGAATACTGAACAGAAGTATTTATTCGTATTTCTGCCTTTTCCTGGTATCCCTCTACACCTTCCCCTTCATCTTCTCTGAGCCTTACAATCCCTCCCCTGGACTTCCTTCCTTCTTTCAGTGATGTACCTATAGAATGTCTTGTCCCCTTTCTTCACCATTTGAGCTAGTCTTTCCCTCTGTCTGCGCCTTTGTGTGCCTAACAGCTTTCCCTGCTTTCTTTAGATGATTTAGGTATATCACCCTATCCTCTTCTTTCTGTGTCTCCTTATACTTTCTGAAACCCATCCTTTTGGCCCTTACTTTCTCTGCTACTTCTTTTGAGAACCATAGCGGTTTCCTTCTTTTCTTGCCTTTGTGCCTCAGCCTAATGCACTGGTTTGTCCCTTCCACTCCAGCTCCTTTTAGGTTTGCCCACTGTTCCTCAACCCCCCTCCTGCCTCCCTCCCTGCAAGGGCTTCTTTAATGCCTATCCCAATCCTTACAAAGTCCACCCTCCTGAAATCTAAGACCTTTGCCTTTGTGTGGCTTGACTGTGACCCAGTATCCATATTAAACCACACTGTTTGGTGGTCACTGGACCCTAGGTTACCCTTCACCTGGACTTCTGTGATTCTGTCTCCATTGGTCAGCACTAGGTCCAGAATTGCCCTGTCCCTGGTAGGTTCAAGCACCAGTTGCCTGAGGCCTGCTGTCTGCAGGGAGTCCAAGATATCTCATCTCCTGGCTAAGGCAGTGGCCGGGATGGTCCTGTCCATGTCAGGCATAATAAAATCCCTCAGCAGCGGTACCTCCCCTTTTGTTGACATCTCTTGTATTTCCTCCACTAGCCCCCTACTGACCACCTTTCCCAAGCAGGAGGCCTGTAGATCACCACTGTGTGGACTGCAGTGCCATTGCCTGGCTCCATGGTGACCCACAGTGCTTCGCTCTCTCCCTGCCTATCCAGTACTGCTGTTGCCTTTATACTTTCTCTGATGTACAGGGCCACCCTTCTCCCCTTTTCTCCTTTCCTGTCCCTCCTGGATAGAGCATAACTGGGTACATTTACCTCCCAGTCATGATTTGGTGTACCACATCTCAGTTATTGCAACTATGTCCAGGTCAGGTTCTATCATCATTGCCTCCAGGTCTGAGATTTTGTTTCCCAGGCTACAGGCATTTGTAGTCATGGCCTTCTATGTTTTCCTGCCTGTGCCCCAACTCTTACCATTTTTGGTCTCTTGATTTTTCCCTCCGTCCCTGGTGTCCTTTTCCTGCCTCCCTTCCCCTGCCTTATCCTTTCTAACTTGTTCAGGTGTACCTGTCTTCAACATTCCCTCCAGATCCTCCTTTCTGGCTGCTCTAATCTTTGGGAGTGGGCTGCTTGAGTTTCCCTTCTCCCATTGCTCCCCCTGGCTAGTTTAAATACTTGCCCAGGAAGCATTTAAACCTTTCAATGAGGATTGCTGTTCCCCTTCCTGGATAGATGTAGGTCATCACCATTGTACAGGCCCATCATTTTAGGTGGTCCCCAGTCTCCAATGAAGCCATATCCCTTGTCCCTACCAGCTCTCCAAACAGAGGTTGAAGCTACTGATGCAGAGATTCCTAGCCCCCCCCCCGCCATGGACTGGTAACACCTCCGAGAATGTTACAGAGCGTGCTACCTTCTCAAGGCACCCTCCCAATTCCCTGAAATCCTCCTGCACCTGCTTTATGCTTGCCTCCTTCCTGGCTAGGTCATTTGTCCTCAGGTGGACAATGACCTCTACCCCCCTCTACTTTCTACTGCTTTAGGGATCCTCTGGATCCATTCCCCATCCCTCTGAGCTGTGCCTCCTGGAAGGCACTTTACTTCCCTCTCTACCCTGCTACCTTGCCCAAATCCATTCCCTGGACAACTAAGTCCCTCACAAGGAATAGCTTTTCCTTCCCTTTGGGTCCTCTTCCACCTGCCCCTGGGTCTCTCTCATGTATACATCTCCAATTTAAAGCTGTACACCTCAGCAATCAAAGCTGTATAAATCTGTAAATAAATATGTATACCACTGGAAGAAAACACCCATATAACAAAAGACCAAAGCAAACAAATTAATTACCAATTAAGCCATTTCTGGAGCCCAGGATGGATGAGGTCCCAGAAACGTTGCTGGGTGCCAAGTACTTGACCACTGTAGACTTTACAAAGGGTTATTGGCATTTACCCTTGAGCCCTGAAGCTTGTGAAAGGTCTGCCTTTGTTATGCCATTGTCATGTCCTATTTAATATATTCACTTATGACATATGGGTGGGTGTTCAAGGTACAATCTGCCTCTTCACAGTTGATACTAAGATCAGCAGAATGGTGGACAGTGAGGACAGGATCTGGGAACTAAGAGTGGACTTAGAAATGCTGGAAAAATGGTGCAAGATTTAGCAGCTGAATTTTTTTAAATTAGTTTTATTATCTTTCATGAATATCAAAACATACAGACAAGCCAGCAGATTACTTTCAAGGGCAAAGTTACAGACTTAAAATACCTGATAGCATAATCAGCAAGATGTTGCATGTTATTTCATATTAAAAGAATAATGCATGACAGTATGTGTGTTGTGCTGGAATAATGTCATGTCTTGGGTGGTTAGGCACAAGGTCGTAGGCTGAGTGTGTCCAACACCTGAGAAGTGATGTTATCCCAGCAAGGCACACACCC
This sequence comes from Neoceratodus forsteri, assembly GCA_016271365.2. Lineage (NCBI taxonomy): Eukaryota > Metazoa > Chordata > Ceratodontiformes > Ceratodontidae > Neoceratodus > Neoceratodus forsteri. The sequence continues at coordinate 1,342,070,067 of CM057450.1, read as the reverse complement.
TGGAGTGCATTATTCATATTATACAATGGCTCATTTATTAAAAAAAGAAGAGAAAATGGGAACAAATATGTTTAAAAACATTTTTGCTGTACCTTTTGTTGGGGGAGGTATGCTAATTGAAAAAAAAGAGTCCATAGTTTTTCTTTTCTGCAGCAGGTGCTGAGATACTAAGCATCCTAGAGGGGGAGGAAGGGGTTGGTGGAAATGAGGAAAGTTATACAGAGGCCGGGGGGAGGGAGTCAGATACCCATAGGGCATCACAGAACAGCTATAGAAAGGATAGACATAGTCCCAGAGGGAGAAGGGGAAACATATATGTTAAGCAAATGGGGGAGATGCAACATATTCCAGACATGAGGGAGGAGAGCATGATTGGAGAGAAACTGGGAGACAAGGAGGTGGGAGAGGAGCCCCTTCAGCAGGAAGGTCAGTACCAAGGATGGGGCCCTAGCTAAAGGGACACACAGAGAGCCTCTGGAGACAGGGGTACTATTACAAGGGGGATGAGGGTGGGAAGGGAAACCATCAGGGCCAGGATAAATGGTTCAGATAAGAGAGGGTTAAAGGGACACCTATTCAGAAGGGGTTTGAGTTAAGTGGGCAAAATAGCAAGGAGGCAGAAGGGAGGGTGACAAGGGTCTCTAATAAGGCAGAAAGACTCCCATGAAATTGCGATCATGAATAAAGTGGGGAGGGGGCTGAGAGGGCATAGTGGAGGTAACCATAAGGATGATGGCAGTGTTAAGGTTCTGTTACTGGGAGACTCGATGATTAAGGGTATCCATTGGGAGGACAGGGGATGGATGCCATAGCCAGGTGAAGGTAGTGAGTATCTTTGGGCTGACAGTGCACAGAGCAAAGTTCATGGTGTATGAAATGGTTAGGGATTGTGGAGGGAAACCGGATTTCCTGGTGCATTTGGGAACTAATGATCTAGAGGGAAATAGCATTATGGAAATCCAAGCAAGGTTCCAAGAACTTGCCAGAGTCTGTCGGGATAATGGATGCAACATTTCCTTTTCGGAGATATTGCCAGTACCAAAGGCCTCAGTGGAGAAAAAAATGAAGCTCACAGAGGTTAATAAATGGCTCAGGAAGTGGGGTGAAGAGAATGGGTTGGGGGTGTTAGGGAACTGGAATGGAGTTTGGGAGGATAAGGACTATATGCCAAGGACAGGTTTCATCTTGCCCCATTAGGGAAGGAAGTCCTAAACAGGGATGGCTGACTACATACAAGAAGGTGGGGTTTAAACTTGTAAGGGGAAGGGATAAGGAGAGGGCTGACCAGAAGCCCTCCCCTCCAGATGAGGGGAGTAGCCTTCAAGCCCAAGGGGGGGAAGGGGGAAACAGACTGGAGGTGGAGGTTTCAGGAGGAGCAGGGGGAGGATGGAAGTATAAGGAATCTGGGTGGGGTTCGACAAAAAGGATCAGGGATAAGGGGTGGGGGTTAGTGTTAGTAAATGCCAGGAGCTTGGGAAACAAGTTGCCAGAGTTCCAGGCCATGCTGTTCGAGGGGGTGGATGTGGCGGCAGTCACGGAAACGTGGACAACAAAACCATGACTGGGACCTAAATGTACGGGGTACACTATGCTTAGGAAGGATAGAAAGGAGGGCAGAGGGATGGAGTGGTTATGTTCATTAGAGATGACATAGAAATTGCTATGGTAGAAGAGGCAGAGGGAAACGTGGAGGCCTTATGGGTCACCACGATCCCCAGCAGGAGATAAGGTCAAGCTGGGAGTAGCATATAGGCCCCGGGATGAGTGATGTTCTAGAGGATGGTTTGCTGGACAACATCATTGCCCAGTGTGGTCCAAAAGGGAAGGAGTGGTGTTGATGGGGACCTTAATATGCCAGGTACAAACTGGGAACCATGTCCTCTAAGGTGGCCAAGGAGCAGAGGCTGCTGGATGGCTTCCAGGATGTGTTCTAACACAGCATGTGATGGAGCCCACAAGGGAGGGCATGTCCTGGATGTGGTTCTGGCAGATGGGGATCTGGTAGGGACATGGTTGTAGGACCCCTGACTGGGAGTGACCACAATACTGTCTGGTTTCAAATAAGCATTGGGGAGTGGGGTGAGATCTAGGACACTGGCAGTGGACTTCAGGGGAGCAGACTTTATGGGCATGGGAAATATTCTCAAGGATCACTTGAAGGGATTACCTCAACGACAAGTGTGGAAAGGAGATGGGAGGTCATAAACGGGGACTTCATGAGGCAGTCAGGATCTGCGCTAAGTTGAAACGTAAGGGAGCAAGGTCACATAAACCATGCTGGTGGTCCAGTGAGGTCCAGGTAGCAGTCAGAGAAAAGAAGGTGGCTTGCAAAAAATATAAAACAACAAGAGGGGATAGGAATAAGGAAATGTACCAGCTTGCATCTAGAAAAGTCACCCGTATGGTGAGGGGAGCAAAGTCCAGTAAAGAGCAACGGCTGGCACAGGGGATACATGGAGGGAAAAGGGTTCTTCCGGTACATTGGGAGCGGAGAAAAACTAAGGGCCATCTCAGCAGATTGAGATCAGAAGAAGGGTGGGTGGAAGAGGTGAGGGACCAGGCAGAGGTATTTAACGAGTACTTTGCCTCTGTGTTCACTAGGGAGGGGGATGGGATATCTACAAAGCAAGGCACAAAGGGGATAGAGCGGCAGGGAGTGGGATCAGGGGAGCAACAGAAATGGAGCAAAAGGGAGGGAAAGGTACCCCAGGGGTGTCACATCTGGATAAGGATAAAAAGACCAGTAAGGTGGAGGGGACAGATGATGCCATCCCCAACAAAAGGGTGTGGTTTGCCCTCAAGGCCCTAAAGAAAGACAAATCTCCTGGGCGGATGGCATTCATCGAAGTACTATGGGAATTAGGCGGGACATACTGGCTGCACCCCTGGTGGGCTTTCAGCAGGTCACTTGAGACAGGGGAGGGTACTAGGGATTGCAGAGGCACATGTGGTACCAATCACAAAGGGGGTCCGGAAGTACCAGGAAACTATAGACCCATCAGTTTAACCTCGGTGGTGGGAAAATTAATGGAGAGTATACTAAAGGAACGATTGGGGGTTTACTTGGGGGAGGTGGGAGGTCTGGATAGTCGGCAGCATGGGTTTGTGCCAGGTAGATCATGTCAAACCAACCTTGTGGAGTTCTATGAATGGGTAACATCAGAACTGGACAGGGGTAAGCCTGTGGATGTATTATTCTTGGACTTCAGCAAGGCGTTTGACTCTGTCCCCCACAATGGTCTGGTGGAGACACTGATGGGGTTAGGAGTAGGCCCTTTGATGGTCAGATGGATTGAAAACTGGATAGCTGGACGCACTCAGAGAGTAGTGGTCTGTGGGGAGCTCGAACCCTACAGAGGTTGGTAGTGGGTACCACAGGGCTCGGTCCTGGGTCCAATCCTGTTTAATGCATACATATCAGACATCAGGGATGGTATAGGGTGTGGAAATGAGTCTCTTCACGGATGACTCCAAGATGGAGCAGTAGTTGAGGAGAAGAGGGAGGTTGGCCCTGCAAGGGACCTGACACCCTGGAAAGCTGGGCTCACACATGGAAATTAAATTTCAATATCACCAAGTGCAAGGTGTTGCATCTTGGTCGGGGAACCCTAAACACAGGTACACCCTGGGAGGGAGGTGCTGGAAGCCTCAACAGGGGAAAAGACCTAGGGGTCATGGTGGATGTATGTATGAATAACTCTGAGCAGTGCAGGAGAGCAGCTAGCAAGGCAAACAGGATGTTGGGATGCATGCAAAGGGGATCACCTCAAAGGAGCAAGGAAGTGATTCTGCCTGTACAATGGACTGGTTAGACACACCTTGAGTACTGTGTACAGTACTGGAGACCACACTTGAAGAGGGACATACAGCTCCTGGAGAGGGTACAGAGGAGGGCAACAAAGGTGATACGAGGGCTAGAGTTTGACTTACGAGGACAGACTTGAGGAGCTCTGCCTGTTTTCATTGGAGGAGAGGAGAGACAGGGGGACATGATTGAGGTCTTCAAGTACCTCAAGGGAATAAATAGGTAAACATGGAGGGATCTTTAGACTAAAGCAGGAGGCATCACCAGAGGGCATGGTTTGAAGTTGGAAGGTGGAAGGGTGAGGGGAAAAGAGGAGGAGGTTTTTCACTGAGAGGGTGGTGGACTCTTGGAATGCTCTGCCTGGTGAGCTGGTTCAGAGATCCACAGTGGAGGGCTTTAAGAGAGGGTGGGACAGACACAGAAAGTGGATGTATCAGATGATGGCCTGTCCCGTGGGGGTGGGGATGGATGATAGGGGTTTCTGGAGCACAAGGGATGGGAGGGTCTCTGCACCCAACTAAGGATCTAGGTTCGAGCAGACTTGATAGACCATAAGGCCTAATCTGCTGGCAAATAGTATGTTAGGTGGTGCTAGTGCTATATGAATGCATGTATGCTGCTTTATGGTCTGTGTTTGTAACTGTTTCTGTGTATTCTGCCATTCATTCCTTTGTTACTATGTCATGATCTTTGTGACTGCTTCTGTGTCCCCCCCACCCAATTCAGTCCTTCCTTGTTATGTCATGTCCTCTATTGGCTTATTTCTGTCCTTCTGTTTTTTCAGTTTATCAGCCTGTTTGTTCCAATGCCCTGCTCTGCTCCTTGTGTGTGCCTGTGATGAGTGAGTGGTACATCAAGCTGAGTGCTGCGTGGCAACCTGTTGAAATGGCGCTTCATTGGACATTGTAGTTGTCTGTGGTAAAGCTGAATTGAAGTTACGGCAGTGAAAAGAATACAGCACAGGTAATGTAGGGAAGAAAAAAAACCATGTTTGTCTCTTTTGGTGTGCTTGTGATTCTTGATGTGACTGCAGCTGTTTTTATGGGGATGCGCTGTTACTGTCCTGTGGAGCAGAGTGAGAAGTGGAGGAGGATGGCTTCAATTAACTTTTTTTTTTGTTTTTGTTTGTTTGCTGAGTACTTTACAGAAGAAGCAACTAATATTCTGCAGTGCGAGGAATGTTGACTTGGTGTCCAGAGCAGGGAACAGTTAAGCTGGGTGCCGAATGGTTGGTAGTGAAGCCGATCACATAAAAGGCTTCACTTTTACTGAGCATGGCTTGTGGAGTGATTCAGTTAACATATGATGCGGTCATGAGTGTGCTGGGACTAGATCTGTGGTGGTATGCTGGGATTACATCATGGGTCCAGTCCCACACAGACCAATCAGAGGCCAGCATTCTTTCTTGCCATTGTATAATACACTTTAACTATGGTTGTAGACATACAAGAACAAAACCCCACTTCATTAACATACAGTTCAATGGACACCATATTTAACAACACAAACAACAGTCATTACACATTGTACATGAGATTATCAATAATTGAGATCGGTGTTCTGAGTTCAGTTTTACTGTTACTCCTTTTACAAAAGGAAGTTCTTGTCAAACTAATCTCGTATATTTCTTTGACTGCGTAACCAGAGTGGTGGATCAAGGGGGAGCAGCTAATGTTGCCTTCCTTGATTTCAGCAAAGCTTTTGATACTGTTCCACATAGAAGATTGATTAATAAGCTGGGGAGGCTTGGGGTGGGTCAGACGGTCAACTGGGTGGCAAACTGGTCGACGGGCAGAAAACAGAGAGTGGTGGTAAATGGTATACAGTCAGAATAGATGCAAGTCATAAGTGGGGTACCTCAGGGATTAGTCCTGGGGCCAGTCCTCTTCAATATCTTTATCAGTGACATTGCAGATGGACTGGAGGGTAAGGTTTGTCTGTTTGCAGATGACACCAAGATCTGCAACAGAGTAGATGATTCAGATGGTGTGGGCAGAATGAGAAGAGATCTGGATAAACTAGCAAAATGGTTGGAAGAGTGGCAACTGGGGTTTAATGCAAAGAAGTGCAAGATCCTGCACATAGGGAAGAGAAACCCTGAAGCCACCTATAGGCTGGGAGGGGAGTTGCTGGCAGTCACAAAGGAAAAAAGAGACTTGGGCGTCATCATCACCAATGACCTGAAATCATCCAAGCAGACCTATAAAGCAGTAGGTAAGGCTAGAGGGATGTTGGGGTGTATTAGTAGGGGTATCACAAGCTGGAAGAGGGAGGTAATAATCCCTCTTTACAAGACACTGGTTAGGCCCCATCTGGAGTACTGTGTCCAGTACTGAAGGCCACACCTTCACAAGAACATTAACCAAATTGAGGCAGACCAGAGAAGGGCAACCAAAATGGTGCAGGGACTGCATCAGAAAACGTATAAGGACAGATTAACTGAACTCAATATGTATACCCTAGAGCAAAGGAGGGAGAGAGGTGATATGATTGAAACATTCAAACACCTTAAGGGCATTAACAAGATGAAAGAGTCTAACATGTTTCAATATGAGAAAAATAGCAGGACAAGAGGACACAGCTTGAGATTAGAGGGAGGCAGATGAAGGGGTAATGTGAGGAAGTTCTTTTTCACAGAAAGGGTGGTGGATGCATGGAATGGACAACCTCAGGAAGTGGTGGATATGAATACAATGCAGGGCTTCAAATAGGTATGGGATAGGCATATGGGAGCAATACAGATGAGTATGAATAGATAGGCCATTGACAGAGCAAAGGCCAATGGCACATTCATAAGGTAGAAAAAGAAATGGGCAGACTGGATGGGCCTTGCGGTCCTTATCTGTCATCAACTTCTATGTTTCTGTATTTCCTACTTTTGTTAAGCCCTGTTGGGGATGAGGAAGGAAGAAAGAAGAGTGAAGAGGCCCCCTGAGCATGACTGCTATACCTGGTCAGTATCCCATTGTAATCAACATGGCCTCTTGCAGAAGAAGAGAGTCAATGTAGAGGGCCCATTGTCTTTCAAATGTCTCTGCCCAGTCTTTACGATGGCAAGACAACATTTCTGAGGGTAGTACCTTTAAGATGAAAGAGTGCCAAATCTCTAACCTTGGTTGCTACTTAGACACCCACATGTTCTGAATACATTTCCTCACCATGAAGAGGAGAATGCATGGGCACCCTAGGGTTAGGTTCCCATTCCTCCCCCTCTATATCTTCCATTCCAAACAAAAGTGACACAGCATTATCTCTCACTTGTATCCCTGTGGCATGAGAAATGTTTCTGCTCACCTCAGATCAGAATGGTGTCAGAGTTGGGCATGACCAAAAGTAATGTACACCCCTGCCTTTTGTTCACCTTCCACAAAGCGGATGATATCCCAGTATTAAATCTACTGACAATGTCTCAAGACATATACAATCTGTTGATGAACTTCTACTGTGCTTCCTTATACAGACTGAATATTGTCAACCTATATGGGATTCTTAGATCATACCTCAGGTCCTGTCTTGTAAGTTACAACTAAGGTCCCTTTCCCATTGCTGTCTGACCTTCGTAGACCTGTCTGGGGAATTTTAGGGTTGAATACACTTTGAACATGAGGCTTGTTGGATCACCTCTAGCCTTCATTATAAACCTTTCCATCTTTGCAAGTGGGGAGTCTTGTGGTTTAAGCCTGCCCATTCTCCGGATAGCATTCCTGGCCTGGCGGTATCTAAACATTTGCATTTGTGGAATCTCAAGTTCCTCCTTTAGAGTATGGAATGTTTTGAGTTCACTATCTCTGAAGAAGTCCCCATACATTGTACTCCTTTTTCTTGCCATAGCATGAACCCCTAATCCTCCATTCCTGGCAGGAACCCTGGGTTTGCGTAGACTGGCACCAGAAAGGAATGGGTTCCCTGTCACCCAGCTGTCTCTTTACCCCCTCCCAGGCTTCCAGGCCACCGAGATCAAGGTAAGATGACAGTGGTGGTGAACATCCCATGCTTTCCAGGAAGACCCAACTTGCTCCTTCCTTACCAAACACCCATTCTAATACATTGGGGCCAGCCAAGATACAGTGCAGTAATGCTGCAGTATATCACAAAATGCTGCAGTATGCAGCAAGGTGGAGGTTGGAAATTATAGACCAGTCAGCCTGAGGTTGGTGGTGGGAAAGGTAATGGAATCACTGCTGAAGGAAAGGATTGTGGAATATCTTGAATCCAGTGGGCTACAAGACCCAAGGCAGTATGGGTTCACATGGAGGCGGTCATGTCAAATGAATCTGATTCATTTCTTTGACTGGGTGACAAAAGAATTAGATCAGGGTGGAGCGGTGGACATGGCATATCTAGATTTCATTTAGGGCTTTTGACAATGGTCCACATATGAGGCTAGTAAGCAAGCTGGCTATCATGGGGGTGGGTCCAAAGGTGGTAAACTGGATAAGAAATTGGTTAGGGGATAGGTGACAGAGAATGGTAGTAAATGGAGTTCACTCTGAGGAAGGAAGGGTGACCAGCGAGGTGTCTCAGGGATCGGTGCTGGCGTTGGTCCTCTTTAATGTCTTTATAAATGACAATGCAGAGAAGCTGAATGGGATGGTCTGCTTCTTTGTGGATGACACCAAAATCTGCAATAGGGTGGACACTCCAGGGAGAGGGGGTTGAAAGGATAAGCAGAGATCTGAGAAAACTAGAGGAGCAGTCAAGGGTATGGCAGCTGGGTTTCAATGCAAAAAAGTGCAAACTATTGCACTTAGGGCACAGAAACCCAGGGCAGAGTACAAAATGGGTGGAGGGGTATTGATGACTGCCAATCAGGAAAGAGACCTGGAGTAATCATATCTGATGACCTAAAGGTGGCCAGGCAGTGCAACAAGGCAGTCAGGAGAGCTTCTAGGATTCTGGGGTGCACTGGGAGGGGTATCAACAGCAGAAGGGGGGAGATTTTCTTGCCTCTGTATAGATCACTGGTAAGACGTCACGTAGAGTACTGTGTCCAGTTCTGGAGACCCCATCTCCAGAAAGACATAGGTAGAGTGGAGCTAGTCCAGAGGAGGGGAACTAAAATGTTGCAGGGTCTGCATAAAAGTGATACCAGGAAAGACTAAAGGAACTCAGTATGTACACTCTGGAAGAGAGGATGGGGGGGGGGATATGACAGAGACCTTTAAATACCTCATGGGGATAAAAAAGTGTAACCCCCCCTCCTGCTAAGTCTAGAGGTATCACAAATGTTGAGGACAGTGCACAGCTAACAGAGCAGCAACTCCTTCCAAAAATAATTTCTTTCCTGCAGCAACATAGGATTAGGAGAAATGAGATAGCCTGCCTTGTGACATCTTCTAGCCATTACACTAGCTCACATTCGGCTCAGGTGCACTGGCAACAGCCCCACGGCGGTGGACGAACTTCAGGCAGAAGTGCCACTTCTGGACACCACAGCTTTTGCTATGCCCCATAAGAATGGATGGGGGGGGTTCAATCCTTGAAACTCCACTCTGTAACCCACTGACATAGGTTGGAGACATTTTAAAATAGATTTCATTAAGAGGCATTATCTTGTGGACACAGAATTAAGTACAAATCACAAACACAAAAGATGTTCACAACCATGAAACTTTATTCTGGGTCCAAAAATGATCTGGCACAGAAACGTAATCAAGGTTTAACTTGGAGCAGCTCTATGAGGTTGAAAGAACAGGCAGAAACACATCAAAAGGGCAGGCTCAGGAGCAGCATCTGCTTTCTCTCTACTGGTTCCTATACTGACTCTAATCTTTCATACAGCATGCAACAGCAATAATTGTTTTGCATCTAAGGGGTTCAGACAGCCATGGCTCATTTTCCTCTTAAAGCTTCTTCCACAGAAACCCTTAACAAAAACACTTAGATTGTAATTGTGAACTTGCTTATCCTTTAGCGGGGGAGTGATTTACTCTTATCCTTGCCAGCCAAGCCCATAAAAAATAGGCCTCAGGGCGCTGTTATGTGTAGTGCAACTTTAAGAAATGTTAGAGAGTGCAGCTTTGGGAGATGCGCTTCCTGTAAATGCTCTTTCCTGTGTGTGTTGAGCTAAGTGTTCCCTCTGAATCTGAGCTGCTGAATACAAGTAAACAGAGAAGGCATACATTTCTGTGGTGAACGTTTTTCTTATTACCAAGACCCTGATGTGTTTTAAGGTACTTATTTTAGGCCACCAAATACAAAATACTGGTGACAAGGATGGTGAAAATTTTCATAGCTCCAGCTTACTGAATTATACAATTTTGTGACTTTCTGCATTGGAGGCAAGTAAGCAGTTTGGAACTGTGCAGTATCACGGAAACATCAGCCAGCTTTAAGATTTTTACAAGAAACAGACTGGGATACTTGGTCCAGACAGTTTGATCAGTGGTTATTACTTAATCCTGCTATAAAATCTGCAAATGTTGAGTGACAGGATATACTTATTCGAGCTGCTTTTTGTACTTTCTTGGGGAGTGAAACCTTCCAACTTGTGTAGTCTGTATGTACCGGACCGGCCAGAGGATTTGTCATATCAAGAGCTAATGGCCAAATTGAATGCACAATTCAGTTTAACAACTCTCCCAAGGACTGAACGTTATAAATTCTACAGTTACCAGCAGAAAAAAAGGTCAGTCATTACAGTCTTATTTGGCTGAGATCAAAAGCTTAGCTCTCACATGTGAGTGGAGCAGGGAGCATCTTGAATCTAATTTAGCTGATCAGTTTGTTATGGGGTTGAATAGTGAACATCGTAATAAGCAATTACTTTCTGTAAGTATCAAGATATCTGCTGATGAACGTTTACAGATGGCACAAATGTATGAGGCTGCAGAAAATGAAGCACATGCTAAGATGGACACTAAAAATGAGGAACAAGTAGCTGCAGAAAACCCCAAATTGAAACATCTCAAACCTAAGTCTAAGCCACTGTTTTCAAAGAAAAATTCAACCACTCCACCCAAACTGCATGACCAGTACAAATGTGCATCATGTGGGTCTTCTCAGCATAGCAGGGACCAGTGCAAATTCAGAGAAGTTCAGTGTCATGCCTGTAAATGTCAGGGTCATATTAGTAAAGTTTGCAGGAGCAGGAGAACTGCAGTGATCAGTTCAGAGAGAACAGACAGTGCAGTGGTTCCTATTGCACCGCAGATGCAGACTAAAGATGTTCCTCCTTTCTATGGGTTACTTGAATTGCCACAACTGAGGCGTCAGTTGTGTTTAATGGTAGACTCTGCTTCCCCAGTTACTTTTATTAACCATCAAACATGGTCTGATCTGGATAAGCCACCATTGTCTCCTTATAATAAGTTGCTGCATGCATTTGAAGGGCAAGCAATTTAGCCACTGGGCTCATTTACCACGTTGGTACGCAGGACTGATTCTCCTGGTATACCTTTAACTTTTCTGGGTTCAAAAAAGGGTGTCAACATTTTGGGCAGAGATGCTCAGGTTCTTCTAAACATTCATACGGATTCAGCAGATTTTGGCCTACTTGCTGCTGTCCAGGTACCACAAAGCAGTAATCCACCCAAGCTGGGGGATATTTTAGATATTCCAGAGTTATGGAAAGGCCTGGGATGTTGCACAACAGCTAAAGCAAAGCTAGTTACAAAGCCTAATGCAGTCCCTAAGTTTTGTAAACCATAGAAACTTCCTTTTGCCTTAAAAACGGTGGTTGGGGCAGAACTGGAGAGACTAGAAAAAGCAGGTGTGCTGGAAAAAGTTTCAAGTTCAGATTGGGCAACTCCAGTTGTGGTGGTATCTAAACCAGGTGGTAAGGTTCACATATGTGGAGATTTTAAGGTGACACTTAATCCAGTACTTAGCATAGATGTATTTCCTTTACCCTTACCTGAGGAACTTCAGCATAGACTGAATGGTGGTGTGCGGTTCTCTAAACTGGACCTCGCTGATGCATACCTTCAAGTGGAGTTGGATACAGACTCACAGAAATTGGTAGTGATTGATACACACCAAGGACTGTACAAGTACAAATGGTTATGTTTTGACTTTAGTTCTGCACCGGCTATTTTTCCAAAAGTGATTGAGCAAATGGTGGGTGACATACCAGGTGTTGTTTGTTATTTGGATGACTCATTGTCACGGGCAAGACAGAAGCAGAACATTTACTTAACTTACAAAAGACTTTAGAGAGATTGCAACAGAGTGGATTCAGACTAAGGAGAGAAAAATGCCAGTTTTGTCAACCAAGTGTCACGTACTTAAGTCACTCTATTGACAAAGATGGAATTCGTCCGAATGATGAAAAGGTGAAAGCCATTGCGCACATGCCTGAACTACAAAATGTTTCAGAGTTGTGCTCATTCTTGGGTATGGTGCACTACTATGACAATTTCATTCCTGGCTTAGCCACTAAATGTGCTATCCTAAATGAACTGTTACATAAGGGTACTCCGTGGAAGTGGACCAAGGGCCACAGCAAGGCAGTTCAAGCCATCAAGGTCTCTCTAACGGATGTGAATAATTTTATTCATTATGACCCTAACTTACCTATCACATTGGCCTGTGATGCTAGTCCTGTGGGTATAGGAGCTGTCCTTTTCCATACAGATCCAGAAGGAGTGGAAAAGCTGATAGCCCATGCTTCATGCAAACTCACCACAGCTGAAAGGAATTATGCCCAGATTCAGAGAGAGGCATTAGCGATTGTGTTTGGAGTCCAGAAATTTTGCCAAATACTTGCTAGGTTGCAAGTTTCACCTGAAGATTGATCACAAGCCACTAGTGACACTTTTCAGTCCAGAAAAGGGGATTCCAGAGACAGCTGCTAGCCGACTTCAACAATGGGCATTAATTTTGTCTGCCTATAATTTCAAGGTTACATACCAACTAACTGACCAGCATGGAAATGCAGATACCTTGTCGAGGTTACCAATATCCAGAGAAATGGAGTTCAATGTGGGACTTAAACAGGAGCCGTTAGTATACCAGTTGGGGCCAGATAGTTCTCCAGTACAATTCAAAGATATGGAGGATTCTACTGTTGTGTGTGCAATGGAGCTACAACAGTTAGATCAGCTTCAACAAGTGTACCAATATACGCTTGAGGGTTGGCCACAAGACACTACTTGTTCGACTGCACTACAACCCTACTATACAAAGAGACAGCAGTTGTCCATTGTTGAGGGGTGTCTTCTATGGGTATTACGTGTGATGGTACCCCAATGTTATCACTCAAATGTGTTGACTCCTTTGCATGCGGGCCATCCAGGCATTGCTAAAATGAAATCCCTAGCCAGACTTCAAGTATGGTGGCCTTCTATTGACAGAGACATATACCAGCTTGTGCAAAGATGTGAAGATTGTGCTGTATCGATGGAAAATCCAGCAAGTGCGCCAGTTCACCATTGGGAACGACTTGACAAACCCTGACAAAGGTTACATATTGATTTTGCGGGACCTTATTTAAATTCCATGTGGTTACTCTTAACTGATGCTTATAGTAAATGGCCAGAAATTCATTAAATGTCTTCAATAACTACTGAGAGTACCGTCAAAGTGTTGAAATCTATCTTTGCTACCCATGGTTTTCTGCAAGTGATTGTCTCGGATAATGGACCACAGTTCACATCTGTTGAATTCTGAGCATTTTGCCAGCAACGTGGTATCCGCCATATTTTCTCACCTCCCTAATATCCAAGTTCAAATGGTAAAGCGGAATGCCTGGTTCAGACTTTTAAAAAGAGTATGGACAAAGCTAATCGTACTACACCGACGGCAATACAAATAGCCCTTTTGGACTTTCTTGTCATGTATCGAACAACACCACATTGTGTCGCGAGAATATCCCCTGCAGAACTGTTGTTTGGACATCAGATTTTAACTCAGTTGGACCTTATTCACCCTCTAGGCTATAAGTCAGTAACTGAAATGCTTCCTAAGACCAGATCGTTCAAACCCAATGATCTCGTGTGGGTCAGGATGTATGCAGGCCTGTAGAGATGGCTAGAAGGCGTGGTAGAAAAAAGGTCGGAAATGTTGTCTATACTGTTCGACTGACTAACCAGAGGAGAGTGAAAAAAATATGTGGACCAATTACATACTAGAACTGACTCAGAGCAAAAAAGGGATACCCAGAGTCGGAGTAGTTATCCAGCATTATTTCTTTCAGAACAAGAACAGGAAGAGATAGTGGAACCACAGCAACTGAGACAAGATGTGGCTGATGCTAATCAAATTCCAGAGCAACAGCCTCCAGTCCTACTACATTGTTCAGGATGTGTAAGATGTCCACTAAGAAGAATGGACTTGTAGAGATATAGCCTAATACCATTAACTGAAAGGGTCATTGCAGTAATAAGTTTGATAGTTTCATACTATTTTCTGAATTATTGACATATGTACTTTCTAGCTAAGTTAGGAGGGATTGTTATGTGTAGTGCAGCTTTGAGAAATGTTAGACAGTGCAGCTTTGGGAGATGCACATCCTGTAAATGCTCTTTTCTGTGTGTGTTGAGATAAGTGTTCCTCCTGTATCTGAGCTGCTGAATAGAAGTAAACAGAGAAGGCCTAGATTTATGTGGTGCATGTTTTCCTTATTACCAAGACCCTGATGTGCTTTAAGGTATTTATTTTTGGCCACCAAATACAACAGGTGCAGCAGCCTAAGCCTCCTTGGCTGCTCACATACACTAAACCCTTTCACTTTACACCACCTCTGAGCCAATGAGCCATTTACAGGGGTGCACTCCCTTATTTTCCATCAGCACAAAGCTTTAGCAAGTGGCGGCTCCTTCTCTTACCTCATTATTGTAACCCAAAGGAAAACATCAGGACCTTAAATGGGTCTGAGAGACTTAACCCAGACACAGGCACGGTAGTTCCCAGGGCCTGCCCCAGATACAGGCACGGTAGGCCCCAAAGCGAATCCCAGGCCTGAGCCTCCCGCTACCCAACTGTTGCAACCGTTGCTCTCAGGTAGCATGCCACATGGGCAAAGATTCCCAGAGCTGCCACTTCCAGGATGCACTGCATCAGTGCTACCACCACTGACACAGCCCCACTACCTGAGTTTTCCCATTCTTAAGTGCTCTATAGGTCACCCGTTCCATCTTGATTCTGAAACGGCCCAAAGAACTGGGGCCTATCTCCTCCTCTTAAACCTCTGACAATGTCTCAACTGAATGGGGCCCTAAACCCACTGGAAACCCTACGGCTGCTGCTAAACTTACTTGCCCTCCTGGAAGAGTGCCACCCTCCTGACGCTCCATCGCTGCTGCTGGCTGACTGGTCCAGGATGGGGGGGGCCTCCCTCGAACACTGCCCCCAGCACACCACTGACTCCTGCACTGTCTCCCTGCACCTCTTCTTATTTTTGGGCAAAACATGACTTTTACGGGCAGACCTGGTGGCGCTGAGGGTTGAGGCGCTGGACGCCACACCTTGCACCACGCCAGTGACCCAGGTTCAAGAACGAGCCTGGGCTACCAGGGGTTGACAGGGGAGAGGAAGGATCGAGCATCTGGAGGACAGCTCTCCTTCCTTGGGGGTTCCAGGGACCATGCCTGGCACAGCAGTGACCTCTGGTGGAGACCGGAGGTACTGCAATGCTCAGGGTTTGTCTAGAGGGTTTGTGAAGCCATGACAGGACGCTCCTTGGTGTCATTGCACGTCAAGGCTCCACCCAGGGGGTTGGGATGAGGACAGAACAGAAAAACAGAGAAAATCCCTCTACCTCCTGATAGGTGACGGAGGGTCGAGGGGGGTCAGTCCTCCATCCCCAATGTCGGGCCCTTCCTCTCACTCCTGTGCTCTCCACTGCCTCACTCCACCAGACTAGATTGAAAGATAGAGTGCCAGGAGGAGTATTCTGGCAGTTCTGCCTCAGGGGACTCTGAGCCGGGGGGCCAGGTGGCAGTGAGAGCAGCTAGATTTGCGAGAGGGGTGCTTCAGATGGGCAGGATTAGGACCAAGATCCCGAGTGACCACTCCTGAAGGAGATCAGGAATGTAGAGTGCAGAAAGAAAGTTAAAAAACAAAACAAAAAAAACCAGGGCTTTTATACCTTCCTCGAGGCTGCCCCTGGTGGCAGCAATCTCAGTCAAGACCAGGAGGGTCTCTCACACAATCCTTACTAAAAGGGGAAGGAGTGGCTGAGGACATCCACAAATTGGCTAGTAAGCCCACCCTGCGAGGAGGGGTTTACATAAGGTACAGGAGGGAAGCATTTCCCAGAAAAAAAAAGGTGCTTAAGAACAAGTGGACATGCTATTAAGCTGGAGAGGAGTAGATTCAGGAGAGATGTGAGGAAGTCAATCAATCAATCAAATCTGTATTTATCCAGGTGAACACCATTGAGCATAGCTCATTTACAAGATGGATCTGGTTAGCACAGGAACACAGGATATACAGTATCTGAACAGTCACAACATAACACGTCAGTAATATCATACAATGCAGAGATACAATAGTTAAACGTAGTCATAAGTGGAGAACAGTTTGAAAACAGTGGTTCAATTCCTTCGTGGTGTATAATGAGTCTAGTAACAGTAGCTGGAAGTACTAACGAGGACAATTGTTAGGTAATGGTATATTACATACAATGCCATAAGTAACAAGACAGACAGTGAGTTAAAAAACAAACAAACAGCGTAACAGGGTAGAGGAGGGGGTGTGGTAGGCGAGGCGAGATAGGGTACAGGCAGGGTGGTAGGGGACAGATGAGGGACAGATGAAGCCTCGGAGAGGACACAAGACAGGAGGGTGGGGAGCACAACTAGGTATTAGAGAAATGTGAAGGAGAGGCCACAAGGTTAGGCGTAGCGGAGAGGACAACACCATCATGGTACGTTATAAGTGCAGGGAAGTACTTCTTCACAGAAAGAGTAGTGGATTCCTTGAACAGCCTTCCAGCAGAGGTGGTTGGGAGGACAACAGTGGTAGGGTTCAATAAAGCATGAGATAAGCATAAGGGAATTATAGTGGAAAGGAAGGAAGGGTGGAGGGAAAAAGCTGTAGATCAAGAACGGTTTGCGGTAATAATGTAGGTAGGGAAAAATAAGGCAGACTGGGTGGGCCAAATATTCCTTATCTTCTATCAAATTCTAGGTTTCTATGCTGCAGGCAACAGTATAATTCAATGACAACAATGTCCTTTTTTACTGCAGTGTTTTGTGACATGCCATTTACTGCAAGTTATTATGTTGCATCGTGGCTGGCTCCACTGTGCATCTCATTTGTTCTGCCAGGTGGTCTTGGATCACATCAGGAAACTTCAATTCCCCCTATCCAGAACACCCTTCAGCTGCAGCAGGCATGCCCTGGGTCAGGTCTTTTTACTCCACACAAATTCTGTGCACTCTCTCTCCTGTCTGTGCACATCCCCTTTCACCAGGCCAGTCGTGAGCATCTGCACCGGTAAAATTACCCTCGATAGGATATTCATCTTGATAAGGTTTATTTGTCCCATCAACAAAATAGGCAATGTCTGTCATCTCTGCAGATCCCCCCGAGCTTGGTATTTATCTGTAATTCGGATCATGCAGGGATGACAGTGTGCCTCCCATCTCAGTGCTTAGATATGTGCTGGATGTCACACTGTGATATCGGGATGTTAGTGCCTTCTGTGAGCCACCCCCTACCTGCCACAACTCTAACTTCCCAAAGTTCATTTTATAGACTGAAAACAGGACAAATTGCTTGATGATGTTGGTCACCCTTGTGACTGAGTGTTCAGAGTTCGTCAAGAAGAGGAGATAGCATCTTCATAAAGGGCTAGCTTATGCTGCAGATCCCATACCCCTTGTATCCCCTCCACCTCTCTGCATGATCTAATCTTTACTGCAAGACGCTCTATTGCTAGGGCAAACAGCAGTGGGGACAGCAAGCATCCCTGATAAGTGCCCCTAACCAAAGCAAACTCCTCCATTAACCAGAATGTTTGCTTTTAGACCGGCATGGAGAACCCTCAGTATATTAATGAAAGCCTCCCCAGTCCAATGTATCAAACCGAACGCTCATTTAACCCTGTCAGATGTTAACATCCAGAGAGAGCACAAAGGCTCTCTCTGGATGCCTTCCCCCTATCTGACTACATTGAGGAGTCTTCTGATATTGCAAAGAGTGGCGGCCCTTGATGAAACCTGTTTGTTCAAGCCTAACCAGGTCCAGCAGGACCCATCCAGCCTAGTTGCAAGTATTTTTGCAATGATTTTAACATTACAACTAAGCATTGATATTGGCTGGTAGGAGGTGCACTCTGCCAGATCCTTCCTGACATTGTGAAGGACAGTTATAGTTGCCTTGTTACCACCTGCAGGGAATGTTCCCAACTCCATCACCTCCACCAGCATTTGATGTAGACTGTTCCAGCAAGGTTCCCCCAGGGCTCTGTAAAATTCAATAGGTAGTCCATTTGGGTCATCCGCCTTACCCTTAGTGAACCTCGCTGTGGCAGTACTGACCTCTGCCAGGGAAATGGAACCCCATAGCATTTCAGTCTGCTCCTCTGAGGGCCTAGGGTGCTTTACGTTGTCAAATAAGTGAGCCATTTCCCTGCTTGCCTGGAGCACTCCCATTTGCTTAGCTTTTTGTAAAAGGCTACAAATTGTAGTTGAATGCTCTCAGATTGGTTTGCCAGTCTCCTCCCATTGTTTTTAACTGCAGCTATGAAATTAGACTTTCTCTAACCTCTGGTCATCTTAGCCAGCAGAAGCCCCGGCCTGTTATCCCACTCAAAAAATATCTGCTTAGCATAGAAACATAGAAACACAGATTTGATGGCAGACAAGGACTGATTGGCCCACCTAGTCTGCCCATTTTCCCTACCTGTTTCATATACCACAGATCCTAAATGATCTGCGGCTTACCCTCTCTTTCCTGTCACTAGAGTTCCTTTATATCTGTCGCATGCATTTCTGAATTCCACTACCGCTTAGCCCTACAACCTCTGCCGGGAGGTTGTTCCATGGACCCACAATCCTTTCCATGAAAAAATACTTTCTGATGTTACCCCTAAGTCTACCCCCCCCATCTTCATATCATGGCCCCTTGTTCTTGAACATCTTTTTTTTATTTTAAAGATGCTACCCTCTTGTACCATATTTACACCCTTGAGGTATTTGAAAGTCTCTATCATATCCCCCGCCTCTCTCTCCTCTCCTCCAGGGAATGCATACTGAGATCCTCTAGTCTCCTCTCATATTGCAGCCCCTGCACCATTTTTGTCTCCCTTCTCTGAACCGTTTTTACTCTATGTTCTTCCGAAGATGCGGCCTCCAGAACTGGGCACAGTACTCTAGATGAGGTCTCACTAATGTTCTATACAGTGGCATCACCACCTCTTTCCTTCTGTTGGAGATACCACTCCCTATGTACCCCAGCATTTCCCTGGCTCTCCTCACAGCCTTCTCACATTATTTGGTAACCTCTAGTTCATCAAATATGATTACTCCCAGGTCCCTTATTTATTTTTATTTATTGCAATTGTTTCACCAGGAAAGGCACACTGAGCAACAAGATGCTCGTCTCCCGGTGAGACCGGGGGGGTACACGTGGATATGATAACATGCAGGTTATCAAGTGAACAGTTAACAAAAGCAAATAAAAAGCAGCATAAGGATACACGGTTGCTTGAATATACAAGCAGCGCACATTGAATGCTTAGGATATTATAGTATTTTTATTTTTATTTATCAAGTCTAGGATTACAAATACCTTTGAGCCAAGGCTCTTTAACAAAGGTTCCACGTCAGAGAAATACAAATTATGGGGAACATCAAGACAGACATTACAACAATGTGGACACTGCAAACAGATTACAGATTAATACAATTCAAGGGTAGTATTGTAAGCAAGGCAGCCAGTGGCATTTGTCAGAGAAAACAGACAAGAGATAAGAAGTGCAGAGTCATAGGAGAGAGAAGAGGGAGGGGGAGGGGGAAGAAGGAAGGTAGGGTGGGAGAGGGTGAAAAGTGCAGCATTGGGTATACCAAGATGTGGGTAGAATCCAGTAAGGAGGGGAGGGGGGAGTATCAAATAACAATTTTGTGACAAGAAGCAGCAGACAAGGTAAATTAGCACACTAGAAACAGCTGTAATCAACAGAGGACATATATCACAGTTATACAGTTATACACAGTACATAGGGTAAATAACAAAGGACATATATCACAGTTATACAGTTATACACAGTACATAGGGCAAAATAGGCCCAGGATGTAAGTGCAAGGTTGAGATTATATGCCAGCTTCTGTAGCAAGGCTAAGGCCGCTGGTCAGGTATTGGGGAGGGGATAGTGGGGCATGGCAGGTTCAGGGACAGGAGCAATTTGTAGTAAGGAAGTTTGCGAAGGTGGAAGGCAGAGAGTAGGAAGAGGAGGAGTGCCGAATTTGAGGTGGGAGGCTGCTCCAGAGCTTGGGTAGCCGGTGTGAGAAGGCAGCTTGACCGGCAGAGGTCTTCTGCCTAGGGACTGAAAGTTGGCGGAAGTCACTGGATCTAAGATGATGGGGGGGGGGGGCATCTGTGAGCATGGTGGCAAGGTAGGAGGGGATGGACCCAAGCCATAGATTGGAGACAAATTTAGCACAGTGAGAAATGCAGCGGTTTTTGAGGGACGGAAGTGCCAAGGCTCGGTAGAGGTCACAGTGGTGGGTGAGGGGAGAGTAATCGAGAGCAAAGCGGCAGAAGGCATTATAAAGTGTGTCCAGTTTAGATAGTGTGGACTTAGGGGCTGCACTGTATACAATGTCACAGTAGTCGATGGAGGGGAGTATCATCTTCAGGACCAGTTCACGTTGGACTTGGGGAGGGAGGCTGCTGTGGTTCCTATGTAGTGCACTGAGCATGGGGCATAGCTTTTTTGAGATAGCATCAATGTGGTCAGAGAAGGAGAGATGGCTGTCGAGCCAGACCCCCAAGTAACGGAACGAGGAGACATCTTCAAGTTTTTGGCCATCCAGAGTGGTGAAGTAGGGAAGGAAGGAGTCTGATAGAAGAGCAAAAGAGTCAAGGTCATAGTGACAGTTTTTTTTACATTTAGGAGAGCTGGTGCGAGCTAAACCATTGCTGTACCTTGTTGAAGTCAGTTTGGAGGTTTGATTGTACCACATCAGGGGTGGAGCCTGACTAGTAGAGTACAGTATCATCTGCATACATGTGGATTGAGGAAGTAGAGCAGATGAGTGGCAGGTCGTTTAGGAATATAGAGAACAGAATGGGACCAAGAACCCCTGTGGGACACCGGTAGTTAAGGGAAGGGGGGTGGAGATTGCATTTGAGACTCTAACAGACTGAGTTCTATCAGAGAGGTATGATCTGAACCAGTTTGTGGCAGCGACTGAAAGGCCTGATTCAGCGAGAATCGAGAGCAATATGGGGTGGGAGATGGTGTCGAAGGCTTTTGCAAGGTCGACAAAAAAGGCTGAGGTGATCAGTCCACTGTCCATGCCTGTCAGGATAGTGTCTTTAAGCCTTATCAGGGAGGAGGTGGTGGAGAGTCCCTTCCTGAAGCCTGACTGGAATGGCGTGAAGAATTTGGAGTCAGTGAGGAAGGAGGCAAGTTGGGTGAGCACAAGGTGCTCTTGTAGTTTTGCTAGGGCTGGGAGAAGAGAGATAGGGTGGTAGTTAGAGGGGAGGTAGGGGCACCTCCTTTTGGCAGAGGGATGACAATGGTGTGTTTCCATGCTTGGGGGATGGCAGCGGCAGCAAAGGATTGGTTTAGGAGTTTGGCAAGCGGAGTTGGTATAGCAGAGGAGGAGAGGCATAGAAGTTTGGGGTCTAATCCATCTGGGGATTTGCCTTTTGAGGGTTGAGCGAAAGTAATGCATCTAGGGCCTCAGTTGCAGAGATGTCTTTGAAGGAAAAGAAGCAAGGCCTAGTCTGGGGTTTTATGTCTGTAGGCAGTGTGAGAGGTGTAGTGTTGGGCAGGGAAGAGAGGAGGGTGGCAGCACAAGTGGAGAAGTACACATTGAACTCAGTGGCGACTGCTGTGGTCTCTGATAGGAGAGAGTTATTAATATTTAGAATTGGAGTGGGATTGGCAGCCGGTGGGGTGAAAAGGGAGTGAATGACCTTCCAGAATTTTGAGGGTTTATTTAGGTTTGACTGGAGAGAGCTGCTGAAGTACTCTGCTTTGGCAAGACGGATGGCTCTGGTGCACTTGTTACGGAGCATGCGGTATGTGGAGAGGTTTTGTGGGAGGCTTGAGGATTTATGTTTTTCAGGCTTTGTCCCATGCGATTTGACATGCAATCAGTTCTTGGGTGATCCAAGGCAGGTGGTTTCCTCGTACTCTTGCACAACGCAGTGGGGCGTGTGTGTTCCAGACACTGAGGAATGTGTTTTTAAAGTGTAGGAAGGCATCATCAATGGAGATCGTAGGAGGGGCAGGGGCCCAGTTTTCTAGCGCTAGGTCATCTAATACAGGGGCTAGATTGAGGGATTTATAGGAGCATTGGACTACAAATTTAATGGGGGATTTTGGGCGGTGGATTTTACGCACTAAGAAGGTTACGTGGTGGTCGCTGAGGGAGTCAGTAAGAATACTGGCTTGTTTGACCCAGTGGGGGGCGTGTGGTAAGGACCCAGTCAATGAGAGAGTGGTTACCAGATTTTAGGTTAAGCCAGGTGGGCTCAGTAATAATTTGTGAGCGGTTTAGGGAGGAAAATTCAGTCTTGGTTTTGTTGAGGGCAGGAGCTAGCCAGTTGTGGTTAAGATCGCCCATAATGTAGAGTTTCTGTTTGGTGGCCATCAGTTCCCCCCTCCACCCATCATGTACTCCTCCCCTGCATTTCTGTGTCCCAAGTGTATGATCTTGCACTTCTTTGCATTGAATCTTAGCTGCCACACCCTTGACCACTCCTCAAGCTTGCTTAGGTCCCTTCTCATTTTCTCTACCCCTCCTGGAGTGTTAACCCTGTTGCAGATCTTTATGTCATCTGCTAAAAAACATGCCTTCCCTTCCAGCCCCTCTGCAATATCACTTATGAAAACATTAAAGAGGACTGATCCAAGCACTGATCCCTGTGAGACCCTGCTGATTACCCCCCCTCTTTTTGGACTGAACTATGGCAGTTTTAACAATGGCAAAATCACCATGTTTTCTCTAGGAGGAGTGGCCATTCCACAAGAGGATTGGTCAGATGTTCCAGACCCAAGCCACCCCCCCACCCCAGCAACTCAATACTTAAAGGGCCAGTTAACTATTTTGAGCATGCATGAACTATCTGAAATAAGACAAATGGTGTGCGCCACAAAGAGCCCATATCTTATCCAATTCTTTCTCTCTAAAACCCACAGATCAAAAAAGCCTATCAGAACCATGAGAAAATGCAGGGAATTTGGTATTGTGTTCCCAGAAGCACACAAAGGGGACATCGTCTGCACAGTTTGCATCATCACAGACAACAGAAGACCTGAAGCCCAGATGAGCAAAGCTCTGAGAGGGGCAGCTCCCCACTGCCAATGACCCCACTGGCCCTATACACTAGCCAAGCACAACTGCTCCTTCAATTCCTGGGAACACTTAAGGCTGGCACTCTAGCACCCCCACCAAAGAAACTAACCCAAGAAACAATAATGGGAGAACCGACCTGCAAGAGAAGCAGGGAGGATATAGAGAGCATGACTACTGAGGCTCCAACAGAGGCCGAGGAAGAAGTGCTGGATAATTCCAAGAGAATGTGCCATGGAGAGACTATAGAGGAACTGATTAGGATGGTAAGGGAGGCACTCAAAATTGTGGAAGAACCCGCTAAACCATCCACATTGGAAGATCCACCATTATCGTCTGGCCAACCAGTCTACAAAACACATTTCCCATCCTGTCAGGCAACTGGCTCTATAGTCAACAAAAAATATGATGCCACTAAACTGACAAGACTGCCAGAAAAAAAAATTTGGTCAATAACTGGTACTCACTTTCTGAGGCAAGAAGTGAAGCCTGGTGTAAGGAACCGAAGGTGGATCAACCAGTATCAGAACTCTCAAAGTGTACGGCTTTCCCGATTGAAAGTATAGGGGCACTGAAAGAGCCAAAGGACAAAAAAAATAAGAAAGATACATGAAGCATCAGGGATGTTACGTTCTGTGAATATGGCGATCTGGTTCAGCAGCAGAGCCCTCCTAAAAAGGACAGAGTCTCTGACAGAGTCAATACTAGAAGAGTCATCACAGGCAGACACAGCAGAATGTGTCTTGCAGGTAATAACATACATCATGGATGCCTTCTCTGATATTTTGAGGTTCGGCCCCAGTATTACTGTACTGGCAAACAGAGTCAGATGTACCCTCTGCCTTAAACTCTGGCAGGTGGACAACAAATCTATGAGCGCATTAATGAAACTACCATTCAAAGAGGGAACTCTATTCGGCGAACAGCTCACCTCCTTTTTAAAAAGCAGATTGAGGAGAAAGCAAGCTCAAGGAAGCAAGGATCTTTATCTGCCTTTGGATAGACCATTTCAGTCAAAGTCAAAGCCCTTTATAACCAAGACCTAGCTTTACAATTCCCCAAACACCAGACAGTGGACCATGAGACCCAAATTCCAACACAGGGTGTCCAGAACAAAACACGCACCACCACCAGCAAGTCCCATGGCAATGGAGGTTACAAGCCCAACTTCAGAAACACAGGCAAGAAACAATGAGACAAAGTGGCCCCAGGCAAACCCACCTCCAGTAACAGTGAGACTTCAGCAGTTTGCATCTCAATGGGCCCACACGACTTCAGACAGATTGGTGAAGGAGGTCATCTCGAAGGGCTATGCCATTGAATTGCAATGCAAGTCAGTACCACACAAAATGCTCTCATCACCCATCCTGAACTGTCTAGAGAAAAGTCAAGCTGTAGACTTAGCAACTGCAGATTTAATACAAAAGAGGGCTATTTCTTCAGTTCCACAAGAGGGGAGAAACACTGGGGTCTACTCTTTATTCTTTGTAGTCGTGAAGAAGATGGGGGGGGGGGGCATAGGCCCTGTGCTAGACCTGAAGTTTCTAAACAAATTTTTTGTTTACAAAAAGTTCAAAATAGAGACCCTTCGCTCCACACCAGTAACCATTCAACCCAGAGATTTCCTCACATCAAAAGATCTGAAGGGTGCATACCTTCACATTCTGATATGCAAAGCTCACCAAAAATACCTCAGGTTCAGCATAAAAGGGGAACATTACCAATACGCTTGCCTATCCTTTGGACTAGCCTCAGCACCCAGGGTATTCACCAAGACCCTAATAGTCCTAGCAGCATAACTATGCAGAAAGGGTGTACATATCATTCCTTACCTAGACGACTGGCTACTTCAAGCAAGGACAGCAGAATTAGCACAACATGACCTTAGCGGTACAGTGCCTACAGAAACACAGATGGTGTGATTAACTGGAAAAAGAGCCAACTAACACCATAAAAATCCATCTCACACCTGGGGGCATCGATAGACACACAAGAAGATCAAGTGACACCCACAGAGGACAAGGTGCACAACATATGCGCACACATCAATTGAATTATATAGCATCCCTAAGGGCAGTCTGGGACTACCTTCAGATACTGGGCTTCATGGCAGCAACAATAGACACAGTCCCGTGGGCCAGATTGCACATGCGTCTATTACAGAGATACCTGCTAGACACATGGGATCAGACAACCCCGAACTTCCAATTCAGGATATCACCACCCACCGAAATTCTAAACAGCCTGCAATGGTGTACAGTCAAAGAGAACCTAATACAAGGTCAAACACTGTCTCAGCCAAGCATGTCAGTGATCATGATGGATGCCAGCCTAATGGAAATGGGGGGGGGGGGCACATACATCTGCCATGTCACACAGGGATTATGGTCTCCAACGAAGTCATCACTCCTGATCAATGTCCCGGAGATGAGGGCAGTATTCCTTGCCCTAAAATTCTTCCACCCACTGATCAACAAACAGACAATCCTGGTGTGATCAGACAATCAGGTGGCTGTAGCATACGTGAACAGACAAGAGGGGACACGCAGCAGGGCCATGATCACAGAGTCACTAAAAGTGCTATACTGGGCAGAATGACACCTCTTATCAATATCAGTGATATATCTGGCAGGGAAGGCAAACATAGAGGCAGACTGGCTGAGCAGAATGACACTAAATCAATTGGAATGGAGGCTCAACCAGAAAGCCTTCCAGAGGATCCAACACAAGTGGGGCCCTCTTCAGATAGACCTTAAGGCAACAAGTCAAAACATGCAGTTGCCACAGTTCCACTCCCGGTTCAGAGACCAAGTGGCACAAGATGTCGACACCCTGTCAACATTTTGGAAATTTCACAGAACTTATGTCTTTCTGACATCTACAATGATTCACAAAATGCTCCACAAGATGCGGACCACAGGATCAATGGTAGTGATGGTTGTGCCAGACTGGCCCAGGAGACCTTGATACTCCCTGATTCAGGCAATGACAATAGAGTCACCAATGCCCTTACCACACTGGCCAGGCCTTCTGAGCCAAGGCCCGATTCTGCACCCCAACCCATCACCTCTCAAGCTGATGGCATGGCTACTGAAAGAGAGAGACTGTTGAATCTCGGTTATCACCAGGCAGTGGTAGAATGACTTATGCAATCACGAGGACAATCCACTAATGCAACTTATCACAGACACTGACAGATTTTCTGCAGATGGTGCCTAGAGAAAGGGACTTTAATATCGGTGGCAGGACTTCCAAAAATCCTAGACTTTTTAAATGATGGGGCTAGCAAGGGACTCAGCCCCTCTTCTCTCAGGGTCCAAACATCAGTTATCTCTTTTATCAGGGTCCATTTCCAGGGATAGACCCCATTGGGGCACATAGAGATGTAATTCAGCTCCTAAGAGCAGTCACAATATCAACACCCAGAGTAAGACAGGTATGCACTCCATGTCAACTCAACATTGTCCTTGAGGTCCTCCAGAGACCCCGGTTCCAACAGGAATATCTTTACTGGTGTACACTGCAAACTGTGTTCTTGGTAGCAATATGTTCAGCCAGAAGAATAGGGGCACTGCAGGTACTGTCCTGCATGGAACCATTATTGACATTTCACAATGACAGGGTTACATTGAGGACATTACCCTCCTTCATTCCAAACATTGCTACCACTTTTCACTCAGAACAGGAAGCCCACCTCCCAGTTTTAAGCCTGGTGATGGAGAACATGGGAGGCAACCCACATCCACTGGACATCGGTCAGCAGCTGAGGAAATACCTTGCTAGGACCAACGATACTGCAAATCAGACAGATTGTTCATTCTGACCTCAGGAAAGAAAGTGGGGCAGGCATCCTCAAAAGATACCATAGCCAGGTAGTTCAAAATACCATTTCCGATGCCTACCATGAAGCTGGCCAGGAGCCTCTGGCTGGCATCAAGGCACACACCACTCGAGCTATGGCTACTTCTTGGGCGGAGAGGGGCCAGGTTTCAATAGTCATCATATGTTCAGCAGCCATGTGGTCCTCCATTCATACCTTCACCAAACATTACCATCCGGATGTGGCTTCTGCAGACAGAGCTTCATTCAGCAGGGCAGTGTTGTGGGGAGCACCTACTCTTTGTGACACAATCTGCAACCTTCCCTCCAAGAAAAAGGATATATGGTACTGCCTTTAAGGTCCCATTGGTTTTGACTGTGGGGTATTATAAAGGGTATGAGATATAATGGTATTTACTCACCTGATAAAGGTGATTATTTTAGTACCCTTTATAGTACTACGCAACTCCACCTAGGGCAGCAGATGATCAAAACAGGGCATTATTACACAGTACAACCCCCTCCAACTGCCCTTTACTACCAAGGGGCCCCAAACAGAACCATTATTTCAGGGCTTGACACAAAGTGTTTGCACACTTAAGTATGGGATGACAAAACCTTCAAAGACTATGTATGGCATATTCTTTACTGACAAACAGTTTAAGAGCTTTACTGGCATACTGTTTAAGAGTGTATTAATAAAATAGTGAATCCTCACTATGGAGTGTGTGTGTCCTATACTAATACAAAACAGATTACTAAGGGCTATCAGTTGTTACCTGCAGAGGATGGCTTGTTTTTTTCTCTCTCTTCCTTTTTTCTATCCGCTAAGGAAGTATCATACTGGAGCTACTGGGATAGACAAGGAGGTCGGCCCACAGCCAACTTGAATTTGATTGGATCATGCATCAGCCTATAGTATGGATGGGGAATATCTGTATATTATAAATCTATTATAGATATTGCAGATTACGGAACTGTCACAGAGCGCATATTGTAACGTGTACGAGCGTGAGCACCCTTTACAGTACACTCTCTGAGACAGTTCAGTCAGTGGCTGGCCACAGAGATGAGAGGAGGGCTGTGCTGGTCAGTGGCTCTGTTTTGTGATGTGGGAGAGTGGAGTGGTGGGCACTACCTGCTGGGTGGGTGGGTCACTCGATCACCAGGGACGGGGCACTGTTAAATATTATTATACCAGGCCACATCGGAGATTGGGGAGGTGGCTCTAGACTACCAGGGAGGGGATCATTTTATAATTCTAATATACTGGCACATTGGGGAGGGGAAGGGGGCTGCTAGGCCACCAGGGAAGGGATCATTTTATCATTTTAATATACTGGCACATTGGGGATTGGGGAGGGGGGGACCGCAAGACTACCGGGGAAGGGATAATTTTATCATTTTAATATACTGGCATTTCGGGAATTGGGGAGAGGTACTACTAGACTACCAGGGAAGGGATCATTTTATTATTTTAATAAACTGGCTCATCAGGGATTGGGGAGGGGGTACTGCTAGATTACCAGGGATCAATTTGGAATTATGTTACAATTACAGGACTTGGGACAGCGAGGGGGATCCACTGGACCACTGGGGATGGATAATTCAGATGTGCAACAGGGGATCAGCATTGGGGGAACTGCTTGCCTTGTTGCAAGGAGCCTGTGGCAAATCCTTCCATGTGCCATGTGTTTGCTGCACTGGAGAGATTGTCACAAGTGTGGGGACTTAGGCGCTTGGACCCCTACTGTACCAGAATCTGATGCAGGGTCCCTGGCACATTGGGTTTTGGCTCATGCTGCTGTATGCTGCAGCTTGCACCATTCTAAGCCCTCACTGAGTATCGGGCCTGGGAGCTTCAACAATTGTTCATATTAACATCAGGACTATTTTACCAAAACTTGATGAATTTAAAGCCTGTGCACATATAGTTATATATTAATTTATTTCATTTTTGTTTACTGTGTAGGGTGCACTGTGCAAATATTTGCCTATTTTTAGGCACGACCCGGGAGAATACAAACCAGTAGAATATCACAGTGCAGACAATGATAACACATAGTAACAACATAAGAACTATAGGGGTATGTTTCTATGCACAATACAAGAGTTAGAGGAGGAATCTACTGGAATGCAAATTCTATACAGTTCTATACAATGACAGTGAATCTGATAGCAGCAAGACTAGAGAATGGCAAGAGGAGAATGCCATGATTTGGCACATGCCTGAAAGGAGGGGAAGCATAGGAGTAGGGAAGCTGATAGAAGTATTTAAGAGCAGATGATTAAAACAGATATTGAAACAGACAAGTGCATAGAGTGAGAGAGTGTTGGTGGCTTGAGGAGTACTGCAGACAATGGTTAGGAACAGAAGCAGACTGCTTGTTGAAGCAAATGTGAACAGTATAGGCGCCAGAAGGTGCGGGCATCTGGGCACTGTCTAATTTGGGCTGCTATACTGTTCCACAGTTTCAGGGCAGCAACAGTGAAGGCTGTGTCTCCATATCTGGTCCTGGTTTTGAGGATGGAGAGAAGGAGTAGTTCAGAGGATCTAAGGGAGTAGGAATTGTTATAAGGCACCAGGGGAGAGGCTAGGACTGGAGTGCTTGGTTCTGTTGTACACTATGGATTATTCTGCCTAATGAAAGATTCCTAAGTGCAGTAGGGGAGGGCCAGCCTAGTTTGGCATACAGTGTATGGTGATCAGCAAGTCGACTGCAGGCCAGGGAAAAGCGACAAATATTGTTATATGCCACATCCCACTTGTGCAGGATACAGCTAGAGGCATTAGTAAAGATGGAAAGGTCATAAGATTGTTTGGGGAGTAGTAGACCATGTGCTATTGCAATGTGAGCTGATGGGGAAAGATTTGGGCTGGCTTAATAGGCCAGTCCAAGATGATGTTAACAGCCTTACAAATGGTAGTTATGTGTAATGAGAAGTTGTGGAGGGAACGAGAGTCACACCCAGGTATTTGAAGGAGTTTACAGTGCCTGGGGGGAGCCACTGTCACAGAACACTGTGAGCTGAGTATTGATGTTTCTTAGCCTATGTATAGTTCCAAATAGCATAGCTTGCAATTTAGTAGGGTTCGTAAGGAGCCTGTTCTCCCTAAACCAGGTTTGAATGGTCTTCAAGTCAACTGTGAGGGTACTCTTAATGTCAACTACATTTAGTGCGCTAGTAAAGAATCAGCATAGAAGAGAGGGGTACTGTTTGGAAAGCAGTGGCGTATTGAGTTGAATATTGTGACAGTATCAGAAACCTAGCTGATGAGTAAAACCTCTGTTGATGAGATTACATTGTCTAATAATGTTACATTTCATAGTGACAGGTATGGTAAGAGTTGAGAGGGGTCCAGTTTATATTGGATTTACTTTAACTGCTATGTTGGATGAATCTGATTGTGAGAAAACTAACTGTGATTTTGTTTCAGTTAAAATCTTGTTGGGGAATATTAAATATTAAACATCTATTTGTTGGTGCCTTTTACTTCCCCAGGTTGTTCTGTTGAAGGCATGTCTATTCTATGCCAGTGGGCTTTCTGATGTCCAAGGGTGACTTTAAAGAAATTGTTCATCTTGGAGACGTAAATGTCAAATGGATGGACAAAGCTAATGTGAAGTATAGTGACAAAATGGAAGGACTAGGTCTTTCTCAGGTAATTGAACAGCACACACAGGCAAATTACAGGACTAGTCTGACATTTTAATTTACTGGATTCTGACATCCATAGTTGACTATATTCTTTAAGCTTGTACAGTTTCTGATGCACTGAGTGATCATGGTCCTATTGTTTGCACTTGGTCTGCTAGTAGGCCCCGTCCTCTCCCAATTTTTATTTTTTTTAAAGTTTATGTGGAATCTGGATGGTGTGTTTCGTAATTTAGTTTCTTCTGTTGACTGGTCTTCTGTTTATTATATTCCAGAAATTGATTCTGGCTAGTTTTCATGTCTTCTGAATTTATTGCAGTTTGTGAAAAAGTAGCTCTAAGTAGAAATTTAAGTGTTAGGGGTAGGAGCCAGAGCTTGGTCACCCCTAAATGAATTTAATTGATGCATTGCAGAGAGACAGCTTGGGAAATATATAAAGAAAACAGTTACTGCATAAATAAGAAACAAGTGTAAAGGACAGGTGCAGAAGCTTAAATCAGATTTTTACTTCAATAAACAGTTTAAAAGAATTAGTAGTAATAAGGATACTTGGCAGACCATGAATTTGTTACTGGGAAAGTCTAAATCATCTACCACCATGTCGCTACAGACAGCTAACGGAGGTATTTTTTTTTTCATTAAAAGAAACTGCAACTGAGCTGAATTAGAGTTTTTTTAGTATTGTTAATTTAGACTCAAAACCGAAAATACATTAATTTTGGACACTAAAGGATCTAAACATTGAAATAAAAAATGTGTATATGATGTATTAGTTAAGGACTGTTTGATTATTTAAATCATATTACCCTAAAGACACAGAATGGTGAAGATAGTATTTACCTTAAACTAGTTCCCCAAGTTATGGACTTGATGGCTTTTCCCTTAAGTACTTTGTTTAATTTTTCTTTGCAGACAGGTACAGTCCTTGAGATTTGGAGGAAGGTGACTGTGGTGACAATCTAGCCAAAGAACTTCAGTAAAATACTATAGACTGAACTTGTTCCTTTCACCACTGTCCAAGAACCTTGAGAGGGTGGTCTTCAACCGGACCAAGGCATACATGGAGTGAAATAATTTCCTGTCCTCTTGTTAACATGGTTTTCATTAGGAACACTAGTTGAATTGATTGCCTACCTTCATGAGACCTTAGACAGTGGAGATGTGGAAACTGTGATTTTTCTGGATTTGTCATAGGCCTTTGCTTGGTCCACTATGGTTGCCTACTTGCCAAACTCAATGACTTGGGAATATACTAAAACTATATCAAGTTGGTGTGAGAATTATTTGAGTAATAGAACTCAAAAAGTTTTAGTAATGGAGTTTTTCACTTTCAGCCAGAATTGATACTGGAGTGCTGCAGGGCTCAGTTCTTGGCCTTTTATTTATTATATATATATATATATATATATATATATATATATATATATATATATATATATATATATATATATATACATATACATATACACACACACACAGTATATATATATATATATATATATATATATATATATATATATATATATGAATTATTAGATTTTAAAGGGACACTGTCAACCTCCTTAGGCCTCAAAGTGTCCCTAGTTTCAAAATATGCATTTTATGATTGTTCATATTCTATAAAGACTGTTGATGCAGCTGGTAGTTTGATTCAGATCCATTTTTTCTTTTAAAAAGTGAAACACTGACTGCCCACCATATTGGTGTTACCACACAAAAAACATGTTAATTTACATTTCTTGACCAGCTCCCACTGCATCTTTCCTGGACTCAGAAACATCCCCAACATAATCTGGCCAATCGTTATGCAGTGGGAGTACAGAAGATTATTGTATCATGAGTGGCTGCATTGTTTGAAGGTGTTTCTAATGTTCGGGACATGTGCACTAAGAGTAGTTCAGTGATTTGAAGCAAAACAAATCTGGGTGTAGATATACATTACTATGCATTTTGGTTCTAATAAGCAAGGAAGCAAATAAAACATCCAGCAACATCAATGCATTTTAGAGACAGTAAGCAATCATAAAATGTGGGTTTTTACCTAAAAATAATATGATGCAAAACAGGTTGACAGGGTCCCTTTAAACCAGGTATTTTATTTTATGCTGATGACAATTTTTTTATTTTCTAAGTGAAAACAAATACAACCTTTGAGTTCTACATTACAATCGGATGTTATCTTGGTTCAAAAATGGTTGCAAAGAAATGGTTTGTTACTTAATTTTTCTGAGACCAAGTCTATTGTATGCGGTAGCAAACCAAAGGTGTTGTCTTCAGTCTTCAGTTATTATAAGGGATAAACAGTGAAATGAGGCTGAAATGGTAGATTCTTTTAAGTATCTGGGTTTTGTGAATTCATTTTTATCTCATATTGCCTTTAATAATTATGTAGATAGTAGACTTGACCAACTATATAGAATACACAATTGTCTTTCCTTTAATTCTAAAAAAGTGTTGGTTCAGTTCCTTACATTTTCAGATATTGATTATGATTTGCCAGTGTACTCTTCTGCTACTGAAATGGCTTTGAACAGAGTCAGAATTTGATATCATGATGCTTGCAGATTTGTTCTGAAATGTTTCAGGGATACATATCATTGTAATTTGTATTCCATGTTGAATTTGTTTTCATTTGATGTTCACTGTTTTTATATTTGTTTGATTTAATTTTGGCAATTTTTACATGACTCAGTATTCTTTTATTTTAAGGATTTATTACAGTTTAATGGGAGTTTTCATGTTACATGTTCAGCCACAGCATCAAAACTGAAACTTCCTGTTTATAGAACTGTTTTGACCCAATGTTCATTTCTTTATAAAGCCATCAGAAGCTGGAACTTGTTAGCTGCTGACTTTCATTGGTTTAAGACTTTTAAATAATTCAAAAACCAAATGAAATGATATTGCATGGATAGCTTACTTTGTAAATGTTTTAATTGATTACTGTATTGTGATCATGTTTGTATTTTTTTGGTATCTATCTGTTATGTCTTCCGGATCCCCCATGAAAATGGGCAATTGACGCACCCAGGGTTTACCTGGTGAACAAATTTAAAATAAATAAAAATACAATTCATCAGCTGCACAAAAGCCTTCCTCTTAGTTTGGAGTGCTTTCAGGAAGTCCTGAAAGATGAACAGTCACCATGCTTGAATGCTTGTTTGGTTCTATAAACCCCCAATATCTTAATTATACAGTCTGAAAATTAGTTGTCTGGGGGGACACCCTGTTGTGGCTTGGACCTTAGTGCCTTAAGTGCTTGATCTATTTTAAGGCAGCCCTTCTCCAAATGAAGACCAAGTTCCTGTGGTAACCTTTTTCTAAGAATATTACCATGTCAGTTCCCTCAGTGCCTTCTAGGAACCCCTGAATTTACAGACTGTTTCTGCTATGCAATTTTCCATTGTGCTAACATGGTCCATAAGTGCCGCTATACATGGTTGGACAGCCATGCCATGCTATCTTCCATAATGGAGACTCGGACTTTGAGCTCTGTGAGCTGCTTTGCTTATGGCTCATATCGGGTGGCTAGACTGTCAGTCCTACTGAATATTTTGGAGGTTGGGAGCCAGGCTGCTAGTACCTGGTCTGCAACAATTTTGCTCCAGACCACCATTGTCTCCTTGATCTGTTCAGGCCCCTCCTGCTGCTTCAGCTCCTTGACCTCCCTGAGTGTTCTTGTTTGACTTTTGCGCTGCCCACGCCACACTGTGGCCTGGAGTTACCAAGAACTCATCCATGGCACCTTTGGTAACACTTTGTTTTCCATTTGCCTGCCATTATCTGCACTGGTATGTGCTGATTGTTGAGTTTTATTCTCTCAGAGAGTGGGAGTGTGGTAAGGGTGTCTAGTAGTGGTTGGTGCACGTGCGCCATCCTGGCAGCTGAATGTTAATACAAAAAATGCAAGGTAATGTACACTGGGAGCAAAAGTCCCCAAAGAGCAATATCTGGTGAGGGGAGTAGTGTTAGAAAGCACAGCACAGGAAAAGGTTCTGACAGTGATTGTAGTGGACAGTGAAAATTCTACAGCACAGTACAACTAGGCAGATGGTATGCTGGGTTGTACAGAAAGAGGAATCAGCAGTAAAAACAGAGAGATGATCCTTCCACTGCACAGATCCCTGGTACATCCACATCTGGAGTACTGTGCAAGGTTCTGGGGCCTGTGCCCATGGAAGCCCTGTGAGAGGGTGGAGTATGTACAGAGAATGGAAACCAAAATGGTCCAGAGGATAGGAGAGAAGGCATTTGAGGAGAGACTGAGGGACATCACAGGGGGTACATGATAGAGACATGCAACTGCCTGCATGGAATAAACAGGGTGTCATGCAAGGAACTGTTCATCTTAATCACCAAATCAAGCACATGGGGGAATTCATTTAAACTGGCCAGGGGAAAATTCAAGAAGGATGACTGCAAGCACTTTTGCACAGAAAGGGTGGCAGACAAGTGGAGCAGACTATCGGTGGAAGTGATAATGACCAAAACAGTGTGAGGGGGAAGGAACAAACAAAAGTGGGACAGGTACAAGTCCATAGAAAGGGAATTAGGTGACAAAGGGTAAGGGAGAGGAATGGCCACTAGGGTCAACTTAAGAGAGATATGTAGGGTGCATGGACTGGCTGGGCCACTGGGCATTTTTCTGCTATCAAATTCTTGTTTCATTTTGCTTCTTCAAGTTCTAAGTGATGCCATTTTGAATTAAGAATGCACTAATGACTTTTCAAAGGCTGGTGGACTCCATTCTGCTGCAGTTGGAGGACATTAGTGTTATATATGACTGGTATAAACATGCATAGTCAAACTTGTAACTGGAAAAGTGTCTGGGGGCTAAGAATTGCCCATGTTTACAAGAGGAGCCTTACTAAAAATCTCAGTGAACTCACAGTGTGGGTCAACCACTATAAATTGCTTTCTTGGTATATCAGAAACCTGACTTAAGTTAGGTATTTTTGATAATGTCTGTATTTTATTGAGTTATAATTTAATTAGGTCAGACTGGACAACATCTAAGAGGGGTGGTGGAACTATGATCTATTATAAGAATCACCTGCATGTCACTGTCACAAATTACCTACTCCCCCCCATAGTCCCCTGGTTGAACTTTGTCATGCAGTCCTCCTTTTGGGTAACTATAAAAAGCTGCATGTTTTCTGTCTACATCCTTCCATCTGGCAGTCAACAGGCTCTTCCCCTACTTATGAGCACAGTGGGTCCACTTGTTCAGGATAATGAATTTTTTCTATTTGGGGATTTAGACATTGCTTGGCATGGTGGCAAAACAAAAAATGCTGAACTTACCCTACAACTTCACCACCTCATCTCTGAATCAACTAGAAGGGCTAATAATTGACAAACCTCCACCAAGATCAATTGTATACTCACCATTAGACCTGACAGAATTACTTGCTGTGATTTCCTCTCAAATGCTGTATGTGACTGCTCCCCATTGTTTCTGAAGAGCAAAGGGTCCTAAGGTTCATCTTAGAATTATATGCTTCAGTGACTTCCTGAAACTTGATCCTACACAACTGAATGAGGAGGTCGTGAGTACAGATTGATCAGAGCTATGGGCCACAAATGACACAAATTACCTCCTTTGTTATATGTTTAATCTTTCAGTAATTTCCTAGCAATTTCCATCAAATTGGAAGTGAGCTAGGGTTATATCTTTCCTAAAGAAACCCCATGCTGAACAACTGGAAGACTTTCATCCCATTTCAATTCTCAATCCGTTAAATAAAAAAATGGAAAAAATTGTTGCCAAGCAGATAAACAATTATTTGGAGGAGCATGGTCTGTGTACTACCCAGCAGCATGGATTCTATAGGAACTAGGGAACTGGAACAGCATTGGCCAGATTCACAGATACAGCCTTTGAGGGTTTGAAAGAGGATTAATGACAGGAGCAGTGTTTGTGGATCTGACCAAGGCATTTAATTTAAGAGAGCATGATTTGACCTGCAAGAAATGAAAGGAACTGGACTTTTCTGACACCTCTGTGGTGTGGGTTCGTGACTATTTATCTGAGAAATCCCAGGTAGTTTATATTGATTCTGTTGAGTCCCCTGAGGCCTTCATTAGTTGTGGGGTTCCTCAGGGGTCCATTTCGGGTACCTTGTTATTTACTTTATTTGTAAATCAGTTACTTTCCCAGTGCTTAGCTTGTGATACTATACTTTATGCCGATGATCTTATTCTGTTTTATTAATTGAACTCAGTTGCCACTATTACTTTAGTTATTCAACAGGATTTTCACATTACTTGTAATTGGTTTGTTAATAACTCTATGGTACTTAACTTCAAGAAAACCAAATCAATGTTGTTTGCAACAAATTTAATGCTGAAAGGAAGTCCCAGTCTGTTAGTTCATGATCAGGAAGGGGCAACTGTTCAACAAGTGCAACAGTTGAAGTATCTTGGTGTGCTGTTGGACCCAGCACTTAATTCCTCTTTACTAGTTACTTCAGTAAGTAGGAAAGTAAATTAAAACTGGGTCTACTGTATAAATTCAAGTCATATTTTACTTTTAAAACTAGAAGTCTTCAGTGATATCTTACTAGGTATCCAAAATAAATATGCCCCCATGACCTCCAGTCACTAAATGGCTGGATCGTCCTTTGTTGGCCCTAATTAAAAAAGGGACACCAACTGGTCAACTTACAAAGCCACAAAGTTTGCCACTAACTGGGGCAGCTACAAAATGCTTAGAAACAAATGCAAGAAGGCCATCTAGTGTAAGAAAAGAAAAAAATACTCACCTTAGTAATTACGTTTCTTCTAGTGGGGTCTTGCTGTATTCTGACAATTGCAGTTAGCTCCAGCCTTTAAACTGCCCTGGAGAACAAAGGATTAACTTTTCTATGCATGGCATAGAATGTTCATCTCGAGCTCAGTTTAAGCCTCTGCCTGTTGTTATTTGAACTGCAACCGTCAGATCTTTATGGGCAAAAACTCACTAGGTGTTCTGTGTGGAAACTGTAAAATTTCTAACTAGCCAACTGGCAGACAAATAATGTTTTGGGTCATCAAAGGAAGACTCAAGTCAGGAAACCCAACAACAAAAAACAATCAAATGAAATAACCTTCCACCCAAAGAAAAAAAGAGGGTGTAAAAGGGGGCACCCTAGGGTGCCAACACTGTGCCTGCCCACCCACATCCCAAAAATCTAGGTTCTGAGAGGGGAGGTGGGGGGGAGGTTAGAATACAGCAAGACTCCACTAGAAGAAACATAATTACTAAGGTGAGTAATTTTTTCTTCAAACA
This sequence comes from Neoceratodus forsteri, assembly GCA_016271365.2. NCBI lineage: Eukaryota > Metazoa > Chordata > Ceratodontiformes > Ceratodontidae > Neoceratodus > Neoceratodus forsteri. The sequence goes on along the minus strand of CM057450.1, from coordinate 1,342,032,101 downwards.
ACATGAAGTCTTGCTGTATTCTTTTTTTTTTTATACTTTATTTCATCCAATCTTTTATTGAGCATATTCATACACATCTTATTCAGATTTTAAAATCCAACATTTTACAGTAGTAAGGATAAAGAACAGAATAAAACATCTTAACTTTGGCATCAAATGCAAGATGAGTTTTATATAGACATCTAGTTCATGGTACTATCTATTATCTACAAGGTCGATTAATTTTAACAGTTAGGCCTTCTCAATTATAGTCTTGATCTGGTCATATGTTTAACATTTCCGTAATTACACCTCTCTTATTTCGCCTTATTTTGGGGGTGTTATTGAATCTCTTCTTGATATAGCTCCCATCTGGTCCACCTTGCTATATAGGTCTCCTTTCGGTCTTGTAGCCCCAAAGATATCTGCTGGTTAAGTCTTGCTGTATTCTGACATTTGCAGACTACCAAGCAGTACCTCCATGGAGGAGGGACAGAACCTACTTTGGGAATAGGCTCTGAAGTACTGCTGTGCCAAACCGAGCATCACTCCTAGCCTGGATATCCAGAGAGTAACGCTTGGTAAAAGTATGGACTGTTTTCCAGGTGGCTGCTTGACAAATTTCTAAAAGAGGGATATCCCTGGCAGCAGCCAGGGAAGCAGCTGTACCTCCTGTGGAATGAGCCCTCAGGCCTGAGGGTGGAGTTTTACCCAATTTTTCATAGCAGAATTGTATACAAGAAACAATCCACCTGGCAATAGATCTCTTCGTGGCAAGTTTGCCCTTCCCAACTTCTCCATAAGTGAGAAACAACTGGAGGGTGTCAAACCTGTGACCCTTGGTATGCTCTATGTAGTAGCTAAGGGCTCTTTTAACATCCAAACTGTGTAGCTTCCTCTCTCCCGAGGAAGAATGATCAGTGAAGAAAACAGGGAGAGATATAGACTGATTCAGGTGGAAATCTGAGACCACTTTAGGCAAGAACTTTCTGTTAGTCCTAAGGACCACTTTATCTCTGAAAAGAGATGAAATCAGATTCCACTGACAGGGCTTGTAATTCACTGATACGTCTAGCAGAAGTAATTGCTACCAAAAACACAGTTTTCCAAGTCAAGTACTTAAGCTCTGCTGAGGACAAAGGCTCAAAAGGGGGTTACATAAGCTGAGCAATGCAAATGTTAAGAGCCCAAGCAGGAGCAGGATCCCTAAAGGGGGGATTGGTGTAAAGCAATCTCTTGAAAATCTTACAGAATACAGGATGGGATGACAGTGAGGAAGACTTGCCTACTGACAGGAAAGCAGAAACAGCTGCCAAGTGTACCTTGAGAGTAGCTGGTCTGAGACCTAGGCCATTGAGATGGACCATATAATCCAGAACCATAGGCAATTCAGCAGATTCTGGAGAAATATTCTTCTTAGAACACCAAATGCTGAATATTTTCCATTTGGAGTTATAAGTCTTTCTGGTGGAAGGCTTTTGAGAAGCCTTAAGGATATCCAGAACCCCTTGGGAAAGATGCAGATCTGCAAACTCTAACTCTTCAAGAGCCAAGTCTTGAGTTTGAGAGACTGAAGATTGGGGTACCAAATCCTCCCCTGAGAGAATGTTAACAGGTTGTAATTCCTGGGAAGAGACAGGGAAAGATAGACTGCTAGGGACAGCAACAAGGGATACCATGGCTGCCTGGCCCAGTCTGGAGCAATCAGAATCACTTTGCATGGTTGTGACCTTATCCTAACTAACACTTTGAACAGGAGAGGGAAGGGAGGAAAAGCATAAAGAAATTTTCCTTCCCAGTTCAGTATCAGAGCAACCTGTGGGACTGAGCCCAAGACTGGGGATCTGCAACCAAAAAGAGGAAGTTGGTGATTCTCTGCGGCTGCAAAAAGATCTATCTCCGGAGTGCCACATCTTGAGAAAATCACCTTCAACACCAGAGGATCTAGGGCCCATTTATGATGGCCCTGGGATATTCTGCTCAGTGCATCTGCTAGAACATTGTCCTTTCCTGGAAGGTGAACTGCTATCAGAGAGGTTTGCAGGGAATAAGCCAGGGACCACAACTTCATTGCTTCTGTGCACAAGGCCGAAGACCGAGTGCCTCCTTGCTTGTTGCTGTACCACATGGTGGTGGAGTTGTCTGTTCTGACCTAAACCACCCTGTTCTGTACTGATTTGGAAAAAGCTTGTAGTGCCAGAAACACTGCCCTGAGTTCCAAGAGATTGATGTGAAGAAGAGATTCCTGAGACAAACACAGTCCCTGGGTGGTAAGGTCCCCCAAATGAGCTCTCCAGTCCAGCAGGGAAGCATCTGTGGTGAGGACCACTGAATGAGAATGAGTGGCAAATGGAACCCCTTTTCTCAAATTGTCCTGATCCTGCCACCATTGCAGGGCTTGGATCAGGGTTCGAGTCACTGGAATTAGTTTGGTAAGGGAATCCTTTCTTTGGGACCAAAAAGCTCTTAAGTGGAACTGAATGTCCCTCATTTGGAATCTTGCACCTTGGACCACTGCTGTAGAAGCTGCAATGTGGCCCAATAGCTGAAGGAAGTGCCTTGCTGGTCGAGGAACCCGAAGGCTGAATGAAGAGGCCAGTTCCATGAGAGCCCTTGCCCTGTCCAGGGGGAGGAAGGCTCTTGCTTTTACCATATCCAGCTCTGCCCCATAAAGGTGAGGAGCTGCACTGGTTTGAGAACTGACTTTGGTAAGTTGAGAAGAAACCTAAAGAAGTGAGCACTTGCTGGGCCACTTGCAGGTGTGACTTGACTTGGTCTGGGGACTGGCCCACTATGAGCCAATCATCCAAATATGGAAAAATGGAAATCTTTTGTCTTCTTAGGAAGGCAACAACTACTGCCAGGCACTTTGTGAAGACCCTTGGGGCTGATGTTAGGCCAAAGGGCATTCCTCTGAACTGATAGTGGCCTGAGGGCAACTTGAACCTGAGGTACTATCTGTGGGAGCACCTGATGGGAATTTGAAAGTTGGCATCTTTGAGGTCCAGGGAGGCTAGCCAGTCCCCTGGCCTTAGAGAGGGGAGGATAATTCCCAGAGTTATCATCTTGAACTTTGGCTATAAAAGATGTTTGTTCAGGTATCTTAGGTCCAGGATGGGTCGCCATTCTCCTGTCTTTTGGGGGGTTAGGAAGTACCTGGAGTACAATCCTTTGCCCCAGTGTAGGGTAGGCACTCTCTCTATAGCTCTTAGAGCTAGAAAAGAAGAAACTTCTGCCTCTAGGGCAAGGGTTTCTGAGATATTTGCAGGTGGAAAAGATCTAGCTCTCATCTTGGGAAATTTTTTGAAGCTGAGAACCAGTCCCTGGCTTACTACTTCCAGGACCCACTTGTCTGATGTAACAGACATCCAGTCCTGGACAAAGTAAACCAGTCTGCCCCCTACTGGGATAGGAGAATCAACCCGGGCAGACCCATCAGGGTGTCTGCTTGGCAGGGGCATTAGGCTTAGGGGTGGATGCAGGCCTGCTCATCTCCTTTCTGCCTCTCCCTCTGAATAACCCCCTTTGAGAAAAGGAAGAAGAGGCCTGGGCTTGGTAAAAAGGCCATTGGAAAGGCCTGCCCCTGCCCCTGGACTGCTGCCTTTGAGGAGTTGCTTGCCTTTCCTTGGCCTGAGCACTCCTGTATGTGGTCCTGTATTCATCCATTTCCTTCATGTAATTCTCTGTCTGCTCCCCAAACAGAGAATTACCCACTACAGGAAAATGCATGGCCTTAGCCTGGGTATCCTGTGAAAGGCTAGTACATCTGAGCCAAGCCATTCTCTGAAGAGCCACAGATGTAGCCATGACTCTTGATGATACATCATTGGAGTCTACAGCAGCATAAAACTGAACTTTCAATGCCTCAATCCCATCTGCAGCCACCTCCTCCAGCTCCTTGGCCAGCTGGGGGGAAGCCTTTTTAGCCAGGTCCAGTACAGTGTCTCACCTGGATTTCTGGTACCTGGCTGCATAGGCCATATAATTAGCCTGCCTGAGTCCCAAGGATGATGCCATGTACTGCTTCTTTGCCAACGCATCAATCTTCCTGGAGTCCTTGTCTGGGGAGTGTGATGACAAGGGAATGCTTGCCTTATCACAGGCAGCAGCCTGTACAACCCCAACATGGCTGCACTGCTGATAAAGGAACTCTGTATCTGAGCCTGAAAAAGTATACCTCTTGTCCATTCTTCTGTCCACAGAAGGTATGGAATTGGGAGACTTGAGAATTTTTTGTGTCTGTTTCCCAAAAGATTTGTGGAGGGGAATAGACAGTCTCCTGGACTCTGGGGTGTCCATCATCTGTACATAGTCAGGCTCTTCCTGATCCTCCACTGCCTCCTCCACAGGAAGCTGGAGGGTATCAGCCACCTTCCTGTAAAACATGAAGTGTGAAGGGGACTCAGAAAGCCTAGGAGGAAAAACACCTGAAGGTCTGTCTGGGGAGATGTCCAGGTCAATAGGCACATCCAGACTTTCACCATCACCATAATCATCTTACAACTCTCCTTCCTCCTCAAACTCCAGTTCATAAAATTCTTCCAGGGTATAATCTGGAACCGTGGGAACCGACTGAACCGAGCCCCTGCCAAAAGGTGCCAGATAAGTCGGAACCGATCAAAGCGATTCCACAATACGAATTGCTTTGGCTATTTCATCAGCGGTCAGAGTATGAAAGTCTGGATCCGAACTGGTCGACTTGTCTTTTCTTTTTCTTTTTGTTGGAACCGATTCCTCGGAATCGGCTCTCCTTTTGCCAGAAGTATCGCCCTGGTCAGAGGAACTCCTTCTGGTTTGGTTGGAACCGAACTGGGCTGGCCATCTGGGTCAGCGGACTTCTCGGCCTCCCTTTCCCTCAGTCTACCTAATCTCTTTTCCAGGGTAGATTTAGGAACATTTTTGCAAATTTGGCAGTCTGAATCGAGGTGGTCAAATCCCAGACAATAAACATAGGTGGTGTGGGGATCAGCCTTAGCAAAGACCTCCCCACACCCACTGCAGTGTTGAAACCCAGTGGTCCTGTTTTTTTTCCTTGGGTTTCTCAGACATGGCCAACCTAACCAAACTTACCCTTTTTTCGGCAACCGCCATGCAAGACTCCTCTATCGGTTCCTGACCGTGTCACGGGTCTTGGAAAAAAACGTACTAAAAACCCATTTTTTTTAGAACCAATATGGACTGGTAACCACACACTAAAGTAAAGTACAAATTTTACCTGAAAATGATCGGTTCAGCTGAACTGATCCACACTCTTACAAGTTCCACACAGAAAACAGAACAAAACCTATCTAGTGCTCACGGTACCACAGACAGAGACTTGAACTGACTATGTGGAAACAACAATTTTGGTAGAAAAACCGACCAAAAAACTGACACTTCAACCAACTTGAACCGAGCAGCAGGAGAAATCTCCGGTGTGACTGTTCAGTGAGGTGGAGTAAAGAATCTGATAGTTGCAGCTCGAACAACAACAGGCAGAGGCTTCAACCGAGCTTAAGATGAACATTCTATGCCATGCATAGAAAAGTTAACCCTTTGTTCTCTGGGGCAGTTTAAAGGCTGGGGCTAACTGCAATTGTCAGAATACAGCAAGACTTCATGTTGTTTGAAGTCTACATTTCAGATTCTTGTTTGATGCCTCAGCTGGTTATCCAAGTTATTTTTGGAAAAGTATCAAGCAAGTCTTAGGCTAGTCTAGTAATTTTAATCTCAAGGACCTAATTATCGGGAGAGTTAAATACAGTAATCCAGTCACCACAGCTAATGCCGTCAATCAGAGTTTCTCTGATCTCGCTGCCTACCGTGAGGCCTCCCCCTCCCCGCCATCTCTCCCCCTGAACATTCTGCCATTAATGATTGCCCCTGTGACCTCCCCTTTCTGCCTTACATGTGGTGAGGTTCACAGACTCTTTATAGAAATCCCATTATCAAAGTCTGCTGGCTCCGATGAAACTGAGCCCAAAATATTGAAGATTGCTGCTGTGGAACTTGCCCTACTTGTCACAAGAATATTTAACCTGCCCCTTACAATGCATATGGTTCCTGATATCTGGAAAATGTTGCATGTTGTTCCAGTTTACAAGAAAGGTAACAGTATGAACATTGGCAACTACAGGCCAATTGCAATACTACCAGTACTCAACAAATTACTTGGAAAATTGGTAGCCTCCCAACTGACTGAATACCGCACAGACCATAATCTCCTGTTTCCTGCACAGCATAATCTTAGGAAAGATCATATCTCTACTACATTTAGTGGCTCAAGCAATTCTTCTAATTTTAGATTATGGGGACATTTACCACCATGCCTTTGAAATTGTGCTAACACATTTAAATACAGGATGTTATCAACTGCTACACTTTATTTTAAATGTAAAGTGGGCCCACTCATCATAGTTTGTTTCTTCAAAAGTTAAACTGGCTTCCCCAAGTTTCTAGGAGAGAATTTCACTGGCTTTCTTTGATTTTTAAGGTTGTTAATAATCAGTCTGCTTCTTACTTGTCTGACTGGTTTGTGGTTCCTTCCCACAAATATATTTTTACAAGAAGTACTGCATCACTGCTACCAGCTGCATATGCATTTCTCCATTTATGGCAGTGAACATTTATCTTCAGGTGCCACCCATGCATGAAACAGCTTAGCACTACATTTTTAAAGCTGTTCCAGTTTTTCTTCTTTTAGAAACACTGTGAAACTAAATATATTACCTGTAAATAACAGATTGTCTTGTATATGTTTTGCAACTTGAATGTATGAGTTTGCCTATTGTCATTTTGTTTTTGTTTAGTACTGAATTTTTATTTGACATTGAATGTCCTGTAAACAAGATTTTTTATCTTATAGAACTTATCCTTTAACTTTGAACTTTCAAATAAAATAAAATAAAAATAAAAATACTACTGGATGAGGTGAGCTCACTGGTGCGGTCTTCTTTGACCTCATTAAGGATTTTGATTTGGTCAACCACACCCTGACTAGATAGAAAACTAAGTGCTTTGAGCATTTTCTCCACTACCCTTTCATGGTTCAAAATCTATCTGGGAAATATGTATTAGCAGGTTAAATTTGGCCATGCCCTGTCTGACCCAGCTATCACAGTGAGGTCCCTCAAGGATCTATATTGTGGATCCTTCCTTTCTTTCCTCGTATAAACTCAATATAGTCTAGTTTCAGGCACAGCACATCCATCCTATATGTTGATAACCTTGTCCTTTTCATGAACTCTGGCTACATCCTGGACCTAAATTGTCAACTCTCATCTGACCTTCAGTTGGTTCAAACATGGCTCTGCAAAAACAGGCTGTTTAAGAATGCTATTAATGCCAAAGCCATGCATTTTGGCTCTGCTCCTAGAGTAAAAATGTGCCATACCTCTCTGGCAGTGACATGTATGTTCTTGTGTTGCCACAGTTTCCTCCTTAAACTACTTGGGAGTCACACTTCACACTTCACTGAATTTTTCAGCTCGTTTCTCTGCTGCATGCAAGGCTGTGAACAGCAGACTGGGACTCTCCTACAAAATTAAAGAGAACCTTACTCCTAAAGCCTGTATAGCCATTGCCCATGGCATTCTGTTCCACAAATCGACCTATAGATTGGCTGTCTACTTCTCGGCCTCCAAAACTGTCCTACAAAACTGGGATGAGACCAATAATAACATTTTCAGGTTTTTGGCCACAAACAGTTACACACATCATTGCGACCTTTACTTCCAACTAAGTTGACTTCCTTCATTAGCCTTGCGCAAGTTTATGATGGGTGGTGTGATGCATAATGTTATGACTAAGAAGACTCCCTAGTCCTTTTAGCTCTACTTACGCCTGACAGCCAGTCCTAACCACCAAGGTCAAACATCCTTGGTTCCTCAAACATACCCAATATCAAGATGAAATTAGGAGAAATGTCCTTCTCCTATTCTGCCCCCAAATCTTGGAATTCAATCATGGCCAAGATCTGTGGTACCTATAGCCAAGCCTTCAAAAGAGAGTACTGTAACCTCCTAAACCAGGCATCAGTATATACCTACCTGGAGTACTTCATCATCTCTGCCTCCTGGGTCTGTGTGGGTGGCTGTTTGTGTTTGTCCGTGTCTGTATGTTAGTTTTTGTGGATTTACATAGTTCTCTGCATGGAGTAACTATGCCATTCTTGCTCACAACACCTGTGAAAGTCTCCTGGACTGGATTTCTGCAAAAAATCACCTCAGGTATCTGCATTTTCATTTTGAAATGAACTTTTTGGAAGCCTTCCCAAGCAAAAATAAGTCAAGCGACTAAGTCTGACAAACTCAGTGATTCTGGGTACTGCTCCGACTCCACATTTTCGTCTGACCTGCTCCTAAAAGAATTGTATGTGGGCTGTTAAACAATCTCTTTAAAGAAAAAAGGAAACATACAAACAAAAGGATTTTACATCCTGCATATGTACAGGCACAGTTCATCACCTTCAGGAATTTTAACACATTCTGTGACTCTGGAACTCAGCAGTTCATCATTTCTTCTCGTTTTTGACTTATCACCAGGTATCAGCATTTTCGATTGAAATCAGCTTTAAATGTACTTGTCTATAAATGCGCTTTTACACACAGGTTTTAAAAATGAAATGAGCATTACCTGTGTGGCACTGCTGTACTATTTTGCATTCCTGCTTCTCTTTACACTCTGCTAGTATTCCGGCAACCCCCACCTCCATTTGTTTTGGCTCCTCCACAGAGTTTGCTGCTCTTTGGCTGTTTCTACAGTGCTACCAGAATGGCTGTTTTACACAGCCGGGTGAATTGGAACACATTGGAGCAAACCATGAAAAGCAGAGATTGCAGTTCAGACGAACGTTCACCAAGGGAATGGAACAGATGCACTTTACACACAAGGGATGTAACGGAATACCGTTTCTGTAACAGCCATTCCATTACAGAAACCTGTGTGTAAAAGCACCTTAAGGGCTATCTAGACAACCATTTTGGAGAACAAAAGAAACATACGGACAAGGTTTTCACATCCTGCAAATGCCCAGGCCACTGTTCATCATCTCAGGCATTTAACACACTCTATGACACTGGACCTTAGCAGTTCACCATTTCCTCTGGGGTTGATTCTGGAATTGAGCTTGCAGCATATGACCTGTCTATGGTGCCACTGCTTAATGGTCTCATAATCCATGTAGAACTCACAAAAGTCAGAGTGACCAGCAAAAGGCTGTGGCTCATCTATAAAAAAAATAATACAGGAACATCTCCTCTGTCTACTTATATTACTACTACTACTGATGTCTGGCAATGCGCATCTCAGCTCTGGTCCTACTACAAACCACAATGCTCCTTCACAGAAAATCCCTGAGCTTGTGCTTGTCTCACTAAACATCTGCAGCCTGCTCCCCAAACTAGACTGCCTGAAGGCTTGGGTCATTCAGCACAACCCTGATGTGCTATCCAATGTGGAAATCTGGCTATCCCCGAAGATACCCGACACAGCCATCACCCTGCCCAGCTACACCCTTTACAGACAGGGCCAACAATCTAAAACTGGTGGGGGCTGCATCATGTACATCAAAGACCACCTCCAAGGACACATAATACCCCCACTGTGTGGTAGTGACAACTTACAAGCCCTGGCCATCAAATTGCTGCTAGGGGCTCACAACAGACTGCTAACCATACTCTCAGTTTATATTCCACCAAAATGGTCCCAGGCTGGTGCCAACAACCTACTGGCTATAATAGCACACTGAGTCTAAACTCTGAAATAGTACTACTAGGAGACTTTAATACTAACTGATAATAACCTGCATCTACTGCTATAAAGAATACCTTCTCCACAATCCATTTCTTCCAACTAGTGAATGTTCTGACTAGAATCAACTATAAGACCGGCACCAGCACACTCCTGGACTGGGAACTCACAAACCACCCGACACACATCTCCGATCTTACCATTCTCCCTGATGGCATGAGCGACTGTCAAATACCAGTTGAACAATAACTAATGCAAGCTCTCAACCAGAACCATAAAAAAAGGATGCTCTTAAAGGGCCACCTGTCTCTACTAAAGGCTGACCTTAAACTCGACTGGTCAGGCCTCGGAGAATCCAAAGATGTGGACATGGCGCTCAACCTTTTTATATCAAAATTTAATGCAGTCTGTGACAAGCACACCACTATCAAAATAAGGAATGCCAAAGGACCCATTAACCCATGGATTACCCCCAAACTCCTGGCGCTTCTTGACCTAAGAAACCAATACTGGCTAAAAGTATGATTGCAGAGCTCTGCAGCTAATGTTCAGTGATATAAAAAGGCTTGTAATGATTGCACAAAAGCGATCAGACAGATGAAGAGTAAATACTACAAAGAAGCCCTCACCAACTCATGGAACAGCAGCAAATCCTTCTGGGCAACCCTACAGGATATTACAGGGGAAGGATCCAAAAACACCCCCTGCTATGCTCACTGTTGAGGGTGTCCCTACCGTAAACCCCTTACTCATAGCCAACTCACTGACCTCAGTAGTGTTCTTCTGGCTGACTTCTTCAATGCCCCTTAACCCAAGAGTCACTACAAGGGCTTCTACACCACCTCCCAACTGTCTGCCTTTCCATTTCAAAATAGTTACTGAAGCTGTTGCATGCAAATATGTAGTGAAGGTCCTAGGAAAGTCAAGGCATATCGGGGACACATTGGACCTTAAATTTGTACATCTGGCACTGGACTAAATAGTTGGACTGCTAACAAAAATAATTAACCTCTCCTTCTGCCACTCCCAATTCCAACTAACATGGAAATCTGCCACAGTAACCCATGTCCATGAAAGTGGGGACCGAACAGCACACAATTACAGGCCAATCTCCATACTCCCACCACTCTCCAAGGCTCTGGAGTGGATAGTGGCTGACCAGATGGTGGAGTATCTTAACCAACACAAGCTTCTCTGCCCAAAACAGCATAGATTCCATGGCGGCCACAATACCATCACAGCCCTTCTAGAATTCGCTGGGTTCATCAATAATGCCCTGGACCAAGACCACCTAGTAGGGGCATCCTTCACTGACCTATCAAAGGCATTTGATATGGTTCATTATCATACAGCAGCTCCCTGAAATTGGACTCGCAACAGAAACCATGGACTGGTTTAGCAGCTACCTGAGCCTTTGCTCCCAACAAGTCAGGATTGGAGAAGTCCTAGCTGACAACCAATCTGTCAGATCCAGAGTATCGCAAGGGTCTATACTGAGTCTGCTGCTATTCAGTGTCTTCCTAAACAACCTTCTGGCAGCTTGCCAATGCCCCATGCTCTTATATGCAGACAACGTGATAATCTTCACCAGCAACCAACCCCAGAACTACTCAAAAAGGACCTCCAAAATGGCTTCACAACAGCCAAAAATGGTTTAAAGAACAAAAACTGTTTTTTAATAATAAAAAGACCAAAACCATGCTCTACGCATCAACCCACAACAAACATAAAAGCTACCCCTTGGCCATACGGAATGACAATAGCAGCACCCTGGAACTCATTCCACACTTCAAATAACTGGGAGTAACTATCAACTCCACCTTGTTCTTCACACAACACATTGACAATACTGCCAAAGCCATCAGCATCAGAATCAGCATCCTCTACTGACATAGACATTGTCTCACCCACGAAGCACTGAACCTGGCAATTAACAGCTCAATTGTATCCTTTATAGATTATGGACTGGTAATATACGGATCTACAACTGACTCAGCACTCCGACACATCACTGTTGCACTAAATAAAGCCTGCCACCTGCTCACTAATTTATTTATTTTTTATTTTTTTATTTATTGAAATCTAGGATTACAAATACCTTTGAGCAGGAACTGCTAGTTTACAAAGGTTCCACGTCGAAGGAATGGGGGGTATACATACATACAAAGGTCAACATAATAATACATAGTTACACAATAAAAAGGAGTAAGAGACTGAGGCTTAGGAAATTCCAGTAATTCAAAATGTGCCAAATGTTAGGTAGCATGACATACCAGCCAAGGGCAATCTTAGAAATAAGTGCTGCAGGTGAGAGGGAAGGGGGTATGCAGGCAGGAAGGCCATTGTCAGAGGGTAGAGGGTGAGGGTAAGAGCTCTAAAGGGGAGAGAGCGGAGGGATAAAAGTCAGGAAATGCCTGAGGGAAGGAAAGGGAGAGGGTGCAAAGGGTAGGCAGGTAGAAAGGGGCAAGGCGGGGAGAGGTAGCTGTCAAGACTGAAGTGGATGGCAGTGAACGGTGGGCCCCTGATTAGGTGAGGCAGTCACAACAACTAGTTGAAATGAGATGAAGTCGGAGTTGTCTCTTAAAAGGGCCAAGAGCAGCAGCAGTGAGAGTTTCTTTGTTGAGAGTATTGTACCACTGTGGTGCTCTGTGGATAAAGGCCCTCTGGCCCATGGTAGTCTGGCATCTGGGGACAAGGAAGGTTAGTTGTTGTGAACTTCTAGTTCGCTGGGTGCTGTGGTGGTCAATGAGGAGTTTTTCAATGCCCAGGGGCATGACCCTGAGGAGGATTTTTTTGGCTAAGAGGCAGGTTTGATACTGTAGCCGGCTGATGAGAGGAAGCCATCCTGCCCGAGTGTACAGGTCACAAGTGTGTGTAAGTCAGTCAGCCCCAGTTAGTAGCCTGCATGCTTTGTTGAGTGCAACTGTAACTCTACGGAGGGCAGAGGCAGAGCCATAAATTGCTAGCCCATAATCGATGATGGAGGTGACAGAGCTGTTGATAGCCAACCGGAGCGTGTCAGGAGTCATGCAGTGTGTGTGCCTGTAGAGCAGGCCTATACGGATGTTGCTGGCTTTGGCGACAGAATCTATGTGCCGATGGTAGGAGAGTGAGCTGTCCAATGTGACAACTAGGTATTTAAAATCAGGAACGTGTTCAAGTAAGGACCCTGTTTGGTTTAGGATGGTGAGGTCACGGGATTTGTACTTGCTCCTGGCATTGTAGAAGGTCATGACCTTTGTTTTGCTGTAGTTCGTGACCAGTTTGCGTGACTTGAACCATTCTTCAATGTGCATGAATTCAAGCTGTAATTATTTCTCGTGGAGCTCTGCGTTTTGGTGGTTGGTGAACATGACTGCGACATCAGCGTAGAGCAGTAATTTCTGGTGGCAGACACTGAGAAGGTCGTTGAGAAAAAGGCTGAAGAGTAGTGGCCCCAGGATGGACCCCTGTGGGACCCCTGAAAGGACTGGCTTTTCTTCCAAGGTGACACCGGCAATCCTAACCCGCTGGACCCTCTCCCCAAGGTAGCTTGAAAACCAGAGCAGCGCTTCATTGGAGAGCCCAATGTTTGATAATTGCTTGAGTAGGAGTGGGCGGTTCACAGTATCAAAGGCTTTTGTAAGGTCAATGAATGCTGCCCCTACACAGTTTCCTTGATCGAGCGTGGTATGGATAAAGCCTGTGAATTCTAATAGTGCAGTGGTGGTACTGTGCTCTTTTTGGAAACCATGTTGCTCAGGACACTGGATGTCATATTTTTTCAGGTACTTGACTAGTTGGTCTGAGGTGATACGCTCATGGGCCTTAGACATTGGAGGGAGGATGGAGATAGATCTGTAGCTGGAGTGCAGTTATTTGTCTCCACTTTTGTGTACCGGTGTGATGGTCGCCTGTTTCCAGCGAGATGGGAGCTGGGACATCTTTAGTGATAGGTTGAGGACCTTTGTCAGGGGTTCAAGAACTTCTTCAAGAACAAGTGCTAACAACTTCAGGTCAAGGGAGTCACCGCTGTAGCCTGTATTGTGAATGGCCTTCCGAATATAGGTTCTGGCTTCATGCACTGGGATCTCCTTGATGTAGAATTGTGGGGCAGGGTGTAGGAGAGGAGTAGTTGCAGGAGGGTTACTACCAGAGGGGGCATCAAAGAAATTAGAAGGAAGGTCACTATCCAAGTTGGAGAACGCATTGTTAAAGGTGTTGGTGATTGTGTACAGGTCAGATGTTGGTGTTCCATTTATGTTGAGCATGGTGAGTGGTGACTTAGGGTCCTTGCCTGTAAGGTCTTTCAAGTTACTCCAAAAATTTTTTCCATCACCCCAGGAGTTGGAGAGAGCTTTCTTGATGCATTTATGCTAATGCACCTAAACTAACCCATACCTGCAAACTCTATACCTGTACTGGCTGGCTCCAGCTGAATGACAGAATAAGATATCAAGCCTGCTTTCTCGCCAAAAATGTTGTGCAAAACTGGCTTCCTTCTGGAGTGCAGAACCTGCTGTCCCTTCCGCTAAATACCAGGCAAACCCGGTGCTTCTCCACACAAACATTCTATGTACCCAGATGCCACACATCCATGGCACAACATGCCTTTGCGTACTGGGCACCGCTCTGGACAAATGCACTACCACTGGATATCTCTGGCATTGCTACACTTGGACCCTTCAAACTTAAACTGCACCAACACCTCATTCATATGAGTACCTGCAGGTGCTACCGCTGAGTCATTCTATGCACCCACTGACTGACCCCAGCACTTCCCAGCGCCTATCCCCGGGATAGGCAAAATGTGGAACTTAGCCCCATCTCCTTCCCCTTTACCCCAGCCTACCCCCCCATCCACACTGTCCTGTCTACCCCACCCCTTCTTTCCCTTTTCTCCTACTTCTCCTTCTGACGCAGGCTTACTTTGCACATTGCTGCAGTTACTGGTTTGGCTTGGATTTATTTTATTTTATTTATTTATTGGAGCCTCAGATCATTACCTATGAGCTAATAACTCATTTACATAGGTTCCTCATCAAGTACATAGGACAAATGACACAGATGGGTTTACTAACGATATGCATTAGCATAAGTGGGGCAACATTGGCATCAGGGAACATTACACATTTTATATACTGTTAATCGAGTAACATACATAGATTTGTACATTTTGACAATGTGAAAATCCAGTAGACACAGTTGTAACAGCTGAGAAAGTACCTTACTCTAGTCAATACATTGAAATGACATAATTTGGGTTGAGCAGCAGGAGACACTCATTGACAAGGAGAGAAAGGAATTAGATGAGGAGCAGAGGATAGAGTGGAAAAAGGATGATTAGAAGATTGACGTAGACAGGCACCATAATTGAGAAGCTATAACAAAGTGCAAGTTGGGGTAGGGCAAGGCCTTTGGAGTGGTTGCAAGCTTAAATGAAGCAGGAACGCTTTCTTTGGCTGGTTATGTGGGAGCAGAATTTTGACTTAAATAAGCCACTGCTGGGGATCTCTAGCAGGTCCAGGGGAAGAGAGTTTATGGCGAGCGGGGGCCCGGTATCCAAAAGATCTCTGACCCTGCGAGGTTTTGTGGAATGGGACTTTGAAGTTGCTTCTGTTAGTAGCTCTGGTTGACCTGGTTATTGTTGCTGGGCAGAGCATGTTCTGGGCACTGCCAGTAGTTAGCCTAAGGGTTGCTTTTTTAGCCTGGATACACGTTTGGTACAGAATCCGATTGTTAAGGTCCAGCCACTCAGTTTGTGAGTAAAGGTCGCATATGTGAGCTAGTTTGGGGCACCTAGCTGAAGTCTGCATGCCTTATTTAGCATGGTGGCAAGATTTTTTAAGGTTGTATTCGTGGCTGCACTGTATACGATGAGTCCATTGTCAATGGATGAGAAGACCGAGCTGCTAATTGCTAGGTTAAGGGCAGCATCATTTAGACAGTGCCTATGCCTGTAGAGCTGTCCAAGTTTTCTGCTGGCATTTTTTGCAATTTGGTCCATATGGAGGGAGTAGGAGAGTGTGCTATCGAGCGTGATGCCAAGGTATTTGAAGTGCTTGACCATCTCAAGTGATTCCCACTGTTTATTTGTTATTGTTAGTGTTGCAGATTTATGTTTGTTATGCATGGAGGCAAATAACATGGTCTTGATTTTTTTGTGATTTAGTAGCAACTTTGCTTTCAGGAACCAATCTTCTGTTTTTGAATTGTGACTGCAGCTGTTGTTCAATGATGCTAGGGTCATGGTGACTTGTGTATATGACCACATCATCGGCATACAGGATGATTTCTTCATTACATACATGGGGGATTTGATTCAGGAATAAACTAAATAGCAGAGGCCCTAGGATGGAGCCCTGTGGCACTCCAGTTGTGACTTTTTGGCTGTCTGATAGAGTTTTGCCTATTTGTACTTTTTGTTCCCTCCCAGTTAGGTAGTTTCTGAACCATGGAAGTGAGTCTGCTAATATGCAAATACTGCTTAGTTGTGTAAGGAGGAGACAATGGTTGACTGTATCAAAGACCTTGGCGAGATCAATATATATTGCTCCCACCAAGTGCCCTTGATCCAGTGCAGGTGGGGATCCAGAGAATCTAGTTTTGGCCTATAAAAAGGCTATTACTGGGGCTCTGGGTGTCATCACTCCTGTCCGTGTTCGTCCCCTCTCTCTTCACCCTTGGTCCCCTTGGTTTGATGGGACCTTAAGGGAGCTGAGATGGGTGGGATGAAGGCTAGAGCGTCGCTGGTGGAGAATGGCCCTTGATGCTGACTGCCTTAGACTGATGGATCATTATCAAAGCTATCAATCAGCAATCTCACATAAGAAGGCAGAGTTTCTGTCTGGTGAGATAGCTGTTGCTTAGAATCGACCAGCTCAGCTCTTTCGAACCGTGGACAGGCTGTACAACCCAGCCTGTCTACAGGTTTGAGAAGCGTTTTCACAAGATAAGTGTGATGAGTTTGCTCATTTCTTTGCAGATAAGGTGGCCAACTTCAGGGCTGAAATTTTCTCAGCACCCTCTATGGGAGTTAGTGGTGGCCAGTGCAAGGTCACCACCCCTCAGTCATCCTGGATGTCTTTCAACCAACCAGAATTAGGGGATATTGTATGGATTGTTCAGAAATTGCAGCCAGCTTGCTGTAGTTTGGATCCGGGCCCTACTCGTCTATTATTAGGGTGTATTGAAATTATTGGCCCGATCCTTGCAGAGATTGTTTGGTGCTCTTTAGATTTTGGAGTTTCCTAGCTGAAAGTTAATACAACTTCAGTGGCTCAGGTCAGTATACTGAAGCTGGAGCCATGCTACAAATATCAACCATGAGCAAAGGACAAGAATGCGGGTTCAAACAGCTATTGTTGAAGAAAGGAGTCCTCACATTAGGACACTATAAAAACTGATTTTAATGTTACAAAAGGCAGTAAAAACAAAACATTATTTTAGTACAAATGGTAGTAGCACTTCTCTGGTAATCATTAAAGACATCCCTCAGATGCTTTTTTTTAAAAAGCATCTGAGGATGAAGTGAAACGTTGATGGTTACCGGGGGGTGCTACCACTCATTTGTAATTAACTCATTGCCTCCACAGGAGTTCTCTGAAGTTGCACCACTTGTCTCCTGTATACTGTTAACAGTGAATCCTGGGTCTTTCTAAGCAAAATCAAGCTATAGTCAGCATGCCACAAACAAATCATAATAGCTCAAGAACCATAAGTGCTAGACACAAAGTATGAGTGGCAAAGTTATTCAGCACAAAATTACCTTTCCAATGGTGGTATGCAAAAAATAATACATAATTAAACAGCAAAAAAAAAAATGTTTTCACTAAAATAGGCAACATAAGCCATATACACCATACCATAAACAAATGCAAATAACTCCTAAAGTATACATGATATACACAAAATATCAGTGGCAAAATTGTTCAGCACAAAATTACCTTTCCAACAGTGCTATGCAATCAAATATATATTATATTCTGTTATATTATATATTAAAATATATAAGTGACATCTCCAGACATTGCAAGGGCACATCGGAAGTCAGTAGCTGACTTCTGTAGGCGTCCTCAGGACACACCAGTGTATTTTACTGACGACTACAGGTGTCTGCAAGGAGACAATGAGTTAAAACAATGTTTTGTTTTTACTGCTTTTTGTAACATTAAAATCAGTTTTTATAGTGTCCTAATGTGAGGACTCCTTTCTTCAATGATAGCTGTTCGAGCCAGAGTTTCCTAGCTCACTGAAGGAGTCAGTGGTGACACCACTTTTGAAGAAAGCTTCTTTAGACCCAGGCATCTGTGCAAACTACAGACCTATCTCTAATCTTCCCTTTGTTGGGAAGGTGATTGAGAAAGTAGTTGCATTGCAAGTGGAGAACCATCTTACCATCTACAATGTCTTCGATCCTCTCCATTCTGGTTTCTGAAAGAGACATAGTACCAAGACTGCTCTGGTTTGGGTGCTCAATGATCTCTTGATGGCAAGAGACCAGATCTTGGTACTTCTGGATCTCTCTTCAGCATTCAACACTGTGTACCATGGGGTTTTGCTCAAGCGTCTGAGGGTCATCTGTGGACTGGCGGTTCCAGTTCTTAGATGGTTCCATTCTTTCCTAGCCGGCAGGTTTCAGAGGGTGGTGTTGGGGATTTTTTCCTCTGAGCCATTCTCCCTGTCATGCAGGGTGCCTCAGGGCTCAGTGCTATCCCCCATGTTGTTCACAGTGTATCTGCTGCCCGTCAAAGACATTGTAAGATGATATGGGCTGAGTTTTCATTGCTGTGCAGATGACACACAGCTCTAGCTGTCTTTTGCACCCAACCAGGATAGTGTGCTCTCGATGTTTAACAGCTGTCTGGTGGAAATTCATGGCTGAATGAGGTCTAGTTGGTTGAAACTGAATTCTGGGAAGACTGAGGTGCTGGTGGTGGAGCTGGGGTGCAAGATAGAGAGGTCAGTGGTAGGGTTACTGTCTGGGCTTTGGATTGATGGTGTACAGCTGCCCATCTCTGAACAGGTGTGTAATCTGGAGGTGGTATTTGATGATGGGCTGACCCTGCGGGCACAGGTGTCAGCAGTCATCAAATCTTCCTTTTATCATCTTAGGAAAATCACCAGAATTAAGCACCTTGTTCTGTCTGATAATTTGCCCACGTTGATCCATGCCTTTGTGACCTCACACCTGGACTATTGCAACTCCTTATCCCTAGGGCTTCCAGGGGATGATGTCCACTGCTTGTAGCTGGTGCAGAATGTGGCAGCACAATTATTGACTGGGACTTCTCGTACTAGTCATATTACACCTGTGCTGTGCGATCTGCACTGGCTGTCTATACAGTGGCGGACCACCTTTAAGGTTGGTCTTATGACCAATAAGAAAAAAATTACTCACCTTAGTAATGTTGTTTCTTCTAATGGAGTCTTGCTGTATTCTGACTATTGCAGTTAGGTCCTGCCTTTCAACTGCCCTGGAGAACAAAGAGTTAACTTTCCATGGCCAGCATGGAATGTTCAGCACAAGCTCGGTTGAAGCCCCTGTCTGCTGTTGTTTAAACTCCAACTGTCAGATCTTTATGAGCAATACTCACTAGAAGTTCTGTGTGGAAACTGTAAAACTCACACTAGCCAACTGGCGACTAAATTTATTAAAAAGGGTTTTTTGGTTTCAAAGCAAAGACTCAAGTCAGGAAACCCAAAAAACAAAACACAACACACACCCAAAGTAAAGGAGGCTGAAAAAGGGGCACCCCTAGGGTGCCAGAACTGCTCCTGCCCACCCACATCCCAAAAAACAGGTTCTGACAGGGGAGGTGGGGGGAGGTCAGAATACAGCAAGACTCCATTAGAAGAAACAATATTACTAAGGTGAGTAATTTTTTCTTCAAACAACATGAAGTCTTGCTGTATTCTGACTATTGCAGACTACCAAGCAGTACTTTCATGGAGGAGGGAGAGAACCTACTTTGGGAATAGGCTCTGAAGTACTGCTGTGCCAAACCGAGCATCACTCCTAGCCTGGGTATCCAGAGAGTATTGCTTGGTGAATGTATGGACTGCTTTCCAGGTGGCTGCTTGACATATTTCTAAGATAGGAATATCCCTGGCAGCAGCCAGGGAAGCAGCTGTACCTCTAGTAGAGTAAGCCCTCTGGCCTGAGGGTGGAGTTCTACCTGGTTTTTCATAGCAGAATTGTATACAAGAGACAATCCACCTGGCAATAGATCTCTTAGTGGCAGGTTTGCCCTTACCAACCTCTCCATATGTGAGGAACAACTGGAGGGACTCAAATCTGTGACCCTTGGTGCGCTCTGTGTAGTAGCTGAGGGCCCTTTTAACATCCAAGCTGTGCAGCCTCCTCTCTCCAGAGGAGGAATGGTCAGTGAAAAAAACAGGGAAAGACATAGACTGGTTAAGGTGGAAATCTGAAACCACCTTAGGCAAAAACTTCCTGTTAGTTCTTAGGACCACTTTATCTCTATGGAAAGAGATGAAATCAGGCTCCACTGACAGGGCTTGCAATTCACTGGTATGCCAGGCAGAGGCAATGGCTACCAAAAACACAGTTTTCCAAGTCAAGTACTTAAGCTCTGCAGAGGACAAAGGCTCAAAGGGTAGATGCATAAGCTGAGCAATGCAAACATTAAGGTCCCAAGCAGGAGCAGGGTCCCTAAAGGGGGGGGACTGGTGTGCAGCAATCCTTTGAAGAACTTACAAAACACAGGATGGGCTGAGAGGAGAGAGGCTTGCCACTGGACAAGAAGGCAGAAACAGCTGCCAAATGCACTTTAGTGTAGCTGGCCCAAGTTCTAAGCCATTAAGATGGACCATATAGTCAAGAACTGTAGGCAATCCAGCAGATTCTGGAGAAATATGCTTATTAGAGCACCAAATAGTGAACCTTTTCCATTTGGAGCTGTAAGTCTTTCTGGTGGAAGGCTTTTGAGAAGACTTAAGGATATCCAGAACCCCTTGAGAAAGGTGCAGATCAGCAAACTCTAACTCTTCAAGAGCCATGCCTTGAGATTGAGAGACTTGAGGTTCGGATACCAAATCCTCCCCTGAGAGGATGTCAACAGGTTGTAATTCCTGGGAAGAGACAAGGGAAGGTGGACTGCTAAGGACAGCAACAGGAGGTACCAGGGCTGCCTGGCCCAGCCTGGAGCAATCAGAATCACTTTGCATGGTTGTGACCTTATCTTGACTAACACCTTGAACAGGAGAGGAAGGGGAGGCATACAGAAATTTCCGTCCCAATTCAGGATCAGAGCATCCAGGGGACTGAGCCCAAGACTGGGGTCTGCAACAAAAGAGAGGAAGTTGGTGATTGTCTGGGGCTACAAAAAGATCTATCTGTGGAGTGCCCCATCTCGAGAAAATCACTTTCAAAACGAGGAGATCTAGGGTCCAGTTGTGATGGCCCTTGGATATCCTGCTGAGAGCATCTGCCAGGACATTGTCTTTCCCTGGGAGGTGAACTGCTATCAGAGAGGTTTGCAGGGAATAGGCCAGGGACCACAACTTCATTGCTTCTGAGCACAAGGCCGAAAACCGAGTGCCTCCTTGCTTGTTGATGTACCACATTGTGGTGGTATTGTCTGTTCTGATGTGGACCACCTTGTTCTGTTCAGATTTGGAAAAGACTTGCAGTGCCAGAAACACCGCTCTGAGTTCCAAGAGATTGATGTGAAGCAGAGATTCTTGAGGCGACCAAAGCCCTTGGGTGGTAAGATCCCCAGGTGGGCACCCCAGCCCATCAGGGAGGCATCCCTGGTGAGTATCACTGAAGGAGACTGAGTGACAAAGGGAACTTCTTGTCTCAAATTGTCCTGATCCTGTCACCATTGCAAAGCCTGGATCAGGGTTTGAGTCACTGGGACTAGTTTGGTAAGGGAATCCTTTCTTTGGGACCAGAAGGCTCTTAAGTGGAACTGAATGTCCCTCATCTGAAATCTTGCTCCCTGGACCACTGCTGTAGAGGCTGCCATGTGGCCCAGAAGCTGCAGGAAATGCCTTGTTGGTCGAGACACCTGAAGGGCGAATGAAGAGGCCAGTTCCATAAGGGTCCTTACCCTGTCCAGGGGAAGGAAGGCTCTTGCCCTTATTGTATCCATATCCACCCCTATGAAGGTGAGGAGCTGTAATGGCTCGAGAACTGATTTTGGAAGGTTGAGGAGGAATCCTAAGGAAGTGTGCACTTGCTGAGTTATTTGCAGATGTGACTTGACTTGGTCTGGAGACTGACTCACTATGAGCCAGTTATCCAAGTATGGAAAGATGGAGATCTTTTTTCTCCTTAGGAAAGCAACCACTACTGCCAGGCACTTTGTGAACACCCTTGGGGCTGATGTTAGGCCAAAGGGCATTGCTCTGAACTGATAGTGGCTGAGGGCAACTCAAACCTGAGTTACTTTTTGTGGGAGCACCCGATGGGAATGTGAAAATAGACATCTTTGAGGTCCAGGGAGGCTAGCCAGTCCTCTGGCCTTAGAGAGGGCAGAATTATTCCCAGAGTCACCATTTTGAACTTTGGTTTTAAAAGGTGCTTGTTCGGATATCTTAGATCCAGGATGGGCTGCCATTCTCCTGCCTTTTTGGGGGTTAGGAAGTACCTGGAGTACAATCCTTTGCCCTTGTGTAGGGTAGGAACCCTCTCTATGGCTCTGAGAGCCATGAGGGGAGAAACCTCTGCCTCTAGGGCAAGGGTCTCTGATGGATTTGCAGGTGGAAAGGATTTGGTTCTCATATTGGGAAATTTTTTGAAGCTGAGAACCAGTCCCTGGCTTACTACTTCCAGGACCCACTTGTCTGATGTCAGAGACTTCCTGTCCTGGACAAAGTAAGCCAGCCTGCCCCCTACAGGTATTGGAGAATTGGCCTGGGCAGACCCATTGGGGTGTCTGCTTGGCAGGGGCTTTAGGCAAAGGCAAAGGCAAATTTATTTAAAAGACGGCCAATCCCGGAGGCTCTGGGTGCCGTACAGATTTTATAACGTTGCATACCACATAAATATTTAAGTTAAAATAATACATACAAAATAATCAACATTAAACTCCGAACGCTTGCAGAAATAGGAATGTCTTCAGGCGGGCTTTAAAGGCAGTTATAGTGGGGGCCTCCCTAACTGCAGTTGGTAAAGAGTTCCAAAGAGTGGGAGCGGCAACGCTAAAAGCTCGGTCGCCTGCAAATTTTAACCTCGCTCTTAGAACAGTCAGGAAGCCACCACTAGAAGAGCGGAGATGGCGGGTAGAGGAAGAAGGTACCAGGAGTACTGACAGGTAACCAGGGCCCTGCCCGTGTAGGGCCTTATAGGTGAGAAGACCCACCTTGAAGAGTATTCTCCACCTGACAGGCAGCCAGTGCAATTCACGGAATACAGGTGTAATGTGACAAAATTTGTTTTGCCCGGTCAAAAGCCGAGCAGCAGCATTTTGCACCAGCTGCAGTCTATGAAGAGAACCCCCAGAGACCCCAAGATAGAGGGCATTACAGTAGTCAAGCCTAGAGGTGACTAAGGCATGTATCAAGGTAGGGAGGTCCAGAGAAGGGACAAGGGGCTTAATCCTGGCAATGTTTCTAAGATGGAAAAAACAGGAACAAACCACGGAAGAATCACACCAAGATTTCGCACCCAAGAGGAGGCCATCAATGAAGCAGCTCCTAGCACAAGTCCAGTTGCGGAGTCAGAGGCCATCCCATCACGAACTCTGTTCGACTCCACTACCAATACCTCAGTCTTGTCAGGGTTCAGTCATAGCCAGCTGGAGGCCATCCAGTTATTAATCTCAGCCAGACAGATATTTAACACATCCACTGCGTTGGATGTTCCTGGGGCAAAGGACAGGTATAGCTGAGTATCATCAGCATAGCAATGAAAACTCAGACCATACTTCCTAATGATCCTCCCAGGGGCAGCATATATACTGCAAACAACATTGGGACCAATACCGAACGCTGAGGAACTCCACACAAAAGGAGGCAGGGTGTAGATGAGAAATTTCCCCTCACAACCCATTGCCTCCTATTGGTAAGAAAGGACTCAAACCAGTTGATGACAGTACCGGTGAGTCCACACAGCTCCCTCAGGCGGAGAAGCAACACACAGTGGTCCACAGTATCAAATGCTGAAGAGAGATGGAGGAGAACAAGAATTGTCCTGTCCCCTTAGTCTCTAGCCCTGAGGAGGTCATTCTGCACCCGAACTAACGCAATTTCAGTGCTACGTCTGTCCCAAAAAGCCGACTGGAAGAGATTGTATAACTCGTGAGTCATGAGGTGTTCCTCCAACTGAAGCGATACCACCTTCTCAACAATCTTCGCCAAAAATTGGAGATTGGAGATGGGACGGTAATTTGCCTTGATCTCCGGGTCCAAAGAAGATTTCTTTAAAAGGTGTCTCACCAGAGCCTCCTTCAAGGCATCTGGAAAGACACCCTGACACAAGGAGCACCGAACTATCAAGGCAAACACCGAGTAACAGAGTCAATGCATCTCATTAAGAAACGCATTGGCACTGGGTACAGCTCACAAAAGGTATGCTTCAAATTGGCTGCCACCTCAATAACTTCATGAACCTCCACTGGCCTAAACTCTCCCCAACTAGGTGGAGTGCACTCAGAAAACATCTGGCGACCACTGTCAGCAATGGTATTGCTGGCTGAAGAAACCTCCCGCCGGATCAAAGACACCCTGTCCGAGAAAAACCGAGCAAAATCCTCGCAATCTTCATTTGAAGAAACCCTCCCGGGCTCCAGACAGACAGGATGGAGAAGTCTATCGACAGTCCGGAAGAGTGAGGCTGGTCGGTTTCTCCTGGCAGCAATCTCCCTAGACAGAAACACTGCCTTCTTACGGTTGATTGACTCCTGATATGCGCAATAATGCGCACGCAGGACCAGTTTGTCTGTCTCCAGACGGGACTTCCTCCAGCAGCGCTCTAATCTCCGACCCATCTTCTTTCATTTCCCTAAGGTCTCCATCATACCATGGAGACCTCAGGTACCAAGTTCTGGATCATACAAGGATAGGTGCGAGGGAGTTGATGGTGTCAGATAACACCTTATTGTAGGTGTCCACTCCGACATCAATACCTCCGACGCATGCACCACCCACGCTAGATAAATCAGCTGCCACCAGAAAACCCTCAGGGGTAAGATCACATAAAGGGCGGCAGCGAATCATCTCAGCAGGGGAAGAACTTAAGGTGGGAGCCCCAAGCGTGAACTTCACCATGCAATGATCAGACCAAAATACCTGATCAATCTCAAGATCTACAATCTCGAGCCCCAGTGAGAACACCAAATCCAGTGTGTGGCCATCCCAATGAGTTGGTGCATCAACGACCTGCATCAGCCCCAACAAGGACATAGTCTGCAGAAATTTGCCGGTGCACCTTTGGACTTTATCATCGGCCCAACCATTGAAGTCCCCCAGAAAGACACATCTGGGGTAACCCAATGTTTCACCGGCAACAAACTTGGCAAATTCCTGCAGAAAACCCCCCATCGGGCCAGGAGGGTGATAGATGAGGAGGAGGATCCTGCAGCCCACGCCGAGCCCTCCACGAATGGCCACACACTCAAATGAGCTTGGGGTTCCCACCGGATGCACGGTGAAGGTCAGGCTAGATCTAAAACAAATGGCTACACCGCCACCCCTGCGATTTTCTCTGGGGCAGTGCACCACGGTATACCCTGGGGAACTGCAGCCTCAAAAATAGGGCCAGCATCATCTCCCACCCAGGTCTCCATGATGCAAGCCAGGTCGACCGATGAAATCAAGGTGGCAATAATTGCCGTCTTGTTTCTGATCGACCTGGCATTGCACAGCACTGCCATCAGAGAAATAGAGGGTGGTGCAGCCCCTCAGGTTACCTGACCACTCAGTCTGGTGGTCTCCCTGGAAATGGGCACCAACCACGTCTGGCCTCTCCCAGATGCCCTAAATAATCCAGGGTGTCTCCTGGACCTAACCACCTCAATCCTTCCATCAGCCAGCTCCTGGTCATCCCACTGCCAACAAGCAACACGACCCCTTGCAATCCCCACTTCCCTACAGCATCTAATAATAGTATCAGACACTGGGAGAGGGACAAAGGGATGTAAAGCGTGTAGCTGTGAGCTCCCATAGATGATCCTAGCCCCCACAAGTCCTCCTGCAAACCCCCTACACATTTCCAATTAAATAAACTAACAAACAACTAAATCATTAATACAAAAAACCCAAAACAATTAAAACATTCCTATCATAGACTGTCTTATTTTAACACAGTTTTAACACTGTCTTATTTTAGGCTGAGGGGTGGAAGCAGGCCTGCTCATTCCCCGTCTGCCTCTCCCTCTGAAGAACTCCCTCTGAGCATAAGAAGAGGAAGCCTGGGCTTGGTAAAAAGGCCTTTGAAAAGGCCTGCCCCTGCCCCTGGACTGCAGCCTTTGAGGAGTGGCTTGCCTTTCTTTGGCCTGAGCACTCTTGTAGGTGGTCCTGTACTTGTCCATCTTTTTCATGTAGTTCTCTGTCTGCTCCCCAAACAGAGAATTACCAATGACAGGGAAATCCATGGCCTTAGCTTGGGTATCCTGTGATAGGCAAGTACATCTGAGCCAAGCCATCCTCCGAAGGGCCACAGATGTAGCCATGACTCTTGATGAAATATCATTGGAGTCCACAGCAGGATGAAATTGCACCTTGGATGCCTCAATCCCATCTGAAGCCACCTGCTTCAGCTCCTTGGCAAGCTGGTCAGGGGCCTGTTTAGCCAGAGCCAGCACAGTGTCCCATCTGGACTTCTGGTATCTAGCTGTGTAGGCCATATAGTTAGCCTGCCTGAGTCCCAAAGATGCTGCCCTGTACTGCTTCTTTGCCATGGCATCAATCCTCCTGGAGTCCTTATCTGGGGGTGTGAAGCCAAGGGAATATTTGCCTTATCACAGGCAGCAGCCTGCACTACCCCAACATGGCTGCATTGCTGAGAAAGGAACTCCGTGTCCGAGCCTGAAAGGGTGTACCTCTTGTCCATTTGTCTGTCCATAGGAGGTATGGAGTTAGAAGTCTTAAGAATTTTATTTGTCTGTTTCCCAAAAGATTTATGGAGGGGAATAGACAGTCTCCTGGACTCCGGGATGTCCATCATTTCAATAAAATCAGGCTCCTCCTGATCCATTGGAAGCTGGAGGGTTTCAGCCACTTTTTTGTAAAAAATAAAGTGGGAAGGGGACTCAGAAAGCCTAGGAGGAGAAACACCTGAAGGTCTGTCTGGGGAGATGTCCGGGTCAATAGGCACATCCAGACTTTCATAATCATCATCATCATCCTCATACTGTCCCTCCTCCTCCTCCTCCTCCTCCGGTTCATAAAATTCTTCCAAAGTGTAATCCGGAACCGTGGGAACCGACCGAACCGAGCCCCTGCCAGATGGTGCCGGTTCGGCCGGAACCGAAGTTAGCGATTGCACTGTTCTTATCGCTTTGGCTATCTCACCAGCGATCGGAGTATGAATTTCTGGATCCGAACTGAACGATTTATATTTTCTCTTCCTTTTAACCAGAACCGACTTCTCAGAATTGGCTCTCCTTTTTCCCGAAGAAGTTTTGCCCTGGTCAGAGGGCACTCCTTCTGGTTCGGTGGGAACTGAACCGGGATGGCCATCTGGGTCAGCGGACTTCTCGGCCTCCCTTTCCTTCAGTCTACCTACTCTCTTAGGGTAGCTTTGGGAAAATTCTTACACATTTGGCAGTCTGAATCGAGGTGGTCAAACCCCAGACAATAAACACTGGTGGTGTGGGGATCAGCTTTAGCAAAGGCTTCCCCACACACACTGCAGTGTTGAAACCCAGTGGGCCCGGTTGTTTGCTTGGGTTTCTCAGACATAGCCAATCCTATCCAAAACTTACCCTTTTTTCGGCAATCTACCAGGCAAGACTCCCTTATCGATTCCTGACCGTGTTACGGGTCTTGGAAAAAAATGTAATAAAATCCATTTTTTTAGAACTGATACGGACCGGTTACCACACTCTAAGTAAATTCACAAACTTTTTTAAACTAAACTGATCGGTTCAGCCTAACCAATCCGAAATTTACAAGTTCCACACAGAAACTAAATGTAAAACCTATCTAGTACTCATGGTACCACAGACAGAGACTTAAACCAACAGATTCGGTAGCAGAAATTTGGTAGAAACTGAGCGAAAAACGACACTTTAACTGACTTTTTTGAACCGAGCAAAGGAGAACTCTTCTGAGTGACTGTTCAGTGTGGCAGAGTAAAGAATCTGACGGTTGGAGTTTAAACAACAGCAGACAGGGGCTTCAACCGAGCTCGCACTGAACATTCCATGCTGGCCATGGAAAGTTAACTCTTTGTTCTCCGGGGCAGCTGAAAGACAGGACCTAACTGCAATAGTCAGAATACAGCAAGACTTCACGTTGTTTGAAAGCTCTACATGAACAGGGACCGGGTTATCTGCAAGAGCTCCTGATTCCTTACAATCCTAGCCGACCTCTCCACTGTACTGAAGAGGGGTTGCTAGAGGTTCCCAGGGTACGGTTCAAAACATCTGGTGCAAGGGCTTTTATGTTCGCGGCGCCATCCCTGTAGAAGTCTCTGCTGCGTCAGATCAGAGAGTGTGAAACCGTGGAGAGTTTTAAGACCAGTTTAAAGACATATTTATTTATACAGGATTTTAATATTTGAAATAATATGAATTGTAAGTTTTTTAACTGATGTTGTTGTGTATGTTTTGTGGTTTTATTGAATTGTTTAAAATGTTGCATGTAAAGTGCTTTGGTACCTGAATTGCGCTATAGAAATAAAATTATTATTATTATGTAGTCCATAAACTCTAGCAGCGCTGTTGTAGTGCTGTGTTGTTTACAAAATCTGTGTTGCTGGGCACACTGTAGCTGGTGCTTGTTTAGGTAGTCTATCAGTTGGTCATAGACTATTCACTCCAGCACTTTGGAGAGGGGCAGTAAAATAGAAATAGGCTTGTAGTTGGTGTGCAGTAGTTTATCCCCACTTTTGAAAATTGGGGTTACCACTGCTGCTTTCCAAATCTCAGGGAATATACCTGATGTTAGGGAGAGGTTAATTATTCTAGTCGGGGGGCCAGGACTTCATCGAGGGTAAGGGATATTAGCTTTAGGTCAAGACCCTCATTGATGTGCCTGGACTTTCCCAGCACTTTTGTGAGGTATTTCTTTGCTTCTGATTTAGTAATGACTCTGAGGTAAAAGGCAGGGGTGGTGTTTGTTCATGGAGTTTTGGTGGGGGTATGCAGCTCAGCATATGTTGGCTTTAGGAAGTCAGGGGGGAGAACCCCGGTCCAGTCTATGAAGGTATTGTTGAAAGTACTAGCAATTTCCTTAGGGTCCTGGGTTATGTTATCGTTTAGGTTGAGCATCGTGGGGGTTGTTTTTTCTGTATCACCTGTTAGTGCTTTTATATTCTGCCAAAAATTTCAGCTGTCACCCCAGATGTTGTCTAATTTGGTCCTGAAATATTGTGCTTTCCCCTGGCGGATTGTCTGTGTGCACCTATTACGCGCGGCCTTATAAGTCTGGATGTCAGAGCTGTCCCTTGTGCTTTGAGCCTTGTACCACAAATGATCTCTGGTCTGTTATTGGTTTAAGAGTTGGGGGGGTGATCCTGGACTTATGCGAGATTTTAATTTTATGCTTGATGACTGGGGCAAAGGCAGCACAGATGGTGTTAAAGATTTTTGTGAAGGTTTCCAGTGCCACATTTACATCCACTGCAGAGAAGATGTCTAGCCAGCTTTTGCTGAAGTCACACTTTGAGGTTTCCTAGTTGGCCTCTTTTTAATACCCTACCTGTGACAATGTTTACTGGGGGTTTGGAGGCTTTATTTGTCCAGGTACAGATGATCGGGGAATGGTCGCTCAAAGAATCCGGTAGTACATTAGTGTGTGTGATCCTCTCAGGGTGATTTGTGATGATCCAATCTATCAGTGTGCTATTCCCTGATCGATAATTAGCATGTGTGAGCAAGTCCGCCATCTGGTGTAGGTTTAGTGCGGCGATTGTATCTCTGTAGTGTACTGCACCTGGGGACAGCTAGTTTATATTGAAGTCCCCAGTACTAGGAGCTCAGTGTTCGTCTGGAGGCCCACAAGGTATTCAATGAGCATATTGAAAACTGTCTTTTGTTCATTAGGTGGTAGGTAAACTGTAACGATTTATGTACCCTTATGTTAATATTGTCATTATCTGTCTACTGTACTCTCAATGTTTTATCTGTATATTGTCTTGAATTCCTTATATTGTTGTTTATGTACATGATGTGGAAGCTTTCAATTAGCATATGCTCACAGGTGTATCCAAGATTTCAATAAATAAAAAGAGGCCACTAGGAATTATGTGCGTGTGTGTATCTGTGTGTGTGTGTTTTGTCTATTAGGCTGATCACCAATACCAATAAATGTAGCATATCACTGTATTTGATTTTATTTATTTATTTATTTTTTTGAAATTTCTGTTTTTTACACCCTCCTGCCCTCAGAGCCGTTCCGTCTGGAGCACCCATGAAGCCCTGCCCCTGCCAGCGCCCTTCCTACTCACCCCAGGTCCCATCATTGAGCCACGGAATACCCCCCGGGCGGGGTCGGGTCTGGGGAACCTGAATCTTGGGATCTTGTCCAGGTCCTTGGTTGTGGACGGGCGCTGGCACATTAGGACTCTGGCTTGGTGCTCCTTTATCCAGGCTCTGCGGGGGATCCATTTTTCCATTTTTTCTCCCCACTGCATGCCTACGCGTCCAGGCATCCACTGGCGTCTGCAGCGCCCCCCCCCACTCCTCCCATGAAGGGCAGCCTCTGGGGCTGATAGGCTGCCGGCCTCGCCAGCCAATAATCGAGCCCTGAGACCCGGCTTGCCTTGTCTCCCAGTCTCCCACCAGGGTGGCCGCTCACGGTATAGGAATCCCCTCCCCGAGAAGGCGAGCTGTCCTCGACGCGCCAGCCTATCTCCCCCGCCGACCCCGGCGATCCGAGCTCGCTCCCAAACCCGGGTCGCCGGCATGGCACGAGGTTTGGCGTCCAGCGCCTCAACCCTCAGCTCCACCGGGCTGGCCTACTGTACTTGATTTTATGTCTTACTGATGTTCATAGTCCTGTATTTTGCACAATGTTCTCTACATATTTGTATCTTGTATATGGTTCCTATGATCAACTCATTTCTTTGTCCTACTGCTTGAAAATGTATGAACTTTGAATGCATGAACTCTTGCTATATCTGTACACTGTTGTGGTGGCCTCCAATGTTGTATTCTCCTTGGGTTTGACTGAAAATAGGCAAATGTTTTGTCTAGTATACCTACCTGGTAGACAAAAGCTAAATAAATAAACTTGGAAGGATTGCATAAAGCATGTGACCAAGGTGCTGCACAGACTACAAGCTACAGGGCTGACAGTTAAGGTGGTGAAGTGTCAGATTAGCATGGTAATAGTCTTGAAAGAGCAATTGACACAACATTTTGCCTCTAGGCAGGCAACCCATAACATGGAGTTGCCTGCCCAGGAGCTCTTTTAGCCATATTTAACATTGTTTTGTTACCTACAGAAATAGTTATTTTCTCTGTATAGCCCAGCTCATAACTTCTGTGGATGAGCCCAGTGGCTGCTGAGTGCCGCAGCCTCACCTCTAAAAACAGCATAATTACGATACTTGGTATGGAATGGGAGTGCAGGTGCTCTGTGGAGAGTATAATAGGATCAGGGACGGGGGCCACCTAAATATACTTAGATTATCTTTGCTGGCAGGTATACATGTATAGGGTTAATATATTATAGCCCCATTTAAGTGCCCCCCTGATCATATTATAATCTCCATAGAGCGTCTTCAGCCCCGTTCCCTACTTAGCGTCATCATTATGCTGTTTTTAGGGGCAGGGCTGCAGTGCTCGGCAGCCTTTAACTCATACACAGAAATTACAAACTGAGCTTTACAGAGGAAATAACTATTTCTGTAAGTAACAATAAAAGTCAAAATATAGCTAAAATATCTTGTAAAAAAATCAAAATATGACTAAAATAGCTCCTAGAGTAGACAACTCCATTGTATGGGTTGCCTGCCATGATTGAGTCAGTTACTCTCGAACCTAGGTTTTGAGCACATTTGGCCTGAGCCTGCAAAGTCTGAGGTGTGAGCCATGACAACCAAAAAGAAACAGGTGTCAGAATTTCTTGGAGCAGCAAGGTATTACATTAGGTTTAAGGCTAATTTTAGTGCTACCACAGAAATCTTGTCAAGACATCACAAAAATGAAAATGCCTGAAATGATTCATTGGACTGAATGCCATGAGCTAAATGTAGCATTGTGTCAGGTGCATGTGCTAGCTAGCCTCAACTGCATCTTGAAATTTGTGCATGTAAATGCTTCTGACCATGGACTGGGGATGTCCTAAGTCAGGTTTTGCCCATGGAGAAAGACATACCAGATCCTATAAGTGAGTAGAAAACTGAAGCTAAGGGAGAAGACATACTCTATAATTAAGAAAAAATGTTAGAATAGTCTGAGCACTCTAAAAGTTACTGCTGTATTTATATGTAAGAAAGTGTTCCTCTTCATTACAGACCACTCTCACTCCCCACACATACAGAGACTCACAAAGCTGCTGGGATGCTTGTTGCTTTTTAAGAGAGAGCCTGGTGGAGTTTTGAGAGGCTGTGTACTTGACACTTTGTGAAAGAGCATGGTGTGAGTGCTGACAGGCTGCCGTACCTCAGGGTGTGGTTCCAGGGTGAGTTCAGCTGTTGTGGTCATCTGGAGCTGGC
Organism: Neoceratodus forsteri; assembly: GCA_016271365.2. Lineage (NCBI taxonomy): Eukaryota > Metazoa > Chordata > Ceratodontiformes > Ceratodontidae > Neoceratodus > Neoceratodus forsteri. Next base: position 1,341,999,619 of record CM057450.1, on the reverse strand, counting down.
AGATGATGATCTTATGGGGAAAGCAGAGACAGAGCCCAGCTGAAACCTGAGAAATACTGAGAGGTGAGGCAGATGCAAGCAGTCATAGAGAACAAATTGATGTTATTTTGATTTTTTCTTTGAGAGTTGCAACAGGAGTTCTCGCTATGCGAAAATCAAGATGGTGGCAATATCAGTTTTAAAAACTTGCGACAGAGATTTTTGATTTGCTTTCGATTTGCTTATGATTATTTTTTTTTGTTGATGGAGTTACTGTGGGATTTACTCATGGATAAAGATGCTGATTAACCAATTAAACACTTGAAAATCAGACCCCATTGTATAAAGTTAGTTATTTGCTTCTCTGTGTTAAGCCTTGCATACCAAATTAAAAGCAATCACATTAGTAGCAGTTGATTTGGCAAATTATTTTCCAAAATCTCAGGAGATTTCTAATGAGATTTTTACAAGATTTCCTGTAGCACAGGCAGAAAAAAAAATTCCCAGAGATTTTCCCCTAAGTATCACCAGAGAATCATGGGCAATATTTTGCTGAGTCAACTACTGCCACTGTACATTAAACTGTCTGTGTGGAAAATTCCAGGAAACAACCCTTATAGTGCTTACCAGTGGGAGGCTGTTAAGCTAACCCACTGTTACAATAGATGGCTCCAAGGCAGACATGTTGGCATTGATGGAGAATTCCTTGAGTAGGTTCCATAAGTTCAGGAGAAGCAACATTTTTGAAATGTTTGAATAGAAGTTGCTCTCTTCAAAGGACTAGGTAATGGGTCCCCTGTGGAGATCCAACCTGCATAAGTCTGTTGGAACAGTAGTTAACTCATGTCCTGTATAAATTTGAATGCTGTCTTAACAATGAGTTGTAAAGCACTGTTTGCTGCTACTTTGTGAGAGAATCCTGGGATGTACTACTTGTCATGAGAAAGGTGAGTCTTGGAGAAAAGGTATAAGATAACTCGAGGAATGCTGGGAGACTGTGGGTTCAGTATAACTTTGGGATGCAGAAATTACGATGCTGTCTTGCCCTCTGACCCTCAGAGAGAAGCATCACTGCTGTGTGAATGCTGTATATTATGAACTCATTTGTTTAATATGTTTTGGGGAAGTGTAGCTATGTCACAGTTCTGTACAAGTAAAGCTATGTGGTAAGACATGTTAGAATTCAACTTTGTTTACCTCTTTTCAAGTCTTCATGTCAGTATAGGACTTAATGTTGTGTCTATGTCCTCACAAAAATGAAATGTGTTTTTAATTTATTTTACTATTTTTGGCTGGGAAAGGCACACTAAACTGAGACTTGTTTCCAGGTGCATACTGGGAACACAACAAAGTTAAGTGACTTGCTCGTGGCAACACGTGTGCAAGGGGTAGCTGTAGGATTCAAACCCTTGTCTCCAGGTTTGCAGCTCAGTGCTCTTAACCACTGCATTATATTGCCTTCCATAACCATATTTGTGACATCAATCAATCAATCAATCAAAATTTTTATTTTGCCAGGCAGAACATCATTGAGACAAGCTCATTTATAAAATGGACATGGGGCAAAACAATTGCCAACAGGGTTAAAACATAACAGGTTGAGTGAACGTACATAACAATTACATAGTAATAATAACAACATAATAACATATAACCATCACATGTGACAAGATACTTGCACCAGAACATAGCAATAGGTTCAACAGAGGTAGTGTCATTTAAATACAATTGCATGGATACAGATATATGGATGTAAGATAATGAGCTAAAGTTTATACAGTAAACATCATTGGAGGAGTCATAGTGAGCAGGAGTGGCAGTTCCTCTAGCGTCAAAGTGTGAAGAAGATTGAGATATAAGAGTCCTTTGATGAGTACTGTAGGCATGTCCTGGCAAGTGGGGTGGGACATGGAGGGGCTATAGGGAGTGGAGAGGAAGGTCAGATGAGATAGGAGAGGGTTGGATATGATGGCCTAGGGAGGAAGGACTGTTCTAAGGGAGAAACACGACAGATGCCACAGGCAATGGTTGAGGTTTAAGTCCAATATTTGAAGCAAAGACAGATCATGATGTTGGGGCCTTGATTTGGACAATGACAGAAGGGGGGACTCAAATGACGCCTCAGGCAATGGTTGAGGTTTAAGTCCAGAATTTAAAGCAGTAACAAATCATGATGTTAAGACCTTGACTTGAAGCAATGGCAGACCTCAGAGAAGGTCCTCAGAAACAAGGATTTGAAGAGGAAGAACGTGATAGGGGAAGCTAGCCTTAAGGTTTTCTGGATCTTATTCCAGAGTGTAGGAAGAGTGAAGCTTATTGAGGCTCTACCAAAGCACATTTTAACTTTAGGGATAGCCTGAGATAAGATGGTAAGACTTCTGAGAGAATAGGCACTAGGGATATAAGGAGTTAGGCAGCTTGTGAGGGACTGAGGTAATTTATGAGTGATTGCCTTATATGTTCATAAGGCTCTTTAGGTAGTCCCCTCCTTCCAACACACCTTCTCTTAGCGGAGCTTACCTACTACCCGCCTCAAACTGTCTGTTCACCTGGGGTCATATGCTACCTCCTGAATAAACAATATGCAAAGAATTACCTATTTAAACTGAGTCATGATGATAACCATGCCTGTATCCACTGCTTCCTGTAACCTCCTCATGTTGTAGCAGATAATGTATACAAAAGTTCTCTTTTTTGTAATTATTTCTGTATCATAACTAGTATTGTTATCCCGGGTCGCCTCTGAAAAAGGGACCTTCAGGGCCCAGTGGGCCTACCTGGTCAACAAAATTTAATAAATAAATAAATAAATAAGAATAGCATCATGCACTACACACTATTTGCTGCCCTTGCTCAAGATTGTTTGTAAGGTAGCATTCAGCAAGTATAAGGAAACACAGAAAGAGCAGGACAGAGAACTGTACCAGTTAAAGCAGAAGGAAGTGGGGAAGGCAGTCAGAATAGCAAAAGCCCAAACTGAGGAAAAGATAGCCAACTCAGTTAAGAAGGGGAATAAAACCCTTTATAGGTACATTAGGGAGCACAGAAAGATGAAGGAAGAGATAGTGAGGCTTACAAAAGGGAAGGGAGGGTGGTCATAGGATGACAGTGAAAAAGCAGGGATACTGAATGAATACTTCTGCTCAGTACTCACAAAAGAAGAGGAGGGGAGAGGTACCTAAATCAAAGAATGGAAGTACTCTGGATAGGGAGATCCATTCACAGAAGAAAGGGTTCTCAAAGAACTCTTAAAACTGAAGGTGGACAAAGCAATGGGGCCTGATGGGATTCACCCAAGAATTACAAAAGAACTAAGGGTAGAACTAGTGACACCACTGACCTCCCTTTTTAACAAATCATGGGAGAATGGTGTGGTACTGGAGGACTGGAGGAGGGCAGAAGTGATTCCCCTTTACAAAAGTAGGAGCAAGACAGAAGCAGGAAAATACAGACCTGTTAGTTTGACCTCAGTGGTAGGGAAAATGATGGAATCACTTCTAAAGGAAAAAATTGTTTAGTTCCTAGAGGCCAGTGTGGCACAAGACCCAAGGCAGCATGGATTCACAGTAGGAAGGTCATGTCAGATGAATCTAATAGATTTCTTTGACTGGGTGACAAATGTAGTAGACCAGGGAGGGGCTGTGGACATGGCCTACCTAGACTTTAGCAAGGCATTTGACACAGTCCCACACAAAATATTAATATACAAGTTAGCCAGCCTTGGGGTGGGTCTCAAGGTGGTGGCCTGGGTTAAAAATTGGCTGGACAACAGGATACAGAGGATAATAGTAAACAGCATTTACTCTGAAGAAAGCAGGGGTTACTAGTGGGGCACTGCAGGGTTCAGTGCTGGGACCAGTCCTCTTTAATGTCTTTATAAGTGACATTGCAGAGGGACTGGAAGGAAAAGTATGTCTCTTTGCAGACAACACAATGATCTGCAACAGGGTTGATACAGAAGGTGGGGTGGAGAGGATGCAAAGGGACTTGGCAAGGTTGGAGGAATGGTCAAATGTATGGCAGCTTAGATTCAATGCAAAGAAGTGCAAACTAATGCACCTGGGAAACAAAAATCCAGGGGAAGAGTACACAATGGGGGCTGAGATAATAACAACAACAGAAATGGAAAGGTACCTGGGGGTAGTCATATCAGATGACCTTAAGGTGGGCAAGCAATGTGAGAAGGCAGTAAGGAGGGCTGGTGGGATACTGGGATGCATAGGGAGAGGCATCACTGGTAGAAAACAGGAAGTTGTTATCCCTCTGTACAGACAGCTGGTGAGACCCCATCTGAGGTTCTGTGTCCAGTTCTGGAGACCCCATCTCCACAAGGACATAGACAGGATGGAGGCTGTCCAGAGGAAGGCAACTAAAATGGTGCCGAGTCTGCACCAGAAGGCATACAAAGAGAGATTAAAGAAGCTTAATATGTATACACTCAAGGAGAGGAGGGAGAGGGGGAACATGATAGAAACTTTCAAGTACCTCAAGGGAATCAAAGTCCAAGATGGTAGCATCTTTCAGAAAAAGAGATGTGCAAGAACAAGGGGGCACAATTTGAAGATAGAGGGGGCAGTTGCTCAGGGGCAATGTGAGGAAGTATTTTTTTCATGGAGAGGGTTGTGGATGCATGGAACAGCCTTATTGAGGAGGTAGTGGAGTGAAAAACAGTGGGGGAATTCAAGAATGCATGGGACAGACATAAGGCAATTCTAGTGGGGGGGTAGGAGGAAGTAGGCTGTTGTTTAACTAGGATCTGCAGCCTATGCATTAGGTAGGGAAATGGGCAGACTAGGTGAGCCAAGCAGTCCTTATCTGCCATCAGATTCTATGTTTCTATGTTTCTTTTGGTACTAAAATGTCTGTTTTAAAGCAGTGGTACATGGTATAGCTAACATTTTGCTTTGTACCTTTAAATTCTATTTTATATTGCCCTTTTTTCCTGTAATGTCACATACCCATTCTCATTTTGAGTTAATCACCTTTTTGTACAAGTTTTCATGTTGTTGTCAACTGTTTGTGAGCACTGATTGTCCCATATGGTCAAGGAGCAGTGTGTGGTGCATGATGGTCCATATTATTCACACAAAATGTGATGATAAACAGTGGGAGCCCAGTTCTGTGTAGCAAAAAATGGATCATAAAACAAAGTACACAAGGCACCCTGTTGCAACCCACCAGAAATCTGCTGTACTTCAAACTTCACATATGCACTAGGGGTAGGAGTACCCCCAGCACAATTAGGCATTCCAGCTGTTACGGTGTGCAAACTGGGTTTGGATGGGGTGATGCTAATTAACATGTGTTATGGACTTTCACTGGAAATAAAATGAAAAGGATTCGATACCTAGCAAATGCTTTAGCTGTACAGAGCACATGATCTAGAGGTACAGAACTATTCAGCTATGCAGAATTGAAGCTATAATATCTGCACACAGTTTTTGGGTGAAGTTTATGGTTAGCTTGCTTGTTGTATATAAATTATAAATACGTTTTGTGACACTCAACAAAAACAAGGTACTATGTTTTTAGGTAAGCTGCACATCCTAAGGCAGGAGTTATTACTGTGAAGCTTAAGTGATATTGGTAACTCTCTAAAGGGTGTGCAGTAAAATAAAGCAACCCCGTTTTTTATATATTTTGAGATGAGTGGCCTATTTCTTCCTATGCCTTTTAGACTTGAAGATTTCTGCTGTGTGCCTCCTCGATGCTGCCTGGCCCCAGTATTTAAGTCTCAGGAGGGGCACTAGGTAAAGATTTAGGTGGCTGCCACTGTGGAGGACACAGTAAGACTCATAACATAAGCTCTAGAATGGAAGGGCTTAAATTTTTACATGTAATAAATAAAAGAAGTGCTCCTTTTAAAATGTATAGTTAGATAATATTTCTATTTAGAGTCAGTGTGGTCTAGTGGTTCGAGCACCAGTTTGGGAGACAGACTGCAGGTTCAAACCCTGCTAGATCCAAACATTCACTGCGTAGCCTTGGACAAGTTATTTAACCCCTCTGTGCTCCAGTCCACTCAGCTGTTAACATAGGTAGAAGAGTTTTTTCACAAATGCTATGGGTAAGAGACAATCCTAGTGAATAGGAAGATTCTGAGTATGAATTGCATGGGATGATAGAAAGATTCCTTGAGAAGGATTATAAGGGGGACTTGCTCCAGCAAGCTGCGGAGAGACTCAGAGAATGGAGACTATAGCCAATAGGAGTACTCAAGTGGATGGTGGTATTAATCACCCCTTAGGGCTAACTACACATTATTCTCTACTCACTACCAGGATTAGGGATGTGCTTTACAGACACTACATATTTTTGGAAGGAAGTAGCATGGAGGCATTCCAGAGGAAGCCATTGGAGGCATCACAGAAAGGGCAAAAGCTGCTGTGAATTGTTCCATTGTATAGATTTCTTGCACTATATCTTCCCACTCTTTCTGTGTAGGGTGTTCCATGTGTAATCATTTATGGAGTGACACCTTCTTGGCTGCAGTAAGCGTTATGCCTATTTGTGCTTCCTATCCCGTCAAGTTGCTGAGTGCATTTTGCCATCACAATTAGGGTGCCGCAACAAGGGCAGTAGTGAAAGGATGATCTTGATTTTCAATTGCCCCTCACACATGTCGCCCTTTCCACTCACACAATTGTTGCCCCCTCTGGGGCATGCCTGCTCCAGAGGAGGTTATATTTAGTTTTCTTTTGGGGGGGAGGGGGGCCACTGCAAAAGCTGACTGTTTCCCTGGATGGCACTTTGGTGCTGTAACTCCCAGGAGACATAGTGACTGGCACTGTGGAGGGGCAGAGCAGCAAGAAGAAGGCAGCAGCACTGCTCCCCTCTACTCCCAGCTGTGCTGTACTTGATAACCTTTAGCAGTTTCCTGCTTACTAAGAAACTCTGTATAAGTTTTTTTGAATTAAACCCCGGTTATTCTGTGCTGTTGCCTCTGAATGAGATGCTTTCAAGTTAATTAAAAGCATGTAAACTGACTTATTCCCGACTTATTCCCCTGAATTCTTTATTTGAGTGGCCATTTGTGTCAGTGTTTTGATGGTGTTTTGCTCCAATAGAACGAGACAGGATTGAAATTGCTGATGTGTCTGTGGACCGGGAACGTCTGCTGACTAGAATCTCATTGGCTATTTGGGAAAGGGCGACTACAGTTGCTTTATCAGATATCTGAAGATGGCAAGTGCCATGGTGAACTGCAAGTTGTAAGCATTGAAATTATGGTTTATGCTGTTAAAAAGGAAATAGGAACCAAAGAAACACCAGAAATGGACAACAGAGAAGTTAACAAGTGCGCTACCAGTGCTGATATGCTCAAATTATAATTTAGAAAGATATGCCATTTTTTGCCTAAGGGTTGGGGATAATATTTAACTAACTGAATAAAATTTACTGTGCTCGGATGAGCGAATCATTTGTTTTTCACTCCCCAGATGTCTCCATTTCATATCAATCCAGTGGTTGGGAAAAAGGCCAGTTGATCATGAAGGCAGACAGAGAGTTCCATACAGAAGGGAAATTAAATTTGCAGGCCCAGATATTCAAAAGGGTTGCACCAGCGCAAGTCCGAAAATGCGCCATTCTGTGATATTCAGCGGGAGGCAGTTGCGCCCCCCAAATCATGCTGAGCAATAGCGCAATGATAATGAATGTATGAGCAACTGAAGGGGGAGGAACCATGCATAAATGGCGTAGTGCGATATTCAACAACATGCGCCATGCGCAATTCGGGAGCAAGCGGAAGTTGCGCAATAGTGGAAATGAGCCAAAATAAAAAGGAACAAGGGAGAGGTGCAAGAATGCTCCAGGGAAGGCACATGAGGCTGAACCATAGCAAGTCAAACTGGGCAGGAGGGACACACAGGGCAGGCCAGGGAAAGGGCACCCTGAACAGACAGGCACAGGGAAGGTGTGGGGAGACACAGCCAGTGCAGAAGGGGGAAGTGCCACACAGCACAGAAGCCACCACACTTAGGTATTCCTGGTGCAGGGGAAGTAGCAGCCAGAACAGCGGGGGGAACACAGAAATAGCTGCCGGGGGGGTGAACACAAGCCAGAGACATGGCCAGTGCCACCATCCAGATGGAGGCAGTAATGAGAGGGGTGACAAGGCGGGCAGCAGGGGGGCACGGCCGTGGAAGGGCCCGTCGGTGATATGCCCCCAACAGGCAGTAAAGAGCCTGCACCAGCTTGGAGCTGTACAGTGATACTGAGATCGTAGGCCGGTACCGCCTGAATCGGACAATTCTGAGGCGGCTCTGTGAGCTGTGCAGTGATGTGATCAAGGCACCCACACGACGGAGCCATGCTCTGTCAGTGGAGACTAAAGTGACAACTTGCATGTGCTTGCTCACCACAGGTACCTTCCAGAGACCAACAGGGGTCACCACAGGCATAACCCAGTTGGCTGCATCATGCCACCTCACCCAATTCCTCAGCGCACTGCTGCCACATGCTGCGGAATACATCCATTTCCCCAGCACACCGGCGGAGTGCACAGCAAACATACAGGAGTTCCACAGGGTAGCACGTATGCCTGGCATGCTAGGGGCAATAGAGTGCACCCATGTGGCCATCCACACACCACCTGGCCCCGAGGGGGCCGCATATATTAATCAGAAGGGCTATGCTAGCATCAACTGCCAGGTGGTGTGTGATGCCAGGGGGCGCATAATCAATGTCTGTGCCACGCACCCTGGGGGAGCACATGATGCCTTCATCTGGCACCAGTCGGCACTGTGCCACAGATTCGAGAGTGGGGACATCCCCACTGGCCACTTAGTGGGTGAGAATACAAACCACATGGACAAACTTAGGGCTTGGGAGGGGCATGATCAGAGGTGACATGGGTAGTGGCCTACATGGCCCGGGGCAGGGCGATGCTGATCACCAAACTAACCACCACCCTCTACGCACAGGTGACAGTGGATACCTACTCTGTCCCTGGCTACTCACACCATACCGGCAGCCCATGACCCCACTGCAGCAACGCTACAATGAGGCACATGCCACCACATGTAATGTCATCGAGCGGGTGTTCGGTATGTTGAAGGCACGTTTCCGTTGCCTGGACACCTCCGGTGGTGCCCTACAGTACAGCCACTCAAATGCCTACGGGCTATTCCTGGCCTGTTGCATCCTGCACAACATGGCCAATGAATGTGGGATAGCCGTACAGGTCAAAGAGGGGGACAGCGATGGGGACGATGAGGACACCAGTGACAACGGTGATGGGCAGCCCCCCCTTGGGCGACGGGACCACCAACTGCTCCGGCTGGCACAGCTGCACCGGGACACCATCACGGAGGAGCACTTCAGCCAACCCAGGTAAGTCATGGGGCCATGTGCAACCACCAGTGGCAAAGGCACAACCCACAAACATGCATGGACACACACCAGGGGTGCATGCCATCAAGGGAAGTGGCCAGGCATGGAACCACACACACCGCCAGGGATGGGCGAGGTCTAACGTGGCATGCGGTCAGAGACACACACACACACACACACACACACACAAAAAAACTCACCAGACATGCACAAAGGGTAGGAGGCACGCCGACCCAGAACGCCACCCCTAGCCACACACATGTCCACAGACCACCACGCCCACTGCCTGACATTGTGCGTGTGTCAGACGCTGGGCACCATTGCACAGTGGTGTACAGTGCAATGTAGACATCATCATGCACATGCAACTGTGGACAGGAGGGTGTGCAGATGGACTGTGTGTGTGCGTGCAGGGCCAGGTACCTACCCTTGCATTGCCCGCTGAATAACACAATGCACACAAGGCAGCATCAGACAGTAGCCGCGTTGGGAGACAGGTCAGTCACGTGCCACAGTTCCATGGCCACCATGGATGCATGGGCGGCCCCGCCGAGACCCACCAGCAGTGACAGGCTGACCACTGGCCTCATGGGGTGGCACCGACGGTCCCCCAAGGGTTTCACTGCATAAACGCGACCGTGCTCGCACAGGGGTCTGCAACACACTGAACATGCCTGCACCAGGCGTGCTCAGGATGTCCACAGCTGAACCCGGTGTCGACAAGGATGGTGTCGCACGACGCCGGGAATAGGGGTGGACATTGCATTGCGCTGTGTCTGCGATGCATGGGCAAATAATTGTGTGCCCACTGTGGCCATGGCAGCTGTGATTGTCTGTGTCAGCCTGTCAATGGCAGCGGTCACATCCTCCCGCATCCGGTCCATCCCTGCCAGGAGCAGAGTGGTGTCTGTGCTGCAACGCTCCTCTGCCTGGTGCAGAGCCGCACTCAGTGCATCCACCGCCGTCACAAGCCGCATCTGTTGATTGACTGATGCTTGCAGTGTGCTCATCTAAGAGGTCATCTGCCTGATCAGCATGTTGTCCCTCAGGGTGTTCATGGCCCTGATGCTCATCACCCCTTGAGGGTGGGTACAGCACACCAGGGCCAGGCCTGGGCATGTCCACAGGCGGTGCACTGATGCCACCCCCGACACTGTACCCCCATGCCCATTGGCAGACTGCTGATGCTGCCCCTCCGGCTGCCGCTCCCCAGGGCTCAATGGTGCCGCTGCAGTGGCCGCAACATTCCCACTGTCCTGTACACACTCCACTGCTGCCCCACCGTGCTGACAGGCATAGGCTGGGACTGTGATGACATGCAGGCCTCCACGGTGGCACCACCCACAGCCATGGCCATGATGTAACCTGCTGTGTGGCCATCCTGTGGCACACACGTGTCACTGCCCATGAAGTCAGTGACATCATCATCAGTGAAGGATCCAGCACCAGCCCGAGTCTCAGCATGCTGGCATCCATGGACGCTGGCACGCTGGGACACGGGCAGGGCCTCCTCCGCACCTGCTCCACCAACATCAGTCTGGACATCCAGGCGGACCCACTGTCACCCTGAGCCGCGTATTCCTGTGGAGGTGGATAGGCCCTCCTCTATCTCCATGTGACCGGCCTCAGTGGAGAAGCCCATCACCGCTGACCCATGCAGATGCTCAGGAGCTGTAAGGGAAAACAAAGTCGCATTACTGCATGTGACCTACCCTGCCCCCAATAGACAGATCATGACCTACCATGCAGTGATGGGCTACCACCCGTCTGGAATCCACCACCCAGAACACCCTCAATGGCGCAACGCTGCATGCTGCCAGCAACCCGCTCCTCCTGTGGGGTCAGGCGTAGCACCTCCAGCTGTCCCCCACCTGTCGCAGACCGTGCTGCCCTGATGGCAGCCACCTTCTCCTTAATCCTCCTCCTGTCTGTGCCCATCTTCTTCTTGCACTCCTGCACAGAGTGCTGGTGGCTGCCATGCAGGTTTACAGCATCGCCACCTCCTCCCATGCAGCAGCATGGGCCTGTGGTGTTCCCTGGCATCCGCTGAGGAGCAGCTCCTGGTCTAGGTAGGCCTCGAACAGGGCATCTGTCTCAGCCTTCGTGAAATTTGGCCTCCTCTCCCTTCCACGACTCTGTTCCTCTTCCTCCACAACACGCTCAGTCATGATTCAGCCTGTGAGAATGACAGGTGTTTCCTGTGACTGTGCAGTCCCATGCATGTCCCAAAATCCACAGTCCACTCTCCCAAACAGCATGCAACTCACCGCAATAGACTGCAGTAACCGACTATGGCTAGTGCAGCCCAATGTCGCACTTTTATAGCGCAACTCATGCAAATGAGGTGAGGCGCATCTTTAAGTGGATGCAAATGCAGTGACTGCGCCATTGAATGGCTGATTAGCTGATTTGCATATGCCAGTTGAATATCGCGCTGTTGCACTTTGTGCAATTGTGTTGAACGTGCTGAGCCAAGGGTGCAGTTCTGTGACATTTGCAGTACACACCTAACTGCGCATGCCCGGGTTGATGATGCAGGCACCTGCTGTGCTGCTGACATGCTGTGCACAGGATCCAGTGCAGGGCATGGCCACCATTGTGCCAGTGGTGCTACGGCGCTGTTCACCTATATGGCGCTGTGGCACTGGGGCGTCGTAGGCGCACTGGGGCAACAGTGCGGTAGGCCGCTACAGGAGGTGGCAAACAGGCACCCAATTGCGCTACACACATTAGGTTCCAATCACGCTGTGGCTGTCCGTGCGCCAGAGACCCTTGACCCTGTGTCCGACCTTTGCCCCTAGGTGCCATGCATCAGGCATGGGTGCACCAATATCGTGCTGTTCGGTGACAGCGCGATAGGGAATGGCAGCACTGAACCGCGCAGCATCGGCACTTGGCAGGACCACACTGCAGAGTGCCATTTTGACTGAACTGGGCAGCAGAGATGGTGCGGAGACATGCTGTGCAGTGGAGCCAGGTGGAGCTGGCAAACCTTGTTGCCATTGTGGAGCCACATGTTGGGCCTTTATTTGGGGAGGCACCCCTGGACAGGGCCAGGAGTCAGGTGTGGCAGAAGGTAGCCAACGCCCTGGAGGAGGCCATCGGTATGGGGCAGATGGCAGAGCAGTGCCGCCAACAATATGGGGACCTGAGGCGGAGGGACCCAGACCTGCTTTCCCACCTGTGGGCACGTGCCAGGAGGGGCACGGTGCCATGGCCAGGTAGGTGCAACATCCATACACTTTTATTGTCCATATGGGTATCACGGTTGCATGTGTCCGGCACATGGGGGGGGCCATGGTGGTGTTATGAGGGTGTGGGGTGGGTGGGTCTGGCTGTGTGGGATTGCACACACACATGGGGGCGAGGGGACTTTGCTACAGGATTGTACTGATGTTCCTCTCTCCATGTTTGCACCTTAGGCCCAGAAGAGCGCAGGCTGGTGAGAGAGAGGAGGTGCAGCCAGGAGGACCAGCAGGCTGGGAGGGTTGAAGGTCCGCAGAGGAGCAGGGACCAGCCTGATGATGGTGAGTGCCTTACATCCGTGATTATTATTGCATGCTGTGTAACAGAGTGGGCAGCAGGGCATGGCCACCATCCATTGATACCACTGCCATGCACGCAACTTGTTACAGTCAGCACTGTCTAGTGGCACTGCATGACTGGGAGTGCGTCAATGGTGGTTCATGCGTGCACCGGGCACATGGCTGTGCCACTGCCTTCATACCGCATAGCCAGGTCACTGTACGGCCATGGTGGTGCTGTGCAGGACATGGGTGATGGGTGTGTGCAGTGGTCCACATGGCTGTGGCTGCCTGAGTAGGTAGGTCTTGTGGACACAGTCACTGTGGGTGGTTGCACACCATCACAGGGGAATGGCACATGGCTGTATGCCATGCACAATGGGTTTGCTGCAGAGGGCTGGACAGTCACATGTATTGACTCTGCTCCCTTGTCCTAGGTGGAAAATGCTAGATGGCCCTGGAATGGGGCATACAAGAGCTTCTGCAGCTGGCATGGGCATCCATGGCAGTGTTGGAGTGCATGGAGCGGCATGGGGTCTGGAGGAGAAGAACCCAGAGGCACTACAGGAGTGGAGAGTGGGGCACAGAATAGGCCCTCCATGACTCCCTGACACCCATAACCCCCCTGGACCCACCCTCACACCCCTTCTTCCCTCTCCCATTGGTACACCCCTGCCCCATGCCCACCCCCACCTGATTTGTGGCCCTTTCCCCCCACCCTTGTATATATTTGTACATATGTTTGAGAATTGTTATTTTTTAATACATGCATTTTGTTATAACAACTGTGGTGGTCTCTGATTTGCAGTGGGCTACAGGTGCTCAGCTGCCGTGGTGTGCATGGCGTTAGGGGTGGTGCACGCATGGGTGTGTGTGCATGTGCAGAGGTGAACCGCCTATGGTGTGGGCAGGGGGATCAGTTGCTGTCTGTGGTTTGTGTGTTGTACTCTGTGCACTGGATGCCTGTGTGCAGTGGTCCACGGGGCCTGCACTGTGTGCATGGCACCCCTGTCAGACCGTCCATGGCCTGTGCAGCTGACACCCTTGCATGTCTGTGATATGCATGGTCTGCTGGCGTGTCAGTGGTGGCTGTTGTGGCCAGTGCTGGGATGGGATGTGTCCTTGGGAGAGTGTGCAGGGTGCTGTACTGCTGGGGGTGGGGTCCGGGGCATGCCCTGTCGCATGTGGGGTACCTCGTGTTCTGACACATGGTCGGTCTCTCGGCTGTACCTCGGGGGAGGATGTGTAGGACGGCACTATGTATGCATCTGTTGCATCACTGTCTGCTGCCGCCCGCTGCAGGGTGTCCATGGTGGGGCTGCCTTGCATGGCTCCATGGTGCATGGGTTGCATTGTCACAGTGGGGGTGGCAGCATGCATGGGGTGTCCTGCACTGTTGGGTGCTACTCCTGGACAGGGTGTATGGGGATCATGGTGCAGGGTGTGCTCTGCATTTGTGGGATGGTGTGGTATGGGGTGGTCGGCCATCCTTGTGTGCCAGTCACAGCTTGCCAGGGGGTGTGATGGGACACTATGGCCCGGCTGTGGGTTGGTTGCTGGTCTCCATGGGCCAGTGGTTATTCCAGCCCTCCCCCAGTTGTGCAGTGCATGGGGTGTGGAGGGATGATGTCTGTTCTGCTGTGTGTTCCTCTGCCCATCTGTGGCATGGGTGGTGGGCCCCTGCATCCCTGGTTGTGCTATTGCATTGCTGCCCTGCTGCTGGGGGGCATCCCTGGTTGTGCTATGGCGCATCTGGACTGCTCAGTTGAACACCCCTTGTTGCGCTATGGCGCAGGTGGTGTGATATTCAGTCATCGGCCGTAGGTGCATCTCAGCCTGCGCAGTTTTTGAATATAGTGCTTCTTGCGCATGGGCGCAGTAGATTTGCGCTCGTTCCTGCTGTTGTGCACTTTTTGGGCGCAGTTTGAATATCTGGGCCCCAGACTCCTGATTATCTGTCTAAATGAATAGGAGCATAATTGGTGTATGGACTTTGGAGCTGATGGTCTTTTCTGTAGGTTCATGTGGGATGCTGTTTTGGTGACCATTGGCGTTTAACTAAGGGGTATCTCCTCCATGAGGTATTGTTTTCCCACCTTTCTACATAGGGGTTAAACTATATTTGGAGTTTGGAATCTAAATATTTCACTGACCTCCCTTTTTCTGTTTCTACTACTAAAGTGAGACTCTCCCACATTCATCTGAGCCTCAGTTTTGTCGATAAATTTGACAAATTCTTATTTTCAGTGCTGTTACTGGATCCATAGTATATGTTTTCTTGTAAAACCTCATATAAAGTCACCAGATAGTGCTATGTTGATGGCAAACTTTTCTGCTTGAATACTTTGGTGCCAACTGGCTATTGAAATAGAGACATTTGAATTTACATATTACATATTAATGTTTGGACTCCAGAGTTAAAGGAGCCCTGATCACTGACACAAAAATGAATGGACTCCGATGTGTAATGGAGCCATAACTTTGTCCAGTCTATATGGCATTTTTGATGAATGTCTGGTCATATATTTATTTAACAATTTCCAAACACTTCAGGCATTCTTTGTGCTGAACAAATTATCATTTATTAACCTACTTAAATCTTTAGGGTAAAGGGATATGGATGGCAGTAATTATATCATTTAAAGCTTTTGAGGTCTGAAAAAGATTTAGCACCTGTTGGTTACTTTTTTTAACCAGGTATAGTACACTAAGCTGAAAGCTTTTTTACAGGAGCACAAGTGACTTGCTCAGGGTCACACAGTATGCAAGTGGAAGCTGTGGGATTCAAACCCAGATCTGGTCTGCTGGATGTCGCCACATTTGCAGCTCAGAGCCTTAGACCACTGCGCTATACTGCCTACAAACTGAATATAGACCATTGATGTATAAAGGGCTACTTTTTTATTTTTATTTTATTTTCAGTTTTTATTGATTGTAATCAACCAGCCCAGATGTTCATTGGTACAGTAGTACGATTATAATGTTAACTTGGGCTGCTTATCGTATTCAGATGTGCTATGTATTATTAAGATAGCCATTAAGTAAAAGCTCTCGTTTAACAGCAGGAATAGAAATTTATTAGGCCTATAGGAACTCCTGCAATGTTAATGAGTTAAATGGTAAATTAGTTATATCTTGAGGCAGATGAGGATTGATAATGGCTCCTGATAGGATGGGAAGCTTTAGAGAAGTCCTAAGGGGCTTACTGCAGACATTCTGAGAAGACTTAAGACTTAATGGATCCACTGGGGGCTGTTTCTTTTTGTCCCATGATGGCCCATCATATTGCCTCAGAAGGATAAGAGTGGAGCAGGATTTCAAATATATACCAGTGATAAATGTATAATTAGTAATATGTTCGGCTCTAATATTTTTAATAATTTTTAAAGCTTTATGACGTTTATTTAGGAAACTGTGTAAATTTGTACTATTTTTAACTTGATAAGCTCAGACAAGAAAGTCAGACTATAAAACGGTCCGTGCCTGTTGGAAACTGAATATAAGCATATTATGTGTGCAATTGTGATATTTAATTATTTTATACTATGTATTTGTATGTGAGGTTTGTATTTGTTTTAGTTTTTAGTATATTGTAATGGTTTATTAGACAAACAATAGAACCAAACTTGACTAGCGCTGCAATGGCAGGCGACATGTTGCCTGCGCTGTGATCGGCTTCAGCAACATGTTTGTTGTTGCAGCGTGGGCGAACCATTGTGCCTGATGATGTTTTGTTTTATTCTGGTGTGGCATAATTACTAAAAGAGCTAGTTGGGGTGTGAGCTTCCATGTCAATGGAAGCAGCTCTAAAATGGCTTTCTCAGTTTTGAGCCAGAATGATTGGATGATCGGGCAATCTCAGAAGATGTGGAAATGCTTTGCAGGTGCATGTCCACATTGCCTTCTGCATGATGTTCCTCTTTGTGTATCACATTTACCTGTGATGTGTGGAGTATGGAAGTACCTAATGACAGTTTTCTACCCATACTATTTCCATATGTACAAGTGTGTAAGCTTGTGTTATCTTAAGTGGGACGTGGCCCAGTCTGACTCAATTATTTTTTCTCTCTCTGTTCTCCCTCCTATCGCTGCTGAACAGCATTCATATCTTGGGTGGACAGGTGCTGCAGTGCTTGGTATGTAGTTGAAATTATGTGATCCGGGGCACTTCCATCCATTGCCAGAAAAATAAGGTCCACTAAAGGGTGGACCCAGTTTTTGTCCCATTCTAGCCCAACTCTGGCATGAATGTAATGTCTGACTTGGAGATAATGGAAATGATCAGACCAATGTAACGCATTTTGTTGTTGGAGGCACTCAAATGTCAGAGAAGTACTTGAGCCATAAAACTGAAAGATGTGGAGCAACTCACGTCTCTCCCATTGGAGAAAGAAAAGGGGCCAAAGTGATGATCATGCTCTAGGATACCAAAATAGCGGATATCCTGATTTATTTTTGGAAGTTTGATCAGGGTCCCTGAATTATGCAGGACTGCTTATGTGAAGTGGGATAGGAAGGCTGTGCAGGATCCCAAGCAAGGAGATCTCAATAATAGCATTAGAGGCTGCTGTGGAAATGTTAACATTTCTATCATCCTGCAATGTAGGAGTTTGTGTGATCCAGCCACTTCAAAACATGTACCTACAGGGGTGCCTAGCAGTATGCCCCAAAATTGGGTAGTACCAAGCCCCCCCCAGTTCTTATAGCGTGGTAATTTTCCAAATGCCACCCTGGCGTGTTTGCCTGACCAAAGGAACTGGGATATCTGTCTGTCACACTTATTAAAATCAGCCCTACGGGCATGAGATGGAGCATTTAAAAAAATAGAGAATCCCCCGTAGAAGATTCATTCTGATTACCTCTTCCCTATGAATAAGGGGTAGGGGTAGCAGACTCCAGTTCTGGAGATCTTTATAGAATTGTCACTGAAGTGGACCATAGTTAAGAGAGTACAGTATGGACAGGTCATGAGGTATCATAACCCTTAAATAACGTATAGCTGGCCTGTTCTTTCAGAAGGGGCAAGCTTGTGTAAGTACCCCAAGGGGGGGGTCATACCCCACCTGTAATACCTATGTTTGTTCACATTTAGGCAGTAGCCACCAAGGAGCTCCATCTGTTTGAGATCCAAGAATAAGGCTGGTAATGATGACTCAGGGGCCATCACATGTACCAGTAAATCATCAGCATATAATGCCACTTTGTGTTCAAGTCTCCTATCCAGTATACGTTTAATTGAGGGATTATTTGAATAAGTTGGGCAAGTGGTTCCACATAAACAGCAAATAACAGCAAGGACAAGGGACATCCCGGATGGGTGCCCCTAGTAATATGAAAACATTCCAAGAACGTGCCATTTATATTTACCACCACCTGGGGGTCAGTGTGTATGTTGAAAATCACCTTTTGGAAAGGGTCTGGAAAATGAAAATGCTGGAAGATATACAGTATGCGGCAAAAGTAATGGACAGGCTTGTAGCGGACAGTCGCTTGTAACAGATGAAATCTATTTTCCAAAAGGCATTTGCATAGGGATCAATGTTATTTATCACTGTTTAAACAGACCTTAAATTTCAGATGTAGCGTCCACTTTAACTGTCAATTGGCACACTTTTATCACCTAATGTGAACCTAGTATGAACCTGTTTAACGATAATAAAATCACCCTGTATGTTCCCAACTTCAGTGCTGTTCTGCCTGAGTGCTGTGTAACCTTGGGAATGAAGGAAAAGAAGCCGAAAATGAGGTTGACGATATCACGGAAGCTGTCAGTGTCCTAGCTGGAGAGGAGAACCAGGAAGACCAGGGGGAGACTGATGAAGAGACAGACGAAGTAACTATCGCTCCACAAGATGTCCGTGCAGCACTGCTTACGCTGAGGAGGGCGATGGAGCAGTGTGAAGGCATTGTGCCACGAAGGGAACAGCTTGTGAAGACAGAAGAAATCTGGAGCAGATACACTAAAGGCTACAAAAAACAAACAACTATTGAGGGCTACTTCACTCAGAGCGGCACTCTGAGCACTCAGAGCAGCACCAACTGAAGGAGAGGTACAGTGCTGTACTGTGGTTCATAGCAGTACGGCACTCGTTTTTTATTCTTTTTAAAGCATCACTTTCTAAATAAAGTTTAACCAACAGCACAGACAGCAGCTACAAAGTCTAAAAAGGTCTGTAAATCACTAACTGCTGCAGCGTCTTAATACTGTATCATTCTGTACTGTTCTGTACCATTCTGTGTAAACTTCTGTTTTGCGTTTGTGATTCAGTGCATAACGTAAATTAGTGCGACTAAAGCGACTAATGATGTAGTGGACACCACTTCTACTGGACTAGTGGACAGTAGCCAAATCAGTCCGGTACAAGCGGCGCATACCGTATTGCAGGAATTGTCAAGAGATCCCACCAAATGCCTTTTGGGCATCCATGCCCAAAATAAGCATTGGGGTGTTGGAGGTTATAGAACAGTAAAAGAAGGTGACAAGACTTTCTATAGATACATTAGTGAAAGAAGAAAGTCCAGAGGGGGTATTGCTAAGATCAAAGGGGATAAGAGGGCGTGTGAGGAGGAGGACCATGTAAAAAGCATCTATCCTAAATAGATACTTCTGCTTAGTATTTACTGAAGAGAAGGTAGGGCAGGGCCCACAGCTCTGCACCATGGACACATGGGGGAGGGAAGGAGGTGTGCACTAGTCCCTTCACAAAAGAAAGGGTCCTACAAGAACTCGATAAGCTCAGGGTGGACAAGGCAATGGGACCTGATGGCATACATCCCAGGGTACTAAAGGAGCTAAAGGTGGAACTAGCAGAGCCATTACCAAAACTATTTAGTGAGTCTCTGAGCACAGGAGAGGTCCCAGAAGACTGGAGAAGGGGTAATGTGATCCTGCTCCACAAGAGCGGTATCAGGGAGGAGGCAGGGAACTACAGACCTGTCAGTCTTACCTCACTAGTGGTCAAGATTATGGAGGCACTCCTTAAGAAAAGGATAGTGCAACACCTGGAATCCATAGGAGCACAGGATCCAAGACAGCATGGGTTTACAAAAGGAAGGTCCTGTCAAACTAATTTCATAGATTTCTTTGACTGGGTAACCAGAATGGTGGACCAAGGGGGAGCAGTTGATGTTGCATACCTTGACTTCAGCAAAGCTTTTGATACTGTTCCACATAAAAGATTGATTAATAAGCTGGGTAGGTTTGGGGTGGGTCAGATGTTGGTCCACTGGATGGCAAACTGATTGACGGGCAGAAAACAGAAAGTGGTGGTAAACGGTATACAGTCAGAAGAGATGCAAGTCACAAGTGGGGTACCTCAGGGATCAGTCCTGGGGTCAGTCCTCTTCAATATCTTCATCAGTGACATTGTAGATGAGCTGGAGGGTAAGGTTTGTCTGTTTGCAAATGACACCAAGATCTGCAACAGAGTAGATGATCCAGATGGTGTGGGCAGAATGAGAAGAGCTCTGGACAAACTAGTAAAATGGTCAGAATAGTGGCAACTGGGGTTTAACGCAAAGAAGTGCAAGATCATGCACATAGGGAAGAGAAACCCTGAAGCCACCTATGGGCTGGGAGGGGAGTTGCTGGCAGTAACAAGGGAAGAAAGAGACTTGGGCGTCATCATCACCGATGACCTGAAATCATCCAAGCAGACCTCTAAAGCAGTAGGTAAGGCTAGAAGGATGTTGGGGTGTATTAGTAGGGGTATCACAAGTCAGAAGAGGAGATAATAAACCCTTTTACAAGACACTGGTTAGGCCCCATCTGGAGTACTGTGTGCAGTACTGGAGGCCACACCTTCACAAGGACATTAACCAAATTGAGGCAGTCCAGAAGGGCAACCAAAATGGTGCAGGGACTGCATCAGAAAACACATGAGGACAGATTAACTGAACTCAATATGTATACCCTAGAGTAAAGGAGGAGAGAGGTGATATGATTGAAACATTCAAATACCTTAAGGGCATTAACAAGGTGAAAGAGTCTAACATGTTTCAATATAAGAAAAATAGCAGGACAAGAGGACACAGCATGAGATTAGAGGGAGGCCGATTAAGGGGTAATGTGAGGAAGTTCTTTTTCACAGAAAGGGTGGCGGATGCATGGAACGGCCTACCACAGGAAGTGGTGAATATGAATACAGTGCACGGCTTCAAACAGGCATGGGATAGGCATAAGGGAGCAATACAGATGAGTATGAATAGATAGGCCATTGACAGAGCAAAGGCCAATGGCACATTCATAAGGTAGAAAAAGAAATGGGCAGACTGGATGGGCCTTGCGGTCCTTATCTGTCATCAACTTCTATGTTTCTATGTTTCTGTGTAATATTCCAATATGTATGGAGTGCACTTAATGTTACTGGAAGTTTATCTACGAGACACAAAGCCGGCTTGGTCTTTGCGAATAATGGTGGAAAATATGTGTTCTAGTCGTATGGCTAAAATGCTAGTGAACAACTTATAGTCCTGATTTAGGACAGAGAGTGGGTGGTAGGAATCAGAGTGGGTGGGATCTTTATGGGGCTTTAATATAGCCGATATATTGGCATATTGCCAGCTGGGTGGTATAGAGGTGATACCTCCCATGATTTCTTGAAAAGTAGTCTGGAGTGTGGGGAGCAGAAATTGCTTAAATACCTTGTAAAATTTGAATGGGCACCTGTCTGGGCCTGAGGTTTTATTGGTCTTAGTATCTGTTATGACCTTATAAATTTCCACTGCTGTTATGGTGTGGGTGAGCTTTGTCTGCTGCTCCTCAGACACGAGAGGAAGCTTTAGGTGGGCAAAAGAAAGCCTCGTAGTGGGCAGACCCAGGTTCACTGCCCTGAGCATATACATTTTCATAAAATATATGGAAGCCTTCCAGGATGTCAGTAGTTCTGTAATGGAGTTGTCCCGTGGTGGGATGTGCGAGCTTAGTGATTGTAGAGGGCTGCTGTTGTTTTCACAGCCTATAGGCCAAAATTGGCAACGCCTTTGCTCCTCTGTCATAATATCTCTGTTTGACATAAAGTGGGGCCTGCACCATTTTGTACTGGAACAGGTCCTGAAGCTGTGTTTTAACTTTTTGAACTATGCAGGGCCACCGTCTGGTCCCCTGATATATGAGCTAGCTGCAGGAACTCCAGAGTATCCTGTAATTGCAACTGTCTTTGTTCCCTCTGGCGATTTTCTGGGCTGCATAGCTAATAATCTCTCCCAGAAGTACCACTTTTACTGTATCTCACAACAATGGTGTGGAAATGTTTTGTCCTGCATTTGTTACAGAATTTGGAGAAAGTGAGTCTTTATAAGCTCTTATAAATTGTGGATCTCGGAGGAGTGTGATATTCAGTCTGCACTGTCAGAGTGTTTTTTTTCCGGGGTTAAGTCTAAATTCACTAGGATAGGGGTGTGGTTGGAGAGTAAAACAGGGGTTATCTCTGCTCGGATTACCCATCCCACATGATCTGACCTAGTCAAAAAATAGTCTAAATGAGAGTAGCGGGTACGGGCATAGGAATAAAATGTGTGGACATTTCCTTGTGGATTTAGATGATGCCAAACATCCACCAGGCCCAGGACTTTGATAAGCCCGCAGCCATGTTTTTGTCCCATGGTGGATTTCTGTGCCCATAGATTAGAGCTGCCTTTGCTAGGGTCTAGCAGAAGATTGAAATCTCCTCCTAACAGTAATGGGCCTTGCTAGAATTCTAGAATTTTGCTAAACAGTTGATATCTAGAGGTATCTGACCTTGACGGAATGTAAATACTGACCACTGTACACTGTTTCTCCTGAATTGTGCCAGTGGCTAACACCAGTCTTCCCTTTGTATCTGTTTAAGTCTTTTCAGGGCAGAATAAAGAATGCTTAGGAATCAATATGTCTGTTCCCCACCTATGGCCCTGTTTATAGTCAGATGCAGTCACCTATAGCAATCCAAATTTGACCAACTTAGCATGTTCCACTCCTGACAGATATGTTTCTTGCAGTGAGATACACTGCAGTTTGTACCTTTTAAGACAGGTAAGAATTTCAGATCTTTTAACAGGGTTACTGAGTCCATTTAAATTTTGTGAGACCACTTTAAATGTTCACAAGGAAGAAACTGTTAAATCTAACTATTGGGCAGGCATCCAGGCCACCCCAGCCCAGCTATTTTGGGTGGGCCCCGGACATGTCCCCATCTCAAATGTTGCTGCAGTAAATGTGACGGTGGGCAGATATGACCTTGATATGACCTTGATTACCACATTGCTGTCTGTTCCCACTATCCTAAACGCAGTAATACACAAGGCTTAAATATGCAGTAAGTGAATGCTGATAATCAAAACAACTCTTAAGGGAATATTTAAGGGAAATGGGCAGGAAAACCTGTAACTGGGTACGCCCACCTGCCTGAAAGCACGGGATATATGTAACTATCAAATAACTGGTGACTTCCTAGGATGGGATGGGTTTACAAACCCATTGTACTCGAAATAGGGTTCAGGTTGATGGTTGTGCCTTCTTCCTCTGCCTGTGGGTGTGGCCATGCCATGCCGTGGAATGGGCCACATAAAGGTTGAAGTGACCCAAGATCATAGAGACTATTAAAGAAAAAGGGAGAAGGGAAACCAAAGTTGGTGGCAAAAAGATCATCACAGCAGGACCCACAGTCTCCCCACTCCCGGTTATTAAGACATCTGAGTGGATGAATTATTTCATTATGGACACCATTCTCCTTGGTAATGAAGGGCTGGGATTCACAAGGGTGCACCTGTCCTATCCCAGAATGGATATAAATATATATATATATATATATATATATATATATATATAGAAACACGGTGGCGACACTATAGTTAGGGTTGAGCAGGCACTTTAATGTTAAATTTCAAATTTTGCACTTTAATAACTTTGCAACCGTTCAACACATTTGCAGGAAATTTTGCATGTACAGTCTCCCAGGAAAGCTCTCCTGACCTGCCAAGTTTTGTTGTATTTAGATTTGCGGATGTTGAGATCCAGAGTGTGAAAAAACCTGAACATGCACAACTTTTTGCAGTTTATTTCTCATCATGCTGTGCACAGACGGTGTTGACGTTTGGGCAGAATTTTTTACGGTAGAAAGAGCTTGGGTCATAGAACAGGCCAGTGTTTATTTGGTGTAAAAATATTAATTTGTTCCAAAGTTACAGCATTTTTAACTTCCCATTATTTTAAATGGGCTTTTCATTTTTCAGGATAGCTGCATGGAATGAAAGAAAAATTACTCACCTTAGTAATGTTGTTTCTTCTAATGGAGTCTTGCTGTATTCTGACTATTGCAGTGATATTCAACCTTTGAACTGCCCCAGAGAGGAAAGAGTTAACTTTCCATGCAAGGCATGGAACGCTGAGCTTGAGCTCGGTTGAGACTCTATCTGTTGTTGTTTGAACCCAAACTGTCAGATCTTTACAAGCTAAACTCACTGGGCATCCTGTGTGGAAACTAAACTTACACTAGCCAACTGGCAACTAAATCTAATAAAAAGTTTTTTTGGTTCCAAGGAAAAGACTCAAGTCAGGAAACCCAAAAAACAAAACACAACACATACCCAAAATTAAAAGGGTGGGAGGCACCTCTAGGGTGCCAACATTGTTCCTGCCCACCCACATCCCAAAACCCAGGTTCTGAGAGGGGAGGTGGGGGGGAGGTCAGAATACAGCAAGACTCCATTAGAAGAAACAACATTACTAAGGTGAGTAATTTTTTCTTCAAACAACATGAAGTCTTGCTGTATTCTGACTATTGCAGACTACCAAGCAGTACCTCCATGGAGGAGGGACAGAACCTACTTTAGGAATAGGGCTCTGAAGCACAGTGTGTGCCGAAACAGAAGCATCACTCCTAGCCTGATATCCAGAGAGTAATGCTTGGTGAAAGTATGTACTGTTTTCTAGGTGGCTGCTTGACAAATCTCTAAGATAGGAATATTCCTGGCAGCAGCCAGGAAGCAGCTATACCTCTGGTAGAGTAAGCCCTCAGGCCTGAGGGGGATCCTACCTAATTTTTCATAGCAGAATTGTATACAAGAGACAATCCACCTGGCAATAGATCTCTCAGTGGCAGGTTTTCCCTTACCAACCTCACCATAAGTGAGGAACAGTTGGGGGGAGTCAAACCTGTGACCCTTGGTGCACTCTATGTAGTAGGTAAGGGCTCTTTTCACATCCAAGCTGTGCAACCTCCTTTCCCCAGAGGAGGATTGGTCAGTGAAGAAAACAGGAAAAGACATAGACTGGTTAAGGTGGAAATCTGAAACTACCTTAGGCAAAAACTTCCTATTAGTCCTGAGGGCCACCTTATCTCTGTGGAAAGAGATCAAATCAGGCTCCACTGACAGGGCCTGTAACTCACTTATGCATCTGGCAGAAGTGATGGCTACCAAGAACACAGTTTTCCAAGTCAAATACTTAAGCTCTGCTGAGGACAAAGGCCCAAAAGGGGGTTGCATAAGCTGAACAATGCAAACATTAAGGTCCCAAGCAGGGGCAGGGTCCCTGAAGGGAGGATTGGTATGCAGCAATCCCTTGAAAAATTTACAGAATACAGTATGAGCTGAAAGGGAAGAATGCTTTCCTGCTGACAGGAAGGCAGAGACAGCTGCCAGATGCACTCTTAGTGTAGCTGGTCTGAGTCCCAAGTTATTGAGATGAACCATATAGTCAAGGACTGTGGGCAAGCCAGCACACTCTGGAGAAATATGCTCCCCAGAGCACCATATAGTAAATCTTTTTCCACTTGGAGTTGCAGGTCTTTCTGGTGGAAAGCTTTTGAGAAGCCTTTAAAATGTCCAGAACCCCTTGAGAGAGATGCAAATCAGCAAACTCTAACTCTTCAAGAGCCAGGCCTTGAGATTGAGAGATTTGAGATTCGGATACCAACCCCCCCCCCCGAGAACAGGTTAACAGGGTGTAATTCCTGGGAAGAGCAGGGAATGTGGACAGCTAAGGACAACAAGAGAGGGTACCAGGGCTGTCTGGCCCAACCTGGACCAATCAGAATCACTTTGCAGGGTTGAGACCTGATTTTGACTAGCACCTTGAACAGGAGAGGAAAGGGGGGGAAGCATACAGGAACTTTCTTTCCCAATTGAGAACTAGGGCATCCAGGGGGACTGAGCCCAACACTGGGAGCCTGCAGCAAAAAAGAGGGGAAGTTGGTGATTGTCTGGGGCTGCAAAAAGATCTATCTGTGGGGTGCCCCATCTGGAGAAGATCACTTTCAAAATCAGGGACTCTAGGGACCATTTGTGATGGACCTGGGAAATCCTGCTGAGAGCATCTGCCAGGACATTGTCCTTCCCTGGGAGGTGCACTGCTGTCAGAGAGGCATTCAGGGAATAGGTCAGAGACCACAACTTCATTGCCTCTGTGCACAAGGCTGTAGACCGAGTGCCCCCCTGCTTGTTGATGTACCACATTGTGGTGGTATTGTCTGTCCTGATCTGAACTACTTTGCTCTGAACAGACTTGGAAAAAACTTGAAGTGCTAGAAACACTGCTCTGAGTTCCAAGAGATTGATGTGAAGCAGAGATTTTTGCAGTGGCCACATCCCTTGGGTGGTTAGATCCCCCAAGTGGGCTCCCCAGCCCAAGAGGGAAGCATCTGTGGTAAGGATCAAATAATGAGATTGAGTAATGAAGGGGACTCCTTGTCTTAGGTTGTCCTGATCCTGCCACCACTGCAAGGTCTGGATCAGGGTTTGAGTCACTGGGATTAGCTTGGTCAAAGAATCCTTTCTCTGGGATCAGAAGGCTCTTAAGTGGAACTGAATGTGCCTCATTTGAAATCTTGCTCCCTGGGCCACTGCTGTAGAGGCAGCCATGTGGCCCAGGAGCTGCAGAAAATGCCTTGCTGGTTGAGACACCTGAAGGGTGGATGAAGAGGCCAGTTCCATAAGGGTCCTTACCCTGTCCAGGGGAAGGAAGGCTCTTGCCTTTATTGTATCCAGCTCTGCCCCTATGAAGCTGAGGAGCTGCACTGGCTGCAAAACTGACTTTGAAAGATTCAGAAGGAATCCTAGAGAAGTGAGCAGTTGCTGAGTTATCTGTAGGTGTGACTTGACTTGGTCTGGAGACTGACCTACTATGAGCCAGTCGTCCAGGTATGGAAAGATGGAGATCTTTTTTCTCCTTAGGAAAGCAATCACTACTGCCAGGCATTTTGTGAACACCCTTGGAGCTGAAGTTAGGACAAAAGGCATTGCTCTGAATTGATAGTGGCCTGAGGGCAGCTCGAACCTGAGGTACTTTCTGTGGGAGCTTCTGATGAGAATTTGGAAATAGGCATCCTTGAGGTCCAGGGAAACTAGCCAGTCTCCTGGCCTTAGAGAGGGTAGAATTATTCCCAGAGTCACCATTTTGAACTTTGGCTTTAAAAGGTGCTTGTTTAAACATCTGAGATCCAGGATGGGCCACCATTCTCCTGTCTTTTTTGGGAGTTAGGAAGTACCTGGAGTACAATCCTTTTCCCCTGTGTAGGGGTGGAACCCTTTCTATGGCTCTCAGAGCCAAGAGGGAAGAGACCTCTATCTCTAGGACAAGGACCTCTGAAGGATTTGCAGGTGGAAAGGATCTGGTTCTCATCTTGGGAAATCTTTTGAAGCTGAGAACCAGTCCCTGGCTTACTACTTCTGGGACCCATTTGCCTGATGTTAAAGACATCCAGTTCTGGACAAAGTAAGCCAGTCTGCCCCCTACTGGTGGTGGAGAATCGGCTCGGGCAAACCCATTAGGGTGCCTGTTTGGCAGGGGCTTTAGGCTGAGGGGTGGTAGCAGGCCTGCTTGTACCCCATCTGCCTCTCCCTCTGAAGAACCCCCTCTAGGCAAAGGCGGAAGAGGAGGCCTGGGCTTGGTAGAAAGGCCTATGAAAAGGCCTGCCCCCGCCCCTGGAATGCTGCCTCTGGGGAGTGGCTTGTCTTTCCTTGGCCTGAGCACTCCTATAGGTGGTCCTGTATTCATCCATTTTCTTCACGTAGTTCTCTGTTTGCTCCCCAAACAGTGAATTACCCACAACAGGAAAATCCATGGCCTTAGTCTGGGTATCCTGAGACAGGCTAGTACATCTGAGCCAAGCCATCCTACGAAGGGCCACATATGTAGCCATGACTCTAGACGAAACATCATTGGAGTCCACTGCAGCATGAAATTGCATCTTGGATGCCTCAGTACCATCTGCAGCCACCTGCTCCAGCTCCTTGGCAAGCTGGCCAGGGACCTGTTTTTTAGCTAGAGCCATTACAGTGTCCTATCTAGACTTCTGGTATCTAGCTGTATAGGCCATATAATTAGCCTGCCTGAGTCCCAAAGATGCTGCCATGTATTGTTTCTTTGCCATGGCATCAATCCTCCTGGAGTCCTTATCTGGGGGGTGTGAAGCCAAGGGTATATTTGCCTTATCACAGGCAGCAGCCAGCACTACCCCAACATGGCTGCATTGCTGGGAAAGGAACTCTGTATCTGTGCCTGAAAGAGTATACCTCTTGTCCATTCTCTTGTCCACAGGAGGTATAGAATTAGGAGTCTTTAAAATTTTTGTTGTCTGTTTCCCAAAAGACTTATGAAGGGGAATAGACAGCCTCCTGGACTCTGGGATAGCCATCATCTCAACATAATCTTCCATAGGAAGCTGAAGAGTTTCAGCCACTTTTTTGTAAAACATAAAATGGGAAGGGGACTCAGAAAGCCTAGGAGGAGAAACCCCTGAAGGTCTGTCTGGGGAGATGTCCAGGTCAATGGGCACATCCAGACTTTCATAATCACCATCACTATCCTCATACTCTTCTTCTTCCTCCTCCAGTTCATAAAAATACTCTAAATTATAATCTGGAATCGGGGGAACCAACTGAACCGAGCCCCTAACTGATGGTGCTGGTTCGGTCTGAACCGGGGTTAGCGATTGAACAATCGTTATCGCTTTGGCTATTTCATCAGCGGTCGGAGAAAGAACTTTTGGATCTGAACCGTTCGACTTATCCCTTCTTTTTCTTTAACTGGAACCAACTCCTCAGAGTCAGTTCTCTTTTTGCCCTAAGAAGTTTTGCCCTGGTCAGAGGGCACTTCTTCAGGTTCGGTTGGAACCGAACCGTGCTGGCCATCCGGGTCAGCGGACTTTTTGGCCTCCCTTTCCCTCAGCCTACCTACTCTCTTTTCCAGGGTAGTTGAGGAAAAATTTTTTCAAATCTGGCAGTCTGAATAGAGGTGGTCAAACCTCAGACAATAAACACAGGTGGTGTGGGGGTCAGCCTTAGCAAAGGCTTCCCCACACACACTACAGTGTTGAAACCCAGTGGGCCCGGTTTTTTTCATGTGTTTCGCAGACACGGCCAGTCCTAACCAAACTTACCCTTTTTTCGGCAATCCACCAGGCAGACACCCTTACCGGTTCCTGACGGTATTACGGGTTGTGGAAAAAACCGTAATGAAATCCGTTTTTTTTAGAACCGATAAGGACCAGTTACCACACTCTGAAAGTAGGAAAAAACCTTTTTAAACAATCCTGATTGGTTCAAACCGGACCGATTCAACGTTTACAAGTTCCACACAGAAGCAAACAATAATAAACCTATCTAGTACTCACGGTACCAAGACAGAGACTGAACCGACAGGTTAAATGGAATAAATTTGGTTGAAACCGAGAAAAAACAACACTTTAACCGACTAAATGGAACTGAGCAAAGGAGAAATCTCCGGAGCTACTGTTTAGTGAGGCGGAGTAAAGAATCTAATGGTTTGGGTTCAAACAACAACAGACAGAGTCTCAACTGAGCTCGAGCTCAGCGTTCCATGCCTTGCATGGAAAGTTAACTCTTTCCTGTCCGGGGCAGTTCAAAGGTTGGATTTCACTGCAATAGTCAGAATACAGCAAGACTTCATGTTGTTTGAAAAGGATCTTTGTTTGTGAGGGGGCATTCCTTGTTCACCAGGGGCCAATCCTTACTCACCAGAAAAAAATTCCATTTTGTTCTTTAATTTTGCCACGAAAAACCTGTCATAACTCTGCCTAGGGATGTCTGAGACATCTAACTATGTTTCTTGCTCACTGGGAGTTGATAAGCTCTTCCTTGTGCTTTCTGACCTGTGTATGCCTCTAGATTTTTTTTTCACAATTTAATCCTTTTTAGTCACTCGCTAACTTCCTTTTTTGCCATTCCTTATTTGTCATGGTGAAAAAAGAAATCAACTGGCGAAAAAGGATTTCCCCTTTCATGACCAGATGGCCCTGCAGGATCTCATCTGTTAAATAAAGGAACTTCGTTTTAACCGATCAATTTCCTTTTTTGCAGGTTCAAAAGAGTCAGATCTTACTGCGCACAAGGAATGGACAAGGTGCACTCACCAGTCGGCTGCCAGCCCAATGTACATCTAAACACGCAATTTCAAAAATTGAGCTGAGTGCTACTCAGCTAAACAAAGAAAAACACTTGAACGTCTTGATAAAGTGCTGACTGCTAAATTTATTGCAGTTCACCATAGTTCATTCAAATATCACCAGGGAGTGCAACACAAAACACACGCCAGTCCCTGTGCTTTGGTTCGTGGCCTTCCTTAGGGGACGCCCCCTAGGGAAGGCCATGAGCCAAACCGCAGGGGCTGGCATGTGTTTTGTGTTGCACTCCCTGGTGATATTTGAATGAACCATGGTGAACTTCAATAAATTTAGCAGTCAGCACTTTATCAAGACATTCAAATGCTTTTCTTTGTTAAGCTGAGTAGTGTTCTGCTCCATTTTTGAAACTGCAAATTTCCTTTTTTGCCATGATGGACAAGTATGGTGAAAAAGGAAATCGGCTGGTGAACAAGGATTACTGGTAGGGCCATCTGGTCGACAAATGGGGCCATCTCATCATCAAAACTGGAAATCCTTGTTTGACAGCTGATTTCCTTATTCGACACGATGGAAAAAGCTGGCAAATAAGGAAACGGGATGGTGAAAAAGGATTTTTGTTATGGCCATCTCATCTTGCAAAATGTTGTTTGGATCATCTGGTCCCGAAAAACAGAGGAATCTGCTCTTCTTTGCTCGAGAATATAACTGGTGTCTAGTGGGACCCCCAACCCTCAATCCTGATATTTTTTTTTTATTTTGCCCCATTTTTGTTTTCTTTATCTCTCTCTCTCTCTCTCTCTCTCTCTCTCTCTCTCTCTCTCTCTCTCTCTCTCTCTCTCTCTCTCTCTCTCTCTCTCTCTCTCTCTCTCTCTCTCTCTCTCTCTCTCTCTCTCTCTCTCTCTCTCTCTCTCTCTCTCTCTCTCTCTCTCTATATATATATATATATATATCAATATAGTGTCAGTGGCTCAGTAGGTAGCACACTCGCCTCTGAGGCTGGGACATCAGAGGGCTGTGGGTTCAGTTCCCATATCTGGTACTTGGGTTAATATCCCAGTGCTGACACTGTAATGCAGCATGAGAGGGGTGCTGCACTTCTGAGGTGCCATCTTTCGGATAAGACGTTAAACCGAGGTCCCATCTGCCTGGATTGGTGGTAGTTCAGGTGGATGTTAAAGATCCCATGGCACTTATCAAAAAGAGTAGGGGAATTTCCCCGGTATCCTGGACAAATTTCCCTCATTTACTAAAAACATCACCAACAGCTTAATCTGGTTCAAGGTCAGTTGACATTCTTCTGTATCCCCCTCCCCCTGGTCATGCCTGAAAATAGGCAGGATTTGTCTAGTGCACTTACACAGCCAACAAAAACTAATGTCATTGCCCTGTGCCCTATTTTATTTTGGGGAATGGTTTTACATTACTCCTGGCTTTACTCCTGGTATCTAGTGGTACTCCCCACCCTCCAATGGCCACTTCTTTTCATTGGTGGCTCATGGTATCCCTCCCACCCTCCATTTTCAGGTTTTTATACTGCAAATAGGAAAACAAATAGGAAAACAGTCCTTCGATGTCTTTTGAGATTTTTTGAACCCTATGGGGAAAAAAAAAGTCCATTGCTGATCACGACCGTAGCTGCCACCTGATCTCCCACTGTGCAATCACCTCTCCACACCCCCATGACCCCGCCACAGACCCTCACTCACCTGAAGAGGTCCCAGGTTTGAGAGCCGCTCTGCTGATTGAAGACATGTCTTGCTGCTGGAACAGACAACTGCAATATGACAAACTAAGGTCAATGCACTTCAGTGTATTTTAATGGGGGGGGGGGTGTTCAAACTTTAAGCATAACTCAGCCATTTCTTGTGATTTGGGGCCCCAAGTTTCAACACGGCATTTTGGGGACCCCACCTCATGAACTGTTGTTAGGCAACTCCTGCTAGAAAGGTGATTTCATGGTCAGTTTGTGAAATCACCTTTCTTGTGGGATTTGCATGACAGTCATATTGTCGATGAGGTGAGGTCCCCAAAAGGCCATATTGAAAATTTGGGGTAACAATGTCAAAAAATGGCTGAGTTATGATGACTCACTGCAGTTGCTCTATGCACGTTTGTAACTTTGTCAATTAAAATATTTTGACCCCACAAATGACACTGTACATGAACTTCTTATTACCTCACCAAATGTATTTCACAACTTGAGACTCCATGCCCTGTAGGAAAAAAGCAGTGACAAGGTAATGGAGCACTGCAATGGCCACACAAGCTGGTCTGGAAAGAGAGCTAGATTTCTCAAAAGTGAAATAGCAGATTACTTCACTGCTCCAAATTAGGCAATGGTGGCATAGCTTTTTTAAATAAAAGTATCACAGTCCAGCTCTCCTACTCTCCTCACTACTCCCCAGTGAGGCAGCGTTCAGTGGCAAGCTTCCCAACCTCTCAGCCTCTCAGATGGAACTAGTCTGTAATCCAGAGACACCCCTATGATTAATTCAGCAATCATATTCAGAATTCCTCAGATTTCTTTGGACAACATTGTTTGTGCCCCCAAAGAGACTTGAACCCTCTGCAAAGAGCCAGGTTGCATGGTACTTTGCAGGAATGGGGTGGTTCTTGGAGTCAGCAGTGGGTTCCTGCCTGGAGTGGTGTCTGGATTTTAAATTTTGGTGTAGGATCAGCTCTCGGTAGCCTGTAAAATTTTTCTTCATTTAGCTGTGTCTTGTATTCAGTCACATACTTACCTGTATCCATAACCACCACTGCCCCTCCTTTGTCAGCCCTTTTTATGGTTATGGATTTTTCATTTGTAAGTACCTCCAATGCTTCTCTTTCAGGCTTGGTCAAATTGTTGTATTTGTACTGGCCAGCTGGTTCATTAAGAAGTCTATGAAAATCCTCCTCACATACTCTATCAAAGGTGGCCACACTGGTATTATACATGGGGTTAAAAGCTGATAGTGCCCTAAAGTTGGCAAGGTCCAAATCCTGTAGATGAATTATGGATTCTTGAAGTTGTACAGTATCCTCAGTTTTAAAATCCTGATGATTTCCCCCATATTAGTAGCCAATGTTAATATGGGTGTACCTTGATCTATTTCTGTATCCAGATCCAAGTATCCCATAGTTTGAATGCTTTTTGATTTAAATTTCTTGTGAAGCATCTAAAGTCTAGGAATAAATCAAATTGTGTGAAGTTACAGGAGATGCCCTCTTGTAAGTGTTTTGTTTCAGCATCACTGAGTATTCTTGCTGAAATGTTAATGATATCTATTTCTGCCTCTGGTATTTGTCTTTCTTCAGTGGCAGTGCCTCTTTGTTTAGATTGCCTCATCCTACCACCTCTTCTTGTCCTGGGATTTTTATTTGCTCCTGTGTTTTAAAACTCAGGGTTCTTGGACTTCTGCATGGACTGATATCCTGTATTATCTCCTCCTGGTCTAAAAAAACATCTTGATTTTCAACTCTTGGATCCACTGGTGGAGGGATAGTGGGAGAAGACTGTCCTCTGTTTTTTTAAGCTTGATCAAGGGGTTTGAGGGCTCTTGTCACTTTGTCTATGTTTTGGGTTGCTTTTTATCCAATTAAAAGCCTGCCCTGTTTGATAGTCTTTTTTTATCTCTTTCAAATTTATTTAACTTTCGGGCTTTTAGTTTAGCGTCCTGCTGTTCTATTTTACTATTGAATTTCTTTTCAAACTCCTGAAATCTTTACATTCTTTAAATATAGCAACTACATCCTCCTTTAACTGTAGTTCTTCTTTTATTTGGGGTTGTTTTCTGTAATAGTCTTTCATCACACTTTTAACTAATACCACTGATCCCTCTTGTTGTGCAGTTGTTCAGCTACTGAGGAATTCATCCCTTTCTTGTCCATAACCTTGTCGCTTAGTTATTTTCAACCCCCTTGGAGTCCTTCACACTTTCAAATCAGCTTCTAGATATTTGCGATGCCTGTAGTGGTGCCTAGCTTTAAGGGTCACTCTCTCTAGTTGTAGAAAGGCTGTCTTGACAGTACAAATGACTTCCCCTGCTGTTTCACTTTCCTGCTCCTGGTTGTTGCTTGCTGAAGTGTTTATGTCTTCTGTGAACACCCTCACTCCTCCTCTAGCACTGAACAGCCAATCTTTTAAACTTTCATTTTCCATACCAAAAACTAGCCCCTCGCTATCTGTGTGCATCATGGCAAAATGAAATATGTAACAGAGAAGAGTCTACTTTGAAAATGCAGTGCTGTGCTGTGTTTTGTGACTAGCTCTGGTTCGTCGTAGTGCAGTAGTTAGCTGTCTCAGCAAAACACTTTTCTCCTTTTCAGAATGTCTTGTGTCCTGTGTTGTGAGGAAGGCTATGAAATTATATAATCCAAAGTGCAGAATATAACCGCTCCATCAACAGCAACCCGTGCCTGATTAACAATGATACGAGAACCGAAAAACAAAACCGACACTGGGTTTCAGGATCACGTATACACAAACAATGTGCAATATCTCTGACCAGTGAAAAAATAAAAAGGAAAAAGTGATTGTAGTGGCTCCATGAAAAAAGTATATTGTCCACTGAATGTTTTTCCTCTATGTGAGTATTTTTCTAATTTTCAGATTCTAGATTAGCTCTCGAAACAAAATAGTCAGCCAGCCAGAGGGAGGGCGGCAAGTAAATTTACTGTTAATGCGCGGCCAAAGATCATCTATGGAATAGTGTTGTTGCCTTTTAAATTCATATGGGATCATTAGGGCTTGGCAGACTTGACAACTTAATAACTTAACAACACAGTGACAATTGGTCGGTTTTAAAGCATCACATACTATATGTAGT
Organism: Neoceratodus forsteri; assembly: GCA_016271365.2. Taxonomy (NCBI): domain Eukaryota; kingdom Metazoa; phylum Chordata; order Ceratodontiformes; family Ceratodontidae; genus Neoceratodus; species Neoceratodus forsteri. The sequence continues at coordinate 1,341,964,630 of CM057450.1, read as the reverse complement.
GAAATCCAGTGTTTACTTTCTGGTTGGGGGTTGCTACAACGCCCTAGAGGCAGACCAATACATGCACAGTATTAGAAGTTATAAGATGCAGTCTGATTAGTTTAAAGTTGTTTTCATGACCCTATCTGGCAGCCCTCCTGTGTCCCTTTGAAAAAGCCAGGAGCGAAACTGGTCAGGGATATTGCAGACCATTTGTTTATGCATGTAAAATAAAGATTTTTGTGTGATCCTGAAACCCAGTGCCAGTTTTCTTTTGTGGTTCTCATTTATCATTATTAACCAGGCATGGGTTGCTGTTGATGGGGTTGTTATAGTCTGCACTCTGCCCTATTAGTAGTGAGCTATTGAATATCCCTGTCAGAGGCTCTTCCATTTTGATGCTAGTTCCCCGAGCTCCCTGAGGTGCATGCCATCCAGCCATGGGCCTCATCTACTTTTAGGGCTGCTAGCCCTTTTCTTTGACCCTTCTGTCTGTGATTACCACCTGCACCATTTCTGGGCTCCCCCTTGCCACAGCCTTTATGCCACTTTCTGGAAGGGGCATGCTATCCTCCACTGTGAATACCTAACAGAAGTAGTTGTTAAGCATGGCTGCCTTCTGTCTGTCCTCCTCAGTTATCCTGCCTCCGTCCATCAGCCTTACAATTACCTGTCTCACCTTCCTTTTTTCCCTAATGCATCTGAAAAACTCTTCTTCCCCTCCCTTGACTCCTCCCACAGTATGCAGCTCTTTGTTTGGTTTTGCATCCTTCACTGCCCTCTTGGTGTTCCTCATTATCTTTATTTGGTAATTGCTCCATTCCTCATCCCCTGTTTCTTTCTGAATCTGATGAAGGCCATTTTTGTGACCCTCATGGCCTCTCTGACTTTCTCAGAGAACCAGATTGGCCTTTTATGCCTGTTTCTTTTGGTGACTGTTCTCAAGCATTGACTTAGTTGTCTTGAGAATGGCCCCTTTTATTACACCCCACATCTACTCCAAGCCCTTGAAGTGATCTACTCCAACTTATACTGTACTTATTCTGTCAACTGGACAAAACCTGTTCATCTGTAATCTGGAACCTCAGTCTTTGACGAGGGTATACTGGTACCCAGTGCCTGTTCAAACAATATGGTGTTATGGTCGCTGGACCACAGTGGCTTCCTGGCCCGTATTCCTTCTACAATTTCTGAGTTGGTGAGTGCCACATCGAGAAGTTGGGACTGCACCACTGGTTTCAAAACCAGTCATTTTAAAACCTAAACTATGAGCAGAAGAATTACTTGTTTTATTTTGTTTGTTTTGTTACACACCCTAGATGTGTATTGCATTACAGAACACTAAAACTTACTGGGCAACACACACACACACCTCAGGTGTATATTAACAACTCATAATGCACTACTGGTTATATAGTATTCTCTACATAATAACTGGTCATCTATTTTTCCAATAGAGATGGCCAGTTATTATTTGCTATAGTAACCACCTGGTTATTATGGCAAACATGCACTCACTGAACAGCAGCTACAGTCGTGAACGCAGCACTCTTGAGCACCGTTCTGTGAGTCAAACATTATTCCACATTTGAAATGGCCATGGAGGCAGAGTGGGCATTGTACCTGTTCGTCTGGTATTTGTTTTTGTTTTTCTTTCTACTAAAGACAGCCTTACTTTTAAAATCTAGTCTCCTGCAGTGCTCCTTTATGCTGTTAATCAAAGCCAGCATCAGAGCCAGCTAACTGTTACTTAAAGACCTCGCTACCTGCCCTGACTTCTGGTTCCTCTGCACATCTTCATCTGGTACTTGTCCGGAAACAATTTAATTTAAAAATGTATTTACTGCTCTGTAGTAAACTTATAAACTAGATCTCTTCCCAGTATCACAGTTTGTCCCAAGAAGCAAAGACTGCTGCTAAGGGCAACAGGTTACCTCATCCAACTGCAAATTAAAAAATTATTGGGGGGGGGGGGTTAAAAAAATTTGATGACCAGCGATTATATAAAATAAGGCATGGGGTGGTGTGCTTACTCAAATTTAATACACAGCCTTGGTGTGTGATGCTTAAATAAACCCATGGAGGACATATTTTATTATACTAGACTTATACCTGCAGATGAGCACTTTTTGCCAGGCCATATGGATATGCTATTTAAACAATGGCATCATACAGGCCTGCAGTTCATTTACCAGTTTTTGAACTCAGAGGGAGTTGTCCCCTTTGAACCACTTCAGTCTAGCTATGGTCTACCCAACAGGGAAGGACCTGATTTCTGAGCTTGCCCTTACTGCTACTGTCCTGTATACTTCCTCTCTCAAACTCTACTCCCCACCCCCCACCTCTACACTTTGCCCCTATCCTCCCCCACTTTTTCCTCACTTCCTCACCTCCTACCCTAACTTTCACTCCTTCCTCCCCCTTTCTGGACAAGGCCTCATGGGCTGATCTTACGGTTATTGTTCTGTGTCTCAACAATCTGCAATTCTTGTATTAACCTAAATTTCTGGCATACATTGTACAATGCCACCTTATATTGTTTCTCTTGTGATATTGTAATCTGTTCTTCACTGTAACTTGTCTGTCATATTGACATGGAACTTATGTAAAAGAGCTGATAGCTTAAAGGTGTTTAATCCAAGATCTAAATAGATAAATAAATAAAAATTAATATAGATACTTTCAAGTTAGGGGATCTATTCAACAACAAACTGAAGCAATGGCTAGACTTCCAGGGCCGGAACCCCCAATGTTGTGTTTAACACTAGACAATATCAATGGTCACTTGGGACAACATTTAATAGGCCAGCTTCATACAGTTTTACAAGATCAATTAGGAGATTCCACTTTATCGGTGGAATAGGAATTTGGGTACTTCCATACCTTATGAAACATGGATAAAGTATGCACTTCCGTCAGTTAAAATAACACATACAGTACATTGATCTGGCGAGAGTTTTTCTGGAAGTGTAGCAGTCATTATTTCAGGTCTCCAGCACAGTTAACTAAATATCTACCATTGTAATATGGGAAATGTTAGAGGGGCTGTTGCTGTCGGAAAGTGGATCTGGGACAGTTTTTTGGTCTTGCCCTCTGCTGACTCAGTTCTGGTGCACCCTACAGAAATAATTAACTGACTGTCTGGGAGAATCAGTGGAGTTAACAGACAAAATGGTTTTGCTAATGATAATGCCCTTCTGGGGTAAAACTCTGTAACCCTTATATATTGTGGCAGCCAAAAAGGCTTTAACTAGGAAGTGGATGCATCTGGCAATACCTATGATGAATGATTGGAGGAGGATTGTTTTATCTATTTACCATTTAGAAAGACTCACTGCAGTGCCTAGACAACAAAGTACCTAGTTTCACAATGAAATGGCAGAGGTGGGTACGATACATGGTCCAAATAGATAGAACTTTTGTTCCTTAGAGGCTGTGGCTGGCTGGAGATGGAGAGGATGCCACTCTATAGCAAGAGAGAAGGGTAGTCTTTTGTTTGGGAGTTGTTTGATTTGACCTAGAGAAGGTCACACTCAGTGGGGGGATGATTACTTGTTTCAGGGAGCACAGATGGGAATCTGGCTGAATGAGGGTCAGAAAGAGTTGTTTTTGTGTTTGGGGCTGTTTGAGGGATTGTGTGGAGCTGGGGATTTGGGGCCTGATTGTTTCCCTTCCAGAGGCTGCTACAGTACCTGCCCCCCCATCCCACCCACCCCAGACTCATCTAACTAGCCACCATGGGCGATCAGAGAGAGGCATCTTGATTTTGCAGAGCTTCCACTGATTGGGAGGGTGCTGACTGAGCAGGAAAGTAATCAACTGTTTTTTACAGTTTAAATGGTTGGGGAGCGCTACTAAAGTGGGCATGCATTAAGTTATTTCTGTGCAATTGGGAGGAGAGGAGGAAGCCAAAAGTGGGAGGCTGAGGGAGGGACTGGTGGAAGAAGGAAGCTGGGGACACATGGCACAGCCATATATACGGGGATGGGGTATCAGAGCAGAAGGAGTGGGGGGTAGGGCAGAGGCAGGGATGGTCTCAGGGAGCGATGAGGGCCAAGGAGAATAGTGGGGTGTAATGGCTGCGGAGCAGCAGTCTTCATGGCACACTGTGGAGCATTTGGGGTTGCCCAGTATGCATACAAATGATGCACCTGGAGACAGAAATTTACAGACTAAAGAGGGAGGTAGAGAGCCAGGGCATGGAGGAAAGTAGGGAAGGAGGAAATTTCACCAGAGCCACAAATAGGTGGGGCAGGGCTGACTGGACAGATGAGAGGATTGCAGGGAAAACTACAAGGGCAAGAAGCAGACAGGCTTCTGAGGGAGCAGTGGATGGCAGGTAGTGGATAAGAGGGGCGGGGAGGGGGAGCAGGGTGCAAATGCACATGGAGCACCAAGAAAGGGAAATGGCTTGGCAAAGTGCAGATTACAAGCTTGTAAATGGAAGTGGGGTTAGCATGTCAAATAGGTATGCACTGTTAGGAACCTTGCAGGACATGGGAAATCAAGAGAGGGCCGGGATCAAGAAGGACAGGAACAGTGTGTTGGGGGAGAGGGGGTTGGTAGGAAGTAATCAGGATGAACTGGGGGGGTAAGGTGCAAATGAGAGGAGATAAAGGAGGTGCTAGAAAGGGGAAATCAGAAGCCATTGGAGGAGTACCCCTGAGGGTTGTCAAATGGAGGATATAAAGAGGGGGAAGGAGAGAGACAGTGGTGGAGTTGATAGGGAAGGGCAGAGGGGACCCAGGGGAGGAGCAAAAACAAGGGTAGCAGAGTGGGAAACTAGAAGGGGGAAAAGGGGATCAAGTGGGAGAATAATTGTAATGGGCAGTCAGGGAGAGATACAAAACATCTCTGCAAGGAGGCCAAATGATATCCTTAGGAGGAGAGTTGGACAGGAGGAACCAGATTGGGGGGGGGGGCAAGGGCAGGGGAAGAAAGTGGAGGAGCAGGACAAGGAGCAGATGGGGAGATTTCAAAGAGAGCCAGCAAGGAGAGGGTTGCAAGGTTATTATACTTGGGGATTCCATAATCAAAGGTATCAAATGGGGGGGAGGTGAAGGGAAGAGAAGCTCTGTCCGGATAGAGTGCATGCCAGGCATGACAGCACACAGAGCAAAGCACATAGTTCACTCTACCATGAGGAGTCAAGGGGGTGAGGGAATCCCCACATAGTGGTGCATCTCGGCGCAAATGACCTGGAAGGAAATAGTGTGCAGGAGGTACAGGCAAGATTTAGGGACCTGACCTGAATATGTAAAACTAAAGTTGCTTTTTCCTAAGTTCTGCTAGTGCCAAGGGCAAGCACAAACAGGAAGCAGAGGACAAGGGATTTCATTGAGTGGTTGGTAGAATGGTGTAGTGATATGGGGTTTAGGCTAGTGGGGGGCTGGGGAGCAACTTGGGATGACAAGGATCTATACGCTATGGATAGACTACATCTGAGTGGGGAGGGTTCAGGAGTTTTAAAAAGGAAGCTGGGGGAGTTTATTGCTAGTAAGTATGATTTAAACAAGTGGGAGGGAGGACTTGAACTGGCAGGGCAGGCAGAAAAGCAAAATTTGGGAGGTCTAGTGCCTCTCCCCCTAACTGGACATTTGGTGGAAGCGAGGAACTTGGAGAGGGATAAAATTGGGGAGCAAAGGATGGATAAAAAGGTTTGGGGGAGGGTTGGAGGGTGGTCTCCATGAATGCGAGGAGCCTGGGTAATAAGTTACCAGAGCTTCAAGCAATGCTGGTGGAAGGGAGGGTGGACATGGCTGCAATTATGGAGACATGGACCACCCAGCACCATGACTGGGACTTAATAATCCCAGGGTACAAACTGTACAGAAAGACAGAAACATTGAGGCGGGGGCTATGTTTGTCAGGGATGGAACACAGTGCAGCAGGGAGGAGGGTGAGGATGGAAATGTGGAGATGTTGTTGGTCAACATACAGGATGCTAAGGGCAGGATGGTTAATCTGGGAGTAATCTATAGACCACCATCCCAGTCTGAGGATCAGGACACGGAACTGTTGGACAATCTAAAAAGTCACTGTGGTAGGGGCAGGATGATGGTGGTGGTAGGTGACTTTAACCTGCCAGGGGTAAACTGGAGCACCATGACCTCAGCAAGGGCTAGAGAACAACGGATACGGGACACATTCCAAGATGTATGCCTAGCACAACAGGTAGTCGAGTCAACCAGAAAAGAGAACATCTTGGACCTGTTACCGGCAAATGGTGACTAGGTAAAGGATGTGGCAGTACAGGATTTGCTGGAGAGGGGTGACCACTGTATGATGTGTTTCTCCCTTGATCTGGGAGGGAGGGAACCAGATCCAATATGAGGGTAGTGGACTTTCAGGTGAGGACTTTGGTAGGATGGTGGTTATGCTAGAAGGGAACTTAGAGAAGATCACCACAGACATAGGTACAGAACACAAGTGGGAAATCTTAAAGTTAGACCTGTTAGAGGCCACAAAAGATGGCACAAAGATCTGAAGCAAAAAAGTAAGGTCAAGGAAACCCAGCTGGTGGACCAGGGAGGTGCAAGAGAGAGTAAGGGAGAAAAGAGTGGAAGGGAAATTGTTTAACTAGGAAAGGCACATTAAGACAGATCTCATTTCTAGGTGCGACCTCGGAGCACAAGGAAGTTAAGTGACTTGCTCAGGGTCACACAGTATACAAGTGGGGGCAGATGGGATTCAAACCCAGGTCTCCAGGTTTGCAGCTCAGTGCCCTCAAGTATTACACTATACTGCCACCATAAAAAGCTAGCCTTCCTTAAGTACAGGAGAACCCAAGAGGGGAAGACAGGGAGGATTATATTAAGAAATTGATGGAGGTGAGCAGGGTGGTAAGGGAAGCCAAGGCATCCAAAGAGCTAAGGTTGGCACAGGGGATCAGGGAAGGAGAGAAGGATTTTTTAAATACATTAGAGAGAGGAGGAAATGTAGGGACCAGATCACTGGGATAAAGAAGGAAGGTGGGTGGGTGGAGGAGGGTGTTGAGCAGGCAGAGGTGCTAAACGAGTACTTCTCATCAGTCTTTACAAAGAAAGAAGGGTCAAATCCGCAGAGAGGAGGTAGGGTAAGAGGGGGATGGGGGGGAATATAACAGATGGAGAAATCCTGGTAGAGAGAGTAAGGGAGGGTCTTAAGTTCTTGAGGAAAGTCAAGGCACTGGGACCAGATGGGATCCAGCCCAGAGTCTTGAAGGAGTTGGTGGACGTCCTGACAGCGCCTTTGACAGAGTTATTCAATACCTCCCTCAAATTGGGATGTATACCACTGGACTGGAGGATGGCATATGTGGTGCCCCTCCATAATAGCGGACCTAGGGATGAGTGAGCCGGGAAATTAAAGACCAGTAAGCCTTATCTCCATAGTGGGGAAACTATTGGAGATCATCTTGAAGGAAAGACTGGTGGATTTCCTGGATGTAAACAGCCTTCAGGACACCCAGCAACATGGATTTGCCCAGGGGAGATCTTGTTAAACTAATCTGGTCAAATTTTTTGACTGGGTGACAAGATCTGTAGATGGTGGTTGGCCAGCTGATGTCCTGTATCTGGACTTCAGCAAGGCATTCGACTGTGTGCTGCATGGGAGGCTACTGGGTAAGCTGAGGAACTTGGGGGTGGGGGTTAAGATGGTCAAGTGGATTGGGAACTGACTGAGTAGCAGACAGCAGAGGGTAGTGGTGGTGGGGGCTCTCGACACCTAGGAGGGTCACTAGTGGGGTCCCGCAGGGATCTGTTCTAGGTTCACTGCTATTTAACACTTTCATAGGAGACATTGAGGAGGGAGTTATGAGTAAAATGAACCTGTTTGCAGAGGAGGGGAGCAGAATTCTCCAGGAAGATCTGGAAAGACTGGAACCATGGTCCAAGACGGTCTCACGTTGGCACAGCGATGGGAATACAGCAAAGACCATTACAGTGACAAAACTGGCAGTTCACTGTAGTGGTCTGCAGTAGTCCCGACACTGCTGTCTCCGTGGATATCACCCCGTTCCCAAATCAAATCTGACTTGGAGTTGATAATCTCTAATGCAGGAAATGTGGGGGGCAGAGCGCCCCACATGGGGGGTGTGGGGACCGAAGCCCCTCGCAAAAAAACACTTGTGTTCCCTGTCAGCACAATGCCGACTATCAGCACTGTGCTGTCACTGTGCCGACAGTTGACACAACTCATGTCGCTGCGGCATGGTGTTACCATATAAGATGTGTCAGTTAGGGTTCAACGCTAGGACGTGTAGAGTTCTGCATTAAGGGATAGGAATCCAAGATACAGCTATCATTTTGTTTTTTGTGGGGGGCAGTTATCCACCTCTGAGGAGGAAAAGAATCTGGGAGTGATGATCACAGGTAAAATGAATCACTCAGAACAATGTAGGAAAGCAGTGGCCAAAGCAAACAGAATACTGGGGTGCACTGCTAGGGGGATCACTTCAAGGAGGGAGGAGGTTATATTGCCATTGTACAAATCCTTGATGAGGCCTCAACTGGAGTACTGTGTGCAGTTCTGGTGCCATACCTAAAGAGGGATATCATGCTCCTGGAGAGAGTCCAGAGGAGGGCATCAAAGATGATCCCAGGAATGGGGGAGAAGCCTTATGAGGAGGGGCTGAGAAGTCTCAACATGTACTCCCTGGAGGACAGGAGGGATAGAGGGGATATGATCAAAATCTTTCAGTACTTGAAGGGTATCAACAGAGTGAGCACTGAGGGTTTGTTTAGATTGAAGGGGAAAGGGGCCATGAGGGGACATAGCCCGAAACTGGTGTGGGAGGGGGGGTACAGGAGAGGGGGTACAGGAGAGAGAAGAGACACTACTTCACGGAAAGGGTGGTGGAGCCATGGAACGCACTACCTGAGGAGGTGATCTCACTGGAATCAAGGGTTGGGATAGGTTCATGGGCAAGGTACAAGTAGGGAGGGAAGTGAACAGAGAGAGAACTCAGGAAGGGAACCTTTGGAGGGATGGAAGGAATAGGGGAAGGGGCAGCAGCAGTGTCTGAACTGTGAGCTGTGTTTTGAGCAGACGCGATAGACCTCATGGTCTAAATCTGCTGGCATTGTCATATGTTTGTACTTATTTTTTAGCAAGGCATTTAACAGTGTTCCGCATAGGATACTCATAAGAAAACTGGGTACCTTAGGGGTGGGTACTAAGGTGGTAAACTGGGTAAGAAACTGGCTAAGGGATAGGTGACAAAGTGTGGTGGTAAACGGAGTAAACAGAGTTCAAGATGGGGAAGGGAGGGTGACCAGTGGGGTGCCTCAGGGCCTAGTACTGGGAACCAATCATCTTTAATGTCTTTATAAGTGACACTGCAGATGAGCTGGCAGGGAAGGTATGCCTCTTTGTGAATGATACCAAACTCTGCAATAGGGTGGACACTCCAGAGGGAATGGAAAGAAAGTGCAGAGACCTCAGAAAACTCCAGAAGTGGTCAAAGGCATGATAGTTGGGTTTCAATGCAAAAAAGTGCAAAATCATGCACCTGGGGCACAGAAAGGTATCAGCATGTGAATGTGCCAGCAGCTAAAGGCCTTATGGTATATCTAGTCTGCTTGAGCATGCAGTTCTCACTGTGTTTACATAAGGAACTGCCACCCGCACAATATCCCCATGACCCATCTCAAATATCCCCTCTGCCCAAACCTCTAACTTTCCCCCTCACCCTTTCCCAACCTATCTTGAAGCTGTCCACTGTAGGGATACCAACTCCTCCTAGAACTCATTCCACTTAGCTACCACTCTCTCAGTGAAAAAGTGACTCCTCGTCTCCCTCCTCAACCTTCTTCCCACCAGCTTTGCGTTGTTACCCCTAGTAGTCTTGTTTCTACTAAACATAGAAACATAGAAGTTGATGGCAGATAAGGACCGCAAGGCCCATCTAGTCTGCCCGTTTCTTTTTCTACCTTATAAATGTGCCATCAGCCTTTGCTCTGTTAATGGCCTATCTATTCATACTCATCTGTATTGCTCCCATATGCCTATCCCATGCCTGTTTGAAGCCCTGCACTGTATTCATATCCGCCACTTCCTGAGGTAGGCCATTCCATACATCCACTACCCTTTCTGTGAAAAAGAACTTCCTCACATTACCCCTTAATCGGCCTCCCTCTAATCTCATGCTGTGTCCTCTTGTCCTGCTATTGTTCTTATTTTGAAGCATGTTAGACTCTTTCACATTGTTAATGCCCTTAAGGTTTTTGAATATTTTGATCATATCACCTCTCTCCCTCCTAAGGCTGAAGATGCCCTTGGTGCTCATCAAGAGCAGTCCTCCCCCCACGCCCCCACAGGACCGAACAGCTGGACTACCGAAACCCGCCCAGGTACTGACCTCAGCATGATCATTTTTCCAGTAGTCGCAAACGGCTGCCTTTTTCTGGGGCTCCTTTGTTTCTACCTTCTCGCTTTCGGCTCCACACTGACTTTCAAAACTGGCGCCTTTTTTAAAGGGGAACAAAAGGGTGCTTTAACGCTCGGCCAAACAATGGAGATAGTACAGATTTGTATGAAAAAATCTCAAATGCATACACTGTTGTCTGCTGAACTACTTTGGATTTAGCATATACCTTTGTTGTTTTGGCTTTCTTTTTTTTAAAATGCATACACTGTCTTTTTGTGTATTGTAAAAGTACTTCCCCTTTAAGTCTGATACCTAAGAAATTTACTGCCCTTACAAACTGTGGCCTCGATAGCTTTGATACCTGTTTTAATTTATACTGCCTAGAACTCGTTTTTCCATCTGCCTTGTTATAATTATTTAGAGCTCCTTTGCCATTTTACTCTGCATGGAACTCGCCCTGCATTTGAACTTACTCGCTCCCATTCTCTTTCGGGGTTTTAGGTAAAAGTTACAGCATAACGTCCACCCCCCCCGGCCCGAGATCGCTTTCCCTAGCTCTATATAACCTGCCTGTCTCTCCCTTTCTCCTACAGAGCACACCGGCGGTCATGAGGGCTGAAAGAGCAGTCATCCCCCCACGCTCCCACAGGACCGAACAGCTGGACTAACGAAACCCGCCCAGGTACTGACCTCAGCATGATCGTTTTTCCAGTAGTCGCAAACGGCTGCCTTTTTCTGGGGCTCCTTTGTTTCTACCTTCTCGCTTTCGGCTCCACGCTGGCTCAGATTTGTATGAAAAAATCTCAAATGCATACACTGTTGTCTGCTAAACTACCTTGGATTTAGCATATACCTTTGTTGTTTCGGCTTTCTGTTTTTTTAAAATGCATACACTGTCTTTTTGTGTGTTGTAAAAGTACTTCCCCTTTAAGTCTGATACCTAAGAAATTTACTGCCCTTAGAAACGGTGACCTCGATAGCTTTGATACCTGTTTTAATTTATACTGCCTAGAACTCGTTTTTCCATCTGCCTTTCGGCTCCACGCTGGCTCTGCCCCGCCGCCCCCACCATGACCCTTGGTCGGCTTCCAAATATATAGGCTGTTTTGTGATCAGGCCACTTTCCCATCTGCAGCTTATCCTCCTCCACCACTAGAGGCCCTTTCACCCATTTCACTCTTTTTCTCTTCTCCCACATACCTTTTCCTCTCCGTAGTTTCTCTACAACCCTGTCACATATTTTTTCTCTTCTCCCACATACGTTTTTCCTCTCTGTAGTTTCTCTACAACCCTGTCACATATTTTTCCTCACGTTTTCTACCCTAGCATGCACCCACTCACCCTCATCGCTCTACTCCTGAAACTTACCCAGGCACCGCCACCCCCCACTCAACTTAAAAAATGGGCAGATGTAGAAACCCTCTGTCAGCTCTCTGGCTGGCACTCCAGCCTGCCCCCCACTGCATTGCACCACCAGCACATGCAAGACCTGGCCACATAGCCATCACAACTCCCCCTCCCCACAGCATATATAAAAGAATCATCCACTCCCCTGGATGTCATCTGCCACGGAAAGTCACCCACTGGGCCCCCTTTCTCCTACCAGCCTCACCATATCACGAAACTAAATAGCCCCCATTTTTCTCCTTCTATCTGCCCCCTTATGCTGAAACTACCAATACCCACCATCAGCCATACACAGCATAAAGGCTAGGACCTACTACACCAGCAGATCCGAAACCGCCTCAGGTCACTCATTCTTCTTCTTCTACTGAGAGGTAATGTCCACCCAAACCCTGGCCCCCAGCTTACCACTCCAACTCACCCATCGCCTGGAAATGGCCTGCGCATTGCCTCACTAAACATTTGCAGCCTGCAAAAAAAAATGGGATTCCTTTCAGGGCTGGGTACTCCAGATCAACCCAGACATCATTGCCCTGAGTGAATCCTGGCTCTCCCCCTCTGTTCCTGACTCAACAGTTAACCTCCCTGGATACTGCCTTTATCGGACCGACTGTTTGGGAAAGCGAGGTGGTGGCTGCGCTACCTACCTCAGAAACTCCCTCACTGGCCACCTTCTCCCCATGCCCGTGCTAACATCAAGGGCTCAGGCCCTCACCCTAGGCAGGTCTACATCCCTCCTCCTCCTCACCACAGTCTACGTTCCCCCCGGAAACCAGAAGCTAGCATTCCAAGCCATCATGTCCCACATCGCCACCCTACCCCCAAAACAAGAAAAAATACTACTGGGGGACTTTAACATAAATTGGCTGGCTAAAACAGCAATGTCTTACATAAATGAGGCTGCTGCCCTCAACTTCACTCAGGTCATCAAAACGCCCACCCGGCTGCATGCCCGCATGGGGACATCAACCCTTCTAGACCTAGTTTTCACCAGCCGCCCCCACAAAATAACAAGCAACCAAGTCCTCCCTGACACCGTAGGCGACCACTCACCAGTACTTTGCAAATGGTCTGGTACCCTTCCCAAAACTGTGCCTAAAATTATTACACAACATAAGCTAGGGCCTGGCAAGTTACCCCTCCTCAAGGCACACCTCAGAGACTGGGACTGGACACCCATTATAAATACCCTCGACCCTGACCATGCCCTCAAACTGTTTGTCAACACCTTTAACGCAGCCTGTGACAAGTTCGCCCCCCTTGCCAAAACAATGACCAAAGGGAACCATGCCCCATGGTTCTTGGACCACCTCCAAGGCCTACTATGCCAGCGTGATGCTCTATGGCACCTGGCCAATGAGACCCAACGGCCTCAGGACAGGCAGCGCTAATGGGAGGCCCGGAACAAATGCACCTGGGCCGTACGCACAGCCAAGGCAAACCACTACAAAGCAACATTAACCTCTGCCTGGGGAAAAGGAACTCTGTGGCCAGGGCCCTAATCTACCACCCAACCAAATACTCATTGATGGTAGCCTCTCCACCGATCCTGTCAGCATAGCGGTGGCCCTAAATACTGCGTTCTCCGATCTCTCCCAGGTTTTGCCCCCTAACTTCTTCAACCCCCTGCCAGACCGTATCACACCTCACCATCCATATACGGTGCCCTTCTACCTGTGTGTCCTTATACCGGAGGCTGCGAAACCCTACCTTAGCAAAGCCCTAAGCAAAAGCCACTATAGTCACGACTCCCTAGACCATAGACTTCTCCGCCTCACCCTCCAGGAAGTCCTTGCCCCTCTCACCCACATTCTCAATCGCTCCCTCTGCCAAGGGAAATTTCCCACCCCCTGGAAGTCTGCCTATATTACACCTATCCATAAAAGCGGTGACCGTACATCCACAAATGATTACCGCCCCATCTCGATCCTACCCCCTCTGTCAAAGGCACTAGAACACATAGTCGTCGACCAACTCACTGAACACCTGAATAAATATAACCTTCTTACCAGGCAGAAACATGGTTTTTGAAAGGGCCACATCACCACTACTGCCCTCCTTGAATTTACCTCCCATGTCCACTCAGCCCCGGACCACGGCCACCTCTCGGGTGCTGTCTTTGTGGACCTATCCAAAGCTTTCGACACAGTAAACCATGCCTTCCTACTAAACTCCCTGGCCTACAAGGGACTCTCCAATGACACCCTAAAATGGTTTGCCAGTTATCTCTCTGATAGAACGCAGAGAGTCAAGCTAGGCCGGGTCCTATCACCCTGCCTCCCAATCCGATCTGGTGTTCCTCAGGGCTCCATACGTGGACCCCTACTTTTCAGCCTATACCTCAACTCCCTCCCATCCTCGTGCTCGGAAATCTGCTCCTTTATGCAGATGATGCAGTCCTGTTTGCCTCTGACCGGCTCCCCTCAAACTTCACCAAACCCTCCAGCTCTCCTTCCGTGATATTGAAGACTGGCTCACCACCCACCATCTTATTATCAACTATAAAAAGACCAAAGTCATGATATTCGCCCACCCGCAAAACCCACAAAAAAACCTATGCCCCAAAATTCTCACTGCTAACCAGACCCCCCCTAGAACAAGTATACCATTTTAAATACCTAGGGATTACTTTAGACCCTGCCCTCAGCTTTAATCAACACACCATATACCTAACTACCGCTCTTAGCTCCAGGCTAGGCGTACTCTATCGCCACAAACACTGCCTCACCCCTGAGGCACTGCAGCTTACCGTAAACTCCTCAATCCTATCCCTACTCGACTACGACATCCTAATCTACAGTGCTGCATCCGCCACAGCCCTAAGCAAACTCCGGCTGGTACTCAACAAAGCCTGCCCTCTCATCCTAGGTTGTGATCGCCTCACGCACTCCTGCTCCCTTTACAGTAGCACAAACTGGCTAAACCTGGACAGCAGAATCAGGTACCATACCTGCCTTATGGCCAAAAAGGTACTACTAGGCCTCACCCCACCCTCACTGCACCAAATTATCCTCCCAGCACCACGAAGCAAAACAACCCACAGCTCAAGCAAGCAGCTACTGTTGGTACCCCGTAGCCGGACCTCGCAATACCAACGCACTTTCAATTTTAGGGCCCCATCCTGGATAAACTCCATCCCTATCAATATAGCCGAGGAAAGAAGGCTGGGCCCGTATAAATCAAAGCTAAGGGAATACCTGCAGGATTCAAATAAATGTGACTGCCCATGAAACCTTGATCTGCTCTTGCCCTTAGTAACAAGCTATCAGCTTCTCAGTGTACCTCAAATGCATTTATGTAACCTGACAAACAGCCCCCTACTGAATATCTCTGACATTACCATAGTTGTTTTTATTTTTCCCTCATGGCCGTGCTAAATTTCCTAACTTTCTCTGTTAGCCTACTTTGAAACAACTATGTAACCTGTTTTTTATTATCTCATGTCACCGTGTAATGTACTGTTAGTATGACGTAGAACCTTTGTAAATGAGTCTCTGACTCAAAGGTCTTTCTGAATATTTCAAATAAAATAAATACATAAATAAATACCTTTAAGGTACTTGAGGGTCTCAGTCATGTCCCTTTTCTACCTTCTGTCCTCAAGGGAGTACATGTTGAGTCCCCTGAGCCTCTTCCTGTAGTTGCTGCCTTGTTGGCCCTGGGCCATCTTGATTGCCCTTCTCTGGATCATTTCCAGCAAATTGCTGTGTTTCTTAAGATAAGGGCACCAATACTGCACATTGTACTCTAGGTGCTGTCTCATTAGAAACCTGTACAGCAGCAGAATGACCTTCCCCTTCCTGCAGGAAATGATCATTCCCCTGGCTATGCAGCCTGGCATCTGATTTGCTTTGGCTGCAGCTTTCCTGTAGTGTGCCATGTGTTACAAGTCACTTGTGATAATTACACCTTTTCTTCCTCTGACCTGGTTACCTGCACACCACCGAACCCATATTTGGTCCCTGGGTTTTCCACCCTAAGTGCGTAATGTTACACTTTATAGCATTGAACCGCAGTTGCCAAATGCCAGACCACTTTTCTAGTCTAGCCAGTTCTTTCCTGACTTCCTCTTCTTTGTCCAACCTCCCACAGAGCTTTGTGTCATCCATGAACAGACAGATCTTACCCTTGATCCCATCCACAATGTTACTTATGAATGTGTTAACACCGGACCGAGCACAGAGCCCTGTGGGACCCCACTGATCACAGGCCTAGCTTCTGAGAATCCACTCACCAACTGCCACCTACATGTTTCTGTCCTGCAGCCAACTTTTGGCCCACCCAACAAGCTTATTTCCCACCCCAGGTCTTCTAGCTTCCTGACCAGTCTACAGAATTGAAGGTCTTGCTGCAGTCCATTTACAGGACATCAGCAGCTTGGCCCTTGCCCACTGTTCTAGTGACCCACTTAAAGGAGTCAATTAGGCTAGTCTGGCAGGACCCCCACGAAACAAACCCATGCTGCCTCATGTCCTGGAGCCCATTATCCTCCAGAAAGCTCACCAATCTCCCTTTCAGGATAGTCTCCATCAGCTTGCCCACTATTGAGATCAGGCTAACTGGCCTGTAGAATCCTGGTTCATCCTTCGGCCCACTTTTATGGAGTGGTATTATATGTGCAGTTCTTCAATCCATGGGCACGATTCCTGACTCCAGAGAGGTGTTAAACAGGTCTGTCAGGGGAGCCTCCAGAGTCTCTACAAGTTCCATTTGGACCCTTGTGTGCGTGCCATCACACCCTGGGTGTTTATCTACCTTCAGGACCCTTAGGCCCTTAAGCACCCCGTAACCTTGAATAACACCATACATGACATCCCCCTTCCTGGTTCCCATTCCTCTGTTCTCCTGTGGTATTGGTCCATCCTTATCTCTAGCGAAGACTGAACAGAAGTACTTGTTAAGTACCTCTGCTTTCTCTTCACCACCCTCTGCCAAACCACCCTCCTTTTTCAATCTGTCTCATCCTTTGTGTTCCTTTTTTCCCTTGTATATCAGAAAAATGTCTTCTGCCTGTTTTTACTCCTGTGCTAGCTGCACTTCCCTTGTAGCCTTTGTTACCCTAACTACTCTGCTCCCCACCCTTGATTTAGCCGAGTAATCCACCATATATTTCTCCTTCTGAATATATTTGTATCTCTGGAAGGCTGTCCTCTTGTCAACTATAGCTTTTGCCACCTTCTTGCTGAATCAGCTGGGCTTTTAGGCCATAGTTTTCTTATTTTTATGTTTGTTTGCATGTGCATTGCACAAGAAACATACTGAGGTTAGTATAGTATTGCAGAGGTGTGGCAGTGTTTGACCAATCCAGTGAATGCTTTCAGGGGTGCGTCCCTCAGGCACCAATCAACACAGAAGCTGCCGATGATGGCAGTTTCAGAGTGAGCGCCAGACTTGAAAGAAATCTGCCGCTCCAATCACGGACAGTTTCGTCATTGCAGCGGCAGATCTCTCCCCACCCCCTTCCCAGCAACCAGACACATTCCAGCCATGCACATTACAGTGCACAGTAATGTGCATGGCTGGACTTATGAGCAGCTCATTTGCTCAGTGTACCTTTCCCAGTAAAATAAATAAATGACCCCTGCTGGAGTTTTGCATAATTGGCTGCTCCTACTGCCCACTACCTACTCCCCCCAAAGCCGACATCGGGGTGCCTAATCCCCGTGTCGGCATGCCCTCCAAGCCTGAACATATCTTTTGCAGACAACGAGGTGCCCAATCCCTGTGTCAGCATGCCCCCCATTGTGGCACACCGAGCTCCACCCAGTGTGCCAAAGTAATTCTTTTTTTTTTTTTTTTTTTATCGCAACCCTGTTTCTCCGCTGAGCTGCGGCGACTACTGGCGGGGGCATCCATCCGCCGGCCCTGCCCATCGGGAGAGCACTAGGCTCACTCACATGATGGGGGATCCGGTATGGCCATCGCCAGGCCACTGGCACAGTGCAACTCCATGAGAGTCCTCCCGGCGAGGCAGGGCACAGCCAGCAAGCTGCATGGTCACGCCTAGCCATTTTCCACCTAGTTAGCCCCACTGGGAGCATGGATGTGCAATGACATTCAGGCACTGCATGCTGACATCAGCCGTGCTCCCCCCCCACATGTCCATCAGCATGTAGTGCCCCCTTGCATCCCCAGGGGCCGCTACAGCGTAGTGGATTCCCCAGCTCTCCCCAGGCTCAGGAGAGCAGTCTACAGACACTCGATCCTGATCCTCCCCTACTGACCCACCAGTGACCCGAGTCCGTTCCCGAACCTGGGTTGCCGGCGTGGCGCTAGATGTGGCATCCAGCGCCTCAACCCTCTGTGCCACTTGGCCAGCTCATGCCAAAGTAATTCTTGTCTTTTTTCTAAATCCAGGATGCCCACTCCCAGTGTCGGATGCGCCCCCCCATGCCCCCTTTTATCAGCTGACCTCGGGGTGCCCAATCCCCAGGTAGGCATTGACCCCCCCATTAGTCTGGCACACTGGGAGCCCACACCAGTGTGCCACAATTTATTTTTCATAGTATTTCACCTGTAAAAAAAAAACTGTCCCCTGAGGTCTGTTTTTTTTTTTTAAATCTACAGAAAAAGAAAATGGTCCCTCGTCGTCTTCGCCACCCCTCCCCCATCCCGACACTCCCTCTGTGCACCACACCTCCCCACACCCCCTCCTCAGCCATACTTACCTCCGGAGGTCTGGTGCTGAGATCTTCTACGGACCGGGAACATGTCTGCACTCTTCAAAAGCCAACTGCAAACTGATGGAAATCACAGTAAGCCCTATAATGGCAATCAGTGGGAGGTTTCAACCTTGGTTGATATCTCAGCCATTTTTGGGAGTTTTGGTCCCAAAGTTTCAACATGGGGTTCTTGGGACCCCACCTCATGAAGACTTGCACTGTCATTTTGTTTCTCTGTCCCAAAAGGTGATTTCGCTGTCACTGTGCGGAATAACCTTTTGGGACCTATTAACAAAACATCAGTGCCACTTTTCATGAGGTGGGGTCCCAAAAAGTTCATGTTGCAAGTGTGGTGAAAAACTCCAGAAATGACTGCGTTACGAGTGTGCATTGCACAATTTGTATGCATGCTCATAACTTCACCAATTTTTAATATTTTTACTCCAAATTTCCAGCATTGCCATTTTTTCATATCTCCTTATGAAAAGTACAGATGTCGTTTTCTGCATCCTGCCAGAAACATGTTTTTGCACCTGTGGTGGAGAATGGCGCAGTCGCTGTGTGAAATCAACTTTTGGGACAGACTAATGAAATCACAGCACCACTGTTCATTAGGGGAGATCCCAAAAAGGTCATGTTGAAAATCTGGCGAAAAAATTCCAAAAAATTACTGCATTATGAGCGTGCGTTATGCAGTTTCTACGCATGATTGTAACTTCGCCACTTTTTCATATTTTCACACCAGATTTTCAACATTGCCATTTTTTCACACCTCCTCATGAACAGTACAGATGGCATTTTTCATATCCTGCTCAAAATGTCTTTTCGCACCTGTTGAGCCAAATGGCGCATTCGCTGTGTGAAATCACCTTTTGGGATTGAGTAACAAAATGATAGTGCCACTGTTCATGAGGTGGGGTCCCAAAAAGCCCATGTTGAAATTTTGGAGCGAAAATACCAACAAATGCCCAGGACATTAGGGTTTCCAACGTTATGCCCCACCCTGCATAGACTGACAGGCATCGGAGGTGTGGCTTGGGATCATTGGCCATAATGCTCATGCCATTCCACACCCACACCCACCCTGCAGCCACTGACAGGTATCGAGGTGTGCCTTGGGGTCTTCGGTCCTAACGTTCACCCCATTCTCCTATACTGCATCCATCTCAGCTTATTTCCTTATGTAATGGGGTGAGCATAAGGGCTGAAGACCCCAAGGCACACCATGACACCTGTCAGTGTTTGCAGGGTGGGGTGAGGTGGAATGGCGTGAGCGTTATTGCTGACGACCCAAAGGCACACCCCAATGCCTATCAGTCTCTGCAGGGTGGGGGTTAGCGTCAGTTCAATACTTCACTGCCATTCATACTGTGCATCTCTCTAACTCATGCAGTATCAGTGCCAATACCAGCAAGCAAACATTCGGCATTGACAAATGCTTGTTGATTTTGATACACTCACTAGTGGCCTCCATCAGTCCCTTCTTTATTATTGCCCATTTCCGTTCCACATCCGTCTTCCTTCTGATCCCAGCAAGGTGTCTTAATAGAATTTCTCCCATCCTACCAAAGTCTGCCCTCTTAATATCCAAAACCCTTTTCCTGGTCCTGACCATCTACCTGCCCATGTCCAGATGGAATCACAGTATGTGGTGGTCACTACCTGCATGTAGCACTTCCAGTTTCACATCCTGAACATGCTCACAGTTGAACAGGACCAAGTCCAGTACAGCTCTATCCCTTGAAGGTTCCATGACACCTTGGGCCAGAAAACCACCCTGAAATGCATCCAGCAGTATGCGCTCCCTGTTGTAGGAGTTACCTGGGATTCTCCAGTCCACCCTAGGTAGATCAAAAGTCCCCATTACTGTATTACTACCTCCCCCCTTACTAGCCAGTCCATGATTTGAGACCCTAGCACCCTGTCCAACTCCTCTTCCTGGGAAGGTGGCCTGCAAACCACCCCCTCCTTGGTTTCCTCCCCTTAGTGGATTGTACCTGTACCCACAATGCTTCAGTCTTAACCTCTACGTGAAAGAGGGGATAATGTGTACTAGAGAGGACGAGACAGACTGTCTATCTCATCCTCTCTAGTACATGCTATCCCCTCTTTCACGTACAGGGCCACTACCCCCTTCCCATCCTCCTGTCCTTTCTATACAGTTTATACCAGGGACCTACAAGGTCCCAGTCATGGTTTTGTGTGGTCCATGTCTTTGTGATGGCTGCTGTGTCCATTTCTCCCTCAGCCAGCATTGACTCCAATTGTGCCATTTTGTTTCCCAAGCTTCTGGCATTCAGAGACACCACCCTCCACTGCAACTGTAAGCTCAGAGGCAGAGTACAAAACAGGAGAAGAGGCAGGGACAGTCACCAAACAGGAGAGGGGCCTGGGAGTAATCATAGCTGATGGCCTCAAGGTGGTGAGACAGTGCAACAAGGCAAATTACACAAAAAGGAACTGCATTGTGGTGGGGTGCTCACAATAAGTCTCAGACATAACCTATACAAATCAGGCACTCACCACCTCTTATTGAAAGATGCCACTATGGTTGATTTAAACTAATAAACATATTTATTCAATGCCATTTAAAAAACATACATAATGCCTGATGCATTTCAGATTATAGATCCTTAGGATTGCAAGGGCGGTAGCAAGAAGGGGGTTGCTGGACGTCATTATTCACTTGGGGACTAATGACCTGGCTAGAGAGGGGGTAGATGTAGGAAAAGTACAGGAAGAGTTCAGGGAGCTGGGGAGGAGTCTTGGGCAAGTAGCACACTCTGTCACCTTCTCAGAGGTGCTACCTGTCCATGGCAAGGGGGAAGGGAGGGACATCTGCATCACTGAATTCAACAAATAGCTGAAGAAATGGTGTGGAGGGGTGCGGTATAGCTTCATTGGAGACTGGAACCTCACCTGGAGGGATGAAGAACTATATTCTCCAGATGGCCTGCATCTATCCAGGGGAGGCAAAGGTATCCTCTCTGAGAAGTTTAAGTGCATCCTTAGTGATAATTTAAACTTGCCAAGGGGGGAGGCATAGACAGTCAAGGGGATTATCATAGCCCTTCCCTAAAGGACATAACTGAAAGCAGTGAGCACCTAATAACTAGCACAATATCTAAGCTTAAAACTACCATGGTTACAAAAAGGGAGAGAACAGAAGGTACATCACTAATGCAGCACAGAGCAAAAACCAATAAACAAGGAACATTAAGGGGGTGCACAGAGTGGAAGGTCATGTGCACAAATGCCCGCAGTCTGGGAAACAAAATCCCAGACCTAACGGCACTGATGGCAGACACAAACCTGGACATTGTGGCTATTACAGAGACATGGTATGCAGGGAACCATGACTGGGATGCAGCCATACCAGGGTACACACTTTTAGAAAGGAAAGAGAGGGGAAAGGGGAGGAGGGGTTGCTGTGTATGGAAAGGAAGGGATTAAAGCTATGGAGGCTCAGGGATCCAGGGAAGAAGCAATGCATTGTGGGTCACTCTGGAGTCGGGGAACAAAACAACCATCTGTGCTGGAGTAGTTTACAGGCCTCCCATGCAGGGGGAGGATATAGCTCTAGTATTAGTGGAAGCCATCCATAATATGGCAGCCAAAGGGGAAGTAATACTAATGGGTGACTTCAACATGCCAGATGCAGATTGGAATACCTAGACTGCAAGTACATCAAGGAGCAGGAACCTCATGTCTGCCATGTCTGGGGCAAACCTAAGGCAGTTGGTGGTTGAGCCCACCAGGGCAGGGGCTGTACTGGACTTAGTGCTGACAAATGGGGACAGAATCATGGATGTTGGGGTGGGCAGTCCCCTTGGTACCAGTGACCACAGAACTGTGTTGTATAGAGTCAACACGTTGGCAGAAGAAAGCCATTCAAAGATGAAGATCCTAGATTTCTGGAAGAAGAAGAAGAAGAAGAAGAAGAATCAGCATTTATATAGCGCTTTTCATACATCCAAAGCGCTTTACAAGCAATACTAGACTGGTAGTGAAGTGACTGAATGTGCAGTGGCGGCCATATTGCACATCATCACCCACACACAGCCTGGATAATTGCATGAACCGGTTTATGGGAAGGGGAATGTTGGCCAGGACACTGGGAATGTTCCCTACTCTTTGCGAAGAGTGCCCTGGGTTCTTTTACTTCCACCTGGACACCCACCAGGATAGGCAGAAGGGACCTCGGTTTAACATCTCATCTGAAGGACGGCACACTCCAGCAGTACAGCACCCCCCAATACTGCACTCAGATGCCAGCGATTTTTAGGTGCAAGTCCAATCTCGATGTGGGACGAGAACCCATGACCTTCTGGTCCAGAGGCGGATGTGCTACCAACTGAACCACTCTGAGCTTCATGGAGACGGGGGAACAGTTCAAAATTGCCCTGGCAGCAGAAGATACGGGGGTAGGGGTAGAAGAACAGTGGCTTAGGATCAAGAGATCCATAGCAGGAGTGACAATTCAATGTGTCAGATTGCTTAGCAAAAGCAAAAGAAAGAAGCGGCCACTGTGGTTCTCTAAATCGGTAGCCGAGAAAGTGCAAGAAAAAAGTAAGGCATTCAGGAAATACAAAGAGACACAGAAAGAAGAAGACAGACTGAAATATCTGGAGAAGCAGAGAGAAGCTGGGAAAACTGTCAGAGGGGCTAAGGCAAGAACAGAGGAAGGAATAGCACAGGCTAATAAGAAGGGGGACAAGACCTTCTTCTGTTATATTAGCGAAAGGAAGAAGACCAGAAATGGTATTGTTAGGCTAAAGAAGGGAGGGGGTGGGTGGGTGGAAGATGACCATGAAAAATCTGAGGTACTGAACAAATATTTTTGCTCAGTATTTACCAAGGAAGAGGCAAGGGGGTGGGCAAGACTCATGAGGAAAGATGTACAGAGGAGAGGTGGGCACCAGCCTATTTACGGTGAGTAGAATCTTGAAGGAACTAGAAAAAGTAAAGAAGACAAGGCAATGGGGCCAGACAGGATTCACCCTAGAGTGTTGAAGGAACTCAAGGAAGTCCTAGCAGGTCCACTGACAACCCTATTCAACCAATCACTAGAGACGGGGGAGGTACCTGGGGACTGAAGGAGGGCAGAAGTGGTCCCCCTGCACAAGACTGGAAGCAGGGAGGAGGCAGGCAATTACAGACCTGTAAGCCTGACTTCAGTGGTGGGGAAGCTGATGAGTCCCTGCTTAAGGAGAGAGTAGTGAATTTCCTGGAGTCAAGTGGTGCAAAAGACCCAGGGCAGCATGGATTCACTGAGGGTAGGTCCTGTCAAACTAATCTTATCAATTTCTTTGACTGGGTGACCAGGGTGGTGGATCAGGGAGGGGGCGGTGGATGTGGCCTACCTGGATTTCAGTAAGGCCTTTGACACCGCTCCTCATAGAAGGTTGCTTATCAAATTGGGGAATCTGGGAGTGGGCTCTAAAGTGGTAAAATGGGTTGGTAACTGACTAAAAGGCAGGACCCAGAAGGTGGTAGTAAATGGCATAAAATCAGAAGAGGGGGAGGTGACCAGTGGGGTTCCACAGAGATCAGTGCTGGGTCCAATTCTATTCAATGTCTTCAAAAGCAACATTACTGAGAGACTGGAGGGGGAAGTATGCTTGTTCGCAGATGACACCAAGATCTGTAACAGAGTCAACACACAGGAGGGGCTAGATAAAATGAGAAACGACCTAAGACTACTTGAGGAATGGTCAAGGGTTTGCCAGTTGGGTTTCAATGCTAAGAAGTGCAAGATAACGCATCTGGGACACAGAAACCAAGAGAGGAATAACATGGGGGTGTGCAGGTTCTAGCTACCACAAGTCAGGAAAGAGACCTGGGGGTTATCATATCTGATGACTTAAAGTCAGCCAAACAATGCGAAAAAGCAGTGGGGAAGGCAAACAGAATGCTGGTGTGCATAGGAAGGGGCATAACCAGTAGGAGGAGTGAAGTGGTGATGCCACTGTATAGATCACTGGTGAGGCCTCATCTGGAATACTGTGTCCAACTCTGGAGACCACATCTCAGGAAGGACATAGACAGAATGGAAGAAGTCCAGAGAAGAGCAACAAAAATGATACATGGACTGCACCACAAACCTTATGAGGAAAGACTCAAGGTACTAAACATCTATTCACTGGAAGAGAGAAGGGAGAGAGGGGATATGGTAGAGACTTTCAAATACCTTAGAGGAATAAACAGGGTACAGGAGGGGAGCATATTTCAGAGACGAAAGGTCACAAGGACAAGGGAACATAACATGAGGCTGGAGGGAGGGAGGCTTAGGGGAATGCTAGGAAGTAGTTTTTCACAGAGAGGGTGGTGTATCCATGGAACAGCCTACCAGCAGGGGTGGTGGAAGCGAAAACAGTACAGGGATTCAAAACATAGAAACATAGAAACACAGAAACATAGAAGTTGACGGCAGATAAGGACTGCAAGGCCCATCCAGTCTGCCCATTTCTTTTTCTACCTTATAAATGTGCCATCAGCCTTTGCTCTGTCAATGGCCTATCTATTCATACTCATCTGTGTTGCTCCCTTATGCCTATCCCACACCTGTTTGAAGCCCTGCACTGTATTCATATCCACCACTTCCTGAGGTAGGCCGTTCCATGCATCCACCACCCTTTCTGTGAGAAATAACTTCCTTACATTATCCCTTAATCTGCCTCCCTCTAATCTCATGCTGTGTCCTGCTATTTTTCTTGTATTGAAACATGTAAGACTCTTTCACCTTGTTAATGCCCTTAAGGTGTTTGAATGTTTCGATCATATCACCTCTCTCCCTTCTTTGCTCTAGGGTATACATATTGAGCTCCGTTAATCTGTCTTCATATGTTTTCTGATGCAGTCCCTGCACCATTTTGGTTGCCCTTTTCTGGACTGCCTCAATTTGGCATGGGATAAGCATAAAGGCACCCTGCTGTACAGTGGAGTGGGGGGAAAGGCAGTCCAGATAAGAATAGGGATTGCCAAACCAAGTAGGGAAGTGGGCAGACTAGGTGGGCTGCATGGTCCTCATCTGCCAACAGATTCTATGTTTCTATGTTCTGTGTTTCAATAAGAGGTGGTGAGTGCCTGATTTTTACCTGTTACAGTGCAACAAGGCAATTTGTAGGGCCAGTGGGATGCTGTGGTGCATAGGGAGTTGTATCACTAGCAGCAGGAGGGAGTTGGTGATGCCATTGTATAGATAGCTGGTGAGACCCCACCTTGAGTGCTGTGTCCAGTTCTGCAACCACATCTCAGAAAGGACATAGACAGGGTGTAGACCATCCAGAGGAGGGCAACTGAAATGGTACAGGAGCTGCATCAGAAGCCCTACGAGGAGAGACTGAAGGACCTCAATGTGTACACCCTGGAGGAGATAAGGGAGAGGGGAGACATGATCGAGATCTATAAATATGTCACTGGGTTAAATAAGGTGCAGGACAAGAGTATTTTTAAGACAAAAAGATGTAGGAGAACAAGGGACATGTAATGAAGCTGTAGGGAGGTACATTTAAGAGAGGTGTGAGGAAGCATTTCTTCACTGAAAGAGTGGTGGATGTCTGGAACAGTCTTCCAGTGGAGGTGGTTGGGGTCAGAACAGTGGTGGAATTCAAGAATGCGTGGGATAGGCACAAGAGAATCTTAGTGGGATGCAAAGGGCGGTTAAGGGAGCTGCAGATCAAGTAGGATCTGCAGTAACAGTATAGGCAGGGAAAGAAACATGAGCAGACCGGGGGGAAAATGTCTGGATGGACTCAGTGGGGCTGCCATCTTGAGACCTGGTGACCTCTGGAACGGCTAACAGATGCGGTTTCCGGTCTAAATTTGAGGCAGGGCTCTGAAAAAAGGTGGGACTGTGTGTTGGCTTTCACGAACCCAACGAGGAATGGGGCACTGTGAATGACAAGTGACTGGTTAATTTTCACTGTGCTATCATACCATGTTATAAGATGGGATGCAAAAAAACAACCCAGCACCCAACAGCAAGTTCTCCATGAAGAGATCCAGGCATAACTTCAATGAACATGCCTACCTAAACGAGCTTAAGTACTCCCCTCAGTGGCAAGATTTCTACCTGGCCAAAACGATTACATCAGCTTACAATATCTTCCACGACATTCTATCAAGGGCCCTTAATAAGTATGCTCCACTGATTAAAGTTCGAACTAGGACCAAAACCTGTAAATGGTTCACCCCTCAGATCAAGTCCTTGCTTCTAGAAAGAGATAAGCTCTGGAAAAAAGTGCGCAGACTGAACACTGAAGAGGATTGGAACCAGTTCAGGAGACTGCGAAATTTATGTACCAAAACAATCAGAGAATCGAAGGCCACCTTCTTTAAATCCAAACTTGACTTTGCCACAAAGAGCCCAATCAAGCTCTGGAACACAGTCAATGATCTGCTAGGCCACTCCCCAGGAAATTCACTCCCAACCAAGATTACCTCTGGCAACTTGACTATAACCGAAAAGATGGATATACTTGACGCATTCAATAACCACTTTGCTACTGCAGGCATGGCATTTGATAACTCCCCTGCAAACATACTTCGCTCCCAGACTGCCAGCCAACTGCTGAAACTCTGATAGCTTCGCTGCCTTTCTCGCTTCAACCTGCCTCACTGAAAGAGGTAGAGGACCTCTTGCTTCAGTTGGATACTAGAAAAAGTGCTGGGGCCGACACCCTTGACCCTTACTTCCTAAAAATTGTCTACCATGTGCTAGCAATACCCGTCACCAACCTTTTTAACTTATCCCTGTCTCAGGGCACCTTACCACCTATATGGAAGACAGCACATGTCATACCACTGTTCAAATCAGGTGACCCTGGTGATCTCAATAACTACAGGCCAATTTCTCTCCTTCCGGTCCTGTCCAAGCTCCTAGAGAAAATTGTAAATGCACAGCTGAGGACACACCTTGAGTCTAGGGAACTGCTAAACCCTATGCAGTCCGGATTCAGAACTAAACATAGCACTATCTCAGCCCTCGCCAAAGTTACTAACGACTGGCAGCGTAATCTTAAGAACAAAAACTTTATTTGTGCTGTTTTCCTTGATCTAAGCAAGGTTTTCGACACTGTTGACCATAGTCTGCTCCTCTCCTCCCTTCAAACCATAGGTGTGGACCCCGCCTCTCTGCGCTGGTTTACTGACTATCTTATAGGGCGCCTTCAACAAGTTAAAGCTGAAGGAGGCCCGTCCCCCTTAAAAACTCTGCAAAGAGGGGTACCTCAAGGTTCTATATTAGGGCCCTTACTTTTTGCAATCTACTGTACATTAATAACATCGACTACTGTAAAAGAAGCCAACATCCATCTGTTTGCAGATGATACAGTTCTCTACGTGAGTTGCCCAACTCCTGAAGCTGCCTGCAATGACCTACAGTCAGAATTCAACCTTTTGCAAAGCCATCTCCTCCAAAAAAAGCTACTCCTTAACACCAAAAAAACTAAAGCGATGGTCCTCTCCCCTTTCATCCGTACAGCTAACCCTGTATCCAGTGGGACAGTTCCCCAAATTACCACAGTTCTAGGTGAAAAACTAGAATTTGTTACAACATTCAAGTATCTGCGAGTTTGGATAGACCAAAGACTCTCCTTCATTGAACATATTGAGGACTTGCTAAAACGACTTCAGCAAAGGCTTGGCCTGTTTTTTAGAATCAACCAATTTCTCACCAGAGATGCCAAGAAACAACTGGTCCAATCCATTTTCCTATCATTGGTTGATTATGCTGATTTTCTCTACAGCCAATGCCCCAACTCTTACATGGCTAAACTGGACACACTCTACCATCGAGAACTGAGGTTTATAATGGGACTTCCCTTCGACACGCATCACTGCACCCTATATGTGGCAGTGGGGTGGACATCACTAAAGATCAGGCGCCACAGAATCGCCGCTCTCTGGACCTATAGAACCATCTCTAATAAGCTGCCTTACTATATCTCCTGCTGTCTTCCCCTGAGTATAATTGGGAAATACGCATTAAGAAGTTACTCAGCTATTACACTTAAAGTACCCAAAGCAAAATCCTGGCTGCAGGGGCAGCCAGCTACGTGGCTACCTACCTTATGGAACGATCTACAAAACCCTCAAATTAAGTACTCTAATCAGTATAAATACCTTCAAGACACTTTATTTCCGCATAATCAGACAAGTATGTAACTGCTTCACCCACTCAGACCCAGTACGGTGTCTGCACTGGTATATAGCTACTATACCCAATTTTAAGTACTGACCCCTAGCTTGCTCCTCACAAGCCTAATTGTTCTCTCTCTCTTATCCCCCTGTCTTATCAACACTAGGCCTGTCCATCCCCGTATCCTTCCTTTCCCAACCTCAGATAGAAGCTCACTACCGCTGGGTTGTGACATCCTACCATGCCCCGTACTTTATAGCATTCAATCTCAGGGCTCACACATATTCCTTTTCTCCATCCACCTTCTCTACATCCCGTTATACCAACTCCTCTCTGTGCACCGTGCCCTCCTAGCCTTTCTCCCCCTACCTCCCTCCCTTCCCCCACCTTCGCCTCTACCTGGAGTATATTTTATTTTATTTTTTCCTTCTGTTACTTCCTCCTGCAACCTTAGATAACCTGCTTTATCTTCCTATAGACACTTCTGTGTATGTAAATACCCTGTAATCTGTACAATATCTGTATAATTCTATGTACATATGAACTTCTTTTTCTTCCTCTCTGTAAAGAGTATTATCTGTATTGCCTTGTAAATACCTGTGTTGACCTGTATATACAATTGTTCATGCTCCACCCAGGTCCATCTTGCAAATGAGCTTCTACTCAACGATGAACGCCTGGTTAATTAAAGACTTGATTGATTGATTGATTGATTGATCAAAGGATGAGTCAGATCTGTGAGGAATCCTGAAGACAGGTGATTGTTTGTATGGCTACAGACACATAGTAGATCACCCTGGACCTCATGTCTGGATGGTGAAAAGCGGTCATGCGGCATCAGCATGCTAGCCAGCATGAGAGATGACAGCTGAGAACTGAGTACAAGCTAACAGAAATGGGGTCATTTCTGCCCGTGAGCCCAGCTGAATTTTTCAGAGAGCAAAAGGACAAAGTGAGGACGTCTGACTGAGGGTTTGGTCTCTGGTTACAAAGCCCAGTGGGTTCCAGAGGAACAGCCGATGGACCAGAGGGACTGAAGCCTGCAGCCCCTGGTGGAGCCATGGAATTGGTGGCTGTGAGATAAGTACAAGTGGGCCTTGCCTATTTTCAAGGAACAGTATGGGGGTTACAGAGTTGGTTTGTAAGTTGGTCATCAGGCTCGATTACAGATACCTCTGCCATGGAGGTCTCAGTGCCATTTTAGCAATTGAATGTCCTTTTAGGGGATTAATGAGGAGCCATTTGTTCTATAATATGTAAGAGTTTGTGTAGACAACATACGAACATACGAATGTGCCAGCAGAAATAGACCACCTGGTCTATCTAGGTCTGCTCAAGTGTGCAACTAGCACCCGTAGTTTGCAGCTTCCCCCTTCCCTTTGTCATCTCACTACCATCCCCACCTCCCCAACCCCCACTCTCCCCTGTTCCCTGTTCCATGCCCTTTTAAAGCTGTTCATAGATTTACATGATACCACCCATTCTGGTAGTGCATTCCATTTTGCTACCACCCTCTCAGTGAAATAGTGTCTCCTCATTTCTCCAAATCTTCCCTCTATTCTTAGCCAGTGCCCCTGGTGACCCTCCCCTCCTTAACTTAAAGACACCATCTGCCCCATCCTTATTGATTCCCCTCAGATACTTGAATGTCTCTATCATGTTCCCCCTGTCCCTTCTATCCTCCAGGGTGTACATATTCAGGTCTCCCAGCCTGCTGTCATAGTCTCTCCCCTCCATTCCACATATCATCTTTGTTACCCTCCTATGCACCCCCTCCAGTAGCCTGATATCACGCTTTAGGTATGGCCTCCAAAACTGCAAACAATACTCTAAGTGCAGCCTTACCAGTGACCTGTAGAGGGGCAAGATCACCTCTCTTCGCCTGGATGAAAACCCCCTCACTATGCACTCCAGCATTTTGTTCACCTTTGCAGCCGCTCTCCTGCACTGGGCATTGTTGTTCATGGTCCCAGTTATCATTACCCCTAGGTCCTTCTCCTCCTCAGTGATCCCCAGCTTGACCCCCCACCGACAGTATTCTCTCTTTCGGTTCTTCACCCCGAAATACATAACCTTACACTTCTTTGCACAGAACCCCAGCTGCCACCTCTCTGACCACTCCTCTAGCTTGCTTAGGTCCCCCTTCAGCTCTTTCCATCCCTCCCCTCCATCCACCATTGCTCCAATTTTGATGTCGTCAGCAAACAGACTTACCTTGCTCACCACCCCATGTGCAATGTCTGATATGAAGAGCCCAAATAATACTGGTCCCACCATAGAGCCCTGTGGCACCCCGCTTGTCACTGACCTTGGAGCTGAGAGCTCCCCTCTCACCACCACCCTTTGCAGCCTCCCACTCAGCCAACTTGTAATCCAGTTTATAATTTTTGCCCCTACCCCTACACCAGTTAGCTTCCCCCCAAGCCACCCATGAGGCACTGAATCAAAGGCCTCGCTGAATTCCAAGTAAAGAACATCCACCGCATGACCCTTATCCAGCTCACCTGTCACCCAGTCATAGTATTGCATCAGGTTGGTTTGACAAGACTGTAACAATCCTGAAACAAACCCATGCTGCCTCACATCCTGGAGGCCATTGTCCTCCAGGTACAACACCAGTCTTTCCTTTAGTATCGTTTCCATGAGTTTGCACACTATGGAGGTGAGACTTACCGGACGATAATTACATGGTTCATCCCTTGGTCCACTCTTGTGTAATGGTACTACATGTGCCATCCTCCAGTCCAATGGCACACATCCCGACTCCAGTGAGGTGCTGTACGGATCCACTAGCAGCTCTGCCAGCACCTCTGCCATCTCCCTCAGCACCCTGGGGTGGATACCTTCCAGCCCTGGTGCCTTGTCTACCTTCAGTGTCCTCAGTCCCTCTAGGACTATACTTGCCTCAGTTCTTCTGTCTGTCACCTCCTCTCCTTCCGTTCCTACCCTCCCAGCCCATGGTGGTAGCGGTCCCCCCTTTTCTTCTATGAACACTGAGCAAAAGTATTCATTCAGTGCTTCTGCTTGCTTCTCCCTCTTTCCGTCCACTCCCCACCCCTTTTATCTTCACTATTGTCTCCTTGCACTTCCTTTTCTCCCTGATGTATCTGAAAAAGTCTTTCTTTCCCTCATTAATTCCCTGCGCTAATCACTGCTGCCTCTGAGCCTTGGCTTCTCTGACTTTTCTAGTTACCTCCCTGGACCATCTTGCATACTCCTCCCTGTCCACTTCCTTCCCCGTCCTCCTGTACCTCTGGTGCATCTCCCATTTTGCTCTCACCACCTCCACTACCTAGCTGTTCAACCAGCATGGTTTTTTGCTCCTCTTACTCTGTGTCTTGGTGCAGGCTTCTGTTGCCTCCGTAATCCCCCGTTTAATAATATCCCATTTCTGCTCCACGTCCATCTCCTGCCTTATGCCCTGCAGTTTCCCTTTCAGTACTTGCTGCATCTTCCCAAAGTCTGCTGCCCTGAAATTTACCACCCGAGTAATTGATTTCTCTGGCTCCCCGCACATCGTGAAATTAAACCACACCGTTTGGTGATCGCTGTCGGCTAGTGGGTCCTCCACCTTTATTCACCTACTGCCTCCCCATTCGACAATATCAGATTGTAGAAAACCCATATACTGCACAAAGTGGAAGAGCCTCAAATAAGTTATGTGGATATACTGCTACACAGAACCAATGTGCAAAACACATTTTAGTATCAATGAGCTTTTACATTAAGACTGCAGTCAGAACAGTTACATTTATAAAGTCCTAGATATATAGTGCCAAATAATCAAATTACCCGACTGGTCCACATCCTCTCAAACCCCGGTGGTTTGGTCCTCATGACTTTCTTCTAGGGGGCAAGACAGTGCCTTTTCCCCTTTCTTCACATTGATTGCCAGCCAGAATTCCCTCTCCGCCTTGGCTTCCCTCATCTTCTTGCTGCTATCTTTGTTGCCTCCAGGTACTTCTCCCTATTCTCCTCCCTTTGGCTTCCTTTGTACTTTAAGAAAGTTCTCCTTTTGTCTGTTACTGCTGTCCTTACTTCAGCTGTGACCCACATTTGACCCCTTGTCTCTTTTTATGTTTGCTTGCACGCATGTGCAAGAAACATAGTGCCATCATCTGAGTTTTTGTAGGTGTGGCACCCTGTCTTCCAATTGAGTCAGTGTGTTTGCAGGTGCAGCCACAGTTCACCAATGAATGCTGCAGCTGTCTATGACAGCAGTTGAAAATGCAGTGGCGTACAGCTGAAAGGGAGAGACTGCTTCAGTGAGCAGCGATAAGATAGTGTTGATTAGCATATTGCCTGCAATCCTGCTTGTATACGTCTCTGCTTTCTCTTCCTGGAACATAAATTCAGTTTGAAGTGAACTTTTCCTAGGACTATCTTTTCAGGAGGAGGCAAATGACTAAAATGACATCCTTGGAATGTTTCCAAAAAAATATCTAATTGCCATCCTTGGAATGTTGAGTCAGAGTTCAGGGTAGGAGCAGCATTGACAAAAGCAGGAAAACAGAACCCCAAAGAGACTGAAAAAGTAGGCGCAGTTTTCGTCTGTTGGCACACCTGATCAGTATTGTAATAATATTCCCCAACCCTCTGAGTGTCTCTGAATAGCACTCCCCCCCATGCCCGCCGCACACAGTATGGCTGACAGGGTGCCCAGTCCCCATCGGCTCCAGAACTCCCCCACCCCAGAGTTCTAGGTGCCATGCTGGGAGCCCACCCCAGCATGGCATAAGTGAGAATGGTGATGGTGGTGCCCAATCCCCCGTTGGCTCAATTAAACCCCCCCCAAAAAAACAGACTTCCAGTTGCCACGCTGGGAGCCCACCCCAGCGTTGCACATGTCTGTATGGCCAACGGGGTGCCCAATCCCCAATCGGCTCCACTGACCCCCCCCAAAAAATCTTCCAGCTACCATGCTGGGAGTCCACCCCAGTGTGGCACAAGTTCTGCGTCATCTTCCTAAAAAGAAAACAAACACCTGAAAAGAAAAAAAACGGTCCCTCGCTTGTCTTGCGCCCCAACCCGTGCCCACCTTCTGCGCATCCACCTCCCCACACCCCCACCTCACCCCATACTTACCTCCAGAGGCCGGCACGATGATCTTTGGTGAACTGGGAACACGTCTGCACTCTTCAAAGCCGACCGCGAACTGAAGAAATGCCGGTAAGCTGTATAATGGAATAAATAGGGGTTTTTCAACTTTGATGCATATCTCAGGCATTTTTTGGAATTTTGGCACCAAAATTTCAACATGGGGTTTTTGTGACCCCTCATAATGATTTTCACTCCAGATTTTCCACATTGCCATTTTACCACACCTCCTTATGAGCAGTACAGCTGTCATTTTACACCTCTTGCCCAAAATGTGTTTCTGCGCATGTAGCGCACGATGGCGCAGTTGGTGTGCGAAATCAATGTTCGGGACAGATTAAGAAAATCATAGAAACATTGTTCATGAGCAGAGGCCTTAAAATGGCTATGTTAAAAATTTGGTGACAAAAGTCCATAAAATGACTGTGTTACGAGTGAGCATTGCGCAGTTTCCACGCACCCTCGTAAGTTCATGAATTTGTAATATTTTCAGTCCAGATTTTCTACACTGACATTTTTCCACACTTCCGAGTGAACAGTACAGCTGTCATTTTTCACACCATGGCCGAAATGTGTTTTCGCACTTTCAGCGCAGAAATGTGTGGTCGCTGTGGGAAATCACTGTTTGGGACAGATTGAGAAAATCACAGAGACACTGTTCATGAGCGGAGGTCCCAAAATGCCTGTGTTGACAATCTGCTGTAAAAAATTCCCATACTAATTACATTACAGGTGTGCGTTGCACAGTTTCTATGCATGCTCTTGATTTCACCAGTAATTTTAATATTTTCACTGCAGATTTTCAACATTGCCATTTTTTACACCTCCCCATGAACAGTACAGCTGTCATTTTTCACATCCTGTTCGAAATGTGTTTTTGCACCTGTGGTGCCAAATGGAGTAGTCGCTGTACAAAATCAGCTTTCAGCTAACAAACTGATATTGCCACTGTTCATGAGGTGGGGGTCACAAAAAAACCATGTTGAAAATTTGGAGTGAAAATACCAACGAACGCCTGAGGCATTAGGGTTTCTGACCATAACGCCCCACCCTGTAGAGACTGACAGGCATCAGGGGTGTGTCTTGAGATTGTCGCCTGTAATGCTCATACCATTCCACCCCCACCCACACCTTGCAGCCGGTGAGAGGCATAGAGGTGTGCCTTGGACTCTTCGGCCCCCAAAGTTCACTCCATTCTCCTATACAGCACCCATCTCACCATATTTCCTTATGGAATGGGGTGAACATAAGGGCCAAAGACCCCAAGGCACACCATGACACTTGTTGATGTCTGCAGGGTAGGGTGTGGTGAAATGGCATGGCCGATATGCCTGACAACCCAAAGGCACACCCCAATGCCTGTCACTCTCTGCAGGGTGGTAGTGGGGTTGGCTTCAGTTCAGTACTTCACTGCCATTCCTATTATGTAGCTCTGTAACTCCTACACTACCAAAGCCAATGCCAGCAAGCAAACATTCGGCATTGACAAATGCTTGTTCTCTTTGATACCTTCATAAATGAGCTTCCCCCTGACTCTCACACTGCTTTTTTTAAATTACTCCCATTTTGACTCTGCCCTCCCACCTGTTCTATATTCTTCATG
Organism: Neoceratodus forsteri; assembly: GCA_016271365.2. Classification (NCBI taxonomy): domain Eukaryota; kingdom Metazoa; phylum Chordata; order Ceratodontiformes; family Ceratodontidae; genus Neoceratodus; species Neoceratodus forsteri. The sequence goes on along the minus strand of CM057450.1, from coordinate 1,341,929,393 downwards.
AAATCTGCCTTTTTAAAGCCCTACACCCTTACCTTGTTTGCCCCTTTGGCGAGTCCTGTCTGGATCTCAGGTGCTATTGTTTTGTGGTCGCTGGAACTGAGTGGTTCCAGAACTGCTGCATTTTGGATTCTCTCATTGTGGTGAGCACCATATGCAGCGCTGCCTTTTCCTTGTTGGGACCTGGACTACCTGAACTTGGAAAGCCTCCTGGCATGCATCAGACAGAAGCTGATTTCTAGTACTGTACTTGCTGTGACTGGAACATTCTAGTCCCATACTGGGCATATTGAAATCCCCTACGACAACCACTCCTCCTAAACTGGCTGTTATCTGAAGCATTTCCTCCAGTTCCTTGCCCACCCTTTGATCCTGACCTGGTAGTCTGTAGACCATGCCAATCATAATATGTTTTCTATTCCCTGTAGCCTCTGGCACCCGTAAGGCTTCCAGGTTATTTGACTCACTGAGGCTATTTTCATCTTATCTATCCCCTCTTTTACATACAGCACTACTCTCCCTCCCCTGGCTCTTTGCCTTGTCCTTCCTGGGGGGGGGTGGAGCTACCTGGATCTTTTACACCTATGCCAGTGTCATGACTGGACCCCCTTCATCCCCCCAGTGGTTGCAGCCATGTAGGGTGTCTTGCATCACATCAGGACTCAGCATTTGGAGGTCAGCCAAGCAGATACCAGCCAGATAAAGGAGTTGGAAATTAGCCCAGAACCCTCAGGAGAAATATTACTAATATCTTTGAAGATGAGCGGGAAAGAGACTCTGAGATACAAGTGAAGGCTTGAACTTATAGTCCGATGTCATGTGATCCTTGGATCTGTACACTGTGTAATGGAAGTTATAAAGTTAATTCAGTAGTAAAGGAACAAGTGCTAGAAGCTTTTACTGTCTGTTTTTTTGATTTACATTAAGTACCAAAAAGGGTCTCAGTGTGTCCTGGGAAACTCCAGGCCTAGGTGTGGGCATATTAATTTTATTGAACTGCAAGGGAACTCCTGGTAAGTAGTAAGACATACCCATAGACATGGGAAGTTCCTTGTGCCATGCCTGCCTTCTCTTTGGGCAAAAGCGTGAGGGCGAACAGTGGGTGGTTGCAACTGTATTAAGTTACTAACAATACTAACACCTGCTCTGCCTCATGGAAGGCATGGACTGAATTAAGGCAGATTCCTTTAAACCTGCTATACCAGCACGCCATGGGTAGCTAGCAGGAGTTATAAGTTATGTACTACATATTAGTTTTATATGTTCACTAACTGGGTTGCACACATGCAGAAACAAAACAGCCAACATAGCAGAAAAATATCCATGCTCTTTATTTGAATGTTTTTGCGTACAGTGTTTGGTGAATGAGATATTTTCTCCAGTAACCACAGGCAGGTTCTCACCATAACTAGCTATTATACTGCCGGTAGAGTAAAACCTGTTTGAACAGCATCAGTATATTACTATTGCAAGTTGCTGTCAGCATGTTTGCGTGGCCACTAATATTCCAATCTGATTAGTGCTGTGGTCATGTAAACAGCAGAATTCCAAATAAGTCGCCACTATCCCAAATACTATTGGAATACTATTTCTTTAAGCTCATACCGATCTGTGTACAATGGTTATAGTGATTAAAAATGATTTATCACTGTTTCCATACTGAGTTTTTGCAGATCTGTAAGTATATACAATGGTGAGCTGTCAGATAAATGATTTATCTACATAAGTGCTGTTCGACCTCGGGTAACCTCACGAGTGGCATAAGCCACGAGTGAGGTGTCCGAGGTCAAACAGCACAAGTGTAGATAAATCATTTATCTGACAGATCACCATTGTATATTTCATTTATGCAGTAGGGATGCTTTCTGTCAGTGCAGGGACATTAGCTTTTATCTGTTTATCTTTTTTTTTTTTAAATGATAATTTCTGGGACTTTTTGTTAACTTTCCTACTAGTATATGTCTGCCTAGCATAGTGGTTGCTATTAAACGAAACACCACTCATTTTTGTAGAAATGTTTTTGCTGAACAACTTCTATGCTCACAGTACAATGCTATCTTTTTTCCTTTTAAAGTTATTTGCATTTGAATATGGTTAGTGCTAGTACTGAGGCCGAACATTCTAAATGAGTTCTGGAGTGATTGTGACATACTGTAGCTACTATGGGCCAGATATTCAGACTTGCACTGAAGGAGTGTGCAATGATGGCACAGCACAACTGAGATGCGCCATGTGGGACAGCACACCATATTCAGAAGATGCACCACCGAAATGCTCCAGTGCAAGCAGGCTGAATATAGCAAAAATGCGCCGTGGCTCAACCACAGTTGCGCTGGCACAACCAGGGATGTGTGGGTCCAGGCCAGAACACACAATCCAGTGGATTGAGCAAGGGCAACGAGCCACAGGGACACATGGGCAAGGAGGCACAGGGGCAGAGGGGCACAGGACCCCACCAGGACAGCACAGTCGAGGACAGTGATGCACCATCTAGGGGGCCACACAGGGCACCAGGGGACAGTGCATAGAGAACAGAGAACCCCAGCCCACCAAGCATGGAACATGTACCAGGCCAACACACCGGCACCACTGGCATGCCAACGGCAGAGCCATGCAAGAGAAACCCGCCAGGCCATGCTGCCCGGAGCTGTGGCCATGGTGCCAGGAGAGCACACAAACACAGAGCACTGTCATCCAGGGGTGAAGGAGGCACAGGCCACCCAGGGGCACACAGTCCACCACCTGGAGTGGGGAAGGGCACAGCACCATGGCCAACAGCGGAGACTGGCAGCACTACAGGTGAAACGAAGAGCAGGCAGACAAGTGCACAAGGTACAGGGGCAGTCACAGGCCACCGTGAGACACACAACACAGGGCCATGCACAGGACAGGGCCATGGGGTACATGCCCTGTGGACACATGCGCAGTGGCTCAAGGGGATAGCAGTGGGACAACAGGGACACAGCCAAGCACAGCACAACAGACACCTGCAGCATGGTGCCACATGCCATCTGCAAAGGAAACACAGACACAGTGATGTAGCAATGTAAAGACTTTACTATGAACAACAATGCAATAATATACAAATGTGAACAAAAGGTACGGGGGAAGGCACAGGAGGTGGGAGATAGGGTTCAGGGGCTATACAATGTGATGGGGGATGTGTAGGGCAACAGGCAAAGGCCAGGACAAACAGGGGCTGTAATACAACACACAGGGCTACTGTCGGCCACGGCCTGCCACCACTGGCTGGTGCATCTCCCTCCTCAATACCACAGTTTCCTGGATCAGCTGCTGTAGGAGCTGTGTTGTCCTTCGCTGCTGCACCAGCAAGCACCCCAGGGCACGCAGCACTCTGCCCGATCTCTGGCTTGGTGTTATCCTGGGAACACATTGGAGAAGGGACAGAACAGGCAATAAGCGACATGATCAAATGATCTCCAGCCCACCCACAGTGTGCACTGGACAGTGGAGGCACACACCACTGGATGGACCACAAAGGACCTGTGCATGGACGGCCACACCAGCCGTCCACACAACACACCACACTGGTGCAGACAGGCACACAGGGCCACCAGTGGGCACACTGGTGCATGGGGAAAGCACATGACATGAACCACAGGCATCAGTGGCTGCACACATGGTGGATGCCGTGTGCACCCCTCCAGGCAACACATGGTCAGCACATGCAGTGCAACACCAGCACAACCAACGGACAGTGCGCCCACCATGGCAGTTGCAACACATGACTGTGGTGATCACATCCGTACCTGTGACCACATGAGACCCACAGATACACAGTACAGCAGTGTAAACATGCCTACCTGGCCGACGCCATCCTGCTAGCCCAGATGACAACCCCCATTGTGCCCTTGGGCTGCAGCTGTGGCCACCTTGGCTCTCCTGTGGTCCTCTGGTCCTGTGGAAAGAAACAAGAGAGGTGGACATGAATGAACAGGCATGAACACACAGCCCCACCCCACCACACAGCCTGCATGGTGCAGGGTGGGACACTGCCCGTCCCATGGCCCTGGTGCCTGCATGACTGCAACATGCACAGCAGCCCTGCAGGACATGCAGCGACCACCAGGACCATGAGGTCCCCCAGTAGTGGCATCCACTGTGCATCCCTACACCCACCACAGTAGTGCCCTGTGCATGTATAAGACATGCGCATACTAACCTGGCTGTGGCACTGCCCCATACTGCACGTGTGTCTGCAGCTGTTGAAGTTGGTCCCGGTCCCTGCGGCACTGGTCACTGTAATGGTGCCTACACTGCTCCGCACTGCAGTGCACCACTGTGAGGTGCTCCTGGACTGTGGCCACATGGTCCCACACCTTGCTGTGGGCCTGCTGCAGCGGTACCTGCCCAAACAGCTGGGCTGCATATGGCTGGACCAGTGCAACGAGGTTGCACATTTCCACCTCGGTCAAATTGAACACCCTACGGGAGACAGCGGTGTGAGCCATGGCTCCTGTATGATCCCCAGTCGGAGGTGATATGGCCTATTCAAGATGCACGTGTTGTGGCATGTGGACATTGCACAATAGCGTACCGTCATACCATGCAGCATGAGGATGCGTGATATGTGTACGCTGTGGAGGTATATCGTGCAGCACTGCACGTGCGCACGGCGGCATGGCCTGATGGGTGACCCCAAGGGCACAATGCCTTACCCTGCGCAGCACCACACATGCTCCTGGCCTGTGTGGTATGTGGCACAGCGCAACACAGGCAGCTGTGCCATAGGCTGGTGCACCATGATGAGCGAGCATGTGTGATAGACGACCAGCACCACATGCGCATAGGGGCATATCACGCACTGCAGACAGTTACGTAATAGGCTCCTGCAACAATGCGTGCACATGCACACTGCAGGCCCACACACCACGCATGCGTGGACAATACGCCACACAAATGCTCTGGTGCAACTCGACTGAGCATGGCGCAACTACGCGATATTCAGCTGCCACATGCAAATCACCTCATTAGCTTATGTGTGGCTCACTACGGTGCATTAGCATATCATTACCACTGCTCACATGCTCATTTGCACATGCATTGCACCTTATAAGCACCACGGAACAGCAAACATTATGGACTGGAATTGCAGTCTGTTAGGTAAGGGGATGCAAACGCTGGGTTTGAGAGGCCCACAACAACACTGCACCAGAGCACTGTACTGTGCCATGCTGCCACTGACCTCCTGTGCTTGCAATGTCCACAGGTAGCAGAATGTCCAAACCAGAGGGAGAGGAGGAGCATGGGCCTGCCCGCAAGCGCTGCATGGCATGTGCATGCATTGCCTGTGGCTGTGCATGGTACAATGGTGGACAGCAGCCACGGCAGCATGCACACCTGTGTGCAGGTACCACTTGCATGGGTGCTACAGCACTGCTGACTCTGTGTTCCTCCTTTCCAGTGCCATAATGTCTCTGCGGAGCAGTCAAGGAGGAGGAGGAGGAGGACACCGGCATGGTCCCGGAATAGGTGGTGCCGTCAACATCCACAGGCATCCGTAGTGGGAACTGGATGTGATGCAGCAGTGTGGGGCTGTTGGATGCCCTGGGGCTGGAGTTGGACAGTGCACTGTCAGAGCTCCTGCTGGGTGACAGCCTTCCTGTGCTTTGCGCAGACACCCAGCTGGAAGGCGTGTCTGACTCCGATGATGACATCCCTCTGAGCATGAACATCGCCAGCCATGAGGTGCAAGCCATGATCCAGGGATGGATGCAGGTACCGTCAGGGCCCAGATTTGCACCTGCAGCTGTGCAGCTGCACCCTGTCCACACCAGCACAGTGGTGTGTGGTGCCATTGCTGTGCCAGGTGAGGGAGGGTGCTGTAGCAGGCATGGCCATGCTGGGCACTGTTCAGCAGACGGTTGAGCAGTGGCGGCAGGATGCAGACACCACCGGGCAGTGTGCCACAGGGGCCACTGCCAGTGTGCCTGTTGCCACACTACCCCCTGTGCGGTCCCCTGTGCAGCGTCTACCTGAGCAGGGTGCTGACCAGTGTGCTGCATCACCCCCAGCAGGATGGCATCCAGGCCAGGATGTGCAGAATGCCAACTGGCTGGCAGAACACACACGGCTGCTGCGGGCAACCATAGACAACCAGGCACTGCTTGCCATGCAGATGCATGCACTGCAGGCTGAGGTGCATCAGCTGGCCGAGCATCAGGACAGAGGACATATGCAGATTATTGATGAGCTCCACCAGCTGCAGGGGGCCACGATCGCATGTCTGGACCACATGACTGGTACCACTGCTGCTGGGTTTGCATCACTTGGCAGCCACTGGGCATGGCCATGTGCATAAGACACCCCACAGTGCAACGTCTACTCCATGGTCCTGGTGCATAGCGACACCTGCCCAGATCACACTGGGATCAGTGGCCATCCCTGACACCCCCAGCATGGGCATGTTTGGCCGGCTGTACACCCCAGCAAGAACCCAGTCATGTTCTCGGGCCTCCACCCCTTTGGGTGTGTTGGACACTCCCCTGTTGGCCATTGCGCAGCCCGCGTCTGCTGACTGGCCTGGGCACAGCTGCCCACATGGCCATGGCTGCTATGGTACCATGTGGTTGCCCTGATGTGTATATTGCCCTTCCCTGCTGTCCGCTGCTGCTGCCCAGTGCACACTTGGGTGGTGGTGGTGCCCCTTGCATGTGGTGGTATGCATGTGTGGTGTGGCACATGCCCCCTGTGTGTGCTGGCTGGGTTGTTGGGCCTTGTGGCATAGGTGTGATGAAGGCGGCTCCGTGCTGGCTGTGTCTGTGCACTGGTGTCATGCATCTGATCCATGCCATGTCATGTCCTGCAGCCCGTGTGTGAGTGCCCGTGCCTGTGCTGTGTGTGGCACTGCCTCCACCGTGCCTGCTGTGTGTGCCTCTATCCCTGCATGCATCCCTGTGTGCCCGTCCAGCCCTGTGGGTGGGGTGGTGGTCTGTGAAGCCCCTGCATGCGTGGCATTGCACTTACCTGTGTTCCCCATGATGCTCCTGTGTGATGGTGGCCCCGTACCTCCTGGCCTCCACTGCCAGCCTAGGATCCTGCTTCCCCATGAGTGGCTGCACACCCCCCTCCGGCCCATCTTCACTGTCCTCCCCACTGATGTTTCCCTCATCAACCTGGACAGCTATCCCACGGTCAATGGCCATGTTGTGCAGCATGCAACAGGCCAGGAATAGGCCACAGGCTTTCAATGGGCTGTATTGTGGGGCACCACCTGACCTGTCTAGGCAATGGAACCACATCTTGATCATGCCAAAGACACGCTCGATGACATTGCGCGTGACTGTGTGTGCCTCATTGTATCTCTCCTCCATGGGGGAGGCCAGTCTCCGGTAGGGGGTGAACAGCCAGGGCCTCATCAGGTATGCACTGTCACCTGTTTGGGGAGAGAGCATGGTTATCTCTGTGCTGTGCTGGTGCAACCCACTTGCCCCTGCTGCCCACCAGCCCCTGTGCCCCACCCCCCCGTCGCTGCCTTCCTCCCTCAGCATTGCTGCACTCTCCTCCATTGCCCTGTCTTGCTCACCTAACAGGTGCCCCGTGGGGATATCCCCATGCTCAAATCTCTGACACAGTATGGACCTGTGCTAGATGTAGGTGTTGTGTGCACTCCCGGGGTGTGTGGCACAGACATTGATGATGCACCCCATGGCATTGTACACCCCCTGGCAGTTGATGGATGGGCATCCCTTACGGTTTATGTATGCTGGCCCCTTGGGGCCAGGTGGTGTGCGTATGGCCACGTGGGTGCACTCTATGGCACCTATCACACCTGGCATGTGTGCCACCCTGTGGAAGTCCTGCATGTTTGCTGCGCACTCTGCCTGTGTGCTTGGGAATGGTTCAATGTTAAAATCGCATCCGCATAATAGCGCCTGAAACAATGGCGAATACAAAACGGCGGCTAGCAAGTTAGCGACCCAGCATTATAGCGTCAGCATATATCGCTAAAGCGTGAAAATAGTACCATTCAGAATAAAGTAAAGCCAGGTTACCAGTATCAAGCTGTATTGCGAATCTTGCTTTTGAGCTTTTACATGTGCTCTGGCTATCCGTTTTCATTGTTGTCATGCCAATATAGTCTGTCATAATTCCTATCTGCTCTATATTATAGTGCTAACTCAGGTATTTACTCTACCCCAATATATTCCTTTTTTAAACACTTTTTACTGAACAAAAAAACTATGCAAGTCGGAGCAGCAAACCCTTTCATTTTTGTAGTAAAGAAAAACCCCTTTTGCTCTGGTAAGCTGAGCCTTGTGTGTGCCTTCCACTGTTGCCCAAGAGAGAGAGAGAGATAATCTTGTTGCCCAAGAGAGAGACTGCTTCTGAACTGTCAGGCGCTCCGGTAAGTAAAATGGAGCAGAATGAATGAAACAGCTGAGCCTTGTGTGTGTGTGTGTGTGTGTGTGTGTGTGTGTGTGTGTGTGTGAGAGAGAAGAGAGAGAAAGAGAGAGGAGAGAGGAGAGAGAAGAGAGAAGAGAGAAGAGAGAAAGAGAGAAAGAGAGAAAGAGAGAGACAGATAATTGTGTTACCCGAGAGAGAGACTACAAAAAACTGTACCCTATTTCTTTCGAGGGCTGCTCCTGAACTGTCAGGTGCTCCGGTAAGTAGAACGGAACAGAATGAAAAAAATAGCTGAGCCTTGTATGAGAGACAGAGAGAGATAATCGTGTTGCCCGGGAGAGAGAGACTACAAAAAACTGTACCCTATTTCTTTCAGCCTTTTCGGGGGCTGAATCTGTGGCATCTCATGTTTGGGAGGTATTTTCAAGACTGGCGCACTGATCGGTAATTTGGCAGTCACAATAATTGTAGTCCTAATGGCAATTTTATTTGCTATTATGGCTAATTCGCTGTTGTTTCTAGTCGCCCTTCTTGTGCTCACTATTTTGAAGTCGCATTTTTTTAAGTCACTATTATACAGTCATGATTATCACGGGATGCCTTGGGAATCATATGAACTCTGATGCCTGTGGCAGCAGAGCGTTGAGGAACTGTGTGAGGAGGTGGGATGTGGCCGACTGGGTGATACCGATGGTGCCACCCATTGGTCTCTGGAAGGTGCCCGTGGTGAGCAGGCACATCACTGCTGTAACCTTGGTCTCCACAGTCATGACATGACTCCGTCTGGTGGGTGTCTGCAGCTCACCACTGCACAGCTCACAGAGCTGCCTCAGAATTGTCCTGTTCAGGCAGTACCAGCCCATGATCTCCACATTGCTGAAGTCCTCAAATGTGAGGTGGGCACAGTACAATCTATGTTGGCATACTGCCGATGGGCCCTTCCTCAGCCACGTCGCTGTTCCACCATCCTCCTCACACCCCTCATTACCTGCTCCATTACGAATGGTGCTCCATCCATGTTATCCAGTTTTGTACTCAGTGTTGCGCATCTGCTGTGTCTGTGTTTGAGCCTGTTTTTATAGGCTCAAGTCTGACTGGTGCACCCTGTAGTTTGCTTCTGACTTGCGTCATGGTTTCGGGTTGAATATGCCATTGCACCACATATTCATGGGACGCCCCCTGCACTTGTGCTGCATACATTACATGTGTGCTGCGGCGCAATGAGACTTGCGCCACACAGCCGAAGTGGTTGAATATCACTCTGAGGCGCAAGTCTGTAGCTGCGCCAGCGCAACTCTGTTGCGCCATGCTCAAGTGCTCTGAATATCTGGCCAGTTTCTGTGATGATATGTCTACTATGTGTATAAATGTGAAATTTTACATTTATACACATAGTAGCTCAGATACAGAGATGTATTATATAGGATTTACATCCAGGCCTATTGCAAATATATATGCATTTATATATATATATATATATATATATATATATATATATATATATATATATTTCTATATATATATATAATTAGGGTGTGGTAGCACTCCTTTAGTTAGGTTGAATAGGCACTTTAATGTTAAACCTCATATTTTGCACTTTAATAACTTTGCAACCACTCAACAGATTTGCACAAAATTGCGCATGAACATTCTTGTGTGGAAGATAAGTTTTGTCCTTGTCTGGATTGGCAGATTTTGAGCTACACATAGAGCTAAAACATTAAAATTCACCTTTTTTTTGTCATTGTGCTGCCCAGACAGTTTGGAATTGTGGTCTAAAAAGTTTAGGGTAGAAAGAGATTGCCCCACAGAAGTGCCTTTCACTGGTTTGGTGAAAAAATATTAAACCATTCCAAAGTTATTTAATTTTAAAGTTTCAGGTTCTGAGCATACTCAGTACAGTCTTTTGGATAGCTTCCTGAAACAAAAAAGGAATCCGATCTCATGAAAGAAGGATTCTTTTTCATGATGGGGCCAATCCTTTTTTGTGAGAAAAAATTCCTGTTTTGTGAGCAGCCATCTTGTTTTCTTTTTTTAAAAAAAAATTGAAAAGCTGCAGTAATGACATTCTGCCCACACACCAGCACATGTATCATGCTCATCGGGGCTCTGTTAGGTGCATTATATGGTTATCTGGTGGAAAAATGACCTTGCAGTGCATTTTTTTTACATTTTAAATTCTTTTTAGTAACTCGCCAACTTCCTTTTTCATGACCATGAAAAAGGATTCGTGAAAAAGGATTGCATGTCTCGAAAAATAATAAAAAACAAAAAAAACAGCTAAGTCCGAAATCCTTTATGATGAGATGGGATCCTTTTCTGTGACCACAAAAAAGGATTTTCCAAAAGGACTCCATTTTCTCCTATGAACGGAGGGTCCTGAGAGCAGCTACCGTCAGCTGCCCTCCCTCCCAACACAAAGCTCACCAGGTATTGAGCAACACAGTACTGCAGAAGCGGTGCTGGTTGAAGCGTGGCACCACTAGACTCATCCCGCCCACACTCCCCAGCCAGCCCCAAACCTAAGCTGGTGTTGCTTTTATAGAGGCACGTGTGGAAACAATCAACTTTTACACCTCTAACCCCACTGCAAATTGATAGATCCCATGATAGCAAGCTCCTCATCCCCACATAACCCCCTAATGGTAGACTCCAGCTACACACAGTCCAGATAGCTGCTTCCTAGTACTGCTACCAGCACTCCTGATGGATACTTCTGGATACTGCTGCTGTTTGCACCATGGACCAGCTGCTTACATAAAGGACCCTGGGATACATTGGAGTGTTCCATAGTGAATCAATTATCCTATTTCTGGAGCACAACCCACCTCCTTATCGTGGATATCTCAGGCTTATCCCGCCCATACCATTTCTACAACCATATTCATAATGGTGCTTATTACCAAATGAATCATAATGTTTATACTAATTTCTAGTCCTCTGCTAAATGACTCCTCTGTCCACAACTATGAAAGCAATAACCTAGTGCATGGCTGGCCTCATAATACCCATAGATCTATAAAAGGTTAGAACACCAGCACAAATGGACCCTTGCCCTCTAACCCCTATGGACACATAAAATCCTCCACCAAGGGACCTCTGATATTCTGTCCACTACACCCCACTAATACTCAGCCAGTCTTAAAGGGGAAATACACACCTAGGTATACCAAGACTGTTAGTATTGAATTCTGTAATAATAAACTCATAAGATGCACCCTAGTGCTACTGCTACTGTCAGGGAATAGTCATCCAAATCTTTGCCCCAGTGGACCAAAATATGTTGAGGAAACCAGTAGCAGTATTCTTTAATTGTTCGCCAAGACAGTTAAGAAGGGGTATAACACCTTTTATAGGTACATTAAGGAGCATAGAAAGGTTAAGGGAGGAATAGTGAAGATTAATAAGGGAGAGGGGAGGTGAGCAGAGGGAGACAGTGAAAAGGCAGAGATACTGAATAAATAATTTTGCTCAGTATTCACAACAGAAGATGAGGAGGAGTTACCTAAACCAGACAATAGAAGCACTCTAGGTAGGGGGGTTGACACCAGTCCATTTACAGAAGAAAGAGTCCTGAAAGAACTTCTAAAACTCAAGGTAGACAAAGCAGTGGGGCCTGATGGGATTCACCTCAGAATCCTAAAAGAACTAAGGGAGGACCTAGTGACACCACTGACCACACTTTTTAACAAATCATGGGAGGATGGGGTGGTACCTGAGGACTGGAGGAGGGCAGATATAGTTCCCCTTCACAAAAGTGGGAGCAAGGCAGAAGCAGGAAACTACAGACCTGTAAGTTTGACCTCAGTGGTAGGGAAAATGATGGAATCACTTCTGAAAGAAAGAATTGTTGAGTACCTAGAGGCCAGTGGGGCACAGGACCCAAAGCAGCATGGATTTACAGCAGGAAGGTCATGTCAGATGAATCTAATAGATTTCTTTGACTGGGTGACCAAAGTAATAGACCAGGGAGGGCTGTGGATATGGCCTACCTAGACTTTAGCAAGGCATTTGACACAGTCCCACACAAAAGATTAATAATCAAGTTAGCCAGCTTGGGAGTGGGTCCCAGGGTGGTAGCCTGGGTTGCAAACTGGCTGCACAACAGGACACAGAAGGTAATAGTGAGTGGCACACATTCCGAAGAAAGGGGGGTCACTAGTGGAGTACCTCAGGGCTCAGTACTGGGTCCAGTCCTCTTTAACATCTTTATAGGTGACATTGCAGAGGGTCTGGAGGGAAAGGTATGCCTCTTTGCAGATGATACAAAGATCTGTAACAGAGTTGATACACAAGGGGGGTAGAAAGGATGAGAAGGGACTTGGCAAGGTTGGAGGAATGGTCAGACATATGGCAACTTAGATTCAATGCAAAGAAGTGCAAAGTAATGCACCTGGGAAACAAAAACCCAGGAGAAGAGTACACAATAGCAGGGGAGGTACTTACAACAACAAAAATGGAACGGGACTTGGGGGTAGTCATATTGGATGATCTAAAGGTGAGTAAGCAATGTGAGAAGTCAGTGAGGAGAGCCAGGGGGATACTGGGATGCATAGGAAGGGGCATCACAAGTAGAAAAGGGAAGTGGTTATCCCTCTGTACAGACAGTTGGTGAGACCCCATCTAGAGTACTGTGTGCAGTTTTGGAGACCTCATCTACACAAGGACATAGACAGGATGAAAGCAGTCCAGAGGAGGGCAACTAAAATGGTGCAGGGTCTGCATCAGAAATCATATGAAGAGAGACTGAGAGAGCTTACTATGTATACCCTTGATGAAAGGAGGGATGGGGGGACATGATAGAAATGTTCAAGAACCTCAAGGGAATCAACAAAGTCCAGGAGGATAGCATCTTTCAGAAAAAGAGATGTGTAAGAACAAGGGGACACAATTTAAAGATAGAGGGGGGACGGCTCAGGGGTAATGTGAGGAAATCTTTTTTGACAGAGAGAGTGGTGGATGCATGGAACTGCCTGGTTGTTGGGGCTAAAACAGTGGGGGGATTCAAACATGCACGGGACAGACACAAGGCAGTTGTAGTGGGGGGTGGCAGGAAGTAGGCTGTTGGTTAATTAGAATCTGCAGCTTATCCAGTAGGTAGAGAAATGGACAGACTGGGTGGGCCAAGTGGTCCTTATCTGCCGTCAAAGTCTATGTTTCTATGTTTCAATCTAAAAAGATCTTTACAATAATTTACACATGATAAACACAGTATATATAGAATAACAGGTTTAAAATACATTCACTCACTATTACACATAGTTACACTAAAGTGCTTATTGTATTTTTGTAAAAATAACTATCAGTTAATAATTGTCTTAGTTGAGGAAACTAGCGAAAGAGCACTAAAACTGACCTCCATCAACATTTGCATTCTCCTACCTAAGATAGAGCAGCTTCAAGCTTGGGTATGTCTACATAAACTTGATGTACTATCAATTACAGAGATGTGGCTCACACCCCAAATCCCTGGCTCAGCTTTATCCCTAAATGGGTACACCATCTTTAGACAGAACAGAATAGGCAAAAAGAGGTTGGGGCTGTCTTGTCCACTTAAGGGACACTCTCCAGAGACATTAGGTTAATGCTGGGCAATCATAACAAATTACTTGCCGTACTAATGGTCTATATACCCCTAGAGATCAAAACCTTGTCTTCAACAAGGTCATCAATTGTATCAAAAACCTAAACCACAACTGGGAGTTTGTAATCCTTGGAGACTTTAATATTGATTGGTTGTCTCAAGATACAGCCCCCTATAAGGATACCTTGTCCAGCATCTGTCTGTCTCAAATGGTGGACATCCCAAAGAGGACCAACTACTGCACTGGAACTAAAACCCTGATTGACTGGGTTCTAACCAACCACCATGACAGAATCACTGATGTCTTAGTCCTCCAAGACTCACTCAGTGATCATTCTCCAGTCACCTGTTTCTGGTCCAACAAAGCCCCAAAACCTACGCCTAACATAACCATAAGTCGGGTCCTAAGGAAAGGACAGCTAACCACTTTCAAAGCCCAGCTCAGGTAGCTTAACTGGTTCCTCCCTGACACTCTGCAGGATGTTGACCAGGCCTTGGACTACTTTATAGACACCTTTAGCATGGTCTGTGACATCTATGCTCCAGTAAAAAGGCAGAAACTGAAGGGATCCAATAATGGCTGGATCACCCAAACACCTCCTTAACCAAATCATTAGTAGGGATCATTTATTGCACAGAGCTAAGGCCTCTGGCAAGCCTTGTGACTTCCAAAAGTACAAGGCAGTGAGGAATGAATGTACCCATGAAGTTAGACTAACTAAAGCCCAGTACTACAAAGATAGTCTTAGTAAAACCTGGGGGGATGGCAAACATTTTGGAGTAATCTTAAAGACCTCTTAGGAAAAGATAGCAAGTCTTCCCCTTCCATGCTCTGCACTGATGGAAAAATCACTCAAGATCCTAAGGTCATAACGGACATTTTCAACGTCACTTTCTCTGATCTTAGTGCCATCCTCCCCCTCTAGACTTCATAGGTGTGTTGTGCTATGATGATGATGACATCACGGTGTGGAGATCTTATCAACTGGGGTGCTATCCTAGAAGAACGCCTGTCCCAGCTGCACATCCAGCGTCGCCTCAAGCAGGTGGAATGGCGAGACAACCCTGTGGTCTGAATTAGGTTGGGTGTCAGGAAACACCCTTTAAGGAGAGGCAGAAGACAATCTGAAGATTGAAGCCCAGCAGGCTTTTATTTACACCGCGGAAAGGAAGACACGGTCACAAGGGAAAGTCAGGGAATAACTCTTACTTATAGATAATAGCTAACAATTACCACTCTATTTCTCTATATGTACATCGACCTAAGGTCACTCTACAGTATTCTTATCTATAACTCTTACAGTTCCCTACCCAGAGGTCTATATATTAAGAGGACCTTATACTTTATCATATCATGTGCTAAGCATACTGTACAAGCAAACAGTCTCACAGTCTCAATTAGTCCATAAGATGAAGATGTCCGTTGTCTTCATGCACAACTGAAGAATAGGGGTCAAGAGAAAGGGGAAACTCGTGCTTGGCGCCAAGCTCACAAGGAGACCTATGAGAGGTCGCAAGCAGGGAATGGAGAGATTGGTAAACAGACAATAGACATCGGCCAACCCACTCTCCAGGGTTGCCGGAACACAACAGCGTTAACAGACTAACTGGGAAATGCTCTTTTCTTGGTGCAAAAACCCTCAAACTGGGCTGCCAAGGTTGAAGAACCAAAATGTGGCAAGGGGTCCACCTGCAGGATTGCCACAGGAAAAGAAATCTGCTGCTTTCCCCTCAGCACCAACCCTCAACCAGGGTCACCAAGGACGAAGAAGAACTGCTGTGGGTTTTCCTGGCACCTACCCTCGACTAGGGCTGCCAAACGAACACCGGACTTAGTGAAGAATCCAGAAGAAGGACTACCAAGGACGAAAAAGAAGAACTGCTGGGCTGCTTTTGGTGACAGATCCACTTGGAGGACCACCAAACTCGAGCTGCCACCCTGAGGATTGCACTGGCGATGCAGGATACACAAGCAAGAAGAGGTGAAAGGTGAAGATCAGGATTCCACATGATGAAGAGCAAAATAAGAAACGGCGGCCATGAACACACTTGGCTACGACGGACTTGTCTACTGGTGGGCGTCTGGGAGGGATGGACGAGACACTTTCCAGTTGTCTTTCTTCCAAGCTGATCAGGAACCGGCGGCTGCAACTACTCAAAGGACGTCGATTTCGACTTCGGTGGACGAAAGGGCAAGAAGTTGCTGAAGTCTTCTGCTGGCTGAAGATTGCTATGGTGAAGAGCTGATGAAAACTGAAGATTGCTATGGTGAAGAGCTGATGAAGAGTGAAGATTGTTATGGAGAAGAGCTGCTGGAGGCTGAAGATTGAATCAGAACCTGCTGTTGCACAATGCTACTTCTGTTAGCACGTTATACTGAGATATTCACTTTCAGGGGCAATTTACCTGGAGCAGGGGTAAATTGCAACAATTCAAGCAATTGTTCACTTCACAGGCAATTGTTCACTGTCGGGGCAACTTGCCTGAAGTAGGGGCAAATTGCAACAATTTGGGGCAATTGTTCACTGGCAGGGGAAACTTGCGTGAAGCAGGGGCAACTTGCAAAAATGTGGGCAATTGTTCACTTCCAGGGCAATTGTTCACTGGCAGGGGCAACTTGCCTGAAGCAGGGGCAAATTGCAACAATTCGGGGCAATTGTTCACTTCCAGGGCGATTATTCATCGCCAGGGGCAAATGACCACAATCCTAATATAGTACAATACAGTCTTGGTGCTTCATGCAATAACACAACAGTTGCAATGCTGGAAGAATAAACACTTTGTGGAAACAATACAAAAGCTGGTAAACACTTTGTGATAGGTTGTGTGCTTAAGCACCCCTTAGTCGAGCCCTTTTTCTAGTGGGGTTTATCTTCTTTAGGATCTGGCTACCCCTGAGCACTCTAATGTACTTGCCCAGCTATTTAGCCTGGTTCTGCTAATTGCCCGTACACCTGCTGCCCTATTCCCTATGGGCTGGGATGCCCTACCTTTCCTGGGCCTGGTGCCCCTCCTTTACTGGGGCCTGGCGCCCTTTACTACTGTGGGCCTGGTGCCCTTCCTTTACTGGGGCCTGGTGCCCTTTACTACTCTGGACCTGGTGCCTTTCCTTTACTTGGGCGTGGTGCTCTCTCTAAACGTGGGCCTGGCACCCTTGTTAACCCACGGGCCTTGTGCCGTCTTTTATTTCATGGGCCTGGTAGCACTCTTAACATCATGGGCCTGATAGCCCTTGTAACATCACGGACCTGGTAGCCCTACCTTTAAATCCCGGGCCTGGTAGCCCTACCTTTAAATCATAGGCCTGATAGCCCTTTTAATACTCTTGGGAGCTGAAATATGGCTGGGCCCCTCTAATTATGCAGTTCACTGTGAGCTGTCACTCCTTTACACTCAGCCCCACCTCTCTCATGAATATTCATAAATTTCCCCTCTTTTCTGGGCTGCTGGCCCTCCCCTGGGCATCACTACATTTCTGCCCCTTTTGAATAATTAATTTAGGGTCTACTATTGTGCCTCACCTGTACCTTGGCTTCGCTTTTCTTTGCGCCTACTGCGCCGATTGTTAAAAATAAAAAACACAGTCTCTCCTTAAAGTTGGATGGCCAGCACGCTTCTTTGTGCTGCCGTCTGACTCACCAGCCCGGCCGGGGTGAAGATAGCTGCAGTCAGGAGGTGGGAGGCATTCTGGCAGTGGGAGGGAATTTGGCAGGTAGGTCGGAGGACAACAGGGAGCCTCGGACGGCCGACAGTTGCACGGTCACAATGCAGCTCTTTTCTGCTACCGACGAGGGACCGGATTTAACTTTAAACAAATCGGAAGGGGGGCTAAAATAACAAAATGACAGGGCTCACCAGCCCAAACCGCGGCAAACGGCCATTTACTTTGCTTTTTTTTTTTTTTAACTTCATATGTTTTATTGAAGTCTCAAATATATGGTACAACTATTAATTCCCGTAAAGGAAACATAGTCAACAGATACAGTTTGTCATGAACTTTGACAAAGTAAAATACATTAATTCAATTGTGATTTCAACTTAAACAAAATAAATTCCATTTCATAAGGCTGTTTCTAGGCCTAACAAAAAGTTATCTACCGAGATACACACTATTTAAGGCTATAGGCCTTTGGAGGATGGATACAGTCTTGCAGTGTGCACTTAGTCTTTGCATCAATCGGCCACTGAATTGGTATTCACATATAAGAAAGTGTTCATCTATCACAACTGTTTTCTTAGAGCTAAGAATTACCTTAATTATGAGTAACAAGTTAATAAATAATAAGAATAAACATAACTTGTGTATGCACAGTGAAATTATTTTATATATACAGTGTTCAAATTTTTGCATCATTTGGCAAATACCTTTACCTTCTTGTCCCCTCCAAAATTTGAGTGTTCTGCTCCTCCCTCTCTAAATCTACCTCACCTCTCCAGAGTTCTCTCCATAGCTTCCAGGGGTGCCATAGCTCTAGAAACCGTTCATTCCTCAGATGTATCGTATAAGTAATATTTTCTAAATGCTCTATCTCCTCCACCTTAGAAACCCATTGCCCCAGGGATGGGGGATCTACAGATAGCCATTGTATCATGATGCATTTTAGGGCTGCAACCCTCAATATTTGGCATAGTTCTGTTATTTTCCGTTTCTTGGGTGACAGGGTGGGGAAACCCAGCACCAGATCTTGAAAAGTGAAAGGAAGGGGAATAGCACACACTTGTATTAAGGTATCATGAATATGGTGCCAGAACTGTTGTAATTTGCTACACCCCCAAAATATATGGTAATGTGTTCCTTTGGGTTCTCCACATCCATGCCAGCATGCCACCATGGCTTGTGAGTTAAAGTGTTGGGTAATCACTGGGGTCCTAAAATAACGCATCAGAATCTTCCAGTTAAACTCCCGCCAGACCATTGCTGATGTCACCTGCCAACCTCTTTGGAGTCTGCTAGCCCATGTAGTCTTAACTCACTATCTGGTAATATGCCAGTCTGGATTTAGAAGAATCTCACCCCACCAGTTCTTCTTTCTCACTTAGAAAAAATAAATCCTTTTTTGCCAGAATGGAAAATGCTGGCAAAAAAGGATTTCTCATAGGAAAGGATTTTTCTCTATTTGCCCGTACATTTCCATTATTTTCCCTGATGTCCAGTGGTACCCCCCAATTGTGCCCCTAATACCATTACTTCATATTTAATAGCCCTAGTGTCCAGTCCCCCCCCCACACTCCCATTTCCATATTCTGTTTTATTTAACATTTCCATTGGTGCCCAGTGGTACCCCCTCAGTCCACCGTATCTTGAAAATCACAAAAGGATTCCTTTATTTACTTTGGTGTCCAGTGGTAACCCCCCTACAAGTCCCTCATAGCCTGGAAATAATAAAACAATCTTTTGATGTCTTGTATTTTTTTATTTGTAAAACAAAAAGTCCACCGCTGATCATAGCCGAACCCCCCCAACTGACCTCCCACTGTGTACACACCTCTTCCCATCCCCAAAGATCCCACACACACCCTCACTCACCTGTAGTGATCCCACAGTGAAGATTCACACTCTGAATGAACACATGTCTTGCTGCAGGAACCGGCAACTGCTGTCTGAGAACTAATGTAACTGCAGTTCAAGTGATTTCTGACTGCAGTTACCTTGCTTCTTACACAGCAGTCACCAGTTTCCAGCAGTAAGACGTGTCTTCGATTTTACAGTGGATCGTCACTGTAGGATCTCTGCAGGTGAGTGAGAGTGTGTGTGTGGGGGGGTCTGGGGGGATGGAGGGAGGTGCTTGCACAGTGGGAGGTCGGTTGGGGATGAGGGTCCGATCAGCGGTGGACTTTTTATTTTTACACATAAAGAAAAAACAATACAAGACATTGAGAGACCATTTTCTTATTTTCAGGCTACAAGGGACTTGGGGGGTGGAGAGTTACCAGTGGACACCAATGTAAATAAAGGAATCATTTTGTAATTTTTAGGATATGGGGAAGGGGGGGTACCACTGGACATAAATGGAAATATTAAATAAAACAGTATATGGCAATCGGAAGTTGGGGGGAACACTAGACATCAAGGCTATTAAATATGAACTAATGGGACCGAGGGCACAATTGGAGGGTGGAGATACCACTGGACATCAGGGAAAATAATGGAAATGCACTGGGAAATGAACAAAAATCATGGTTAGGGGGTGCCACTGCATACCAGTGAAAATATAACAAAACACAAGAGTATGGAACGGGGTGGGGTGCCACTATACACCAGGGCTATTACCTTGAAATTAATGGAAAACAGTACAGTTGGAGGGTAGGGGGTGCCACTGGATCCCAGGGAAAAGTTTTAGTAACACATAAATTCTTGCACACGGTTACAGTATCTGAACAATTATGTATGGATGGGAGCGCAGAGTCCTGGACCCTGCATTCCCACAGGAAAATAAGAATACTGAAAACTTATGCATAAATGGGAGCGCAGGGTCCAGAGTGCCGAAAGCTCCCACAGCAAAATAAGGATACTGAAAAATTATGTATGAATGGGAGCACAGGGTTCAGGGGACACAGGGCTCGCAGAGCAAACTAAGGATACCACTGTACTGTCTCAAAAAGTAAGGAACTAAATTGCAAAAAAACGTTTTCAATGCACTAGTTAGTGTCAATGCAACAAAAGCTGGGAAATGTTGTTTTCAACCCCCCCCCCCCAAGCAGCACAGCAGGGCTGGGGTGTGCCTTGGGGTTCTCAAGCCTAACGCTCACTCCATTCTCATACAGTGCACACATCTGACCTTATTTACAGATGGAATGGGGTGAGTGTTAGGCTTGAGAACTCCAAGGCACACCCCACAGCTGCTGTGCTGCCTGGTTGGGAGTGGGTTGTTAAAGTTGGAAACCTTAATGCTACATTTCCCAACTTTTGTCACTTTGACCCTAGCTACAGGTAGTGCATTAACAAAGTGTTTTGCAATAGCACCCCTATAGTTAGAGTTGAGTAGCCTGTTTAATGTTAAATCCCTAACCCTTAACTTTACACATTAATATCTTTGGCTCTGTTTGACAAAATAAACTGAAATTCTGTATGTGTTGTTTAGGAGGCAAGGTCTTGATGTGTAAAAATTGTTGTGATGGCTGCTTGTGTGGATTCAAAGATTTGTAGCCATCACTTCTGGGGAAATTAACTTTTTTCCTATACTTCACATTTTTTTTTTGCTCTCCCCTACAGTCTACATGGTATAGAATTGTTTCTCCAAACTTGCAGGAGACATGTGTCATGTCCTCAGGTAGTGCCTTTGACAGATTGGGTGAAAAAATATTAAATGGTTATTGAGTTAGAAAGGTTTAGATTTTAGTGTTTTCCGACCTGCACATGCGCAGTAGGGTTTTTGATATAACGTTCAGTGGTGAAAGTAAAATTGTTATGCCTCAAATGCATATTTTTGCTTTTGCACCACTTGCTAGGCAGGGCACCTAGCATGTTTTAGTGCCGTGCCAACCGCCATCTTGTTGATTTTTTCCACGAACTAACAAGCGTTGAAAATACATAAAAATGCTGTTATTTTACAAACAAACATCAGAACCTAGCTAATTGGGGCCCGTTTAGCAAGATTTTGATGTTTGTTTTTTACATTAAGGGCCAGAAATACATTTTCTGGGCATCCAAAATCCTGGGTGCCCAGCTTAGTGAGAGGAGTGATTCCCTCACATTCTCTGTATGAGAACAGTAGGAATTTCTTGACTTCAGCAGCCACAGCTGAACTCGTGCTGCTGGCTGCAGTGTGAGCTATGAACCGCCATTTCCCAGGTGTTTGGTAGCACCCCTCCCCACACTCCATTGCTGTCCCTGCCAAGTTGTTAAGTTGCCCTGGTGTCTAATGGCACCCCCACCCTTCTGATCACGGTCCTCTTCATTATATAAAATTTCCCTGGTGCCTAGTGGTATTCCTCCACCCATGGATCATCCCTGTAAATAAAAAATGTCTTCTCTGATGTCTAGTGGCACCCCACATCCACCAATCACCATTTTCCTGAATTCCCTGGTGTCTAGTGACACCCCCCACCCGCCGATCACCATCCCCATTATCACATATTATATTACAATCTTGATTTCCCTGGTGTCTAGTGGTACCCCCTCACCCACCAGTCACTGTCCCAATTATTTTTCCTTTTATTCAATGGTGTATAGTGGCACCCCCCACCCTACAATCACTGTCCCTGTTATTTTCCATTTGTTCCCGATATCTAGTGGCACCTCCACTCTCCCATTTCAGGCACAACCCTGAAATGAAGAAAATGGTCCCTCGATTATTTTTTTTTTCAAAACCTGTAAAAAAGAGAAAAAGGTCCCTCACTGATCAGCCCCCTCCACCCCCACCTCCCACTCAGCACCCACCACCCCACACCCCCAGTACACCCCCACACACACCCTCAGTCACCTGAACAGGTCCCAGGTTTGAGATCCACTCTCTGATCAAAGACACGTCTTGCTGCTGGAACCAGCGACTACAATATGAGAAACTAAGGTAAATGCATTTCAATGGGGGTTTCAACTTTCATGCATAACTCAGCCATTGTTTAACATTTTGACCCCAGCTTTTCAACATGGCCTTTTGGGGCCCCCTCCTCATGAACAATATGACTGTCATTATGCAACTTCCACCTGAAAGGTAATTTCACAATCACTTAACAAATTCACCTGTCAGGAGGGATTTGAAAATGTTTTCTGCTCTTGTTCATGAGGTGGGGTCATAAGAAGACTATGTGGAAAATTCGGGGACAAAATATGTAAACTTAGTAAAGTTATGACCATTTATTGCAATTTTGTTACATGCACTCGTAACTTTGGAAATTTTAAATCTTTTGACCCCAGATTTTCAACATAGCCTTCTTATTACACCACCTCATGTATGTCACAGCTGTCATTTTTCAAATTCTGGCCAAAATATGTTTTCACACCAGTGGTGTGGAATGGCACTGCAGTTGTGCAGAATTATGTTTTGGCATGGATTCAAACAATTTCTGTACTGGGTACATGAGTTGGGAAATACAATGGCTGTGCTGATAATTTGGTCACTATTGTCCTATAAATGGAAGCACAGGGCTTGGAGGGCCCTGTGCTTCCACAGCTACATACATATATGCATCTATGGAGGGATGGGAGTGCAGGGCTGGGGGGGCCTTGCGCTCCCACAGGCAAATAAGGATATGATTATACTATGTCAAAAAGTAAAGAAATAAATTGCAAAAACTTTATTAATGCCCTAGTTAGCGTTAAAGCCACAAAAGTAGGGAAATGTGGTGTTAGTTTTTCTAACCCTAATTCCCCACTCCAATGCTGCACACATCAACAGGCATCGGGGGTGTGCCTTGGTGTCATCAGCCCTAAGGCTCACCACATTCTCCTACACTGTACTCATCTCAGCTTATGTACTTATGGAATGGTGTGAGCATTAGGACTGATGACCTCAAGACACCCCCCCCATACTTGTCGGTGTGTGCAGCGTGGGGGGTGGGGTGTCAGGGTTGGAAACTCTAACACCACATTTCCCTACTTTTGTGGCTTTAACACTAACTTGAGCATTAATGGAGTTTTTGCAATATATATATATATATATATTTATATGTATATGTATATATGTGTGTGTGTGTATATATATATATATATATATATATATAGAGATACATGATAGGCAGGAGTGGAATATGGAAAATATTCTCCACTCCTGCAGAGTGGGCATGGATATCCCACTCGTGCAGTGGGATATCCATGCCTTAGTCTGCAGGAGTGAGAATATTTTCCATATTCCACTCCTGCCCATCATGTGTTTGATTTATACAATAGGCAACAACTGTTTCTATATGGTTTTGCTATTTAAATATTGTGTCTGAGGTCTGTTTTGTTGTTGTTACTTTTTAAAGATCATGTGCAACGGTTTTTACTTATTTTTTATAGAAGCTTAAAAAGCTGAAATTCAAGTCCTTGTGACATGATTAGTGTTTCCTGAAAATTTCACGCTGTTTGGTTTCGTGGTTTTCTTCAAATCAGCATTTGTTAACTTGCTCTACAGTGGCTGAAAACAGTGGAGTTATTTCTGTCCTCTCAGTCAAGCTTAGAGTGCGATGACATCATTTTGGAGTAGCTTGCTGTTTCAGATTCCCAATCAGAGCAGCACTCTGTAGAGTTTATGGTTTGCTGAGCTCTCCAGGTTTCTTACTAACCCAGTCCCTGGTTTGTGTTTAGATCTGCTTAAAATATATCATTCTCTTCCTTTAAAAAGCTGATCATTTCATTTTCAATTCTGAACTGAAGTAGTGGAAATCTTTTTCTGTGAGAAATCAGCTTGTCTGTATCACAGCTC
The DNA here is from genome assembly GCA_016271365.2 of Neoceratodus forsteri. Lineage (NCBI taxonomy): Eukaryota > Metazoa > Chordata > Ceratodontiformes > Ceratodontidae > Neoceratodus > Neoceratodus forsteri. The sequence goes on along the minus strand of CM057450.1, from coordinate 1,341,905,099 downwards.
TTGTTATTTGTAATCAAACCTCAATTTTTTTTTCTAACTATATAATGCAGGGCTGTTTAATGAATATAAAATAAATATAACTTTTGTTCGTTCACAGCAACAGTTGTTCTTTGATGTAGCCTTCATAAATATAATCATATAAGAACATTTTTTTTTTCATGTCAGATTATCAAACAGGTGCTTGTCACACTCTGCTACAGTATTTCAAGCACATGTACTGTTGGAACTCACAAATGTCAGTTCTTTGGTGGTTTTGGTGTGAAAATACATCATGTATGTATATAACTAGAAACACTAGATGGCATCCTGATGCAACATGTCTCTGCCCCACAGTTGAGGCAGCTGCAGTCTCTGCCACGGTCCCCTCTCAAGCCCCTGCCTTCTGCTCCACATTCAAGGTAGCTGCACCCTGCTGTTCACTGTGTTCTCCCATACAGTCAGGGATTGTGCACCCTGCTGCCTCCATCCCTTGCCTTAAGAATCAGGACTACTGCACCCTGCCTCTCCCTGTCCAAACAATTGGGGTTGCTGCATTCTGCTGCCCTCTCTCCCCCACCCTCACAGTTAGTAATGTTGCACCTGTTGCTCCCTGTTCCTGTCTCCTCAGTCAGGGCTGCTGTGCTGTGCTAACCCTAGAGTGCCCAGATTCACTGCCTCCACAGCTGGGGCTGCTGAACCATGCTGCTCTAGCTTTTAGAGGTGGGGTGTTTGCTGCACTCGCTACCCACTTCCATTGTACCAAATGGTCAGGGTTGCTGCACCACGTGTACCCCATCACACAGTCAGAGCTGATGTACCCTGATGCCCCATGTGTCCTGCTCCACAGTTGAGGCTTCTGCACCATGTTGTCTTCTATCCCCTGTTACCACAGACAAGGCTGCTGCACCCTCCTCCTTTCTACATAGTTGGGGTTGCTGTGGCCTGCTATGCCCTAGAGCACCATGTCTCTGCAGTTAGGGCTGCAGCACCATGCTGCCACTTGCCACAAGATTCAGGACATTTGCTGCACCCTGTTGCATGCCTCCACAGTTGAGGCAGTTGCACCCTGCTGCCTCCCTGCCACCAGAGTCAGATCCTTTGCGATACCCTGCTGAGACAGGAACAGGGGGCAATATGTGCAGTGTCCCTGATTGTGAGGGTGAGAGAGAGGGTAGCAGAGTGCAGCAACCCCAACTGTTCAGGAAGGGTGCAGCACAAGAATAAGAGCATTTGCTGCACCCTGTCCCCTGCCTATGGAGGCAAGGGGTTATGTGGTGCAGCAGGGCATAATTGTGGCAGGGGACCAAGGACACCTTGGTGCAGAAGCCTTGACTGTGGGGTTGGACACAGGTGGGCATCAGGGAACAGTAGCCCTGACAATAGCACAGGGTGCACATTGTGCAGCAACCCAGCCCATTTGGGGTAATGGAAGTGCATAGCAGGGCTCAGCAGCCCCAACTGTGGATGCAGGTGACATGAGACTCTAGAGTGTAGCATAGCACAGCACAGCAGCCCTGAATGTGGAGATAGGAACAGGGGGCAACAGGGTGCCATGGCCTTGGCTGTGGGGGTGGGGACAGAGGGCAATAGGGTGCAGCAGCCCTGAATGTTTGGGCAGGAGATAAGGGTGGCATCAGGATACAGTAGCCCAAACTGTGGGACAGGTGCAGCAGCATGCCTGTTTGGGACAAGGGATGTGGGCAGCAGGGCGTAGCAAAGGATCTGACTCTGGTGGCAGGGGGACAGCAGGGTACAACTGCCTCAACTGTGCAGGCATGCAACAGGATGCAGCAAATGTCCTGAATCTTGTTGCCTGTGGCAGCATGGTGCAGCAGCCCAAACTGCAGCGACAAGGGGATCTAGAGCAAAGGAGGCCATAGCAACGCCAACTGTGTAGAAAGGAGCAGGGTGCAGCAGCCCTCTTTCTGGTGACAGGGGATAGAAGACATCATGTTGCAAAAGTTTTGACTGTGGTACAGAACACTGGGCATCAGGGTACAGCAGCGTTGACTGTGAGATGGGGTACAGTTGGTGCAGCAGCTCTGCCTATTTGGGGCAATGGAAGTGGGTAGCAGGGTGTAGTAAAAGCCCCACCTCTGGTGGCTAGAGCAACATGGTACAGCAGCCCCAGCTGTGGAGACAGGGAACCTGGCACTCTAGGGCTTAACACAGCACAGCACAGCAGCCCTGTCTGTGAAGACAGGAACAGGGGTCAACAGGTGCAGCTTCCCTACCTGTGAGGGTGGTGGAGAGAGGATAGCAGGGTGCAGCAACCCAAACTGTTTGGGCAAGGGGCGACAGGGTGCAGCAGCCCTGATTCGTTAGGCATGGGATGGAGGCAGCAGGGTGCACAATCCCCGACTGTGTAGAAGAGGACAGTGGGCAGCAGGGTGCAGCAGCCTCAAATGGGAGCAGAAGGCAAGGGGCTTGTGGGGCAGGGACAGGTGGCAGTAGACTGCAGCTGCCTCAACAGTGGGGCAGAAACATGGTGCATCGGGATGCCACATAGTGTTTCTAGTTATACACATACATGATGTATTTTCACACAGAAACCACCAAAGAACTGAAATTTGTGAGTTCAGACAGGTGCCTGTCACACTTTGTTACAATGTTTCAAGCACATGTACTGTTTGTCAATCTGACATGAAAAAATGTTTTTACATTAATGTATTTATGAAGGCTACATCAAAGACAGACTGTTTCTGTGAATAAACAAAATTTAGATTTATGTTATAGTTATTTAATAGTCCAGTGTTACATAGTTAGAAAAAAAATCAGAGTTTTGATTAGAAAGAACTAAGAGCTGTGACAGACAAACTGATTTCTCACAGAGACAGATTTCCACTTCTTGAATTCAGCATTGAAACTGAAATGATCAGCTTTTTATGAGAAGATAATGATATATTTTAAGCTGATCTATCTAAACACAAATCAGACAGTGGGTTTGTAAGAAATTTGGAGAGCTCATCAAACCATTAATTCTACAAACTACTGATCTGATTGGGAATCTGAAACAGCAAGCTACTCCAAAATGATGTCATCGCACTCTAAGTTTGACTGACAGGATAGAAATAACTCCACTGTTTTCAGCCACTGTAGAGCAAATCAACAAATGCTGATTAAAAGAAAAACACAAAACCAAACAGCATGAAATTTTCAGGAAACACTAATCATGACACAGTGACTTGAATTTCAGCTTTTCAAGCTTTTATAAAAAATATGTAAAAACCGTTGCACATGATCTTTAAGTTGGTGTTATTACTCAGTGATTTGCCTGCTGCGTGTTAGTCTGCTCAGCTGTGTGATAGAGATTAGTGATGCTTTGGAATCCTCTGTTGTGATTGGTTGATATGGTATGTAGTGGTGGCTTGGTTGTGCTGGTAGTGGATTCAGAGTTTATTTTTTCATTGGTGCTATTAGGTGTGTGTTGGGGAATGAGTGATTTCATGGTTTGCTGGTGTTTGTGGGCGGGATGTGTGTGGTATGTTTACTTCCAGAGTGCTTCCATGACCATTGGTGAAATGGGAATGTTTATTGTTTTGGTGCAGTGTGAATAACATTTATTTATTTATGAGATTTTATTTTATATTGTGCTGGTAGTGCTTAGTGCAACAGTAATTTAGTTCTTTAGCCCTCTCTGCATCGCAGCCTCTGAGAAGGGCTATCAACATTAAGATATCGATGGAGGTGGAGATGTGGCACAAATATCCAAGGATCATAGAGAAAAACAGGTAGATGTGGGACAGAGGAGCTTCACTGGTTATTCAGAGTCTGTGTCACTGGTGAGCTGCTTTGAACGCTTTCTGGGAGAAGACTTGTAGTGTCAGTGTGTGCAAAAGAAGGTAGAATATTTATTATTTGTTTCTTTCTGATGGGTCTAGCAGTGGCTCCTTATCCTACTTGAACTGAGAACAGCTCAAGAAAATCTCTTGTTCCAGGTTCTTTGCTTTCAGTGGACCATGTAATTAAGCAATTTATCCCTCCAGAGTGTGGGTATACTGGAGGATTTACCACGGCTGATGTGGTTCAGTCATGAGGTGCAGCCGAGTGACTGAAGCACCCCAGTTGTGGTAAATCCTCCAGTACTCACACCCTGGAAGGATAACTTTAATATACAATGTCCCATTCCGTTTTGGAAAAAGAAACGTTTTTTCTTTTCATTTTAAATCTTTTTTATATTTTTATTGTTGCACAGGGGGAGGAAATAGTCCTCTGATATGGGCAATCGTGAGAGAGAGAGTGGGAAGACAGTCTGAGAGTCGGGTAGTAAGTGGTACCAGAGCCGGAGCAGAAAAAAAACAGAAAGTGTAGAGGTATGTGGTGAGCAGTATTGGACGAGACATGGAGCGAGGCTCCAGTTACAAGCGGTTTAGTGCAGAGCTGCAGTTTGTGAGCTGTACGGAATGTGGTGTCGGGTAATTAGAAGGGACTCAGGCTACAGGGAGAAAGTCTCGTCCAGGAACTTATTTAGGCTCAGTACAAGGTGCTGGTTTTTTCACTTGACGAGTATTTTTTCTGTCAATTGTTTCAAGAGAGCAGTGTAGTTTATGTACTCGAGTTGTGGACTGGACTTGCGGAGCAGTTTACCGGGGAATAAAGATGGCGGGTACATGTTTTGATTTTGGGGTATCATACTGATCTTGGTAAAGAGGTTGGCTGGCACCTTTTCCAGTGGGTACACTGGAGGATTTATAATGCTGAGAAGGTGCCAGCCAGCCAATGAAAATACAGGATTTGGCTAATTTGATTTACCACATTGTATAATTTTAGTTTTTTCATCCGTGGTGCTTCTCAATGTTTAGGAATTAATTTTGAAAAGCTCATTATACAGAAATACTGTTTTTAGTCAATTTTTTTGTAATTTTTCAGTGCTAAGTACTGCTCCAAGAGTACTGCTTTCAGCTTCTGGCTTTTTAGAAACTGCAAGTAAAAGTTTCGCACTATGCAGGTTGTGTGTAATTAGGTAGATTGCTGATTTCATTTTCAGTTTTAAAAGAAGTTCCAGCTTGTAGTGCTTAACTGATGCTGCAGTGAGAATATCGGGTGATGACATAGCTACTATAGGTGTAAAAGGATTTATTTTCACTTCAGCTGTGTCATCACCCGATATTCTCACTGGGGTGAGAATACATGCTTTTATTCTAAATGAATACACAACACCCCTATTGTATAAATATATATATATATATATATATATATATATATTCTTTGGAGGATCCAGTGACATTGTCATGTGCTTATATTTTAATCTCAAACCAGTATTCCCTTTTGTATAAACTTATGACTGTTGGTTAATGTGACGAGAGAGCCCCATACATTTGTACTGTTCAGATATGATATATATATACATTGGTGATGCTTCAGAATTAAGCCACTGGCCCTTTAAGCATCCCATGTAAAAAAAACATGGGGAAAGATTTATTTCAAATGAGTGTTGGGACTAGCCCTCAGACAAGTTTACATATCAAAGGACTGGAAGGCAAGAACTGGCTTAAATGAAATCATTTAAATCTTAATTTGTGTTTGAATGTTCAGACCTCGCAACCAGGAGAATGATGACATGACATCTGGGGTCCTTTTGTACTGTATGTTGTGGGTTCCTGAGATCAAAAGGCAGGAGTCTCTCTTACCAGAAACTGTTCAGCAGGAGATCAACATGCTAAACTAAGCTTGTTAGACCATAGTGGCGGGGGCAAGTGTTCTGGTATTTTGTACTCTGGAGAAACTAGGGTAGTGAGAGAGAGACAGCTCCTGGAAAAAGAGGTGAACTGTTGAAACATCCCAGCCTGAATAGCTGACCAATCAAATGGGTAGGCTGGAATGACATACCTTGAGGTGACAAACATGAATACAGCCAGAAAACAATGCTTTTTGGTATAATTTTGTAAAGTGTTAGCTTTGGGTAGTTTTGCTGAAAACGACCTACTGATTAGTGAGGAGAATTTATGCTCCAGATTAAACTGCAGCCATTTTTTTGATCATGTGATGTGATGTCATTAAGTTTTTTAGTATATATTGAAGGCTGTATGACCAGGACATTACTCCAGGTCCAAGAAACAGGGAACCTCAACATGTTAGGGCTTGTCCTGACTACATTCTGGTGCTGACAGCTGCATTTTAAAAAGAATAAAATTGTGATTACCTTGTGCCTTGTTGTGCAGCATTTTTTATAGAGTGGAATACTATGCCATGTAACCAGAACTTTCTCTGTATTCAAAATATGCCTCACTATAAATGCACCCTGAATTACCTCTGACGTGATGGGTCCATACCAGTAAGACGAGTGTAACATGAATTCCAGAGGATGCATTCTCCCAGTGCCTGACTCATAACTATGTCTCTGCCTGAAGGGAAATCTCTCTGTCAGCCCACGCTGCCCGAGATACAGTGAGGCAGCTACAGGGGGAAGTGGCAATGAAGAAACCCAGAGCAACAAACTGGCAATTGCCAGGCTGCAGGGCAGCAAGTCAATTTTGTGAGTCTTGTGGCCCTTTCCAGTGCTCTGCTCCCTCCACTACTGCTGCCACCTCCTCTGCAGAGATTTTGTGTACCCGAACAAACCACAAACTCCTTTCCCCACCCTCTTAGCATCCCACCCCCCCAGGTAAAGTTATACACTCCCTTCTCCCACCTCAAGTAATACCCATCTTACCCCTCTTCCCCCACAGGGGTGTTCAGTGATGTAAAACCAACTTTAATTGGACGTGATCAGCAACCGGCACAGACCTATTCACAACACCTTGACTGACTGCTGTCTGAGTCAAGGGTTCGACCCAATTTAGAAAACACAGGCAGGCTCTGTGTGTGGTCAATGCCAGTGTTGTGAGGAGAGTTGTGCCCGTCACCATCTGACTTGAATGATAGTTTGTTTAAATCACTAAGTGTGCTCATGGGGGGGGGTGTAATGTGGGTTGGAGAAGGAGGAGTCTTTCTTATGTTATTGGTGCACTCAGGGATGGGAGCTGGGTTGGAGGTTTGGTGCTGCTATTGAAAAGTACTATCCAGCCTGTAAAAAGTACATGATAAACATCACATAATTTATATAAGTAATATAATTTTGGGAGAAAAATGCCCATTGGTACATTTAGATGCTTGGATGGGATGGAGGTTTAGGGCTTCTACTAGACAACTCTACCCTGAAAAAAGTGCAATTTAAGCATTATTAGCCCTTGAGGAGTACCTTCTCATGCTAGCAAAACGTACTAACACACTGATGCTGTTGTTGTACTCTGGACTTTGGGTTGACCATGCCATATTTCAATGAAGCAATATACTAAATGTCCCTCTCTGTTGTAACTGCCTTGTGGGATTGTTCCACTCATGTAATATGTCTAATTATTAACCTTTATGAGCTGTAGAATTGCTGAAAGATCTAGGCTCCTGGTTTGATCTTATTTCACAAATGTTTTGCCCAACTTGACTATTGCACTCTGTTTCTACTGATGTTTAATACAGTACCTGTATCATGTACCTCTTGGACTAACTAATTCTGGTTCGTCCCTGAAAATGGGACTCTGGTTCCAGTGGGCCTTCCTAGTTACCTAAAAACAAAGAACTAACTGACTAAAAAAATTAAAAATGAGTGGTTTGGGGAATGGAGTTTTTTTGTGTCTTAAGTGTTATTTATCTAAACTTTATATTTATTGATTTTTCAATTTAAACATCCCATATACTGTAGCATAACACATCTGTAAAAAACAACACAATACCTTCAGCATCAGGATCATAAGATATGCAGAGTTGATGCCGCATATGGGGGACTATGGAATTTTTCTAAACAGGAATAAATTCCCAGATGATTAACACATCAGCTGAGCCTCACAAGATATGTGAAACTGTGTAAACATTTGAGATACTAGGTATACTCTATGTAACCCAGATAGTTACTATGTCCACAAACAATCATAGTTCTAACAAAAGATCCATTAGGCTTCACAGTTACAGCCCTCCACCCCCGCTCACTCCCAAACTCAATCTACCAGACATGAACTTTGAGCCTTAACATGTAGTAGTAAATTAAACTGTTGTTGACTAGGAACAATGGTTAACACATGTGGTGTAATAAACCTTTCATGCTGAAAAAGAAAAAAAGCATTACAGGACTCAGAAACTGTTGAAGTGTTGCGAACCCCTCCCTTTCAAGCAAAGGATATAGACCGTATGGCATACCACAAGTGCGCAGTGCCACGAATCATATGGCTGCTGCCATCTTTAGAGATATGTGCAGTTATAAACATTAAACTATTCTGAATTTTGAAAGTATGTATAGCATAAATTGCCAGAAAAACACACATTGGCTCATAATAAACAGTTAATCAGTCAAAACTGCTCAAATTCAACAGTTCGAGCTACGTGTTTCGTTATGTCAGTGTTAACGCAACATTCCACAGTCACATCAGTAGTCGTGGTCCTTCATCACGGTTAGCTGAATCCTAAGCCTCTTGAGTCTCCAGTGTCCCCCAGAATTCTTCTGCCACCTTTACGGCACATTTACCACCATCCTCTGGGTCCCCAAACTGGTAGGTCTTCCCACCATATTGAACCCAGAGTTGTGCCAGTGCCAAAAGTGGATGCATGATCCCCAGGCTTCTCAGCTGCTGCCCAACTCCACTGAATTATTACAACAGTATAACTGATTTGTCATATTAACTGCTTTCCCTTCCCCTTATACTCCTGGCTTTATCTTTGCTTACGCTCCACTGCTACTCTATCAAATCACTCCTCCCCCCCATATCAGTTGTAGACTGTTGTTTGTTCTAGCTGCCAAAATACTGTATGTGTATTGCACACACCAGTCATCATGTTTCATTTATCAGTATGCAACCTGTAAGTCGCTTCAGTGTCTCATATCAATGTTTACCACCTGCGGTCACCCTATGTGGTACCCTTGTATGTATATCCAGCCTGTATCATGTAACATGCATTTCATGTATGTACTGTTATTACCTATCTGTGTTTATACTTTAAGTGTTTATGTCACAGGACCTCCTTGTGAATGAGCTTGCTCAATGGAGTTTTCCTGCAATAAACTTGAACTTGAACTTGAATTGTTTCTGTCTGTTATGGGTTGCTACAAGCACCCTGTCAGGGAACATATGGACATCCTGACCCCCATGCTGCAGTGGATGAAGTGTTCTGGCTACTGCAAGGAGAAGATCCTGTATCTCTGGCTAGGCTGTGATCTGCATAATTTATGGTACAGGGTTATGATCTGCTGCTCTAAATGGTATGTGGATTTAAACGGTATGCTTGATGCAGGTCTGAGCCTTTCCAGGTGTCCTGTAAGTTGAGAATCCCTTTCAGCCAAGCGCACATACAGTAAATATAAAATGTTATCACATTCTGTTCCTTCAGGGATACTGACAAGTCTTATTTTCCTTGCTCTGGACTCATTTTCAAGAGATTCCAGGTAGGCTTTTAGGTGGGAATTCTCTTGTGTCAGCTTGGTGAGCGCAGACAGTGTTTTCAGTGATTTTTCATCTGTTTCCTTGGCTGATGTTGTTGCTGCTTCTATTTTGGTATCCTGAGTGCCCATTCTCTCAAGGATGCATTCAATTTTGTGACCCATCTCTCAGACAGCTTTGTGCACCGCATTCCAAGTGGGAGTTTCCCCAGTCTGCTCTGGGCCAGTTGGCTCGGAGGTGCTCAGTGTTTCAGTTGGGGCCTGCTGCGATTATGGTCCTGATTTTTGACTTGCTACTCCTGCACCTTTTGGGCAATCCATTCTGCTGCAAATTGTCACACCAATCCCCAATTATTCTTTGAAATAAATGCTCCATGTTGCAAAGTCTGTAACTGTTTATATAAAATTAAGCTTTAGAAGCTGCATGGTGGGCAGAGCTGGTGTGAATCATGTCTGTTTTGCAGTACAGCTCTTTAGTGCTCCAATAAGGTGCCTTGAATTACAATACAGTTTTTAAATGTTTGCTTTATTTGGGGATGACCAGTTGTAGGTGGCAGGGGGCGTGGCATGTGAAGGTGGCAGGCTGGGTGTGTGTTTGTGTGTGCAGAACTGGCAGGCTGGATGTGTGTGCATAATAAATCAGTCAGGTTGCCAGGCTGAGTTGTTCTGATGGGCTGTGGGAGTGTGTGAAGAGCTGGCAGGCTACTGACATTGGTATGTGGAGCTAGCAGGCTGCAGGGTTGTGTGTGTGTGTGTGTAGCTGAAAGTCTGTGGGGTGCATGTGGGTGTGGAGCCGGCGGGCTTCATGTGTGCATGTGTGTTTGGACAAATAACAGGTGACAGGGTGTGTGGTGTGGTGTGGTGTGTTGAGGTGGCATTATAGATGCAAACAACTTAGATTAGAACCTAGAATACCTACCCTGGGTGGGGTTTTACACCTTTGTAACAGGTCAGCGAATATTTTACTTTGAGCTACAGTTTGTTCATTGTTTCATTTGCATTATTCCAGTCACAGTTTATTTTTATGCAGAAACACAAAGGACTGTTTTTAAAGAGAGACTAGCTACTGGCACAGAAACTAATGTAGGCGTGATCAGAATGGCAGCCTGCAGTGTTTGTTAGAGCAGCAAACAATCTTATCATACCTTTTTAGCAGAACTGTATTCCTCACACTCTTAGAACCCTACTTAGTGTATGTTTAATCCCCATAGGCATATGAAAGAAGTTTTTAATGACTAGTTTCATATTTAATGACTATGACTCAGTAAGTTTGGGTGCCACCAGAAGTGGAGCTTAAGATTACTCTCTGTACACACAAGATTCATACCAGGGTGTGTCAGGAAGGTGCACATATTTCTGATTGTAAACAGCACTGTACCTTACTGAAATGCTTAGGAGTTTCATAGTCAAGTCAATCTTTATTTATATAGCGCATTTCAATATCAAAACTCTGTGCAGAATATAGCCACAATATACAAAAATACAACAGTATACATTTTAAAATTCAGTCAGGGAATGCCCGAGAAAACAAATAGGTGTTCAACATGGATTTAAAACTGCTGATGGTAAGGCATTCTCATAAGTGGATGTGTCAAGGGAGCAGGGGCCTTCTGAAACTTTATGATCACACCTCTTACTTCAGGAATTACTTAAAATGGAATGAAAAAGGATCATGTCCATATTTCTGGTTGTGCAAACTGCCAGCTATTTTATTTAAAAAACCCTTTCACCTTAAAGGAGTACCACAGTCAGAATTAGCAAAAACATATGTTGTGCAGTGCATTTTGGTTTGTGAGCATAGTCCCAGTGTGTCCTTCCCTTTGTCTGCTAATAGGAGTTTTTTTTCTAAATTAGCCTTCTAGTTTTACAGTAGCTTTATGGTCCTTGAGGATCTCCATCTTAGCACGATTTTATTGCTCTTCTTGTTCCTACAGTGCCTCCTGTCTCATGTGACATTGATGTATCCAAGACTATGTATTCAAGAGCCTTGTTAGTTGAGCTGTGGCTTTCATTTGACCCCAGTGACCCTCTAAAATATAAAACATATCTTTTAAGCCACACTTCCATTGGTACCAGTAGAGCACACCTTCACACTCTTCAACTCCCCTCAAGCAGTGGACGCTATATCCAGATACCAGACATCTGGAGCAGTTAATGTCTCACAGTACACTGTCAGCCCAAATTACTTCCCTTTTTATGTTTGCTTGCACACATGTGCAAGAAACATAGTGCTATCATCCAAGATTTCGGAGGTGTGTCACCCCCTCTTCCAATTCAGTCAGTGTGTTGGCAGGCACGGACCCTGTAAGCCAATGCATGCTGGAGCTGTCTATGACAAGCTCCAAAATGCAGTGACATACAGTTGAAAGGGGGAGCTACGTTTCAGTGAGCAGCGATTAGATATTGCCTGTTCATGTGCAGCTCCCCCTACACACACACACACGCAGGCGTGCGCCCCCCTGCACGCACACACTGTATAGCCGGCGGGGGTGCCCAATCCCCGTCGGCTGTGCTGTGCTCCTCCCGCCCCCAAAGCCTTCCAAATGCACCTGGGTGCCCACCCCAAGCGTGGCAGCCTCATAATCATAGCTGACGGGGTGCCCAATCCCCCGTCGGCTCCACTGTCCTTACCCCCAGTACTGGTGCCACGCTGGGAGCCCACCCCAGCATGGCAATAGATGCTTTGGCCGACGGGGCGCCAATCCCCCGTCGGCTGAACGCCCCCCAACCATCCTTGTGCCATGCTGGGAGCCCACCCCAGTGTGGCAAACATCCCATGTTGTCTTTGAACAAAAGAAAACCTGTAAAGAAAAACGGTCCCACGTAGTCTCCATGGCCCTCCCACAACCCGCACCCACCCACTGTGCACCCTGCCTCCCCACACCCCCCCTCACCCCATACTTACCTCTGGACCTTGGCACAACGATCTTCAGTGGACCGGGAACACGTCTGCACTCTTCAAAGCCAACCGTGAACTGAGGAAATGCTGGGAAGCTGTATAATGGGCTAGATCGGGGTTTTTCAACTTTGTTGCATATCTCAGGCATTTTTTGGAATTTTTGCACCAAATTTTCAACATGGGGTTTTTGGGACCCCTTCTCATGAATGATGTCACTGCCATGGCATTATTTGGGCCAGAAGGGTGATTTCGCAGTCACTGCGCGGTCACCATGCGAAATCACCTTTCAGGACTGATTAATGAAACAACACTGCCATTGTTCATAAGGTGGGCTCTCAAAAAGCCTATTTTGAAAATTTGGTGGAAAAAATCCAAAAAAACAACTATTTTATGAGCGTGCATTGCGCAGTTCCTACACACGCTCATAAGTTCGCAAATGTTCAATATTTTCACTCCAGATTTTCAACATTGCCATTTTACCACACCTTCTTATGAGTAGTACAGCTGTCATTTTTCACATCTCACCCAAAATGTGTTTCTGCCCAAGTAGCGCTCAATGGCGCAGTCGGTGTGCGAAACCAATGTACGGGACAAATTAAGAAAACCACAGTGACACTGTTCACGAGGCAGAGGTCTTAAAATGGCTATGTTTAAAATTTGATGAAAAATTCAAATGACTGTTTCTGACGTGCATTGTGCAGTTCCTCATGCAGCCGTGGATTACTAAATTTTCAATATTTCCACTCCAGATTTTCAACATTGCCATTTTACCACACCTCCTTATGAGCAGTACAGCTGTCATTTTTCACATCTTGCCCAAAATGTGTTTCCGCCCATGTAGCGCACAATGGTGCTGCTGTGCGAAAGCAATGTTTGGGACAGATTAAGAAAATCACAGTTACACTGTTCATGAGCAGAGGTCTTAAAATGGCTATGTTGAAAATTTGGTGACAAAAGTCCATAAAATGACTGTGTTACGAGTGAGCATTGCGCAGTTTCCACGCACCGTAAGTTCATGACTTTGTAATATTTTAAGTCCAGATTTTCACCAGTGGCATTTTTCCACACTGCCTTATTTACAGTACAGCTGTCATTTTCACAACATGGCGAAGTGTGTTTCACACTTTCAGCGCGAAGATCGCGTGGTCACTGTGGGAAATCATTGTTGGGACAGATAAATAAAATCCACAATTACACTGTTCATGATCGGAGGCACCAAAATGCCTGAGTTGAAAATCTGCTGTAAAAATCCCCAACCTAATTATTATATACGGTGCGTTGCACAGTTTCTATGCACGCCATGACTTCAAATTCATTTTTAAATATTTTACTGCAGATTTGCAACATTGCCATTTTTTACACCTCCCCATGAACAGTACAGCTGTCATTTTTTACATCCTGTTCGGAATGTTTTTGCACCTGTGGTGCTAAATGCCGTAGTAGCTGTGCATAAGCAGCTTTCGGCTAAGAAACTGATATTCCCCCTGTTCATGAGGTGGGGTCACAAAAAAAACATATTGAACATTTGGAGTGAAAATACCAACGAATGCCTGAGGTATTAGGGTTTCCAACCATAACGCCCAACCTTGTAGAGAATGACAGGCATCAGGGTGTGACTTGGGATTCTTGCCTGTAATGCTCATACCATTCCACACCCTGCAGCCAGTGAGAGGCATCGAGATATGCCTTGGACTCTTCATTTACAAAGTTCACCCCATTCTCCTATATGCACCCATCTCACTGTATTTCCTAATGGAATGGGGTGTATAAAGAAGACCAAAGACCCAAAGGAACACAGTGACACTTGCCAGTGTCTGCAGGGTGGGGTGTACTGAAATGGCGTGGCCGTTATGGCTGATGACCCAAAGGCACACCCCAATGCCTGTCACTCTCTGTAGGGTGGTGGTGGGGTTGGCTTCAGTTCAATACTTCAGTGCCATTCCTATTACGCAGCTCTGTAACTTCTACACTACCACTGACAATGCCAGGAAGCAAACATTCGGCATTGACAAATGCTTGTTCAAATACTTTTTATTAGTTTCTGTTTCAGAAAATAGCAATCATACAGATATTTTGGCATTTGATGAACATGTGGAGTACAGGTTAAGCATGTTGATAATCTAGCTGCCATCCCTTTATCAGCTTAAGACGAATGTAGCAATAAAACTCTTTATACTAATTATTTATGCTAATTACTGCCTTAGCAGGGGCTAGAAACCCCTTTAGTCTGTCTGTCAGCAAGTCAGTCAGTGGCTGCACCTCATGTGGGGAAGAAGCACCTGCTGATGTCTCTGATTAAGTAGTATTTGTATATTTATTTTATGCATCCATCAGTTTATTCACATGGTCCAGCAAGGTGTCAACTACGGCAGCAACAAATGGGCCTGGCAGAACAGAAAGATAGTAAGGGTCCTTAGTAGCAGACCAACACCAAAACGCCACACATGGTGGAGAATGCAGCCCTTTTCTGCCCAGACCCCATCTCATTTGTATGCGTCGCTGGGTACCCCAAGTCACTTGTCCCATTATGCCTGAACTGCTGAATGCTACTTAATCCACAGACTCGGCTGCAGAGAAAAAAAATGAATTGTATCCTGTTTGTACAGCAGCCTGCAGCCCTGTTAGTGTACTGTGCTAGTAAAAGAAAAGTTGTTGAACATTACCAGCCATCTCACTAAATGTACTGTCAGCAAATTATTTCTCCAAGCCTTAAGCACCGCAGAGCTCCTCCAGTGAACAGTACCCCCCCCAACCCCAGCTCCTACCTCGTGGCAGGGTTTTTTCAGAACTGCTCTGTTTTTACCAAACATCCCCTACAGCTCCCAGCTAGCCTACAGCCCCAGCCCCAGTGACTCTCTCAGGGAGGATTACAAAGGATCGCAGCTCAGGAGACAAAAAAAAAAATTCAAATCAGCCCAAGGCACCACTGATGCTGCCTCCGTGTGTGGCTCCACAGTGAACAGTCACTCCTCTCCCTCCACTCCTTGGCTTATTGCCCTGCTCTCAGCCGACAGTCACTGGCTGCTCCAGCCCATAGACAGACTTCCCGCTTTGACTCTAGCAAGCTACAACAAAACAAGAATAAAAGTAACCACAACAAAGCGCTCTGCTCCATTTCAAGAGGCTCCAGGCTACCTTAAGGGACAACTTACCTCGTGGCCCTCCTGCCTTTTACAATGCAGCTCCCCAACTCTTTCTGCTGCCAAGCTGTGGCTCAGCTAGCTGCTTCAAATGACTGCTACAACTCTGAATGAGCTGCTCCATTATTCAGTGGCCCTCCTGCCTCGGCTCCGTGGCCCAGTTTCCCAACTCACCACAGCAGCTCTACTCTTGCCCCTGCAGTCACACATGGAGCCCTATCAGCAAACGCAGCTCCGGAAAGCACTCTGGCCTCACTTCATGCTGCAGCAGACTGCAGCTCTTCCACAGACTTACCCACGCTCTCATTCTCTGCCCTCCTCCGAATCGAGGCTTCCCTTGCACCAGCAGCTGCACAGAGCGTTGCCCAAAGCGGACCCCAAAATCAATAAATCACAACACACAGGTCTTGGAATTGAAAAGGCCACAGCTCTTTTACTTAATAAAATTGTTCAGAATTACAGGTAATACTTCATCACATTCAACTACAGATATATATATATATATATATATATATATATATATATATACATCACATTATATACATCACAATTATATACATACAGTATCACCCTACAGTAAGACCCCTTGGGCAGCAAATTCATGACTGCGCTGAACCACAGCTCCCTCATCCAGTTTGTCAAGGGAACTCTGGCCCATTAGTCAGACAGACCTGACCGGGGCCATGCCTTCCTTTCAGACAGTTCCCTTCCCCATCTTCTCCGAATTTAGGACCTTCTTGACCCTTTGACGAGGAGCATGCCCATCCAGGGCCACACTCCCCATCTCGGAATCTTGACTTCCAGCTTTCAGTGCACGCCCCGCCTGAGTGATTTCCCACGAGGGTCCCTGAAGCATACCCATCTCTGGGTCATGCTTCTCCCAGGTGTCACTCAATCGCCATTTCTTTTAATGACAGGAGACTCAATTACACAGGGTCAGCCATGAATTATCACCACTTACATATGGTGCCAACACCTATCCCCAACCAATGCCCAAGGGATCTTACTTTTTCCAAATAAAACAGTCTTGCAAAAATCGTTCAGAGTGTTATTTAATTTTTTAATTTTATTTTTTTAGTTGTTTAACCAGGAGTAGCACACTAAGCTGAAAGCTTTTTTACAGGAGTGACCTGGGAGCACAGGGAAGTTAAGTGACTTGCTCAGGGTTACACAGTATGCAAGTGGAAGCTGTGGGATTCAAAACCAGGTCTGGTCTGCTGGATGTCACCAGATTTGCAACTCAGAGCCTTAAACCACTGTGCTATACTGCCTCCCACTGAAAATACTGAAAGTACTGCCTACTGAAAATAATGTTTTTGATATCAGAATGGTGTACCCCGCTGTGGCTGTAAAGGCCCCTATCTACCTTGGTGATCAGGAAATGCTTGATAACTTCAACCCCCAGTGAGGCAGCAAAATGTGACTCCTCCCTATTTACTGACCTGCGTGCTTTGTCGATGGCTCCAACCTTCTGCTCGCCTCACTACCGCTGGTGAGGAATGATCTGGGTCCATGCCAGAATGGTATGGGGCAACAATGCTTTCAGATGGGCCAAGCCCCTCTTTATTTCCCCAATAAGCCTAGGAGCCCCCAGGGTGACTAGGTCGTTCGCCTCCCAGATGGAGTACCAGTGCAATGGGTGGTTGCCGTTGTATCCCCAATCTGAATATTGTGTCAAGCAATGCTCACATTTCATCCCCGCCTTTTCCTGCCCATTGGATGATTGCTCGCCATCTTGGGATGCCCAGCTGCCTTGTGTACGGCTGTTTTTTTTCCCTCATGTAGGCCTCCCTCACGTGCGAGTGACCCACAATCCAAATCTGTGGTGTTGCAGTAGCCATGCCTCTAAAACAAACCAGGAAATGTGAGTATGATGCCACAACTATTGACGGTCACCTGAGGTGGCGGGCCCTCTGGCCTTGCCCCTAATCCACTGTTGGCTGGCCCCTGCTGTTGTCTGATGTAACCCTTATATGACCTTGAGGCCCATCTGCCCACTTCTTAGATTTGATCCTCCTTCAAATCACACCTGGCTGCCTCAGTGGCTGCTCTAATCCTGAAGGAATGTGTATTGAAACAACTCCGGTTTAGGCCTGCCATTCACAGACCTTTACGCAGGACGGCTTTGAACTGCCACCTCATGACCAGTTTCCCATCCCTGTGGATAAATAAATGACCAGGGCCAATTGGCCGCACCTCTAGATATTCCCTCATTAATGTCTATGGGCAGATGTCCCCTGTGGGAGCCTTAAATAGCGTTATGAGGGCTGGTGGCCCACATTGATTTGTCTTTGATTTGCGCAACTGTAGACATAATCTGTCTTGACAGATGGCTAAATCATCAACTAGGAAATGTGTATTCTGTCCAACCGAGTTGGATTGTGGTACCGTCTCAGACACCCGGAAGGCCCCAAAAATGCACAAGCAAAAAGGGCTCTAAATAGCTGGGTTTCATAATCTGAGTTGCATGTGACTGCCAATGTGTTCAGGAGATTGGACAGTTCAGCCAAGCCTATGGACTTCCTTGTGTCTGCTTCTCGTTCTGTTGATCTCGCCAAACCTTGTAACATTTTTTTGTAATGAAACTGTCAGTTGGGTCGTGGAAACCTTCAGCCTTGTGGAGGAATGTGATGCCCACCAATTGCAAGCATATTGCAGCCGGAGATCTTCCCAGGCGTCCCAAGTGGAGGATGCAGCTTTGGACTTGCCTCTTAGTGTCAAGCAGTGTCACGCTTACCTCGTGACCACAAAATTCCTGGAAAGCTGCATAGCTACCTATGTATTTTCTCCATGTCAAGGGGGCCACAGAGAACTGTACCAGTTGCTGTAGTCTTGGTTCCCCAATTGCCAGACAGCTTCTGGTATCCACGTGGGGAGTGGGTCTGCCCCTGGAGCCAGCAGCCTGAACTGCTCAAGCTGTAAGTGAGATAGGGTGTCAGCAATAACATTTTGTCTGCCTGGCAAATGCCGTGCCCTGAAAGACATGTTGTACCAGCGGCAACATAACACAAAAACACACAAACCTTCATGACCTCTTTGGAATGAGAGATCTGCGAGTTCAATATGTCGGCTACTGCCTTGTTGTCCATGCAGAAAAGCACCTTCTTATTCTCAAGTCTGTGCCCCCAAACCCTCACTACCACCATCATGGGGAACAATTCACATAGTGTAATGTTTTTTTGTGTAACCCTTTGTTACTCACTCTTGTGGCCACTGCTCTGCAAATCATGCCCCCTGCCAAAAGGCTCTGAAGCCAGTTCCACCTGATGCATCTGTGACCATGTGCAGATCATACAGCTGGTCCTCTGGCATCTGCCAGAAGGTAATCCCATTAAAATCCTGCAAAAACAGCTCCCAGACCCAAAGGTCAGCTTTCATACCTTGTGTTAATCTGATGTGGTGGTATGGTTTTAGAACCCCTGCCGTGGCCGCAGCCATCCGTCTCAGGAATGGCCTGCCCGGATGGACTGCATGGCATGCAAAGTTCAGGTACCCTATGACAAATTGCAACTGCTGTAGGGTCACTTTCTTTGCTTTTCCCGTATCCCCCAACATCTTGCTCAAAAGAGTCACTTTTTCCTGGGGTAGGTGGGAAACCGTGGCCTCTGAATCTATTTCTATGCCCAGGTAGGAGAGGCAGGTACTGTAGTGGGATCCTTGATTTTCTCTGGGGATAATGGGACACTGAAATATCCCATTAGTGTATGAAAACCCCCCAGTGTGTCTGCACATGTACATGATCCTCTAGGACCTGCAAAAAAAAAAATCATCCAAATAATGTAAGATGTGTGGGTTCCCAGTGTGCCTTCTCGTAGCCCACTCCAGGAATGTTGCAAATGCTTTGAAAGCCATGCAGCTTACCGAGCATCCCATTGGCATTGCTTTATCCACATACCATTGGCCTTTGAATTTAAACCCCAATAGGTCGAGGTCGTCTTGATGCACTGGAAGGAGCTGGAAAGCAGACTTGATGTCACTCTTTGCCATCAAAGCCCCCTGTCCCAGCTCCTGTATCAGGTGCAGCACTATGTTGAAAGACTCATACTGCACTATGCAATCCATGGGATCAATAAGTCATTTATTGAGGTTCCCTTAGGGTAGGACAGGTGATGTATCAGCCTGTATTCCTCATTGGTCTTTTTTTGGACTAGCTGTCCAGGTGATACCCTGAGGGTAGGAACTGGGGGATTCTTGAAGGGTCTCACCACCCTGCCCGCCTTGACCTCTTTAGCTATCTTTTTCTCGATGATATCAGGGAGTAGATTTGCAGACTTAAGATTTCGAGCTGTGGTTGCCACCCTAGGTCCTTTGTATGGGATCTTAAAACCTTGATTAAAAACTTCATTTAAATACTGTGCTGCCTTATGGTTGGGATAACAAGAGAGACAGGGATCCATCAGATCTATATGGATCGGTGAACTAGCCAGACTTCCCAGGCCCCTGCATTCCTTTTTCCATCCTGGCTCCATCGTTACCCTGCCATTTGCCTGCCTGGTGGGTGCAATCCGCAACTCGGTATTCCCCACTGCAGTTTTTGCAGATATGGCTGTATCTGCAATAGGAACAAAAACACTTGTCTTTGTTGTAATCAAAACACTCCTTACCTGCTTCTTTTCTGTTCCTTTTTATGGTCACCCCCTGCTTGTCTGGCAATGACATGACCACTATCTGTATACGTTACCACATTAGGTCTTCCCTAATTCATATAACAAACCCACAGGTCTATGTGTGTATGTTCCCATCTGAGATTGGACTGCCGTGCCATTTTTAGATGAAACTGTTCATCGTACTTTAACCATGCATATGCATCAAATGATAGGTGAGCAAATTTAATGGTATCCTGATACTTAAGCAATGAGATCAGTTTGTCAGGGTGTTTCATCCCATATACAGACATAAATACATCAAAAGTGGCTGCCCAATTCTCAAATGTGAAAGGTACTTTGGGCCTCTGAGGCCTCTTCTGTTTCCTCTTCTTTTCATCATTATCTTCAGGCAGCTTCCTTTGTAATAGGGAGAACATATCTATGAATTCCCTTTTCCAAATTTTTTCCCTGACTGTGTCCGATAGATGATCCCCCAAGGGGTCTTCTACCCTGGCGTAAGCCCAATGGTCCAGCCGAGAGTGTTGATCGTTAGAGGCACTGACACCTGCTGGGGTTGTGGGGGCAGGTTGTTTTGTCCCAGTTTCTGCCACGGTCATGCCATTGTCCCCACCTTCTGCCCTAGCTAAAATGTTGTCCTCGCTCCCCTGCTGCAACTGGGGTGAGGGGGCCAGTGCTCTGGTCCATACTTGTACCGCAGCTCCTTGTGCTCTTCTGTTTCCCATGGCTGGGCCACTTGAGACACTGAGTGATGATGGCTGAGCTGTTATCACATCAGCCACTGAGGTATTCTGTTGGCCATCACCCTGTGTTGGGTGCCTTAACTTGTCTTGTGTTGCCCCCTCAATGGTGGGGCCCCCCTCCCTGTGTCCCAAACCCATACCAGCCTACAGGATCCTGATGGGTGTAGCCCTTGGGACCCTGAGAGATGCCCTTGCCTAGTTCATTGAATGGTGAGGCTTGTGTCCCTGTATTCTCTGCGGCTGTCCCTCCATGAAGGGGTGTTGGGGGAATGGGGTCATTTGATCCCCATGGGTTCAAAGCAGCCCAAGTGACCGGCATGCCCCCCTGTGTCCCCGTACATAAAGGGCCACATGAAGGGATTTTGATGCCATGCTAGTGGCCACAGCAATGCGGGTGAGAATTGATCTCCCTGAGCCCCAGGCCACACTCCCTGGCTGTGTGGAGTGTCCCACTGCCGGGCTTCGGCTCTCTGATTTTCATGGGCTTTGCTTGGGTCTGGCTGGTGGCAGACGCCCTGCATATTGCCTCCCCTGCATATGGCCCTTTTCCTTTCCCATTCCCTGGTGGCAGAGGCCTTAGCCATATCCCTCAAATTCTGCCTCCATCTAATACATTTTGAGTAAGTGACCCTGGAGTCTGGCGACAGCCTCTCTGGGCCTTAACCCGATTGCCCATCCTGGCTATCCATGTCTGACCAAACCATCTCTATAGAGGCATCACTCTCGTGATCCCCTTCATACTCACCAATCTATGGTTGGATCACAGGCACCATAGGGGGATTTTCCACCTCCTTCCTCAGTGCGACTGGCTGTTGGACTCTGCTCATTGTGCTGTTCTCCCCTCTAATCTGCTTGACTTCAGTCTGGTCTCTGCCAATGACTGGGCCTTGCGCTTTGTCTGCCTGCCTTGCCCCTTTTTCTTACCTGATTTGGTTTGTGCTAAGGACTTCAGAAAGTGAGCCAATGGCTGGATCTGCCTAGGCTGCCATCCCTTCACCTGCGTTGTCATGGGGGGGACCTGTTTGATTACGATGAAGGTAGCTGCCTCTGGCAGTGGTCATCCACCTGGAGGGGTGACCAGCAGGCCTGATTCCAATCTGGATATAGCCATTAGCCAGTCTAAACCCCCATTTTGTTTTAGGCATTACAGGGAATCCTACAATGCCTGGTCCTGCCCTTTTATCCTGGATGCCGGGGAAACAGGTGGAAGCTGACCTTCCTGCCCTACTTGGTCATGACACTGAGTCTGGGCTGGTGGGGAAAGCTGGAGCGTCTGACTTTCTTGCATCTGAGAAACCTGGGAATCTGACATTTTCAAATATCATCGCAGGGGGCAAAGCTATGCTAAGTGAGGCAACACCTATTTTAAGAGACAACGAACATGTTCATCAGCCCTCCCTGCAATAGTTTTATTCTCACAGCCCTCCCCCGAGGTCCTTAATGATGTACTGCCAAAATGTCAGCAGATATGACATCCCTGAATTTCAAACCTGTGACCTTTGCCTGTAGGCGAGGGCAATAACCCTGTACCAACTGTGTGTATGTGGATCTGGGTTAGAATCCTGGTCTCCACCTCCCAGCTGAACTCCATCCACCTATTCATAAATCTCCTGTGATTAGATTTCCCATATGGAAACCAAAGTATGCCCTTTCTCATTAATAGTACTGAAAGGTTCCTTCCCGAAGGTCCCCCTCTGAAGGCCTGTTGCACTTTACAAGATGGGGGGGCATGAGGCCATGAGCACAGGTGGGCCTAATTTGCCCAAACTCATAGGTCTCAACCTCTCTTTAAGTAGAAGAGCAGCTATGTGAGGGAGCTATAGATATGTTCAAACACATTTCCAATTCCTCTTGCCTACTCTGATTACAGTTGAATTCCAGTAAAACAAATAAAGTTATTGTTAGCATCATAACATATACAGTGTACCACCTAAGGCCTGCATTACAGTTCAAAAACCCTCCCAACAACAGCAGTTCCATTTAAACAGTGCAACAATACAAATGATAGCAAAATTCCAACCCGCAAGATTCAAATGCAGTACCTCCTGTTTATACGAAGCACTTAGATTGACTAATTATAAAGAGGCTGATGGTGCCCCCCTAATATTGCCAGCAACTGTCCTTTAATTTTGTTGTTAATGCTTTTTATTAATTATTCAACCAGAGAAATATAGGAAAACAGAAAATACATTACAGGTTCATGTACATATTGTATGGGGGGAGTAGAAGGAAAGAAAACGATAAGCACTGTTCTGAAAAACTAAAAACTGTCCCTTTAAATAAAGGCTGGGGGGGGGAGCCACATGGTGCTGGGCCTTACAAGGGGGCTAAATGCAAGGAAAGAGCCCAAAGAGGAAAGGCTTGCTGCTGCGAAAGCCAGCGAGGTGCGTTAAAAATGCGGACATTTAAAAAAAAAATGTTTTAATCCAAACAAGGGTTGGGAAACTGGAGAGAGAGAGCTGAGTTGAGGGGAGGAAAGGTGGGAGGAGAAAAGGCGCAAAAAGAAAAGAAGGCCAAAATGTGTGGGGAGCAGCGCTAGAGATCAGGGCTGGAAAACACCACCAAGAAACACGGGAAAGCCACATGAAGAGCATGAGAAAATAAAATGCCATCTACTATACATAAGGGAGCTTGTAGCCAAGTCACCAAATTCAAAAGCACCTTTTCGGTGGAATGCTGAAGGGGAAAAAAGGGGTTGAAAACCTGGGACCATTTCCGATAAAATGGCATTAAAGCCTGGTGCAGGGGATTAGGGCCTCTTGGGACAGAAAGGGACGGAGGCCAGATGTGTAGGCAGAGGAAAGTGAGCAGGCTCTGGGCCCTGGGTGAAGCAGACTGCGAGAACAGGGGGAGGGAGAAAGCAGGGGAAACTGAAAAAAAAAAACAGCTGTGGGAAGGGAAGGGGAGGGGATCCCTGCGAGCCAAGAAGGAGGTGGAGCCAAGGATAGGGCAGGAGAAATCACAGCTGGGGGAGAAGTGGTGATGGAAGGCCACAAAGCATGCCAGGCACTGGGGCTGGAGGGTGGCAAAGAAACAAAGGAAGGAAAAGGGAACTTACCAGGGAGAAGGCAGGCAGGACAAGTGCTCTCCGGTGAGTGGTTCAAAAGGGGAGAAATCCTCCTGAACCGCTCACTTAAAGTCCTGCCAGGCCCCTCACTGCTGGAGCCACCAGTGCCAGCCCTTTCTTAGTGGTTCCTCACTGATAGGACCATTCTCCAAGGGCCCCCCTTTCTGCCCTGTGGCTTGGGTGGCACTCCTGACCTTACCTCCTTGGGTGCCATCGACAACTCGCCCCCCCCGGTGAAAGGCCGGGGGGGCCAGTCCTTTCCCCACTCAGCCACACTACACAAGAGGCCCAACAACAGATACAATAAATAAATAAAAAGGAGCAGAGATGAACAATAAAGAAAGCAGTTAAATACACATGGAGCAAATAAGTAAACTGGGGCAGCTACAAATTAAACAGCAGAAGTCAATCAAGCTGGGCAAGAAAAAGTAAATAAATGAAAGGGACAAAGCTGGGGGAATCAAAACAAATAAAGAAATAAACAAAAAAAACTAAAAGAGTCAGTGAAGCCCACGTTGGACACTGTAAGTAAATTGGGCACTACATAAGTACAGTAGTCCCTCGTTATATCATCCCTTGCTATAAGGAACCTCAGTTAAAAGAAACCAAATGGTTGGACCCCATTATCAACTACTTAATTGCTTTGTTTTCAGCAGTGGGCACGATCGCGGTTAGGTTTTTGTTTTTGTTGTCAGTTTTTGTCAGTTACACAGAGCGTACTGTATCTGGGTTCCTGCAGTGCCTGACATGTGATTTCATTCATTATGCCTAGATATCCCCTTGCAACTCTATCAATGAAAACATGAATGAAATCATTAAGCTTGTGTTTAATTAATTAAAGTTTACCAATCATGACCTCCTACTTAACCTACATTCCTCCATATTCTGCGGTGTTTGCCCCATGTATGTTCACTAGTCACAGCTGTTAGCAATAATGTGTAATATTTAAATAAATGCAAATTACTCAGGTTTCGATCATGGTCTGATCTTGTCTCTGTCAGCCATGGCTGTAAAAAGGAAAAGAAAGGCACTGGATCTAGAGCAGAAAATAGAGATCCTGAACCGCATGAAAAATGGCGAGTCTACATTGAAGCTTGCAACTGAATACGGGCTGTCAAAGTCAATGGTGTTGGCTTTAAGAAAGCAGGAGGAGAAACTCCAGGACTTAGTGATTCACTACTCAGAAAAAAAATTGCTTACACCGACAAAAAATGTGGCTTGGTGCCAACACAGAGTCGACTCAGCAGTTTGCCTTTGGTTCGAAAGCCAGCGGGAGGTCAAAATTCTTCTGTCAGGGCCATTCTACAGGAGAAAGCTGAGTCCTTTGCTACTGCACTTTACGGTGAGGACAATCACTTCAAATCAAGTCCAGGTTAGTTGTGGCATTTCCAGAAAAGAAATGGGATGCTGGAAGGATGCTCTTGGTCCCCTTTTTTAGAGGCAACACATGGATGACCCTGAATTTAACCTTTCCAAGTCTGAGGATGCAGATACAGACACAGAAGCCAAACAGCTAGCTTCAGATCTGAAGCTTGACACCGACACATAGGTGATCAGTCACTGGCTATATGTTGATGACAGTTGCCCGATCACTGCTCCACTGACAGAAGAGGACATTATTGCCAAAATTAAAAGTGAGAGCCATTCAGTTGTTCCTGAGTGTGACCCCAATGCTGAAATTGAGGAGCCAGACTTGACAGAAATTACAGCTGAAAACGGACTTGCTGCACTGGAGACTGGTCTGAAATTCCTTGTACGCCAGCCCTATATAACCTCTCTGCAGCTTCTCAACTTAAAGAGCTAGTGTACTGCTTGGAGTTAATAGTAATTTTCAGGTGCAGTCAGCTATCACTTCCAGTATCTGAAGTATTTTTTTATTTTCTGTTTGCTAATTAGAAGATTTTCCACCTGGCATTACTGAGGTGATGTGTGGAGCAGCACTCTGTCTGGAGGAAAAAAAAGTCAGTTCTGTTCCTCCCACTACATCATCAGAAATAAGACCAAACACCGTGAGGCACCACAATCCTTGCAGCCAGAGCAGTGCCTTTCACAATCTACCAATCAAAATGCAGGAAATTGTGACATCACTAGTAACCTGGGAAAACAAGTCCCTGCTGCTTCATGTGACCGTGAAACCTGGCAGTAAGAAATGTTTCTCATTGGTTACTAGTGATGTCATAGTCAGTGTGGTTTCAGTGTTGATGTAGTGGGAGGAACAGAACTGATTTTTTTTTCTAGAGAGTGCTGCTCCGCACATCACCCCAGTACTGCCAGGTGGAAAATCTTCTAATTAGCAAACAGAAAAGAATAGCTTGTCAGTGGCTCAGTAGGTAGCACACTCGCCTCTGAGGCCGGGAGATCAGAGGGCTGTGGGTTCAGTTCCCACAACTGGCACTTGGGTTAATATCCCAGTACTGACACTGTAGTGCAGCATGAGAGGGGTGCTGCACTTCTGAGGTGCCGTCTTTTGGATGAGACATTAAACCGAGGTCCCATCTGCCTGGATTGGTGGTAGTTCAGGTGGATGTTAAAAATCCCATGGCACTTATTGAAAAGAGTAGGGGAATTTTTTATTAGAAAACTACATGAAAATACATAACTGTAGACAGTTCACATAATAATCAGGGTACCATACAAAAAGTACAAAGCAACCGAAAATACAACAAAAACAAAGCAGAGAATGCACAGCCTAAAATAAGAACATAAGTAAATATAACATAAAGAAAAGAAAATCCCATGAACCCCACAGAGATCAGACTTCAAGTGACCCCTTCAAACAAAATCAAAGCAACGCCCTCCACCAGAATGCCACTAAAGGGGCAGGCAAAGATTTTTTCTCTGAGCAATAAATACTATGAATTTCCTTCCTAATATGTTCCTGCAGTTCAGCCAAAGAAACTCTCTTGTGTTGTAGGACAAACATACATCGGTTGTGCCAGATACACCATTTGCAAACTGCAAACAAAACCCGCAGAGTGCCTGGAAAAAAAATTTTCCAACTTGGTCCAAAATTCCCATATACTAATTCTGAATAAGTTAAAGCAGAGAACATGGGCAAATTCCACGACTGACCCAACTGAGACCATAATGGTGCTATATATGAACAGTCAAAAAACAGGTGAGACATGGATTCTATCATTCCTGTACACATGTCTCTAACACAGTACCTTTCAGAAACCTGCTTATGGGCTTGATTACCCTTAACATTTAGCCTGTCATGACAACACAGCCATAGGGTATCCCACATTTTTTCAGGTATTCTATTTTCCAGCAATTGTTTTATCAAATATTGAGAGTCAACTGGCACAGCTAAGCAGGGAGACACCAAAAACATAGATTTCAAAACTGAGGAATATAACAATTTCCTGTTCCGTAATAAGTTCAAATCGCAAGGTATTCTCCATTGCTTAATCTTTCTGAATATTTCAATGAGATATTCAGATGTCCCAAAAGGAATTTTAATGAATGGTTTCCACACAGGGGCTCTCCACTTGTCTAAAAAATACAAAGACCGAGAATGGAAACTACGGGCCCAACTAACTGTAGAGTTGGATAAACAAGGAAAAATATTAGCATGAACAAAAATAGAGAAGTAAAACAATACAGGATTTATCATCTGGAGACCTCCCTGCTTAATAGGCCAGTAAGTAACAGATCTTTTAACTGGGTTCAGTCTACTACCCCATAGCAACTGAAAAAATAAATTATAAATGCGGGCTTCAAGATGCAAAGGAAGGGGAAAAACATAACTAAGTAATAAAAAAATAGGTAGAATGCAAGTTTTGAGCAAGAAAATCCGTTTTTTACAGGACATAGGAAACTTTTTCCAGCGTGCAATCTTGTCCTCGGCTACCCCCATAGCCGAAATCCAATTTTGCTCCGCTGCATCCGATGCGCCAAAAGAAATACCCAAAATACTAATATTCCAAGTTTGAATACAAATACCCCCAATGTCCTGAGTCATCTTCTGAGGAGAAATATGGACTGCAATCCCCTTACTCTTCTGAGCATTCAACCGGGATCCAGAAATAACAGCAAAAGAACGGACAAGCTGAATTGCTCTCTCACCAGATGCATGGTCCTTAACCAATATGCACAGGTCATCAGCATATGCAATAGCACTGGGAAAAACCAGCTCCGGTGTCACAGAAATATGTCGGATGATACTCTCCTCGTTCAATTTCCTAAGCAGAGGATCAATAGAAAATACATTAAGTAGTGGGCTCAGGGGACATCCCTGGTGCACCCCTCTCTTAATAGGGATACGGGGGCCATGTAAGCCATTTACCAAAGGTGTGGTATAAGCAAACCGGTACAGGCACTGAATCCACCCCAGTAATCCAGCCGGTATACATACTTTTCTAAAACCGCAAATAAATAACCATGGGGACTAAATGAAAGCTTTAGTTTGATCCAAGCTAAGGACATAACCTTGTGTCTCACTCCCATCAAAAACTTCTCGAAGAAGTTTAAAATTGGAGAGCATGGACGATTTGGGACTGCGCAAGTTTGTGTGGAAGAAATTACTTGAGTAGCAATTGTGGATAGTCTATTAGTCACAATCTTACACAGAATCTTCCAATCCGAGTTGAACAAACTTATGGGATGCCAATTGTCTAAACATTCTTTATCATGTTTCTGCTTATATAAAATATTCAAAAAACTTTCAGCCAATCCAAGGGGAAAGGGTAGGAAACCTTGTACGATAACATTAAAAACCTTTGTCAAATATGGTACCAATAAAGACTTAGCTTTTTTATAAAACTCGTTAGGAATACCATCAGGACCAGGGGTAACCGTAGTCTTTAACTGAGTAATCACAGCCTCAACTTCCACATTAGTGATGGGACGGCAGGAAGCAGCAACTACCTCAGGGGACAAAGAAAGAACAGTAAAAGAATCCAAAAAAAGTCCCAAGCCTCATTCTCATAAGGTGTCCCATAGAAAGATTGGGCCTGAAACTACACTTCCTTCAAAATAGCATTATTATCACCAAGCCGAGTGCCAGAATGAAAAATCAAAGAGGGCATATATTTAGACTCTACCTGTTGGTGGCTGCTATCGTATGGGTTCACTACTTTAGCTGAGCCTTTCCGCCCATATTTCTGCTCCAAGAACAGTGATGTCAGCCTCTCATACTGAGAGGCACGCATCTCAAGCTTAAGCTGTCTAATCTGAGCAGAATAATCCAGACCCCATTCTGTTTGCCAGGATAAAACTTTCTGTAATTGCTGCCGACACTTAAGATATCGGAGGTAACGCTCTGAGGATCTTTGTCTGGCAAAGATCTTACAAAATTGTTTAATCGCAACCTTAGTATCTTGCCACCAAAAGGCAGGGTTATCATAAAGATCAAATACAGAAACTTTGTCCTGAAGACAGCCAAATAAGTCCTTCCACCCACCTTCATCTCCCAAAATAGAAATATTCATTTTCCAAAACGTATGTGACACAGGTTTGTTCCTGGGACAACCGATGGTTAGCAACAACACACAGTGATCAGAGAACTCGCATGGCAGAACGGAATACTGAACCCTCGACAGCTAGGGAGATAAGAAAAAATAATCAATTCTTGTAGTAAGTCTACCTCTGTGAAAAGTGTGTTCTGGCGGGTGTACGCCAAAAAGAGCCCCGTCCTGTAGATTAGCTGTTTTATATAATGTATTAAGAAAATTAGAATCTGAATACAATTTTGGGGTAAGTCCAGTTTTATCAGTTAAGGCCAATATACAATTGAAATCGCCACCGAAAATAACAGATTTGGTTGTATGCAAAAAGGGCTGAACAGATTTCAACGTCTGAATACGCTGTGTCTTAAGCTGGGGGTTATAAATATTAATCAACCTCCATTCTTGACAGTCAAGAACAACATCCAGAAGAAAAAAGGATTTCACATCCTGCATATGTACAGGCAGAGTTCATCCCTTTCAGGAATTCTAACACATTCTATGACTGTGGACCTCAGCTGTTGATTATTTCTTTTAACTTTTGACTTAACCACCAGGTATCAAACATTTTGAATTGAAAGCAACTCTTAATGTACTTGTCTCTAAGGGCTATCTATCCAACAACCATTTTGAAGAATGCCCGCTAGGCATTCTTTCTGCTAAACTACTTATTCACCTGGCCCGGTGGCTCCTTATGCTAGCTGGAGATATTGAACCCAACCCTGGCCCTAAAGTTTGCACCCCCCACAATGGCTGGCACAAAAGGGACTGGTGATAGCCCATATGAATATTGAAGCCTCACTAATCACCTGGCTGAGCTCGAAACCTGGACTAAACTGATTGCCCTGACATATTATGCCTCTAGAAACTTGGCTGAAGCCTTCTGTACCTGATGCTTCATGTCTTATACCTGGGTATAATATTCTACGGAGAGACCGTGCTGGGTCTGGGGGGTTGCGATTATTTATAAAAATCATCTGTCCCTCAACATCCTACCCTGCCCTGATTCCCTCATACCTTGTGAAATGCTGCATGCTACCCTGGCACTGGGTTCGAAACTGCTGCACATCATATGTGTATACAACCCACCAACCAGTGGGCTGAGTGGTCTTCAGAACCTACTACAGTATGTCTCTCAGAATACAAAATCAAATGAGGCACTCCTGCTTGGGGACCTGAACCCGTAACTGGCTGGGTCCACAGCACAATATTCTTGCATCTCTGATCCAGAAGTACAATCTCCATCAAATTGTACAGACTGTACCAGAGCTACGACTCCTCACTCAGGGTCTCTACTTGACTGGATCCTCACTAATAGACGGACCATGTCTCAAGTGCTTCAGTGTTGGCTGATTCAATTACCTGATCATTCCCTACACTCTGTCACTGGCGCCTCCTGTCCACCACCTCCTCCTCAACCACGACTGATCACTTTTACGAACTATGCTGCCCTGGATAAACAAGCCTTCCTATTGGATATCTCCTGTATTGACTGGACTGACATTTTCACCACTACCAATGTTGATACTGCCCTCAACTCATTTCTAACCAAGTTTGGTAATGTTCAAAGAAGCACCTCCCAAAGCCAAAAGGAGAGTTAGAGCCAGCACTCTAGATGGCTGAAAAAGACCTTCTGCACAAGTTAAAAGTCAGAGACAAGCAGTGGAGGAGATACAAACAGACTGGACTTCAGCCTGATCTCATTCTGTATAAGCAATACAGAAATGACTGCAAAGGTGCATCAGGCAGGCCAAAAGTAAATACTGCCAAAACCTGCTGGTTAATTCCTCCCATGACCCTCGTAAGTTTGGGGTCACATTAAGTCCTTCTTAGGATCTGCTAAAGATACTCCCTCTGATATGGTTCTACATGGCGTACACTGCAATGACTCCACCACAATTGCTAATGCATTTAATCAACAGTTTTCGGACTTATCTGCCTACACAGCTTCCCTTCAATCACAATCTCCTGCCTCACCCTAACTTCTCAGCACCTGGCGAACCATCTAACCTACCTAACCCCTTCTACTTCAGGGCAGTGTCTAGGCATCAAGTTCTCAAGCTGCTCAGAGCCCTCTCTGACAACACCAGCACTGGCTCCGATACGCTTGGAACCAAGGCTACTAAAATGGTTCTCACTACATCTCTGGCCCCTAGCAAGAATATTCACCCTCTCTCTCAATGGCGTTGTCCCTGAAGTCTGAAAGCAGCCAGAATCACTCCAGTATTTAAGAAAGGTAGCAAAATGACACATCTAACTACCGCCTATTGCTATTTTGTCTGTCCTGAACAAAATCCTGGAAAAAATAGTATCAACACAAATCACAGAATACATTGAGAACTTCAATCTGCTCAGTCCAGCCCAACATGGCTTTAGAAGCATCACAGCACCATGACTGCACTTGTAAAATTCTCTTCTGACATTGTCACAAACATGGATAGAGGGAAGTTAACAGGGCAGTCTTCATTAACAACCAAAGCTTTCGACCTGGTTGATCATACATTACTACTCTACCCTCAGTACCTTGGGCTTCTCCTTCCAGCAACTACCTGGTTTAAAAGCTACCTCACCAACAGAACCCAGGCTGTGAAGTTTAATTCAGCGATTTCAGACAGTGCTGTCATCAACATTGGTGTCCCTCAGAGGGTCCATACTTGGCCCTCTTCTATTTTCATTATTAAGTAAATAATCTCCCAGAGATGGTAACCACTGGTCACTCACTGCTGTATGCGGATGACCTGGTCGTTTATGCTCACTCTGACAACGTTCTGGAACTGAATGCTGCCCTCACTGCTGATTTTCACTCGGTACAACACTGGCTGAACTCTCAATGCCTTGTTTTAAACACAAACAAACCAAAGTCATGCTATTTGGCTCCCTCACAGCTCAGATCATGTCCTTTGACTATCTCTGTTCCTGACATTGATGAGGAACCCACTAGAACCTGTCACTTCTTTCCGTTACCTGGGCATCCACCTCGACCAAACCTTGGACCTAAAACACACATCCAGGATACTTGCAAAGTCAGTCAATTGCAAGTTAGGGGCTGCCTACAGAACCAACTACCTCCTTACCCCTGCTGCTAAACTGGCAGTAGCTAGAGGTATACTGTTGCCAACCTTACCATATGGTTGTCCCATTCTGTCTTTGGCCAATAAATCTGCACTGCATCTGTGGGACACTACTTTCAATAATGTATGCAGGTATGCAACAAAGCACCTCGACTGCAGCATCACTGCCAACTATATCAAGACCTTGGCTGGCTCTCTCCCTCCTGTACCAGACAATACTACCTGTACAATCTATCAGATACCATCATAAGAACATCAAACCTGCTATCCTATCAGAACTCCTTAGATCAGCTATTCCCACGGAACCTTAGATCTGCAGATCAGACCTTATTATCCATCCCCTCTGTCGGACAAAAAGGCATGGGCTCCTTCCATTATGCTGCTCCTCACCTGTGTAACCTGCTGCCTCAGGAACTAAGGAATGTCCTACTCATGCAACTTTTAAGGGCAAACTGGACTTTTCTTACTGCTTTGGACAAATGTGTTTGCTTTGATCCTACCTGATCCCCTGCTCTTAACCTGTTTTCCCACTTCCTATTTCTAGCACTTGTGCCTTTCCCAATGGTTGTTTTATGTGGTGTTTTACTATAATTGCTGCTTGAATCTGTTTGACTGTATGCCAAATATTAGCTTTTGCCATTTACAAGTTGTTGTTTACTTCCGACCACTTGAGCTTCCCTTGATCCTATTCTCTTCTCCCTCACCTCTCAGCCTTCCTTCACTCAACTCCCTGCTCCTCTTCCCCGACCACATCTCCTGCACTCTCCTTTTCCCCTCCCCTCTGCCTCCCCTTCCTTTCTCTGCTTGCTTGCCTCGCTTTACCTCCTCCTGAGTCACCCTGCCTGTCGCTCGCCCCACCCTCCCAGCTGAGCATTGTTCCCTATTACTCCACTTGCAGTAAACTTACCTCCTCCTACCAACCTCTTCTTCCCTGCCCTGCCGTCTCTCGGTTTCACTGGCTCGGCTTGCGTTGTACTGCCTTTACGTTCTGCCGTAACTCTTTGCTTCTCCTCCTCTTACCAGCATCATCACCTTGCCCTGCCGTCTTCATCGGTTCCACCAGCCCAGCCGCATTCTGCTACCTTTTGCCACTGTTGCCGTCTTTTGCCATAACCACCTGTCACCCTTTCTCCGCTTGCCGTCTTTCGGCTCCAACGACTCGGCCACAGGTTGGAACCTTGTATTGCCGCTGCCGTATTTGGCGGCTTTCTTTTAACCCTCACTCCCCTCCCTCCCCTCTCCCGGCCATCCCTCCTCTACTCCCTCCCTCCTACCTCCCTATTCCTTATATTCTTAGCCATTTCTTTAGCCCCCTGTTTTGTTGCCCCTCTATCCTTCCTCTATCCTTTCCTCACCTCCTCACCTTCCCCTTTTGTCATTTCCATCTTGTTTCTGCTTACCCCTACACTATCCTTTCCCCTTTCCTAGGTCCTTCAATACACTTTATGTCGCTCAATGGAAAATGTCCTTGAAATGTATTTTGCCTTGTATTTTCCTTTGTCATGCATTGTATCCTGCCATATGTATCTTCCTGTATTTCTGTGCATCATGTATTTTCGTTATCCTTACTGTATCGTTATGTTCTGTAATTTTACCTCCCGAGTCGTGCCTGAAAACAGTCACTTGCTGGCTAGTGCACTTACCTGGTTAACAAAAACTAAATAAATAAATAAATAAATAAAATAAGAACACGGCCCGGTATCAGCTCAATTAGTCTAGTGACCTGAACGTCTACCCTCCTAACCAGAATTCCTACTCCAGAACACACTTCCTCAGCAAGTGACCAGAAAGACAAACCCTCCCTCCAATCCCTGGAAGCTTGAGCAATCTCCCGTAATGAATGGAGCCTAGTGTCTTGTAAGAATATAATGTGCATTGGTAAGGACAAAAGAAAGGCAAAAATAGCTTCGTCTCCTTTTAACATTTTTAGACTGTTAGCATTTAAGCTACCAAATGACACAACATCCCCCATATCAGCCATTCACACATTCAAGATTTCTTTTTCCCCCTACCTTTACCAGGAGATTTCAATTTACACCTTTTTTTCTTACTAAGCTGAATGTCACCAGACACCTGTTCAGAGTCAGACAACATCTCAACCTGTGAGGATGCAATAGAAGAGGCATCAGAATCATCGTCATTCTCATCCATCTGTTTCCGTTTATGTAAAACAGCAAACCGATGTTTTACTACCACTTCAGAGGATGGGGAAGGGAGAGACAGAGGGAACCCCTTTAACAAAGAGCTTCTTGTTTGCCTCTTGTTCCCAACAGAGACCCAATCCGTATCCTCGGGTGGTGGCATATTCTTTTTATCACAGGAAACACCCGACGTGCTAGGGACTGGGGGGTTTTCTTCAACTAATATAGGGTCAGAAGCCTTTTTAGAAGGTAACCTGGCCATATCCTGAGAACCTAAAGTGGTGTCAGACAGGGGCCCTGATAAGGGTAACATATTCAAACCCGGGTCAACCTGAACAGGAGAATGCCCAGAGGGAGGAGGGACCGACATAGGAGCAAATGGCCAAAAATGTGGCCTAGCCTGAGCAAATTTTTGAGCTTGTGAAACAGTCACATTTTGAGAGTCAGCAGGTATTGACGGAGAATTGTGTGATGCCCATGGACAATCTTTAAAAGAGTGGGACGTTGCATCACACAAGTTGCAAAGGTTCGGGTGAGGACAATCAATGCTCACATGTCCAGAACCCAGACAGGTAGAGCATTTGAGTTGATCACAAGCACTGCTCAGATGAGTATGAGCACCACATCTAAAACAAGATTTAGGCTGCCCAGGTTAAAACACAAAACCCCTATCTCTACCTAAATAAAAACAATTTGGCAAATGCTATAGATTCCCATTTACAATAGACAATTTAACTTGAATTTTCCACCCTCCAGTCCAAAAAAACTCAGAATCTATAATGGGGTCAGGCGGACCCAGTACAGTGCATCTTGTAGCCAACCATCTTAGAATATCATTAATCGCAACCCCCTCATTCTTAAACAAGACAGTGATATTTTTAATAGCAGGCTTGGTAAGAGAATAGCAACAAAAGGGGACCATAAGGAGTATGCGAACCTCTAAATAACGGTGCCAAAGGTATCTAAACTTGTGGCAGTCTTGAAACTAATGTCAAAATAACTATCCCAGATGTATGAATCAAAGCATAGATTTCTGAGGAGAAAATTTCAAACTGGTTTTAATTAATGTCTTCCCACATACAGTCGATCTGGAAAAGTGTCCAATCCTCTTCGATATCTAAGCCGAACAGCATTACAGCATTTGGCCTGTTCAGGGGGTTGATGAAACAAACCTGCAACAGTTTTAGGCCGAGTAGGCCTGGCAGAAGACTTTGATGAATCAACAGCAGAGTCACCCCTCAAACCCTGGCCCAAAGGACCTACAGGGGGAGGCCTAGTAATCTCCCCAAGTGTAGCCAACTGTAGCGAGCCAGTACCTGACCCCACCTCATCCCCTTGAGAGCCAGAAGCAGGAGGGAAAACAGAATTTGATCGAGCTAAAGGTGTAAGCACAGACCCTTCCCCAGCACCAGGTCCTGAAGTAACAGCAGGAACCGGGGTAACACTGACTGGAACATTACATATCTCCCCTCCTGCCTGCCAGGTTGGGGGTTGAGACATACTGAAACCTGAAGGCACTTCCACAGAGTCAGAAATTTCCAATAAGTCACCCTGAATGGTGGGACCAGGTCGTGCAGGAGAGGTCCAGGAATCATCTAAGGGGGACTTCTCCCACCCAGCACCCCTCAGAGCTTCAGCAATAGTAAGACCAGAGGCAGAAACATGAGAGTCAAACCCCCTGCCCAAGGGAACTATAAACAGCAAAATTCCCCACACTCCGCTCTCGAGGTTCCAGTAAACCAGAGTTCACCCCCTGCAATGCTACAGTACCTGTCGGTAAATTAACCAAACTTTCCAAAGATGTTGAAACCAACGGGCGTGGAAACATTTCTCCAGCGGTAGACATCTGAGACCTTGCATCATTCATCAAAGTACCTGACATGGAGGAGCCAAGGGGAGACTCTAGGCACCTCTCAGAGAAAGAAACACTGCCAGTCTCCCCTGCTCCTAACAGCTCAGAACCTCCCTGTACCGACCCTCCATCGGCTTCCGTAGCAGGGATCTGTCCCAGAATACTCTGCTGCACCTCTTCCTTCTGTATTGCGGAAGCATTGCTCCGAACCAAGGCAGCCTTAGTAGGCAAAGCTTTAGACACTCCAATCACACTGGACTCTTCATCACGCTCCGGAGTGGAACGAAAGCCAAAATCACCAACCTTCAATATGCCAGCATGCTGCGAGCCCGAGAAAGCCGAGGTAACCGCAGGAAAAACGGTAGGTGGAAATAAAAGCTCAGATCCAGCAGCCTTCTGACAGCCAGAACCCTCCGGTATGCCTCCAAATTCCGCAACACATTCACACAGCTGAACCGACTCTTCGGTCTCCTTGAAAGCAGAGATAGAGAGGGAGACCAACTCCCCTATCCCCGGAGCATCCTCCTGCTCTGCGTCTGATCCCCAAGTGGCCATCCTGACGGCCGAGCCCCCTACAGGTCACAGCGAGACAGCAACCATGTAGGGGAATTTCCCTGATGTCCTGGCCAAATTTCCCTCATTCACTAGAAATACCATCAACAGTTTCATCTGGTTCAAGGTCAGTTGGCATTCATCTGTATCCCCCTTCCCCGGGTCATGCCTGAAAATAGGCAGGATTTGCCTAGTGCACTTACCCGGTCAACAAAAACTGAAAAAAAAAAAAATACTTGAGATATAAGAAGTGATAGCTGACTACATCTGAAAGTTACAATTAATTGCATGAAGTTTCCAGGCAGTACACTAGTTCTTTAAAAAAAATGATCTCTGTGGCATAAGCAGAGCAAACATGGGATCTGATGTTACAGATAACTTTGGACAATTATTTTAATAAATAAATGAAGGTGCCCAACCATAGCACATTAGCTAGCAATGTAGCACATGCTTTTAAGTTTAAAGTAATTTTATGAATTTAAAAATAAAATCATTTGTTATGAAATTACAGTACAAGCCACTTAAGCGGGACTGCCTAGTGGATAGTGAATCGCCCCACTTAAGTGAGCGTCTCTGCAAAACAAAGTTGCTATTTTGCATAATTCTGTGAACACAGATTAAGGCAACTGACATTATCCACTGCATCATCAACTGCAGTTTCATGTCTGGTTCAGGGAAAATGTGGTGCTTCATTGCTTTTTGCTTTCGTGTACATTATTTTTTTGATGCTTGTGCTTTTGTGAATGTGTATACAGTATATATATATATTTTTTTTTTTATGCTTGTGCTTGTGTTTTAAAGTGCGTCATTTTATTTCACAGAGAAGTGTACACTACAGGGGTATCAGGATTGTCATCCATTAGGAGAGCAGCACTCTGTTATGTAAGAGAATTGTGATTCATGCTCAGAGGTTGGCAATGGAGGTGCAGCAACATTTGCTGTTATTTATTTATTTATTTAGTTTTTGTTTACCGCGTAAGTGCACTAGCCAACAGGTGACTATTTTCAGGCACGACCCCGGAGAGTACAATACAGCATAACACATGGAAGCAAACAATACAACTTAGGCAAACAACCAAACATAGTACATTCATAGTCATAAAGAGACGGTTCCAGCTAGTCTAACATGGTTTAGTCTATACTAAGCATGACCAACAGGCCAAGAGCAGCTTCAGGGGAGTATTGGTACAGGTGGCAGGTAAGAAAGGGTATAGGACTTGAGGGACTGCTAGCTGCTTTACCAGGGAAAGCATAGGGAAACTGCCGGGTTTGAGGATCCCAGATGGGCAGGAAAAGACAGGGGGAGGGGTAAAGGGAAACCATGACCTGGCGGCCTTCAACAGTCAGCCAAGCAGAGTACCCAGGGGGAGAAAGGGGAAGTAAGGGGGATGCCAAGAACATCCCAGTGGCAGGCTAGAGGGATGCCAGGTTCATGGCCCCACAGTCGGGGGTAGAAAAGGGGGGGGGATGGATGAGTGAGAGAGGTGGCTAAAGATATGGCTTTGGCGGTAGGCGGCGGGTAGGTGCAGCCGGGCAGGTGGTTTCTAGACTGGGCATAAGGACCGGAGGCAGTCCCAGGCCATAACCGTCTATCGGCAGAGGTAGATAAGAGAAAGGGAGGGGAGGAGGTAAAGTCAACATGCACCTATGGCAGTATGGGACAGAGCCAGTGGCACAGAGGATAAGAGTAGGGGGAAGGTAGAGGTGCGTAAACTGATGGCCATCAGCAGCCAGCCCATGCAGCCTCAGGGGTCAGAAGGAAGAGAGATCCCAACAGCAGGTTAGAGGGACACCAGGTTTATGTCCCTGCCATCAGGATGAAGAAAAAAAAGGTGGGTGGGTGGGAGGAAAGGCGGCATTAAAATACGGCTTTAGCGGTAGTAAGCGAAAAGGTGCTGCCGGGCTCATGGTTCCGAGGTTGGGCATAGTGGCAAGGTGTCAGTCCCTAGCCGGGGTTCTCAAGCGGTAAAGGAGGACAAGTGGAGGGGAGGGAGGAGGTGGGGCCTTATAGTACCAACATCCACCTGAAGTAAGTTTGGGCAGTGTCTAGGTAGCGCAGAGGGTAAAAACAGTACATAATATACAGTAAATGTAGGTAATAGTAGATAAGTGCAAACATTCATAAAAACTTATACATGATTATAACGATAATGAAGTTTGAGGAGAGGGATAGGATTCAGGGGGGAGAGAACAAAGGAGGGTGGTATAGAGACCAGTAGCAGGGGGGTGGGGAGCAGGGGCAGGGAAGATACAGGAATCAGGTAGGATCAAAGCAGGTGCATGGATCTATGGCAGCCAGGTGTAGTTTCAATCCCCGTTTGAAAGAGGGATGGGAAGGTGCATGCCTGAGGTCCAGAGGGAGCTGGTTCCATAACTTGGGGGCTGCATGTTGGAAGGAGCCTGTTCCTTTGTTGGTGCGGCAGCGGGGAATTTCCAGCAGGTCTTTGTCAGCAGATCTGAGTGTGCGGTTAGGAATTGCAGGAAGAAGGAGCTTCATAAGGGCAGCAGGCTGACTTTGTCTCAGTATAGAGTCATTTAGGCATGCCAGAAAGTAGCTCCTGATGGCCGAGGGGGAAAGCCACCCGAGGTCCTTATATAGCTGGCAGTGATGAAGAAGCCGTGGGGATTGTAAGGAATATCGGCATATATTATTATAGGTTACATCCCATTTGTGCAGAGCAGATTTGTGGGCAGAGGTAAGTATAGGCGCACAGTAGTAAGCATTGGTAGCAGGATCCCTCTGGCTATGGCAAGCTTAGCGGAGGAGGTAAGCATATAACTTGTTCTATAGGCTGCTCCTAACTTGCAGTTAACATTTTTGCAAGTGGCTTGGATATGAAGGTGTAAATCAAGCGATTGGTCTAGTAGGATACCCAGGTAACGAAAGGTGGTAACTGTCTGCAGAGGATCGCCATTTAAATCTATGATGCTCAGGGGTGTGGAACACATACGGATCTTTTGAGTGGTGCCTAGTAGCATGGCATTAGTTTTGGAGGAATTCAGAATGAGGTGAAGGGAGTTTAACCAATTCTGGACACTGGAGTAGGCACTATTTAGCGAGGTGTTAATGTGCTCTACATTGGGTGAGCTGGCACAGATAACTAAGTCATCTGCATAGAGGAGCGATGAACAGGCAGGTATTTCGTCTGGTAGGTTATTGATGAATAGAGTGAATAGAAGAGGACTCAGAATGGAGCCTTGTGGCACTCCAATGTTCGTTTCCACTGTGGAGGAGATGGCTGAGTTGAATTTAACAGCCTGGGACCTGTTATTCAGGTAGCTCCTGAACCATTCAAGCACTGGGAAGGAGCAGCCTATTTCGCTTAGGGTGGATAGGAGCAGGGGGTGGTCAACAAGGTCAAATGCCTTGGTTAGGTCGATGAAGACAGCCCCTATGAGCGTTCCTTGATCCATGCCAGTGAGGATGTCAATGGTGAACTTAGCTAGAGCCATCGCAGTACTGTGGTTTTTCCTGAATCCATGTTGTGCATCATTGAGCTGTTTAGTGGTTTCAAGGAATTCCTGGATCTGTGTGGCAACCAGTTTTTCAAGGATTTTGCTGAGTGGGGATAGTATTGCAATAGGCCTGTAATTAGAGATATCTTTCTTGTTCCCTTTTTTGAAGATAGGGGAGATTCTGGCCATTTTCCATAGTTCTGGGACTGCACCGCTGGTGAGGGATAAGGTGAAAATTCTAGCCAGAGGTTTAGAGATAAAATGCGCAGCCAGTTTTAAAAGGCGAGGTTCAAGTTGGTCAGAGCCAGGACTAGTGAATTCCGATAGTTTTTTTAGATGGTACAGAACTTGAGAGCTGGTGATGGCTTTGAAATAGAGGAGGTGTGGTATAGGTTTTGGATCACTGGCGGGGGTGGCAGGGTCAGTAAGAGGCACAGTGTCGGCAGTGGAGGCTGCTGGTGGTAGAGTGCTGGTATGGGGGAGAGATCTGAGAACATGCTATTGAAGGCGTTTGCTATGGTGATGGGGTTATTGCAATGAGAGCCACTTATTACCATGTCTGAGGGTGTAACTGATTGAGGTGTTCTGTCCCCAGGAAGGTTTTTATATGGCCCAAAAATTTAGGGGGGTCGTGGGCTGAGTTCTTTAGCAGATTCTGATAATACACACTTTTTGCCAGCCTTATGTTTTTCCTGCAAGAATTTCTTTCTTGCCTGTAGTTTGCATAGTCCCTACTCGATTTAGAGTTTTTGAAGGTTGTCCAGAGCTTGTCCCTGTGCCTTAGTTGTTTTAGGAGATCCTTATGTCGCCATCTAGTTTGTTTTCCCCTGACTCTACGCGTGGTTTTTGGAGCATGCTTGTTTTGTACAGGGAGGTAATGTTGTAGGAATGTGTTCAGGGCATCCTCTACATTCTCAGCCCGGTATATATTCGACCAGTCAATGTATGAGATGTCCCGGAGGAAGGAGTCTGTATCCAAGTTTGCAAAATTCGGAAAAGTGACCTGCCGAGATGGGGGGGGAGGCTGACCGGCCCTCCACTGGCAGTAGATAGGGGAGTGATCAGTGATAGTATCTGCCAAGATCCCAGAGCAGGTCATGTGTTCAGGTCTGTTTGTGATGATCCAGTCAATAAGTGTGCCAGACTGTGGCCCAGTCAGTCTAGTGATTTCCGTTATTTGTTGATGAAAGTTTAGACCTTGCACTAGTGAAGCCAGGGAATTGTGCGAGGGATCTAGCCAGTTCAAGTTGACATCACCAAGGATGATAGCTTCATTTTTGTTTATGCATTTTAGGGTGAGCTGGAGTGCTTCCTGAAGCCCATTTACTCCCCCAGAGGGTGGATTATAAATACAGATTATGTGAAGTTTTTTTGAGCCAAGGGACAGGAGTGCGTGCATTGATTCACTTGAGGTTTGGGGGTTTGAGTCGGTGATGATACTAACGTCCAGGTGAGATTTATGGTAGAGGGCAACTCCTCCTCCCCTCTTTGGCCCCGGTCTCTCCTTCCGAATAAATGAGTAGCCAGGTATGGTGCACAAGGAATCAGGTGTTCCAGGTTTCAGCCAGGTCTCTGACAGGCACAGTATGTCGGGATCGTGTACATTGAGCCATGCTTCCAGTTCAGGAGGGTGATTTAAGAGACTTCTGATGTTCATATGAGATATAAAAAATTCCTTGGATTTGTTGAAAGATCCATTCGGGGGAGCCCCACTACTGGGCGGGCCGGGGTTCAGCTCAATATCCCCAGAAAGTATTATCAGGAGTGATGCTAGGTACAAAAGCAGTGTACTAAGGAGGTCTGGAGCATTCTTGCAACACTTCCATTTATTTCTGAGGGAGGACAGAACTCGATAAGTGCAGCCTTTGTGGAGGAGGAGAAGGTGTTCCCAGGAGAGTTTCGGTCTAAGGTCTGCAGTCATGAGGTTGGAGAAACAGAAATCAGTGGCTGAGGGGGTAATTCTGAGAGTGTCGGTGCGTACTGACAGGGAGACTTTGTTAATGCCCCAGAGGAGGGAGAGGAAGATCAGGAGGATAATCCTATTCAGTCTGCCATGGGGACAAGATGCTTGTGTAGGCGAGGAGGACATGATTCACACTTAGGACCCAACACTTTTGAATGTGCAGCTGAGGGGTTTTTGCATGGGTGAGCTGGGGGGTGGTGGAATTGGAGCAAGGTTCCTAAGAATTAAGTTGGAGAAGCTAGGGGGAAAGAGAAAGGAAAACAGTGGCGCTAATGAGAGAGGAAGTTTAGGAGTGAGTATATATAAACACAACCGTTCGGTGTACACAGGATAGGAGGAGGACAAATTGGTTCGGGGGAGTTTAAGAAATT
Source organism: Neoceratodus forsteri (assembly GCA_016271365.2). Lineage (NCBI taxonomy): Eukaryota > Metazoa > Chordata > Ceratodontiformes > Ceratodontidae > Neoceratodus > Neoceratodus forsteri. The sequence goes on along the minus strand of CM057450.1, from coordinate 1,341,862,411 downwards.
TTTTGGCATGAGGAGGATTTTGAAAAGTTTAGACAGACGTTAGGGGTAGATCACCCCCAGCGGTGAGAGAGTATAAGGGACTAATGGGAAAGTGGGCACTTAGTCATATGACGCTCGGAGAGCTATAAATCTAAAGGGTCGACCAGGGTGGGTGAGGTGGGGGGAGGGTGGGGAGCCAGCGCGAAGCGCCGGTGGGACAAACTGCCATCGAAGGGGCTATAGCACTTGAGTCTTGAATCCGCTCAGGAGTTAACCTGAAGCGGGTAGGGAGGCGCTTGTGAGCGGCGTTCAGTAGTCCCAGTCCAAGAAAGTTCCCCAAGGCCAGTAGTTCAGGTGAAAACAGCCGCTTTTCCTGAGGGAGTACAGCCAGGGAGCACTGCAGACTGAGCTGGAGGCAACCGGCAGCTGAAAAGCGGTGAAAACGTACCTGGCGGCTTTTACGCCTTTAGCGGGTCAAAGGACCAGGGTGCAGCCGAGCTCGTGGTTCTCTTTCTGGGCGTGCGTATCAGCGGTCGGCCCCTGTCAACAGGCTTCCTGGAAGGGCTAGGCGCAGGACTTTGGCGGTTGCGGCAGGGCTGGCGGCTCTTCGGAGGTACCTGGGCAGGCAGGTGGAGGGTTCTCGGTGGCGCTGGGGGTCTCAATGGTGGGTTCCTAAGCCCCGGAGGGCTAGGAGAGGACCTAAGGAGAGCAGCAAGGGAGAGACTTAAGTAAGGGAAGCTGAGGGATAAGGCGCAGTCAGAGGACAAAGATAAAGGGCGGGAGTGTGAGATTAGGGAAGGGATCCAAAGAAAACAGTGAGAGAGAGAGTCTGTAACACACTATAGGCAGCTTAAAGTCAAGTTTTAAGTTAGTTACAAGATAGCTCCACAGGTTAAGACTTAGGCTCTATAAAATACAAGTACCAGGCAGTATAAGAGGACTAACTACACAGAAAAATAGCTCAGGTATGCACTCTAAGCGAAAAGCAGGGCAAAAGGCCAGAATTACTTAAATCCAGGGATAAATAGTCCAAACAAACTGCCACCGAAGGGGCTGTAGCACTTGAGTCTTGAATCTGCTCAGGAGTTAACCTGAAACGGGTAGGGAGGCGCTTGCGAGCGGCGCTCAGTAGTCCCAGTCCAAGAAAGTTCCCCAAGACCAGCAGTTCAGGTGAAAACAGCCGCTTTTCCTGAGGGAGTACAGCCAGGAAGCACTGCAGACTGAGCTGGAGGCAACCGGCAGCTGAAAAGCGGTGAAAACGTACCCTGGCGGCTTTTACACCTTTAAGCGGGTCAAGGACAGGGTGCAGCCGAGCCGTGGTTCTCTTTCTGAGGCGTGCATATCAGCGGTCGGCCCCTGTCAACAGGTTTCTGGAAGGGCTGGGCGAGGACTTTGGCGGTTGCGGGCAGGGCTGGCGCTCTCGGAGGTACCTGGGCAGGCAGGTGGAGGGTCCCGGCGGTGCTGGGGGTCCGATGGTGGGTTCCTAAGCCCGGTGGCTAGAAGAGGACCTGGTGGCTTTTACGCCTTTAGCGGGTCAAAGGACCAGGGTGCGGCCAAGCTCGTGGTTCTCTTTCTGGGCATGCGTATCAGCGGTCAGCCCCTGTCAACAGGCTTCCTGGAAGGGCTGGGCGCAGGACTTTGGCGGTTGCGGCAGGGCTGGCGGCTCTTCGGAGGTACCTGGGCAGGCAGGTGGAGGGTCCTTGGCGGTACTGGGGGTCTCGATGGTGGGTTCCTAAGCCCCGGCGGGCTAGGAGAGGACCTGGTGGATTTTACACCTTTAGCGGGTCAAAGGACCAGGGTGCGGCCGAGCTCGTGGTTCTCTTTCTGGGTGGGCGTATCAGTGGTCGGCCCCTGTCAACAGGCTTCCTGGAAGGGCTGGGCGCAGGACTTTGGCAGTTGCGGCAGGGCTGGCGGCTCTTCAGAGGTACCTGGGCAGGCAGGTGGAGGGTCCTTGGTGGTACTGGGGGTCTCGATGGTGGGTTCCTAAGCCCCGGCGGGCTAGGAGAGGACCTGGTGGATTTTACGCCTTTAGCGGGTCAAAGGACCAGGGTGCGGCCGAGCTCGTGGTTCTCTTTCTGGGTGTGCGTATCAGTGGTCGGCCCCTGTCAACAGGCTTCCTGGAAGGGCTGGGCGCAGGACTTTGGCGGTTGCGGCAGGGCTGGCGGCTCTTCGGAGGTACCTGGGCAGGCAGGTGGAGGGTCCTCGGTGGCGCTGGGGGTCTCGATGGTGGGTTCCTAAGCCCCGGCGGGCTAGGAGAGGAGTAGATCTAGAGGATGTTGCACCACTTGATGGCAGGAAGAAATCTGTAATCGTCTGTTGACATTGCTCAGTCGGCGCTTGATGCTGCATTGCACATTCACAAGCAAACAGTTGCTACCTGGTGTCATTCTGGCCTCATATCTGACACCAGTGCATAGCAGCTCGCAACCCATTTATGGTATCCTCGGTAGAGATGGACTCGTCTTGGGGTTCATCACCTGTTTTCTCATTGTCATCTGCATCTTTTAACAGAGATCGTATGAGCTCCTCATCTGTTGCCTTGCTGACAGTTGGCTCCTGGCAATCCATGTCGACAAAGTCTTTAAACTCTGCACTGCCCATACCAGACAGGATAGCAACATCTTGTAACACTGAAACATTTGCTTTGGCACTTGTCACTGTAGCAGACTCAGCACTGCAATTAAAACCAGCCTTACCAAAGCAGTTTTCTATTGTGCTCTGTTTTACGGCCATCCATGCTCTGTGTAGCATGTAGATTGCATCTACAACAGTTACTTCTCTTGCGACTTCTGCAACATGAGCACTTGTACCTTCATCAATTGTTAGAAGAATCTTGCTAGCCACGTATGATCGGTAGTGACCTTTCAGGTTTTTTATGACCCCCATGTCCAGGCTGCAAGATACTGGTGGTGTTAGGGGGAAAGAAAATAAGTTTAATAAACTTAAGTCTGCGCAGTACGTCATGTGGGTGAGCAGAGCAATTGTCAACAAAGAGCAGAATTTTTCTTCTGTGCCCTCTAAATTTGGCATCTCATGTCAGCGGCCAGTCAATGAAAGTGGCACTAGTCATCCAGGCATTGCTGGATGCTGTGTATGTCACTGGCAACAGTTTGACATCCTTAGGGATTGCTGCATTAGTGTCTGTGTCCTGCTTCTCCCCATGCTCCTGTTTGAAAACAATTTGGTGCCTTAACTTCCACCTCGAGAGCCAGCCATCAGTAGCCTCAAAGGTGCTATGGGACATCTGCTCGGCCAATTCAGTGGCTTTAGTCTTCAGCATGGGGCCAGACACTCTAACGCCTTTGTCGACAGCCTGGGAGAACCAAAGAAGAAGGGCATCTTCGACCTCCCTATCCTTGCCCTCCCTCTTTCTCCTTCTGTTGGGGTTAGAATTAGCTCTCCACTCAGACAGGATTGCATCCCTGTTTTTGCTAATTTTACCTGCCTGACTTTTAGAGATTTTAAAATCAGCTGCAACAGATGACAAGGAGGCAGTAAGATTATTCAATGCCTCAGTCACTTTAACACGTTCAGCTAAGGTAAGCTCATTCCTCGGTTGGGACACCCTGAGCTACGTTTAACAGATATGTGGAGAAAAATATAACATTAAGTCTGAAATATAAAAGCTATATTAAAAAAATAGCGAAGTACTGGATTAACATCGATAACATTTTGATTTGAAATTCTAAAATATCTCCGTGGTATGCTTCCCATGATGATAATCATACATATATCTACTATTTAACAGACTTAACAGATTCTATCTTAAGAAGATTTTATACAAGGTACAAGATGGCATGCTTTGAAAGTAACGTTCAAGTAGCCAGAAATGAAAAACTCCTAGCATCTGCAAAAAAATTCTTTTGCAAACTTGATAACAAAGAAGACGATGCATGTCATTTGGGACTGCAGCTGGTACAATAAAGAGATAAGGTTCTGGTTGGCACCATTTGTTGAAGACTGGGAAAGTGTTGATAAAGAATTACTCGCACAGATATTACTTACCAGTCAGGACAATTGGTCTATAACTAGAGTTGCTAACTTCCTTTTTCAGATAAATAAAGTCAGGAAAAATTAAACTAAACAAAGAAATAGCTATCACGTTTAATTTTGATCTAGCCAGTTCTTAGCTCTATAAACTGTCTTGCATTTTTAATAGTGGTGGCACTTTATTAAATGAGGATATTTAATACTGTTTCAAGAATGTATTGTATAGTAATATGATTGATGGATAACACTATTTATATGTCTGTGATCTTGTATTATGTATGTATAATTGTAAAGACCTAATGTGCTGAACAACAAAGCTTGATTGATTGACATTTAAAAGGGAAATTGCTGTCTTATTAGCTGTTGCATTTGCAGATGGTATTATTACTAAAAATGTGTTTGAATTTCTTACAGTGGCACATCCCCTCATAGCATGTTTTTATACTTTGCAGAAAGTGCACATAGGACTGATAGAACCTCCAGGGCATCCCATAATATCAGTGATAGACAGCCTTCTAGAAATATTGTCAGTTTGTAGACATGCATATTAAAAGTTTAGTTGTGAAACTATGCTCATAACTGAAAGACACAATGTAGGTTCTGGGTATTTTGGCCGACATGGAACTAGAATAGGACTGGTGGTTCGTCTCCCTTGACACAGAGACTTTGTACACTAACATCCTACATAGTGAGGGCATTCAGACTCTTAGGTACTGGCTGGAGGTGGGGACCAATTTTGAGCCCGAGTTGGTGGACTTTCTTTGTGAAGGTGTCTGGTTGGTCTTGCTAAATAATGCATTTTTGTTTCAGGATGAGTTCTATCTGCAAGTTAAAGGTACTGCTATGAGGGCTACTTTTTCCCCCAATTATGCAAACATATACCTTGGTTATTGGGAGAAAACAACAGTCTATAGCCCAGAGGTCAATCCTTTTTAAAGTAGTATTGAACTTTGGAGGCACCTTATAGATGACATCTTGATGGTATGGAAAGAGAGCAGTGTGGAATCGAATAACTACATCAAATGGTTGGAGAGTACCAATACCAACCTGAAATTTATGGTGCATGCTAATCAGAAAGATGTGTGTTTTCTGGACTTGGCTGTGGAAAAGAAAATGGATGGCTTCATTAAGACTAGCCTTTACCGTAAGCCTACGGATTGGAACACACTGCTGCAAGCCACCAGCTGCCACCCTAGGCATATGATATACAATATCCCAAACTCCCAGTACTTAAGGGTTAAACGAAACTGCAAGGAAGAGAACGATTACAAGGAAAAAGGAAACAAAGTGCATAGCAGATTCCAACAAAGGGGGTACAAGCAGGAGGTATTAAACCAGGCTGAGAGAAAGGTTGAGTTCACAGAACAAGAAGGGCTATTGGTTTAGCAGATAAAACAGCCACCAAAAGAACAGCCACTAAACTTTGTGACCACATATGACCATCAGTCTGCAGCCATTAGAAGCATCATAACCAAGAATTGGGGTATTACTAAATCAGACCTTGTTTTGCACAATCTAGGTCCGGATACACTGAAATTCACATATAAAAGGGCTAACAATTTAGCAGACAAGCTAGCACACAGCCTGCAACCAAGCCCAGTCAGACCAGGTATGTGGCTACCAGATTTACCTAAAGGCAACTTTAAATGTGGCTATTGTAAATATTGTACAGCAATGAATATGATTAACTACTTCACTAGTTGTAATGCTAGAAAAAGTTATGAAATCAGGCACTTCATTAATTGTGATACCACAAATCTAGTATATCTAGCCACCTGTCATTGTGGAGCATTATGTGTTGAGAAAACCAGTCAGATGTTAAAACTCTGTATAGGAGAACACATGAGGGCTACACCCAAGGGTGAGGAAGGGAATGCTTTAGCAGTATATGTCAAGGAACAAAGGAACCCAGAAAATCACAATATCAGTTCTGCGGCATAAACAAAGTACATGAGGGAAACTGGGGGGGATCCACAAGCATTATTACTAGAAAAGGAGGCTCTATGGATAGTACAATTGGGGGGCCAATATCCACTGGGACGAAATGAAAGGATGGAGGTAACACAGTTGATCAAAACAAAAAGGAAAAAGTGTTTGTAATGGCTCCATGAAATAATTATGTGGTCCACTAAATATTTTTCCTCTATGTATGTGTTTTTCTAATTTTCAGATTACAGATAAGGGCAAGCACTTATTAACACTTGAAATGAGGTATCCAGCAAGCCAGAGGGAAGGCGGCAAGTAAATTCAGTATTAATGTACAGCCAAAGATCACGTATGGAATAATGCTGTTGCTTTTTTAAATTCATATGTGACCGTTAGGACTTGGCAGACTTGACAACTTAATAACTTAGCAACACAGTGACAATTGATCTATAGTGTATGATGGAACGACGTTCTCCACCGGAATCGATCGTTTTCGAAACCTTGTAGTCACACACTAGTGACGTTCACAGTACAACAAAATTATGTTTTATACTGTACTGCGAACGTCACACTGTGTCCTCGAGCAGCATTTGACAGTTAGGGCTCACTCCATAGACAGGACACATGGCGAAAGCAGCAATATCGGGGGCAGTACTAATGGTTAGCATGAAAACGTTCACAATGTAAATTATTTTTTCCTTCTAATAACTGTTTTTTTTTCCCCAAAAAAACGACGTTCTACCATACACTATAAAGAAAAGTGCATGGAGAACAGTTGACAACAGGGCATCTTTCACCTCGTTGGCACTATGACAACGGATTACCTCTTGAGCTGTGCTCTCGAGGTAATCCGTCGTCATAGTGCTAACTCGGTGAAAGAATAGCCCTGTTGTCAACCGTCCCCCATGCATTATCCTGTATGTTTTAAACCATCACATACTATATGTAGTGAAATCCAATGTTTACTTCCTGGTTAGGGATTGCTATGACAACCTAGAAGCAGACCAAAAGATGTACAGTATTAGCAGTCATAAGATGTAGCCTGATTGGCTTAAAGTTGTTTTCAAGACCCTATCTGGCAGCCTTCCTGTGTCTCTTTGAAAAAGTCAGGAGCAAAACCGATCAGGGATATTGCACACCATTTGTTTATGTATGTAAAATAAAGATTTTTGTATGATCCTGAAACCCAGTGCCGGTTTTCTTTTGCAGTTCTCACTACAATTAGGGGTAGATACAAAAGATTGGAGGGTAGCAAATGTAGTTCCACTCCACAAACGGGGGGGGGGGGTACGTGGAGTAACCGATGGTGGCACTAGTCAAGGAGGCTGTAGTAGATGACCTGGAAAAAATGGGCTTCAGAATAGTAAGCAGCATGCATTTGTTGTGGCAGGGAGGTCTTCTCAGACCAACAGGATAGTATTGTTAACTGGGTTGCTAGGACAGTGGACAAGGAACAAGCAGTGGATTTACTCTACTTTGACTTCAGCAAGGCATTTGACTCAGTGCCACACAGAAGGTTGCTGAAGAAGTTAAAGGATCTAGGTGCAGCAAATGACCTAGTTAGATGGGTGGGAAGTTGATTGGGGGAGACTGCAGAGGATGATGCTAAAAGGAGTCAAGTCAGGGGAGATGGAGGTCACCAGTGGGGTGCCACAGGGGCAGTCCTGGGACCAGTCCTTTTCAATATGTTCATTAGTGGCATAGGAGGAGTGCAAGGCAAGATGCATCTCTTTGCAGATCTCACTTGGCTCTGTGACAAGGTAGACAGTGAGGAGGGGGCAAAGGAGATGCAGAAGGACCTGCAAATATTAGAGAGTGGGCCCAAGGTTTGGCAATTGAAAATTCATGCTAAAAATTGCAAGGTGATGCACTTGGGAAAAAGAACCCCAGGACAGACTATTGTGTTGGGGGTTGGGGTAAGCTGAGCACTACTTGTTCTGGAGGAAAGGGATCTGGGAGTCATCATAGGTGACTCTAAAATAATTTAGCCAATGAAAAAGGCCATCCACAAGGTGACCAAAATGTTAGGGTGTACTGGGAGGGCTTTGTTAGCATGATGAAGGAGGTAAGACTACCTTTCTATAAATCACTAATGGGCCCCATCTGGAGTACTGTGCTCAGTTTTTAAGTCCCTAGTTAAGGAAAGATAAAGACAGTCTGAAGATGGTGCAGTGTACGGTAAGCAAAATGATTCAGGACCAACAGGGAAGATCCTATGAGGATCAACATAGGGCTTTGAATATGTACTCACTGGAGGACAGAAGGGAGACTGGGGACATAATAGGGACCTTCAAGTTCCTGAAAGTAATGAATAATTTAATCTGCAAGGCACTATTCAGCAAGCAGAGTGAGTTAATAACATGGGGACAAGTGTGGAAGCTAATGGGGAGATACAGGGGAGAGATGTGAAAAAGTTTTACCTTACAAAGCGGATGGTGGAGACATGGAACAGCCTATGAGCTGGTGTGGTGAATGCAAAAAACATTAATGGTTTCAAACATGGATGCAACAGAGGTAAGGTCTTAACAGTTACTCAGGGGGGGCAGCAGAAAGACAGAAGATGGGTTGGGGAGGCAAGTGCAAAAACCCCATCAAGGCAATAAATCCTGGTGTACAATAGGGTATAACAGGGCAGAGTGGATGGACTGATGGTCTTTTTGTGCTGTCTTTATGATTCTATTACATTAGTTTGCTGCAAAAGTGAAACTGAGTTCCTTAACAGTGCTATGGTTCATCTAGTGTGGGAGAAGAGACAGCTATGAGAAACTTTGTAATACATGGGTCATAATACACACTTTTGTATTATGGAGTTTGAAAGTGCTCAATTTTAGTACATTTTTTACACCAACTAGTATTTACAGTACAATAACATAATTAAGTAGGTACTGATTGTGCAACATTGGCAGTGGTATAGTCCCTATCCTGGTATACCACTAGCTGTTTGGACACTTGTTAAACTTTTATAGTCTTCCAGTAACCTTGGATGTACCACTGATAGTAGCTACAGTACATTTGTTTGTGCAGGGTGCATTTAATGTATGCTACCAAAATATACGTTTGCAGTTAATCTTTTTATTAGCATATTTCCTTTCAAGTATAGTGGTTACAAGAGCAGTGCCCTGAAAGTACATAGTACTGATACACTACAGTAATGATACATATGGAAGGAACAGTTCGACAGTCTCATATCCTTTTTTTTTTCTCAACTATTTGTATTCTCTGCCATGGACACTGCTAATCTCTGCCACCCTACCGGACCCGGGGTCGTTCGGGACTTACCAGCGCTATGCGCATCCCAGCAGAACTCCCAAGCCAGCCCGGAGGCATCATCGAGTGGTGTCCCCAATTTTCCACAGTTTTTTCTCCCCTCTTATCTTCCCAGGACCCCGGAAGCAGCTCCACATGGGTGTGGAGGCACTCATGTGAGCCACAGCTCCAGACGACAGCCCCTTCCACCCTCAACCGGCCTTGCGCCTGGGCTGTCGGGGGCGACACCACCACCCAGTCTGCACTGGGTGGCAGCCAAGCACTGTCCCTCCTGAGGTGGAGAGACGCCCACCAGCAGCCACTTACGCTCCTCTCCCTCTCTCCTGCTGACTTGAGTCCATTCCCGAACCTGGGTTGCCAGTGTTGCGTGAGGTGTGGCATCCAGTGCCTCAGCCCTCTGTGCCACCGGGCCGGCTAACAGTCTGATATCCTATATTTGCTCTCAGCTGATCTGCAGGACCCTGACCAAGGTGTAATAGCCCCTTGTGAACAAGAACAACTAAAGACTAAGCCATACAACAAACACTCAAATAAACTCTACTCAAAGGTAACAGGATTGTAATGCTCTTGACTCTTGGGACTCCTCCAGCATGGCTTGATGCATCATGCTTTGGTCCTACTGACCAGATCCACACACAGTTTCAGCCCTGGGATGCAAATACAGGAGGAAGGGCTACCAGCAGGGAGTACATTTCTGGAGGGTGCCAGCTGCTACATGAGACAGGCAGTCCAGAGAAGGTGTTTTAGCTAGGTCTGAGAGGAGTTCTGGGTAGGACGGCATCTCTGGTGTACACAAGCAGCATAGAAGAAGTCACTTGTCCTGCATACTAAGTTGTGCCAGCCATCTATGTCCTACTGGTAGGTATGGGGGGCTTCCAAAACCAGCTCTAAAAGTAAGAGGGCAGGGGACTGCGAGATCGAACAGTCTAGTGCTGCTGTTCCCATTTGGCAGACCTGATTCCAGAATGCTTGATGAGTGGGAAAGCCCACAGAATATGTAGAAGATCTCCATATCTTGTGGAGCATCTCCAGCGCTGGTCATTTGGGAATACCTGTAACTTATGTAGGAAGGATGGTGTCCTGTACCAGGAATGCATAATTTTGTTCTGGATCAGCCAGCTGTGAGTGTCCTTAAAAGCTTTGTGACAGAAAGCATAATCAGCATCCCATTTCTCCTTTAGTATGAGGTGGTTTAGGGCCCTAGCTAATTTTATTTTTGCCTGGTTCAGTTGGTTGGGCATACTTTACCTTTCCTAATTTTGCTGTAAATCATATCTGCTAGGACCTTTTTTTTTTTTTTTTGCAACAACTAATGAGGGATAGAGGAAAGGGGGAGAAAGGAGATGTTAGTGGTGTGAATGAGATGTTACATTGCACTGCTTACCTGTAGGTATTGCCAAAAGTCAGTACAGGGGGATACCTTACCTGCCCTGTATTTCTAGGACAGTACAGTACCTACCATTGGTCTAAACACATGGTATGTCCTGAAGCATGTCAATATCCCTGTTTTGCCACAAAGGCCAGCCCAGAGTTTTGTTATCCACTAGATTGTCTGAGTTTCCCCACAGGGAGGTGTATACCACCAGTTTCAAGTTCGTACTCAACCATTTATGCATTTTAAACCAATAAGAAATTGAAGATATTATCATACGGTGAACTTTAAGGTGCCTGGGGGTGAGTGAGTATATAAGGAGGGCTGTTGCAAGGTCATTGTTTAAAGCTCGCTCCATGTTGACCCACTGTGGACCACCTCAGCAGGAAGTTGGATCTATTGTAACATTTGAGCAGCTCTGAAGGCCCATATGTAACTTGTGAATCAGGGTAGCCCTCACCCCCAGAGGTCTAATGAGACCGTAACTTGTTTTGATTATATCTAGGTTGTTTCCTCTTCAAGACGACATTCTCCATAACTTTAATAATTTGGACAAGCCATTTCGCTAAGTGAAACAAAGCTTGTCTCCAACCACAATGTCTGAAGATGATGCAGATATGGGTGCCAGAGCATCAGGAGTTCCAACTTTACCCACCTCAAGGGCATAGGGCTACAAAATAGAAACCATCCTGCATGACATCTAGTCTTCCATCTCAGCTTAAGGAGCACCAGCTATGTAAGCCATTCAAAATGACCTTGCCTACATTAAGGCTATCTCACCCCAGTCCATGGTCCATACCACCCTTTAGCCAGTACCCTTCTCAGCCTTACCTCATGAAGATGCTCTCGACTGGCTCCAGCAATTCCAAGCCTGGATTTCCTTCAATGGATGGGCTGATCCTATTCGTATTTCCCATGCCTTGCGCTTGCTTCTGAGAGGTACTGCCATTTCCTGGTTCAATGCAGTTCCAGAACAAGTCAAAGGAGATACTGCCACCCTGTATGCAACATTCAAAGACCATTTTGTCCAAGCACATCCACCCTGGTTATTGGAGCAGCATCTGTAGGAATGCACCATGCAACCATCTGAGTCTTTAGATGCATTCATAGTGGACATTGAGTCATGCTGCAAATGTCTGCAGAAAACAGAAAAAGATCAAATCACAGCCTTTGTCTGGGGACTGCTTTCTCAATTCCATACTTGTATAATTCAGCAAAAGCCAACAACCTGGATGGACACAATCCAAGCTGCATGACTTGCACAAGAGTCCATCTCAATCTTCCAGCCCACCAGTGTACAGGCACCTCAGTCCTCATAATTGGCTGCACTCGTGACATGTGTTCAACAGCAACAAGCAATGATTGACAAGCTCATCACAACTGTCAATAGCATCCATAAGGTAGAAAAAATGAGCAGACTGGATGGGCCTTGCGGTCCTTATCTGCCGTCAACTTCCATATTTCTATGTTTCTATGTTATGCCTCAGCTCAACTACTTGCTCTTCAACTTCTGTCAATACTCTACAGCCACCTCGGCAGTGACCTGATCCACCTCCACCTTCACGAGACCCTGTGACCTGCCAGTGGTTTGAATTCAGAGGACACACTGCTGCTGTCTGCTGAAAACTGAAGTACTACAACAGAAATCTAGAGAACCAGGGGCACCCACTGCAGAGCAATCAACATGATAACTGCAACTACTCCCAGGATCAGAGAAACGAGCGCTGCCCAACAGACATGGGGCTTTTGTTAGGCAGGAGAACACAGTAACTGACCGCCCCTCTGACTCTCGCAATTCAAACAAACCGCATCCTCTGACTGTTAACTGTGGCATCCTCTCACTTTCGGGGGCAAAGGTACCTGTCATCAGATCACCTCTCCTAGCATACTATGTCCCCGTAACCATTGGAGACTGGTCCACACATGCCTTGGTTGACACTGGAGCAGAAATCTCAGTTATCAATAACAGTATTCTGAACAACCAAGCTGTTCGTCACTTACCTAAGGTCTCTTCAGCTGACCTAAAGTACATTATCACAGCGAATACCACTGCAGTACCTATCACAGGCATGGTCCATCTCAAGCTACACTTTGGCTCACAGCAAGCTACTGTCAAGTTCTAACTAGTGCCTGATCTACATCCTGCAGTGATTCTTGGCCTTATTCTTGGCCTTTACTTCCTCAAAGCTCACAAAGCCATCCTAGACTTTGCATCAAACAAACTGTCACTTGACCCTCGGAGGCAACTCGCAGCTATAGACTCAGTCACTGTGCCTCCTCAAACAGAGATTTTTTTTTTAATCTATTTTTGCTCCATTGGCCCAGGGCATCTCTCAGAGGTGTCCACTCTATCTGGACTTTCTACTTCCCACCAAGACCCTTCCTCCTTTGGTCCCCCCCACCAGGACTTCCCAGCCCTCCTGGATCACCCCCCAGGGAAGGCCTGCCTCACCTACCTGGTGACTCTTTCTGACATTAGAGGGTCTGTCCTATGTGGGTGGCACTTGGGACTGTTGGAGTAATGGTCTGGCACTGGGGATGTGAGACCAGATTCCTGGGGCCCTTTTTGCCTCCCTGGTCCTCCAGGGATTTTTTTTAGTACCCCTCAGGAGCACGGACATGCAATGACGTCATGGCACCTGCGTGTCGATGTGCATTGCATCCCTGCCCCTTGTAGCGGCACTGTACCCCTGCTCTGCCCCTGATTTCCATCAGGGGCTGCTAGGGAGTGGCGTGAGACCCAGATCGCTTCCCAGGGAAGGGAGAGCAGTCCTCTGGATGCTCAATCCCTTCCCTCTCCTGCCAACCCCCGGCAGCAGAGTCTGTTCCTGAATGGACTTGTCACCAATGTTGTGTGAGGTGTGGCATCCAGCACCTCAACCCTCAGCACTACCGGGTCAACTCAGCATAGATGGTTTTGATTGCCAAGATCTGAGGTGAATCACTTCCACATGGTGTTGTTGGCATGGTCACGGTATCCCCTGCCTTGCATTCATCAGGTCTTCTTCCAGGAAACACCTTGTCTGCAGTGCATGGTGGCACAGTCTTCCAAAAATGCTGCAACTTCACAGATGAGCCGGTAGACATTTCATAGGGTGCCAATATCAAAAAGTTTGTCTGCTTGTCTACAGGGGACCAGCCCCATCTCATGCAAGAACCTCATCATGGTTCCATCAGCTCTAGTCCTGTCAGCACTATCATGACCACTCCATTTTCACCAGAATTACCCCTCAGTAAGCAACTATCCTCTTCAAAATGTCCAGCATCTCCAACAGAGAAACAACAGCTTTTGAAATTCCTGGAGAATTACCCAGATGTCTTTGTTGAGCCAGATAACAAGCTTGGATGCTGTGATATCCTGCAACACACCATTGAGGTGCAGCCCAACCAGAAACCAATCCATCAGCAAGCCTACAGAGTGGGACACAACCAGAAACAAGTCCTGGAGGACATGATCAAAGACATGCTTGAACAAGACATTGCTGAAGAGTCTACAAGTCCCTGGGGTGCACCTTGCCTGCTGGTGGTAAAGAAGGACAAAGGGTATCACTTTGTGGTAGACTACAGAAAACTCAATGTCTACATGATGCAGGATGCTCATCCCTTACCTACAACCAAAGATGCCTTAGACAGTCTTGGCGTGGCCAGCCAAGCCTACTTCTCCACTCTAGATCTTCAGAGTGGGTTCTACCAAGTTTCCATTGATCAGGCTTCTCATCCATAGACAGCCTGGTGCTGCCACTTGGGACTTTCTCAATTCAAACATCTGCCTATGGGACTTTAGAACAGTCCAGCCACATTTCAGTGTGTTATGGAAGCCGTACTATGTGGGTTGCCTTGGAAATATTTCCTAGTATACCTAGATGATGTTATCATCTTCAGTAGAACCTTGCTAGAGCACCTCCTGTCACAAACGCACTCAGCAGGTCAGGCCCTCTGCTCCCACAGTGCAAACCTCAGAGTGCAGTAGTGTGAACAGGTAACAGACAGGGTAACCTCCTGTCTGCTTTTGGGTCCAAATCACCTTTAGTCTCAAGTTCTGGGGGAATTCAAACTGTGAACCTTATGCTAGCGTACCCAATGTACAGGCTCAGATATGTACCCTCTTCGGGGATTGAGGTACAATCGTTCACCAGGGGTACCAAGCCAGGCTTCCAAAATGAACCCTTAAAACTCTATAAGAGACTTTAGGTATATTCTTACCTTTTTACTCAAGCTCAGTAACACCATCAAGTTCTTGAACAATTGTCAGACTTAACCATCTGTACATCACATGCAAAAAAAAAAAAGAACTGGCAGACACCCAAGCAGTCTTTAAGAATATGTTTACTAAAAATGGATAAAAACAGTAACATAAAATACAGAACAATATCAAAGAGCATCACAATCACATAAAAGAAATACAAGGAAAACTACAGAACAAACTCCTACCAAAATACATATAGCGTGGGATATTCAAAAGGGTTGCACCATGCGCAACCCGCCAATGCGCCCCGGCGTGATATTCAAAGGGGCAAGTTGCACTGTGCAACTCCCGATGTGCCGGGGTGCATCGGTAATGTATGCGGTGCAAGTGCGGGGGGTGTGCCCATGCATATGCGGCACATCCTGATATTCAGCCCAGGATGTGCGGCACATATGCTGGCACAACCCCACCTTGTGCCACTCAGGGAGGTGCAATGTTGTGCCTGGGGAAACTAGAAGCAAGTCCTGACCACCCACAGGCAAGCTGCCATATTGCAGGGTGCAACACAGCAGCCGCCAGCCGTGGGTGGCCACCCACCCACCCAGAACACTATCCACTAGCCCCCTGCCCTGGGAGTGTTGTCCCCCTGCCTGATTGTGGGCATATGTAAATATCATCCCTGGTGGTCCAGTGGACCACTCCCTATCACCTGATCATGGGCACATGTAATACTTATCCCTGGTGGTCCAGTGGAACCCCCCACAGCACCTGATTGCGGGCAGAAATCGCAAACACATCCAGTGGTACCCCCCTCCCCACCCAACCACTGTGGTCCCCCACCACCCAGCGCTGCCCCAGTCAGTGGTGGGTGGTGGCACCCCGCCTGCATGCCACCTGGCTGCCCGCCGACTGACAGCATTCAGCACTGTCAGTATGCCTATTGGTCCACTGCATGGGCCAATGGGCGTACAGGCCATACTATACTACATAGGCCCAATATGTGAATGAATGTGTTCATTCACATATCAGGCCTGTGTAGTACAGTATGGTCTGTACACCCATTGACCCACGCAGTGGACCAATAGGCACACTGACGGTACTGTACGCTGTCAGTTGGTGGACGGCCAGGTGGCATGCAGGCGGGGTGCTGCTGCCTGCCACTGACTGGGGGTGCTGGGTGGTGGGGGACCACAGTGGTTGGGTGGGTACCACTGGACCACCAGGGGTGCGTTTGTGATTTCCGCCCACAATCGGGCATTGGGGGGGTCCACTGGACCACCAGGGATATGTATAACATATGCCCATGATCGGGTGATAGAGAGTGGTCCACTTGACCACCAGGGACAGTTTTAACATATGCCTATGATCGGGCGATAGAGAGCAGTCCACTGGACCACCAGGGATAATTATAACATATGCTCGTGATCGGGAGATAGAGAGTGGTCCACTGGACCACCAGGGATAATATTAACATATGCCAGTGATCAGGAGTACAGGTACGGGGTCTGTTAAGGGTCTGCAGGGCATCGGTCCCCGATGGCTGCAGCCTGCCAGTCGCAAGTTACCGGGGATCAGCGTACTGCATGCAAATGGGGCCATAGTGACATGCAAATGGCCCCATTTGTGTCTTGCATGCATAATGGCCTCATTTGCATGCCCAGTACTGAATGTCATGGTTGATGTGCCTAGCACAACCGCACTTGTGCTGGCGCATCCCCCTCCTGCCACTTGCGCAGGTACAGTGCCACTGCGCCATGCGCAGTATGTGCTCCCTCAGTGCCATATTCAACGGTGCTGAGCCATGGTGCAGCACTGTTGAATATCGCATGGTCCATGCCCTGGCGCAACCCAGTTGCACTGTGCCCAGGCTTGCGCCCCTGCCCAGCGCAGTCTGAATATCCCACCACCAGATCTTTTCTATCTAATGTATTACCTCTGTAAGTGCAGTTAAATTAGAGAGCTGTCTCTCTAGAGTCCCAAGATAAATATAACTCAAACAGTTCAGACACAAGTATTAGTTTAACTGTGTCTCTCCACACCTCTTCTGTGAGTCATCTAGCTCCTCCTTTTAGAATATAAAATTACAAAAAAATGATTTCCTGTCAGGGGATATTTTAAATAACGTGACTTCAGAAGGAAAAAGTAATTTCCTAAATTATGACAGTCTTTAATCAAGCTTTTCCTTTGAACTGGTGGCTGGTTCCTGTTTTCCCAAGGAACTCCAAAGGGTTTTACAACTTTTAACACCTTGTTGGTATCAAATGTTCTTCCTCTTAAGACATCATAGAAGTTTATTAGGCTCATTCTCTGGCAGACTCATAAAGTCACATTTCATTTCCACTTCAAAGAGCCTAGGCATGTCATGAAAAGGTAATAAACTGCCATTCTGAAATAAGTCAGTTAATTAAATGGTTCCTGGTCAGTCTACATATCCTGTAGCTTCACTGAAACCTGGGGGTGGAGGGGGGGCATCCATGGATGCACAGGATCACATACTATATTTTTATATTACAAATATCATACAACAACCATAACTAGCTGGTCAAGCATCACAATCCTCCCCACCTAGACTGAATTTGGGGGCTCTATCTCCTGCATGGGATGAGCTTCCCAATTCAGTTCACTCTTCATACAGATGCGATAAGCCATCTACGTTCTGATTGGTCACTCCAGCCCTGCTCTAAGATCGTCATGTCATACCCATGTAAGGCAAGACTCCATCTTAATAGTCTACCATTAGTCTTTCCCATTTGTGTCAGCCAAACCTGGGGGTTGTGGTCAGTTTGTACCTTAAAATGCTGCCCATATAAGTATGGCTCTAACTTCTTAATGGCCGACACTATGACAAGACACTCTTTTTCCACAGTAGAGTACGCTTGCTCCCTTGGAAGTAACTTTTTACTCAGGTACACTACGGGGTGATCTTTCCCTTGTCTGGATGTCTGACTCAGTACTGCCCCAATACCCATGTCTGAAATGTCAGTCTGTACTATAAAGGGTCGGCTATAGTCAGGACTTGTCAACACTGGGGCACTGCACAGTGGCTCCTTCAATCTGGTAAAGGCTTTTCACAGGCTGATTCCCAGGTAATTTTCTTAGGCATCTTTTTCTTTACCAAGTCAGATAGGGGAGCAGCCAGGGCACTGTAATTGGGCACAACTTTCCTTTAGAACCTTGCTGTCCCTAGAGAACTCCTGACCTACTTTTGTATTTCTGGTCTGGGCCATGTCTTGATCACCTCTGTTTTTACTTGGTTAGGATGAAGCTGTCCCCGACCTACAACATGCCCGGGGTATGTCACTTCAGTCATGGCTACCTGGCACTTCTCAGCTTTGACAGTGAGCCTGGCCCTCTGTAGTCTGCCCAGCACTTCCCTAAGGTGGGACAGGTATTCATCCCAGCTGGCACTACAGATGGCAATGTCATCCAGGTACGCCATGGCGTACCCCTCAGCACCATTTAACACCTGGTTCACCAACCTTTGGAAAGTGACCAGGGCGTTCCTCATTCCGAAAGGCATTACTTTAAATTCAAATAAGCCTATTAGAGTGATGAAGGCCGACCTCTCCCTACCACTGTCATTTAACTCTACCTGCCAGTACCCCTTTGTCAGGTCAATAGTCGTACGGTAGGTCGCCCCTCCCAACTTGTCCAGGAGTTCATCCATCTGGGGCATCGGGTGGACATCTGACTTTGTGACTGCATTCAGTCCATGATAGTCTACACAGAAACGAGTAGAGCCATCTAGCTTGGGCACAAGGACTACGGATGATGCTCAGGGGCTGTGGGATCTCTGGATTACCCCTAAATACAGCATTTCCTCCACCTCCCTCCTAATGTCCTTTTAGACAGCCTCTGACACCCGATATGCTGTCCGCCATATGGGCATCTGTGTCTCTTTCTCCACATTGTGTGTTTCTAAGGGAGTTAGTCCAGGCTTAGTGTTAAACAGTGGGGCAAAGTCTGCTAAAACCTCCCTTACTTCCTGGATTTTGTCTGGGGCCAGCTGGGGTGACAATTTAACTGCCTCCACAGAGGACTCCTGCTTGCTTTCTTCCAGCAAGTCCAGAAGGGGGTCTCCTTCATCCGTCCCCTTCCCAGGACTACATACTGCAAACACCATGTCAGCCCTATTAGCATATGGCTTCATCATGTTGACATGGTACATTCTTTCTGTATGTCTTCTGTCAGGTAACTCTATGATATAGTTCACATCATTTACCTTTCTAACTACTTTGTACGGTCCTGCCCACTCAGCCTGTAGCTTGTCTTTCTGGACCGGAATAAGGACCATGATTTCGTGACCCACTGTGTATGAGCAAGCTCTGGCTCTGCGGTTGTACCACACTTTTTGTTTCTGTTGGGCAGCTACCAGGTTGCTCTGGGCTGTCCCCATAAGCTTCTTCAGCCTTTCCCTAAATCTATGGATGTAATCTACTATGGAAGTGCCCTGGGTGGCATGCTTGCCTTCCCAGTCCTCCTGGATCAAGTCTAGGGGCCCATGTACCTGGCATCCATATAAGAGCTCGAAGGTGGAAAATCCTGTCGACTCTTGGGGCACCTCCCTGTATGCAAACAACAGGTGGGGAAGGTATTTCTCCCTGTCCCTCCCATGCTGTTCAGCAAATGCTTGAAGCATTGACTTCAGGGTATCATTAAATCTTTCCACAAGCCCATTGGCTTGCGGGTGATAAGGTGTCGTGCATCTCTGCACCACCCCACACTTCTCCCACAAACATTTCATCAGGTTCAACATGAAGGAACCCGTTAGATCGGTGATAACCTCCTGCGGAAACCCAACATGGGAGAAAATCCCAAGTAAGGCATCTGCCACTTTGTCTGTCCTCAGTGAGGATAGGTTGACTGCCTCTGGATACCAGGTGGCATAATCCACCATAGTCAGGATGAACCTCTTCCCAGAGGAGCTTTGGGTATTTAAAGGCCCCACAATATCCATTCTCACCCTCTGGAATGGCTCCTCCACTATGGGCAATGGAATTAGGGTGGTTTGGTTTTTTTACCTGCCTTCCCTGTTTCTTGGCACCGGTGACAAGACCTACAATATTCCTTCACCTACTGGCTGAAGTTGAGCCAATAGAAATTCTGGGCCAATCACTGCATAGTGCGTGTGATTCTCAGATGACCAGACAAGGGAATATCATGTGCAATCTTGAGCAACTGCTCACGGTACCCCTGGGGAATGACAAGCTGCCTGCCTATCACCCCTCCCTCTGTCTTTACAGCCTGAGTATACATCAGTCCATTTTCCCAATAAACCTTATGTTCACCGTCACCTCCCTGTGCTCCGTCAGAGTCTGCCCAAGCCCTCAGCTTCTCTAGACTAGGGTCACATTTCTGAGCAGCTACAAACTCCTTACACATTCCCAAGGCACGGGACAGGTCCCCTTCAGTCTCTAAACTAGGGTCCCTAGCTCTAGCATCAGTGCACTCAGGAGCACTGTCATCCCTAACCCTCTGACAATGGGTCACCCCTCCTTCTTTGGAGTAACTCTCCGTAGCTGTTTGGTTAACTGCCACTGGGGAAATCTCTACCCCCTTTTCATTAGTCTCCATATCAGGAGACAAAGGCTGGGGAACCAGCCTCCCAGTGGTTTCCACAATGGCTTCTGTGGGGTCTGGGGAACTACAATTTCCCCTTCCTGCTTGGCTATGGGTAACTGTACACACCATCCCCTGTTTGATATTGTTGCCAAAGGTGATGTCAATTGCTAACGTTTTGGCTACAGCCACCTGTTGCACAGTTCCCCCTGTTTTACCCCAGTCTAGGAGAAGACTAGCAAGTGGCAATGTGGTGTCCTCACCAGTGAACCCTTGTACAGTTACAAATTTATTGTGCATAAGATGACCAGGCCCTACCAGATCTCCTTTTACCAGCATCAGGGATGCCCCTGTGTCTCTTAACCCTTGTGCCTGTACACCATTCATCGTGACTGGGTGCATGTGTTCCCTGATGTTCACAGGCATGCTTCCAGGGACACACAAATGACCCACTTATTTCCTTGTCCCATTTTGCATATTGTTCATCCTTTTGGGACACTGTCTGGCAATATGCCCAGTTTCTTTACAAACCCAACATTAGTTTCTTTTCTCAAAAAAATTTTTTCTTTGAAACCTGGGGCTAACTGGTCTTGGTGGAGGCAGTGGGGGTTTTAGCTGCCCTGAAGGTGCACTTTTCCCTTTCTGTTCTGCCATGCCTACCCCATTCACTCTCAGAGCAGGTTTGTTCTTGGCATAGCGGTCTGAGAGTTCAGCAGCCTCTTGCACTGTTTTGGGATCTCAGTCCTCCAGCCAGGTTTTCAGCTCTGCTGGGCATGCCCCAAAAAACTGCTCTAACAATATAGCATTTTCAATTTTATCTACAGAGTTTGCTTCAATTCCTTCCCACCAACGTTTTAAACACTGACGTTTCATGGCTAGCTCCTCGTAGCTTATATCAGGGCTTCTCCTGAGCTTACGGAATTTAGCTCTGTATGCTTCTGCAGTTAAATCAAACTTTTTTAAAAGTGCAGCTTTAAGTTTTCTGTAGTCATTACTGTCCTCATTGTCCATTTGACCCAGTGCATCCCGAGCTTTCCCAGTAAGTAGTGGGGATAGCTGGAAGCTCCAGGACCCTCAAGGAATATTTGCCTGAATACAAACTTTTTTAAAGGAATTTAAAAAGGCATCCATATCCTCCCCTTCTTTAAATTCAGCTATCAATTTGGAATTCAATTTGTAACCCAGTCCTGTAGTTCCAGTTAAACCCAAGCCACTTACCTGCTCTGGTGCTGGTGGTTGAAGTCGTAGCTTCTCCAGTTCATGTCGCCTCTGGTGCTCACTTTCTTCACGGTCCACCTCTTGCTGTTCATGTTCAGCCTCTTGCTGTTCTCACTCCCTCTTCTCCTCTGCAGCTCACTTCTCTTGCTCAGCCTCTCTCTGGAACTTCAGCTCCATTCTGCACTGATTGCTTCTGGCTCCAGAATGCTACAGACCTTCCCCTGCTGCTGTGGCCCTTTTCTTGCACTGGCTCTGCTGTCCTCCTCACTGGATCTGGACACTGCACTGGCTGCTGGCCCCTCCATGCCCAAGGTTTGGTCCTTTACAGTCGCAGTCTGTGACTCAATGCTCTGGGCATCTGCTGCCATCAGGGCATCCAAGAGGTTCTGCTTGGTGGCTCTCCCCTCAAGCAGGACTCCTCTCTCCTTGCACAACTGCTTCAGGTAGTATGCTGTGTGCTTAGTAGTTGGAAGCCATCTTCTTCCCTAACTACGGCTACTCTGACTTGCACTTTGAAAAAGAAAATAAAACAAGTAGGAACTTGACTGTAAGCAAAATTATATAGTTCTGTTTCCTTTTTAAAAATAAATCACTGCCTTATTTTTCAAGTGAGCTGTACAGTATTAAGCTGACACATAGAACAGTTAAAGCTTGTGTTACCAATTTTTTCACGCAGCTGCCAACCAAATCTGTCACAAACGCACTCAGCAGGTCAGGCCCTCTGCTCCCACAGTATCAACCTCAGAGCTTAATAGTGTGAACCAGTAACAGACAGGGTAGCCCTCCTGTCTGCTTTTGGGTCCAAATCACCTTTAGTCTCAAGTTCTGGGGGAATTCAAACTGTGAACCTTATGTTAGCACACCCAATGTACAGGCTCAGATACGTACCCTCTTCGGGGATTGTGGTACAATCTTTCATCAGAGGCACCAAGCCAGGCTTCCAAAATGAACCCTTAAAACTCTATAAGAGACCTTAGGTATATATTCCTGCCTTTTTATTCAAGCTCAGTTACACCATCAAGCTCTTGAACAATTGTCAGACTTAACCATCTATACATCACATGCAAAAAAAAAAAAGAACTGGCAGACACCCAGGCAGTCTTTAAGAATATATTTACTAAAAAAGGATAAAAACAGTAAGATAAAATACAGAACAAATATCAAAGAGCATCACAATCACATAAAAGAAAAACAAGGAAAACTACAGAACAAACTCCTACCAAAATACATTGAGATCTTTCTATCTAATGTATTACGTCTGTAAGTGCAGTTAAATTAGAGAACTGTGTCTCTCTAGAGTCCCAAGATAAATATAACTCAAACAGTTCAAACACAAGTATTAGTTTAACTCTGTCTCTCTACACCCTTCTGTGAGTCATCTAGCTCCTCCTTTTAGAATATAAAATTACAAAAAAATGATTTCCTGTCAGGAGATATTTTAAATAATGTGACTTCAGAAGGAAAAAGACATTTCCTAAATTATGACAGTCTTTAATCAAGCCTTTCCTGTGAACTGGTGGCTGGTTCCTGTTTTTCAAAGGAACACCAAAGGGTTTTACAATTTTTAACACCTTGTTGGTATCAAATGTTCTTTCTCTTAAGATGTCATAAAAGTTTATTAGGCTCATCCTGTGGCAGACTCATAAAGTCACATTTCGTTTCCACTTCAAAGAGCTTGGCATGTCATAAAAAGATATTAAACTGCCATTCTGAAATGTCAGTTTACATATCCTGTAGCTTCACTGAAACCTGGGTGGGGGGGGGCACCCATGGAAGCACAGGCTAAAATACTATATTTTTATATTACAAATATCATACAACAACCATAACCAGCTGGCCAAGCGTCACACCTCCAACATCTCAAAGAAGTGTCCGAATGTCTCAGACAAGCCAACCTCAAGCTTCACCCAGAGAAGTGTTGTTTTGCACAGCATCAAATTCATTACCTGGGACATGTTGTTAGTTCTTAAGGCATCTCTCCAGACCCGGACAAGCTCTCAGCAGTCAAAGGCTATCCAGAACCTAACAATCTCAAAGACCTTAGAGCTTTCCTAGGCTTGTCTGGATACTACAGAAAGTTCATTTGCAACTATGCCAAGATTGCAGCTCCACTGTATGCCCTCACCAAAAAAGGATGTGGATATTCATGGACTTCTGAGTGCAAAGAGGTCTTTGAAACCTTGAAAGAAGAACTAATCTCTTCACCAGTGGTAGCATACCCAAGGTTCGACCAACCCTTCAAACTCTGCTCAGACTCCAGTTTATTTGTTTTTATTTATTTATGACTTTGGTAACCGGATAGGTGCTCTGATCCCATGGACTGTTTTTAGACATGACCCGGGCCATGTACTGTGGCACAGAGTTGGTCTAAACAGCAGGCATCTAGTAGAAGAGCAGTATTACATGTAATAGAAGGTTACAATAGTACATTGGAATACACAAATGGCAAACATAAATCAACAATTGTACAGGGAAAAATATGAATAAATCACAAATTATACAGGAATAAGAAATACGTGGTCCGACTAGGCTGAAACAGTGCTTGATGGAATAGAATGTGGTCAAACATCTAACAGATTGCATTAGGAATAGATCAAAGTTCACCAGAAGATCAAATAGAAGCAAAAAGGTAGGTGAGGGGAGGGGGGAGAGGAGGTGGGACAGGAAAGAGGGGAAGGGGGAATTAATCAAGGGAGAATTTATAGACACTACACTAGTTCCTTTGCAGTAGGCTCTGTGCTGTGTCAAATACAAGATGGAACTGAACAAGTTGTTTCCTATGACGTGCGCTCTCTTTCCTCAGCTAAGCAGAACTATGGCATCACAGAAAAAGAATGTCTAGTCATGGTATTTGCTGTAAAGAAATTTGACTGTTACCTTCGCAACTCCTCCTTTAAAGCTATTGTTGATCACTGTGCCCTCAGATGGTTATTTGACATGAAGGAGCCAGTAGGCAAGTTTGCCCAATGGATTGCCATGCTGCAATCCTACAACTTTGAAATTTAGTACAGACCAGGTCAAGTTCACTCCAATGCTGATGGTGTAAGCCAGAGGCTATATCCCTCTGCATCATCCTCAACAGATGAAGAATCCTGCTTACAAGCTCTTCCATTCCATGCCACGGATGTGCTTCCTGTGGACACTCCTACAGCACCTCAAGTTGCTCTGCTGCTACCAACTGCTTCTACAGAAGGAAACAAAAAGCCTCACTTACTGCAAGTAGTTGAAGAGCGTCTCACCTCCTGTTCTTCTGATCTCTCCCTGGCAACTGTCAAAATGCAGCAAAGAACTGATTCTCGATTCACAGACATAGTCATATACTTAGAGTCTGGAACCTTATCGCAACAGAAGAAACATCGCCAGGATGTACTTTTCTTTACTTCGCAATACTTCCTCAATGACGGTGTGCTCTTTCACATTTGGACCAAGGAAGGCAAGGGTCATCGCACGGATAGAACTCACGTACTGCTAGTTGTGCCAGCCTCTCTAATCAATCAAGTTCTCTCTCCACTTATGCCTCTCCTCTTTCTGGAGGTCATATGGGAATCCACAGAATTCTCAAAAAGACAAGGCTCCACTTCTTCTGGCCTCTCATGAACAAGGATATTGTCCAATTTGTCAACTCCTGCCAGCCCTGCTCCCAAAGAAAGCCTTCTGCCAAACCGATGAAAGCACACATCATTCCGATCCCTATAGCCACAGAACCGTTTCAAAGAATCAGCAGATACTATAGCCACAGAACCATTTCAAAGAATCAGCAGATACATTCTTGGGCCTTTACCTACATGCTCTGACTCTGGCAACAAATACATACTTGTTTTTGTGGACTACCTAACTAAATATTTGAAACTAATTCCCCTAAAAGACATTAAAGCTGCCACTGTAGCAAATGCCTTCCTCTACACAGTCATGTGTCACCATGGTACCCCCTCTTACCTGCATTCAGACAGAGGCACTAACTACCTTTCAACCATTGTGCGAGAAACATGTAAACTTCTCGACATCAAAAAGAGTCACACAACAAGTTATCATCCACAACAAAATGGACAAAGTGGAAGAATGATGTCTACCATTCTCAACACACTCTCCAAGTACCTGGATGAAACTCATAACACTTGGGATAATTTTGTTCCCTTTGTGTAATTTGCCTACAATACCAGCCCTTGTGTCAACAGTAGAGAGTACACACCATTTTTCTTAGTTCATGGACACCACCCAAGAACTCCACTGGACAAGGATATCTCACTGCTAGAGGTTCCAAAGTCAGCTTCTTCCATCATTATTGCTATGCTGGAACAACTTGAACTTGCCAGACATGTTGCAATCAACACATTGGGCCAGAGAAAATCTGCAATGCAGAAAATGTCAGCAGCCAAGTTGCATGAGCCTTCATTTTCAGTTGGGGACATTGTCTACTTGTACCGACCTGTCTTAGTTCCAGGCTCCACCAAGAAACTGCTTTGCCCTTGGACTGGTCCCTTCTATATCATAGAAAAGCTTCCTCCAGTTCATATTCATCTACGATGCAAGTCTGAGGGAAAGCTGGTACACAACAAAGTCCACATCAGTTGACTGAAACATGGGTACCTGGGCAACCCCCTTCCAGATGTTCCCAGTCCTCCAACAATGAAGCTGCACTTGAACCTGCTATACTCGCTGAAGTTGAAATCCCTTCAGACAACTTGCAACCAGTTTCTCCAGATCTTCCCACTCCTGACACTCTTCAGCTGGATTCCATTTTGCCCGATAAGCCAGATGAAATTCCTTGGACTTCTTCTCAGCCTTCTTCTTCTTCTTCTTCTTCTCAGGACTCTTTCATACACACATTGGTGTACCAGATGGAGAAGATTCTTAGAAAGAAGTACACAAACAGATCCTGAACTTATCTTGTCAAGTGGTGTGGTTTTGACAGTGCACGTAACTCATGGATTGCATTTAATGAGCTGACCCCATCCTGTCAGGAGCTGGTGCAAGCCACACATGCCTTCATTCCCACTGACCAGAAAAGTTGACACAGGTCTTGAACTTTTGGGTAACCAGACTCAGTGTGGTTGAGACTAAATTCTCTGGTGGTATTCGCTGTGGTTAATTGTTTGCAGTAAATGTTTCTTGTACCTCCATGCAACTGTTCTAATGGTACTGCATGCACTGCATTAATTTTTTTCCCCTAGAAATCTTTCCTTCAATGGACAGTCCAGCTGTTATTTTATTGTTCTGCATCTGTTTATTGCAAGTTTTCATACTGTGATTCTGTGTATCCTCTAGCTGCTACCCCTTCCCTCTCTTCCCCTTTCCCTTCCCTGCATTGTGGCACTTTTTGCCATGACCAAGCTTCAGGTTACTATGGTGTCCCCCCTGGCACTACTCCGACTAGTCCCAAGTGTAGTCCAGATTCCTTCCATCCCCCTGCAGTGGAGTATTGTTTGGAAAAAAAGTCTTAATGTTGGCAAAATGTTACTTACCATGCCTAAGGTTTTTTTTTAACTATTTCTTGTAATGTTAAATGCTATTGTTGTTCTAATGATGCTCACACTCACTGTCCCAGCAGTGATGTGGAGTACAGGTTACGTATCGGTCTAATCTAGCTGCCACCCCTTTAACAGCTTAAGACAAATGTAGCAATTAAACTCATTATGCTAATTCTTAATGCTAATTACTGCCTTAGCAGGGGCTAGAAACCCCTTTAGTCTGTCTGTCAGCAAGTCAGTCAGAGGCTGAACCTCATGTAGAGAAGACGTACCTGCTGATGTCTCTGAATAAACAGTAATTGTACATGTATTTTATGGGTACCGTGTTAATACTGCACAAGTAAGACAGCACGGTATTTAACTACGTAGTATACACAGTGCTCCAATTTACAGTGACAGGGGTAAAATAGTGATAGGGATATACCACTACCCTGTCACTGCACAATGATGTGGAGAGAGGAAAAGTTGCTGTGTGCTGGGTGCCTGGTTGAGCTGCTCCCATGGTGGAGTGGCTAGGGAACCAGCACATGGTGCAATTGGGAGATCTGGGATCATGGTTTGGCTGCCCCCAGCCCGATCTCCCCAGCTACAAATTTTGCCACCATTTTTTTTTAATCCAACTTCCCCCCCTCCTGAATTTCTCCCCCATTCCCAAAGTCTGCCCCATGGAGTCAGTTATCTAAGTTCCAGGGTGTGTGTGGGGGGTGAGGTGGGTGAAGCCCCCTCGCAAAAAAATGTAAACACCCATTGTTTCCAATGGGTGCGCTGTCACAAACAGGTCAGCATTTTACCCATCTCTGTCTGTGTTCAGCACTGTTTGGCTGTGACATTTTTAGCTGCGCTGTTTTGTCATATGGTGGTATGACCCCGTGTCTATTTTATGCATCCATCAGTTTATTTGTAAGGTCCAGCAAGGTGTCAACTACAGCAGCAACAGATGAGCCTGGCAGAATAGAAAAAAGGTAAGGGTCCTTAGTTGCAGACCAACACAAAAACACCACAAACACAAATGACAGTTAACACTGAGCTGTGTGCTACAGTCATACAATAATTCCTTTATGTAACTTCTTTTTGGAAGTAGGAATGGAGGCTATGTCAACTGTGGTCATTACCAGGGAACCAGTGATGAAAAAAATATTAAATTTGATTGTTTGTGTTTGAATGAATGTACAACCTCTCCCCAAAATTCCTGCTGTGTGAGAGCTGAATTTATAAAAAATAAAAACTCAAAAGGGACTTCTGTGTGACTGCTGCCCCAAGCCAAAGGGTTGGCAAATGCCTGAGACATCAAGGGTTGCTGGGAACTGTAGTCCCTATCAGCACTGTAGGAACTAAGGAAAATGGCACTAAACAGTGCTTTTAGCTGTGGAACTGTAGTTTTTAAACACCCGAGGTTTTAATAGTGCTGGCAGCTAAGAAAAGACTAGCATGCATTTTTACAGTTATTTTGCTGCAAATTGCAGCATTTTTACAGTACAGGTGGGAGACTTCTGCGTTCTTACCCATAAAGCTCAGCACATCTCTGAGTGGAGCTGAGCATGAGTGGAGGCTGGTACAGCAGAGGTGAGTGTCTCCCAAGTCAGCCAGAACAGTGGAGACAATGGGCCCAGATACTTTGCAGTTAGAAATAAAGTAACAATCATGGAGGAAGAAATAACCCCAACTGATACAAACAACAGATACTCGGGCCTAGAGGTAAATGAAGAGCTAGATTCAGGGAGTAGTAACAGTACTGAAAACCAAAACATGCCAACATAGAAGGCAACAGGGAATTTGGAGGATAACAGGGGAGCAGGTAGTTTCAATTAATCAATCAATCAGTCAATCAATCAAAATCTTTATTTATCCCTGCGGGCACCATTGAGAAGGGCTCATTTGCAAGATGGACCTGGTCATACAAAAATCATAGTACAGTAACGTGGTAAAACATAATGCAATATTACACAAAGAAGAAAAACTATACATATGTACATCAACATTTGAGTGAGAGGGTCGTTACAACAGATAGGCTCATAAATGGGTACAGCTGAAATGTTCACTTAAAAGGAGAAAGAAAGGCAAGAAGAGGGATACCAGCTTAGGAAGAAATGACGGGGTTGGAATAGTTAATTGGCATATTTCAGGGAAAGGGGAGGAACTTGGTCATGGCTAAAGAGAGGCAGAGAAGCCAGTATTTTGGTAGGGGAGAGAGAGGCAGGAGCAGAGGCAGGGTGGGAGGCAGGATGGGCAGGAGGGAAACTGGAAAAGTGGTGAGCTAGCGATGTGGGAAACATTTGCAGGATTCCTTCAAAGAGCAGTCATAGAGTGACTTGAGAATATTCAGGCTTGCATATTGTTCCACAAGGAAGGCAATGAGAAACTTATGGCAGCTCTGCCGAATGAGATTTGACCTTGGGTAATTGCAAGGCATTTACCATTAAACAACAGCCAGGCAATACCAGTTATAGGTGAAAGTGAAGTAAATACTTCCTACCAAAGAGATATAGTGGTGCTAGATGACTCCATCATTAAGTTCACAGATTTGCAAGGGCAGAAATGAGATTGCAATGGTGAGCTGTCTTTTGGGTGCAAACATTGTGGATATTAAAAATAACATTGAGGGATTGAAGAAGGGCACCAAAAATCCCATAACTGTGATGCATGAATGGATTGATGATATAGAGAGAAGAAAGAAAGTTGACATTCAGAGAGATTTTGAAGAAGTTGGAAACATTTTACGAGAGAAAGGTTGCAAAGTATTTGTGTCTGAAATTCTTCATGTACCAAGGGCTAGTAGGAGAAAAAACACAGAACATTAGACAACTAAATGGTTGGTCGAGGATGTGGTGTGAAGGAGAGAGGTTTATATTTCAACAAAATTGGGGAAACTTTAATAGAGACCCCAGACTGTATGGAAGGGATGGGCTGCATTTGAATAGGGAAGGCTCAAGAGTCCTTGGCAACAGAATAAACAGAAACATTGAGGCATATCTAAACTGAAGGTCGGGGGCATGGGGTGGAGATCAAATCATAAAAAAGACCCAAATAAAAAGACCAAAGGTTAATAAGATAAGAATAATTCCAGACCGGAACGTCTTATTAACAAATGAAAGTAGCCTTATTAAAAAAAGGATGAGTTAGAACACATATTAATTAACAATGGGGCTCAGTTATTTTTATTTTATTTATTTAAAAGTTTCACCAGGAAGGCATGCGGAGCAGGATTGCTCATTTCCAGATGTGTCCTGGGGGAGGGAGAAGAGGGTAACTTGCTAATATTTCACATAGATAGAGAGAACTTACAGTATGCACAGTATTTACAATTAGCAACTGTCTCAAATGGGACAGCAATATAATAATGATATCCAGTGGATATTTGTAACATATAGAGTGCAGGCAGTCAAATTACAATTAGAAGCAACGATAACAGAAATACATCAATCCTGGCTGTAATGGAGACAAAAATATGGAAACATTATGGTTGAGTGGTACAGAAAAAGTGGAGGCTATGTGCCATAATGAAGACTTGATGACATGAGGATGATATATAGAACAGAAATATTCAGGGCTACACATTATTTGAAGATAGAAGGGAAAAAAAAGAGGAGGGGTGGTGATACATATTTCTGATAATATAACAGCAGAGCTAATCCCACAGGAAGAGGAAAGTGAACTGGAGCAACTTTAGCTGAAGCGTATTCCAGGAGTAGGAAACAAAATCTTAATGGGATTAGTCTATAGGCGACCCAGCATGCCAACCATACAGTGACCCCCCATAGTGAAACCCCCATAGTGACACCCCGACGGCTATGGACTTTGCCGTGATGGGTGTTTTGCAATGATGGACTTTGTGGCGATGGGGGACATGTATCTAACTCCACTGTCTGTGTGACGTGGAGTTAGATATCTAAAGTGGGGGGGGAATGCAGTGGGCATGCCCCCCCCCACATTGCTTCCTACAACTGTGTCAGTCAGTGTCATGGTGTTGCCAGTTATTGTCAGTGTTGGGGATGTCGCCATGTGTCTGTTGCTGTAGGGGACATTGTGGTCAGGTATGTCGCAGTGGTGTCATGGAACTAGATGACCCTTACAAAGCTTGGAACAAAATCATAAGATGATGGAATACTTAAAGAACCTTAATACTGCTGATAGAATTGTTCTTTTGGGGGACTTTAATATGCTCAGTATTAACTGGATTACTTAGGAAGATGAGACATCTGAGGAAAGAAACTTTTTATATACCATTAATAAACTCGACCTAGAACTGTATGTCAAAGCAGGGACAATGGGACAACATGTATTAGATTTGGTATTGAGTAACTTTGATGACCAAATTGCCAGCTGTAGGACACTCAAACAACTAGGAGGCAGTGATCATAATGTGAAAATGTTTAATATATTGGAAATGAACCACAAGGCAAGTGGAAACACTAAAATAACATGTTTTAACCTAGCAGATTTTGATGGCATGAAAAAGTATTATGAGCATTGTACTGAAAGGAGTTAATTGACAATGAAAACCAAAACTGAAATGTGGGAAGTACTGATGCTTAAATTAAATAAGCGTATAGTTAAGCATGCTCTTTAAAAACTAAGATATAGTAAAAATGTGAGCCTGCTCCTGGTACACTCATGCACTATAATGGTTCTGTTGCATTTTTACTGTTTTGTACATTTATATGTTCTTTTGTATGATTTTGGACATGTATTTTAATTTACCCAATGTTTCACTACTGTTTATTGTACAATACCTTGTGTTCCAACTGTTGCATAATCTTACAATGTTGTATTGTTTGTACTACCCACATACTATTGTAACTGATCATCTTTCACAACCCTATGTAACCCCTCCCTCACCCAGGTCACACCGTGAGATGAGCAACTTGTTATTCAGTGTGCCCTCATGGTGAAACATTTCAATAAATAAATAAATATAAAAAATACCTGGATGGTTAAATTTAAAAGGTAAAAAAGATGATAAAGAGAAGTAAGAGAGCATACAGGAAGGCAAAAATAAATATATATATATATAATACTGGGGCAGATTTGGAGAACTATAGATAAAACAATAAAGAATGTAGAAAATACATAAGGAAAGCAAAAAAGGAGCAAGAACTTCATTTAGCAAGCAAGGTCAAAGACAATTACAAATCCTTTTATGACCATATTAATTATAAGAGAAACAGTTCTACCCAAGTTGGACCGCTAGTGGATGAAACGGGAAATCTGGTAGCAGAAAGCAAACAAACGGCGCAGATTTTAAACAATTATTTCTGCAGTTTTCAGGCCTAAAGAAAAATAGTCCATACCAAAACAGCAAGATAGTAACAACCAGAGAATAGTGACTGAGGAAGATAACATAAAAGTCAAATTCTAACCCCAGTAATACTCAGGTATTCATAAATGTATGCAGTCTTCCTCCTAAGCAGAACTGCCCAGAGACAATTTGGAACATATGCGAATGATGGAGTCTTTTGCATGAGCCACTTTTCAAATGCTGCCTTATACTAACTGCCTTAGTTCTAAACCCTTCAGATTTCTCTCTCTGCCTGATTAGTCTAGATGCTCAGAGATTCTCTTCTGTTCATCATCTTGTTCTGGCATGAGAAACCTTACAGAATATGATAAGCATTCTTGAACATTTCTTGTGCTGCCTTTTACTTTTGTAATTTTATGTAAACCTGTAGTTTTTAGTGTTTAAATTGTAAGTTTTATTGCTTTTACATTCAAACTGTCTTTTGAAAATGAAAAAGAAAACTGGTGATCCCGGTTTCAAACTCTGTATTCTGTGTGGTAAAATTCTGTTACGTTCCTTTTGTCTACCCATCTGAACATGAACATTAAAAGCAGAGTGAAATCTGCATTTCATGTCCTGTAATAACTATTGAAAAATGCCTGGAATACGGCTAATAAACTGTGAAAACTATTGAAAAATGCCTGGAATATGGCTAAAAAAAAGAAAAGAAAAGGAAAACTTTCACCATCTAAGGGTCCCTCCAGCTCTGACCAGCTGACACCCTAAATTACTGTGGGTGAAACCACAACAACTAATGTAAACTGCTACCCCTGAGATGGGTATATACGTAGTTCTTGAGAGGCTTGCTGAACTGGCTGACTACCTGGTTCCCTCTAAGAAATCAAATAAAACTAAGCACACAGAACCCCTGCTAGACAGTGTATGGGGACTTCTGTGCCTGCTAGAAAGCCTGCCAATTCCTGCAGATTGTTACCTAGGGTGAAGCCCACCAGGATGAGGTACAGTGTCTCAGGCTTACTGTATCACTGAAGGGAGTAATTCCCACTGAAATGTTATCATTTACTGCAGTAACTTTACTGCAGAATTTTGTAGCACTGTGCTTCATTCTGGTGTTTTTTTCACTGTGAATGAAGGTGTGAAAATTGTAAACGTTCCTAAAAAAAAAGAGTGTGAAGATATGCCTAGAATGGCTTAAGAAAACACTTTTAGACTTACAAGTGTTGTGTACTTCTCAGCAGCAGACCTCTGCACAACAGCTTGTCTCCTCTGATCAGTCTTCCCATTATCTGGAGGGAGACTATGTGATTTCATGGAATGTTTGGGGTTTTTACCAAAAAAAAATTAAATGAAGATTATACCTCACTCTTCATATTTGTGAGAAATGATTGGGCTGACACCCACCAAAAGCTTCCCCTTCCTGTGAATAAATTCATTGGGGAAGTTCAAGACACTTTAAAGATCTTACAAACTCCAAGCTGTTTTTCCCCCTATTGAAAAGAGGATGTATAAGAAACATCAGCTAGACAGGGAAGGAACTCAGTTTAATCCCTCATCCTATACATTAAGGAGTAGTTGAAGTAACAGCTTGTGACAAGGCAAAGAGATCCCTGGCATCCTACTCTCCTAACACGGATCCCAGGAAAACTGACATACTTTCAGGTCCATGTTACTCCCCTGCCAGATCTAGCTGAAACAACTAAATTTGGTTTGGAAGCAGCCAAATAACAGTTTAAATGGCTGCTGCTAGATGGACAGTAAATACAGTGATTCTAAGGGGGGTTGCCTGGTTGTGAGTCATCAGACTAACTCAGCATTCCCAAACCAAGGCTATGGATTCCAAGTTGAGGGTAATTCCTCTTTAGAAAAATGATAAGTTAAAAAATGGATGAATACACCACAGTAAGCTACTTTTGTTGTATCAGACTAGGGCTGTTCTTCAGTATCAGCAATACCTACAGCAGGGGTATTCCAGACTCCACAGACAAGTGATCATGGATGTAGTAGTCAGGGATTGTCTCTGGGCTCAAATCCCTTCCAAAAAAAAAAAGTTTTCAATCTATCTACAGATGTAGAGAAAGAAAATTTCAAGAAAAAGAGGTTCAAAACCTGTTACTGTCAAAGACAGAGGAGTCTGCCTTGGTATAGCAAAAGGTACTACAAAAAGGATGGGGAGTGGTAACCTGTCTTAGAGGGTACTAAGCAGGCATCTGACAAAGCCAAAGTTAAAAATTGTGCTTTTGGCACTGATTCTGCCAACACTCCTAAGAAAGATGAAGGTTTGGCATCAGTGGACTTAAAGTATTTCCACATCCCCATAAGCACAGAAAGTACCTCAGATTCAGACCCCCATTAGGTCATTCTATAACAGTGTGCACAGTGGTTGCAGCACCTTCAAAGACAAGGTGTCACAAGTTCTTCCTATATCTAGAGGATTGGCTGTGGTTGCAAAGTCACCCCAGCAAGTGGATCTGCAACTCATCTAGGGGCTCATGGAGCCTAGGTTTTTCTGATAAAGCTAGAGGCAGTTTGTCTCTCAGCCTGCTTGGGCACTACAGTTCATAGGAGCAGAGCTTAATACCTTGTGAGACAGGACCTACTTGCCTACAAGCAGGGCAAGAAGTATTCCACTGATCGTGGTTTCATTCATCCTGGATGAAATGAATAAATAAATTAAAAAAAACAAAACTGCAGAACAATTTCTTCAGCTACTGCACATGGCACCTGCCACTGGCGCAGTCTTGGAATCCAGGTTACAAATTACTATTCAGTTTCACCTCAGGATTCACTGGTGTCAGAGAAAGGACCCTCTGTCATAACCAATTTTCAATCAATCAATCAATCAATCAATCACTCTTTATTTATATAAGACACCTGTCTTAAACCAAGGCACCTGTACAATATTACATAAAACAATAAATAATTAAAACAACATTAAAATATTCAGAAATCATTATAGGCTTTACTAAAAAGGTAAGTTTTCAAAGCTCTTTTAAAACTTTGGACAGCTGGGCAATTTCGCACCTGACGAGGTAGAGAATTCCACAGGGTTGGGGCCATGAAACTAAAAGATCTGGCCCCTGAAGTTTTTAGGCGAACCCTGGGAATCTCTAGCAATCTCTCATCAGTGGATCGGAGAGAGCGGGAGGGACAGTAGGGACAAAGGAGCCCTTTCAGGTAAGCAGGTCTCTGATCGTGTAGGGCCTTATAGGTCAGCAAACCGACCTTGAAGGTGATTTGCCAGCAAACTGGCAGCCAGTGCAGACCGCGGAGCACAGGTGTTATATGACTGGACCTAGAAGAACCAGTCAACAGCCTGGCTGCCGCATTCTGCACTAGCTGCAGGTGGTGAATTTCAGCCCCCGGTAGCACAAGATAAAGGGCATTGCAGTAGTCAAGGCGGGAGGTAACGAAGGCATGGACCAAAGTGGGAAGATCATCTGGAGGAACCAGGTGCTTCACCCGGGCGATGTTCCTCAGATGGTAAAAAAAGGTTTTGACAACCGCCGACACCTGAGATTTAAATGTCAGACAATCATCAAATACGACACCCAGGTTTCGCACCCGGTCTGAGGTAGTCAGCTGGACACCCCCAAGCCATAAGCCCGAGGGTGATCCAGCTAAAAAACCCGCCTCCCAGTGACCCTGGTCCACAACCAGCACCTCAGTTTTTTCCGGGTTCAACCGCAGCCAACTCACATTCAACCAGTCTTGGATTTTGGCAAGACAGTTGTTAAAGACCGAAATGGCAGCATCCTGGCCGGGCACAAAGGACATGTGTAGCTGGGTATCATCTGCATAGCAATGAAAATCCAGACCATACAGTCTAATGATCACTCCTAACGGCAGCATATACACTGCAAACAACATGGGTGCCAAAATGGAACCCTGCAGTAACCCACAGGATAGGGAGACTGATGCCGAGGAAAAAATCCCGGACACCACCCTCTGAGTCCTACCCTCGAGGTAAGATCGAAACCACCTGAGGACTGTATCAGACAGTCCACAGATAGATCGCAAATGTTCCAGTAGCACACCATGGTCCACAGTGTCAAACGCTGCAGAGAGATCAAGAAGGACCAAGATGGAACAGGCCCTTCGACCTCTCGCTATTAGGAGGTCATTTAGTACCCGAACAAGTGCTGTCTCGGTACTATGCCTTTTCCTAAATTCAGACTGGAGAAAATCATAGACATTGTTGTTGGTCAAATGCTCATCCAACTGCGATGCAACCACCTTCTCAATAACTTTACCCACAAAGGGTAAGTTAGAGACATGCCTGTAGTTTGCCAGACAGTCCAGGTCCAAGGAGGACTTCTTAAGAAGGGGCTGAACCACAGCCTCCTTAAGAGGATCTGGAAAAATCCCCCTCTCCAAGGACCTCCAGACTATCTCAGCAAGGATTTTACAGGTCTCCAATGGAGAAAAAAACGAAACCAATCTAATGGAAGGAGTTTATTTTTCAGCAAAAAGCTCCATCAGTTGTCTGATGACAGATACATCTTGACTTGAGTGTGGCCCCACCTGGGGGTTCACACCTCCCATGGCACATAAACCTGCTGGGGCTAAGAGTAATGTTACTGGCACTAAAGGTTTTACATAACTACTACAAGGAGGGGAGTACAGGTCCACAGTACCACCACAATGTATAAACATTTCAGGAGGGACAGGTTAAGCCCTCCCTGCACAGGATTCATGAAAATATGGGATCTATCATGCTCAATGGGCCCTTTCAGGATATTCATCTGCAACTGCCAGGTAAGGACAGCACCTTGACAGATACTTCAACTCAAATCAGCCAGCCCCATCATGAATGAGTCTTAAACAGTCAGGTGGTGCAAGTTATCTTCAGCAGGTGGGCCACCACAGAGGTTGACTTGTTCACATCCCACCACAGCCATCACCTGTCACAGTACTATGACAGACAGCCAGATCTGGGAACAATTCCTCTGGATGCTCTGGCTTTGAGTTGGTAAGGGAAGCAAGTGCATCTTTCTTTCTTTCTTTCTTTCTTTCTTCCATCTGGTATACAGAACAATTTTCTCAAGCTCAGGTCCCAGTCAGCACCAATAATCTTGATAGCACTAGAATGGGCCAGACAGACATGTCTCTCTCTCTCTCTGATACCCTCCATGCTGGGGCCCGAACCAATACACCTCCCCTTGGAGGCACAATCCTGATGACCTCCTATCAGGAGGCTCCTGTATCCAAACCTTGGATCACTCATGTTCAAGGCATGGCTCTTGAGTACCTTTGGTATAATATGCAGGTTTGCATCTTTCTCAAAATGTCTTAGGCATGTGATGTGGTTACAGGAAGCATTCCACTAAGAAAATCTACACTTCAGAATGGGAAAAAGTTTTATGATTGGTATTCAACCAGGAAATTGGTCCCAGAACATGCTAGGTCCCAGCTGTCTGACTATTTTATCTATTTACAGTCATTGGACTGGCTATACTGTACCCTTAAGGTCCACCTGGTTGCAGCATCTGCTGGCATATTAGTTGGACAAAATGTTTTTATTGCTTCAGATCCTAGCTACAAAAGGTTCTTTATGGGCCAAGCACATGTCAACACAGGCTGGTGTTTCTGCTGTGCTGTTCTATATAACCTATTTGCTCTTACTGGGCTTGCAGTCCAGTACCTTAAATGTCCACCTGGCTGCAGCATCTACTTACACTTCAGCTGGACAGAATGTTTTTCAGGCCTCAGACCCTATCTTCAAAGGGTTCTTTAAAGGCCTGTTCCATTTGCACCCCCTCACAAGGGACCGGTGCCACCATGTGGCCTAGATGTGTGTATAGTTTGGCTCATGAGTCCCCCTTTTTGACTCTATGTCTTCAATTTATTCGAAATATGTCAAAATAAAAAAACAAACAAAAAAAACCTGTTTTTCATGTGGTAATCACTTCTGACAAAAGAATCAGTGAGCTCAAGTCTCTTTGAATTGAACAGGTCTATATTTCATTCCACAGAGACAAAGTTGTCCTGGGAACAAACAGGAAGTTTCCTTTTAACATGACCTCTAATTATCATTTCAACCAAACCATTATCTTACCCATCTTTTCAGGGTTTTATTTAACTCTAAAAATTGATTAGCGTTTTGCTCATAATTGTGAAAATGCATTGCAGTTGCCTCACTGTGATTAACAAACATAACACTGCTAGAAAACCAGATAAATGCTTTCTGTACAGTTAGTATTGTCCCAAGAAAAAAACTGCTAATCAATTATTTAAAACCCTGCTTTTTCACTGAACACTTTAGTCCTGGTGAGAAAAAAAAGTCTTCATAGTCTGGACGTCAAAGGAGTTTAGCTACTTCTTGACAGCCACTAAAGCCCTTAGACAGGACAGAAAACAGCTGTTCCTGACCTATGGGAATGTGAGAAAGGATAACCCAGCATCAAAGAAGGTCCACTTATTACTGGATAGTACAGTATAACCAGTTTGGTACTCTAAGGCTAGAAAGGAGTCCCTTGTGGGTGGAGGGCCATTCCACAAGGGGCACAGCTGCTACCATAGCAGTTGTCAAGAGATATTTCCCTGTGGATCTCTAAAGCAGCTACCTGGAAACCAGTACATAACTTTATGAAGCATTACACTCTGGATAATTTGTCCAGGGGTGATGCCAAATTTGGCACAGCAGTCCTGCAAAGTCTGTTCCTAAGATAAGGTTCTGTGCCCAAGTCCAAAGGTACTGCTCGGTAGTGTAACCCCTCACCCCTGCCTTTTTAGCAAAATGACAGGTGGCATGCTGTTGAAGCTGACAGCAGTACCTAGTGGGGACTGGGTTCGGGGAGGATGAGGTTACTCGGCACAGGGGACCTAGGTTTGGCTACTCTGCACAGGGGCACCCAAGTAAATCCGAACACAGGAAGCAATAACTGTAATGTCCAGAACCAGGAATGGGATTCTTCAGTGTGGCTTTTATTCACATTAAGGCTGAACAAACAAAGCATAGATGGACCCCCATGGGGCTACATTTCCTGGTAATGGAGATTAGAGACAACAGAACACTTTATCACCATTTCCAGCCCTCAGGCTCTAAACCCACCAGGCATACAGCCTGGACTTGCACACAGCTTTGGGTACACAGCCCGACTTGTACACTACTTGGGTTTTCCCCACTGGCCCGGCTCCCCCGCCGGCCACTTGATCCACAGTCCATTTGAGGAATGAACCAATTATCCTGTTATGGCTCCCCAAACCACACTAGAGTCTTCAACTCCTAGAGAGAATTTTCCTCACAATCCCACATCTGGGTACTTCCCTCATCACTGGCCAAGTGCCTGAGGCAAAGTAGAAATCCACAGAAGAAATCCGTAGAGGTGAACCTGATCACTAAAGATGGGGGGGCCACCCACCTCCAGCTCCCAAAGCCCATACCCGGCCATTTCTCTGGAAACTTAACAATTCCTTTACTGAACTTTCAAATGTAGATTCTGGGTAGACGTCTGTCACATCTCCTCTACATATTATTTGCATTCCAACAAACTCTGGACTGGAACCTACTTTTACTTTGCTTAGCCCATTACTCTAGGCTTCCCAATATTTAGTAGTTCAATCCCCACATTGTCACACAAGTCCCAGGGTGAAAAAACATAGGCCATTTTAGCAAGAGCAGACACTCACCCTCATGTTGCAGGTGCCCCACAGGCGACTCACAAATCTTTTTGTTCTCCCAAATAAACTCTGGAACACATAGGCAGCTTTTCCTTTAGAAGCAGAATTAGGGGGTTGCCCCAGGAATCTGCAGGGAACCCTTTCCTGCCCCCCCGAAGGGAGGGGCACTGAGACCCGAAAACAGCGGTCTCCATCACTTCAGTAATCTTCTGTGTCTCTCTTTAAGGTAGAGACACACACCCTTCTAAACTAAAAGTAGCCCTCTGTCAGGGCTGAGGCTCCTAGAGCCTTCACAGAGCTGCTTTCTCAGCAAGCTCCCAACTTCACATTGAACTGACTCACACTCAACTGAAGACTGACTGAAGACTGACTTCAAAACCTCCCAACGTTCTAACCAACTTCCTCTGCTGCAGATTCCAATGTGGCTCATGCAGCTGCGATAGTTCTATTGGTGATGTCATCCTTCAGTCTCAGCTGAGACTGAGAACAGAGTGAGACAGTGTGAAACCCATTTAACTGGAGTTTTACAAGCTGCCTTCCCTGTCTACCACTAGGTCTGACTGGGATTCTAGTAACCCCGGATAACAAGGGGGTTACACTCACCCTTGACCAGGAAAATGACTGTCCGCAGTCATTATTTACTCAGCTTTAGGCCATCCCACCCTATGTGCTACCAGCAGAGGGTGGTGATCAGGCCCCCTCCTACCATGTGCAAGCACAGGCAGGCAACACTAAGGGCCTAGAGCCTTTAGCTGACATATCAGCCTCTACACTATCCACTTACTATGGACACCTAGTGGCTCTGGCAGAACAGAGCATAGCCCTGATAGATCAGCACTGTGGTCCCAATGGCCATTCAGGACCACAGCCTGTCTATCCCCCCTAACCCCCTAGGGAAAACCTATCT
This sequence comes from Neoceratodus forsteri, assembly GCA_016271365.2. Lineage (NCBI taxonomy): Eukaryota > Metazoa > Chordata > Ceratodontiformes > Ceratodontidae > Neoceratodus > Neoceratodus forsteri. Next base: position 1,341,821,683 of record CM057450.1, on the reverse strand, counting down.
GCCTTTAACCTAATACCCCCAAAACAAAAACAACCCGGGGACCTCCCCGACCTTGGGCAACCTGCAACCACACACCATTAAAATACCACATTTTATATATTTTACTGTCTCTTCCCTACCCCCACAACCACACCTGTGGAAGGAAAGGGTTAATACAGTAACAACAACAGTAACACCACAGTACTTTAAATTTCTACACACTAAAGTACTAATGAGGAACTCCAATGAGCCCTTCCTCCTCTTCTTGTCTTCTCTTCTCTTCTGTCTTCCCAGGAACACCAGTAAGAAAAAGAAAGACAACACACACTCCTATTCTGCATACACAGTCTACCTAGACCCCTACCATCAAAATACTGAAAAATCCCCAAAATATTTTTTTTTTAGAAAAAGGTAGAAAACAGTATTTACATTAGAAACAATGACATTATTTACAATACACATTTGGGGGGGATGGAGTGCCCTAAAAGTCCCAACTAGTGACCAAAATGCCCGAAGGCTAGTCCAATAAAGAGTTTCTCCTGGGCCGGAGCCTGGTGAAGCACAGTTCTAACAGGCCAAAGTCCTGAAGGGGAGAGTCTTTGTGGACAGTTCACACATTTTGAAGTCTGCTAGTGTAGGTTGTGTACTGCAATGTCATAAAGATAGAAAAGTTCAGACTTACCAGCCACTTGTAGAATGGAAATTTTGGGACCGACCTGCACCTCTGATGAAGACTCTCCCTGGCAGCATTTCTTCCGATACAGCTGGGAAGACATCTTCTGGGAACCACAGGAGGGCACATCTGGGAACAGCTGGGCTGATGTCATCTCTGGTGATGGAACCTTAGAACAGGAACAAAAAAGAAAACAGCTGGTCCGACATCATCCAATTATCAGGTGATGAACAGGATATAGCTGGGCTGGTGTCCTCTCTGGAAATGAAGTCATCTGGTGGGCCAGTCGATGGATGCTGGAAAGGTCAGTACACTGTAGACTGATGAATGTGGGGCACCTGAGTCCTGGATGTCCATATTGGCGGATCAATAAAGGCACTTCACACAGTCTGGTGTGGCAGTGTTGACTACCACTGCTCGGCTTTCCATTTTGTAGGCACGGGCACATTTTCTGGGAGGTCCTTGCACTGAGGCCAATAGTACCAGGGGTCAGGAGCTTGAATTATTACCCCGTCTGGGCACACATAATTCACACAGTGGGAGATTTCACATCTCTCTCTGTCCACTATTCTCACTCTGTCTCTAAACAGTGTCCTGCCTCTCTTCCACTGGGTATACTTCTTTGTGAAACAGTCTGTTTTTCACATGCTTGTTGGCCCCAGGATGCACACTTTTCATTGCTTCGTCCCAGATCCAGGATTTCCTACTGTTCTCAATCTCCTCCCAGACTTTCCGAGGAAAGGTAGGAAAGGTCATACCATAGATCTCATTTGCCTTTCTACGAACCAGTCTCTCCTCTTTACTTGCTTTGGTCAATCTAAGACCACTGGCCTGGCTTGGGGGTGGCCAGTCCTGTTTCTGCCAGCTTCGCATCCTTAAAGAAATTAGAAACGGATCCCTGACTTCTTCCTCTTGCGAAGCCAGGGCAGTGGCATCACCACTTTCTTCCATACATTCCTCTGAGGCAAGATCTTGAGGCTGTGTACCCATTCCTTTTTCACAAGGCCACATAGGTTCCCCCTCATCTTCCTCTTCACTGAGGATCTGAGCCCAGGAGTGAGCAGTCATCCTCACTCCTGAGACTAGTCACTCATCACTAGGCGTGGAGGTCGACACTTCCCACTCAGAGGCCTCCAGCATCTCATCTTTGCCTAAGAGACTTGAGCTAGGCCCCCCCTCCAGGGGTCTATTGATGCTTTATCCGAACTTTCCTTCTGGGATCCAGCATCTGAAACTTCAACTTCTGGTTCTGTCTCTAACTCTGCACCCTCTAGCTTTGTGCCACACTCCCCCGAGGGGCCTTCCTCCACAGGCTGCGCCTGGTGCTGTGTGCTGCCAACTGCAGATTCCTGAACCTTTGTCCATGTGGGAGCCAACCGGATTTGAGGTGCTTTATACAAGCCATATTTTTCTAAGCATCCAGCACAGTGAGGAATCATGAAGACGTCCCTTCCAGCTCTCAAGCATATTTGACATACATGCACTGGAAAACCAGGAATCGCCACATGAGGAGGCAGTTGCCCTCCATAGCACCACTTTTCAATATCCCTCAGTCTATTTACTGCTGCTGTTACTGCAACCCTGGCATGATCCGGGTAACGAGCTGGTCCTGAGGCCATAACTGCAGAAAAACAAACAAAAGTTTACTGTAACTGAAAGTCCCACTTTATTGAACACACTCTTTAGTTGTAAAATGGCTCCTCTGCTGCTGTGTTTACTTTACTACCCCACCCTGTAATGGCAGCGGCAGTACTCCTGTGCATCAACATTTAGAATCTGGGTCAAGCCACTGTGCACCCGATTTACACAAACTACTGATAACTTTTGCTGAAACTGCACAACTTGCTCTGTTCTTGCTTTAAACACATTTACAGGATTTTCCACTGACTTTTTACTTGCTGGTAACATTTCATTTGATTCACAGTCCCTTAAAGCTTCAGGTTTTTAGCACAGGATTGCCTGTATAACTAGTGCGGCACATTGGCTACAACCCACAGTCTCTCTCTGGCTTCAAACTTTAAACTGAGGCTGAATTCATTACTATGCACACAGTCAATGGCTTAACAGACTTTCACTTGCTGGCAGGACTTGACACAGTCGTTACTTGCAAAGCGACTACACTGCTGCACACACATTTATATGGCACAGGGCAGAAAATCACTGTTCGAACAGTTTTTTAGGCTGTTACTTACTTTTATCAGTAGCAGTTTGCTGCAATAGGGAAAAATGGCCTGCAGCCAGTTCTTGGAGGCCTCAGAACAGAAACGGGCGGGCAGTCCTGCTGATCATCTTCTCGACCACCACTTTTGCAATTTCAACGATCGATTAGTGGGTTGAGCCCGATTTTAAACAAGAAAGTCTATTTTTACAGGGTTTACAGCGATTTTAACACTCTGCGACGCTCCTCCATTATCCAGTACACGCACTCCACTCACACTCCCTCTCGAATGCTGGGGCAGTCACTGTAGAGCTGGCTGACAGGCGGGACTGATCTCAGCCTGACCAATCACACAACGCCATGCAAATGAGCCTCTTCTTCCTCGCGAGGGCTTGTTTCCTCACGGCGATCGTCGACCAGGCAAATTTAAACTGCAGAATGCAACTTTTTTTCTTTACCAACTGACTCCACGGTGGAGCCCATTTCAGCCATTTAACATAGCCATTACACCTGCAAGTCTCTCATACATTCAGAAAGCATTTCCAACGTCCAGGGCACAATTTACCTGTTGCTACCCCTAGTCTTCCATACTTTTCTTTACCACAGTTTATTTTAAAAGCATTTCAAATGTCCAGGGCACAATTTTCCTGTTGCTACCCCTAGTCTTCCATGCTTTCCTTTACAACAGTTTATTTTAAAGCAGGCAAAAATGCTGTAAACAATTTGATGCAGGACAAGGGCACACTCTTTGGCTTTACTGCTTCTTGGTAAACAGTTGGCAATTTAAACAGCAGCACAAGATCCACAGCACACAGCAACACATTAGGTAAATTGCTTCAGCTTTTGGGCTACCCACTGCCAGATAGCCAAAACGCTAGCCCCCTTGCCCAAGCACCTTCCTCCCAGAACAAAATCCCAGCGGTGCCTCCATTTTTGTAACCCCTCACCCCTGCCTTTTTAGCAAAATGACAGGTGGCATGCTGTTGAAGCTGACAGCAGTACCTGGTGGGGACTGGGTTCAGGGAGAATGAGGTTACTTGGCACAGGGGACCTAAGTTTGGCTACTCTGCACAGGGGCACCCAAGTAAATCCGAACACAGGAAGCAATAACTGTAATGTCCAGAACCAGGAATGGGATTCTTCAGTGTGGCTTTTATTCACATCCAAGCTGAACAAACAAAGCATAGATGGACCCCCATGGGGCTACATTTCCTGGTAATGGAGATTAGAGACAACAGAACACTTTATCACCATTTCCAGCCCTCAGGCTCTAAACCCACCAAGCACATAGCTGGGGCTTGAAAGCAGCTTTGGGTACACAGCCCAACTTGTACACTACTTGGGTTTTCCGCACTGGCTCGGCTCCCCCGCTGGCCACTTGATCCGTGGTCCATTTGAGGAATGAACCAATTATCCTGTTGTGGCTCCCCAAACCACACTAGAGTCTTCAACTCCTAGAGAGAATTTTCCTCACAATCCCACATCTGTGTTCTTCCCTCATCTCTGGCCAAGTGCCTGAGGCAAAGTAGAAATCCACAGAAGAAATCCATAGAGGTGGACCTGGTCACTAAAGATGGGGAGCCACCCACCTCCATCTCCCAAAGCCCTTACCCAGCCATTTCTCTGGAAACTGAACAATTCCTTTACTGAACTTTCAAATGTAGATTCTGGGTAGACGTCTGTCACATCTCCTCTACATATTATTTACATCCCAACAAACTCTGGACTTGAACCTACTTTTACTTTGCTTAGCCCATTACTCTAGGCTTCCCAATATTTAGTAGTTCAATCCCCACATTGTCACACAAGTCCCAGGGTGAAAAAACATAGGCCCTTTTAGCAAGAGCAGACACTCACCCTCACATTGCAGGTGCACCACAGGTGATTCACAAATCTTCTTGTTCTCCCAAATGAACTCTGGAACACATAGGCAGCTTTTCCTTTAGAAGCAGAATTAGGGGGTTGCCCCAGGAATCTGCAGGGAGCCCTTTCCTGCCCCCCCAAAGGGAAGGGCACTGAGACCCAAAAACAGCAGTCTCCACCACTTCAGTTATCTTCTGTGTCTCTCTTTAAGGTAGAGACACACACCCTTCTAAACTAAAAGTAGCCCTCTGTCAGGGCTGAGGCTCCTAGAGCCTTCACTGAGCTGCTTTCTCAGCAAGCTCCCAACTTCACACTGAACTGGCTCACACTCAACTGAAGACTGACTTCAAAACCTCCCAACGTTCTAACCAACTCCCTCTGCTGCAGATTCCAATGTGGCTCATGCAGCTGCGATAGTTCTATTGGTGATGTCATCCTTCAGTCTCAGCTGAGACTGAGAATAGAGTGAGACAGTGTAAAACCCATTTAACTGGAGTTTCACACGCTGCCTTCCCTGCCTACCACTAGGTCTGACTGGGATTCTAGTAACCCCGGATAACAAGGGGGTTACACTAGTCTGCATACAGTTATGAATACCTAAGTATTACTGAGGTTAGAAGAAACAATTACTTACCTACTAATCTTGTTTCTTCCAAGTGATACTCGGTATTCATAACTCTCCCAACCTCCTCCCCTTCTGGAACCTTCAACCTCTGCACTTCTGAATACTGTGCTCTCAGGGGCATAAGTGCCATTTCTGGCACACATGTTGTGATTGGGTTCCCTATTGTTGTCCCTCTCTCCTTTTTCAGGTAATTTGGACAGTCTAGGGTGTCTTTTCAAAGGTTATGCCCTCCAGTTGGAGGCCCTTTTTTGTGGGTTAAGGCAGTTCTTTCTAATTATTATTATTATTGGTATTACACTTAGTGTTGAGGGAGTGCCCTCTGTTGTTATTATTATTATTAATATTGTTGTTATTAGTACTAATATTATTATACTTAGTCCCTGTGGGCCTGTTTTTTTAGGCATCCAGGAAATCTGAAGGGTTTAGAACTAAGGCAGTTGGTATAAGGCAGCATTTGAAAAGTGGCTCATGCAAAAGATTCCATCATTTGCATATGTTCCAAATTCTCTCTGGGCAGTTCTACTTAGGAAAAAGACTGCACACAGTTATGAATACCTGCGTATCACTTGGAAGAAACAAGATTACTAGGTAAGTAATTTTTTTCTTAAGACAGATAAATCTAAATAAGACACCTGGCCCCGATGGCCTACATAGTAGAATTCTTAAGGAACTGGCAGGTAAATTGGCAGGACTAGTAACTAGAATATTACAGGCTTCCCTGGATAATGGAGAAGTGGTACCTTGCTGGAGAAAAGCAACAGTTATCCTGTTATATAAACAAGCGCTGACAGAGCCACTACAATGTGAATGCATTAACTAGATAAGGGTGTTTCATGGGCTTAAACATAAACATTTATTTATTTAAAAAATATCAGATTTACAAACCTTTGAGTCAGAGACTCATTTACAAAGGCACCTCATCGAAACTAATACAAAGACAGCACAGTTAACAAGTCAAAAAACAATGGCTCAGAGAGCAGACAGTTATAACAATCATTCATAGGAGATACATGGGTAGCAGTAGATACATAGATTATATAGTTTAGGCACACAGACACCACATCAAGAAAACCAAAGCAGTTCAAACAATATACAATAGCTAAAGCAAATAGACATCAGGAGTCAAAGAGAAGCCCAGAGTGTTCACATGAAGGCTGTTGCATACACTAACTGAGTCAAAGTACAGTACATTGAGAATGGGCAAATTTAAGCAATAAGGCACAACAGGGTGTGTGTTATCATGTAATAACATCACTCCTAGGGTGGGTTGAAGCACAAGGCAAAGCCGAGCATTTATTTATTTACTTCTTTGCACTTACTTATTTGATCCATTGGATCAGCAATATTTGCAAAAGCTGTGCCCAGTGCAGATTTTACAGCACTGGTCCTGGTCTGGTGATCTGGGTTTACCCATACCACACTGCATGTGGCTTAGTGATATACTGCACTGATGGCTGCAGAGTCTAACCCATTGAAGGTTGAAGTTTCAGAAAACCATTATGCTAAAAATATCAAGACTCACTCCCTCCCTCACCCCCCAGTCTCAATTAATCCTCTACCAAAGTGATGCTTAAATACTGGTGCCTCTACAGCCACATCACTAAGTTTTTAATGCCAACATGCTTCTTCTGCTGCTGTGAGTTAAACTCTTTATTTAAAAACATTTTGTTGAGAAATTTTTGTTTTAGTATATCCATGGTCAGAAACAATGAATTTGTAAAAGAAACCAACATCCCTATTTATCAGTTCATTGAATCACAATACAGCATGTTATGAATTTTTCAGATTCTATGTGTAACCTACAGTAAGTCAAACAGAAATTAGACTCACAAATGCCTACCTATTTGCAAGTGAAGCAAATGTGGTTATTATCATTCAGTTGTAAACACCTATAGTCACAGCCAGGATTCACATTGCTAGACTCTGGGTAAGTATGACAAGTTTCCTAAATACTGGTGCCTTATCCAGCTGTGTTCTGCTTGTGTGTGTGTGTGTGTGTGTGTGTGTGTGTGTGTATGTGTTTAAACATGTAACTTTCTATAGTATATTGTATAGCACTGTGAATCCTGGCTGCAGTGTTCTTTCTCTGCTGTGGGTAAGCAAGACACTGTAACAAGACACTGGCCTGCTGTAGGAGCTATTAGACATCAAACCAAAGGGTACTCTGTGAAGACTAACTTGGAGAAGATGCAATAAAACAAACTTGAATGACAGCCCCCAGATGTCATAAAACACCCAAGGAAAATTAGAAAAAACTCCTCTCACAGCCTAGGCAGAAACAAAACACCGGGTTGAAGTGAGAACTCAAAACTGGTAGTAATACATATATTCCTGATTTTAATATGCAGTTTTCCTTTAAGAGGATTCAGTAGAATATAAACAGTAGCCCAGAACTGCCTGCCTGAGAATGAAGTTGGTATATTATTTGGAAAAAGGCAAGGCTGGGTCTCTTGCTATGCAATGTCCTGCAAAGTAGCACAGTGACTGTTCTTAGGATGGTGGTGTCAAATGCTGTGAGGTGCCTATGGGAACTTGTTATACAGAAAGTTCCAGGAAGTGTTTAACCCATTCTACTTCTAATAGCTTTCTATGATGTCTGTACTATCCATTTGTGCAAGACAACTCCACTTCTCAAACTTAAAAAGAAAAATACACTTCATCACAGACTGTGTTTACCAAGTACCGTGCCCATGATTAAAATAATTTGAACCCCCTCCCCCCAAAAATGTGCCCTCACATGAACCTGCATGATTTATCTGTAAAGACAATTAAACAATGTATTTCTAAATGCATTACTAACACCAATGCTTTCAATGTTTTGAAACTACTAAAAAGACAAACTATAGATAGATAGATAGAATATGGTAAACAAATATTGTTAATCCCAAAAGCTGAACTTTGTTTTTAGTATATAAATATTTAAGAAATACCTGAAAGCTGTCTATTTTCCTTAGTTTTTAGACACTTCTTAGTCTTTCCTTTTGAGACACCAGGTGACTCTGATAATCATTTGTTCCAAGGGTTTTTAAGTCAGTTTGAAGGCATTTTAAGCATCTTTTGTTCTCCTAGTCCTTAACAAAATGCAGGGACTCCACAGACTTGTTCTGTTCCTTGGTCCAGATCCCAAACTAGTGAGTCTTCTTTCAGCATGATAGATCCACCTCATGCCCCTCCCACATGAATAAAAAAAAGGTGGGATGGACCTTTTGGAGCTTCTTGGGTGGAGGTGGGGTGGATCTTACTTCCCCCCCAAAAAACAATGCTACCTCCCACTATTCAGATTCCACTTCCTGTACCACCAATTTAAGAAAGAAAATAGTACCCTGCAACCATTGACTAACATGAAAGCATATTTATTTGAGGGCGGAAAACATTTCTTGGAGGAGGGTAAGGCGGAGGAGACTATTTACACCTTCAGTCAGTTCCACAGACAGAAAACATGACATCACTGCTTTTGTACATGTAATATTGCTGTTAGCTCTGCCCACAGTCATACAAAAAGCATACTGCAGTAATTATATACCCATTAGTTTGAACTCAGTCCTGGGTAAGGAATTGGAAAAAATAGTGAAAGAAGAAATAGAAAAATGTATGCATAGAAACAATTTGATTGATGCCACACAACACGGATTTACAAGGTGTAGGTCATGTCAGATGGACTTTTTTTGATAAAGTGAGCAGGGCCTTGGATAAAGGGAAACCCAGTGGATATGATTTTCTTGGAGTACAGCAAGGCCTTTGATATGGTGTCACATCCCGAACTGACAGGTAAGCTAGTTAAAATGAGGTTAAACAAAAGACCAGTTGACTGGATTAGTCCTGGCTAACTGATAGAGATTAATGGGCTCCACTGACGCTAACTGACAGAGAACAATGGGCATCACTGAGGGGAGATAATTTAGAATGAAGGGCAGTGACTAGTGGGGTGCCACAGGCATCAGTGTTGGGGCCATGCTTATTCAACATTTATGTGTCATCTATGACTAGTGACAAGAAAGTTTGGCTTTCAAAATTTGCTGACAATACTAAAATAGGATCGGTAGTCAGTAAAAGTACTGAAATTGATAATCTAAAGAGGGAAGTGTCTAAACTAGAGCATTGGGCTCAGGAACATAAGTTGGACTTTAATGTGGAAAAGTGCTTGGTAATGCACTTGGGTAAAAATCACATAAAAATTACATACTGTATTTGCTACAAGTAAAGGTATAAACTGAAACACCAGAGAAGAGGGATTTGGGAATTACTATAACAGATGATTTAAGTTTTAAATAACATTGCAGATTGATAACAAAAAATGTTATGGTATTTTGGGCTGCATTAGAAGGCTCATAAATAGCAGAGATAGAAAAGTTAAGATGCGATTGTACACTTCATTGGTGAGACCACATTTGTATTACTGCAGTCAGTTTTGGGCACTATATTCCAGGACAGGGATTAAAACCTTGGAAGTGGTTCAGAGGAGGGCAACAAGAATGATAGCAGGTATGCAGACACTGGGATATGATGAAATATTGAATGGATTGGGGCTATATTCAGGGGAATATCACAGGACGAGAGATTTATATTTAATGTATTGAGGTTTCTTTTTCATCATTTGTTCCCCCAGCCCAGATGACTGCAGGCAGGACACTCAACCCTACCTGCCATCTGGTACCATCCACCACTCCCCTGGTACCCCCAAGCTCCATTTCTCCCACAGATGTTTCCCTGTGGTGGTGCTGGGAAGGGGGAGGGCTCCCTCCCACCCAGGCCACAATCCCAACCGGGGATTTTACAGGTGGTCCGGTAGTGGACAAGGATGCTGGTTGGCTGGCAGGGCTTCACGGAGCCTGTGGTTACCCTTCTTTTTCTGATTTTCATCCCTCCTTCTCGTGGCCATGAATGTACACACATGGAGGTGTGCACACACCACATAGCCACGCTGTTGCCTCCCTTACTTGGATGCTGCTACCCTGGCCTTCACCAGAAGTTAGCCAAGGAGCGTGACAACATTCCCCCTATCCCCAGGAGAGGAGAGCTGTCATTGGACACTCAATCTTTTCCCTCCCCTGCTGACCCCCGACAACCAGATCTCACTCCTGAGTCCAGCTCACCATTGTGTTGTGAGGTGTGGCATCCAGTACCTCAACCTTCAGCGATGCCAGGCCAAAGTGTATGGAGCTTTTAATAACCATGATTTATAGGATTGTATATGGTTAAAAATGAGAGACTTGAAATATGATACTAGATCACATTTGTTGCAACTTAACAGTGAAATTAATCAAACTAAGTAAAGAGTAATGCAGTTTTCTCAAAGGGTTGTGACAGTTTGGAACAGTCTTCAATTGGATGTGATTGGTAGTCGAAACATGATAGAGTTCAAGACTAAATTTGATACATATTGCAATGGGGAAAAAATAAAAGGATATAACCTTTGGGAAAAGGCAAGCAGCTAAGGGTAAATTGCCTAACTTTGCTTGGAAATAGACCTATGAGTGTAACCTATGAACCTTACTCATTCAAACGTAAATTGAAAAAAACCATCTCATATATGGTACAACAAATGTACCCTCTAAATATTTACTATGTATGTTGCTTGTACAGTTTACTTTTATAATACCTTTATGTGCTCCCAAAAATCCTTTATGGGGGATTATGAGTAAGCAATAAGACATATGGTGTGCATTATGGTGATATAATTATATGCCTCAAATATTTACACTTGGCAAACCTGGTAGCTCTGGTACAGGCATTACGAAAGGTCCAGTACTTGATCAGGTTTACCAGGGAACCATAAGACTTGTGGGTCCACCAAGCAAGGTCAGGTGTACAAAAGAAACAAAAACAGGACAACGCAAGCACTAGCGAGTGGGTGCTCAGACAGGAGGTGCTAACCTCAGTAGATCCAAACAGTTCAACCATAAGCACTCCAGAAAACGGTCAAATAGATGCAAAATTAGTGTTTATTTTACAATTACATGGGACAATTAGCTAGGACCCCTGCACTTTGGCACTCAGCCTTCAACGAGACTATCTTTGAAGGCTGGTGCTGGGCACCTGAGGGTCCTGGCTAATCAATGTAGTAAAATAATCTAATTTTGCATCTATTTGACCATTTTCTGGAGTGCTCACTGTTGAAATGTTCAAGTGTACAAAAGCAGACCAGTAACTCTGGTGAAATCAATGGGAGGTGGGAACATTGGGCCCTGATATTTCTAAGGAGGGCGTAGAGATCCCAGGCAAATATGAATTTGGAGTTGAGATATTGGAGGGCAGAATTCATGTTGCAGGCTGTAGATACAGATGACCAGTCCATAGCTAGCAGATCAACATGGAAGGAGGACAAGTCCAGAGACCTGAATGACTGGATTTGAATGAAGTTGGGGGAGGTGCTTTCGAATGATGAATCTTGTGCACACAGCAGACATATAATTGTTACTGAGAGTGCCGAAGGGTTCCAGCATCCACGATACAGTAAGGGTTGCAGGAGAGAGCCCACTCCATAAGAATGCTATTGACGGATCTGTGATTGTGTTGGGTTGGGTCACTGATCAGTTGGGTAAGTAAGAGGGATTTAATGTTTTGGTACAATTTATTTATTTGTTTATTTCAGAATTCGAAAAAAAATACCTTTGAGTCAAAGACTCCTTTTCAAGAAAGTGGGAAGTCAATTGAGGTTAAAATCACAGAGGGTGAAAAGCTCACCAGGGGAGGCATGGAAGGAGACAAGTGGAAAGGAGCTCGGTGATTGAAGAAGGGGACATGCCAGGACACCAGTAGGAGCCATCTATGAAAATAGGAACAGAGAAGTGGAGGGAGAGCTTGAGAGTAGCAATTCATAGGCAGAGGGGGAGGTGACGAAGGGCACAGGCTCAAACAGGATGCTAGGGGACAGGTAGATTGCAACTACCTCACCTCTCTTAGCATGATCCTGTTGGAGGACTGTGTACTGATGGATGGCAACAGTGGTATCAGGAATCTTGGGGAAGAGCCAAAACTCCAAGATCACCAGCACTTCAGGCTTAAGATTAACTATGAGTGGTTGCAACTGGTCAGTTTTTGGAGGAGGCATCGAATGTCGAAATTAGTCACCCTCAGTTTTTTGGGGACATGAGAGGGAGATGACTGGGCAGGGATGGGATTGAGCTCAGTACCACCTGCTATTATAGGTAACAAGGAGGCAAGGAGCTTGGGGGAGCCAATGAGTTGATTATGGGAAGGGAGAGGGTGTGTGTGTGTGTGTGTGTGTGTGTGTGACAGATGACGGTGGTATGAGGAAAGGGGGCACCTGAGGGCTTTACAGTGAAGGCAGAGAGAAGGGAGGAGACTGTCCACAGGATGTTGGGGGAATGGGATAGGGTGGGGGAAGCTGGAGGTTGGGGGAGGAGGAGGGAAATGGAGGGGGAAGGCAAGCATAAGCAGTAGGAGGAATAAGATGGGAAGAAGTGATAGGGCTAGAAGCATCATATCAGAGGGAGAGCAAGCAGTTCTTATTCTGCAACTTTGTTAAGATGGTGGGAGCATAAGCTTCACGCTGAAAGGGAAGAAGCCAAAGTTAATGGTATGGGGAGATGGTTCTCCCAGCAGGGGAAGAAACCTAAATTAAATAAATTGCAGGGATGTGGGGTTTCCATCAGATGGTGAGAATTCAAAATTAATAAATTGGAGGGGATGCAGGCTTCTACCCAGATGGTTAGGAACTCTAAATAAACAGCTGAGGGATGTGGACTTCACCCAGAAAGGGAAGAAGCCTAAAATTAGACAACTTGGGGGATGCATGTTTTACCTAGATAGGGAGAAGCCTAAAATGAAACAATGGTAGAGGGGATGAGGGTTTCACCCTGAAAGGGAGGAAATCTGAAATTAATCACTTTGTTGGGATGCAGGTTTCACCCAGATAGGGAGGATGCCTAAGAGAAACAATGAAGCGGAAGTGGGCTTTATCAAGATGGGAAGGAAGTCTAAGTGAAACAATGGGGAGGATGCAAGCTTCACCTTAATTGGGAGGAAGTCTAAATTAAGCAATTGATGGGGGGGATTGTAGGTTTCACCCAGATAGGGAGGACATCTAAGAGAAATAATGGGGTGATAAGGGCTTCACCCAGATAGGGAGGAAGTCTAAAATTAAACAACTGGGGGAATGTGATCTTCACCCAGATATGGAGGTAAGCTAAAATTTAAACAATTGGGAGAAAGTGGGCAGCTCCCAGATAGCTAAGTAGGTGGGGGAGGGTGGCAGCACACAATTCAATAGGCTCCCGTTATGAAGTAAGTATAACACAGGCAGGAGGCAGATTGCCCTCAAAAATGAACCTCCACTTTAAACACATGTGACAACAGAATAAACGCAGCAGATGGGAAAAACAGAACTGTGGCCCAATGCAGATACCTAATGAACAGCAGTACATTATATGTAACATTCAACAGCAGGCCAAAGTACACTAAACAGTTTGCAGGGTGGAAGTTGGGCAGAGTCTCTTGGTGTCGAGGCATCTCCCTTCTGGTGCTTCCCCTCAAGGACTTCCATTCTTACTGTGCCACTCAAACTGGGATCGTTCACACAGGATCACTAGGTGAGGTCAGGATTAACAGCTGAGTGGGAGTGGAGCTCCTCTGTGTGCTGGTAGTGCTGATAGGCTGAAAATTACCTAGTCCAAAAGAACAGCCCTTGCTGCTCTGCTTTTGGCAATGGTGGGGTTGGAGATGACCTAGGGAGCCGTAACTACTACTGGGCCCACGACTCTGAGTCAAGATGGCACGTCCAGCAATGTAGATGGCTTAGTTGCTTGTGACCATGGCCCCAATTGGTTAAGAACACAATGTGGCTCAGTTAGCAGCTGAGCATGCTTCTGCTTTCTCCATGTGTTTGGTGTGCTGAAATTATCAAATTAGGTAAAAGACACAAAAATACATAAACTTTACTGACTGAAATACATCACCTGATCACTAATTAATGCAACACCACCACACACAACCCTGCCAAACTGTAGCCAACCATAACAGAAAAACCTTTCTACTTACATCAGATCAGTACAACCCTCCCCACAAAACCTAAACAATATTTATTTATTTAAATTTTGGTAACCGGGTAGGCCCACTGAGACTTTGACAGTCACTTTTTCAGGGGTGACCCGGGATTAGTTACATGTACTTAAAGGGAGAAGAAAACCAATGCTTTTGATTGTACTACAGTACATGGTACATTGATCATGTATACGTGTGACAGAGATAGACATTACTACAATTGACATAGGCGAGTGTATGTACAAACAACCTTGTTAGTTACACACATTCATGAGTAGATAGTAAACATAAGTGCAGTTCAGTACATTATGTCCTTCCTTACTGTTCCTCCCTCTCTTTTTGTCTGTATTTACATGCGACAGCCCCCTGTAGCAGAGGTGCCATTATGGGTTGCGGCAGCTGCAATGAGACCCACTACTTAGGTGTAGTATTAACCCTTTCTTGTACCCCTCCAGAGAGGTGCAGTCCTGGAGAGCTCTTGGGAGATTGTTCCAGAGTTTGGGGAGGGTTATACTAGGTGACCGTTGTCCCATAGTTGATCTGGCTCTTGGGGGTTCTAGCAGCTTACGTTCAGTCGACCTGAGCTCCCTCCTGTCTGCTTTTGGGGCTAGCAGATTTTGCAGGCTCGGTGGGGCATCAGGTTGCTGAAATTTGAAAGATAAGCACAGGGAGGGAGGGATAGGCAAGTCTCACTTCAAGGGGTGGCCAGTTTAACGCTTGTAGTACATCACAGTGGTGCTCCATTCTTTGTGCCCTGGTGGTGAAATGGCTGATTCTGTGATACAGCGTACTCAGACACGCATGTTCCATTGCCCTCAGTCCTTACAGCATTGATGCACCATAGAATAGGATGGGAATGATAGTCCTGTTGCTGACCACAATCCTGGTTTCTTTAGTCAGGTAGGAGCCCACATTTTTGGTTTACTATTGTTGTTAGGTGGTCTATGTGTTTCTTGAAAGATATCTCCTGGTCAATGAACATTCCCAAATACTTGATATTGTCCACCACTTCAATCCCTGTTCCATTTGAGGTAGAGAGCGATAGAAGATTAGCCCGGCATGGGACAAGATTTTTGGGGCCAGAGAGCATGGCTTTGTTTTTTTTGCTGTTTAGGACCAGCCTGTTTGCCTGGAACCAGTCTTCTAGCATTGAGAGATCTTGTTGCAACTCCGAGTTTGGTAATTCCGAGTCCTTGCCAGTTCTGTACAGTACTGCATTGTCCATGTATAGCGTGACCTTTGCTCCACTGCAGTGTAGGGGTAGGTTGTTGATGAATGAGGAGAATAACAGAGGTCCTAGGATGGAACCCTGTGGAACGCCATCTGACACTGGACTCTCATCTGATTTAGCACCGTTCCACCAGACCATTTGCGTCCTGCCGTGGAGGTAACCAGAAAGCCATTTTAGGGCCAGTGTGTCAAACCCTAGGTCACCCAGTTGTCCTAGGAGCAGCTTGTGGTTGACTAGGTCAAACGCCTTCGTTAGATCAATGAAGACTATTCCAAGGAGTTTGTTTTGGTCCAGAGCTTCATGCACATCAGTGATGAAGCTTACCAGTGCCGTATTAGTGCCATGTCTCTTTCTGAAACCATGTTGTTGGTCTGTTTGCAGGTTGTGCATTTCCAGGTACTCATTGACCTGTTTGTAGACCACCTTCTCAAGTAACTTGCTTAGGGTGCAGAGAATGGAAGTTGGTCTGAAATTTTCCACGTCCTCCTGCAGCCCATTTTTGGGATTGGGGTCACAAGAGTCACCTTCCATAGGCAGGTACTCTCCCTTCCATCAGGGACCTGTTGAATAGCTGGGTTATCAGTACTGCAATGATGTGGGCTGCAATCTTCAACAGTTTAGGTTCAAGGTTGTCATGGCCTGCCGCACCTTCTGGTTTTATACCCTTGAGCAGTGTCAGTACCTCTCCTACCGATGTAAGTTTTAGGTGGAATTCAGGGCCCTGCGGGCGGGTCTCTTGATTCTCTAGTCTTCCCTGGCCTTGGTTGGGATTGCTGGTTTTGTACTGCTGCAGGTCCAAGAAGATGTCATTGTCTGTAACAACTTCAGAGAGGCACAGCAGAAGCTGTTTCAGCAAACTGTTAAAATGAGTGATACACCAAAATCCAGTTTCTCAATGTTTGGACATGTCACAGTAAGTGACTGGGTTGATTACCATTTTGATGTTAGCTTTGACATTGTAAGAATTACTATTTTGATGGTAGCTTTGACATTCCGAGAAAAACAAAACAATAGCTAAAGCATCTTGAATCTGATAAAGTACATCAAAGTGGAAGTCAGAGTATATGTGAAATGTTTTTGTTCTTTTTAGTTTTTGCTCCATGATCAGGGATGTCAACAAGCTCAAGTGAGTTGAGAAGGCCAGGACATGGACACGGAACTGGGAGACGTTTCATGGAGTAATTTGTTTGGACAAAACAATGGTTTCTTTGGAGCACTTTGCTTCAATGTCATTTCACAAGAAGTGGCTATAAACTCCATGAAACTTAAGCTAAAACATGCTCTTAAGCTGTATGTCTGTGGCTCCATATCTAATAGGGGATGGGGCTCATTGTGCACATATAGCCCCTTTTACATGTATCAGCACACATCGTAGCAGTTCCCAAGTGCTCTCTGCTCCATCTGCACCACTACCTTTTGCCTCTACACTATAGAGAACTGCACCAATTTTGTGTCTCTGCCAGAATTTTCTTCTATCTTTCTGGCTGGCCGAGAGTGTGACTCTTTTTGTGTTAAGGTGGGGCAATGGTGAGTAGTTCACTTAATATACAGTGCTGTACATGAGTACAGCTAAATATATCCACAGAAATTAGAAAGAAAGCTGAACTTGAGAAACCAGTTACTTTTTAGAAATGGGGGCTAAAACTACTTTAAAAGTGCTCCAAAAGTGGAGCTGTGATATTGGGTATGCACTTATTATGCATATTCATCTCTCAAGGATAGGAATATGCATAAGTGCATGCCCAGTGTCACGGCTCCACTTTTGGAGAACTTTTAAAGCAGTTTTTGGCCCCTGTCTCAGAAAACTAACTAGTTTCCACAAGTTCAGTTTTCTTTATAGAAACTAAGGCTATATTTAGCTGAACTCGGGTAGAATATAAGAATATATAAGAAGTAATCAGCAGATGGGGACCGTGAGATCCATCTAGTCTGCTCCAAAATTTCTATCCCCCTCCCTGTTTTATTACCCCTTCAGGTGGCAGCATTGCCTGTCCCATGCTAGTTTGAATTCCCGTACTGTCTTTGCTGCTACCACCCTCTGTGTGAAAAGGTATTTCCTTATATTGGTTCTAAATCTGCCTTCCACTAGGTGCAGATTGTGCCCCCTTGCCTGCGTTGTTTTGTTTTCCTGGAATTGATTTCCTGTCTGGGCTGTTTTGATTCCCTCTATGTATTTGAATGTTTCTATCATGTCCCCCTATTTCTTCTTTTCTCTAGAGAATATAGGTTTAATTCATTGAGTCTGGTTTCATACTGTTCTTGATGCAGACCCTGCACCATCTTAGTGGCCTTTCTCTGAACCCTTTCTAAGCGGTCAATGTCCTTTTTTTAGATGGGGCCTCCAGAACTGCATGCAGTATTCCAGGTGCAGCCTGACCAAGGTCCTATATAGTGGGATGAATACCTTGTGCTTGCTGCTCATAATCCCTCTACTTATGCAACCATTGCTGCTTTTCACATTGTTTCCCCACATTTAGATAATCAGTAAAAATTACTCCAAGGATAGATACACCTGCTGATGCTAAATGCTGTGAAAAGTCTTTATTTATTTTAAATGAAACTTGACTCTTGAACTCTGTATGTACTTTCGTACTTAGGAACAGTTTTGTGGAAAGGGTACCATCCCTAACACTGAGATCTCTTCATTTAACTGCAAAGGAGTGTGGGATATTGGAGGCCAGTGGACACTTCCTGATTCCTCCTGGCTCACCTTCCTGCTATCATTTGCTTTTCACACAGGCTCAGAGCACTAGGTGCTAAATAATTGACATTACACCCTATTCTGTACTGGGGCAGTTCCGTACTTGGGCAAGCCTTCTTAAAGGCTATTTTATTCTTTTTGGGTACTTTTGCGATAGCGGGAAACCGGAAATAGCGCGATTACGCACTTCCAGTTTCACCACATCAAACCACTCACTCTAGCGAGCGGGGCCACGTGCAGAGATGCACACAGAGACACGTGCGTCCTGCACATGTCTACCGTGTCCACCAGGGACAGCAGGCCCAGGGCACTAGACCTTGGTAATTTACATACCTTCATCTTCTTCTTAATATAGCTACTTTCCCAGTATTAGTCAATGAAGAAAGCAAATAAACTTTGTACATCATTCATGATGTACACTACTGGTAAACAGGTAGCCAATTTTGTATGTGACAGATGCATATTGCTGAAAAACCTGCAGGAAGAAGTAAAATGTTTACAGCCTAAAGAGTTTCTCAACTCTGAAATCAGAGCATTAGAGGACTATATTGATCACATGTCGCTTTTAGTTGAGACCAACTTTTCTACCACCAAGCACCTGGAAAAATCACTTTCCTATGAACCATTTTCAAATAACCCCTCTGCCTCTATCTTAGCAGAGCAACCAGTTACTTCCTCAACTCCCTCAACTCATGCTATTAATAATGATAAATGGACAACAATACCCTATAAAAAACACACTAGGAAAAGTAAGCATCTTGATAAGACTCAAACAATCCCCCTACAAAACTCAATTAATTTCCTCCTACAAAAAACAGGTAAGGATGCAGATGTTGAACTGGGAGACTCTAGTAACATAGTACCTAAAGACGGTAACTCCAAAGCTCTTTCCGGAGCACCTAGTAATATAGAAACCAGTGCTTTAACAACTACACCACAGTCTAGTAGGAGACCTAAAGTCCAGGCCCATAAAGAAACAGTCACCAAACCAACAACAAATTCCTCACTAGTTACAAATTCCATGGTATCCATCTCAGTACTACATCCCCCAGTAAAATCTGTAGCACCACACACCAAACAGGGTAGGTATTTGTCTTAGGTGACTCAATTGTAAAATACCGAGACAGGGTAGTATGCAACCCTGATAAGGAACATCGAACTTGTTCTAGCTTCAGAGGGGCCAAAATTGCAGATATTACATCACGGCTGGTGACAATTCTTTGGTAATCATTCATGCAGGCGCTAATGATATTGTGGGATCTCAACTCTTGCAAATTAAACAAGACTTTGTTGCAATATACAAGATCCTAACTGAATGAGGTTGCACTGTCTGTATTTCTGAAATACTACCAATTCCAAGAGCCACCAGATACATCTTCTCTAAAATAAAAACCCTGAATGAGTGGCTGCGTAAATGGTGCTACCGAAAAGGAATTACGTGCATAACTTACTGGGAGGAATTTAAGGATAGACCGTCACTTTACTGTTGGGATGGCTGGCATCTTAGTAGAAGAGGCAGTACTATTATGGGGCAAAAGATAACATCATACATAAATACATGTTTAAACTAACAAAAAATGGGGAGACTGGGGAGTTACCCAGGTCTCTTATTAATAATCCTTGCCCACAATATAGCACTGAAGTAAATACCCTTACTTTTAATGCGCGATCAATGAACATCTCCAAGTATGCTGAGCTTGAAGTATTAACTCAGTCACTGGACTTAGCACTGATAGCCATTACTGAAACTTGGGGCAATTCAGAAAAAGAATGGATCGTAGAAATTCCTGGTTACAAACACTACTAAAAAAACAGAGAAAATTCAAGAAAAGGTGGAGGGGTTAGTTTATGCGTAAGAAAAGATATTTCATCTTATGAGCTAGAAACAAATGTACAAACTGAAAGTATATGGGTCTATATCAAACCCACAGGCACTTACCAATTAAATATAGGGACTTGTTACCGACCACCATCTTCTGACATAAACTTAACTAGACAGATAGCTGAAGAGATTATGCAGCTAGCACACAAAGATTCAGTTCTTATACTGGTGGACTTAAATCTCCCCAACATAAATTGGGACACCCTATCTGGTACCAATCAACACGACGAACAATTGCCTTCTTCTGTCATAAATCTAGGCCTTAAACAAATTGTTAGAGACCCAACTAGGGGAAAAACATACTTGACCTTGTAATAACAAACTGGGAAACCCCTATATCTGATTCCAGGATTATATCCCCCATAGGAAACAGTGATCACGTCTGTATTTTTCTCTATGCAACTTCCTCTACATCCCAAACCAATAAACTCAAAATAAAATAATACCACAAGACGGATTTCAACAGTATAAACTATTCTCTAAACTCATTAAATTGGGAACAGATTCTTCTCCCTCTAAGAACTGAGGAAGCATGGGAATATCTGAAGGAAAAAATATTTCAACTAGAAAAACAATATGTACCTGAAAAAAACAAATATAATAACAAAGGAAAAATTCCACAATGGTTTAACAATAATATTAAAAAATTAATCACACAAAAAAATAAGCTTTTCTCCAAACTAACAAAATGCCCACTATCTCAGAAAGACTCTATGATGGTAACATATAGGAAGCCAGTTAAAAACTTAAAAAAATAAATGACTCTGGCTAAACGTAATTTAGAATTTAAAATTGCCACACAAAAGACTGTTAACAGGCAGACCTTCCCCTCAAGACCATCAACAATGTCGCTAATGAATATGTTGAAGAGGATTGGGCCAAGTAGTGATCCATGTGGAACACCGCTGGTTACTCTGACCTCCTCTGATAATGCCCCATTGACCAGGACTCTCTGTAACCTATTATAAAGTCAGTTCTTAATCCAGCTGACTATTTTATGGTCTATGCCTGTGCGCTGTAGTTTGTTGGCTAATCTCCTAAGGGGAACAGTGTCAAAAGCTTTGCTAAAATCTAAGTAAATCACATCAGCTGTGCCACCTTGGTTCACTGTTCTTGTTACCGAATCAAAGATGTCCACCATATTCATTAGACATGAGCAGCCAGACATGAACCCATGCTGCTTTGGGTTGAGTCTTTAATTCTACCTTAGGTAGTCAACTATTCTCTCCTTAAGTCTGCTTCCATAATTTTACCCACCACTGCAGTTAGGCCGACAGGGTGGTAGTTCCCTGGCTCTTCCCTGCTTCCACTCTTGTGCAAGAGCACCACTATTGCCTTTTTTCAGTTGTCTGGTGCTATACTGCTTTCTAGTGACTTATTGAACAGTTTAGCAAGTGGTGCGGCAATCTCTTCCCTGAGTTCATTCATGACCATTGGGTGCATACCATCTGGAACTATTGCCTTATCCACTTTTAACTTACCTAGCTCCTCTCAGACTCTTTCTTTCATGAAGGGGCTTGTGTTGGACACATTATCATTTTGTCCAGTGCCACTTAACATAGGTCCTTTGCTGTTATCTTCTATAGTGATGACTCTGCCTCTGTCATATCTTTATCCCTCTCCACCAGCTGATCCTCCTTTGATGCTAGATAGACTATTCCCCCCTTATTCTTCCTCTTCTCTTTTATATGTCAATAGAAAGTCTTATCACCTTCTTTATCTATTGTGCTATTCTCTTCTCTGTGCTTTGGCAATCCTAATTGCCTTCCCCGCCTCTTTGAGTTTATTTCTGCATTCCTCCCTGTCGCTGTCCATCTTTGTTTTCTTTCATTGCTTGAATGCTCTTTTCTTTTCCTTAATCTTAGCTGCTACCTCCCTAGTAAACCAGAGTGGTTCCTCCTCTTCCTGGATTTGCTGATCTGTTATGTGCAGTCCTCCATTACTGTAGTTAGAGCATGTTTCAAGGTTTTCCAACATTATTCTACATCTCCCTTGGTACCGGTTTGTAGTAAGGATTTGATCTGGGATTTCATTTCAGTGAAGTTTGCTTTGTTGAAGTCGATTACCTTGATTTTTGTGTGGCATCTGGCTTCTGCTCTTCTGTTAGCCATACTGATTTTTGGTTGCTGGATCCTAAGTGGCTTTCTATGTGAACACCTGAGATCCTAGAACTGTTGGAGAGTACCAGGTCTAGGATTGATGTTTCTCTAGTGGGTGAGAATATTAGATGCACAAGCCTTGGGACAGTGTGTTTGGAAGTGCAGCCTGGGAAATCGAGGAGTCTCTTGCGAGAGGCTATATTCGGATCAATGTGAGAGCTGTCATCAGATTAGACAGCACCAGGGAGCTGCGTGAAATGGTAAAATGCAACAGTGAACCAAGAAACACAGGAAACACCAGGACAGCAAACACTCCCCTCAGATGCGTTGCGGCTCGATTATAGATCACAAGAAAGGTAATGTTGCAGTGGCTCTGCCCCAATCAATGTGGTGCAAAGCCCATTGTGCAAAAGGGACTTTTGATGAAACATAGAATCTGATGGCAGATAAGGACTGCTTGGCCAACCTAGTCTGCCCATTTCCCTACCTAATGGATAAGCTGCAGATCCTAGTTAACCAACAGCCTACTTCCTCCTACCCTCCACTACTGCCTTTGTCTTTTTCTCCATTTACCCCTGCCCTTCTCCCTATCGACTGCTCTATCTTGGTGTTTACCTCATTAACTACCCTGATTCTGTTAGGGGGGCTAGGATTTCCCTTCCTCTTTTTAGTGCCTCCCCCCTTGACTAGTTTAAATGCTTACCAATGAAGCATTTAAACCTATTGTCACAAACTCGCTCAGCCGGTCAGCCCTCTACTCCCAAAGTGCCAACCTCTGAGAATATGATTTGTGTACAGTGACTAGAACAAGGTAACCCTCTTGTCTGTTTTGTGGGCTCAAGTCACCTTAGTCTCAAGCTCTGGAGGGATTTAAACTGATAACCTCTTCTTAGCGTACCCGATTATCAGGCTCAGATAATTCAGTCTTTGGGGGGCCAGATATCTTTACCTACGGGCACCCAACCAGGTCTTTCAAATTAACCCTTAGAACTCTATGCAAGACTTTTACTGATAACCTTTAAAAGATCCACTTAAAATAAAAAGAAATGTCAAGGCACTCCAGACAGTTTCTGTTGTAAAAATATCTCTTTACTTTAAAATATCAAAACAGAACAATAAATACAGAACAAATATATATCCCGACATATACAGCCTTAAAACAAACAGGTAAAAGTTCAGTTCCTACAATTAATAACTTCAGACTAATCCTGTCTAAGGTCCTTACTTCAGTGCTTTGATGGTCTCTCTTCTCTCAGTCAGGAATATTGTCTTGTGTGTCTCTGTCCAGGTACTCTCAGCAATTAAACACAGTTCTGAGCCGGCCTTCTCATGAGGTCACTAACTCTGCCTTGGTGTAACAACATCTATATTTTATCTCACAGGATGTCCAAATAAAATATTTAAAAAAACATAATAGGTGACCTCACTGCCTTTCCTCCCTCAGGTTAACCAGACCAAACCGGTTTGTGCTCTGCTACACATACATCTCAAAAGTTTCTTTGATGTAAGCCACTGTATTCAAGCAAAAGTGTATTTGCCTCTTTAATCCCATCTGGACCTTGGAATCTCTCTAATGTAATTCAAGGGTTCCCCAGGAAAGTATATTGGACCTTCTAAATTTGTCTGGGTCCTCCTTGGCTCAGACATCAACCTCTCTTCAATGTCCATTCTGGCTTCTCTCTGACAATCCTCCCTCTCAAGTTCTTCCTGACAACTATTGCAAGTCAAAGGATTTTTCCTGAGGGAATTATGAATGGCTAATCTTATTTCCTGGGATGAAAGCAAATTGACAAGGTAATTACACCCCAGATATCTGCAGTTTAAAATACTTCCAGTCCTTTGAACTTATCCCTGGGGGGGTTTTGATGTGTGAGTTCCAGTAAGGCAGAAGTTTCCTCAAACTGACCTTCCCATCACATTTTTTATATGTAATAAAAAAATTTATACAGCAATCAGAGCTGGCTGTCTACGTCACACTCCTCCCCACCTAGACTGAATTTGGGGGCTCTATCCCCTACATGGGATGAGCTTCCCAAATCAGTTCACTCCTCATAGACCCCAGGCAGCCCATCTGAGTTCTGATTCTAGGCTCTGGCCCTACGTATGATTTTCAAATCATACCCTTGTAAAACAAGACTCCATCTGAGCAGTCTGTCATTGTTTTTCCCCATTTGCATCAACCAAACCAGGGGGTTGTGGTCAGTCTGTACCACAAAAGGCTGCCCATACAAGTATGGCTCCAATTTCTTTAGGGCCCACACTAGGGCAAGACACTCCTTTTCCACCATGGAGTATGCTTGTTCCCTGGGGAGCAGCTTTCGGCTCAGGTAGGCTATGGGGTGGTCCCTCCCTTCGCTGGATATCTGGCTCAGTACTGCCCCAATACCAACGTCTGAGGCATCTGTCTGAACTATAAAGGTTTTACTATAGTTGGGGCTTGTCAAAACAGGAGAACTGCACAGTGCCTCCTTTAGTTTGGTAAAGGATTCCTTGCAGGCTGGACCCCAGATAATTTTCTTGGGCATCCGTTTCTTTGTCAGATCAGATGGGGAGCAGCCAGGGCACTGTAATTTGGTACACATTTTCAATAGTACCCTGCTGTCCCAAGAAAACTCCTGACCTGCTTCTGAGTTTCTGGTCTGGGCCATGCCTGTATTACCTCTATCTTCATTTAGGTAGGACGGAGCTGTCCCCGGCCTACCACATGCCCGAGGTATGCCACTTCTCTCATGGCCACCTGGCACTTCTCAGCTTTGACAGTGAGCCCGGCTCTCTGTATTCTGCCCAGCACTTCCCTAAGGTGTGACAGGTGTTCCTCCCAGCTGGTACTGAAGATGGCAATATCATCAAGGTACACTACGGCGTACTCCTCAGCACCATTTAACACCTGGTTCACCAACCTTTGGAAAGTGGCCAGGGCGTTCTTCATTCCTAAAGGCATTACTTTGAACTCAAATAAGCCTATCGGAGTGATGAAGGCCGACCTCTCCCTAGCTCTGTCCGTCAACTCTACCTGACAATACCCCTTTGTCAGGTCAATGGTCATAAGGTAGGTCACCCCCCCAACTTGTCCAGGAGTTCATCCATCCAGAGCATCTGGTGGGTGTTTGACTTTGTGACTGCATTCAGTCCACAATAGTCTACACAGAAACAAGTTGAGACATCTGGCTTGGGTACAAGGACTACGGGTGAGGCTCAGAGACTGTGGGATCTCTGGATTACCCCTAAATCCAGCATCTCCTCCACTTCCCTCCTAAGGTCCTTTTGGACAGCCTCTGACACCCGATATGCTGTCTGCCATATAGGCATCTGTGTCTCTGTCTCTACATAGTGTGTCACTAAGGGGGTTAGCCCAGATTTGGTGCTGAACAAGGGGGAAAAGTCTGCTAAAACCTCCCTCACTTTCTGGATCTGGTCTGGGGTCAGCTGGGGAGACAATTTTACTGCCTTCACAAAGGACTCCCACCTACTCTCTTCCAGCAAGTCCAGAAGAGGGTCTCCTTCATCTGTCCCCTCCCCATGACTACACACTGCAAACACCATGTCAGCCCTATTTGCATATGGCTTCATCATGTTGACATGGTACATCCTTGCTGTCTGTCTACGGTCAGGTAACTCCACAATGTAGTTTACATCATTTATCTTCTTAACTGCTCTGTATGGTCCTGCCCACTCAGCTTGCAACTTGTCTTTCTGGACCGGAATAAGGACCATGACTTCCTGACCCACCATGTATGAGCAAGCTTTGGCTCTGTGGTTGTACCACACCTTTTGTTTCTGTTGGGCAGCTGCCAGGTTGCTCTGGGCTGTCCCCATAAGCTCCTTCAGTCTTTCCCTAAACCTTAGGACATAATCAACAATGGGAGTTCCCTGGGTGGCATGCTTGCCTTCCCAGTCCTCCCAGATCAAGTCTGGGGGCCCATGTACCGGGTGTCCATGTAAGAGTTCAAAGGGAGAAATCCTGTTGACTCTTGGGGCACCTACCTGTATGAGAACAACAGGTGGGGAAGATATTTCTCCCAGTCCCTCCCATGCTGTTCAGCAAATGCCCAGAGCATTGACGTTAGGGTACCATTGAAGCATTCCACAAGCCTATTGGCTTGTGGGTGATATGGTGTCATGCATCTCTGCACCACCCCCACACTTCTTCCATTGACATTTCATTAGGTCTGACATGAAGGAACCCCCTCAATCAGTGATTACCTCCTGCAGAAACCCAACATGGGAGAAAATCCCAAGCAAGGCATCTGCCACTTTGTCTGTCCTCAGAGAGGATAGGGTGACTGCCTCTGGGTACCGGGTGGCATAACCCACCACAGTCAGCATGAATCTCTTCCCTGAGGAGCTGGGAGTATTTAAAGGCCCCACAATATCCATTCCCACCCTCTGGAATGGCTCCTCCACTACGGGCAAGAGGATCAAGGCGGGTTGGGTTTTCTTGCCCGCCTTCCCTATTTCTTGGCACCGGTGACAAGACCTGCAATACTTCTTCACCTGCTAGGTGAAATTAGGCCAGTAGAACTTTTGGGCCAACCACTGCATTGTGCGCGTGATTCCCAGATGACCAGACAAGGGAATATCATGGGCAACCTTGAGCAACTGCTCACGATATCCCTGGGGAATGACAAGCTGCCTGCCTAGCATCCCTCCCTCCCTCTGACTGTACTACCTGGTGTATACATAAGTCCATTTTTCCAATAAACCTTATGTTTGCCATCACCTCCCTGTTCACTGTCCGAGTCTACCCAAGCCCTCAGCTTCTCTAAACTAGGGTCACTTCTCTGAGCAGCTGCGAAACCCCTCACATCTTCCCAAGGCATGGGACAGGTCCACTTCTGTCGCTAAACTAGTGTCCCTAGCACTAGCATCAGGGCCCTCAGGGTCACTGTCAGTCCCAACCCTCTGACAAGAGGTCACCCTTCCCTCTTCAGAGTAACCTGTAGCTATGTGGTTACTTGCTACTGGGGAAATTTCTACCCTCTTTTTATCAGTCTCCCCCTCTGGAGACACAGGCTGGGGAACCAGCCTCTCAGTACCTTCCCCAATAGCTTCTGGGGGGCTCAAGGAACTACAATTTTCCCTGGCCGCTTGGCTACAGGTAACTGCACATACCGCCCCCTGCTGGAGATTGTTACCCAGGATCACATCCACTGCTAATGTGTTAGCTACAGCCACCTGTTGCACAGTTGCCCCCTATTTCACCCCAGTCCAGGAGAACACTGGCCAGTGGCAATGTTTTCTCTTCACCCACAAAGTCCTGTACAGTCATGTATTTATTGGGTATAAGCTGACCAGGCTATACCAGACCCCTTTACCAATGTCAGGGATGCCCCTGTGTCCCTTAACCCCTGCATCTGTATGCCATTTACCATGACTGGGTGCATGTGTTCCCCTCATTTTCACTGGCATGCTTCCAGGGACACACAAACAACCCACTTCCTTTCTGGTACTACTTTGAATGTTATTGCTTGCTTTCTTGGACACTGTCTGGCAATGTGCTCAGTTTCTTTACATAACCAACAAACATTTCTTACTTCAGAGAAATCTTTTCTTTGAAACCAGGGGCTAACTGGTTTTGGTGGAGGCAGTGAGGGTTTTAGCTGCCCTGAAGGTGTGCTTTTCCCTTTCTGTGCTGCCACACTCACCCCATTTGCTCTCAGAGCAGGTCTGCTCTTGGCATAGCAGTCCGAGAGTTCAGTAGCCTCTTGCACTGTTTTTGGATCTCGGTCCTCTAGCCAGGTTTTTAACTCTGCTGGGCATGCCCAATAAAACTGTTCTAATAAAATCACATTTTCAGTTTTATCAACAGTGTTTGCCTCAACTCCTTCCCACCAATGTTTTAAAAAACTGACGTTGTTTCATGGCTAGCTCCTTGTAGATCATATCAGGGCTTCTCCTGAGATTACAGAATTTAGCTCTGTATCATTCAGCAGTTAATTCAAACTTTTTTAACAGTGCAGTTTTTAACTTGCTGTAATCATCACTGTCTTCATTGTCTATTTGACCCAATGCCTCCCAAGCTTTTCTGATAAGTAGCGGGGATAGCTGGAAGCTCCAGGACTGTCTAGAAATTTTAGCCTGAATGCAAACTTTTTCAAAATAATTTAAAAAGGCATCTATGTCCTCCCTGTCCTTAAACTCTGCTATTAATTTGGAGTTCAATTTGTAACCCAGTCCTGCAGTCCCAGTTAAATCCAAGCCACTTACCTGCCCTGGTGCCGCTGGTTGGAGTCATAGCTTCTCCAGTTCACGTTGCCACTGGCGCTCCTTTCTCCTCTCCTCTGCAGCTCTGAATTCTCGCTCTCTCTTCTCCTCCTCTGCCTCTTGCTGGCACTCACGTTTCTCACAGTCTGCCTCTCTCTGTTGTCGCTCTGCCTCCAGTTCCATCCTGCACAACTCAATTTGCAGTTTGAGTACCTCTGGATTCAGGATACTGGTGACCATCCCCTGCTGCTATGACCCTTCACTGACATGGGCCCTGCTGTCTGCCTCATTGGCTTGGGACCACTCACTGGCCACTAGTTCTGTCACACTCAAGGTCTGGTTCCTTTCAGTCATGGTCTGTGACTCGCTGCTCTGGGTATCTGCTACCATCAGGGCCTCTATGAGGTTCTGCTTACTGGCTTTCACCCCAAATGGGATTCCCCTGTCCCCGCACAACTGTTTAAGAAATCTACAGTGTGATTACACTAATCTGACTGGCACTTTAGAAAAAAAATAAAATTGGTAGGAACTTAACTGTAAGTCAAGGGATATAGTTCTGTTTCCTTTTGAAATAAAACACTGCCTTTATTTTTTTCCAGTGAGCTAAATGGTCTCAAGCTGACACACTGAACAATGAAACTTATTTACCAAACATTTTTATACCACCACTGCCAACCAATCTGTCACAAACATGCTCAGCTGGTCAGCCCTCTACTCCCAAAGTGCCAACCTCTGAGCGTATGATTTGTGTACAGTGAACAGAACAAGGTAACCCTCTTGTCTGTTTTGTGGGTTCACGTCACCTCAGTCTCAAGCTCTGGAGGGATTCAAACTGATAACCTCTTGTTAGTGTACCCAATTATCAGGCTCAGATAATTCTGTCTTCGGGGGGGGGCTAGATATCTTTGCCTACGGGCACCCAATCAGGTCTTTCAAATTAACCTTTAGAACTCTATGCAAGACTTTAGAGAACTTTATCCATTTCCCAGTTTGGTATACCATAAGCCCATACACAGTGTTACTGATAACCTTTAAAAGATCCACTTAAAATGAAAAGAAATGTCAAGGCACTCCAGACAGTTTCTGTTGTAAAAATATCTCTTTACTTTAAAATATCAAAATGGAACAATAAATACAGAACAAATATATATCCCAACACATACAGCCTTAAAACAAACAGGTAAAAGTTCAGTTCCTACAATTAATAACTTCAGACTAATCCTGTCTAAGGTCCTTACTTCAGTGCTTTGATGGTCTCTCTTCTCTCAGTCAGAAATATTGTCTTGTGTGTCTCTGTCCAGGTACTCTAAGCAATTAAACACAGTTCTGAGACAGCCTTCTCATGAGATCACTGAACTCTGCCTTGGTGTAACAACATCTATATTTTATCTCACAGGATGTCCAAATAAAATATTTAAAAAAACATAATAGGTGACCTCACTGCCTTTCCTCCCTCAGGTTAACCAGACCAAACCAGTTTGTTCTCTGCTACACATACATCTCAAGAGTTTCTTTGATATAAGTCACTGTATTCAAGCAAAAGTGTATTTGCCTCTTTAATCCTGTCTGGACCTTGGAATCTATACCTCAAAGGTCTTTCTGATGTAATTCAAGGGTTCCCCAGGAAAGTATATTGGACCTTCCAAATTTGTCTGGGTCCTTCCTGGCTCAGACATCAACCTCTCTTCAATGTCCAATCTGGCTTCTCTCTGACACTCCTCCCTCTCAAGTTCTTCCTGACAACTATTGTAAGTCAAAGGATTTTCCCTGAGGGAATTATGAATGGCTAATCTTATTCCTTGGGATGAAAGCAAATTGACAAGGTAATTGCACCCCAGATATCTGCAGTTTAAAATACCTCCTGTCCGTTGAACTTATCCCTGGGGGGTTTTGATGTGTCAGTTCCAGTAAGACAGTAGTTTCTTCAAACTGACCTTCCCATCACAGTTTTTATACGTGATAAAAAAATTGATACAGCAATCAGAGCTGGCTGTCTACGTCACACCTATCACCTAGGATCCTGGTTCCCCTCCTGGATAGATGCACACCATCGTGCCAGTATAGGCCTGCATCCCTCCGGGTGGAGCCCCAGTCTCCAATGAAACCAAATCCCTGAGCAGTGCACCAGTTTTTCAACCAGTCATTGAATCCCAGAATTTGTCTGGAACACTATTTGGAATAGATTCGTCAATGGAGTGGTACTTTGGTACCGCTTTATCGATGACATTATTTGTGTGTGGGGTGGTTCGGAAATTGAATTTAACCAGTTTCTGAATTATCTGAACACTACATCGGAGTGCTTTCAGTTCACTAGCCATTTTGATAAACAAAAGGTATCATTTCTAGATATTGAAGTTGGAATTTCAGAAAATGGATATGAGTACAGGGTTTAGGAAATCTACTGCAGCTAATGCCATTCTCCATGCTAGTAGTGCAGCCCCAGAAATTAGTAAATTCGATCCCGTATGGACAGCTAATAAGATTAAAAAGGAACTGCAGTAACCAGGGTGATTTTGAACAACAGGCTACAGACGTGTTAAATAGATTTAGAGAAAGAGGCTATTGTGAAGAAGTACTGCTAGAAACTTTTATTAGAGTCAGTATGGTGGAGAGAAAGACCTTACTCGGACCCAAAATAAAAAGCAATCAGGGTGATCAGAGTATAACCTTTTCAACTAAGTTTAATAAAATAGCAGGCCAGGTTGGCAATATTATAACCAATCATTGGCATTTTTTGTTGACAGATGAAATCTTGAAAACAGAAATAGGTAAGAGACCACAAATAATATTCAAAAAGGCAAAAAATATCAAGGATACACTTGTGAGAAGCCATTATAGAACTGGAAAAATAAGAGCACGAACATGGTTAGCACCAAAACAGAATGGATTTTTTAAATGTGGCCACTGTAATGTTTGTCGGTATGCCAATGAAGGCAGTTCACATATACATCAAACGAATGGTAGAGAGGTAGTTATAACAAACTTTCTATCATGTGTTACAGGCTTTGTAGTGTACATCCTGTGGTGCACCTGCATAAAACATTATATTGGAAGAACAGTTAGGCCACTAAAAATGCAGGTCCAGGAACACATTAGGGCTATTATAAATCAAAGTGATCGCAGCCCATTTGGTAGTCATTTTGCTGAATGTCATAACTCTGATCCAGGGTATCTAAAATTCATGGCCCTTGATTATGTACCTCCCCTAGAAAGAGGAGGTGATCGATTGAATGTGTTAAATCAAAAAGAGACAAGATGGATACTTTCCTTGAACTCTGTACAACCAATAGGTTTTAATGATGAGGTTGATTTTACCGCATATGTAAAAGATCAGTAAACATCTTGAAGTTCCATTTCTATTTAGATTTTCAAATTAATAGCTCGGTGAGAATGTTTCTCACCTGTGTCTTTGTTTTTTCTTTTCCTTTACTCCCACCCCACCTTTTGTGGATTTGTGTATTCTTGTATTTTTGAATAACTGAAATAATTCGAGTGATTTTGGATTTAATATAAAGGTTATTACTGGATTATAACAAGACCATTGTCGCAATGCATATAATTCTCCACATCAGCTGTCATGTTAAAGCTTTCAGGTTATTATCCTATATGGAGTCGCCTCTTTTTCCTTTCCCCCTTCCCTCTTTTCCCTTCCCCTTCTTCCTTCCTTCCTTCCTTCCTTCCCTTTCTTCCCCTTCCCTCCTTTCCTCTCCTTTCCCCCTCTCCCTTCATTCCCCCCACCACCTTCCGTTTCTAGCCTTAAAGTGAGTTAAAACACAATGGCACAAATAGTGTTATTTGATTAAAATATACTAGTGTTTATAGCAGTATAATGAAAGAGAATGTTTAAAAAGTTTAATATAAAATAACTGATTTGTGTTCTTTCTATCACTAAACATGATACAACAATGTAGCTTTTAATGAGGGAACATTTATGATATTAAACATTGTACTCATTGAGTAAGATATAATGAGTTTGTTCCCTTATTAATTATAGATAGATTTTTCTGATGAATAGTATTATTTTATTTCATACAAGTTAAGTTATTTGTACTATGTGTGTGTATCTCTTTAAACTACCAGAATAAAGGTAGCACCTGTAAGTAATGGATTTACCCCTAATTGAAGGCCTGATTGTAGGGCCGAGGCACTAGGGCAGCAGTTACTCTTCAGTCATTAAACTGCTATTTGAACCTGGATTGCTGCCGTTTTGTCTGCTTTATTTCATCCTGAAGTTTGAGTGAGACCACGAGTGCTACAAGCTTTTGTAAACATTGAATGCCATGGTGCAGAGTACCCTAGCCTCATCCATGCCATAGACAAGTAGCACTTCCGAGAAAGTCACCATGTGCGCTACTTGTCTGAGGCCCCTCCCCAACTCCACAAACTCCTGTTGCACTGCTCTGATCCCATTCTCAGCCAGGTCATTTGTCCCTAGGTGGATAATGACATCCAGCTCACTCCCCCCTGCAGCTGCTCTCACGATCCTGAGGATTAATTTCTTGTCCCTCTATGCCATGGTGATGAGCAGGCACCTTACCTCCCTTTCCCCTCCCTCCCCCAGTTCTACCCCTCTAACAATTCAGTCCTCCACCAGGAGTTGTTTCCTTCCCCTGTGGGGTCCTGTGCCACCCTTCTGTGAGTCTCCATTGTGGAGGTTCCCAGAATCCTCCTTGGTCTCCGCTGTGGATGCCTCCATAGAGGAACCGTGCTCCGCCAGAGTGGCGAATGAACTGTGGAGAGGCACAACTGAAGGAATGCATCTCTGTTCCACCACCCTCACCCTCCCTGAGCCCACCATGGTCCAACCACTCCTCTTTCTTGGCAATGTCTGAGGTAGTGGCGGTGGCCTGAGTGGTCCCTGGGTGGGGGAGCAGGTTTCCTGAATCCTTGCCAGGTCATCATGGAGACCAACAACCTCCTTTCTCAGACCAGAGAGGTGCCTGCAAATAGGACAGCAATGCAATCTCCAGAATGTCTCCCGGAAGACTGCTGCTCCACAGCCAGTGCATTGCACCACACCACTCCCCACATGTCTGTGTCCCTTCCTGTTACAGATGCTTTTCTTTTTTTTTTGTTCTTGTTTTAGTGTGTGTAAGCTTGTGAGTGTCTCTACCCCCTAAGTGAGGCTCACTTTTAGAGTCATAATATTTACTTAAAGAGCCAGCGAAACCAAAAGAGACAGACAGAAAAGTACTCAATTGTAGCTTTTTATCTCTGAACTATTTTTCCTTTTTCTTCTGCGTATTAGACATTTTTTATGCAGTAATATTGTGTTTGATGTGTGGATTAGCTCTCAGCTTGGCAGCTGACATATCTATCTCTATTCCCCCTATTACATCATCAGCATTGTGATTTCATTGACAATGACATCACAGGCAACTGATCTGGCAGCTACTGAGTTCCTAAGCAGTAGTGATGTCACAGTCAGTGAGGTCACAGTGCTGATGATGCAATGGGTGGAACATAGCTAGATATGTCAGCTGCCAGACAGAGTGCTGTTCTACACAGTACACCTACTAACACTAGATACTCAATCTACTAACTAACTAAAGGGAAAAGAAAACGTACCTCAGATATAAAGGTTGACTGCTTTTAAAAAACTAACATTAGTTTCAAGCAGTACACTAGCTCTTTAAAGGAAATTTAAAATATTTGAGTTTGGGCTTTATGATCCCTTCCTTCAGGTCAGTGATAGTCATTTGTTGAATAAATTATTTTGTTTCATACAGTTCAGTTCAGGAGGGAAGAGGTTGTAACTGAGACCAAACTGACAGCCAGCCAGTCCCTTCAACATTCTGGTCAGCTGGCCATGTTCCAGCACTCAGAAGCTGTATGATATCTAAGCAGGAAGAACACTGGGGCACACCCCATTGAAGTCTGTGAGTGACATTTCCAGAACATTGTTCCAGGGTTGGATTTGGGTACAAGGGAATCACCTGGAAAGTGGATACAGGGTCCCACCTGGAAAATCAATAGGGGAGGACCCAGGGTGACATACTCATATCAGTGATCCACTTAAATTTGATACACCAGCTCTGTGTTTGCATCTTACTTTTACACACAGTGTCCCTGATAGCCCATTTAATTAGAAAAAAAAGATGATAAATGCAAAGATTTTCAGAGCTTAGAAGGTGGCCCCGATACCCATATGGGGGGGGGGCCACACAGAAATTGCCAGGTATCCTGGCGGGACAGTCTGACTGCATTTTCTTATATGTTGAAACAATCTTTGACATAAATGATAGTAACCATTTAACCAATAGGGTGCCCTGCATGCAGTGAGTGCCAAGGGATCCCGAGATGGTGTTAGCAGCACCATAGCAGATAGGGAAAGGGAAGGGAAGGGGAAATTGTTTAACCAGAAAAGGCACACTAAGTCAGAACTTATTTCGAGATGCAACCTGGAAGCACAAGGAAGTTAAGTGACTTGCTCAGGATCACACAGTAAGCGAGTGGGGGCTGACGGGATTCAAACCCAAGTCTCCAGGTTTGCAGCTTGGTGCCCTTAACCCCTATGCTATACTACCTCCTCTAAGAGCCCCATGTGTTCATTTTTGTAATACATGGGACTCTTCCTCAAATGTTTTTCATTTCATACTATTCCCGGTTTTGTTTAGGCATTTGATTCACTGTCACAGTAGTTGCTTTCACTCACACCAGCTGTTATTTTCTCATGCTCACAATGATGATGGTCCAGCTCCATGACTACTGCACCAGTTCCTGTCACTCACTCACTATGGATACCAAGCAGGATGATAGGGTAGCAGCCAATCACTTGAAGAAGGTATCCACTCCTGCTTTCAATGTGGATGACTGGGTGGTTTGGGAGACACTGCTCCCATACAGCTACCACTGCCCTGAGATGGCAGGCAGATTGCTGAAGTAATACTCCAGCCAGAGCCCAACCCTGTTCTGATGCAGAAAAGGAGAGTGGATCAGGTCTACCTCTGTGACCTGGGAGGAAGTAAGCTGCCATCAAGCCACCTTTGGCTTCACTAACACACATGCTGTTTCAAAAAACTATTGCTCTGTTGTCAAACTAATTGTATTCTGAAAAAGAATTTTAGAATCATGGTTTCTAGTGTCACTCTTTCTCTGTGGAAAAAGTGACAACCCATGTATTACAAGTTTGAAGTGAACTGATACACTGTCCCTTTAAAGGTGGCTCTAGTGTTAGCACACTGGCACACAGAACCAGAGAGACAGACAGGTACAAATCCCACCAGAGATGCTTACTTTCTGACCCTGAGGAAGTCACTGGACAATCTTCTGCTTGTCCACAAAAGTTTCCAGCACACATAAACCTAATACTGGAATGCCAAGCAATCAGAGATAAATGATAAAACACTTTTAATCCATACGTTTATTCATTTAAAAAAAGCTTCCAAGCTCCAAACAGTCTGACATGTTTCTGATCTCAAATCCTTTTTCAAAGACTACTATAAAATCCACCACCACATACTTCTTATAAATACATTAAATTAGTCATGTGACTAAAACGCCTGAAAAACATTTAAGCCATTTAACTTAAGCAGACTAATTCTAAAAGAGAGGGGATATATCCCTTTAAATCACACAGAACATTTTTATTAGTTTTAAAACAATTCGTGCAATGGAATTTTATTTCCTAAATACATACAACCAGTGCTTATGTTTTAAAATTTAAAAATCAGAAAAATAAACAAACCAAAAAAGGAGAAGCAAAATAAAAGGGAAACAAAAAAGAAAAAAGAGAAACAAAAGGGAAGGTATAGGAGGTCGGGGTGGGGGACAAAAAAAAGTTCTGTGTGATTTAAAGAGATATATCCCCTCTTTTTTATTAGCCTGCTTAAGTTAAATGGCTTAAATGTTTTTCAGGCATTTTAGTCACATGACTAATTTAATGTATTTATAAGAAGTATGTGGTGGTGGATTTTATAGTAGTCTTTGAAAAAGGATTTGAGATCCGAAACATGTCAGACTGTTTGGAGTTTGGAAGCTTTTTTTAAATGAATAAATGTATGGATTAAAAGTTTTTTATCCTTTATCTCTGACTGCTTGGTGTTCCAGTATTAGGTTTATGTGTGCTGGAAACTTTTGTGGTCATGTTCTGAATAAGTTTCTACAGCACCATTTCCCGGTGCGCACTCATTTAAAAAACAATCGTGTGCTACAGTCCTGCTAACTGTGAAATTTAGCAGAGGCAGGGCATCACTGAAAATGAAATGCATCCAAAACATATTTATTTCATTTTCTAGCCAGGTGAGTCACTGTGTGAGGATCTGTCTACAGGGGCAACACATTGACTACCCTAGTTTAATAAGCTGTAAGAATAAACAAGCATTTGTCAATGCCGAATTATGTCTTGCTGACGTTGACATCAGTAACGCAAGAGTTGAACAGATGCATAATAAGAATGGCAGTGAAGAATGAAAGTGACGTCAACCCCACATCACCCTACAGAGACTGACAGGCACTCAGGTGTGCCTTTGGGCATCGGCCATAACGTTCATGGCATTTCAGCTCACCCTACCCTACAGTGCAACAAATATTGCGTTGTGCCTTCGGGTCCTCGGGCCTTACGGTCACCCCAATTGGCCATAACGCTCATGATATTTTACCTCACCCTATCCTTCAGACACCAACTAGTGTTGAGGTGTGTCTTGGGGTGTTCGACTTTACAGTCACCCCATTTCATAAGGGCATATGCTGAAATGGGTGAAGCATAGGAGAATGGGGTAAACTATGGGGCTAAAGGGTCCAAGGCGCACCTCGATGCCTGTCAGTGGCTTGAGGGTGGGGGAGGATGGTATGGTGTGAGCATGACAGCCGGCAATGCAAAGGCACACCCCTGATGCCTGTCAGTCTGTACAGGGTGGGACGTTATGGTTAGAAACCCTAATGCCCTGGCCGTTTGTTGGTATTTGCACTTCAAATTTGCAACATGGCATTTTTGTGACCCCCACCTCATGAAATTATTTGGGACCTCTGCTCATGAATAGTGGCACTGTGATTTTGTTAATCTGTTCCGAATGTTGATTTCTCACAGCGACCGCGCCATTCTGCGCCAGATGTGGGAAAACACCATTCAGGCAGGATGTGAAAAATGACAGCTGTACCATTCATAGGTAGGTGTGAAGAGATGGCAGTGTTGAAAATCTTGAGTGAAAACATTAAAAATGCTCGAATTTATGAGCATACGTAGAAACTGTGCAATGTACACTTGTAACACAGTCATTTGGTGGAATTATTTCACCAAATTTTCAACATAGGCATTTTGGGACCTCTGCTCATGAACACTGTCACTATGATTTTCTTCATCAGTCCTGATCATTGATTTCCCACACCGACCGCGCCATCGTGCGCCAGTTGTGCGAAACACATTTTGGGCAGGATGTGAAAAATGACAGCTGTACAAAAAAGGGAAGTGGTTATCCCTCTGTACAGACAGTTGGTGAGACCCCATCTGGAGTACGGCATGCAGTTTTGGAGACCTCATCTACGCAAGGATATAGACAGGATGGAAGCAGTCCAGAGGAGGGCAACTAAAATGGTGCAGGGTCTACATCAGAAATCACATGAAGAGAGAGACTGAGAGAGCTTAATATGTATACCCTTGATGAAAGGAGGGATGGGGGGACATGATAGAACTTTTAAGTACCTCAAGGGAATCAACAAAGTCCAGGAGGGTAGCATCTTTCAGAAAAAGAGATGTGTAAGAACAAGGGGGTACAATTTAAAGTTAGAGGGGGGACGGCTCAGGGGTAATGTGAGGGAATTCTTTTTCACAGAGAGAGTGGTGGATGCATGGAACCGCCTTTCTGGAGAGGTTGTGGCATCTAAAACAGTGGGGGAATTCAAACATGCATGGGACAGTCATAAGGCAATTCTAGGGGGTGGGGGTAGGAAAAAGTAGGCTGTTGGTTAACTAGAATCTGCAGCTTATCCAGTAGGTAGGGAAATGGGCAGACTGGGTGGGCCAAGTGGTCCTTATCTGCCGTCAAATTCTATGTTTCTATGTTTCTATGTTAAGGAGAGGTGCAAAACTGACAATGTTGAAAATGTTGAGTGAAAATATTACAAAATCTCGAAGTTACCAGTGCACATGGAAACTGTGCAACGCACTCTTGTAACATGCTGATTTTGTGGACTTTTGTCATCAAATTTTCAACATAGGCATTTTAGGACCTCTAATCATGAACACTATCACTGTGATTTTCTTCATCTGTCCTGAACACAGATGTCCCACAGCGACCGCGCTATTCTGCGCCGGTAGTGCGAAAACACATTTCTGACAGGAAGTGAAAAATGACAGCTGTACTGTTCATAAGGAGGTGTGGAAAATGTAAATGTTGAAAATCTGGAGTGAAAATATTACCAATTTGCGAAGTTATGAGCGTGCGTGGAAACTGCGCAATGCATGCTTGTAAAACAGCAATATTTTTGATTTTTTCACCAAATTTGCAACATAGGCTTTTTGAGAGCCCACCTCATGAACAGTGGCACTGTGGTTTCGTTAATCGGTTCCAAAAGGTGATTTCACGCAGTGACTGCAAAATCACCTTTTGGGACTGAATAATGCCATGACAGTCACTGAATTCATGAGGAGAGGTCCCAATAACCCCATGTTGAAAATTTGGTGCCAAAATTATGAAAAATGCCCGAGATATGCACCAATGTTGGAAAAACCCTATTCATGCCATTATACAGCTTACCTGCATTTCTTCAGTTCGCGGTCAGCTTTGAAGAGCGCAGATGTGTTCCCAGTCCAACGAAGATCATCGTGCTGAGCTCTGGAGGTAAATATGGGGTGAGGGAGGGTGTGGGGAGGTGGGGTATGCAGTGGGTGGGTGCAGGTTGAGGGAGGGGGCTGCAGACAGCGAGGGACCATTTTCTACTTTACAGGGGTTAAAAAGTAATAGACATTGCGGGAAGGTTTTTCTTTTAACAGGTACTTTTGGCACACTGGGGTGGGCTCCCAGCATGCCACCTGTGTGTTTGGGGTGGGGGACTGGACCCAATGAGTTGGGTACCCCTGTTGTACATACAGAGTGGTGAGAGGTCGCATGAACCGAGGGGATTGGGCACCTGGCACCTAGAAAATAGGGGGGTGACATTATGCCGATGGGGATTGGGCACCCCCATCTGCAAATTAACTTAGGAGGGGGCATGCTGACTGGGGGACTGGGCACCCCCGTTGGCTTCCTGAGGGACTGTGAGAGGCAGCGACTGTCCCTCGGCTTCAGTCAGTATTGTGAGAAGCTGATGGAGAAGCCACTGCCCTATTGCTTGACAGGGGACACCAGACGTGGCACTCCCTGATTGCTGCAGCTAATTTCTCTCAAGGTGGTGGCACATTTCTCAAACTGCTGTCATAGACAGCATGCTATGCCATTGGTGCTACAGAGCCCAGCCACAAAAAGCAGTGGCGCCATTGGCTGCAGCAGGACCCGCACCTCCAAAACCCATTTCTCCACTTAAGCAACCACAATATGTTGTCTGCACTGCATGTACAAGACAACATAAAACATCATTGTAAGTAAAATGTCTGTGAAATTATCCCAAACTTTTCTACAGCTTGTAACTGCCTTTGGATACCTTCTAGCTAACATCAGTGATTTACACTAGACACACTAGAGTATTACTAAACAGGCCTGTCCAAACTAATGGCTGTTACCGACTCTTGTTTATTAAAATATGTGATTACAGTATAATGATACTGCTTTGTAACAGTATCATCTATTTGCTTGTGGGCCAAGAGGACTTGCTTCCCGTGGGAATGATATCAAAGGGCCATGGTTTGTATTGAAAAGTAAAAACTAACACCAGTCTTCGAGGCTACTAAAACTTGGCTCCCTGAACTTTATTTAAGTGCATTTCTTCTTAGAGCAGTTCAGAAACAGAGCCTAAATAGGGTCCTCGTTATAAAACCACAGGAAGCAGGGCTTCAGATTACTTACTTGATCCTGTTGTCTGTTCACTACAAAACAGATTGGTCCGTCTTC
Source organism: Neoceratodus forsteri (assembly GCA_016271365.2). Lineage (NCBI taxonomy): Eukaryota > Metazoa > Chordata > Ceratodontiformes > Ceratodontidae > Neoceratodus > Neoceratodus forsteri. Next base: position 1,341,781,281 of record CM057450.1, on the reverse strand, counting down.
TTCATACCGAGGTCTAGATTGTTGATTTAGCTGTCAGCTGTGCCAATGACATTGTGGACTATTGCAAGATGTTGTCCATCCATGTCTTTCTTAGACAGCCAGTGTATCATGTACCCTCTGGAATTTCTTTTAAGATTATTTCTGACAGCCTCCTGTACATTTTGTAAACATGCCATAAACTGGGTGTCTTCCTCCTACCTTTATAATGAGTCCCTGGCAGCCTGTTCTGTGGTGATACTATAGGCAGGGTAAACTGGGCACACTAGGTGGGCCAAATGGTCCTTAACTGCCAGCAAATTCTGTTACAGTAGGCACTTTTACACACAGGTTTTTAAAACGGAATGAGCGTTGTGACGCTTGGCCAGCTGGTTATGATTGTTCTATGATATTTGTAATATAGACTGTGGTATGTGAGTGTCTCACATGAAACACCCTGTGCTATGGCTGCCCCCCCAAGGTCAGTGAAATGACAACTGACCTGAAACTAGGAGGTAATTAAAAGACTAGAGAGACTTAATAAAGGGTCTCCTGTTTTTTTCTGTTGTAATTAGAACTGACCCAGCTGCCAGGATATAGGGCTCATAAACTTTTATGATGTCTTAGAGGAAACACAGGTTATCTCACCATGGTGTGAAAAATTATAAAATCCTTTGATGTGCCCTGGGAATAGGAACTGCTTGAGATCAAAGAGAGGATGTTAATTAAGGAGTCATAATTTGGGAAATTCGTTTTTGCTAAAGTCACAGTATTTAAAATATCTCCTGACAGGAAGATCATTGTTTGTATATTTTTTATATTCTAAAAGGAGAAGCTAGATGACATCATAGAAGGGGGTTGAAACACAGAGTTTTAAACTGTATTCTGTGTTTCAGCTGAGAGACATTTCCTTTTGGACTCTTAAGAAACAAGATCTAACTTAAGCACTGTAAAGAGGTAATACATTAGATAGAAACAGTCTAATGGTATTGTTTTTGTTTTTTGGTTTTGTTGTTTTTGTTGAATTCTGTTGACCTGGTAAGCCCACTGGGCCTATAAGTCCCTATTTTAGGGGTGACCGGGGTGGGGGGGGGGTTACAGATAGTAAGCAACTGAATTTGAACCAGATTAAGCTGTTGGTAGTATTTTAGTGAATGAGGGAAATTTGGCCAGGACACCAGGGAAATTCCTCTACTCTTTTCGATAAGTGCCATGGGATCTTTAACATCCACCTGAACTACCACCAATCCAGGCAGATGGGACCTCAGTTTAACGTCTCATCCAAAAGACGGCACCTCAGAAGTGCAGCACCCCTCTCATGCTGCACTACAGTGTCAGTATTGGGATATTAACCCAAGTGCCAGATGTGGGAACTGAACCCACAGCGCTCTGATCTCCCAGCCTCAGAGGTGAGCGTGCTACCTACTGAGCCACTGACATTGTGGTAGGAGTTTATGTTTTGTACTTTAACCTTGTTCTTTTAAGTGATTGTATGCTTTTTGATATAGTGTCCTGTATTTACATTTTACATATTTTTATCCATTTTAGTAAAAATATTATTTTGAAAGACTGCCTGGGTGTGTCTTCAAAGTTCTTTTTGCATGTGACGTATACAGGGTTAAGACTGACAAAAGCTGTTCATAAGCTTGATGGTGTTACTAAACTGGAAAAAGGTAAGAATATACCTCAGATCTTTTATAGAGTTTTAAGGGGTCATTTTGAATACCAGGTTAGGTGCCCTTAGGTGAAAAATATCTAGCATCCCCCCCAAAGAGCATGTTATCTGAGCCTGTACATTTGGGTATGCTAGCATAAGGTTCACAGTTTGAATCCCCCCCAGCTTGAGACTAAGGTGATTCAGACCCACAAGCAAACAGAAGGGTTACCCTGTCTGCTACCTGTTCACATTACTGCACTCAGAGGTTGGTACTGTGGGAGCAAAGGGCCTGACCTGCTGAGTGCGTTTGTGACAGATGTTACCTGTGTGGTGCCATTGTACTCAGTTGCATTCTGGTTCCTTTTTACACCCTGCAAGTATTCCGGCAACCCCCACCTCCATTTGTTTTGGCTGCCCCAGAGTTTTCTGCTCTATATGACTGCTTCTGCAGTGCTACCAGAATGGCTGTTTTACACAGCCAGATGAAACGGAACACATCGGTTGAAACCGCAAAAAGCAGAGATTGCGGTTTGGACGAATGTTCAACAAGGGAATGAAACAGATGCACTTTATACACAAGGGATGTAACAGAATACTGTTTCCGTAACAGTCATTCCATTACAGAAACCTGTGTGTAAAAGCGCCTTATGTTTCTGTGTTTCTTTTGCTGATAAACTACAGAAACAGCAGAGCACTGTGTTAGTTTGCAGACGTGTGAAAGGATCTTTTCTACAGGCATTGTGAGCAGCTTTCTGGAAGTTTCTGTCCTTCTTAGCCAGGATCAATTTACAGCTCATTGAGGCTTAAATACCAGGGCTTCTCCCACAGCAGTACTGCAGAAGCAGTTGGGGTCTGGCAGAGGTTGTCTGGACCTTCTTTTGCTGAGCAGTTGGGGAAAGGATTTGGTTGCTGGATAAGCTTTAAATTCTTTTTCGGTCTGTGGACTTTAGGGCAGGAGTGCTGACTTGTTTAATACAGTGCTTGTGTATGTGTGTGGGCCCTTCTTCCGGAGGAGGTTGCAGTGCTTGGAGGTGCAGTGAGGGGCGGACACAGGGCTGTTACACTCTCATGAGAGTCAGGTGTGGGCCTAATCCCACCCCCCACCCTCCCTCCCCAGAGCATAGCTCATTTATGGGGGAACACCTGCCCTGCAATTGGAGGAAGGGGATTCAGGTGCAGCTCATGTAGTTCTATCCAATAATGCAGTCACAGGGCAGAGAAAAAAGCATAGGTAGGTCTCAAATAGGAGTACAGCATCCACAGTGAATTACTGATGAGTGTGATAGGTGGATATTGTGGGGGGCCTTCAACTGGAATATATCAGGTAAAATTTTCTGTTAGAGGCTGGGCTAGGATTAGTTAATTCTACTTGCTGTAGGTATAGTTAGTGTGGAGAGGCTGCATAGGTAGTGTGGACCATGGGTAAGATTGTTTGGTGCAATGGTAGTGGGGCAGCAATGAGGATGAATATACTGTGGAGGCTGGGAGGGTGCCTAATATGCCACAGGGTAAGGAGGCTCAAGGAAGAGGTTCAGTGGCTTGGCAGGGAGCTGGGGAGGTTGAGGGATTAGGGGATGATTGCATTGGTAGGAGGGCTGACATCTGAGAGTAGTGTGGGAGAACCACAGAGAAGAAACAGTGGGTCAAGGGAGGGGAGAGGGGCAAACTAGACAGGAAGCCAGCTGATGAAGGGTGGACTCTAGTAGGACCTAGAAAAAGAGGAGCAGCAGTAGGCAGGAGGGAGGAGAAAGCACATAGTAAGGCAAAGGGGATAGGGAACATGTTTACTTTACTAGCAACACATGAAAAAGAGGATGCAGGAGGTGATTGCACAAGGAGTAGCACTCACAAAGAAGAGGGAGTGAGGGGCATTACTAGTGGAGAGATTGAGCATGGTGTGGCAGAGGGAGGGATAATACTCAGAGAGGTGAGGAAGGAGAGGGAGGTTGGCAGTCAAACAGGAGGAGGGAGAGTGATCTTAATTGGGAGAGACAGGGGGAAGACACTGGGGCACATGGTAAAAACACAGTCTTGAGTGGCTCCAAAAATGAGAACCTGGGTGGGGTAGGGGTGGTGACAGGTGCAAGAAAAGATGAGGGGGGTGTACTGGTGTTGGGAGACTCCATACTCAAGGGGATCAGAAGGGGCAGCAAGGGGGAGAGGCACAGTCGGATATGGGTGGAGTCCATACCAGGAGTAAAGCCAGACATGGCAGGACAGGCAATCCTAAGGTACGTAAAGAGGGGTAGGAGGAAACCACACATTGTGGTACATGTGGGGACAAATGGCCAAGCGGGGGAAATGGTGGAGGTAACATGAGGAAGTGGGAAGGTTGTGCGAGGAGACTGGGGAGTCTGTGGCCTTCTCCAAAGTGCTCCCAGTACCCTGCGCAAGCACAGTGAGAAAGGAGAGGATCAGAGAGTTGAACACATGGTTGGTAGAATGGCGTCAAGCTAAGAGGTATGGGGTTGTCGGCAGCTGGAGCAGTACCTGGGATAATAACAATCTGTTTGCAAGGGATAGGCTGCACCTGAGTGGGGAGGGGAGGGAGGTATTAAAGCAAAGACTGGCAAGGTATATTGCAACAAGGGTGGATTTAAACTAGATGGGGGGGTGGCAAGTGGACAGCAGGTAGGCAGGGATCCAATGGAGTGGAGTCACAGCTTACCTCCCAGGCTAGCAGGGAAGGACTCAGGGTGGCCAAAAAAGGAGGGAGTAGAAGGGAGAAGATGGAGGCTAGTGAAATGAAGGGGGCATTATGGAGGGTGGTCTCATTGAATGCAAGAAGCCTAGGACACAAATCCGCCGAGCTACAGGCACTCTTAGCAGTGTGGAGGGTGGATATTGCAGCTGTCACAGAAATGTGGGCAACTGAGCACCAGGACTAGGATTTGGCAATCTCAGGATACAAATTATACAGGAAGGACAGTAGGGAGTGGCAGTCTATGTGAGGGATGGGATCAAATGCATAAGGGACGAGTGAGAAGAAAGGAGAAGAGAGGCAATCTGGCTGCAGCTCCTAGACTCAAGGGGTAGGAAATTGAGGTCTGGGGTGGTATACAGGCTGCAGTCCCAGTCTGAGGAGCTTGACAGGGAGTTAGCGGGACAAATCAAAAAGGTATGTAGAAAAGGGAAGGTGGTCATCGTGGGGGATTTCAACTTTCTGGGCATTGACTGGAGCATTCCAGTCACCTCCAGTGCTAGGGAGCAAGTGCTCCTGGATGCAATCCAGGAGAGTCTCCTGACAGGTTGGTTACTGTACCTACTAGGCTAAAGAACACTTTAGATCTGGTATTGTCAAATGGGGAGGCAGTGAGGAAAATAAAGGTAGAGGACCCACTAGCTGACAGCGATCACCAAACTGTGTGGTTAATATCACGATGTACGGGGAGCCAGAGAAATCAGTTACTCGGGTGACAAACTTCAGGGTGGCGGACTTTGGGAGGATGCAGGAAGTACTGAAAGGGAAACAGGGGGGCATAAGGCAGGAGATAGACGTTTAGCAGAAATTGGATATTATTAAACAGTGGTTACAGAGGCAAAAGAAGCCTGCACCAAGTCACAGAATAAGAGGAGCAGAGCAGGAAAACCATGCTGGTTCAACAGCAAGGCTGTGGAGGTGGTGAGGGCAAAACAAGTGGCGCACCAGAGGTTTAGGAGGATGGGGAAGGAAGTGGACAGGGAGGAATATGCAAGATGGTCCAGGGAGGTGACCAGAAAAATGAGAGAAGCCAAGGCCCAGAGGGAGCTGAGATTAGCACAGAGAATTAATGGGGGAGAAGGACTTTTTCAGATACATCAGGGAGAAAAGGAAGTGCAAGGAGACAATAGTGAGGATAAAAAGGGGTGGGGAGTGGACGGAAAGGGGAGGAGCAGACAGAAGCACTGAATAAATACTTCTGCTCATTGTTCATAGAAGAAAAGGGGGGCCTCTTCCAGCATGGGCTGGGAGGGTGGGGACAGGGGGAGAGGAGGCAACAGATGCAAGAATTGAAGCAAGTAGAGTCCTAGAGGGACTGAGGGCACTGAAGGTAGACAAGACACCAGGGCCAGATGGTATCCACCCCAGGGTGCTGAGGGAGATGGCGGAGGTGTTGGCAGAGCCACTGGTGGATCTGTACAGCACCTCACTGGAGGCGGGATGTGTGCCACTGGACTGGAGGATGACACATGTAGTACCATTACACAAGAGCGGGCCAAGGGATGAACTGGGTAATTATCGCCCGGTAAGTCTCACCTCCATAGTGTGCAAACTCATGGAAACAATACTAAAGGAAAGACTGGTGTTGTACCTGGAGGACAATGGCCTCCAGCATGTGAGGCAGCATGGGCTTGTTTCAGGGAAGTCTTGTCAAACCAACCTCATACAGTATTATGATTGGGTGACAGGTGAGCTGGATAAGGGTCATGGGGTGGATGTTCTTTACTTGGACTTCAGCAAGGCCTTCGATTTGGTGCCTCATGGGCGGCTTGGGGGGAAGCTATCTGGTGTAGGGGTAGGGGCAAAAATGATGAATTGGATTATAAGCTGGCTAAGTGGAAGGCTGCAATGGGTGGTGGTGAGAGGGGAGCTCTCAACTCCAAGGCCGGTGATGAGTGGGGCACCACAGGGCTCTGTGTTGGGACCAGTATTATTTGGGCTCTTCGTATCAGACATTATACACAAGTGGTGAGCAAGGTAAGTCTGTTTACTAACAATAGCAAAATCGGAGCAGTGGTGGATGGAAAGAAGGGATGGAAGCAGCTGCAGGGAGACCTACGCAAGCTAGCGGAGTGGTCAGAGAGGTGGCAGCTGGGGTTCAATGCAAAGAAGTGTAGGGTTATGCACTTTGGGGTGAAGTACCCTAGGAGAGAATATTGACTGGGGGGTTAAGTTGGGGATCACTGAGGAGGAGAAGGACCTAGGGGTAATGATAACTGGGACCATGAACAACACTGCCCAGTGCAGGAGAGCGGCTGCAAAAGCTATCAAAATGCTGGGGTGCATAGCGAAGGGTTTTTCATCCAGGTGAAGAGAGGTGATCTTGCCCCTCTACAGGTCACTGGTAAGGCCACACTTAGAGTATTGTGTGCAGTTTTGGAGGCCATACCTAAAGCATGATATCAGGCTACTGGAGGGGGTGCATAGGAGGGCAACAAAGATGATATGTGAAATGGAGGGGAAAGACTATGACAGCAGGCTGGGAGACCTGAATATGTACACCCTGGAGGATAGAAGGGGCAGTGGGGGACATGATAGAGACATTCAAGTATCTGAGGGTAATCAATAAGGATGGGGCAGATGGGGTCTTTATGTTAAGGAGGGGGAGGGTCACCCGGGGGCACAGGCTTAGAATAGAGGGGGAAAGATTTAGGAAGGAAATGAGGAGACACTATTTCACAGAGAGGGTGGTAGCAAAATGGAATGCCCTACCAGAATGGGTGGCATCATGTAAGTCTGTGAACAGCTTCAAAAGGGCATGGGACAGGGAGCAGGGGAGACTGAGGGTGAGGGAGGAGGGTGATGGTAGTGGGATTACAAATGGGAGGGGGAAGGCAGCTGCAAACTAGGGGTGTTGGCTGCATACTCGAGCAGACTTAGATAGGCTGGGTGATCTGTTTCTGCTGGCACATTCATATGTTCGTATGTAACAATGGGAAGGTAATCTGAGTGAATTATCTGAGTGAAGAACAGTTGGAGGTGTCAAATTGGGATAAAAAAGGAAACGAGAAAACCATGCTATTGAAGGAGCAATGTATGAATAAAAAAGAACTTGATCATTTTTGTTTAGAAATCCATTTCAGATAACTATGTTTCTTTTTCTTTTTGCATACTCAGTTACTTAAACCTTTGTTTTATGTTTAGAAATAGAATTTAACTTCTGCTCATTATTTTTTCTAGTTGTACAAGAATGTCCCTAGTAATTTTAGAAAGCATGTGATGTGTATGCTAGAAAAACATGTGTTTTGACAGTGGGCTTTCAATAGATAGAAAGGAAACACTGTACTGGTTAGTAACCCATTGTCTTCAGGAAAGTGCAGTCAAAAATTCCACAAATCTGGCAAGCAGAGTTGAGGGGGAGGGAGGGCTTCAAGCCAGCTCCCTCATGACCCTGAATGGCAAGCTGATGGCTCTGGCTGTGAGAGTGGAGAGGGCCCGACTGGCCAAGATACTCCGAGCTCACAGATGTTGCTTACTTAGTCCTGGACAAACTGGACTGGCTAAGCAGTCTTTGTATGCTACCAGATTCTATATTTCTGTGTCCTGGAATGGTCCTGTCCCCTGCAGACATCCCAGTTGGATGCACGGCCCAGAACACTAGAAAGGTACAAAAAGATCCAAGTGGCTGGCAAGCAGAGTTGCAGATGATAGAGAGCTTCATGCTAGCTCCCTCGGACTCGAATGCAAGCTGGTGGCTTCAACCATCGGAGAGCCCTATTAGCCAAGATGCTCCGAGCTACTTAGTCTTGGGGGTTGTTGTTCCACAGTTGCTGTGCTTGGCTGCAAGGTTCAAAGTGCTGGAAAATGTGTGAAAGTTCCAATAGGTCTACCTGTGTGAGCAAGAACCATTGCAGGACTAAGTAGCCCACATGGGTGTGCTTGGAACATGTTGGCCTGTTGGGCCCTCTCCACTTTCATGACTGGGGTGTCCAGCTTGCCATTCAGGATCATGAGGAAGCCAGCAAGAAGCCCTCCCTCCCCCACAGCTCTGCTTACCAGCTGCTTGAAATGTTCATGCCTTTGCAGTGCTCAGGACCTTGCAATTCATTGGGTTACCCATGGGGCAAGGATGTCTCAGAACTAAGTAGGCCATGTCTGTGGATGCAGACCATCAGTTCCAGTCAGGCCTTGTCCACACTTATGGTGGGAGTTACCCAGATTGTAGTTCAGTGTCAGGAGGGAGCCAGCATGAATCCTCCCTCCCTAGCAACTGTGTGTGTCAGCCACCTGGATCTTTGGTTACTTTCTGGTGCTCTAGACCTTGCAGCCAGTTGAATTGCCTGTGGCAGAAAATGACCACCTCAGGGCTAATTAGCCTATGTAATTGGGGTTTGAGTATCTTGGCCAGTTCACCTTCTCCACTCTCCTGAAGGGAGTTAGTTTGAAGCCCTCCCTCCCCTGCAACTCCGCTAGCCTGCTGCTTGGAAGTTTTATGCGTTTTTGGTGTCTGGGCCTTGCAAAAAGTGGGGCTACCTGGAGGGCATGGACTGTCCTAGGACTACACTTTAAACCACTGATGTACAAGCAATCTTCCATATGCATTTCCCAGTGTAAGGTACCAGCATAAAGATGTCATCTATGCATGTCTGCTTGTGGTGGCTATGGTCTGCCAGGCATGCTGCCCACTTCATACTTTTGCTGCCCTTTGCTGCGGTGTGCACTAGACAGACCATCCTCCTCGATCTAGTTTTGTTTTCTCTGCATCCTTTCATGCTTGTGTAGCAGAGCAAAGCAAGCAAAGTACATTTTATTTAATATAGTACCTCCTCCAAAGGCTTGAAGCGATGTACATAAATGTCATGGCCACAACCTTATAAAACTATACAGAAACAATTATAACATCATCGAAGTCATTGATTAAAATAATCCACTCAGCTACATGTCTTGCTACATTGAATTAAAACAAAAAGCCAGGGAGAAGAGATGAGCCTTCAGAGTTCTTTTAAAAACTTTCACAGAGGAGAGCAGGCATAGCTGCTAAGGTAGGTCATTCCACAAAAGGAGTGGGGGTGGAGCATCAACAGAGAATGTCCTTTCACTGGAGGATTTCAAATGAGCATGTGGAACCACCAAAAGATTCTCACCTGGTGACCAGGGTGGCTAAGTCAGAGTATATGAGAGCAGGAGGGCTTTTGTGTATTTGGGACCCAACCCATGCAGAACCTTAAATACCATCAAGCAATCATAAAGGTGACATGCTTTAGCAATAATCCACCATAGGGTGTGGGTTATGGTGAGATTTACCCATGCCTGGTGTGGTCTGTCACAAGGCCACAGGCCGAGTGACTTAAACCACATCAGAAGTGTGTAAATCCCACCGTAACCCACACACTGGTATGTATTATTGCAATTATACAGTGGAATAATTATTAAAATAAATTTAAAATAAAACAAAGAAAAAATGTTTTTATTATTATTATTAATTTTTTTAGAAATGTTCTTCCACAGTGGTTTAAATAGTCCTTTATTGCTGGGTAGATTATGTTTATAGATGTGGTCTGCCCCTATCTTTCCTTGAGTTTGTGTGAGTTTGATTTAATGTTTTTTTTGGTGGCATTTTTGTGTCTTGCTTTTCTTCTCTCCACACTGCTTTATTTTTTTGTTTGTTTCATGGCATTTCTCTTAGTGCTGGGACAATGAGCGAGTTATGATGCTAGGTAAGGCGAGGTCTTAGAGAGAACATGAAGGAGCAGCTGGCGGTGGTGGAGGGAGTAATTCAATTTGGAAAAGAGCTCAGTTGGGAGTTGTAATGTATGTACCTTTACTGTTAATACTTGTGATTTGCACTTGATTTATTTCAATGCCAGATTATGATTCATGGCTTTAGGGAAAGTGTAGTGATGGAGCTGAAGGTGACAGGTAGAGAGCGGGGATGTAGTTAAAGGCCACTGGGAGCGAGCAGGGATGGAGCCGAGGGTGAGTACAGGGACAGCGTTGAGGGTGAGCAGCAGAGTTCTGAGTTTGGTGTGAGTGGTGATGAACTTATTCCACAGCTTGGTAAAGCTATTCAGCTACTTAAAACATGTTTGTGGAGGTGATTTTTTGAATGAAGAAACTGTTGTGAGTGGCTACTGAATCTATGGCTGTATTTTGGTTTTGGTGGTTAGCCACTGGGTCTTGATATTTGTTGTGCTGGACTGACAGGTACTTTTTGTGTGGGTTGTCACAGGATTTACCCATGCTCAAATTTGCCCAGTCAGCCAATCAAAATGATGGATTCTCAGACCCCATTGTATAATATTTAACTGGTAACCAATGCAGTTCTTATAAAATGGATAGGGAATATCATGTATCCTGATTGGCTAAAAAGGTTTGGAATCCAATGGTATAAGGAGTAACAACCACTGGGCTGGGAACCCTTTCAGCCAGCAGTGGCAAGTCTACCTTGATGTAAATGCTTTTTCCACATTCTAATGTGGAATGTTCGCCCTTCATGTTAGTAAAGCATCAGAGTTAGGCAAACTGGTAAGTGCCAGTACCATAAAAAACAACAAACATGTGAGCCCATGATGTAAATGAATCAAATATGGCAAGATAAATCAATTCTACATTAGTGGCTAATGTTTGCTTGATCACTGACCTTTTTAGTGTACACCTGCAGCATTCGTCTTTGTAGGCCACACATCCAGCCGGTCGCAGTAGGTGTAGAACCTGAAAACGCGATCTCCTCACACCGTAACCATCCTACAAGCTGACCGTATGTTCGCTTACCCTCCATCCCTGAGAACTGGCAAATCATTGCTGCCGCGACCCTCCCACAGTCACAGAGTACTTTCTTCAGCAGTTTAAGTATGTTAAATATTAGAAATAGTAGTGCCCAAAAAATTAGTAGAGAGCAGCACGATAATGTAATGCAGCTCCAGCTCCGTGTCTGCATCAGCATATGACCATCCGCCTGCCTTCAGTGCTAACATACTAACATACTAAAATGCCAGCAGAATAGGCCTAATGGTCTTTCGTGTCTGCTCGTTCGGTCAGCCTCCACGATGGGAGCTGACCTTACTGCCCCCCTCGTCCTCTCTGGCTTTTCCCTTCCCAGTCCCGGATAGTCCCACTGCACAGGACTTTGCATCCAGAACCCTTCCCCTGTACCTGTCCCACCCACTCTTGAACCCCTCCACCGTCTCTGCCTCCACCAGCCTCCTGGGCAGCACATTCCATGGCTCCACCACCCTCTCAGTGAAGTAGCACCTCCTCCTTTCTCTCCTGACTCTCCCCCCTCCAGCTTCCACCCATGCCCTCTAGGTGCCCCCTTCCTTCAAAGCACCTTGACTGTTTCTCCCCTATCTAACCCCTTCATGCACTTGAAGACCTCTATCTTGTCCCCCTGCCCCTTCTCTCTTCCAATGTGTACATATTTAGCTCTTTGAGCCTCTCCCCATAGGTCCTGTCCCCCAAGCCCCAGATCATTTTGGTTGCCCTCCTCTGGACCCTCTCCAGGAGTTCAATGTCTCCCTTTAAGTGTGGCCTCCAAAACTGCATGCAGTACTCAAGGTGCGGCCTCACCAAGCAGTTATACAGGGGGAGTATCACTTCCCTCCTTCTGGAGGTGATCCCCCTAGCAATGTATCCCAGCATCCTGTTGGCCTTGGCTGCTGCCCTCCTACAAGTCTCAGAGTTGTTCATCTTGACATCCACCACCACCACCCCCAGGTCCCTCTCAGACATTGAGACTTGTAGCATCCCCCGGGTGTACTCTTGGCCTAGGTTTCTGGCTCTCAGATGCAGTACCTTGCATTTCCCTGCATTAAACCTCAGCTTTCACTTTCTAGACCGCCTTTCCAGAGCCTCCAGGTCCACCTCTAGGGCCACCCTCCCCTCCTCCCCATCCACCACCGCCCCCAGTTTTGAGTCATCCTCAAAGAGACTCATCTTACTCCTGATACCCCTCCTTATGTCAGAGACATAGGCATTGAACAGGAGGGACCCAAGGACTGATCCCTGAGGGACCCCACTAATGACCCTCCTTGGGGATGAGACTATCCCGCCAACCACAACCCTCTGGGTCCGGTCCTGGAGCCAATTGCCTATCCTTCTGATCATCTGGTTCCCCACCCCCATTTCTCCCAGCTTATTCAACAGGCCCCCGTGAGGAACAGAGTCAATGCCTTGCTGAAGTCAAGATAGAGGACATCCACCGGTCTACCCAGGTCCAAGGCTCTCATCACCCAGTCATAGAACTCCCCTATGTTTGTCTGACATGATTTCCCTAGGATGAATCCATGCTGTCTATCATCCAGGCACCCCGACTTTTCCAGGCCACCCCCAGCTTCTCCTTGACAATGCCCTCCATCACCTTGCCCACCACCGATGTCAGGCTGATGGGCCTGTAGTTCCCTGCCACCTCCCTTGATCCCCCTTGTGGATAGGCACTATATGCACCAACTTCCAGTCCTGGGGCACACATCCTGTCCTCAGAGAGATGCTGAAAAGCTCCGCCAGGGGTTTCGCCAGGGCATCCACCAATTCCTTTAGCACTCTGGGATGTAATTTATCTGGTCCTGGTGCTTTCTCTGTCTTAAGAGACCTGAGAGCTTCCCTCACTCTTTCTGCCATGATGTCCACCTCTGCTACCTTGTCCCCCTGCCTTGCCTTCCCCCTCCTGCCAGTGATGACCCATCGTCTTCCCAGACCCAACGATTGGCAAGGGTCCCCCCCCCAGTTTCACCATTTCCTCCCATGTATGATGCAGCCCCCCCATTTTCCTTGGTGAAAACTGAGGCGAAGTACTTATTTAGTACCTCAGCCTGCTCCCCTGGATCTTGTGCCCATCCCTCCCTTGTTTTAATCCTGCTAATCTGCCCCTTCAACCTTCATTTTTCCCCAATGTATCTAAAGAACCCCTTATTCCCTCTCCTAATTTCCCTGGCCAGGTTCTGCTCCTTCCTTGCCTTAGCCACCCTCACCACCCTAGTGGCCCTTCTGGCCATCAGCTCATACTACCCTCTATCCCTTTCACTCCTTGAGTACTTGAAATGCCTATAAACCACCTTCTTTCCCCTCACCACCTCCTGAACCTCCCTGGTCCACCAGCAGGGTTTACGGGCCCTGCACACATAATAGTAGCAGCCTAACTGGAAAGGTGAATGCTTTCAAACCAGAGTGGAAGTGACTTTCCAATATTACCGTTTGTAGTAATAATAAAGAAAATATAAAAAAGCAATCACATCCATATAAGAGAGCGGACTGGTGAAAATAGCAACGCTGCATGTTACTGGAACCAGCTCCGCGCCAAACAATGCCCGCGCAGAAAACCTGTGTTTTTTTTTAAAGTAGTGCTGCCTCACAATAAATCAAAGTTAGTTTCACTGCAGAAATGAAAAATGCAAGTGAATCACCCCACGAATCTGTGGAATTGTGGCAAGTTGATATTTGGATCATTCCAAAAGTTTAGTTAGGAAATATTTTTCTCCCTTTTTCAATGAATTCTCTGTTCTGTATTTAAATAAATCTTAAAAAGGTTTTTTAAATTCAACCTATTTGTCTATGTAATTTTTCCATAGTTATAATCCATTTTATAAATGCAATAAGACACTCCAGGGTGTTGGTTGTTATGTGATAACTGCACACCTATATGCGGAAGAACACTTGGCCTTCGGCCTCGTGCCTTACCACGCACCTAGGTGTGCGGTTATCACATAACAACCAACACCCTGTCATGTCTTATTGCTTACATGTAGCACTGGACTGATATAATTGAAGATGCTTGTCCCAGATATTAACTGGGCTGCTGTGTTCTGCACCACTTGGACATGAGGCATCAAATCTCCAGAAAGCCTGAAATAAAGAACATTACAGTAGTCAAGACGTAACAAAGATGTAGATTACAGTCACCAGGTGTATAAAGTAGTCATTGTATGTTGACGGTAGTGCAATTATTGTAGTTATTTTATTCTAGGCTTTCCAGCCACTAGCCAACCTCAAATTTACTTGACTGAAACCTTAGTATACAGTGAAGCCTTCCAGGATGCATAGCAATTCTGCAGCAGAGTTATTGCAGGAAACAAGGCAGTTTCAGTGGCAGTTAATCCTTTGGTCATGCAGGAATCTGTGACACTGCATTGCATCCTGGCAGGCTGCACTGTACAGATGAATTTGTTAGCAGATTGCCATTATGCTGTTCCTACTCTCTACCTCACTGGCAGGGTGTCCTCAGGGAGGACCACAGGCAGTAGGTCTTGCTGGTTGGTGAAGTGTAGGTAAGTATAAAGGGAGGACAGAAAATGCACTGTGGGGTGCTGTTAGGGGTTTGCAGCTGATCCCTATCTAGGGTCAGCTTGTAAATATATAATAGATTAGGGCAGTGATAGAGAGGGCAGCTGGTTCCTATCTGGGATCAGCCCACAAGGGTAACACAGGCAAGGGAGTGCAGCCAGTCTCTGTCTAGGTCACTTTACATCTGTATTAAGGTTTAAGGCAGTGGTAGGGGGTTAGCATATTGAGGGTTAACCGCCTAGGGTAATGGGGAACTATGGCTTTTGCAGTCATCCCCAACTGGATTATATATGGAGGCTCTTAACTGAAGGGTGAATGGGCAAGAGATCAGGAGGATGTGGGGGGATAGGAACATGTACAGACATCAGGATAGTAGAGAGATGGTTGTGTGCTGTAATGGTTGTGGTACATCAGTACTCCTGGGGATTATTTGGGTAACTGGAGGCTGTCCAGTGTGAAGGAGCCTGGAGCACTCAAGGGCAGAAGTAAGGCAACACAGATGGTAGCTGGGGAGGCTGGTGTGGAGCATAGGAGAAGCAGGGCAGGGGAAGAGAAAGACAAATGAGGGATGCTCAGGGAAGCAAGGTTGGCAGGCAGGGGATGGGTTTAAAGGGGATCACCCAAGGTCCAGAGGTACCAATACCTTGGAGGGCAGAGGAGCCCAGGGAGGGGGAATAGCAAGTGGTGGGAGGAAGGGGTGGAACCATGAGAGATGCAACGGGGTGGGAACGTTCAGAAGGGGTCTTTAAGGAATAGATTTCACCCACTGTTTGAAAATGAGGAGGGGGGAACAGAAGGTGGGGAGAGATGGGGGAGAGGTTGGGTTAAGACAACAAGGGCGGGGCAGTAGGACAAGAGAAGGGGGTAGGACAGTACAAAGTAGTCACAGTGGGTGGGGAAGAGAGAACATGGAGAGTAGAGTAAGAGGTGAGGGGAGGGAGGGGACAAGGTGACAAGAGTAAGGGGAAGGAGAGGATGTGTGTATGGGTGGCCAAAAAAGAAAGGACAGGGAGGGGGTGGGAAGACTGATGGAGGGGTGAGTAAAGGCTGTGGAGATGTCAGTCAGGCAGGGCTTGGGGAAAATAAGGGTGGACTGGTAACCATGACAGAGGGGGAACAGTTCGGTGGGGGACAGGGTCATTAGACAGTCAAAGAAGGATAAGAAGGAGTCAGGAATGGGCGGGGGCAGAAGGGTGCCACAATTCTGTTTTTGCATACATATTTTTTGTATTTGAATTATTAAGTAGAGTTGTTTAATTGCATGTTGTTAATTGCTATGTAGTTTTCTTGTACTTTTAATTTCTAAGCACTTTGTATTTTAAATGCACTGGCACTTTAACTGCAGCTCTTTTAATGATCCCTGTACTGCGATGTGACAGCCTACTAATGATGCAGTGATACTGTAAAACTGATTGAGGTTGTTCCCCTGAGCTGTGGGCAGTTTGATATTTTGCACTAATAAAGTCTATTTTGCACATAGTCAAATAGTGCCGGTGTTCGCAGTTTCTCTGTGAGTTGTTGTATCAGGTGCATTCAGTGGTTGGAGCTGAGATTGCGAGTTTTGAATGTAAATTTCTCTACTTGCTCACCGCAGACTGAGTGCAGTGTTTTTACTACCGGCCCATTAAGCAGCGCGTCCTGGGACTTGAAACATGGCTTGAGCACAGACGACGTTGTTTCATTATTAAGTCTTCTTGGAATTATGGACGTGTCATTCCCCCTAAAATCACATCCTTTTCTAATGTCCATTTAGGAGATGCCTCAGGTTCATTGTCAGCCAGTGTTTCGTTTGCGACAGGGGGGAGGCTGAACTATACATGGAGAAACTGATTGAGACTAATGTTGAAATGCAGAGGGCTATTCCTGCACCAGTGAATGACACTGAATCTGTTGATATTCACACAGCCTTTGCTCAGCTGGAGCAAGCCATTCTGAGAGTCAGACACCATTATTGGGGGCGGATTGCATTGCAGGCCTATCTTAAGGTGGGGAGATCATCAAGGGGCTGAGGGTTACAAGAACTCCAGGCTATGGCACTGACTGGGATGAATTCATGAAAGACTAGAAGCAAACATTGCAGACTGGCACCAGTGGGCTTATGAGGCAGTGATTAAAGACTATTTGAAACAACAAGTGGAGGTTATTGAAGATATTAAAGTAAAAGAAGAAGTTGTCTTAAGAGTCAAGGATAATCCAGATTTTGTGAGCCTCAAGAATAAATTAAAGGAGACCATATAGAGGTAGGACACTAAAATCAAACAATGCAAGCTGAAACAATTTGAATGAGACCGCTAGGATTACCTTCATGATCGAGTGTTCACATGAAATAAAGGGGCAATAATCGCCTTCATCATGTATGTAGCCACAGCCAGAATCATGACCAGTCATCCCAGTCTCATTCTCAAGCTTCCCAGGTACTCTGCTCCATTTTAAAGAATTGTGTGGTGGCGTCTCCCCCCCCCGTTACTATACTTCAACTAGTGATTCAAATACCACTGAAGAGGATTTTTAGAAGAGAAGCAGGAGGAGTTGGATACACAACCCTTGTGATGCAGTGACTGACAAGTACAGTTCACAGAGCTGACCCAGAACAACCAGCAGAATCTGAGATGGGGGTTGTGGAAAAACAGAGAAATGCACCTACCAGGAGGGGAAGAAACAGAAACACAAGGGAAGGCACTCGGAGAGGGAAGTGAATGCCAATACTAAATACATTGTTATTAATATTTCTGATACCCATTTAACTTACGCCCAAATGCAACTGCTCCAGAATGGAAAATCATTTGTTCCAACCAGGGATTTCAAGCCTTTTGAACTATATGTGGCTTTTCATAGACTTACGAGGAATCTGAATCTAAAGGCCTTTTTTGAAAAGACTAAGATGTGTCGAGCTGCTGTCACAGCATCCCCCTCCAAGGAGCAGACATCACATATGGATATACTGCCATTGGACAACACTCTGGATTTCCACCCACCCTCTATGTTCAATCCTCTGTACAGTAGACGAGTAAGGTTTGCTCACAAAAAACACCTAGCTTTACCTGGGTTTTTGTCTTCTAGGTTTGTTTGAATGGACAGAGTAAGGAGCAACATTATCAGAGCAAGGAGAAACATTAAGGCTTCTTTTGGCTAAGCAGAGTTAGTGTCTTGTTATTATTTTTTTTTGTGCTTACAGGTTTTGTTACTGTTTTGTTTTGTGCTTAAAGGTTTTACACTTTGATCTCTCTTTAGGCTAAGCAGTTACTGTTTTGTTACTATTTTGTTTTGTGCTTACAGGTTGTACTTACATGTTATTGTTTTTGGGCTTACAGGTTTTGCAGTCTCTTTCTTACATTGAAGGAGCTAATTGTTTTTCTTCTGCAGCTCTTCCGGGGGATTAGGAGTGTAACTGGGGGGTGGAGCTGACAAAGTCTTAGTGCCTTCCAACAGAAGGAAGAATTTTTTCTTTTTTTCTATTTTTTGCTTTTGCCTCCCGGGAGCCCTGGCAGGTGGCTGTGGTCCCTCCATATGGAGAGACTTACTCTCTGACTTTTCCTGTGCCCTCGTATAACTGAGCCCAGTGAATCCCCTGCAGATTGCCCCCTTCCATGGAGGGGCCAGGGAGAAAGACGCCGGAGTCCCCCCCAAGAGACCCAATCCAGATACCAGGCCCAATCCCTGCGGATACAGGAGCCATCATGAAACCTGCCGGGCTTCATTTTTCATTTTTCACTTTTCTCCCATCCCCCACCCCACTGATGTGATGATGTTGGTACATGTCTCCTGGCCCACACTGCCCTCCAGCCACCGCCAGAGAGCAGTCAATGAGTGGGAGACAGGTTTCCCCTCTCCCTGAGAGAGGAGAGCAGTCCTCCGGATGCTCGATCCTCTCTCATCCCTGCTGACCGCCGGCAGCCTGAGCTCGTTCCTGAACCTGGGTCACTGGTGTGGCATGAGGTGAGAATTTGTTTTTTCTGTGCAGTGTTAAAATAAGGGACATTTCTGTGTGTACTTCGGTTTTATGTGCAGTTGATGTAATAAGGGCCTGGTACATTTAAAAGGCAGAACATCACCGATTGTTTTTACAGGTAGCAGAAACAAAGGTTCTGCCCACCCACCCTCCCTTCCCCCAGTCCTACCCACCGCCGGGTCATTCTCCTTTGTAAGGTCTACCTGGCCCCGCCCCTTCCTGTCTCTCCTTATTACAAAAGCTTGTTTTTTCACTCGGCAGCAGGGGAAACATTGTGTAACCATCCTACCCACCCTGGGCACTCCACTCTGAAAGGTGACCCACCTATACCACATCCTGTCATGAAATGGGAAGGGGCAGGTAACCCCCCCCCCACAAAAAAAGCACATTTGTTTTCATTTTTTTTTCTTGTCACTCTAAACACCTATTTGCTTCCTTGTTACTTTCAGTCTGAGTACAGACAGGTAGGCACCTACCTTAGACAACTGTTTTCATTCGTCCACACTTCCTTCTCAGGATAGAATAAAAAAATAATAAAATTTCTTCATTTTTGCTGGTCCAGTTCAACAACCGCACTTCTTCCGTCCTCATACTGCTTTCATCCGTACTCAAATGGAGCTCATAAACTGCAACACCTGTGGCTCACTCTTTACGAGAGCATACATCCTGAGAGTGGGATACTTTCCAATATACTCTGCCCTAAGGGACCTAAGAACTCAGCTCCATGCATCAAGGACCGAGATAAATTATCTAAGAACAATTCTCCATTATACACAACAAAACAGCACCAACAAACAATCCTTTACCAAACAGGTCCCATTGTTCCAAAGGACAAACAGACCAGGAGGTTGGAAATTGATCAAAAACCACAATGCTCTCTGCTGGCCCAGTGGCACTAAGAGTTGAGGTGCTGGATGCCACACCTTGCTGCATGCCGGCGACCTGGGTTCGTTGATGAGCTTGGTCCGCCAGGGGTTGGCAGGGGGAGAGAGGGATTGAGCACCCAATGGTGGCTCTCCCTCTCTGGGGAGGGTTCTGTGCCTGTCCCGCTGCTCTATTGCCATCTCTCAGGTGAACCTGGTGTTGGCAGTGCAGGTCAGGTCATGTAATGGCAAGGGGCAGCATTAGCCGAGAGCCCTGGGAGGAGTTGCATCATTACGCATACCTCCCAATTGGCTCTCCTAGATTGCCAACGACTGCGGGGAACAGAACAAGTGAAAAATGGCCCATCACTCCTAGGTGACGAACCCTCTAGTGCCGAGCACGTCGGCAACTGTCAACAGAGCAGACTCCGCTGTGTACCACCTGCTCCACTGTTATTTGGGGAGATAGTAAGGGGGACCTCTCCTCACCCCACCTGGGGGGTTATCTGGGGGTATTTAGGGCTACTGAGGGGCTGATCACTCTAGGGGCAGACTTCTATGTTGGGAAGGTGAGTTTTGTGAGACTTGTAGGGGCTCTGAATGAGTGGAGTGATGAGGCAGGAAGGCAGTAAAAAGAGCAATGTTAAAAAATAACAAAAAAACCCACAATGCTCCAAAGCCTACAGCCAATGGAACAGTCACACCTGTGCACACAACAAATAGATACTCTCCACTGATATCAGCTAGCACAGAGACATTGGGGAGTAAGGAACAGGCAGATCCAATACAGCAAAACATTGAAAAGTCCACCAAAAGAGCAAATAAATCAACCGCCAAAAAACAAGTACTAATAGTTGGAAACTCCATTATTTGAGGTGTGAAGTATTATCTTCAGCAATCTGGCCATATCAAAGTTCCTGTTAGATGTCTCCTGGGTACATCTGTGTGGAGGTACACTGACTGCATTCTAAATATCATACTCAACGTGGACCATAAACCGCTTATAATAACTGGTCAGCAATTTCTCTCAATGTACTGACCAGGTTGATATTTTCCATAACAACCGGCTGGTTGTTATGACATTCATGAGCCATGCCAGTCAAACTATGCTGCTGCCTCATTGGCCAACATTCTGTATGTGGGAGGGGCCAAACAGTCTCACAAACTGCTGGAGAAAAATTGCTGGTCTGTTATTATAAAAAATAAAAGATGGGGAGGGTGTTTCATATGAGAATTTAATGCACACCCTTGTTGTGGGATGCTTTGATAAACCCCTCGGGCTTCGCCCTCGGGGTTTATATAGCATCCCACAACTCAGGTGTGCATTAAATTCTCATATCAAACCCTTCCCCATCCATTATTCTCTATGTCATCCTCCACAAAGGCACAAATGACATAGCCTTTCACACGGTAGAAGAGACCAGACAAAACATAACAAATCTGGCCAGCAAAATTAATTCTCTTTCATCCGATTTCTCTTTCTCAGAGATCCTGCCTGTATGGGAAAAGGGCAGAATCAGGCACAGGATAAGAGAGACAGGCCTCTCCAAACTCAATGCCTGGCTTAAAATGTCCTGTATGCTTCCGGCCAAACTACAAGCAACGTGGCTGCCCTCCTGCCGGAGGACTTCAACGCCATCCAGGAATGGTTCCGGTCAAACCAGCTATTTCTAAACTCCAAGAAAACTGTGTCATTAACTTTTGGGTCCCATCAAAGACTCTCCTGGCAAGCCCCCTGCCCCCCTGTCACAACCTCAGAAGGGACCCCTCTGGCCAACTGCTCCAGCTTTAGATACCTAGGAGTCTGGCTTGACCAGCACCTTGATTTTGCCATTCATATCGACTCCTGCACTAGAGGCTCCTCCCCAAACTTGGCGCTTTTATACCGATCAAAAGCCTCCCGGCTCCTACAAGGCAGGCCATAGTCCAAAAAATGATACTACCTATCCTCGACTACAGTGACATAGTGTATTCCATCGCTCCCTCATCTACTTTGGCCAGTCTCGACACCCTATTCCACTCTTTCTGCCGTTTCATCCTCAGCTGCCCTTAATCCACCCACCATTGCTCACTCTACAGTGCCTTAGCCCTGCCATCCCTCCAAGATCGCAGACAAATACACTGCACCAGGTTTGCTGCCAAATTCTGGTCCCTCTCCCTCCCACCTTACCTGGCATCCTCCCTAGCCCAACAACCTCTCCCGGCCTACGCCCTAAGACACACAGACCAAAGGCTTCTCCACGTCCCCTTCATGCGCACAACTAAAGGTCAGGCCACTTTTTTCTACCGGATTTCCCAGATCTGGAATGCCCTGCCACCTACCATAAGAAACTCATCAATTCCTACTCACTGCAACCAGCTACTCTGCATGCATTTCTCCTCCAGCTGCACTTGTTTCTAGTTGTACCCCTTCAAAATAAATCTAACTCCATTGTACCTAATGCTCTATGTTAAGGACGTTTCTAGGTGTAATTCATGTAAATTCTCTCTATTTCTCCTGTGGTATTTCTAACTGTCTACTTGCAGCTATTCTGCCGTTGTCTGTAAGGCAGTTTAGCCATACCTCTCACTGCTGTAATGTCTCAATCTGATAGTGTGTGTTACTTTGTTTTGTATTGAGCTCTAGCCCCCAGGATGCATCTGGAATCGAGCATATGTTGCTCAGTATGCCTTCCTGGTAAAACTCGTAAATAAATAAATAAATAAATAAACAATTGTGCCAGGAAAATGGGCATGGCTTTATCGGCAATTGGTACAGCTTCTGGGAGCGGGAACTTGTACAGATTTGATGGTCTGCACCTAAACAAACAAGGAACTCGGGTGCTTGGACAAAAACTCAACTTGTACATAGACCATTTAAACTAGTGAGTGGGGGGGAGCAGCAAGGGCACCTTGAGGCAGGAAGGGTGTTAGGAGCCCCTTCCCCACCAACAGCTAGTTTGACACAGGTCTCTTTTAGTGATCTCGGCAATGGTAGTTATCAAGACACTTCACATAACAGGCAAAGGTATAAGCATAATAGGCACAAGAGAAGCAACACTGATACACGGCATAACAATTCTACTACTTTACTGCCCCCGCACAAAACAGGGATGGAGGGCTATGTGTGTCAATGCACGTAGTCTGTCAAATAAAATCTCTGACCTCTCTGCTTTAATGACATAAGCCAAATTAGACTGGGTAGCAGTCATGGAAGCCTGGTTTATGGAGAACCATACCTGGGATGTCGCTATACCAGGTTACACACTTTTTAGAAAGGACCGCATTGGAAAAAAGGGGGAGGGGTGGCATTATATGTAAGAGAAGTCCAAGCAAAACAGGGATGACCAGAAGCCCTATGGGTCACTCTAGGAGCAGGGGACAAAGCCCCCCTCTGAATGGGAGTCATAGACAGACCTCCCTCCCAGGCCTCTGACATAGACAAGGAGCCCCTGGAAAGCATCTTCTTGATAGCCGACAAGGGAGACCTGTTATTAGTGAGGGATTTCAATCTACCTGATGTAGATTGGTCCTCATTCACTGCATGATCTGAATGCAGCAAAGAGTTCCTACTTGCCCTGAAGGGGGCAGAACTTAATCAGCTGGTGCAGTCCCCCACCAGGGAACAGACTATCCTGGACCTGGTGCTGACAAACAGCACCAGAATCTCAGATGTAACAGTAGGTGTAAATCCAAGAACCAGTGACCACAGGTCAATCTGTTTAACAGTGGAAAGGGTAGCAGAATCAAGTCCCACAAAGCTCAAAATACTTGACTTCCACAAGGCAGACTTCAACACTATGAAAATCCAGTTTAGAAACTTTGTTGCAAATCAGCAACTCATGGGACGTGGAGAGAAGCTGGGAAGCCTTGAAGACATCTTTACTTCAAGTTACTGAACAGTGCAGAAAGCACATCAGCAAGTCAGAAAGAAGAAAAAAGCCACTCTGGTGCCCCAAAGAAATAGCAACAATAGTAAAACACAAAAAATGACCTTCAAGCAGTATAAGCAGACAAAGAAAGAAGCAGTCAGGGAACATTACATATCAAAACTGAGAGAAGCAGGAAAGGCTATTAAGATAGCCAAAGCCCAGACAGAGGAGACAGAAGAGAAAACAGTGCAGGAAGTAACAAAGGGGGACAAAACATTTTTAAGGTACATAAGAAAAAGAAAAATGAGTAAGGGTGGGATAACCAGGCTAAAATTAACTGAAGGGCAGCTAGTTGAAAAGGATGAAGACAAGGCAGAAGTGCTATACAAATTCTTCTGCTCAGTCTTCACCATTGAAGACCAAGACAGCAGCCCTACTATGGGAAAGGCAGTGTGCAATCATAAAAGACCAGACGACTTCTGCTTCTCAAGAGAAAGAGTCCTAGAACAGCTTAGCAAACTGAAAGTAGACAAAGCAGTAGGACCCAATGGAATCCGCCCTAGGATTCCAAAGGAGTCACAGGAAGAAATTGCAGCACCGCTCACTGACCTTTTTAATAAGTTACCGGAAAGTGGCACAATACCACTGTGACACTCAGACAGCTGGTTCTGATTAATCTATGCTTTTTATAATATAAAAATGTGTTGTTGAATGTCTCTCATGAGAGATGCTGACAGTCTGTGGAATGATACCCCCTCCCAGGTTTTAGCTACAAGGTGTGACCTGGAAGGCCAAGAGATAATTACAGGCTAGAAGATACCTTAACAAATAAGCATCTCCTGTTTATGTGACTAATTGCAGCTTGCCAACTGCCAAGATAGATCATAAACTTTTATGACGTTTAGAGGAAGAAGAGCAGGTTATGACACTTTAGTGCGAAGTCATAAAAGATGCTTTGATGTCCTGGAAAGGAGAAGTTGCTCATAAGATCAAAGAAAGTAATTTGAAGAAAATGAGTTGTGCTAAGGTTACAGAATTTAATACTTGGATAAGACATCCTGTTTTGCATAGATATATTTTGTTATATTCTGACAGGGAGGAGCTAGGTGACCTCACACAAAGAAGTTGGCAAAGTCAGTTTTTAAACAGTATTCTGTTTTCCATTTTGACACAAATGTTTGGACTCTGAAAAAGAAACATCTACAGCACTGTGAGATAAAAATACCGTAGAAAAGACAATTCTAAGAGTACTGTGGTAGGAGATTTGGTCTGCTCTTTTAAACCTGTTTTCTTTAAGTGATTTGTATGTTTTGTGATATATGGTTTTGTATTTACATTTTACATTTTTTTTTATCTATTTTGAAGTAAACCTCTGCTTTAGAGACTACTTGGTGTGCCTTTGAATTTCTTTTTCTTGACAAGGGTAGCATACATGGCTAAAGCTGACACTGCACAAAACTTACTGGTTTTACCAAACTGGGAAAAGGTAAGAATTTATTCTGAGGTCTTTAATAGAGTTTTAAGGGTTCATTTTTATGCCTGGTTAGGTACCTGTAGGCAAAAGATATCTGGCCCCCTGAAGAGCAGAATTATCTGAGCCTGTACATTGGGTACGCTAACAAGAGATTCACAGTTTGAATCCCTCCAAGACTTGAGGCCAAAGGTTGATTCAAACTCAGAAAACAGACAGGAGGGTTACCCTGTTTCTGTTAACTGTTCACAAGACTGTGCTCGGAGGTTGGCACTGTGGGAGCAGAGGGTCTGACCTGCTGAGGGGGTTTGTGACAACCACAAGACTGGAAAAAGGCTGTCGTGGTACCCTTACATAAAAGTGGAAGCAGGGAAGAGCCTGGGAACTACCGCCCAGTCAGTCTGTCCTCAGTGGTAGGCAAACCTATGGAAACCCTGCTGAAAGGTAGAGTAGTGGATCATCTAAAAGAATCCAGAAATCTTGACCCAAGGAACATGGATTTACGGCAGGAAAATCATGCCTAATAAACATGACAGAATTCTTCGACTGGGTGACCAGAACAGTGGATCAGGGAGGGACAGTGGATGTGGTGTACCTAGACTTCAGCAATGCCTTCAACTCTGCACCCCATAGGAGGCTTATGAATAAGCTAGAGAATACAGGACTTAGTCAGAAGACAGTGAACTGGATTGCAAACTGACTCAAGGATAAGACGCAGAGGGTCTTAGTTAATGGAGCTCAGTCAGGGAGGGCAAGGTGACCAGTGGACTGCCACAGGGTTCAGTATTAGACTCCATCCTCTTCAACATTTTAATCGGCGACATCGCTGATGAGCTGTTGGGGAAGGTATGCCTGTTTGCAGATGATACAAAACTCTACAACCGGGTGGACACCCAAGAGGGAATCTTGAAGATGGAAAAGGATCTGAATAAGTTGGAAAGGTGGCCCAGAAATTAGCAATTGAAGTTCAGTGCCAAAAAATGCAAGGTCATGCATCTCAGTAAAAGAAACCCCAGGAAGGAATACATGCTGCTAGGACACCAGCTTGAAGTAACCCAGGTGGAGAGGGATCTTGGTGTAATCATTACAGATGACCTTAGGACGAGCAAGCAATGTGAAAGGGCAGCGCAGAAAGCAAATGGCATCCTCGGATGCATTGGAATGGGTATAACTAGCAGAAAAATAGAGGTGATAATGTCACTTTACAAATCACTGATCAGGCCGCACATGGAATATTGCATCCAGTTTTGGAGACTGCACCTGAAGAATGATATCAACAGACTGGAGGCGGTGCAGAGAAGGGCTACAAAGATACTGACATGCTAAGATGCCAGCAGAGTAGGCCATATGGTCTGTTGAGTCTGCTTGAAAGTCAGCACCCGGACGGGGCACTGCTTCCATCCACCCCTCCTTCCCCAATACCCCCCCCCGTCCCCAACCTTCAACCAAAATACACCTTCAATTTTGGGATTACTCAGTTTCACTTTCCCCTACACCTGTTCTAGCCCTTCTCGAACCCCTCCACCATATCCACAGCCACCAGTTCCACAGGCAGTGCATTCCACGGTTCCACCACCCTCTCAGTGAAGTATCTCCTCCTTGTCTCCCCCCTCAGCCTCCCGCCCACCAGCCTCATGGAGTGCACCCTGGAGACCCCCTCCTCCCTGAGCTGGAACACTCTATCTGGGCTCTTCCAGTCTCCCCCCATAGGACCTATCTCCCAGCCCCTGTATCATCCTGGTCACCCTCCTCTGGACCCACTCCAGGACAGCGATGTCCTTTTTTAAGAATGGTCACCAAAGATGGTGCAGGGTTTGCAGCAGGAGCCATATGAAACCAGATTGGCTGACTTACAGCTGTACTCACTTGAACAGAGATGAGACAGGGTGGACATGATAGAAATGTTTAAGTATATGAAGGGAATTAACACAGCACGGAAGGAAAACCTGTTTCAGATGGAATCAGAGAGTCATGCAAGAGGTCACAATCTATGACTGGCAGGAGGTAAATTTAGGGGAAAACATCAGAAAGTACTTTTTTCCCCCTGAGAGGGTAATCGACCCTTGGAATAGCTTACCACAAGAGATAGTAAACTCAAAAAATGTGACAGAATTCAAACTTGCATGGGATAAACATTACGTGCAAAAAAGGAAATAGTCTAAAGGAGGGGAGTAACTATTCTGGGCAGACTAGATGGATCAAGAGGTTCCTGTTTGCCGGCAAATTCTTATGTTCTTAGGGCACAGTACGTGTTTTTGAACAAGCACATGAAACTAGATTTGAGGAACTACTACAGCAAAGGGACAGGCTGAATTATGTTATCATCACCATGAACAAAGCAACAGCATTGAAGGAACTAGAAAGTAATCCAGCACTTATAATTAAGCCTGTGGACAAGGGAGGAGTTTTCATGGTTATATCCATTACCAAATACATCTGGAAGGTGGAAAACCAACTTCAAAACGCTACATTCTTTCAGAAATTAAGGGGGGATCCTACTAATGCACACAAAGTTGAAATTGGTAGGTTCTTACATGAGGTCTTTATTGATGGAATTATTTCATGTAATGAATTTGCTTTTCTTACAGTGTCCCATCCTGTTTGGGCCAGCATTTATGTACTACTGAAAATTCATAATAATTTGGAGAATCCCCCGGGATGCCCTATTGTCACTGTTATTGGGTCCCTGACTGAATCATTGTCACGGTTCATTGATGCTCACATTAAGAGATATGCACAAAACTTGAGGTCCTATATTAGGGACACAATGGACATATTGGATGTCCTTGGGGATCTCCAACTTGAGACTGATTGGTTGTTGGTATCAATGGCCATTACATCCTTGTATACAAACACCCCTCATGAGGATGGATTATTTGCACTATTGTACTGGCTAGATCAGGTTGGGAACACTAGATCTGGGGAGAAAACAATTCATTTTGGATTGGTTAGAATTTGTTTTGAAGAGAAATTGTGTTTTATTCCAAGGCAGATATTACTTCCAAATAAAAAGGATGGCAATGGGTGCCACATTTGCACCCAATTATGACAACCTCTGTTTGGGCCATTGGGAGACATTAGTTGTTTATGACAACTAGGTCAGTGCTTTTTACCACAAGACTGACCTGTGGCATCGCTTTATAGATGACATTTTTATGGCATGGCGTGGTACTCGGAAAGAACTCTGGGAGTTTGCTGATTATCTGGAATCAAGCAATCTTAATCTGAAATTCTCAATACAATGTGATACTGATGCAGTTAGCTTTTTGGATCTCCAGATTACAAAAGATTCAGATGGTGGTATACAGACCACTCTATTTTGGAAAAATACAGATCATAGAACATAGAAACATAGACTTTGACAGCAGATAAGGACCACTTGGCCCACACAGTCTGCCTATATTCCTTCCTATTGGATAGGCTGCAGATACTAGTTAACAAACAGCCTACTTCCTCCTACCCCCCACTAAAATTACCTTATGTCTGTTCCATGCATTCTTAAATTCCCCCAATGACCTCCTCTGGAAGCCATTCCATGCTTCCACCACTCACTCCATGAAAACATACTTCCTCACATTGCCCCTGAGCCGTTCCCTCCTCCAGCTTCAAATTGTGCCCACTTGTTCTTGCACATCTCTTTTTCTGAAAGAAGCTACTTTGTTGATTCCCTTGAGGTACTTGAAAGTTTCTGTCATGTCCCCCCACTCCCTCCTTTCATCAAGGGTATACATATTAATCTCTTTTAGTCTCTCTTCGTATGGCTTCTGGTGCAGACTCTGCAACATTTTAGTTGCCCTCCTCCAGACTGCCTCCATCCTGTCTATGTCCTTGCAGAGATGGGGTCTCCAGAACTGCATGCAGTACTCCAGATGGGGTCTCACCAACTGTCTGTACAGAGGGATAACAACTTCCTGTTTTCTACTGGTGATGCCTGTCCCTATGAATACCAGTATCCCCCCACCTTCCTTAATGCCTTCTCATATTGCTTGCCTACCTTTAGGTAATCTGATATGACTACCCCAGGTCCCGTTCCATTATTGTTGTTGTTAATGCCCCGCCCCCATTGTGTACTCTTCCCTTGGGTATTTGTTTCCCAGGTACATTACTTTGCACTTCTCTGCATTGAATCTAAGCTGCCATACTTTTAACTATTCCTCAACCTTGCCAAGTCCCTTCTCATCCTTTCCACCCCACCTTGTGCATCAACCCTGTTGTAGATCTTTGTGTTGTTTGCAAAGAGGCATTCTTTTCCTTCCTGTCCCTCTGCAATGTCACTTATAAAGACATTAAAGAGGACCAGCCCTAGTACTGAACCCTGTGGTACCCCGCTAGTAACCTCCTTTCTTCAGAGTGGACTCTGTTTACTATTACCCTCTGCGTCCTGCTGTTCAGACAATTTTTTTTACCCAAATTACTACCCTGGGACCCACTGCCAGGCTGGCTAACTTGTTTATTAATCTTTTGTGTGGGACTGTGTCAAATGCCTTGCTAAAGTCCAGGTAGGCCATGTCCACAGCCCCTCCCTGGACTACTACATTGGTCACCCAATCAAAGAAATCTATTAGATTCATCTGACATGACATTCTTGCTGTGAATCCATGCTGCCTGGGGTCCTGTGCCTCGCTGGCCTCTAGGTACTCAACAATTCTTTCTTTCAGAAGTGATTCCGTCATTTTCCCTACAACTGAGGTCAAACTAACAGGTCTGTAGTTTCCTGCCTCTGCCCTGCTCCCACTTTTGTGAAGGGGAATTACATCCGCCTTCCTCCAGTCCTCAGGTACCACACCATCCTCCCATGATTTGTTAAAAAGGATAGTCAGTGATGTCACTAGTTCTCCCCTTAGTTCTTTTAGAATTCTGGGGAGAATCCTATCAGGCCCCATTGCTTTTTTCACCTTCAGTTTCAGGAGTTCTTTCAGGACCCTTTCATTTGTGAATGGTCTGGTATCGACCCCCTGTCCAGAGTGCTTCTATTGATTGGTTCAGGTACCTCCCCCCTTCTCTTCTTTTGTGAATACTGAGCAGAAGTATGATCATATGATGCCTTTAAGAAAATTCAGAAGCTGTGCAAAGTTAAAATTAGGAAGGCTAAGAAAAATATGGAAGAGAAGCTAGCTATAAAAGCAGATAAATCTAACATTAAACAATTCTATTCCTACATTAACTCTCTCAAAAAAACCTAAAAACAAGGTTGGTCCACTTAAAGATGGCGATAACATGATAATTGAGAATAAACTAATAGCTGAAGCATTTAAGAAATACTTTTGCAGTGTACATAAAAAGGGCAGAAAAGATGTTGTAAAGAGCAAGTCTGACAAAACCACAGCTGAAGAAATCTCAGAGTCAGAAAATTTGGAAAAAAATCATGAACCTAAAAAAGGACACTTTTCTGGGACCAGACAAAATAGCTGCTAGTATTCTGCAGATTATGGCTAAGCAATTATTATTACCACTAAAAGTACTTTTTGAGTTATCATTGAGTAAATCAGAAACACCCAAGGACTGGAAATTGGCTCATGTTGCACCCATTTACAAAAAAGATGACAACAATTAATGCAAAATTACCACCCTATAAATTTGATTAGTGTTATTGGAAAAGTAATAGAAAGCATTGTAAAGGACAGAATTAGCACTTATATGAAGGGGTTGGATCAGGATCAGCACGGTTTCATGAAAGGGAGAAGTTGTACAACCAACCTGTTGATATTTTATGAAAAAATCAGTAAACACTTGGATCAAAATATCCCTTGTGATATAATATATTTAGACTTCTCCAATGCCTTTGACCTGACACCACACTGGCAATACTAGACAAAACGGTAGATTTTAAGATTAACTTAACTTTGGTAAAGTGGATGGCAGATTGGTTTTCACATAGAAAACAGTGAGTCTCTCTGAATGGATACATTTCAGAGGAGGGCCACATCTTGAGTGGAGTGCTACAGGGTTCTGTCCTTGGACTGGTTTTGTTTAATATTTTTATATCAGATATGATGTCACAACTAGAGTGTATGACCCCAAAATATGCAGATGATACAAAACGTTGTGCACCTTGCAATACTCTAGAGGATTCTGTTGGGCTACAGGAGGACCTAAATAAGATCATAACTTAGGCAAAGAAATACAATATGGTACTACATCAGACCAAATGCAAAGTAATGCACTTTGGCAAAGCTAACAATAATTATGATTATCATTTAGAAGGACATCTTCTACTCAAATCAAACTGTGAGAAGGCTTTAGGAGTATCTATCATGAACAACTGAAGTTCCTGGCAACAAACTGAAAAGGCTACATGTAGTGCTAATAGAGTGGCTTGGTCAATAAGGAAAAACATTAGCTCAAGATCTAGTAGTATAATGTTGTCTTTGTATAGGTTCTGTGTATGCCCACACCTGGAGTACTCCTCTCAAATATGGAACCCATGCAAAGTTAGTGAAAGACAAAAGCTGGAATGTGTATGCACAGATTCACGAAAATAGTCGAAGGTTACCAAGATATTCCATATGAAAATAGGTTGGGATCGTTACGACTTATGTCCCTTGAAACAGGTAGAGCATATGGAGACTTACTATTTCTTAATGACATATTACAGGATCCAGAGCTAATGTGTGAACTAGATATTGACTTTAAAGATAGTCATATAGTTACCAGGGGACATCCACTACAAATCAAAGGTAAAAGATTTAGAACAGAACTATGGAACATCCTGACAATAAATGTAATAGCGCAGAATAAGGTTAAATTCAAATCAAGACTTGATTGATACATACGCAGTGGTGCAGTTTTGAGATATTGCTAATAGGGATGGAACAGCTATGGTCTTGTGCCTTTTTGTTCCTGCTTCTACCTTAGTATGAATGTAGTAGAAGTATTCGTTCAGTATCCCTGCTTTTTCACTGCCACCCTCTACCCCCTCTCCCCTTTATTAAACCTAACTAGCCCTTCCTTGGTCTTTCTACACTCCTTAATGCACCTGTAAAAGGTTTTATCCCCCTTCTTAACTGAGTTGGCCATCTTTTTCTTAGTTTGGCCCTTAGCTATTCTGACTGCTTTTCCCGCTTCCTTCTGCTTTAACTGGTGCAGTTTTCTGTCCTGCTCCTCCTGTGTTTCCTTATACTTCCTGAATGCTATCTGTTTCTCCCTAACCTTCCTGGCCATCTGCTTTGAGAATCATAGCATTTTTGTTCCTTCATTTTGTTTTGTTTATTTGCTTCACACAAAGGCTTGTTGCCTCTGTGATGGCAGTTTTGATTTTTCCCCATTGTTCTTCCATCTCTCTTTCTTGCCCATTTGCTAGTGCTTTTCTGAGGCACTCTCTCATTTTGCCAAAGTCAGCCCTCTTAAAGTCCAGTAACCTCGCTTTTGTATGGTTTGACTCTACGGCTGTGTTTATCATGAACCTCACTCTTAGGTGGTTGCTTGTTTCTAGATGGCTACCCACTTCTAAATCTGAGATTCTCTCTCTCTCTCTCTGTTTGAGAGTACCAGGTCTTTATTGCTCCCTCCCGAATGGGTTCCCAATGCTAGCTGTCTGAGGCATGCCCCCTATAGGGCATTGAGAATGACTCTGCTCTTGGATGTGGCTGCAGCGTAGGTGTTCCAGTTAACATCTGGCATATTCAGGTCCCCCATCAGCAATATACTAACATACTAACATAATAAAATGCCAGCAGAATAGGTCTAACGGTCTTTCATGTCTGTTCATTTGGTCAGCCGCAACCCTGGGAGCTGACCTTGCTGCCCCCCTCTCCCTCTCTGGCTTCTCCCTTCCCAGTCTCAGATATTCTCACTGCACTGGTTTTTGCTTCCAAAACCCTTCCACTGTACCTGTCGCACCCCCACTTGAACCCCTCCACCGTCTCTGCCTCCACCAGCCCCATGGGCAGTGCATTCCATGGCTTCACCACCCTCTCAGTGAAGTAGCACCTCCTCCTTTTTCCCCTGAATGTCCCCCCTCTAGCTTCCTCCCATGCCCTCTAGTTGCCCCTCCTTCCTTCAGAGCACTCTGACTGTCCTCCTTATTTACCCCTTCATGTACCTGAAGACCTCTATCATGTCCCCCCGGTCCCTTCTCTCTTCCAATGTGTACATATTTAGCTCTTTGAGCCTCTCCCCATAGGTCCTATCCCCCAAGCCCCAAATCATTTTGGTTGCCGTCCTCTGGACCCTCTCCAGGAGTTCAATGTACCTCTTTAAATGTGGCCTTCAAAACTGCACGCAGTACTCGAGGTACGGCCTCACCAAGTAGTTATACAGTGGGAGTATCACTTCCCTCCTTCTGGAGGTTATCCCCCTAGTGATGCATCCAAGCATCCTGTTGGCCTTTGCTGCTGCCCTCCTACAAGTCTCTGAGTTGTTCATCTTGACATCGACCACCACCCCCAGGTCCCTCTCAGCCATCGAGACTTGTAGCACTCCCCCCCCGGGTGTACACTTGGCCCTGGTTTCTGGCTGTCAGGTGCAGTACCTTGCATTTTCCTGCATTGAACCTCAGCTTCCACTTTCTAGACCACCTTTCCAGAGCCTCCCGGTCCCCCTGTAGGGCCACCCTCCTCTTCTCCCCATCCACCACTGCCCCCAGTTTTGAGTCATCCGAAAAGAGATTCATCTCACTCCTGATACCCTTCCTTATGTCAGAGACATAGGCATTGAACAGGAGGAGCCCAAGAACTGATCCCTGAGAGATATCTCCCCTTTTTCTGCCATTATAAGGATGCCTTCTATCATTTCCTTATCCAGTTCCTCCCCCCAGATGTGGGTCTATATGCAACCTCAGTGCAGATTATTATGCCATTTCCTGTCTCCAGAGTGACCCACAGTGCCTCCTTTCCTCCCTGTTTACCCTTTAGTTCCATTGCTTTGATCACTTCCCTTTCATAGAGAGCTATTCCTCCTCCTCTTTTAGTCTCCCTGTCCCTTCTGTAGATTGTGTACCCTGGTATGTTGACATCCCAGTCATGGTCCTCTGTGTACCATGTTTCTATGACTGTCACAATATTCAGGTATCCCTCTTCCAACAAGGCCACAATATCCAGGTATCTCTCTTTCATCAAGGCCACAATATCCAGGTATCCCTCTTCCATCAAGGCCACTAGTTCAGGGAGTTTGTTACCCAGACTATGGGCATTGGTACTCATCACCCTCCATTCTTTTGATGGTCTTACCCCTTTTAGCTCCATCCTTGTCCTTACTGCCTTTGCCTTTTTCTTCATTTACTCCTGTCCTGCTCCCTATTGACTTCTCTACCTCGGTGTTTACTTGTAACTCCTTGTTGTTTGCCTCGAGCTGCCACCCTCGCCATACGGTGGACAACATTCTCAAGGCTCAATAATTAAGAGCAAGGAGGAACTGCAATGATGATGCAGACTTTCTCACACATGGTTTTGATATGTGTGAAAGATTCCTAGAAAGGGATTATGGTAAAAATGTAGTTGACAAGGCCTTTGAACAGGTGCTTAAAACTAAGAGGGAGGATCATTTGGTGACACAGCACAGGGATGAGGGGCCAAGAAGATTATATTTTGTGAGAATGTATAGTAGACAATCAAGGGAGATTGAAGGAAATTTAAAAGAAAATTGGATCATTTTGAGATCTGACCCCCTGTTGAAAAATGCTACTGCCTTACCCCCTTGAGGGGGCACCAATTTGATGGATAGACTTTCGCATAATCTACAGAGAGAATGTAGACCCACACTCATGAAGGAAGGTTGGTTACCTTCTAGACCTTGGGGAACATATCCTTGTGGCAATTGAAAATTTTGTAGTTCCATTTTGAAGAGTAACACCTTTACATCAGTGAATGCTAGCAAGACATATGATGCTGAGGCTTTTTTTAGCTGTGTTACTGACAATCTGGTTTACCTTGCTACCTGTGAGTCTGGGTCTTTTTACATTGGCAAAACTACCAGACTTTTTAAATTAAGAATTGGCGAACACTTGAGAAGTATAGCAGGGGGGTTGGGGGGCACCACAAATGCATTAGCTATGCATTGCCTAAGAAATAAGGGAAGGGGGAACCAATCATAGTTTAAAATTCTGTGAGATTGAGCATGTTTGATTGGGACCTAGGGGTGGTGACATAAATGAAAAACTGATGCAGAGGGAAGCCTTTTGGATTTTCATCTTGGGAGCCCTAAAAACGCCAGGGCTTAACGACAGGATAGATGTTCTGGCTCTCATTAAGAAAGAATGATTTATTATCGGGTATGGTTGTTATGCAGTTTGAAAAATATGAAATTGTAAAATTTTTTAACTACAGTATTTTGTATTCTCTCCATAGGGCATGGAGGATCCTTGGATTTTATCCCTCAAGCATTGGAGAAATCTAGTTTTTGCAATTATTTAACTGCTTTTTGCCTGGTTTATTTGCACTGCCACATGTCTATTTTTATATACATATTTTCTGTATTTGGATTATTAAGTAGAGTTGTTTAATTGTGTGTTGTTAATTGCTATGTAGTTTTCTTGCACTTTTTATTTCTAAGCTCTTTGTATTTTAAATGCACTGTCACTTTAACTGCAGCTCTTTTAATGATCCCTATACTAGCATGTGACATCCTCCTGTTGACACAGTGATACTGTGAAACTGGTTGAGGTTGTTTCCTTAGCTGCAGGTGGTTTGTTATTTTGCACCAATAAAGTCTATTTTGCACGTAGTCAAATAGTGCTGGTGTCTGCTGTTTCTCTAGTAATCCTGGGGGACTCCCTAATTAATGGTATTTACTGGGGAAAGAAAGGGGCCCAAATACAGGTAGGAAGGTAGTTTGCATACCAGGGATGGCAGCAGAGAGGGCTGCACAAAAATTGGGGAGTTGGTGAGGTGAGTTGGTGGGAACCAATCATAGCTGTATACCTAGGTACCAACAACCTAGCCTCGGAAGAGGTGGGGGTAGTGCATGACAGATTCAGGGTGGTATGGAGGACCTGCAGAGAGGTAGCTAGATTGCTTGCATCCTTGGTGGTATTGCCAGTACCAAGAGACAGCACAATCAGGCAGAATAGGATAGATGAGTTCAGTGACTGGCTGAGGGAGTGGTGCAAGAAGGAAGGGTACGACTGTAGTAGGGTGTGGGGAGACCTGGTCAGATAGAACACTTTTTGCACCGACAGACTGAACTTCAGTAGTGGGTGGTAGAGGGCCATCAAGGACAAACTGTGGGGGTACATAAACCAAAAACTTAATTTAAACTACTGGGGTGGGGGTAAGTGGGCCTGCAGGCCATGAGTCTCCGGGAGGAGGAGATCAGTGAAGGAGCTTGCAGATCCCTTGGCTGACCTCTTCAGTTTTTCACTTTAGTCAAGCATGGTACTACAGGACTGGAGAGTGGCACATGTAGTGCTCCTCCATAACAGTGGTCCCAAGCATGACCTAGGAAACTACAGACCGGTCAGTCTGACCTCAGTCATGTGCAAGCTCATGCTTAAGGAAAGATTAGTAGAGTATCTGTATGAGAATGGTCTCCAGGATGAGAGGCAACATGAGTTTATGGGAGGGAGGTCATGTCAAACAAATCTGATTGACTTCTTTGATTGGATCACTAAAACAGTGGACTGGGGCCAAGTGGTAGACATCCTTTACCTGGACTTTAGCAAGGCTTTTGACTTTGTAGCCCACAAAAGGTTGATCAGGAAGTTGGCAGATCTAGGAGTTGGTGAGAAATTGACTGGGTAGGTGGAAAACTGGTTGAGCGGCAGGACCTAGCTTGTGGTGGTGGGAGGTGAGCACTCCAGAACTAGGGAGGTCATTTGTAGGGTCCCAAAGGGTTCTGGGCTCAGGCCAGTGCTATTCAATGTCTTCATCAATAATATTGGGAGTGGTGTTAAGGGTTTGATTTGCTTATTTGTGGATCGCATCAAGCTCTGTGGGAGGGTGGACATAGTAGAAAGAATAAAAGACCTAAGGGAAGATCTCAAAGCTAAAGCAGTGGTCCAGAATTTGGCAACTTGGCCTCAGTGCAAAGAAATGCAAGGTTATGAACACCGAAGCCAAGAATCCAATGATTGAGTACAGTGCGGGAGGGGTCCTGGTATCTGCATCAGAGGAGGAGGAGAAGGATCTGAGAGTGATGACCCTAGTGACCTGAAACACTCCATGCAATGTGGGAAAGCAGTAGCAAAGGCAAATAAAATGTTGGGCTGCATTGCGAGGAGATCAGCAGCAGGTGGGAGGAGGTAATTTTGCCCTTGTACAGGTCATTAGTGAGGCTGCATCTGGAGTACAGTGTACAGTACTGGTGCCCATACCTTAAAAAGGACATAAACCTGCTGGAGACAGTCCAAAGGAGGGCAACTAAGATTATGATTGACTGGCAAGGTAGAATGTACAAGGAGAGATTGGAGGCCCTGAACATGTACTCCCTGGAGGAGAGAAGAGGAGAGAAGGGACATGTTTGAGATCTTCGAGTATTTGAAAGGATTAAATAGAGTGGACAAGGAGGATCTCTTTAAGCTTAGTAGGAAACAAAACATGAGGGGACACAGTCTTAAGTTGGGAGGCAGTTTAGGAGAGAGACTAGGATTTACTTCTTCATGAAGAGAGTAGTGGTGGGTTGGAATGGGCTTCCTGAGGAGGCTGTTTCATTGAAAACTCTATGCAGCTTCAAGAGAGGCTGGGATAGAGTTACGGGGAAAATAGGGATCGAGAAGGGGTGGATGGAGGGGAAGAGTGGATTGGGGGGCAAGGTCTGTAGCTGATGCTGAGGGCCCTGCAATACAAGCACTCAATTGCCTTAATGGCATTATTGTGCTGGCTTTGTCATATGTACCTCATTATTTGTGACTCCTTTATCTTCTAATGTCACTTACACCTGGGTACCTTTCCTGGAAAGTTATCCCAGTTATAACCATGTGGCTCGAACCCCTTTCATGAGTACCTGTTAAAAGCTTTATTTGGTGAAATAACAAAATATATCAGGCAGGGATCTGGGAGTCAGCAGAGCCACCAGAAAATTGTATTTTTTATGCTTTTGAGGGTTCCATGTCATAACGGCGATCACGGAAAGGCAATTACCGTTAGGGTAGTGTACATTGCCAAAAATCTGTTTCAGCAATGTACACTCCTGGAGCACAGCAAAAGGGCATCACAGACTTTTTTTATGCAGGGGGGCTGCATCCCCCTACTAAAGGATTCTCAACTCCAGGGGAGTGCATGTAGTGGGGGTGGTGCAAAAGCAGGAAAAAAAATCACGGTCAGGTGTAACAAAATGAACATGCACCCAGAACCAAACCTGGCACCCTCACAACCCTAGTCTGCCACCAACCCACCATGCCACAGGGCCAGCTCGGCAGCCCACCACCACAGTATGCCTCACAAACCCTCCCTTCTGCCCGTCACACATTGTGCTTGCTCCCCCCCCACGTGCATGTACATATAGCGACATCCTATCTCTATATTCGCAGACCCCCAATCTGCGTAGCCCTGCACAGGCGCTCGGACTGAGTAGCCTTTTGAAAGCGCTCAATCGTGTTTGCCATAATCACAGGCTACTGTAACCCCCCTGCAAATGGGGGTTCCCAAAAGACTTCCAGGAGCTTGCTTGAATGCTCCAAGCCTGAATGGTGTTTGGCGTTTAAGCCATTTATCAGTGAGTGTTTTTAGAGCCTCTGGTACTGTCTCTTTAAGAGCTGTCTGCTTGCAGACATAATTAGTTTGTATGGGGGGACTGTGTGCTTCTCTGTTTGAGTACCACTCGAGCTGCTGCCAATTCACTCCATTTTGCAGTCACTAGGAGTGCAAAGGAACCTATCTGAAAGATGTAACTGTTTGCCAGAAATCATTTACAGTAATAATGAAATTACAGTTTGTCTAACCTGCTTTTTGCAGTCAGAACTGTGTCTGCCTAGTTCCCCATTCTGGTTTTGAACTGCTGAACTGGACCAATCAGTGTGGGTAAGCTAGCTCTAAAATGGTGCCTTGGACGAATCAGAACTTGGACTCATAATCTGAGCCAGCCACAAGAGGATTGTATGGGCAGTGACTCTGGGAGATGTAGTTTAGACTTCGCACCTTTTTGGACCAACAGCAGCAGTCTATTGTGAGTGACAGCCAATCCAGTCAAGAACTGGGAGGAACTCAAAGGAAGTGCCCGG
This sequence comes from Neoceratodus forsteri, assembly GCA_016271365.2. Classification (NCBI taxonomy): domain Eukaryota; kingdom Metazoa; phylum Chordata; order Ceratodontiformes; family Ceratodontidae; genus Neoceratodus; species Neoceratodus forsteri. Next base: position 1,341,742,506 of record CM057450.1, on the reverse strand, counting down.
TTTTGTCTGTTGGAGTTTCAGTTTAGATCTGGCAGTGAAGGGAAAAGAAACCCTGTGCTCCTTCAGTGCACAGTTTCAGTCAATAAACGTGTGTAAGGCCCAGAGTTCCGGTCTGCAGCTTGTGTAACTGCTTGTTAGGACTGAATCCGTCCTGTGAAAAGAATCAAAGGATCTCTGAAGAGTAGAAACCAGGCTCACCCTGTAGAAGACTGGAGAAATTGTTGAATTGCACTCGGTCTGTCAGGAACTGAATCTGCTGTGTGTTCTCCCGGGTATTGTGCAGTAATTGCGATCGGGATAGAGAAGCAGCCTGCCTGGTACAGTACTTTCTTTTTTTACCATATAAATGTGTGAAGAGTCTCGTGGAGCTCAAGAGTAGCCCTGCTGACGTTGAAGGACCCTATCTTGTTTGGAGGTCGTGAGTACTAATTCAGGGTCGCTCCCTGTTGAATTGCCACTAGGGCTTGGGTACCCAGGGACAGTAACTGGTAGGGATAGGCCTGTGCACAGAGCCATAGGTAGATAGTAAAGTGATAAGCTAATTAACCTGATTTCCCCCTATCCTTGTTATATCCCCCTAAATAAATCAGAGCTGCTTGTTTCAGCAAAGTTATACTGCCTGAGGTATTTGTCATGTTAAAGTACTGTACTGTGATTGTTGCACTGTATCTTATTTCACAGGAGGTCCCAGTGCCGGAACTAGTCCTGGGGTAAGTGTATACTGTGAAGGTAATTCTGATATATTGTGTGGGCCACTAGTGGGAAGAAAGGGGGGTTGCAGTGTCCCAGAGGGCTGTGACCAAGTAAGTTTAACTATTGCAAACCCTGACCTCTGGGTGGAGGCACCCGCCATTGGATCCAGGCCCCTCAACCTGTTAGTGGCAAATCGGGCAGGGGTAGTAGCCCCTGGGATAGTGCCATGTAGGGGTTACACTACCCTTTTGAGGGTTTATTTTTAGCTATTGCTGAGGGTGCAAAAGTGCCCCAGATGGTCACTTTCTGTCCTCAACTTGTTATTACAGGGATGCAGAGACATTCTACCCCCTGTCCTGCTTTCTTGGCTATTCCGGTCCTTCCCTGTTACAGAGAAGCAGACACCTTCTGTCCCCTTTTCCCCTTGCATACATCCTAATTATCCAACATTAGGGAGGACAATTTCCCAATTTAGAGGCACTCTAGTCCACATGGAGACATTTCCATCCCACATTGTACTATCAATTTTAAAGTATGCAAATATCATTAAAAAAATATTTAAAGCAGGCAAGGTAGAAAAAAGTCAACTGTACAAAGTTTAAGTTCAAATATATGACATTGACAGTAAATAAAGTGAAAATAAGTCACGTTAGATGAAATGGATATTCATATAAATAGAAGCATAGAAACATTTGTCAGCAGAAGAAGGCATTGCAGCCTGAGTATGTAATATGAACACAGAAAACATTTGGGCTGGGAGATGCTTGATCAGACTATAAAGTCCTGCTCCTTCTGTTAAACCATAGTCTATGTTGATTTTCTCAGTATAAGAAATGGCTAGCAGCAGTCCCCTCCACTTCAAGAAACTATTTCAAATTTAAATAAAAAGTGCAATAGGCCATGGTAAACAAGACACAACTGGTGATAACTTGGACCCTCAAAGATGGATCACTTGGGGGGTGGGGCAGCACAACTTTAATGCATTTATGTGACACTCTGATAAATACACTAACACAGACATCTTTGACCCAAGCAAACTTCTTGAGTCTACAAAAATATATTGCTAGAATTTAAATGGTGTCAGCGTGGGTCAGGTGTCAGCACATCTGCCTCTGAGGCAGAAGGTTGTGGGTTCTAGTTCCACACTGCAATTGAGCTCATATCATAAATACTGGCACTTAAGTGCAGTACTAAGGGGGTGCTGTATTGTCCAAGTGAGCTGTCTCATGGATCAGATATTGAATTGAGATCCTGTCTGTCTTTTCTAGTAGTTCAGGTGAACATTAATGATCCCATGCCACTTCTTGAAGTGTAGTGGAATTTCCCCAGTGTCCTGGTCAAACTTCTCCAGTTCACTAAAATATCAACAACATCCTAAGTTTATTTGTTTTTCATCTTTATCCGCCCCCCTCGATACGAGGCTGGTAGTAGGCAATACTGTCTAGCCCTCCTTTCCGATCAGCAAAAATTGTATTGCAAAGTTAGAAAAAATATATATATGTGTATTATACAGTTGCAGCAATGCCTGTATAGTTACGGTTAGGGTTACATATGAACATACAAATTAGCCAGCAGAAGAAGGTCATTTGGTCTATTGAGTGTGCTTGATTGCAGAGCCCCTGATCTAGTAACAGTAGGCCCCCCTCCCTGCCAGCCCCAACCTTCCCTGCGGCCCTGTATCGCCCTTTTTTAATCCTCCACCATCTTCTGAATGACCACCTCAGATGGGAGCTCCTTCCACCCTGACACCATGTGTTCTTTAAAGAAGTGTCTCCTGACCTCCTTTTTGAACCTTCCCCCACCAGTTTGTTACAATGCCCCCCTTGTGGTTCTGTTTTCAGTAAGATGGGAAAGGTCCCCAATATCCACCCTGTGTATACATTTCATGTACTTGAAGGTTTCAATCATATCCACTGCCTCCCTCCTCTCATTGAGCAAGTACATTTTGAGTTCTCTTAGTCTGTTCTAATATGCCCTTTCATGCAGTTCCTGAACTAGTTTTGTCACCCTCTTCTACACTGCTTCAAGATGGTTGATGACTTTCTTCAGGTAAAGACCCCAGTATTGCACACTGTACTCCAGATGCATTTGCACCAGAGATCTATACAATGTCAGGATACCCCCCTCTCTTCTGCTTGTAAACCCTCTAGTAATGTAGACCAGCAGCCTTTCTATACTGTGTAGCCTGCTTTAGGTCACTGGTAATGGCTATCCCTGATCCTTTTCCTCCTCCTATACAAAGATCTTGACCCTAGGGTTCTTTCCTTCTGTGTGGATGATCTAGCCCTTCTTAACGTTGAGCCCCAGCTGCCATATGATAGAACACCTCTCTATCTTTGCTAGGTCCTCCTTTAGGTCCTGAACCCCTTCATCTGTATCAAACCACCCACAGAGCTTGCTGTCATCCACAAAGAGGCAGAATTTCCCTTTGATGCTATCTCCAGTGTCATTAATGAACACACTGAATAACACTGGGCTCAGCACTGACCCCTGTGGGACACCACAGGTTACGTTCCTAGTGCCTGAGAGCCCCCCCCACCTTGCTTTGGGTTCTATCACTGAGTCAGTTCATCATCTATCTTGTTAATTTGTCTCCCGCCCCAGGTACTCTAACTTACTGATCAATCTCTTGTGGGGCACCAAATCTAAGGCTTTTATGAAATCCAAGTACAGGGTGTCAGCCATCGGGCCCTTGTCTGCCACCCTCTTTACTCAGTCACAGAAGCTGGTCAGGTTGGTTTGACAGGATTTCCCTGACATGAACGCATGTTGTCTCTTGTCCTGTAGCCTGTTTGCTTCAAGGAACCTGACTGGCCTTTCCTTCAGAATGGTCTCCATCAGTTTTCCCACAAGGGAAGTCCAACTGACTGGCTAGTAGTTCCCAGGGTTATCTCTAAGCTTACTCTTGTGCAGTGGTACCACATGAGTGGTTCTCCTTTCCTGTGGTACCACCCCCATGCCAATGAACTGTTGAACAGATCTGCAAGCAGATCTGCCAGTTCTGCCACCAGTTCCCTATAGACTCTTGGGTGCATGCCATCCAGGCCCAGGGACTTGTTCACAGTCAGGGATGCAAGCCCTTCTAACCCTGCCTTCTATTATCCTGTCCTACACCATGCCCCCCACCCCCCACTCTCCCATCCTTTCTTGCAGTAGTGGTCCATCCTTTTCTTAGTAAAGGCAGAGCTGAAATATTTGTTCAACACCACTGTCTTCCTTTACTGCCTTCCACCACCCACCCTCCACCTTTTTAGCTTCACTGTGCCTACCTTTATGTCTCTCTTTTTGCTGATATACCTGAAGAAGGCTTTCTCTCTCTGCTTACCCTTCTGAAATTTACAGTTCCTTTCTAGCTTTGTCCTGGCTGACTGCACTTGTAGCCGCCCTAGCTTCCTGTAAGTAGTCTCTCTCATTCTCAGCCTTTTGGGACTTCGGTACTTCCTTTACATGGCCCTCTTATCTCTCACTGCCTGACTCACCTCCCTACTGAACCAATTTGGTCTCTTGGCTTTGGAGGTTTTTTTCTTTCTGCTTATGGTAGGTGTCAGTGGCTGCTGCAGTCCCTACCCTGATCAGAACCCACTTTTGATCCACACTCATATCTTTATGAAGGCTGGCAGGCCAGGTGTGAGCACGCTGTTTAATGTTAAACCCACATTTTTGCATTTTAATATCTTTGGCGTCATTTGACTAAATTGCTTAAAATTTTGCACGCATGATTAGAGTAGAGTAAAGTTTTGTGATGGCTGCTTGTGTAAATTCTGAGATCTGGAAAGTGAAAAAGCCTGTAAAAATGTACTTTTTGGCTGTTTATTTGCTCACCTGTAGAGCAGAAATGGTTCGGCATTTTGTTCTGAAATTTTCAGAGTAGAAGAAACTTAGCCCAATGGAACATCTTTCAGAGGTTTCTTGAAAAAAACATCAGTTGGTTTGTAAGAGGCTGACCTACAGAAAATTCAGGAAGACCGAGAGAGAGGTGGATAGGGAAAATTACCTAAGGTTGGCTAGTGAGGCAAGTAAGGAAGTCCAGGCAGCAAAGGCACAGAAGGAGCTGCAGATAGCTGAAGAAATTAAGAAGGGGGAGAAGGCTTTCTTTCGATATGTAAGTGAGAAAAGGGACAAGAAGGAAGGGATTGTTAGGCTAAAGAAAGGGGTGGAGTGGGTGGAGGATAATGGGGGAAAGCAGAGACACTAAATGAATATTTCTGTTCCATCTTCATCTGGAAGAAGGAAGAACCAGTGCCTTCAGGAGGGAGAAGAGGAGCAGGGGACAAGGGAACACAGATGTAGTGATAGAGGAGGATAGAGTGAGGGAAGGGCTTCTGACATTAAAAGTGGACAAATCACCAGGCCCGGACAGAGTACATCCACGGGTACTAAAGGAACTGGCTGAAGAGCTGGCAGGGTCACTGGCAGATCTATTTAATAGTTCACTAGAGCCAAGCATGGTACTGTAGGACTGGAGAAAAGCACATGTAGTGCCCCTCCACAAAAGCAGTCCCAAGAATGACCCAGGGAATTACAGATCAGTCAGTCTGACCTCCATTGTGGGCAAGCTCATGGAGACCATACTAAAGGAAAGGTTGGTGGAATATCTAGAGGAGCATGGTCTCCAGGATGCAAGGCAGCATGGGTTCATGGGGGAGGGGATCATGTCAAACAAATCTGATTGACTTCTTTGAATGTGTCACTAAGACAGTAGACAGCGGCCAAGTGGTAGATATCCTTTATTTTGATTTCAGCAAGGCCTTTGAGTCTGTGCTCCACAAAAGGGTAATCAGGAAGTTGGTGGATCTCAGGGTTGGGGAAAAGTTGACCAGATGGGTGGAAAACTGTCTGAGAGACAGAACCCAGAGGGTGGTTGTGGGGGGAGAGTTAACTGGCACCCGATAGATAACCAGTGGAGTCCTGCAGGGATCGCTGCTGGGGCCGATGTTGTTCAATGTCTTCATCAATGACATTGGAGATGGCATTAAGAGCAAAATGTGCCAATTTGCAGATGACACCAAGCTCTGTGGGAGAGTGAACAGAGCTAAAGTTATTCAGGACCTACAAGAAGATCTGGAAAAGCTGGAGAAGTGGTCCAGGATCTGGCAGCTTGGCTTCAATGCCAAGAAATGCAAAGTAAAGTTATGCATATTGAAGCTAAGAATCCCAGGACAGAGTATTACCTGGGTGGAGTCCGAGTATCTGCATCACAGGAGGAGAAGGACCTGGGAGTGATGATTACTACTGACCTGAAGCACTCCATGCAGTGCAAGAAAGCAGCAGCAAAGGCAAACAAGATGCTGGGATGCATGTCTAGGGGGAACAGTAGTAGGAGAGAGGAGGTTATACTGCCCTTGTACAGATCACTGGTAAGGCCGCAGCTAGAGTATGGAGTTCAGTACTGGTGCCCACACCATGAAAAGTACATTAACCTGATGGAGAAGGTCCAGAGGAGGGCTACAAAGATGAAAGCAGGTCAGCAGGGTAAGGCATATGAGGAGAGGTTGAGGGCACTGAACATGTACTCCCTGGAAGAGAGGTGAGAGAGAGAGAGGGGACATGATTGGGACCTTCAAGTACTTGAAAGGGATAAATAAGGTTGATAAGGAGAGTCTCTTAAGCTGAGTGGCAACCATAACATGAGGAGGCACTGTCTTAAGCTGGTGGGTTGGAGGTTTAGGAGGGAGGTCAGGAAGTACTTCTTCACAGAGAGGGTGGTGGACACTTGGAATGCACTGCTGGGAGATGTCATCTCATTGAAGGTAGACAGCTTTAAGAGAGGCTGGAATAGGCGTAGGGGGAAGGTAGGGCTCATGGGCAGGGAAGATGGGAGAAGTGGAGAGAGAGACCAGGGACATTAGCTCAAGCTGTGGAACTTACAATACGAGCAGACTTGATAGACCAAATGGCCTTCTTCTGCTGGCTTCTCCATATGTTTGTATGTAAGTTACAAGATATAACAATTTGGCTTCTAAGCATGCTCAGTAGGTTTCCAGGATAGTTGTCTTGCGTGACCAAAGAATTTTTGATCATGAGCTAATTTTTATTTTGTGAGAAAATGTTTTTTATGTTCAAGAAAAATGCTTGTTGTGAGCTTTGAGTCTTACTACTTTGGCACCATTCAAGAAAATTGCATGAAATTATGTATGCGCAGTCAGTGCACAAAGTTCTTATGGTCCTCTTCTCCATGACCCGCTCTCACAGAGCTTTAAAAGTACCAATGATTCTCCTCGCACTTACCCTTCATTTGTGCTATGCTTTTTAATGTTGTGTCTCAGAGGCACTGTTTATGTCATACCTTTGCCTATGCCACTGTTATGTGTCACGTCTGTACAATTTACAAGCCTGATCTATTGCTTCACTTTGGGTTACCTGACTAATCTTTTGGCTAACTTGTACTGCTTGTTGTTAACTGATCTATTCTTTGTAACTTTGCTGTTGTTTTCCCACCCAATTGTATGTAAACCTCCCGGATCGTGCCTTAAAATAGGCAGTTTTGTTGTCTAGTGCACCTACCCAGTCAATGAAAACTAACTAACTAAATAAGATTTGGCAAGATGGGTGCTCATCCAGATTCTGAGATCCAGGGAGCGTAAAAATAAGGAAAACAGTGCTCTTTTTTTGCTGCTGCTTATATCTAGAGCAAAAATGGTTTGGAATTGTGAAATTTTTAAGGTAAAAGCAGCTCAGCCCAAGGGGTGCCTTTCCATGATTTTGTGACAAAAATATTAATCAGTTCTCAACTTATAATGTTTTACAAATTTGGCTTCTGAGTATGTAGGCAGTTTAATGTTTAACCCTGAATTTTTCAGCTTAATAACTTTGGTGCTGTTTGACAAAATTGTATGAAAGTTGGCATGCATGTCAGGATGCCAAGTTCTTATGACTTGGCAAGTTTCGTGATGGGTGCCTGTATGGATTCAGAGATACAGCAGAAAATGCAATTGTTGGCCATTCTTTTGCTTGCAACTAGACCAAAAATGGTTTGGAATTGTGTACCAAAATTTTCAAGGTAAAAGCATCTCAACCCAAGAAGGTGCCTTTTGAAGATTTCATGAAAATGTATGAATCAGTTCCTGAATTATACAATTTTAAAAGTTTTTCTTCTCAGCATTCTTTGTAAAGTTTATTTTTATATGGCTGAGCAGTCTCTTTATTGTTAAACCCAAAGTTTAGAACTTTAATAACTTTGGTGCCATTTGACAAAATTGCATGAACATTTTGCATGCATAGTCAGGGTGTCAAGTTCTTATGACCTAGCAAGTTTTGTTATAGCTGCTTGTCCAGATTCCAAGATCCAGAAAATGAAAAACATAAAAATGCACTTTGTGGCTGTTTATTCGCTCAGTTGTAGAGTGTAACCGGTTTAGAATTTTGTTCTGACATTTTCAGGGCTGAAGCAGCTCAGCCCCATGGTGTGCCTTTTAAAGGTTTTGTGAACAAATATCAATTGATTCTCAAGTCATAAGGTTTTAAAATTTGGTTTCTGAGCATGCTCAGTAGTATTTTCAGGATAGCGGTCTGGTGCAACCAAATCATTTTTGGTCACAAGTTGATTTTTATTTCTCAAGAAAATGTGTTTTATGTGATGAGAAAAATGTAGGTCAGGATCACCACCATCTTGTTTTTTTTTAATTTGGGAAAAACATTTTTAGAAACCCATAAACATAATGCTTCTTCAAAAAACAAACGCCTGAACCTAGCTAAAGAGGACCCGCCGTTCAGTTATTTTCTGAAGTTTGCTTGATGAAAAACAACCCAGAAAAATATTTTCTGGTCACTCTGAAAATCTCAGGTCACAGGCTTAACGAGGGTAACCGATTCTGGTGTCACAAGCAGAGAATTTTTAGGTCACGAGAAAGAATGAACAAAGAATACCGGTTCACAACTTAAGAATGTGAAATTCTTGAAAATTAAGAATGTTTATGTTGCGAACATAGAATTACGAGGTCATCACAAAACTGTGAATGAGGAATTCTTGGCATGTGACATAAAAATGTGTACTTAATGCCGGTTATCAATTTTATGTTGAGAACCAAGAATGCTTAGGTTGTCAGAAGCTGTGGCCAAAGAATATAGGCTCGCAACATAAAATTTGCACTTTTTACCCATTATCAACTATTACTCATAACTCAGCCATTTGTTAACATTTTTTCACCATATTTTCAACAATCTTATTGCCCCTTAAATGAACATATTGGATGAGCTGTATCACTTCCACCTTAAAATATGTTTTTATGTTGTAATGCTATAAAAAGCATTTGAAAGGTCAGATTGCAAGTCTAGTCTGTCACTTCTGTGGAGGCTAAAATGTAAGTCATGAGAATCTGGGACATAAGTATGGGAAAATGGGATATGCATAGCGGTACGATTGTGCTAGTATGTACATAATGATGGACTGCAGGATTTGCCTAGGGCCAAAAGAGCCCTATGCACATTCTTAAGATTCACGTAATGCCATGATAGGGGATTTGCATGGGGATGAAGGGCACTATGCTAATTGTGTATACATGGAATGGCCCATATGTCCATTCAGCTAATGTACAAAAGGCTGTTGTATGGTATTTGAGTGAGGGCACTATACAAATCTCACAACCACATCACGCACACGTGTGCATGTAGAAGTGAGTTGTATTTTCAGTACTTTGGTACAACACTACTGTCTGTAGAACACTGGCCCCTGTGGGGTCAGTGCTTCTGCAGCCACAGATACACATACACATTGCAGAATAGCACACCTACATCTGCAGTCATACATTTCCAAGCAGCACTCATGAAGTATGTTTTTTTTAAGTGCTGTGTGCTGTATGGATATTTTTAAAGGTAGCACATGAGTGCTACTGCATTTGTGTCCCCTGGAAATAGTTGTATGTTGTTTGCCTTACCTGATGATGGCTGTCTGTGGTTGCTTGTGTGGGGTTGTCTTTTTGCTGCTTGGAGGGGTGGGGGAGTTAGAGTTAGAAACCCTAACACCACATTTCTCTACTTTTATAGTTTTAAGTTTATCCTTAATTGGTACATTAATGCAGTTTTTGAGATGATATAGTTTCATAGATATAGTACAAGTCTATTGGCATATAGCCATAATATCTGTACAGTATATATATGGTATATATATCATTTTGTGAACAAATTGCAAGCCAGGGTTGCAGAAGTGAGTCTTTTGTCATCTGGCTCTCCCTCCCCCTGTATGGACACCAGCTCCAGATATCCTGCAGCTTCTGCCTGATCCCTCAAGCATATCTCTGCCAACATGAAGACTAGTGGGCAGGTCTGAAGAAAGGCACATTTTTCCAACAGTGGACTGTCATCTTTCTGTGTACCTGATTCCTGCCAGTCTGTTAACAAGATGCAAGATGGGGTTACAGGGGTGTCTTTTTTTGTCACCTAGCTTTCCCTCCCTCATGCAGACACCAGCTCCAGAATTCCACTAGCTACTACCTGATCCCCCAAATATGTTTCTGCCAATCAGGAGGCTAGCAGGTAGGGCTACACTGCTCTACTTAACTTGTTCAACACTAGTGGCCCTTCCATGGTGCAGCCCTTCTGTAGCACAAAGGACTTTGAGGAATCTACCTAGAGTTGGATGTTTGGCAGGTCACACTGCTGCACCAGATTACCACCATTTACATTTGCTGCCAAACCTCTGTCATGTAGTAAATACTGCCACTTCCTTTGTACAGTTTAGACAGATTGCTTTTGCTATACTTGCAGTCCAACTCTAGTATTGTTCCTCAGGTGGTCTGTTTTATTTTCCTAACTGTACCACTCCAACCTGCAACCTTCAGGGCTCACCAGTAGCTGTGGATTATGATTAACCTCACCAAGCTTTTTTATTATTTGAAATTATGCTGTTGTAAATTCTATGCCCATTCTGGTTCGGTATAATACAGTATACCCATACACACTTACCTTAGCCACTTTGACTTTCAAATTATTGAGTCCTAGTTACACCCTATCTGGGTATGCTGCCTATTAGCATGCTTAATCTTGGTTTCTCATAACTGTGTTGCACTCTACAATTTTGTCTTGGTTCTGTTGTGCTCAACATTTTTCTGGTATTAATTGGTTTAATCTCTCACATTTAGTTAGGCTTCAGGGTCCCCATCCCTCCTCATTCTTAACCATTGCTGTTGCTTGCTCCCACAGCTCACTGTCTAGTGTTGTTACAGTGATTTATCATGTTTGCTTACACGCATGTGCAAGAAACATAGTGCCACCATATGAGAATTCGTAGATGTGCCTCCCTACTTCCAATGCCCTGATGCCTTTTGCAGGCATGGCCCCACTGCGCCAATGAATGTAAGAGTTGTCTATGACAGCCTTTGCAAATGCAGTGGCATACAGCTGAAAGGAAAGCACTGCAGCATGTAGGCAATTTACATACTGCATCGGCAGTATGCAAAGTGCCTACATGTCGGCACTGCAGTGAAAGAGCAGTCATAGACAGCTCCTCTCCCCCCCAACAAGTAAAACGCTGGGAGCCCACCCCAGCATGCTCACGCACTCTCCCCCACACACACAGTATGGCTGACAGGGGTGCCCAATCCACCGTTAGCTGTGATACCCCAAAACAGCCTTCCAGGTGCCACACTGGGAGCCCACCCCAGCATGGCAAACATCCGTCTGCTGCCCCCCAACACATTTGCAGGTGCCATGCTGGGAGCCCACCACAGCATGGCAAACCTCTCTATGGCTGATGGGGGTGCCCAATCCCCCGTCGGCTCCACTGCCCCCAAAAAACTTGCAGCTGCCACGCTGGGAGCCCATCCCAGCGTGGCAAACATCCCGTGTTGTCTTCCTAAAAGAAAAAGATACCTACAAAGAAAGAACGGTCCATCACTGACTGTCTTGACCCCCACCTGAGCCCACCCTCTGCGCATCCTTCCTCCCCACACACCACCACCTCACCCCATACTTACCTCTGGAGTCTGGCGTGACGATCTTCGGTGGACCAGGAACACGTCTGCACTCTTCAAAGCCGACCGCGAACTGAAGAAATGCCGGTAAGCTGTATAATGGAATAAATAGGATTTTTTCAACTTTGATGCATATCTCAGGCATTTTTTGATTACCACAAATTTAACATGGGGTTTTTGGGACTCCACCTCATGAATGCTGTCACTGTCATTTTGTTATTCAGTCCCAAAAGGTGATTTCAGAGTCGCTGCGTGAAACCACCTTTCAGGACCAATGTATAAAACAACAGTGTCACAGTTCATGAGGTAGGCCCCCAAAAACCCTATGTTGAAAATTTGGGGAAAAATTCCCAAAAATGACTGTTTTATGAGCGCATGTTGCGCTGTTCCTATGCACGCTCGTAAGTTCATGAATTTTTAATATTTGCACTCCAGATTTTCAACATTGCCATTTTGCCACACCTCCTTATGAGCAGTACAGCTGTCATTTTTCACTACTCCCCAAAATGTGTTTCCATGCATGTAGCGCACAATGGCACAGTCGGTATGCGAAATCAATGTTTTGGACAGATTAAGAAAATCACAATGACACTGTTCATGAGCAGAGGTCTTAAAATGGCTATGCTGAACATTTGGTTACAAAAGTCCATAAAATGACTGTGTTACGAGCGAGCATTGCGCTGTTTCCACGTACCCTCATAAGTTCATGAATTTGTAATATTTTCAGTCCAGATTTTCACCACTGGCATTTTTCCACACTTCCTTATGAACAGTACAGCTGTAATTTTTCACAACATGGCCGAAATGTGTTTTCACACTTTCTGCACAGAAATGCGTGGTCACTGTGGGAAATCACTGTTCAGGACAGATTAAGAAAATGACAGTGACACTGTTCATGAGTGGAGGTCCCAAAATGCCTGTGTTGACAATCTGCTATAAAAAATCCCCAAAGTAATTACATTAAGGGTGTGCATTGCGCAGTTTCTGCACACGCTCATGACTTCACCAGTTTCTTTACTATTTTCCCTGCAGATTTTCAACATTGCCATTTTTTTACACCTCTCCATGAGCAATACAGCTGTCATTTTTCACATCCTGTTCGAAATGTGTTTTCGCACCTGTGGTGCCAAATGCCATAGTCACTGTGCAAAATCAGCTTTCGGCTAACGAACTGATATTACCACTGTTCATAAGGTGGGGGTCACAAGAAACCCATGTTAAAAATTTGGAGTGAAACTACCAACGAACGCCTGAGGCATTAGGGTTTCAGACCATAACACCTCATCCTGTAGAGACTGACAGGCATCATGGGTGTGACTTGGGATTGTCAGCTGTAATGCTCATACCATTCCACCCCCACCCACACCCTGCAGCCAGTGAGAGGCATCGAGGTGTTCCTTGGACTCTTCGGACCCAAAGTTCACCCCATTCTCCTATAATGCAACCATCTCACTGTATTTCCTGATGGAATGGGTGAGCATAAGGGCCAAAGACCCCGAGGCACACCGTAACACTTGTCGGTGTCTGCAGGGTAGGGTGTGGTGAAATGGTGTGGCCGTTATGCCTGACGACCCAAAGGCACACCCCACCAGTGCCAATGCCAGCAAGCAAACATTCAGCATTGACAAATGCTTGTTTATTTAGCTTTTATTGACCAGGTAAGCACGTTAGACAAATATATGCCTATTTTCAGGTACGACCCGGGAGGTTACACAAATATACAGACAGTGCAAAAACTTAACAATGAGGAGGCAATAACATAATAGAAAACAGTAACAATGAACAGAGTATAGCAAGTTTAAACAGTATGAACATAGGTTATAATTTTACACAAGCATGGTTCTAAAGAGAGCTAGACTAAGCAGTAAAGTATACCATTCATTAGGGGGAAGGATACCAGAAATTAAGTGCAGTTACAGGCAGAGTTAGATTTCAAGTAATCCCATAGGGACTTTCTAAAACTACGATGGGAGGTGGCACAAAGAGTATGCACTGTGACAGAGTTTTATAACCTATTGTAGGTGCCCATACAGCAAAGGCCTGGTCAGCCATAGTTGTACAGCTTTTAGAAACAAGCAACACAGATGAGTCATTGGACCTAAGAGGGTAAGTTGGATTGATAGTTCTTACTTGTTCCACCAAAACTGGAAGGGTGGCAGTTCTAACTACTTTATCAATAAAACAACTCAGGGTAAAAGTACACTTGTTCCCTGGGGACAACCAGTCTAGTTTGCTATACAGCTCACAATGATGAGTGAGTTGGTGGTGGCAGAAAGAGCAAACTGACATACACTGTTATAAGCCATGCCCCATTTAGATAGAATGGACTTAGTAGTATAGGTAAAGGCAAGGAGCCCATAACTAAGACATACAGTTGATGTAAGAATGTACTTGGCCCTATATACCAGCCCTAATGTACAGTTTATTGCCTTGCTCACATTGCGGATGTGCAAGGAGAAGTCTAGCTGAGGATCAAGAGTAACTCCCAGGTATTTAAAGAAGTCAGCAACTGTCACAGGGGATTCGTCAACACTAGTAACATTCAAGGGTTCTGAACATGCTCTAATTTTAGCCTGAGTGCCAAGAAGCATAGTCTGCATTTTCCTGAGGTTAAGGGCTAATTTATTTGACAAGAGCCAAGACTGCATTTGGCAAAAATCAGACTTTAATTGAGAGTTAATGATGTTGATATCCTGAGAACTGATTAGTAACACCAAGTCATCAGCATAAAGGGTAGCATTACCATGGACTGGCACCTGGGGTAGGTCATTAATTAATAAGGAAAATAAAGTGGGTTCCTGGATTGACCCCCCGTGGTTCACCAACCCTGACAGGAGTAGGATCAGAGAATACCCTGTTATTCTTGACCAGCTGTTGCCTTCCCTGTAGGTAGTTTGTAAACCAAGCTAGGGCAGGGGCAGACAATCCAAAAGAAGGAAGCGTAGAGCAAAAGAGTGTGTTGTCTACTAGATCAAAAGCCTCATAAAGATCTACAAAGACCACTCCAGTCAGCTTACCATGATCCATAGCAACCCTGATTTCTGAGGTGACTTTGGCAAGAGCAGCATAGGTACTATAACCTTTACAGAAGCCATGCTGGTCCAAGGACAACAGTTCATATCTCTGAATGTACTCTGTCTGTTAGGACACCACCACTTTCTCTAATAATTTGCCAGTGGCAGATAGTATTGCTATAGGATGATAATTTTCAAGACATTTTGGATCACTGTGCTTGAATACTGGAAAGACTCTGGCGATCTTCCATCGATCAGGAACAGCATGCTTATAACATTATCTAACTACAACTCAGTTTGCTTCATCATTGTGTTTTGTGTCCCTGATTGTATCTTGAATACCACAGCCTCACTACCATGGTCCTCACCTTCGTTTACCTTCTCCAGTTCCCACTCCTGTTCCCCTCCACTCCCTCCTTCCCTCACCCAGTCACCCTCCCTCTCCCTCTCCTCCGGTCCCTTCCTCTCCCCACCTCATGCCTTCCTCCCCTTCTATCCAGCCAGTGCTCCTCCCTTCTCCCTCTCTCAACTTAGAGTTTCTGTACCATGCTCTTCTCTCCTTTCACCATCCCCCTTCCCTGCTTGCCTCTTTGTTCCAAGGGGAGAAAGTCCCACTCCTTCCATCTCCTCATTCTCCTACTCTTTCTTCTGCCAGGTGACATGCAGCAAGGTCCTCCCTCACCACTCTCCTCTGCCTATGTTTCTTCCAAAGGCCTTAGCATTTTTTATCTCAGTGCATGGAGCCTTCTCCCAAAATTTCTGAGTCCTGGCTTTCCTCCAGGATTTCAGACTCTAGCCTGACACTTCCCAATTTCCATCTTTTCAGGCAAGACAGGGGAAAATGTGGTGGAGGCATTGCCATCTACATTCACCAGAGCCTCTACTGTACCCTGGATATCAGGGAGGCTGCACCCTCCTCCCATGAATTTCTCCTTGTCAGGCTTATATTCCCCTCATCTTTACTCAACTTCATTTGGGTTTTCTATGCCTCACCCAAGATCTCTCCTGGCTCTCTGACTGACTCTCTCTCCCCAACACCACCTCCCATTCCTCCACTGATGAACTTCTTCTCCTTTGGGATTTCAATATTAATTGGCTCTCCCCTTAATCCAGATCAACCACCCAGAGGACTGAGTCCATAAATTTGTCCCCGGTTATCTTGCAAGACTCAATGCCCTGTCCTTCAACCACACCCTGTTTGACTGGGTTCTGTCCTTCTACCCCTGCACTGTTGCAGCAGGTAGGTTGCCTGACTCTTTCAGCAACCACTGCATGATGTTCTGCATTACAAAAATTCAGTACCCCCCATCCTAAAATATATTTGGTCCAGATGTCTCAGTTCCCAGAACATCAGCGCTCTCCTGAGTGATCTTACTTTAACAGATGGGCCAGCCATCCCCAGACCTCAAACGTTGATGTGGCCCTCTCTCGTTTTCATTCCAGATTCTTCTCAGTCTGGGACTTGCATGCCCCCATCAGGAAATCCAGAGTCAAATCATCCCATTTCCCCTGGATCTCCACTGAAATTATTGATCTGTGTAAGTCCTGTGATCTCACCTTGGCCTGCTATAAATTATACCACTCCATGACTGATCTTTTCCACTACAGGGCCCTGAGAAACAATTGCATTAAGGCTGTCCAGGCTGCAAAATCCCATTATTTCCAAGCCAACCTCCAGAACAACATTAATTCCCTAACCAAATTCTGGAAGGTAATCTATGCCCTTTTACCACCCCCCAAGTCTGCTCTGTTATCCTCATGGCTAATGGTTCTGTGTCTCACCCTTCCACTGTTGTTGCTCAGTTCAATTACTTCTTCACCATATGTGCCCTCCTGCCCCCCACAGACTTTCCTCATTCCCTCCTCCCTGGTCCTATCCTCTCAACCTTCCCCCAATTTCCACTTCCCCCATCACCACTCAAGAAATACTGCTTTGCTATCTCCTCCCTCAGTCAGTCTAAGTCAAGTCCCAATGGTCTTAATCCTAAACTCCTCCACCGTTGAGAAACCGCTACTGCATTTCCACTTGCTCAACCTCTTGTTTTTCCTCTGCTCTGATCCTCAGTCCTGGAAGACTGCCACAGTCCTCCCGCTTCACAAAGGGGGTGACCCCTCCTCCCCTGATAATTTCTGTCCTATCTCCCTCCTCCCTTCCCTTGCCATGCTGCAAGAGCAGTTACTCACCTCTTTCAGTTTCCTGTCACTCTTCCAGTTTGGTGTCTGGAATCATCATTTCACCATCTGCTCCCTACTGTGCATCACTGACTCCATCTTCTCTGGGATGGATCAGGGGCACATCATGGCCACCATTTTCATTGATCTGATCAGATCTTTGACTCAGTGTCCCACCCGCATCTTCTGGATAAGCTGAGCTCATCTGGTCTCTAAGCTCCTGCTGTTGACTCATTCCATTTCTACCTAAAAGGTTGCTAACAGTTAATACAGGTTGGAGGCATGTTATCACCAGCTCTTCTCACCCTGACTGGGATTCCACAGGGCTCCATCCTAGGCCCCATCCTGTTCTTGAAGTTTCTGAACAACCTCCTCACCGCCTGTGTCAACTTGCATATACACATGTATGCAGATGACACAGTCATCTTCACCTCCAGTCCGTCTGCAACTTCCATGGAAGACCTGCTCCGGCAGAATTTCCACAATGTCCTGTGCTGCTTTCACTCCAGCCATCTCAAGGTCAACACAAAGAAAACAGTGCTGATGACCTTTTATACAAGCCAAAAACTGACCAGGCTCTCTAGGCCTCTGATCTTCTCTACTCTGGTTGGCTCTACTCATGAAGCAGTGCAATCCTTCAAGTACCTCTGTGTGGGCTTGACAGCAAGCTTGACTTCTCAGCCTCTACCAATGCTATACTGGGTGCCCTGTACTGTAATAAAGACTGCCTACCCCTGCAAATCTACTGTGAGCTGTGCACCAAAATGATGCTCCTGGTTTTCAATTATGCAAATGTGGTCTATGGTACTACCCCCTCCTCTTCCCTAGCCAGAATGGACACCCTCTGCAATGCCTTTTCTCGCTTTGTGACTAACTCCCTTCTTCATATGCACCACTGCTCCCTTTGCTCTTCCCTTGCCATTCTCACCCTACCATCACATCACCATTCACACCTCACCTCCTTCATCTCTAAACACTGGTTTAGCTTCCTTCCCTCCTAAGTCTCCTCTTTCCTTGCTCTAGTCACCCCTGCTCCACACTCCTTCCATTCCAGAGAGCAGAGAAGCTTCTCCACTTGTCATCTCCATTACTCTGCTGGGCAATCTGCCTTCTCCTACCACCTGCCAACTCTCTGGAACCAGCTCCCCTTATCCCTCCACCAATCCACTTCTTCAGGCTCATTCAGGCACCTGCTGAAACTCCTCCCACAAGCCACCAGCACCAGTTTCCCATAGGAGGTCCCTCCTAATGATTGGCAGCTCAGGCTGTTGTTTCTCCTTGCCCAAACCAATCCCTAGTGCATTGCATCGGCTGCCTTTGTAATGTTTTGATTGCTCAGTTTCAGGTTTCCTTTTGCACTTGTATTGCACAGTCATACTTTATGAACATTTGCACCTTAATCTATTCCATGTTTGTACCAGAGAAGTATTATTTACTGTACTGTGTCTGCACTTTTTGTTTTATACCAAAAAATGTACTGTATTATGTTTCGCGGTTTCCCCTTTTAATCCTTTCCCCAGGTTACACCTGTAAGTGAGCCTCGCCTTAGTGTGCCTTTCCTGGTTACCAATTTTCAAATACATTATAAATAAATAAATAAATAAATAAATAAATATATATATATATATATTCTTTGCAAAAAAACTGCATTAATGCACCACTTTGAGATCAACTTAATGCTACAAAATGTAGGGAAATGTGGCATTGAGCTTTCCACCCTAAACTTCACACCTCACCAAGCATCAGAAGGACAAGACCACACAAGCAGCCACAGACAGCCATCATCAGATAAGACAAACAACCTACAACTGTTTCCAGATGGCACAAATGCAGTCGCACTGATGTGTTACTTTCATGGATTTTATCTACGGCTGCACAACATTGCTTCTGTATGAAGAAGCACAGGCCCCTGCAGCCACAGATACAAATCCACAATATCCAGATTACAAGAGTTATTTTGTCTGCAGAAGCACAGGCTATGGTACTTATCCACTTTATAAGACACACACACAGTTCTGTCTGCAGAAGCGCAGGCCCCTGAGGGCTTCTGCAGCCACAGATGTAAGACATACAAACCAGCTTATGGTTGCAGAACTGCAGATGCCATGAAATCCATGGTACCAAAATTGCAACAGTACTTCTGTCTGTGGAAGCACAGGCCCCTGCCCCTATGAAGCCTGCACTTACGCAGCAGCATATACAGTATAAACCCATGCACTAGAGGATCCAGCTATGTAGCGAGGTAGCACCTGCTATACCCTCAGCTCAGAAAAAAGTAGCTGTTTTAACCTAATCTGAGCTTCATAAGGTTAACAGTTTACTTTTTCTGGGGAAAGTGCAACACCCTATTCAAAACTGCTACCCTGTTAAAACACCATCTAGAACTGCCGCTGAAATCATGACATGCACATTGCAAAAATACTTCTGTTTGCAGTGCAGGAAATGTTTTTTTTAATTTTGACCCCAAATGTTTAATATAGTGTGATGCCCCCTTATAAACATGACATGTGGGATTTATAAAATAGTGGTCAAAAAGTCATTTTGCACCACAAGTGTGAAAACATGTCTCATCCAGGATTTGAAAAACGACACCTATCAGTTTACAAGGCTGTGTGAAAATATGGCTGTGTTGAATATTTGGAGTCAAAATATTGATAATTACCAAAGTTATGAATGAACATAGAAAACTTTCAATGTACATTCATAAATTTCAAATCCTGCCCAAAATGTGATTTTATGGAGTAACTGCAAAGTTGCCTTTCTGCATAGATTTGAAAAATGTTACCTATCTTATTTATGAGGTGGGGCCCCAAAAAGGCCGGGTTGAAAGTTTGGTGGATATTGAAAATTAGCAAAGTTGTGAGTGAATGTTGAAATATTAACTTGATCATTTTACCATACTTTTCCACCATATTTTCAACATACTCATCTTATGATCCTACCTCATGAACCTGACAGGTAAAATTTCAAGTCCTGCTGGAAATGTGATTTTATAGAGTGCCTGCAAAATCACCTTTTAGTCCAGATTTAAAAAATTTTCTCTGTCTTTCATTTTCAAATTTTACCTGCAGCTAAACAGTTGCAGGCCATTATAGATAGGGAACATTTGGCTGATAAATATCAATCAGGTTTTCATAAAAAAACATAATACTGTAACCACCATGTCAAGGATCTTGGATGACATCAACAAAGCTAAGGAACATGGGAAAGTTACCGGGGCCATCTTTGTTGACCTCTCCATGGCCTTTGACACAGTGGATCATTTAATACTACTGAAGAAATTAGGTGATCTTGGGATGGGACTGGAGGCTTTAACTTGGTTCCAAAGTTATTTGATTGGGGGACACCAAAGTACAATGGTGAATGGATGTCACTCCAGGATGATAAATATTAGAAGAGGAGTTCCACAGGGATCCGTCTTGGATCCTCTTCTTTTTATAGTGTATCTGAGAGGGTTGGGGAGCTACATCGGAGGCACAGACTGCCAGCTATATGCCAATGACACTGTGGTCTTTGCCTCTGATGTTTCAGTTGAGGAGGTCCATCCAAAATTACAGCAGATGTTTGATAAACTTCAAACCTTTTTAAGTTGTCCCATTTGAAAATTAATTCAACTAAGACAAATGTGATGTTGATTGGCCCTTCAAATAAACTGAATGACTCTATTAATAGTTCATTAGAGATACAGTAGAACCCCAGTTATCCAAACCTCAATTATCCAAAACTCTCAGTTATCCAAAACTGTGGTGTGTCTCCCACCTTAATAGACTTAATTGTAGTTACCTCACTTATCCAAACCATTGTATTGTCCCCCGGCACATTCGGATAAATGAGGTTATACTGTATATAGACTGGAAGGTACAAGTAGAGGGTTATAAGTATCTGGGGGTATTGGATAGATACAATAGGATCAAGAAACCTATAGTACATGTGGCCAAATTGATAAATAAGGTTAGGAAATGTTTAGGTGTACTATATCGACATAATGGGTGCTTGGATAGAAAGACTAGATTAAAGATAGCGCAGTCTAGAGATTCCCCAATTCTAGATTATTCAGATATTGAGTACTGTAAGAAGGATAAGTTTACAAAATTGGATGTACTGCATTGAAGGATGTTATGACTTGTGTTTAATGGCTCATATGACACACATAGATCTATACTATATAACCGATTGGGCTGGACTTTTCTACATGAAAAGTAACGGTTACATAAAATACCAATGCAATGAAAGTATTCAGGAAGATGTCCCTGATTATTTGGTAGAACACTCTGGGTGGGATATTCAGACTGCGCCAGGCTGTAGCGCAAGCCTGGGTGAAGTGCAACTGGGATGCGCCAGGGCTTTGACAAGGTGATATTCAATGGTACTGCACCATGGCCCAGCACCATTGAATATGGCACTGTGGCCACCAGCATTGCATATGGTGCAGTGGCACTGCACCAGCACAAGTGGCCAGAAAGGATCAGGGGGATGCGCCAGCACAGGTGCCATTGCGCTAGGCGCAGCAACCACGATATTCAGCGGTGGATATGCAAATGGCCATAATGCATGCAAAGCGCAAATGGGGACATTTGCATGTCATTATGGCCCCATTTGCACGCAGGTGCACCGATCCCCGCTGACTTGCGCCTGGGCGCCTGTCAGGCTGCAGCCGCTGGGGACCGACCCCCCCGCCCGCCGGCAGTCAATGTGCCACAACACCTGATCAAGGGCATTCACTGAATTACAATCTCTGGTGGTCCAGTGGACCACTTCCAGCCCGATCACGGGCAAAAGTAATAGAAAACAGTCATTCTGTATCCCTGGTGGTCCAGTTATGACATGGCCCTAATGAAAATATCACTAATGTTCTCCCATGCAGTTTGACCGTTTTACATCAATCATGGCTTCACCACTCCTGATGACATAATGTCAACTCATACTTAGGAAGAATATCAGTGATATTTTCATTAGGTTTATATATATATATATATATATATATATATATATGTATGTATACACACACATATGAATGCCGTGATCATTAATAAAAAATGTACCCATTGTAAAATTGAACCTTCAATGTTTGACTTCTGTGTTTCTACTATTTAGCTGTAGCAGTCTCTTAAACTAGAATACTTTGTGTATATACTGTTTGTGAAAGTTTTTCAGGATCTGATTTTAGAATGACAACATCTTTACAGAAATACCAACATATTAAAATGTGTGCAGCTAGCATTGTTTTGGCAGTACCCGTGATTTCTCAACAAGTGGGGTCCTATATAAATAGTCACTGTGATACTGCCTACATCTGTTTTTCTAGCTAGCCTGGAGTCAGTACAGTGACTCTCTAGTATGACTTACACCCTTCCATGGTGCACCTGAAAATAAGTGAACTGTTAAGCTCAGTGTGCATTTCTGGTCAAATATTATTCTGCTACTGGGTCATGAACATAGATAGCAGCCATCAGGAGGATCCAGAACATTACAGACCCATCAATCTAGGTAAGCTGATGGAGACACTACTCAAGAAAGACCTGGTGACCTATCTGGAAAACAATGGGCTCCAGAATAGTAAGCAGCACGCTTTCATGACAGGGAGGTCTTGTCAGACCAAGCTGGTAATATTCTTCGACTGGATTACAAGGGCGGTAGATAAGGAACAAGCAGTAGAGATACTGTACTTCAACTTAAGCAAACATTGATCTTGGTGCTGCACAGGAGGCTACTCACAAAAAATTAGAGGACTTGCAAAGGATCTAGTTAGATGATGGTACAATTGGCTGGAAGAGAGAGAGACAACAGAGGGTTGTGGTTAATGGGTTCAAATTAGAGTGGGTTTGTATCTCTTTGCAGATGGCATCAAACTTTGTGGCAAGGTGGTAAGAGAGCTGCAAAGGGACTTAGAAAGCTTAGAAAGATGGCTTAAGGTTTGACTGGTATGATTCAATGTCAAACAAAAAGTGCAAGGTGATAAACATAGAGGACAGGAACCTTGAATGGAATACCAGATGGGAGGGGGTCAGTTTGGCCACTGCTTCTGAAGAAAGGGACCTGGTGGTCATCATGAGTGACTCCCTCAAACAAACCAGTCAATACAATAAGGCCTACAGCAAGGCAACCAGAATGTTGGTGTGCATTGGGTGGGTTTTCTATAGTAGGAGGAAGAAAGTCATGCCATTATGTAGGTCACTGGTGAGGCCTCATCTGGAATACTGTGCCCAGTTCTGGAGACCTCACCTGAGAAAAGACAGGGATAAACTGGAGACTGTATGACATAGGGTTACCAAAATTGTTTCAGGACCAACAGGGCAGATGCTAAGTAAGTAACTAAGTTTTTTTTTATTTTGAAAGTACTCCCTCACAGATGCTCCAGGTGATGTCCATAAAAACATTGAAATGTATAAAGAAAAGAACAGTAACATTTAGTGCACAATACAGTTTTCATTAAAAACAATCAAGTCAGGGTTCCCAGGACACATCTGGAAACAAATTGCAACCAGCTCAGTATGCCTTTCCTGTTAAAATGTTTGAAATAAATCAATCAAATAAATAAACCAAGGTAAATAAATGGGTTATTAAAAATTTCTGCAAAACCTCCACTGAGGACATAGTTTGGAGGGCTGAAGGGAAAGCGTTCCAAAGCTGGCATGCTATCACCACAAATGTCTATCTCCAGGGGAACTGAGGCAGGCCTGTGGAACCTCCAACACATTCTTACTGGGGGAGTAAAGAGGGGGACATGGGGCATAGAGGTGAAGGAGGTCTTTAATGTAGCCAGGACCCAAATCATGTAGGTTCTTGAAAACCATCAAGCAAATCTTGATGGTGATATTCCATTTAAGTGATAGCCAGAGCAGACTTCACAGCACAGGCATGAGATGTTGAAAAGTGCTTGTACTAGAAATCAGCATGGCTGCAGCATTCTGCACCAGCTGGAGACAGCACACCAAATCTCCAGAAAGCCTTAGATATAGAACATTACAGAAGTCAAAGCGAGCGGTCACAAAGGTGTGAATCACAGTCACCAGGTCCTCAGATAAAGATGACATGATTTTTTTTTTTGCACAGTTCGCTGAACTCCCATTTTCTTTTCCATGCCAGTAATGTATTCTGATATTGCTCTGACTGCTTTTGATAAATAATCTAGCTTTGGGATGCCCTCAGTTCTACACAAAGCTCCACCCTCCCCATCCCTACCACCTACTTCTTATTCTTTACGTATTTCAAAGACATTTCATGACATTAGTAACACCATTCTGTGGTATTCATCTGAATGGCCTGGAGTGCTGTTACTGATATCACAGAGTGTTCTGGCAGTATGAAACAAATTCTGGCCAGAGCCGATAGAGCTGCAGGTGGCAAATTTGGGTTAAAGAAAAGACTGGGAATTACCAAAGTTATGAGCCTGTGTGTGCAAAATGTAACATATGCTCATAAATTTGCTGTGTTTTAATATCAGTCAGTCAATTAATCTTTATTTTCCCAGGTGGAGCACCATTGAGAGAACTTATTTATAAGGTGGACCTGGGCCAAGGAGAACATAAATCAGCAATGCATTCCAGCACAGGAGAGAATCATATAAAAATCACAGAGCACAATATAACAATGACATATAGTTCAGGCAGAAGCAGTTCAGCAAGAGCACAAGGGGGGGTAGATGGATGAGGTAGATGGCAGGAAAGATGAGGAGGTAACAGCAACAAGTCATACTAGATGAGAGCTGGGGTACACTGCAAGCATACAAAGCTCCAGACATAAAGATGGTTAAGGAAAGCAGTTACAAGTATCTTTAATATTTTTACACCAAATTGTCAAGATAGCCTTTTTATGACCCTGCATCAAGAAGAAGGGCAGAGAAAATTTTCATCTCTTGACCTAAAGATGATTTCACCCAGAGACTGTGAAATCACCTTTTAGGATGCAAAAGTACATTTTGGGCAGGAGTTGAAAAATGACAGGTATCAAATTAATGAGGTGATGTACAGAAATCACTATGTTGAAAACTTGGGGTAAAAAATATAGAATTTTACCAAAGTTACAAGCCTGCATTTGCTAAATGCAATATAATCTTTTAATCATTTTTCAACCTTTGAGCCCAGTGTGCTCAAATAATGCTCCCTCCCCAGGTTTGGACCCCTGTTGGGTGAGTTACACCAGAGGAGGCTGGCAATCCCACTCACTGAACACCTGTCAGCTAAGGTGACATTTGGATCTGACAGTTTTTTCCATGTGAAGAAGTATTTGTGTGGAGGTTGCTTTGTATCTGTGTGGGGGTTGCTCTGTGTTGAAGTTTTAGTTGATATACAGTATTAAATGAGAACAGGATGCTTCAGGGGTCCCAGAGAGTCATAGTCCAGCCACAGCTGAGAGCTAATAAATTGGTGAAGATGTAAAGTGTTGCCTGCATCTCAGGGTTTGTAGTTCCACCCTGCACCATTTGACAGTGTATTGTGCTTTCTGCTTTGTTATTCTACCAAGGGAATTAATGTTTGCCTAGAGTTAAAATGAAGTTTTGGACTCTGAACCCAAGAAGAAAGAATGTGGAGCCATATTCCTAAGAAGGAAAAACCCAGGTGAATTAAGTAAGAGACTTTGAGTATACCAAATTTCATAGCCAGCGTGACTGCAGGCTAAACCATATTTCTTCTGTGAGAAAATAAATGGGATCATTTGCTTAGATTCTAACATTTGTTGTAGACTTTTTCCCCATTTTATTTTTATTTATTTATTTATTTATTGTAATCTCAGATTTACAACCTTTGAGCTGGGAGCTCATTTACAGAGGTTCCATGTCAGCTTGTACAGTACAGACGCAATAGTACACACAATATCCATCAGAAGAGAGCAAAGTACATTCAGGCGAGCAAAAGTTTACAATGGTTGCATTACAATAGAGAGTAATGGATCAAGAGAGGGAGAAACTAATAGAGAGAATAAGTTGGAGCAGAGCTCTGTGAAGCAGGTATTGGAACCCATTGTCATTTGGGGTGTGGGTGGGAAAAGGAGGAAGGGGAGGGGTTGGGGAAGGGAGTTGAGGTGTGGGAATTTAGCTTGGTTATGGCAGGTAATGAGAGGGGAGTATAGCAGGAAGAGCGGATGATATAAAAGAGGGTGTAATGAAGGAAGCAGAGGTGAGGGAGAGAAGCATGGATAAGGGTAGGTTAAGAGTAGGGGGAGTGTTACAGGAAACAGTTGTATGTTGTTTGTCCTACCTGATGATGGCTGCCTGTGGCTGCTTGTGTAGTCTTGTCCTTTTGCTGCTTGTGGGGCATTAAGTTAGTCTAAATGGTGCATTAACAAAGTTTTTTTGCAATGAATCTCCTTCCTTTTTGAAAAGTAACTAAACATTTATCACAGTAGACTTTGAGGCTTAAGAAGCACTCTACATAGGTGCTAATGAGATATAGACATCCTCCTCTGTGTGCAGAAATACAGGCCCCTACCTACAGTTTTGTCAATTAATTTTCAGTTGTTTTAAGATAATGGCCCTGCACCAAAGGAAGAGTCAGTCTGCTCCTATATGCCCTGCACTTCTACACAGGTAGAGATGCAAAGGATGCATGGGCAGTCTGGGGAGCTTGCCATTGAGCATCTATGGAAAGGGACACTTACTTCAGTCCAGCTGGCATGGGAGGTGTTCCCCTGGTCCCCTCAGCAGGTGGGGATACTGTCATTAGTTGCGCCAACAAGGGTGGAGGGGGGCTCCCAGTCCCCCTCAGCAAAGGGGCACACCTTCTGTCCATACCACCTGCAGGTTGGGTGTTTTCCTGGACCCATCAGTAGGGGAAGAAACTTCCATAAGTGCCACCATCAGGGAGGTTGTTCTGCTGGCCCCTCTCAGCAGAAGGGGTACACTTTCAGCACTGCCGTCAGCATGATGGGCAACCTCCCAGACCTCTCCCCTTCCCCAGTAAGCAAAATTCCAATGGTTGCCACACTGACCTTTTATCTTCTGGCCTACTCTTCTTATAGTTGAGTGGGGGCTATGGGATGGTTCTCCTGAGTGCACGGCTCCTCTAATTTTACCCAGTAAGGGAACACTAATGGCCACCAAACACAATTGGAAAGGCTATGCCTGGAGTTTGATGGCCAAGTAGCCAGCCACTACCACTCCCTGAGCTATATAAGTAGTTCCTCTCAGCCTCATTGTGAAGCACCTTTTCTTTGCAGCTGAAGGCTTTGTTGGTATGTCCATTGAGCTGGTTGGGGCCTACCCCCCTCGCTGCTCCTTCTTGTCTGCTGGATTTCTGTGTTTTTTTTTTGTTTTTTTTTCCTGTTTCTGGTTTGTATTTTGCCTTCAGCTGTGCATGCTTCTTCTGTCTTTGTTCCATATTTTCTGTGTTTGTGTGTCTTTGGTTTTGATTTTGGGGGGCTTTATTTCTAAGCTCCTGGCATACTGCTACTCCAGAGCTCATACTACTTGCTTTCAGTTACTTATAACTTGAATTGCTTTCAGTTACAACACTCAAATTCCTTGCAATGCAACTACAAACATTATCTGTGTTCAGCTCAGCCATAGCTGCTTTCCATGTTGCATACTTAATTGCTTTCACCTGATTCTGGCTCACACTGAACCCTGGCTATACAGCTCAATCATGCTCAACTCATTCTACTTGCCTCATTGCTGCAGTTCATTGCACTGCCTGTGACAGCTGCTTTCAGAGTATTGTGCCTCCTTTATTTTATGTTTATTGCAGTTTGCAGCTTAGTGTGCTCAATACAGATGCTGCTTCTATGTTTGTCCACCTGCTTCAAGCACTGAACCTTGCTATGCAGTTTAATCCTGTTAGTCCCTTTATACACTGCTGTTCTACTCTGAAGTTAGCTTAAGCTCCTGTTGAGGCTATTAAATTAGCTTTAATATCTGCATGTGGTTCTCGGCCCTTCCATCACTTCCTTGTTTGTCTTACAGTGGGGACTGGGAGGTGTTTAGGGGGTTGTGGCCCATGTAGCTAATAATTTCTGTTTTAAATCCTGTCTTCACTGCCAAAAATCCTGAGTTTTTCACCTTGATTTGGCTTTGCAATGCTTGGCTGACTTGCTCCACTATTCAGTGCTGTTTCATTGCTACTATGTTATGCAGACCTACGTGCAGGTCCACTTATTACTACTCTGTTACTGATCTACATGCAGGTCCACACTTGCTTATGCAATCATTGCTCATTGCTTACGCATACCATTGCTTCAGGCCTACTGCCATCTCCTCGGCTTCAGCCTCTGGGATTCTGCTGCACTCAAATCTGCATTTGATCTTGCAAGATCTCAGCACTCAATGCTCATTACGATCTCAGCACGCCATGCTCATTCAGCTCACCAGCTTTTCAGCTCTCAATCAATTTCTGGGACATGCCAGCCATTCTATTCTGGCACATGGTTCCTGCAGCCGACGGTCTTGCTCTGCATTTAGTCCGCATCTTGAGCATGTCCAACTTGGGGTGTGATCCTTCTCACCTGGCCCATAGCTGGGAATATCCTCACCCCAAGCTTGGCTTTAGCTGCCTGCTATGCGACAGCAGCTCCTGGAGTAGAATTTAAGAATAGTGGTGAAGGGTGGTTATGATTATCTCCTTTGGCTCTAGTGTTAACCTATAACAGTTAGCCATTGACTTTAGTGGTTTCCCTAACAAGGAACCTTCACTGCATTCTCCCTATGACTGCCTCTGGTTCACCTGGTTTGAGTTTAGGGTGGGTAGGCCAGGTGAGTACCTCAGCAGTCATTGCTCTCCTCCTCCTCCTTGGTTGCATGTATTGTGGCAGAGTTTTCTCGTAGCCTTCCATGACATTCCCACTAGAGGGTCTGAGTGAGAGCCTTCCTCCAAACTGGAATATTTTCCACTTCTCTTTAATTGGGATTTCCAAATTGCAGCTGCAGATCCGTCACTAAATAAACTATCCCAAGCCTGGAGGGAAGGCGACCTAGGCCTTGGATCCCAAGAGATTTCCTCCTCATAGGGGTTTTGTTCTCTCCTCCGTTGCCTCAGGTCATAACTGTTAGTTAGCATAGTAGTGTCCCCTAGTTTCTTTAGGTAGATTCTGCTGTTGGATGGAAGTGGAGGATGTTCTGCCATTCCCTCCCTCCTTAGAGGATCCCTTCATTCTCAACACAAATCATCAGTATCATGTTATGCAAGCCTGGGCATTTCATTACGTTATCAAACTGAGCATCTCATTACATTATCAAACTGCCTATGTTTCTCTACTACTACATTATAGTTACTGCTCCTATGTCACAGTTACTGCTTACTCATAAGCTTTGTGTCACCTCCTTCTTTGGGATATGATTGTACTACATTTTCTTTTGGGGATTTCTAAGGTACCTTTAGCCATGGGAATCATCCCATGGCACCTCTAGGAGTGGAATCCACTCTGAGGGTTCCTTGCCTTTCGTACTCCCACAGGGTGGTAATTCCTCTGGAATAGAGAGTGCAAATGGCCCAAACCAAACTAACACAGTTGCACAAGCATAACACTATACTGGCTGCATAGGACATTGAAATGGAAAGGCTATGCCTGGAGTTCAATGGCCAAGCAGCAAGCCACGCCTACTTCCTGAGCTATATAAGCAGTTCCTCTCAGCCTCATTGTGAAGCACTTTTTCTTTACCCCACCATCCTCCCCTCCTCCTCCAGTGGCAGCACTCTTTCCTTAGAGAGATTCCTAAGGTACCTTTAGCCACGGGAATCGTCCCATGGCACCTCTAGGGGTGGAACCCTCTCTGAGGGTTCCTTGCCTTTCGTACCCCTACAAGGTGGTAATTCCCTGGAATAGAGAGTGTGAACAGCCAAAACCAAACTAACACAGTTGCACAAGCATAACATCATACTAGCTGCACAGGACATTGATAATATGATATATGCTGCAGAGGAGTACATGGACAAGGATTAATTTCCAGCACTGAGCCCCTGTCCAGCTGGGAAGAATGCAACAAAATCAGGGTTGGCTCCCCTGAGATCCTCAAAGATGGGGCAACAGCCCTAATGCCACTGGAAGAATTTGTACTTATAGCTGTGATGGTGGCTTTGCAGTCAACTGTCTTGGAGGTATTGGAGGATATTAAAAACAGATGGAGAAACTGTCATCAACAAACCAGACAGTATTTGAGGCTGAAGTCTCCATTTCAAGTCTAGAGCATGAATCTGAAAACCTAAAACTGGTGTAAATATGGGACTCCTGCCACACAAAGAAGTTTGAAAACAAAATGAAGTATCAGGAAAATTATTCGAGGCCTAGCAGTATCCTGATATTTGCATTACCAGAAGGTGCAGAAGCTGGTGATGAAATTAATGATAGATACATTTGGTCCTCCCAAACATATCAACATACTTAGTAGAGAGCACAAAGAGGGGTACAGCCTAATAAACCCAGCTGGCAGATATGTCTTGGGTGATGATCATGGATAGAGCAAAACTCAGTTTGTATGCTGTTTGAAAATTAATTAATATGCTAAAGGTAAAGCATACATTCTGTTACACTACCCAATGAAATTACAATATTCATAACATGTACATATTCATTTGTAGCTGTCTTTTTATTCTTTAATAAACACGTTTACTAATAAATATCTAGATGGCCACTGATTGTGTGTCCTGTGCGCAGTCCTTACATTTTTCCCATATGTTTATGGGTCACAGAAGTCTGATTTTTATTTTTGTCATATTTTATTCAGTATCAGACTGGAGGAGTGCAGATATAATCCTACTACACAACAGTGTTAGCAGGTAGGAGGCTGGCACTTATAGGACAGGCAGCATGACATTGGAAAGTTAATGGAATCACTGCTGAAGAACAGGATTGTGGAATATCATAAATACATTGGATTACAAGACCTGAGTCAGCATGGTTTCACAGGAAGATCATGTCAAATGAATCTGATAGTTTAGTTTTCTTTGACTGTATGATGAAGAATTTTGCTCAGGGTGGAGTGGTGGACGTGGCCCACTTAAATTTCAGTCACGCTTTTAACACTGTTGCACATAGGAGACAAGTAAGTAAACTGTGTAGCTTAGGAGTGGGTACAAAGGTGATCAACTGGATAAGAAATTTGTTAGGTGATAGGCAACTAAGGGTGTTGGTAAATGGAGTTCATTCTGAGGAAGGGAGGGTGACCAGTGGAGTGCCTCAGGAATCAGTGCTTGAACCAGTCCTCTGTAATGGTTTTATAAGTGACACTGCAAAGGAGCTAGAAGGGAAAGTCTGCTTCTTTGTGGATGACACCAAAATGTGCAATAGAGTGGATACTCCAGGTGGGTGAAAAGGATAAGCAGTGACCTGAGAAAAGTTGAGGGGCGGTCAAAGGTATGACAGCTGAGTTTCAGTGTGACAGAGTGCAAAATAATGCACTTACAACACAGAAAGTCATGGGCAGAGTACAAAATGGGTGGAGGGGTATTGATGACCACCAAGCTGGAAAGTGTCCTGGGGATAATCATATTGGATGACCTAAAGGTTGCCAGACACTGCAAGAAGGCAGTCATGAGGGATATTGAGATGCTGGGTGCATAGGAAAGGGTAAAAAGAGGCAAAAAGAGGGAGGTGGTCTATACTCTGCATATATCCCTGCTAAGACCCCGAGTACAGCATCCAGTTCTGGAGACCACATCATAGACAGACTGGATGCAGTCTAGAGGAAGGAACAACAATGGTGCAAGGTCTGCATCAAAAGCACTATGAGGGAAGACTAAAGGACCTCAGTATGCACACCCTGGATGACAGGAGGTAGAAGGGGGATATTATTGAGACATTTAAATATCTCAAGGGTGTAAACATGGCACAAGAGGGAAGTATTTTTCAGAAGAAAAGATGCTTAAGAACAAGGAGACATAGAGTGAATCCCACCAGGATGAAGCCCAACTCTGCAGAATTCTGCAGTAGATTTACTGCAGCAAATGATGCAGTTTCAATGGGAGTTATTCCCTTTTGTCATGCAGGAAACCTGTGACACTGTGCTTCATCCTGGTGGGCCTAACTGTACTATAAAGCTGGAGGTGGAGGGTAGAGTCAGGAGAGATGTGAGGAAGTACTTCTTCAAAGAAAGAGTGGTTGATTACTGAAACACCCTTCCAGCAGAGTTGGTGGCAGTGAAAACTGTGGTGGGATTCACAAATGCATGGGATAGGCACAAGAGAATCATAAGAGAAAGTAAGAAGGGGGAATAGCTGTAGATCATATATTGTCTGCAATAGTAATGTAGCTAGGGAAAAACCTGCAGAGTAATGGGCCAAGTGGTCCTTGTCTGCAACAAAGTATATCTTTCTATATAAAACTTTGTCCATGGCTTTCCTTTTGTAGTGACTTGAGGCTGGCTCTCAGCTTGATTTCTGCCCTGTTCCATAAAGTTGGTGATTTATTTATTTCAGGGCATGGAACAAAGCAGGGTTGCTATACCTTGGTCATCAGGCTTGTGCACTGTGTGAACTAAAATTGCTTCAGCAGTGTTCATGATGTAGTTAATCCCTACTAATATTGAAGATAGCGTCTGCCAGAGAACAGACAGAACACCAGGAGGAAGGAGCTACTGGTATAACTAAAACTTCTCTACTGGAACTAAGAACTAGAAATCTTGTACTGGGGCCTTCAATTTAGGGTTAAAAAAAAGAGTTAGTGTGTTTGGCAGAGGTAGTTGAAGTAAATTGTTATCTGTTATCTATGTTATCTGTGTACTTATCTAGGTGCTTGTCACAGGTGTCAGAAGGGAATTGTTATCTGTGGAATTAACTAAGTGTAGAAAGATCTGCAAAGTAGGGGGATTGGCTTAGCTAGAAGGAGCCAGGTTAAAACCAGATTTAAGCACTGCCCTAGATAGCTTCTGCCAGAGAACAGACAGAACACCAGAAGGAAGGAACTACTGGTATAACTTAAACTTCTCTACTGGGACTAAGAACTAGAAATCTTGTACTGGGACCTTCAATTTAGAGTAAAAAAAAGAGTTAGTGTGTTTGTCAGAGGTAGTTGAAATAAATTATCTGTGTTATCTGTGTACTTATCTAGGTGCATGTCACAGGTGTCAGAAGAGAATTGTTATCTGTGAAATTAACTAAGTGTAGAAAGATTTGCAAAGTAGGGGGAGTGGCTTAGCTAGAAGGAGCCAGGTTAAAACCAGATTTAAGAACTGCCCTAGATAGCTTCTGCCTGAGAACAGACAGAACACCAGGGAGGAGGGAGCTACTGGTATAACTAAACCGTATCTACTGGGACTATATTGCCCTCCTTCCCTTCCCTCCACCCCCACCCTAAACCAGTTCTACTTTTATAGGCACAGGATTTAACTAACAACAGGAACTTCCTGTTTGGGAGCAAGAAGTGAGTGATCACAGAGCCATCAAAGACTCACCATCCTAGAAGGGCAAGAGTAGCTCTCCGTCCCCTCAGCTGCTGGAGGTCTGACTCTGAGCAAGTAAGGAGACTACTGAGAACTATAGGAACTTCTTGTCTTAGAACATGAAGATCAGGAGCTAAAAGGGCACAGAGGCAGTAAGTAAGTAAGGGAAGAAAAAAAGAAAAAAAAAGAACATAAAGAAACAGAGGAAAGACTAAATATTCCAAACAACAGTTAGGGGGCCAGAAAAAAGACATGATGGGAGTGGTGCAGTGCAGTGGCTGTGGAGCAGCAGTCTTCTGGGAGACGTTCTGGAGGATGCAGTGTTGTTCCATCTGCAGGCACCTCTCTGGGCTGAGGGAGGAGGTTGCTCATCTCCAGGCTGAGTTGGCCAGGATTTGTGGGACCTCCTCCCCCACCCAGGGACCACCAGGGTCACTGCTGTTGCCTCAGAGGTTGCCAAGAAAGAGGAGCAGTTGGACCACAGTGGGCTCAGGGAGGGTAAGGGTGGTGGAACAGAGGTGCATCCCTTCAGTTGTACCTCTCCACAATTTCTATGCATTCTGGAAAAGTGTGATTCCTCTATGGAGGCACCCACAGTGGAGACCGAGGAGGATGCTGGGAACCTCCACAAAGGAGACCCACAGGAGGGTGACATGGGACCCCACACGGGAAGGAAACAAATCCTGGTGGGGGAATCCATTGTTAGGAAGGTAGAACTAGAGGAGGAAGGGGAAAGGGAGGTAAGGTGCCTGCCTGGTGCCATGGCTTGGAGGGACAGGGAGCGAATCCTCAGGATCACAGGAGCAGCTGCACCGGGGAGGGAGCTGGATGTCATTGTTCACCTAGGAACAAATGACCTGGCTAAGAAAGGGATCAGAGCAGTGCAAGAAGCATTTGTGGAGATGGGGAGGGGCCTTAGACAAATAGTACGCACGGTAACCAACTCGGAGGTGCTGCCTGTCTATGGCACGGATGAGGCTAGGGTGCTCCACATCATGGGATTCAATCAGTGGTTGAAAAACTGGTGCAGAGCTCATGGATTTGGCTTCATTGGGGACTGTGGATCCACCTGGATGGATGCAGGCCTATAATGGCATGATGGTCTGCATCTGTCCAGGAGGGGAACCAGGATCCTAGGTGATAGGCTTAAATACTTCATTGGCAAGCATTTAAACTAGCCAAGGGGGGAGGCACTGGAAAGGAGCAGGGAAATCCTAGCCCCCCAAAAAAATCAGGGTACTAAGTGAGGTAGACACCAACATACAGATGTCAATAGGGAGACGTGCAGGGGTAAATGGAGAAAGTGACAAATGCAATAAGGACAGGGATGGAGCAAAAAGGGGGAAGGCCATCAAGAAATGGAGGATAATGAGTACCAACGTCCATAGTCTGGGCAACAAGCTCCCTGAACTGGTGGCCTTGATGGAAGAGGGATGCTTGGATATTGTAGCAGTCACAGAAACATGGTACACAGAGAACCATGACTGGGATGTTAACATACCAGTGTACACAACCTACAGGAGAGACAGGGAGGGCAGGGGGGGAGTAGCTCTCTATGTAAAGGAAGGGATAAAAGCAACTGAACAAAAGAGTAAACAGGGAGGAGAGGAGGCACTGTGGGTCACCTTAGAGACTGGAAATAGCACCACAATCTGCACAGGGGTTGTACACAGACCCCCATGTCAGGAGGATGGAATGGACAAGGATATGATAGAAGGCATACTTAGGATGGCAGAGAAAGGGGAGATACTGTTGATGGGGGACCTTAATATGCCAGAAGTTAACTGGAGCACCTTTGCTGTAGCCACATCCAAAAGCAGGGACATTCTTGATGCCCTTCAGGTGGCATGTCTCAGACAGCTAGTTTTGGAACCTACTCATGAGGGAGCAATATTAGACCTCGTACTCTCACATGGTTCTGGACTTCAGGAGGGCTGACTTTGGCAAGATGGGAGAGTGCCTTAGGAAAGCACTAGCAAACAGGCTAGAAGGAGGGGTGGAGCAACAATGGGGAAATATCAAAACTGCCATCACAGAGGCAACAAGCCTTTGTGTGAAGCAAATAAACAAATCAAAATGAAAGAAAAAGCCACTATGGTTCTCAAAAGAAGTGGCAGTGAAAGTTAGGGAGAAAAAGATAGCATTCAGGAAGTATAAGGAAACAGAGAAGAAGCAGGACAGAGAACTGTACCATTTAAGGCAGAAGGAAGCAGGGAGGGTAGTCAGAATAGCAAAGGCACAAACTGAGGAAAAGATAGGCAACTCGGTTAAGAAGGGGGATAAAACCTTTTATAGATATATCAGGGAACGTAGAAAGACAAAGGGAGGGATAGTGAGGCTGAATAGAATGAATGGTGGGTGGGCAGAGAGTGACAGTGAAAAAGCAGGGATACTGAATGAATACTTCTGTTCAGTATTCACAAAAGAGGAAGTGGGGGAGGTGCCTAATCCAATTAACAGAAGCACTCTGGAGAGGGGGGATCGATCCCAGTCCTTTCACAGAAGAAAGGGTTCTGAAAGAACTCCTAAAACTGAAGGTGGACAAAGCAATAGGGCCAGATGGAATTCTTTATTATTTATTTATTTATTTATTTATTTCAATCTAGGATTACAATACCTTTGAGCCGAGGCTCTTTTACAAAGGTTCCACATCAGCATGTGCAGCAGTCATCATTTTAGTTACAAACATATAGTCATTGACTTACAGACATGTAATAACCAGTACAAAGACTTGAGCTATGAGCAAGAAAAGGGAA
The DNA here is from genome assembly GCA_016271365.2 of Neoceratodus forsteri. Taxonomy (NCBI): domain Eukaryota; kingdom Metazoa; phylum Chordata; order Ceratodontiformes; family Ceratodontidae; genus Neoceratodus; species Neoceratodus forsteri. The sequence continues at coordinate 1,341,706,661 of CM057450.1, read as the reverse complement.
GGGGGTGGGTGGTGGGGAAGTGAGGGTAGGAGATCGAGGTGGTGAAGGAGGTGCAGGGGTAGGGGAGTATGGGAGGTAGTTGGGGCGGGGGCAGGAGTGGCAATATGGGGGGAGGTGGGTGAGGGTGTGAGACAGTGCAGCCAGGGGGTCTTGTCAAGGGAATAAGACAGGTAAGGTGCTAGGGGTGCAAAGACTGATTGTAAGTGCTGGGTTCTGGGGCATTTGCAGCTGGAACGGTGGAAATGTTAAGATGGGCAATCGCAGGATACAAGCAGTGAGAGGCACAGCTTGGACTTGAAGAGGCCGAGTGTTGGAGTGGTCGCTATGTCACTGCCAAGAAAGTTGAGCCAGTTGGATGTCCGATAGGTGAATGATCTTTGTCCTTGGGTCGAACGACATCGTGGGATATGTAGTAAATGAGAATTGGATCTCCTTGTAGTGACGTTCCTATGTCTAGGCTTAAGGAGGGCACAGACACCAGGTGGGGCCAGACCCATTATAATTTTCTTGGCCGTGATGCAGGCTTGGTATTTTATGCATTTGTCCAGTTGAAGCCATCCAGATTGGGAATAAAGGTCATGTGTGGGTACGGTGATGTGAGCCAGTAATGAGATGACAGGCCTTATTCAGGGAGGTTGCAACAAGTTTCAGAGTAGAGGTAGTTGAAGACCCATATATGATAAGACCATAGTCTATGATACTGATGATGGAGCTTTGGACGGCCACTGCCAGTGCTTCTGGGGTTAGGTGTTTCCTGTGCCGGAATAATATGCCTAACCTCACATTGGCAGACTTTGCAACATTGCTGATATGGACAGCGTATGAGAGGTGGGGATCAAGGGTGATGCCGAGGTACTTGAACGATTGAGTTTGCTCTAGGATGGCTCTTTGTTTGGTTGCAATGGAGAGGTGGAGTTGTTTGTTTTTATTGTGGGGGCTGCAGAAGACCATAGACTTGTTTTTTTTTTCTGATTGAGAAGCAGTTTATGATTTAGAAACCAGGATTCGATGGAGGAGAAGGCCTGCTGAAGTTTATTTTGTAATTGGATTGGATCAGGGTCCGAGGTGAGGATCACAGCATCGTCAGTGTAGAGAATTATTTGTTCTGGGCAGCTGTCCGGTAGTGAGTTTAAGAATAGGCTGAAGAGGAGGGATCCCAGAATGGAGCCCTGGGGAACTCCTGAGTGGACCGGTCTAGGGTCCGAGACTGTATCAGTGATTCTTACTGCTTGGGACCATTCTTCAAGGTAGCTCTTAAACCAGCCAATGGAGTCGGTTGACAGCCCAGTGTTCTGAAGCTGGACAAGCAGGAGGCGGTGATTGACGGTGTCGAAGGCTTTAGTTAAATCAATGTAGATTGAGCCTAGTAGTTCACTGGAGTAAAGTGCGTTGTGGATTGCGCTGGTGAATTCAAGTAGGGCTGTGGAGGTGCTGTGACCTTTGCGGAACCCATGTTGTTGCTTGCACAGGATGTTGTACGTATCCGGGTATTCTGTGAGCTGGTCCAAGACGATGCGTTCTAGTGCTTTGGAGAGTGGGGGTAGTAGGGAGATAGGTCTGTAGTTATCGTGGGAAGTTTTGTCACCACTTTTATGGATTGGGGTGACAGTGGCAAATTTGCTTCTGTCCGGGAACTGGCTAAGGCTGAGGGAGAGGTTGAAAATTCTGGTCAGAGGACTAAGCACTTCATCAAGTGTGAGAGACAGGATTTTGAGATTGAGGGAGTCATTACTGAATCTTGATTTACCAAGGGCTTTGGTTACATATTTGTGTACTTGGTGAGCCTTGACTGCTTTGAAGTAGAACCGGGGGGAGCTGGTGGGAGTAGTGTTCATTGTGGACAGAAGGGCTTTACCATCTTTGAAGTAGTCCTGAGGTAGGACAGCGCTGAGGTCAGTAAAAGCTTTGTTAAAGGTATCTGCAATGATTTTTGGGTTGAGGGTTGTGGTTCCGTTGATGTTGAGTATTGATGGGGGGGTTTTGGGTGGATTCCTGGTGAGTGCATTTATGTTCTTCCAGAATTCCCGACCATTGCCCCAGGAGTTTGTGAGGGCATGCTTATAGTAGATGGACTTCATTTGCCGGGTGGTTTTGGTGCAGTCATTGTGGGCACGTTTGTAGTTTTGGATGTCGTTTTGCCATCCAGAGTTTCTGGCCAGCTCCCATAGGTGGTCTCTTGTTTTTAGCATCCTGAGGAGGTCACCTGTGAGCCAAGGATTACTGAGTGATTTGACTTTGCATTTCTTAATAGGAGCATACGTGTCACAGGCCACAGTGAAGATGTTTATGAAGTGGTCAAGGGCAGTGTTTACGTTGGTTGAATTGAAGATAGAGGACCAGTCTTGATGGAGGAGGTGGGATTTGAGTCGAGGAAGGTGACCACTGGGTAGAACCCTGCTGGTGATAGATTTTGGTGGTTGTTTGATGAATTTATTTGACCAGGTGCAGCTAACAGGGGAGTGCTCGCTGAGAGAGTCAGGGAGGACATTAGTGTTAGATATCCGTGATGGGTGACTGGTAAGGATCCAGTCCAAGAGTGTGCTGGTGCCGGTCCTGTAATTTTTCCTGGTTGGTGAGTCAACCATTTGTGTGAGGTTCGCCGCAGCAACGGTATCCCTGTGTGCACCAGCATCGGCCGCAGGCCAGTTGATGTTGAAGTCGCCTAGTAGGATGGATTCAGTGTCCAGTGGGAGTGACTTTACAAAGTCAAGAACAGCTGTTAGACCAGTTCCCTGTTCTTTGGAAGGGATGCAGATGGTGGCAACAGTGAGGGTTTTGTTTTGGGCTCCGAGGAGGATTCTCACTGGCAGTATCTGAACAGTTGTGGGTTGGAGTAAGGTAATGATGTGGTGCCCCTGTATGGAGTCTTTTAGGTAGAAAGCGCAGCCCCCACCTCTTTTGGAGAGGCGATCCAGCCTAAAGATGTTGTAACCAGGAAGGCTGATTGCATGGTCCGGTACTGATGGCATGAGCCAGGTTTCGACAACCGTCAGGATGTCAGGGCTGTGCTGGCTAGTGAAGACTTATAGGGCATCCATTTTAAGAAGGAGGCTGCAGATGTTGATTGATATGAATAAGAGGGCACCCGGAGGCTTGCTCAGATTAATGGCTTTAGAGCAGAATGGGCCAGGGTTTGGGTGCACGTTGCCTGACAGCATTAGGAGGAGGAGGACTAGCCTCAAGAAGCTGTGATGTATTTCTTTAAGGGAATGCTTTCACCTGCTAGCATCTCGGGAAAGTGCCGAGCATCAACGATAGTGGGTGACGGTAAGCGTACATGGGGGGACCAGAGTGGAGGGCTAGGACCAGTGTGGGTGTAGGACAGTTTCATGGCGGTAGGATGGACCCTGGGCAAGGGGCAGTGACCAGTGTGCAGCGTGCCTAAGTGGAGGAAGGATGTAGGAATGTGGAAGCTGTGGGGGAGGGAGGGAAAGCAGACTTTTGGGGCATGCAGTAGGGAAGGAAGACAGGCAAGAAGAAATAGAATGGGGGTAGAGAATGGTGGAGGCGCATGATTAAGGTAGGATTTGGGGTAGGCAGAGGGAGGGGGTTAAGACAGCCTGGCAGGGCTAGGATAAGGGGGCGGAAAAGCAGTAGCTGGATCAGTGGGACGTGAGGATACAGCCAGGAAGGTCAGGCAGTCAGGACTGTGTCTTTCAGCGGGTATACTTTTTTTTTTTTAATGAAAGACCAAGAATCCCTCTAGTGGCAGGCCTGTATAACCTGCTAATGGAAAACTAGACAAAAAAAAACCAAAAAAACTTCTATTAGGCACTTGAAATGTGCTTAGTTCTATCTAAAATCTATTTGTAAAAAGTGCCAGGTGGCAGAAGCAGGGGAAAAGTCCTGACCAATCAGAGCGGGTTTGCTGGAAGCTCCTGTGTTCCGATTGGCTGCGCTGTCCTGTACCTTCCAAGGAGCTGTGGGTGGGTGTCCTTGTCTTGGTCGGCAGCTGGCTGGGTGCCGGCCAACCGTGGGGGAGCTGAAGCAGCCCCATTCAAGGGCAGGCATCTGGAGGGAAGAAAAAAGAGCAGGGCTTAAATAGCATAGAGGTAGGATGGGTTTAGATTTGAGCAGTTTAGCAAGACAAAGGAGAATTAGACTTTTCAGCGCCAAGGCAGAGTGCTTGGATGGGGGGGGGGTGCAGGAGGAGCACTGAAACAGAAGAGGTGTAAGCACTTTAAAACACTAGTAGAAATTACAATCCAGCTAATACAGTTGAAAAACTTCTATTAGACATTTGAAATGTGCTTAGTTCTATCTAAAATCTATTTGTAAAATGTGCCAGGTGGCAGAAGCAGGGGGAAAGTCCTGGCCAATCAGAGCGGGTTTGCTGGAAGTGCCGTGTTCCGATTGGCTGCGCTGTCCTGTACCTTCCAAGGAGCTGTGGGTGGGCGTCCTGGTCTTGGTTGGCAGCTGGCTGGGTGCCGGCCAACTGTGGGGGAACTGAAGCAGCCCCGTTCAAGGGCAGGCAGCTTCCAAGGAGCTGCAGGCGGGCGTCCTAGTCTCGGTCAGTGGCTGACTGGGCGCCGGCCGACCGTGGGGGAGCTGAAGCAGCACCATTCAAGGGCAGACAGCTTCCAAGGAGCTGCAGGTGGGCGTCCTGGTCTCGGTCGGTGGCTGGTTGGGTGCCGGACGACCGTGGGGGAGCTGAAGCAGCCCTGTTCAAGGGTAGGGAGCTTCCAAGGAGCTGCAGGCAGGTGTCCTGGTCTCGGTCGGTGGCTGACTGGGTGCCGGCCGACCATGGGGGAGCTGAAGCAACCTCGTTCAAGAGCAAGCAGCTTCCAAGAATTCACCCCAGAATTCTAAAAGAATTAAGCAGAGAACTAGTGACACCTCTGACTACCCTTTATAACAAATCATGGGAGGATGGTGTGGTACCTGAGGATCGGAAGAAGGCTGATGTGATTCCCCTTCACAAAAGTGGGAGCAAGACAGAGGCAGGAAACTACAGACCTGTCAGTTTGACTTCTGTGGTAGGGAAAGTGATGGAATCACTTCTGAAGGAAAGAACTGTTGAGTACCTAGAGGCCAGTGGGGCACAGGACACAAGGCAGCATGGGTTCACAGCGGGAAGGTCATGTCAGACGAATCTAATTGATTTCTTTGACTGGGTGACCAAAGTAGTAGACCAGGGAGGGGCTGTGGACATGGCCTACCTACACTTTAGCAAGGCATTTGAGATTAGTAGTCAAATTAACCAGCCTTGGAGTGGGTCCCAGGGTGGTAGCCTGGGTAAAACATTGACTGAACAACAGGACACAGAAGGTAATTGTAAATGGAGTCACTCTGAAGAAAGAGGGGTTACTAGTGGGGTACCGCAGGGTTCAGTACTGGGTCCAGTCCTTTTTAATGTCTTTATAAGTGACATTGCAGAGGGACTGGAAGGAAAAGTATGCCTCTTTGCAGATGACACAAAGATCTGCAACAGGGTTGATACACAAGGAGGCGTGGAAAGGATGAGAAGGGACTTGGCAAGGTTGGAGGAATGGTCAGAAATATAGCAGCTTGGATTCAATGCAAAGAAGTGCAAAGTAATGCACCTGGGAAACAAAAACCCAGGGAAGATTACACAATGGGGGGAGGTAGTAACAACAGCAAAAATGGAAAGGGACCTGGGGTAATCATATCAGATGACCTTAAGGTTGGCAAGCAATGTGAGAAGGTGGTAGGGAGGGCTGGGGGGATACTGGGATGTATAGGGAGAGGCATCACCAGCAGAAAACAGGAAGCTGTTATTCCTCTGTACAGACAGTTGGTGAGACCCCATCTGGAGTACTGCGTCCAGTTCTGGAGACCCCATCTCCACAAGGACATAGACAGGATGGAGGCAGTTCAGAGGAGGGCAACTAAAATGGTGCAGGGTCTGCAAGAGAAGCCATATGAGGAGAGGCTAAAGGAGCTTAACATGTATACCCTTGATGAAAGGGGGGGGGGCATGATAGAAACGTTTAAGTACATCAGTGGAATTAACAAAGTCTAAGAGGGTAGCATCTTTCAGAAAAAGAGACGTGCAAGAACAAGGGGACACAATTTGAAGATTGAGGGGGGACGGCTCAGGGGCAATGTGAAGAAATATTTTTTCACAGAGAGGGTGGTGGACACATGGAACAGCCTTCCTGAGGAGGTTGTGGAGTCTAAAACTGTGGGAGAATTCAAGAATGCATGGGACAGACATAAGGCAATTTTTGTGGGGTGTATAGGAAGAAATAGGCTGTTGGTTAAATAGGATCTGCAGTTTATCCTCTAGGTAGGGAAATGGGCAGACTAGGTCGGCCAAGTGGTCCTTATCTGCCGTCAAAGTCTATGTTTCTATGTTATGTTATGTTTCTAAGTACTCTGACTAAAAACTGTAATGAGGAACTTGGACAGATTGGATAGACCATTGGTCTTTTTCTTCCATCATTATCTATGTTTCCATCAGATACTGAAATTAAAATTATTTACTGCAGAATATTTCTGGTCTTTCTCACTCTCTCTGTCCATCCCATATATGATGCCTTAGAAAATTAAAAACATAGGCATAAATAGAATACAATTATTATGACAAAATTTCTAAGTACTCACAAACATATGTCTCTTTCTATGTATTATTCTTGAGACTTTCAAGTACACTGCCTTGTTTGGAAATAAAGGAAGGTTAACATTCTCTTCAGATTGATTAACTTCTGGTGGAAACCCAGAAGACTGCAAAACCATTGCAAACCATTTGCATTAATTAATTAGACACATAAACCTAGATAATAAAATATAAATACCTACTCCAGATGAGAAACAGGACCATTATTATTGAATATAAAGTATTAATTTATATATGTGTGTATGTATATACTGTATAAATATATATATATATATATTAGAGGCAAAAAAATTCATTTAATGTATTAGTTAGGGTTGTTCCACACTGACAAAAGTGAGGAAATTCGGTGTTAGGGTAGAAAGTCCCCCCTTGGCTCCCCTGCCCACACCCCAACCTGACGTCGGGAGTGCGCATTCGGTTATGTCCATAACTCACCCCATCACATGTATAAAAGTAGAGTGTAGGAGAATGGGGTGAGAGTTAGGAATGACAGCCTAATGTGCACCCGATACTGATGAAAAGGTAATGAGCGAAGAGGGCAAGGGGCTTTCAACATAACACCAGGCCTCACTGACAGTGTGGAACAAACCCTAACTATCACTAAATGGAGTTTTTGCCTCTAATTTCCTTCTTTTTGAAAATGATAATGAGAAATAGTGAATGTAATGCGGTGGCGGGAGCGCGGGGCCCTTCGCCACATGATATCTTGTCACATAGTAACATTGTGCCTGCAAACGCAAATAGTAATGCACATGGTGATGCAAAGCGAAACAGAAAGAGAAACAGTAGTGTAGACAGAAATGTTAAAAGCAATGCAAAAGCAAGCGCAAATGAAAACGCAACGGGTAACGCACATGGTGGCGTAGACGTGAACGGTAAGTGAAACGGGAACGGAACTGCAGGCGAAAATGGTAACGGTAACAGTAATGTAAGCGCACAGTCTGGTTTTCCACAAATGCTGCATAAAGAAAGACAATGAGTACAAAGAATGTATGCATAATAATGGTTCTCGAAGCAGAAAATGAGGAGTTGGAATACTAAATTGCTTATATCTCAGGAACCATACGACGTAGAAAAAAATTTAAAAGTCATATGATTTATGACTTTCCAGGCTAGTTTTGTGCTTAGCCACCAGTAGGGAGCTAAGCATGTTTCCAATGAAAAGTCCGTATCTCACACCGTTTCCGAGATATGGGCCCTGAAAGGTGCGGCGAACGCCGTAATGTTATCCTATGGGAAAAAAAGAGAAGTTTGGAGTGCCATAACTTTGGCTCCCTGTAATATTTTTTTCACCAAACTACAAAAAGGCACATCAGTGGGATGTTGGCTGTGTTCCCTCCAAATTTCAGCCCAAAAGACCAAACTGTTATTTTGCAGCAGGGCGCCAAAGGATTCCTGTAATGTGTCGGATGCCGTAATGTTATCCTGTGGGGAAAAGCTTCAAATTTGGAGTGCCGTAACTTTGCCGTCATGTAATATGTTTTCAACAAAACACTTAAAGGCACATCTGTGAGATGTTGGCTGAATTTCCTCCAAATTTCAGGCCAAAACACCAAACCGTTCTTTTGTAGCAGGTTGCCAAAAATTGCTGTTATTTTCCCACAACCTAGAAAAGTACTGTCGAAGTTTGCGAAAGCTTTCGCAAATTCATTCGACAGTGTCACAAGTGCGACAGTACTTTGCAAACGTACTTTTTCCAGAAATTTGAAAAACATTTCTGGGGTGTTTTACCCCAAAATAAAGACATGGCTAGCATCCTCGGGATCTGACTAGGTGAATACAAAAAGAATTAGGTTGCTAGAGGGTCCCAATTTTAAATGCCAAGCATTTTTCTGATCGAAAACTGAAAACAAAATGGTGGATTTGCGACAGTAAAAGGGCCATTTGCGAAAGTAAAAACTGCATTTGCGACACTGTCGAACTTTTTAACTTTTCCTATTGACTTATAATGGGAACTTGTTTTTTGAATAACTTTTGAACCGTTTAATATTTTTTCATGAAATCTTCAAAAGGCACATCAGGGACCTCGGCCGCGTGTTCCCTGAAGATTTCGGACTGGTCGCGCAAACCGTGTGACCTGTAGAGATGACAGTAAAATTCCAGAAAAGCCTAAATGCACGCGCAGATCACGTTTAATAACTCCGCAGCTGTATATGCGACTGGTATGAAACTCGGCATATCCTAAGGCATATGGATCTTGATCGTGTATTCTTAAATTGCAGGCAAATCCGTCCAACGGTTGCAAAGTTATTAAGGTGCAAAATTTTGGGTTTAACATGTAAATGGCTCCTCAACCCTAACTATAGTGGCACTACTGTGCCACTATAATAGGGGATACATGATGGACACGAGTGTGATATGGAAAATATTTTCACTCCTCTAGAGTGACCTCTGAATACTCATGAGTGGCGAAGCCACGAGTGAGGTTTCAGAGGTCACTTTGCAGGACTGAACATATTTCCCATATCACATGAGTGCACATCATGTATCCTATTTATACAATGGGGGGGCCTCATTGTTGCAAAATGTACAATCTGGGTGGCTTTGCACAGCTTTGCAAGACTTTGCGTGGGTTTAGTGTGGGTTTGGGGGATCACTTCCAGGGATCCGGGGACCGCCAGAGAGGTCATGAGGGATTCTGTACCTGCCCTCCCCCGCCCTCCAAAATGGTGCTGAAAAAACAAGGGATCCAGGGACCGCCAGAGAGGTCATGAGGGTCTCTGTACCTGCCCTCTCCCGCCCCCTGAAACGGCGCTGAAAAAACAGGTAATTCAGAAGGACTCCTGATTACTGCCCTGGCCTGCAATTTCTGACTGTAACAATTCCTGCAGTAGCCTTAATACAGACTGGAATCTTCATAAGGGACTTACCTGTGGCCTAGGAAAACTGCCCCTCGCTGCTCACTACAAACGAGCCCTCCTGGCTGCTGCGTGGCTGCTGCTGGTTGCTAGGCGCCATTTTGTGTCAGCGCAGCTGTATAGACTGTTTTTTTAACAAGGATTTTGCAGCTACTGGGATGCTCTTATCAATCCGACAGGGTGCCTTAAGTTGTTATATCACTGATTTTTAGACTGTTTTTAATAAGGATTTTACAACTACTGGGCTACTTTTATGAAACCGACAGGGTACCTTAAGCTGTTTGTTGCAAAAATGCAGGCATGCTCCTTGAATCAGTATTTCAGCTTGTGCCTTAATTGGTAACTGCAAATAGCACTCCTTAATTACTGCTAGTACTAGGGAAGTCCGAACAGAATTAATTTGTGCTTTCTATAAATCCAGGGGGATTGTACAAAAAACAATAATAGCGCATAAAAAAAAAGTATAGCACCTTTTACAAGTCACTGCATGGAGCCAATATGTTTTTAATATGGGTAAATGATTATTATTACAGAGGGTACCTCATACTTCTCAACTGTCCCTGATTTTCAGGGACGTCCCTGATTTTGCCTCAAAATTTTACTCTGTCCCTCCTAAAAATTGGGTTTCCATGACCAAACAGTGGGGGTTATAAGCACAGAATAATGTCAAACATTAAAGTTACAGACTTGTTTTTCCTTAGAAAATGCACTTTACACTAAGCCCCTTACTCTACCAGCTTCCTGAGTGGATATCACCAATTTTGAAGATGTGTCCCTGATTGTGGTCCTTTGTCCCTGATTGTTTTAGGGCTTGTCCCTGATTTATGAGGCAGGAGGTTGAGAGGTATGGGGTACCTTGTTACAAACAAAGATTGTTAGAATACCTTATACAAATGAAAATCTCTGTATTTCTACATAGACCCTTAGCATTTCAAATGCTGATTATCATTGTAGAGAGAAGCAGAGTGTACCTTGTTGCAAAGCTTCCAAACTGTGGGCTGCCTTCGTTTACTAGTGTCCCCAATCTGTTTTTGCTCCTCTAGCTGATCGCTTTCCGCAGCAGGCCCCTGCACCCTCCCCCTCTTTTCCTGCTATAAAACCCCAAGCTCATCTACTTTGTCTACTCTTCCAGGGATCCGGGGACCGCCAGAGAGGTCGTGAGAGCCTCTGTACCTGCCCTCTCCCGCCCCCCGAAACAGCACTGAAAAAACAAGGTAATTCAGAAGGACTCCTGATTACTGCCCTGGCCTGCAATTTCTGACTGTAACAATTACTGCAGTAGCCTTAATACAGACCGGAATCTTCGTAAGGGGCTTACCTGTGGCCTAGGAAAACTGCCCCTCGCTGCTCACTACAAACGAGCCTTCCTGGCTGCTGCTGGTTGCTAGGCTCTGCCCCGCCACCCCCACCACCACCCTTGGTCAGCACTCCAACTTATACTTGCTGGATAGTCACATGAGCTGCAAACACCCCCACCGCCACCCTTGGTCAGCACTCCAACTTATACTTGCTGGATGGTCACATGAGCTGCAAACACCTATCAGCTCACTTTGCCATCTGCAAGTTATACAGTCTCTCCACTAGGTGCCCCTGGTTGGTTCTGGGATAATTAATCACTCTCAGTGAAGCCTCTATTCCACAGACTTTCTCAGTTAAACTCAGATTTGTCTCATTAGTAATTTTTACAGCTTCTTCCTCTAGAAGCTCCCCTTTTTGCTCTTGGGATACCACCCTATCACAAAAGAAGCCTCTTCTCTCAAAGATTTACAGTCACTGTCTAAATACCTAGCCTCAAGCCCTTGTTTAATTTAACGAAGACATAATCCTGAATCTAGATATTTCCTGCAGCAGCTTGTACCTGTGCTTTGTCTTCAAGTAAACCCCTACCAGTCATCATAATCAATATGATCCCTCCGTATGGGACCCATTTAAACCTAAACCTGCCTGGAACCTCGCTAGATGCTCGTGGCGGTGCACTGCCATCTTACCCCAGAGGGAGTGATGGGGGACGGACCCTTACTCCTCCTTACTTACCTCCTGGTCACCTAGGCAGGTCCCTCCTAGCCCTCAGGGGGGATATTGAATCTAATCCAGGTCCTTTTTCCCCAAATCTCTCCCTCAACACCCCTTCTCATTCCTTGTGGGCTGATTCCAAGGGGCTCAAACTTGCACATATGAATATTGGCAGTCTAAGGAACAAATTCCCTGACCTCGAGGCATGGGCGACTCTCTATAAGCCCGACGTACTAGCCTTGACAGAAACCTGGCTAAAGCCTCAGATCCTCCCCCACAAAGTGGACCTAGTGGGCTACCTTACTTTCAGAAAAGACAGGGTTTATGTCTGATGACTTGAGTGACCACTCGCCTACTTTCTGCATCTGGTCTAACAAGCCTCCAAAAATTCCCGCTAAGGTCACTGAAGCGAGGAATTACAGTAGGTTTGCTCCAGCTGACTTTTGCTCCGATTTGAGGAAAACTGACTGGGCCCCTATCATCTCCCTCCCTACACTCGATGAGGCTCTTTAATATTTCATCCAGGCCTTCTTATCTGCATCTAATGTGCATGGCCCTATAAAAAAGCTCTGGGTGCAGGGAAAATACCATAAATGGCTGAGCCCATGCCTCAAGCATACCATGCTCCTCTGCGACAAAGCATGGGGCACCTACAAAGCCACTGGCAACTCTACAGACTGAGAGAAGTACAGAGAGTTGAGAAATCAGTGCAAAAAATCCCTGAAAAAGGCCAAATCTCAATACCTAAAAAACCTCTAAACTAGGCACCTATGTGACCCCAAAAAATTCTGGGGCCACATAAATCTACTCATAAAGGGTTCCACAAATAGTCAAATGGACTCCATCCTGATGGGGAACTCACTGACCAATTCCCTGACCGTTGTTGCTAAGGCCTTCTATGCCTCTTTATCTACTCTAAGTGGGCCTCCCCTCCCTGTCCTCCCCAGGCCTACCTTTCACTCTGATGATGCATGGGTGCACCTGTGGCCTCAATTCCACCTAAAGCTGGTCAACCAGTCAGAGGTACTACCTCTCCTACGCAAAATTAACCCTTCTTCCGCAATGGGACATGACCAGCTAGAACCTCGACTCTTGAGGGCTGCCACCCCGGCTATCACCCGCCCTGTCACCCTACTCATAAATAGATCGTTCCGGGAAGGAAAAGTCCCAAAAATGTGGAAGGTGGCGACCATTGTCCCTGTCCTCAAAAGTGGACCCTGAGACAAATTGGGAAACTATAGATCAATCTCCCTTCTCAGCCCCCTTGGGAAAATTCAGGAAAGACTAGTCTCTACCCAGCTACAAGTCTACCATGAGCAGCACTTTCTCATGGCTGATGTGCAACATGGCTTTAGAAAGGGTCATGGTACCGACACTGCACTCATCCGGCTCACTACGGACATCCTTTCCTATATGGACCAAGGCTCCCCAACGGGCGCCCTCTTCATTGACCTATCCAAGGCCTCTGACCTGGTCAGCCATAATCTCCTACTCACAAAACTCCTGCTCCTAGGACTGGATCACCACTCATTCTCCTGGTTCAAAAGCTATCTGAGTGACTGTTCCCTAAAAGTCCGGTGGAAGGGCAAACACTGCTGGGGTGCCCCAGGGCTCAATCCTGGGCCCCCTGCCCTTCTCATTCTTCCTCAATGATATTGAGGGAAACTGCTCCCTCAGTAAGCTCATTCTGTATGCGGATGACACTGTCATATACTGCAGTGACCCCCAACCTAGTGTCATCTCCACAAAACTGCAGGACAGTCTCTCAATGCTTGAGGCCTGGTTCTATTTGAATTCCCTTATACTCAATGAAGATAAAACCAAAGCCGTACTGTTTGGGTCTAGACACTTGGGCCTTGACAGAAGTCAACTGCTCCAGATCAGCACTAACCAAGGAAAAAGAGTTGAGATCATGACCAGCTTTAAATACCTTGGGATCCATCTTGTCCAGGAGATGACCTACAGACCCCATACGGACTCCATAACCCGGTCCATCCACCAAAAGCTTGGTCTCCTCTACCAGCTGCGGAACTCTCTATCCTTGGCTGCACGCCGGGCAATTGCCTGCTGCAATCTTCTCCCCACCATTCTATATAGTGCCCCTCTACTGCAGTTCCTTCGTGAGTCGGAATTCAACAAACTTTCTGTACTCTATAACTGAGTGGCCCAGTTAGCCACAAACTCCTCTCCTAGGAGGCATCACTGTGAGGCACTTAAGGAACTTAATTGGCCCACTCTATGACACAAACTTGCATACCCCGTTGCTTGCCTTGCCTTCAAGTTCTCTACCCTAGGTCCCCCTCCCCATCTTAGCGGACTACTCTCCTCCATAGAACAAACCCGAACATCGCGGTCTTCTGCGAAACACCTCCTGGACATCCCTAGGATACGCTCCAACCAAGGCAAACGCTCTTTCAAATTTGCTGCCCCCCACCTATGGAACTCCCTTCCTGCTAGTTTGACTGACTCTCCCACCCTTAACCAGTTCAAGTCTGGACTTGAACTTTATCTTCTCAATCTCAGTCTCTGTGGCTGCAACCGTTAGCTCCCAAGTCTTGGTCTCATGCCAGCCGAACTGCTCTGAACCTCCCTCCATCCGGTTTGTATTCTTCCAAGCCTCCGATGTCAATCCTCTGTTGTTGTCTAAATACCCTTCTAATTGGTGGGTAACCAGATGTCTGAATGCGAACCTGATTTCTGATCCTGTATACTGTTGCTAATGTTTATTTGTGAAACTAATGTAATTTCTGTAAATCACATCTCAGTCTAATTGTGAACCTGATTTTCTACCCCTGTATATTGTTGTAATGCATATTTGTGTAACTTATGTAATTACTGTAAATTATGCCTCTAAATGTCTTTTTATGTAACTAATTGCGGGTCGCCCCTGAAAAAGGGACCTCTGGTCTCAGTGGGCTTACCCGGTTACCAAAATCCAAATAAAATAAATAAATAATAATAAATGGCATTTATTTTAACTCTGCTGATGTCATCAGGATTTATTTCACTGCAGTGAAAATAACTTGTTTTATCTCACTGGAATATGTCTCACCCCCATTGTATAAGAATATATATATATATACACACACACACACACACACACATATACACACAGAGGATATATGATGGGCAGGAGTGTGATATGGAAAATATTCTCACTCCTGCAGAGTGAGCTCTGGATACTCATGAGTGCTGATGGCACAAGTGAGTGTATCTAGAGCTCACTCTGCTGGAGTGAGAATATTTTCCATAGCACACAATCTGCGTATCATGTGTGCTATGTATACAATAGAGGTAGGAGCTTCAGAAGTATTGTTATGTTCTCCTGTGTTCTTTTCCTCTTTCTGTGTGTTGTTTACTCTTTCTGTGTGTGAGTTTTTCTGAATGGGCTGGGAGTATCAGAAACACTGTGGGAAGCAGCCGAGTGTGTTTTGCAATGCTAATTTTTAGTTGTTGTTTTGTTTAGTTGTTTAACCAGGTATAGCACACTAAGCTGAACGCTTTTTTACAGGAGCGACCTGGGAGCACAAGGAGGTTAAGTGACTTTCTCAGGGTCACACAGTATGCAAGTGGAAGCTGTGGGATTCAAACCCAGGTCTGGTCTGCTGGATGTCACCAGATTTGCAGCTCAGAGCCTTAGACCACTGTGCTATACTGCCTCCTATTGAGTTAGTTATAGGTAGCAGTGAGAAACAACCTGTTTTGTGAAGCAGGTAGGCATTAATCCACGACAAAGGAGGGCTTTACTAGGGAATTAATGCCTGGTTGGGGGGGTTGGGTCACAAGGCCGCAGGCCGAGTGGCTCCAACCACCAACCAGGCATTAATTCCCTAGTAGAGCCCGACTTTGTAGTGGATTAATGCACTTGTAACATGACAAGTGCAAATTCAATAATCTTAAAAGTGAATGCCATGTGGGACATTACTGAACAGTAAGTTATAATATTGTTTTATACAATATTTCCTGTTAACTATGTACTGTTCCACAGATGTACATCTCAAACAGGCGCATGCACGTTGACAAATCACTAACTGTTTATATTATGACTGCTCTTTTCTATACATTTGAAACTTATGTTTAAAAAAGGCTTTGCTACACATATGATCGAAGACATTCAGTTTTTTGATACCTATGCGGCTGTTTTCAGTCGTTTGCTTGCTTTACATTTCTGCTTGACTGCTGCATTCAGGGACCTACTGAATATTTGCATATCTGGCATCTCTGTTCATTGTGCATGCTGAGGTATGCAAATATTCATTAGATTATGGTTGAAAGTCCCCCTTGGCCCCCCCCTGCCCACACCCCCAACCGGCATCGGGATGCGCATTAGGGTTATTGGTCCTAACTCTCACCTCATTCTCCTACACCTCTGCTTCTTTACACATGTGATGGGTGAGAGTTATGGCCGACAACCTACTCACCTTCCATGCCGTTGGGGTATGGGGCCAAGGGGGCTTTTCAACCCTAACACCAAATTTCTCACTTTTGTCAGTGTAGAACAACCCTAACTAATGCATTAAATGGAGTTTTTTGCCTCCAGTATATATATATATATATATAGTAAATAGTTTTTTATTTTAATGGGTTCACCACACATATCCAAGACACACTGTCTTAGGATAGCTGGTCTATTCCACTGGGGTGTCAAACAGACAAGGCATATTGATGAGTCCTGGTAGGACGAAACATGTGTCTATGTCATCTGTTAGCACCCTTTGCAAACTGTGTGAGATGCCTTTCGGCACCATGTAATTCTGCTTAAAGTTGAACCAGCATAACATTCTGTGGTGATTTGCATATGCAGCCCATGATGCTTTGCATTGTGTGGGCATGTGTGATTTTGTATTTTCTTGAAACTTGGCTTCCCAGCCAAATGCCCTTTGGGGTAACCCTTGCCTCAGTGTTTGTGCACAGAGGTTCTTTGTCTTTTATATATTATAGGGGTGCACTTTAATGTTGAACCTCAAATTTTGCGAGTTAATAACTGCAACCGTTCAACAGATTTGCACAAAATTTGGAATGCATGGTCTGATATTGTAGACCTCTTGATTTACTAAGTTGCATTTCAGGAGGATGTATGATGTTTGCACAGCGAAGTGCCAAATAATGTACTTTTCGCCACTTTTGTGAACTTTTGTCTGTGGAGCTGCACGGACACCGTGTGGTCTATTGTTCCAAAACTTGGGATGTAGAAAGAGCTTGCACCAAGGAACAAGCCATCATTTGTTTGATGACAAAGTATTAATCTGTTCAAAAGTTATTATAATTTGAAATTCCCATGATATCCTAAGGGAATATTTATATGTATTTTTGCAATGTTAATGAGAAAGATCAGATGACTCTCAGTAAGACCAGATGGCCCAAACTGGGACGACCATATTTCAATCACAGTTTGGTCTTTTTACTTTAAATTTGCAGGGTGTTGAGCGGATGCACTAGAGATGTGAATTATGCTGTTTAGGTGTTGGGGAACTAATTACTTGCAGAGATATTCAATAACGTAACTGACATTTTTTTGCATAGGATTACATTGCAGTCTGTGTCATGACTTTCGGCACTGTTATCTCAGAAATGAAGTGAGATACAGACTTTTCGCTACAGATGGCTTAGATCACCTTTAGGTGAACTATGCCTTCGGAAAAAGATTTGAAATCGTAGAGTAAGCCTGCAGTGGAATTTTTTTCATACGTTGCATGGTTCATGAGATATTGTGAAATTACTGTCACAAGGGTTCAAAGAGTGCCTGTCCAGTGCTTTTGGGTGCCCATATCCTGGAAACAATGTGAGATACAGGTTTGGTCAGTGCTTGCTGCAATATCTACTCACTGTCCCGGTTACAAAGACACTTTAATTTTTTTTCTAGTTGTTACGGTTCCCATGATATGGACAAATTACTGTTACAAGCGTTCGGTGGCCAATAGGAATGCTGCATGGCTCTGTAGCTTTGCGCAAGTGGCAGAGAGGGCCCGCATCCCCACACATGCATATTGTTATGCAGAAATGGGCAAGCTTGTGGGCACATGTGGTCTTTCCCACTAGTACATGCTTCTTAGTGGTTATTATAGGAACCACGCTCCTATATTTAGGGTTGAGTAGGCACTTTAATGTTAAACCTCAAATTCTGCGCATTAATAATTTTGCAACCGTTCAATGGATTTGCATTAAATTTGGAATGCACCATCTGGTATGGTAGATCTCTTAATTTACTAAGTTGCTTTCAGGTGGACGGCATATGATTTTTGCACTGTGAAGTTCCCAAAAAATGCACTTTTTGCAACATTTGTGCCTTTTTTGTCTGTGGCACTGCACAGACACCATGTGGTCTATTAGTCTGAAACTTGTGATGTAGAAAGAGCTTGCACAAAAGAACATGTCATCATTTGTTTGGTGAAACAATATTAATCTGTTCAAAAGTTATTACAATTTGAAATTCAAATTATATCCTATGGGAAAATTTATATGTATTTTTTGCAATGTTAATGAGAAAGACCTTATGGTCCTAGAAAAGAACAGACAGCACAAATTGGGATGACCATATCTCAATCACAGTTTGGTCTTTTTACTTTACATTTTCTGGGTGTTGAGGGGATGTCCTAGAGATATGAATTATGCTGTTTAGGTGTTGTGTCATGACTTTCGGTGGCGTTATCTCGGAAACAAAGTGAGATACAGACTTTCTGTTGCAGGTGGCTTAGATCACCTTTAGGTGAACTATGCCTCTGAAAAAGGTTTGAAATTGTAGAGTAAGCCTGCAGTGGAATTTTTTTTGTATGTTGCACGGTTCTTGAGATATTGTGAAATTACTGTCACAAGGGTTCAGAGAGTGCCTGTCCTGTGCTTTTCAGTGCCCATATCTTGGAAATGATGTGCGATTTCGGTGCAATCAATTTATGTTGCATGAAGTACTCACTGTCACGATTACAATGATGCTAGAATTTTTTTTCTACCTCTTATGGTTTGTAAGATATGCACAAATTACTATTACAAGGGTTTGATGCCCTATAGTGCTGCTGCATGGACACAGATGCATATTGTTATGCAAAAATTGGCAACTCCCACCAATAAGTGTTTTTTACTACTTATATTACACTTTTTCAAAAAGTAAGGAAATTCTATGCAAAAAACTGCATTAATGCATCATTTATGGTTAAAGCAAAAAAAAGTCAGAAAATGAGACATTAGGTTTGAACCCCAAACCCCCCCCACACACGCCCCACCTTGATCCTCCACAGACTGACAGATGCTGAAGTGTGTCATTGGGGTCGTGAGGCCTAAATCTCACCCCATTCTGCTTTACTGTATCATGTCAACATGCTCACACATGAAATGGGGTGAGATTTGGGCCTCACGATGCCAATGACACACCCCGGCATCTGTCAGTCTGTGGAAGATCGGGATGGGGTGTGTGTGGGGGGGTTAGGGGTTCAACCCTAATGTCTCATTTCCTGACTTTTTTGCTTTAACCCTAAATGATGTATTAACGCAGTTTTTTTTGCATAGAAAATATATATATATATTCATGGCAAAAAACTCTGTTTAATGCATCAATTAGGGTGTTCCACAGCAACGAAAGTGAGGAAATTCGGTGCTAGGGTTGAAAACCCTAACTGTGCATTCCCCCCACCCCCACCACCTCCACACAAACACATACACGTAAGTAGGGGAAGGATGAAGGCAACACAACCAATCACACACAACCAGCAGGAGGTGTGTACCTGTGTTACTGTACGAAGTGGAGAAATCCAACTTCAGATATCATACATTATTTACAAAGTTGTTCTATGAGGTTAGTTCACATAAAGGTGAATCAAGCTGGCAGTAGCGAAAACGATGTACCTTGTTTCGTTTTCAACATATGAAAGGCGAAAGACGTCATGGGCGCCGCAATGTTACTCTATGGCAAATTGCTCAATTTTGGAACAGTGTAACTTTGTAATCCTTAAATATTTTAGCACAAAAGCAGGAAAAGGTACATCTGTAGGACCAAGTCTTGTCACCCTGCAAATTTCAGCCCAAAGGACCCAACTGTTTGCTTGCATGATGATGGCAAAGATGTGCAGTCATTAGGAGCATACTTTCGTAAAATACTTTCTCAAACACGAAAGTGTCGCAAACAGAAGACATGAAAGTGTCACATTTGTGAAAGCATATAAAATAGTGTTGTAAAATACTGTCGCAAACACGAAAGTGTTAAAAACGGAAGACACGACAGTGTCACATTTGCAAAAGCATGCAAAATAGTGTTGGAAAATACTGTCACAAACACAAAAGTGTCGCAGTTGCATAGTATTTGGGAAAGTGATTTTCAAAAGTATTTCAAGGAATATACAAAATCCTGTTTTGGATCTTGTGAACCCCAAAATACCATATGTGCAGTCTGTGTAATGTGTTGGTGGCAGTGTGTGGCCCAAGATGTACAGTTGTCTGTAGTGATACGTGTTTTTCGGTGCGTGGAATGTCCAGGATCAGAGTTGGCAGTGATGACCCCATGCCACAGCCCGATGGGAGCACGGGTGTGTGGTTTCATGGTTTAGATAGTTGTATGTTATTCCTGTTACCTGCTGCTGGTTGTGTGTGATTGGTTGTGTTGCCTTGGTCCGTCCCCTACTTGAATGTATATGTGTGTATGGTGGGGGTGGTGGGGGAATGCGCAGTTAGGGTTTTCAACCCTAACACCGAATTTCCTCACTTTTTCACTGTGGAACAACCCTAACTGATACATTAAATGGAGTTTTGCCATGAATATATATATATTTATATATATATATATATATATATATATATATTAGAGGCAAAAATCTCAGTTTAAAGCTTTGAATTAGGAGTTGTTCTACCTAAAACAAGGAAATTCGGTGTTAGAGATTTGAAAACCCCACCATCCCCCTGCCACACCCCAACCAACATGGGATGTGTAGTAGGGTTGTCAGCCATAATTCTCACCCCATCACATGTGTAAAGAAGCAGAGGCGTAGGAGAATGGGGTGAGAGTTAGGACCGACAACCCTAATGCGCACCCCGATGCTGGTTGGGGGTGTGGGAGGGGCCAAGGGGGGCTTTCAACCCTAACACCGAATTTCTTCGCTTTTGTCGGTGTGGAACAACCCTAACTAATGCATTAAATGGATTTTTTTGCCTCTAATTTCCCTTCTTTTTAAGAACGATAATGAGAAATAGTGAATGTAATGCGGTGGCGGGAGCGTGGGGCCTTTCGCCACATGATATCTTGTCACATAGTAACATTGTGCCCACAAACGCAAATAGTAATGCTCATCGTGTCACAAAGTGAAACAGAAAGAAAGACAGTAGTGTAGACAGAAATGTTAAAAACAACGCAAAAGCAAGCGCAAATGAAAACGCAATGGGTAACGCACATGGTGGCGTAGACGTGGATGGTAAGTGAAACCGGAACGGAACCGCAAGCAAAAATGGCAACGGTAACAGTAATGTTAGTGCACAGGCTTTTTTTCTACAAAAGCTGCATAAAGAAAGACAGTGAGTACAAAGAATGTATGCATAATAATGGTTCTCGGAGCAGAAAATGAGGAGTTGGAATACTAAATTGCTTATATCTCAGGAACTGTATGACGTAGAGAAAAAATTTAAAAGTCATATGATTTATGACTTTCCTGCCTAGTTTTTTACTTAGCCCTCACAATGAAAAGTCCGTATCTCGTACCGTTTCCTAGATACGGACTCTGAAAGGCACGGCGAATGCAATAATGTTATCCTATGGGGAAAAAAAGAGAAGTTCAAAGTGCCATAACTTTGGCTCCCTGTAGCATTTTTTCACCAAACTACAGAAAGGCACATCTGTGGGATGTTGCCTGTGTTTCCTCCAAATTTCAGTCCAAAAGAACAAACCGTTATTTTGCAGCAGGGCGCCAAAGGATTCCTGTAATGCGTCGGACGCCGTAATGTTATCCTTTTTTTTTTTTCCCATTCAACTTTTATTGAAGTTTACAGTACAGAGAACGAACCACAACAGTCTTAACAAATTAGATATATACTTAAAACAAAGTTTACAATGGTTCATTCTCTCCCATATCCCCCCCCACCAAACCCACCCCCCAAGAAAACCCAGCACAGCATTATACCAACAAGGGTACGGGGTACCCTATCAAAAAATATGGTCTTCAGCTCTGTAACGCATATAAAGTTTGAAAGGGGCCCCAAATCTTACTAAATTTATCAGTTTTATTTGCAAGACTTGCAATAATCCTCTCCGTTCTGAGGTTAGCCAGGAGTTCCTGGAGCCATTCCACATAATTTAAATTATCTGAAACTTTCCAGTGTCTAAGGACCACTTTCTTAACAGACGAAATCAAAGCCATGTAGTACTTTCTACATGCTACAGAAATAGATGAAAGATCCCCCAATATACATATTTCAGGCGTGAACAACTCAGAAATCCCTAAGAGTGGATCAACTCTTTGTCTAATAGTGGTCCATAGTGATACCACTCTAGGGCATTCCCCAAAAATGTGAAGAAGGTCTCCAGACTGCAACCTACAACTTGTACAGAGTGGAGAGGACAGAAGACCCAGTCTGGCAAGTTTCTGTGGGGAATAGTAAATATTATGTAGAATTTTAAATTGCATTAACCTAAGTCTATCTTGTAACAAAAATGTATGACAATAATACCAGATACGGGACCAGTCAAATTCCCTACCTGGAAAGAGGGACTGCCAGTAGGCTACCGGGGCATAGTTATCGGGATATGCCCACACAAAAAAAAAGACTTTATAGTTTAGAAACAGCATGGGGCAAACCGGCCAATTGGGCTAATGAAGATTGAAAGCGAACATGAGTTCCGGGAGGTGGAGTAACCCCAAAAACTTGCAACAGGAGATGCCGTAACTGATAGACCTGATACTTTTGCCAGGTATCCTGAATTTATGCATGATATCCTCTGAAGAAGACCACCGCATATCAGCTGAAATGAGGTCCTCCACCTGACAATTTCCTAACTGAGGAAGCCAAGAAGGTGACAATGGCTTATTATTAATTTGTATGTTGGGATTACCATTTATGGGCTGGGAAGTATCCCTAATATTGTCATATTTAAGAAAGGCACATAGTTGCGTATGAGCCTTAATCGAGACTGCAATGGGAGAGTTACTAAATGCTTCGGGAAAAGAGCATAATTTGGAATATAACATCGCTCTGGGAAAGTATCCAGACTTTTTAATAAGGGCTGTTTCCACCTTTAGCCATAGCGGGGTATACCCAGAACAGGCTGCAAGTTGATCAATTGCCAACCACCTAAGATATTTGTTGGCCTGGCTGTCCCAGTAATACAATCCAAGATGCTGAAGCCTCAAACCTCCTCTTCCCTTAGGGGCAGCCAGTTTATGGTATGACATCCTCACTTTCTTGTATCCCCATATAAAATTGGAAAGCATACTATGCACTCTTTTAAACCAGGACATCGGAAGTACAATATTTAGCATATTAAGGGGATAAAAAAGAGGGTGAAAAACATTCATTTTGATCAAATTGATCCTGTCCCACAGAGAAAGAGGGAGAAGGGACCACCTTTGAAGATCCGGGTCTATCTTATGCACCAAAAAATCTAAATTTAACTGCTTAAGTCGAAACACGTTTCGTGTCAGAGTGATTCCGAGATATTTAATGGAATCAGCCTTCCACGCCAGACCAAATGTAGTGATTTCATGTTTATAGACTCTACGATTGAGAGGAAAAAACAGGGTTTTACCTATATTAAGCTTGTAATTAGAGACCTTACTAAATTCCTCTATTATCTTGAGAATCGGGGGAATGGATGTAGTCGGGCTTGCCACTTGGAGGAGAAGGTCATCTGCATATGCCGCAACCTTAGCTTCATGACCATTTAAGGAAATACTTGAGATGTCTTTAGCTTTTATCAGCCTCCGAATAAGAGGCTCTACATAAATATTAAAGAGCAGCGGGGATAATGGACATCCTTGCCTGGTTCCCACAGATAGTTTTATCGGAGCAGAAATCACCCCATTGCAGGAAATCCTGGCAGAAGGTAATAAGTATAATGAGTGAACCAGCTCCGAAATTCTCCGGGAAAACCAAAGGCCTCCATCGCTGCAAACAAATACTTCCAATAGACTCTGTCAAAGGCCTTCTCTGCATCCAGGGAGACCAAGGCCATTGGGAGAGGAGGCTGAGAAGACATGAGCCAGAGTTCTTAGGTGGTCAGCTGATGACCTACCTTTCATAAATCCAACTTGCTCCTCTCCTATTATAGAAGGAAGTACTAAGCTCAACCGATCCGCAACTAATTTGGCTAAAATTTTAATATCCTGATTGAGAAGGGAAATCGGTCTATAACTAGAGACCTGGTCGCATGGCTTGTCTGGCTTGGGCAATAAAACAATCAACGCTTCAAAAAGGGAGGCATCAGTCGCTTGACTGGAGAGAAGAAAACGGAAAAGTGAAAGTAAAATGGGAACTAGCTGTTTGGAAAACACTTTGTAACAATAAGAGGTAAACCTGTCTGGACTGGGGGTTTTATCTGACCGAAGGGATTTAATCACCCTTTCTATTTCCTCTTCAGAGATAGGAGAAATTAATGCGGTTTGCTGAGGCTCAGTATGAGTGGGTAATTGTAGGTTCCTCAGGTATACCTGTAAATCCTCCTCCGAAGGGGGGGCTACCATGGGACCATATAGTTCCTGAAAATAACTAGAAAATTCTTTTACTATCTCTGAAGGTGAAGTTTTAAGTGAATCACCATCTAAGGAATGAACTGCAGCAATGAACCTGACGGACTCCTGTTGTTTGACCCGCATAGCTAACATTCACCCTGCCTTCTCCCCTTGGTCAGTATAGACTGCATTCATTCTCAAAATAGCAAATCCAACTTGCTGTCTTAATAAACCAAGGTAAGCATCCTTCAGCTTAACTAGCTCCTGCCTAGTAGCCTCAGAAGAAGCTGGGGAAAGACTAGCCTCCATACTCCTGATCTGAGACAACAAATGAGAAACTTTATTTTCCTTCTCTTTTTTCCTTTTCAAAGTTATCCCAATCATAATCCCTCTCAAACAAGCTTTGAGAGCTCCCCATTCTATGTCGGGTCGTCCCGTGGAATTGTTATTTAAGGCCATAAACTGCTGTATTTGAGACGCTATATAAGCAACCTTTTCCGGTTCTTTTAGAATTTGATTATTGAGCTTCCACCTGCTGCCCTTCTTGGGTAAGGACACAACTGAGAACTGACAGGTGACTGCTGAATGATCTGAAAGTGGGCCCGAAACAATATTAGTATCTACTACCCTCGGTAAAAGATTCTGAGATATCAGAATATAGTCAATCCGGGAGGAAGTGCCATGTACTGGCGAGACAAAGGTGTATTCCCTATGATTGGGATGAAGCACTCGGCACACATCGCACAAACCAGCGGAATCCAATAGGTCCCTGAAAGCCCTCTGAGCGGGCGAGAGGCCAGAACGAGATCATCCTGACCTAGCTATCGCCTGGTCAAACACCAAGTTAAGATCACCCCCTATTATCATGGGAAGGTCAGAGAATGAGTGCAACACTTCCAGTATTTTGACAAAAAACCCAGGAGTATCCATGTTTGGGCCATTGACACTACCCAGGAGAATGTCCATTGTATATAGTTTCCCCTTTACAAACAGAAACCTACCACAGGGGTCGGAAACAATTTTGAGAGGCTGAAAGGGGATAGATCTATGTACCAGGATCATGACCCCTCTACTTTGGGCAGTGCCTTGAGCCACAAATACCTGCCCTACCTGCTGGTGCCTCATCTTGTCTGCTTCAGTACTTAGGAGATGCGTCTCCTGCAATAACATGATTTCTGCTTTAAGGTGACTTAAATATTTCAGAATTGAGTATTGTTTGATTTTATGTCTGGCCCCTTTAACATTCCAAGTAATACACTGGATATCTCTAACCATCACCCTCTGGGTAGTTACATTCGGTCATAATAAAGCACCTACACCTATTTATGAAGTCACTTATACCACTTGTTGAATATATGCTGTGCTTGCCCACCCCCCTCCCAACCCAGCCCAACCCCCAATAACCACATGTCAAGCCCCCAGAAAATGACCCCAACACCATTGAATAAAGACCAACCTCCACTCCCACCCACACATGGCTTGGTACATGATAAACAGCTCACCTATACTTCCCCCTATCGCCCCTCCCCCCGCTCCAATGACTAATTTGACTAGACCAATACACAACACTTTCAAAGCTTATAAAGCGCCAATTAACTTTGAAGCCAACTGTAGTTGTATGAAGTATCCCAGGATACCAGAATAGCAACACTTGTTGGATAATAACATCAGTAATCCTTACGTCTAGAAGTAAGCCGGTCAAACATATAACACTAACCCTGTCTCTGGGTAAAAACGCTGCCATGGTGGGTGAAGGTGAAACCTAAGCACTGCTAATCAAGATGGGGACAAAAGCAAGAAATTCCAGAAGGGTTTCTAATTTGCCCTTCTCCCTTTAACATAATCTCCCTTCATCAAATAATCAGGCAAACAAAATACATAGAAATTGCCCCCTAAGAAAGTTATTTATCTTAAAATAATATTAGACAAAGTATTTTTCCCAGTATAAACCCATTATGCAGCCAATATATGGGGAACAGCAGTACACACAGTCTTTGGCGCCATCTAGTGATAAACAGTCTATGCTGCAAATTAAGATTGACTAACAAAGTGAACAGTAATAGATCTCTAGTGGAAACAGTGGTGCTGTCCCACATTTCAATGTTCTACAGAGCAATACTAAAGCAATCGCAGTATCAAATTAAAATCTTTGTGCAAACCGCATGCAGATCTTCTTCAGAAACATTAAGTCTAGACCCATGTAGACTTCTAGTATTAAAGGAAACCCTCAATGGGTAGTGCTGGTTGCCAGTGAAGCCGAGACCACCTGCTGTCACTTGGGTATCTTGGTGGGGCCGACAGAAGAGATCGCAGCACTCTCCAAATAGCCAGAACCTCAGATTAGCCAGCTTCATGATTAGTATGTGCACTCTCTCAGAGGGAAACTGGCCAAACCCCTACAAACGCCAGGGTCTCTCCTTCTCCTCCCTTCCCTTTGTTGTGAAAAAAGAAGGGAAGGGGAGCCCTTAATAGATATCTCGCTCCACTAGATGAATTTTCAGACAGGCACATCCAGCTCCAGCTTCAAGGGGCGCGGAATAACTCTGGAAAGGCAGCTCTAAGATCAGCAGCCACAGTCTCAGCAATGTCATATGCACACCAAGAGCCTGCCATGAGCACTTGCAGTTTGGCTGGGTAATTCATCCTAAATTTAATAGCTGCTGCTATTAGCTTCATAACTATAGGATGGTAAGAGGCTCATTTCTGGCACGCTGACAGGGGTAGGTCTTGAGTAACCCTGATCCTAGATCCTTCCCATGCGAGATCTTTAGTTTCCTGAGCTTTAACCAAAAAATGCTGTTTCTCCTGGTAGTTCAGAAAATGAAAAATGAAGGATCATGGGGCTGCTCCTTGTGGTGGCATTGGACGGAGCACTCTGTGGGGTCTTTCGATAGTACAGTCGGAGCCAAACGGAGATGGGTCTGCAATCTTTGCAACGGATTTTCTGACAAATTCGACTGGGTCCGAGCCTTCTTCTCGTTCTGGCAAGCCTATTAATACCGCATTATTGCAGCGACTATGGCCCTCCAAATCCTCAACCTTGCTCTCCATTTTGTCTATTTGTTGCCGCACGGCCACCAGTTCAGGTCCAACTTGATCTTGCTTGCACTCTGAAGAGCGTATATGGGCTTCGTTATCAGAAGTCTTCTGAGACAGAGATTCCACAGTATTAGAGATGGTTTTAATTTCTCCCAAAATCGACTGCAGCTCAGATTTGAAAGGCTGAAATTCTTCCAAAAATCTGGCAAGGGTAAGAGGCTCTGAATCTGCATTGCTAGCGCCAGAAGTCTGTGACTGTGCTGCAGAAGAGGCCTTAGTCTTCTTCGTGGCCTTCTCAGGAGACTCAGGGGGAGTGTGTTTAGGAAGGCTTTTCTTCATCTCTATCTCCATTTAGCCCCAGCAGCGTAGATACCGGGTTACAGCGAAGCTACACCGAGCAGATGGAAGTATTTACCGCTACAAAACCGTAAATAAACAATATAAAACAGAGCGGAGGGTAGGAGCTCAGGCAGGAGAGTGTTACTCGGTGCCCTGCATCATGTGACTCCGACGCCGTAATGTTATCCTATGGGAAAAAGCGTCAAATTTGTAGTGCCGTAACTTTGCTGTCATGTAATATTTTTTCAACAAAACACTGAAAGGCACATCTGTGAGATGTCAGCTGCGTTTCCTCCAAATTTCAGGCCAAAATACAAAACCGTTCTTTTGCAGCAGGGTGCCAAAGAATTGCTGCCATTTTCCCACAGCCAAGAAAAGTACTCTCAAAGTTTGGCGAAGCTTTGAAATTCATTCGACACTGTCGCAAGTGCGACAGTACTTTGCAAAAGTACTTTTTCCAGAAATTTGAAAACATATTTCTGGGGTGTTTTACCCCAAAATAAAGACATGGCTAGCATCCTCATTGTCCGACTAGGTGAATACAAAAAGAATTAGGTTGCTAGAGGGTCCCAATTTTAAATGCCAAGCATTTTTCTGATCGCTAACTGAAAACAAAATGGCAGATTTACGACAGTAAAAGGGCCATTTGCGAAAGTAAAAACTGCATTTGCGACACTGTCGAACTTTTTAACTTTTCCCATTGACTTATAATGGGAAGTTGTTTTTTGAATAACTTTTGAACTGTTCAATATTTTTTCACGAAATCTTCAAACGGCACATCGGGGACCCCAACCGCACGTCCTCTGAAGATGTCAGACCAGTTGCACGAACCATGAGACGTGTAGGCACGACCGTAAAATTCCAGAAAAGCGTAAACTTGTGCGCAGATCACGCTTGATAACTCCGCGGCCGTATATGCGACCGGTACGAAACTTGGCAGATCCCAAGGCATATGGGTCTTCATTGTGTATTCCAAATTGCAGGCAAATCTGTCAAATGGTTGAAAAGTTATTAAGGTGCACAATTTTGGGTTTAACATGTAAATGGCTCCTCAACCCTAATTATAGTGGCACTACTGTGCCACTATACTATATATAGATACATAGATACATAGACAGTGTCAGCAGATAAGGGCCTATGGCCCACCCAGTCTGCCCATTTGAGCTTGTAAGTTCAGTTTATGTGTATATATATATATATATATATATATATATATATATATATGTATATATGTATGTGTATATATTTTACTTTTTTATTTTTTAGGGAAAAGAAGGAGTTTATGATACGTATCTTTCATCCTAGTGCAAGGTGAAGAGTTGGTCCTTTCAACTGAATAATGCAGAGAGAGCATGTCTTGCCAAGGGAAGAAGAGCATCCCCCTCCTCACTGTTAGCAAAGGGCTTCTCCTCACTTTTGGTCTATAGGCATTTCATCACCTTGGCTAATTGGTTGGTCCTGGTACCCAGAGCCTTTGTTGCACCCATCTCAGCACTCCAATAGGCTGGACAACCAAATGAGATTTTGTGTGCCAGCTAACTGGATACAGGTTGTAGTATGCTCTGAGATCATAACAAGACAGCCAATACCATTAATGCAAGGCATCCTATTATGAGGGCTGGTATTGTGTTAGGAGAGATGGCTTGGAAAAGTGAAAAATAAAACTATTAGGGGTTGATGATCAGAGGCTGAAGCATGCCTGTAGATGGAAACATCTGCATGCAAAGGTCATCATGGACAATGGGTGTGGACAAATATAATGTACTGTACATAGGTGTGTCTTCTTGGGCTGTGTGCCCCAACAATTTGAGCTGCAAAGAACTGCGAATTGCACTTCAGTACTGTCCTGACTGCATTGTCCTCTTTGCTGAAGTGACTGCCTTGCCGATATTCGAGTGTAACCCCTAGGTGGCGCTATCCCAAGGGCTACTACCCCTGCCTGCTTGGCTAGTAGCAGGTTAAGGGGCCTGGGTAATGAAACAGGTGCCTCCACCCAGAGGTCAGGGTTGTTAGTGGTCAAGTTAACCTGGGCACAGCCCTCTGGAACAATGTAGCCCCCCTCTTTCCCTTCTAGTGGCCTGAACAGTATACAACAATTACTTTCACAATGACCCTTATTCACCAGGCAGTTACCCACACTGTTTGCACTTACCACCAGGGCTGGTTCTTCTAGCTTGACCCTGGGGACAGTACAATACTTTTGGCACAAACTGGAACCACAGTCAGGTTAAATGCAAACAAAGCTAAATCTGATGTATTCAGGGGACTTGAACAAGGGAGGAGCGTAATCAGGTTGGTTTGCTTAAAAGCTATATTAATCAGACAGTTATGCATGCAGTTCAGAGTCCCTACACAGTCACACACTCTGGGTACCCAGATAGGAAAACGGTGGGCTAACCAGGAAAGTTGCAGCTGGTTGGGACCCTGTGATAGAAGAAAGCAACATGCACAACACACACTATTTGTAATCTGGCCCTGGAGGGCTCAGTTCATGAAAGAAAAGGCAACAAGGCAATCAGATGACAACACTTTTAGATTTAGCTGTTGTTACAGGGAGCTACCCTAATGTTTACTCATGATACCCAATACTGGACACAGACAGGATGAAACTGAGACTGCAGACTGTTGAGCTGGAGTGCCTGGAGAAGCATGGCCCACAAGAATCACTGAGGCGTTGTTCCTGTTCAAGGCATTGAGCAGGGGGCTGATCCCCAGGCCGGTCTCTTGTCGATGATTTTCTCTGCGTAGCAGGCATTCTGGCTGGGCCAGTGTAACAGGGTCCAGGCAAATGGAAATGGATATGGATTTAGTCCATGGAGCTGGATACAGCCTCCAACAAGCAAAACACAGTTCAGACACACAGTGGGGAACCAAATCATGACCCACTATAAGCACACAGCACATTCATACGTAAGGAAATTCCACTGTACCAGGCAAATGGCTCTCTGGCCGCAATTACAGAGTCTCTACACAATCCGGGAGTTCAGAGGTAGCTAGAAGTCCTGACAGGCCAATCGCATTCAACAAATCTTCAGTCTTCTTCAAGTTAAAGCCTGGTCACAATTCAGTGACTTAATTCGCTCTCCAAATTCGGATTCAGTCCGAAAAAAAAAAACACAAGTTCCCTCTCAGAAACAGCAGGCAGGCATGCAGGCCAAACTCAGGCCTGTCCACAGTTCTCCCACAAGAATCCACTATGGATTGTTGCTCGAACTATCTCGAGCTGTTACTTCTTCACTTCCCAACTCAGATCTAACTGAAACTGCAACCAGTGTGGGACTTTCCCCAAGATCCAAAAGGTTCAGTTGGCTGATCTGTCTGTCAGTCACAACAAGGGCTGCCCCTCCAGGTTATTTTTGGCGCCAAAAGCCCAAAACTACAATTCCTACAAGTTTTGGCCTCACCAAGCCCCTGTAGGCAGGCTCCATTTTAGAGTCCCAAATGTACTGATTGGCCCATTCTGACAGTCCAGGACCAAGATGATGGAAACAAAGAACTGACTATGCTGCAAAGAAGGCAGGTTAGAACAAACTGCAATATTATTACTACTCTAACAAATGATCAGCAAACAAGTACATCTTCTAACAGAGCTCCCTCTCAGATTAATTGTGACTACAGTGCAGGCAGGTCTTAAAGGGACAGTACACAGAGGCTATACAGGCACTCTCTAGCAATACAGTTAAACTGCTAAAAGGCAGGACACCAGCCTGGCAGTGAGCATGTAAGCAAGCTCCAGGAAGACTTTTCAGGAACCCCCATTTGTAAGGGGGTTACACCCTTCCCTGCCTGGAGAAAATGTGGCATCCGCATCAGGTTTGTACCATCATGCATCAGTTAACATAAACTTATTACTTTACTATACATATTCACTACACTTCACAATACTATATCCATAATAACAATGCTTATGCAAGTTTCATACATGTGATACTGATTCCACTATAATTAACATACTTGTAACATCACAATACTGATTCATGTTATAACTTCCTGTACATTAAACAATGTAGGAGGGGGCCCTTCCCTATCAGCTAACTTGGGGCTGGATGGGGCAGGGGCACCATACTGAGAAGGAAGAACAATCAACCTGGAAGTGGCCATTAAGCTCAGTTTGGGTAGTGATCTCTGAGAAATACTGTATAAACACCTTTGTGAACCACATTGAGAGGTCAATCCACTGGCCTCCCTTGAGAATCATGTAGTAACTGAAGCGCAATACTGGTTTAACAGCTCGGACAGTCTTTCTGGGGGGATTAGCCACAATCTCTGTACTTTGAGCACTAACTTTGGAGCTTTCGTCAGTCATGGGGGGTGCCTCTGCACGGATGGAAATGTCCAAACTGGGAGCACTGTCATCTCCTTGCTCTGTAGGCTCTGTTTCCACAACACTTGGCTCATTTAGAGACGGTTCTGGCACAATTAGGCTTTGTGGCACTGAAAGGGGGGCTATCAGCACTCTCATATTGTTGTTCAAGTTCTGGTGTTTCACCAGAGAGTCTCAGACCATCAGCCCCTTCTTCGGGCAAGTCACACATTTCCACTAAACACAGGGAATCCACAGCCTCATACGTGATACTTTGCACTTCACTTTCAGGGAGCAAGGGCTACAAGGACGAAGCTGGGGGGTTAGGCAGTCCAGAAGGCCCAGCTTCACCCCCCCCCCGATTCTGCATAGGATTTCCACAAAACAACTGACTCAGTTCATAGGAGGGATAATAGGCATTACCATAGTCACTTTCATCAGAGGTGGACTGACAGTCACTATCATTCTGGGCCTGCTGCGGGGGGAAACCTTAAATCTGTAACTACTGGGGTAGGTTGACTCTGTCTCTTTTTTGCAGCAGCATGAGTCACCAGCCCAGGGGAGGCAATGTCTGCTGGCTCAGCTTCAATAATAAATTGGCTGATAGGCAGCAAGTGGTTATGATGCATGGTCTTGACAGCTTTGGACTTATTCTCTGGATGTACCTAGTACACTGGTAGATCATCCAACTTTCCAACTACTACATGAGGAAGATGGTACCACCTATCAGCAATTTTGTGCTTGTTGTGTAGTCCCAAATTGTGTAACAACACATGGTCTCCGGGTCGTAGCTCTTGAGCCTTTACTTCCTTATCACGCCTCTCATTGTTGGTGAGATTTCTCTTGGTGGCCACTGTCTGTGCCAGTTGATATACATGGTTCAATTGAGCTTTCAGTTTCTGTACATACTGTAGGTAGTTTTCGACTCGGACCCCATCTGGAAAGACCCCAAAGCAGACATCAACTGACAGTCGGGCCTCCCTCTTGAACATGAGGCGGTAGGTCGAGAACCCAGTAGCATCATTTTTGGTGCAATTGTATGCGTGTTCCAAGGTGCCAATCTGCTGGCTCCACTTATGCTTGGCTTTTGGATGGAGGGTGCCCAGCATGTCTAGAAGGGTGCTGCTAAAACGTTTTGATTGAGGGTTCCCCTGCAGCTGATAACGGGTGGTTCTTGACTTCTACAGCCCTCACAGAGAGAGCATTTCTTTGATTAGCCTACTTTCAAAGTCCCTGCCTTGGTCAGAGTGGATCCGCTAGGGGAACCATAGTGGACGAAGAATTTTTCCACTAGCACCTTGGCCACGGTAGAGGCTTTTTGATCTTTAGTTAGAAAAGCTTGTGCATACAATGTGAAATGATCTGTAACCACTAACACATTGCCAATATTCCATTGATCAGGTTCTAAACACAAAAAGCTATGCAGACCAGTTCCATGGGGGCACTGGTAGTGATATTGACAAGGGGGGCAGCCCTCTGAGGCAGGGCTTTACTTTGGAGGCAACAACTACAAGTCTTTACATGGTGCTCAACATCGGCCCCCATCTTGGGCCAGTTGAATCGAGATTGTACCAGGTCGAGAGTCCTGTCAATACCGAGGTGCCCCATGTAATCGTGGACTGACCTCAGCACCAAGTGTTTAAGGGCCGTGGGCAGGACCAATTGTTGCTTGTCTGCTTGACCTCTATGATCCACTGTCTCTCTGTATAACAACTGATTGAGTAACTTCAACTTGGGGCCTTCTTTAAACAATAGGGCAGTTTGCAAGTCAGGGGAATGCAACTAAGATACATTTTTCCCCGCACGCAGAGCATCAAGAGTGGGTTGAATCATAGGATCTTGGGATTGAGCCCACTGAATACCGTCATTGTCAAGTTGAGGTAGTACACTAATATCTAGAGCAGAGAAATGGCAATAGGCAGCCGGTATGCATGTAATCCCCTTGCAAATGGGGGTTCCTAATGTGCCTAATGCCTGCTTGATGTTCGACGTTTAAGCCACTTTTACTGGGTAGCCAGTGAGCTCCGTTAAGGCCTCCGTATCTGTCCCTTTAAAAAGCTGCCTGTTGCTGTTGTAGTTGGATAGAAGAAGGGGGTTGAGTGTTTCTATGCTCGAGTCCCTCCCGGGCTGCCTGATAATCGCTCCGGTTCTGCCATCGCTAATTGCGCAGAGGGAGCTTTGTTAGAGGATATGCTTGTCTACTGGTTATCTGTTAGAGTAATAATAATGATAATATAGTTGTTCTAACCTGCCTTGCTTTGCAGCACAGAGGGTTTTTGATTGCCTCCTCCATTTTGCCCCAGAACTGCTGAAATGGGCCAATCAGTATCTCAGGACCCTGCAGAGTGTACTGACCAATAGAGGAGCTGTTTGTTTTGGGAAAGGTATTATGGGCTATGGCGCTTTTTCTGCACCACTAAGCACTGGAGGAAGTGACTGGCGTGCAGCCAGCCAATGACAGCGGGTAGCTTCAAACTGAGAGGAGAGCCCTTGCTGTTGGGGGTTAGATGCGTTGTGGCTGATGAGGAGGAGGAGCTCTGTGCTTCTGTGTTGGGAGTGTTCGCTGGGAAGCTGCGGAAGGCCTAGGCGGCCGCTTTCTCTGCAAGCTTGTGTCGCTTTGAAATCTGGCCGGCAGGGGGTCAGAGGAGGCTGTGCCTGTACAGCTACCCACCAGGCTCGACCTGCAGGAGGACTGGAGAGAATTGCTGAATTGCGCTCGGTCCGAAGAAAAGTGGACGCTACCGTTGCAGTATCTCTGTGGCTGTGAGTTTGTGGGAGCATTGGAAGCAGCTGCTTGGTGTGGTACCCCTCTGTTGTCATTTACCATATAAATGTGTAAGAAGACTGGTGAAAGTCAGGCTCCATCCTGGTAGCGGTGAAGGAATCGTCATTTGCTGGGGTTGTGAGTACTAATTCAGGGTCGCTCCCTGTAGTGTGTCTATGCAGTGGTTTCAGTGCACCATTTAACTTCGGATTACTTAACTGACCTTTCCTCTTACTTTGACCTGCTCAGGACTGTTATGTTTGTGTGTGCTAAGGGCCCCAACCAGCTGCCATGTGTGGACTAGCCGCTAGGGCTTGGGTACCACGGGACAATAAGCTGTAGGGTTAGGCCTGAGCACAGAGCCCTAGGTAGATAAGTATAGTGATAAGCTAATCAACTTGATTCCCCCTGTCCTTGTTGTTTTCCCCCTGAATAAATCAGATTGCCTTTTGTACAGTTACATCCTGGCTATTGTGTACATTAATGGTGAACTGCTGCCTGGTGATTGCAACATAACTGTGCCTTACTTTACAGGGGGTCCCCGAAGGGAGCTGGAATATTTTTTCCATGGGGTAAGTGTACTGGTGAACAGAATTGTTGGTACCCAGTGTGAGTCACTAGTGGGACGAAAGGGGGGTTGCAGTAGCTCAGAGGGCTGTAACCGTGGTAGTCTTAACTATGCTAACCCCGACCTCTGGGTGGAGGCACCTGTCAATGGATCTGGGCCCCTCAACCTGCCTCTGTGGGGGCAGACAGGGGTAGTAGCCCTAAGGGTAGTGCCCCCTGGGGTTACATGCAGCTATCAGGAGACCCCGGCAATCTACTAGACATTCCACTGTGTCCGCAGACATCTGTTCATCTCTCTCAAACT
This sequence comes from Neoceratodus forsteri, assembly GCA_016271365.2. Taxonomy (NCBI): domain Eukaryota; kingdom Metazoa; phylum Chordata; order Ceratodontiformes; family Ceratodontidae; genus Neoceratodus; species Neoceratodus forsteri. The sequence continues at coordinate 1,341,671,256 of CM057450.1, read as the reverse complement.
TTTGGCACAGTGCTTGGATGTCAGGTTCAGACAGCCTGACCCAATCACTCTTGGAAGTGGGCCTTCGTGACAAGGCATCAGCATCAATATGGTTCAGTCCCGGTCGGTATTTGACAAAATAATCACAGGTTGATTAGGCAGAGAGCCACCGATGCCCAGTGGCGTCTAACTTAGCTGAATTCTGTACATAGGTCTACGGGTTATTGTCAGTCTTCACCAATATCTTTGCCTAAAAGAAATACTCACGAAACTGATCAATGATGGCCCGTTTTAGGGCAAGGAACTCTAGCTTGTGCACAGGATAGTTTCACTCTGACGGGGTCAAACTCCTGCTGGCGAAAGTGATCAGTCTTAAACCATCCTCATGGTCTTGATACAGAATAGCTCCTAGGCCCTGCAGACTAGTGTCGGTATGCAGCACAAAGGGCTTGGTAGGGTCAGCATAGGCAAGGATGGGGGCATGGGTGAGCTGGTATATGACTTTGTGGAAGGCTGCTTCACATTCGGGTGTCCAGTGGGGCCCAAAAGGTTCACCTGTGCAGAAGTACACTTTCTTTGGTTCTTTGACAGACCCTTTCTCGTATTTACGGTTGGTAGGCGGGGTAGCCCTGGGTAAGATTCAGGAGTGGGCAAATCACCTTTGAATAGTCTTTTATGAACCTGCGGTAGTAGCCACAGAACCCCATAAAACATTGTAATTCTTTCAAGTTATGGGGCTGGGGCCAAATAGTCAGTGACCCAACCTTACTGGGATCGGTCTCTATTCCTTCTGTAGATACTATGTGCCCCACATACTTCACGAAGGTTTGAAAAAAATGGCACTTGTCGATGGACACCTTGAGGCCGAAGTCTTCCTATCAGTCCAGCACTTTAAACAGTTGGGTCTCATGCTCCTCTAATGTGCATCTGAACACAATGACATCATCTAGGTACACTAGACATTCCAGCAAGTTCATATCTCCCACTGCACGTTCCATCAGCCGCTGAAAGGTGCCAGGGCACCCGAAATCCCCTGTGGCATTCTCAGGAATTCGTAGAACCCCAAAGGACAGATGAAGGCTGTTTTCTCACAGTCCTCCGGGGCCATCGGAATCTGGTAATATCTGCTGCGTTGATCCAATACTGAGAACTATTTGCTCCCATTCAAGCAATCCAGGGTATCTTGTATATGGGGCATGATGTACTGATCTGGGATGGTCCGCCGGTTCAGGGTTCAATAATCAACACACACCCTCACGGGCTGATTCTTCTTATGCACAGCCACAATGGGAGAGGCATATGGGCTCCTTGATTCTTGTATAACACCAGCAGCAAGCATTTCCTGCAGGTGCCTCCTAACATCATCTATGTCCGCTGGTGCGAGGCGTCGGGATCTCTCTCAAAATGGCCGTTCATCATGCAAGCGTATGTGATGCTCTGCACCCTGAACACACCCCACGTCCCATTCTTTTAATGAAAATACTTGGTCTCTCTGGGCAAGTTTCTTGCTAATTCTAGCCTTCCATTCAGCTGGCAACAGGGAATCACCAAAGTCAAGTAAGTCTGGGGTCACTCTTTCCTTTTCACTAGAGTACTTGTCACTGGGTAATACAGCAGTGTCTGCCCAGTGTACTGTAGCTAGGGTACATCCTCTGTTCAACCTGACCTCCCAATCTGACACATTCAGAATCTGGACCATCACTCATTGTGCATAGGCATGAGCACGGGCAGGCAAAATGCTGGGTTTAACCAATAATCCCTCTGGCAGCTTTCCATCACCCAGTGTATCCAACATTAATATTTTATTTTTTACTTCCTTTCTAATGCAAACCTGTCCCTGAATGGTGTGCTGAGCATTGAGAGGGAGTACCAGAGAATCAGGATCTTTCTTCCACACTATGCCCACTGGCTCATCTCCGTCGGCTTCGGTAGTCCGTTTTTGCAGCTCATAGGCTCTCTTTATCAGGGCTGGGAGTCTCAGTGCCCACCCAGTCTGTTTCCCTTGGTTTTTGTGACACAACTGCACTAGTCTTCCAAACATGTGGGTGTTGGCTCCAATGGGCAAGGGAATCCCATCATATAATCCCATAGGAGGGCACACCAGGGCTAGTGTCTCTACTTGTTCATCTACACCAGTTACAGCTGCAGGGAAAGACAACCAAAGCCGGACATATCCTAGGTAGGGATAAGACTTGTCACTCAGGCCCCACACATGCAAACCTTTCAGAGATTGTAGTGGCACATCAGAATAGTGTTTGTCATACCAGTCCTGGAATACAATGGTCACTTGCGACCCGCTATCGAGCACAGCCCGAGCATGGATACCATTGACAGTCACAGAAGTCTCCATCGAGGGGCCCACTATTCTGGACCAGTCTGGAGAGGCAGTAGCAGAGGCCTGGACAGATGATTTAGCCACAAAGAAATTTGAGTTAGGATTTCTCAATCCTGCACTGTGGTCATTTCCGGCGCTCCTCGGCCATGGACTTGCTTTCCAAAGCTCCCCTTGAAGTCTGTAAACAGCTTTATCTAGGACTTTTAGGGACCAGCATTCTCTCTTCATGTGCCCATCCTTCCCATAATTATGGCAAAATATGCTTTCTGGGGTCTAGTGTGGCCAAGACATCACAGTGAGAGCTGAGGCGGGGGTGCTTCCAACAGAAAACCTTGGTTCCACCTGTCTGCAGTGCAGCAAGCATTTGGAGACAGCTTGTCAATTCTCTCACTTCCATAGTCAAGACATCAATTTTTGAGCTGCTGTTAGCAGGAGATGCCTGGGTGTGCACCTCCACCCCCATAGCAGATGCAGTCTGATAAGGTTCAGGGCCTGTACTCGCAGGAGCGGCCTTCATAAAGAGACTGTTTTTTGGTTCTCTGAACTCCATCAGCAGTTCATCCCATGGCAGAGCATCCATAGCAGTCCCTCTCTGGCTGGACCCCTTGGGGCTGACATTTAGTTCTCAGGTTCCATCATGTGATTGTGGTGATTTCAGGCAATCAGTGACCGACCCCGCACCTGGAGCAGGAGTTGCAGCAGCTACAACTGCTCAGGGCTCTGAAAAACCTTCCTCCTCCTCAACTTCCCATACCTCCTTCATCAACACATGGAAGGGAAAGGGGCCAGATTTCCTTTGATGCAGTTGCAATTTGAGCAACACCCAGCTGGAGTGCCAGGCAGAGCAGAGTATATGATCTAGTCTTACCCAGTCCACTTCACTAGAGGCCCAGCCTCCTTTCTGAAAAATGGTTTGTAGGATTCCCTGTAATCGATCCATGTAGGCAGATAACAATTCCCCCGGCTGTTGTCTAATATATTTAAGTTTCCATTTCAAGGCCTCAACACTAGTGGTGCCCACAAACACATTTTCAAGGGTGACTATGTACCCTTGGGCTTTGGCGTCATGGTCAGAGGACTTCAGGGAGCGAAAAGTATGTAGGGCGGATCCCTGGAGGCTTTCCCCCAGGCAGGCCCTTTTTTTGGCCTCCAAGCATTGCCAGTCTTGTACCACAAGAGTAGCAGTCTATCCAGGTGTCCAGGTCAATTCTCCCATTAGGAGTGGGGCAGATGGCAGAGAATACCTTGTGCTTGTGGTAAGGGCCATGGCTACTCGCTGGCTCAGAGGCAGGTACAGAAGTTGGTGAAAGAACAGATGCTGGGGCGGGTGTGGACAGTGGGGAGGTGACACTTCCAGGTGGCAGGAATAATTTTTTTAACTCCTCCACAGTTTTGCCCTCCTCCAGTAACGAATTGGCAAACTTCTTCTCAAAAGACTCAGATAACGGTGGGGGCTCATTCCCTAATGGATCCTTGCAATCTTTGGTTATCACCCTCCAGGGAGCTGGGAACCCTTCCAGAGTGATAGTCTGGGGCACCTTTGAACTGTCCAAAGGGTCGCTATACTCCACCAAGGCCATGAGAGTTTGGGCAGTTAAATCAGCCTGTCGACCCACCATTATAGCTTTTTTCAAACATTCAGCTTTAGAAAGTGCCCCTTCAATAGTGTCCTTACTAATTCCCATAGGTATATCCAGTGTTAGCAAAGCATTATGAGGGTCAATCTCTTGCCCCATACACCACCCCACCAGCTGGTGCTCAGCCACTTCTGTTGGGGTAGCCATTTATGTTTGACAATAATTCAGAATTTTGGCCACTAGAAGACACAAAATCCCAGTGGTGAGCCTCCAAGATGTAACCCCTAGGTGGTGCTAACCCAAGGGCTACTACCCCTGCCTGCTTGGCTAGTAGCAGGATAAGGGGCCTGGGCAATGAAATGGGTGCCTCCACCTGGAGATCAGGGTTGTCAGTGGTCAAGCTAACCTGGGCACAGTCCTTCAGGACACTGTAACCCCCCTCTTTCCCTTTTAGTGGCCTGAACAATATACAATAATTACTTTCACAATGACCCTTATTCACCAGGCAATTACCCACACTGTTTGCACTTACCACCAGGGCTGGTTCCTCTAGCTTGACCCTGGGGATCCCCTGTAAAGCAAGGTTAAGCACAGCAAATAGCAACAGTACAATACTTTTGGCACAAACTGGTACCACAGTCAGGTTAAATGCAAACAAAGTTAAATCTGATTTATTCAGGGAACTTGAACAAGGGAGGGGCATAATCAGGTTGATTTGCTTAAAAACTATATTAATCAGACAGTTATGCATACAGTTCAGAGTCCCTACACAATCACACACTCTGGGTACCCAAGTAGGAAAACCTCTGGGCTAGCCAGGAATGTTGCAGCTGGTTGGGGCCCTGTGATAGAAGAAAGCAACATACACAACACACACTATTTGTAATCCAGAGCTGGAGGGCTCAGCTCATGAAAGAAAAGGCAACAAGACAATCAGATGACAACACTTTTAGATTTAGCTGTTGTTGCAGGGAGCTACCCTGACATTTACTCACGATACCTAATACTGGACACAGGCAGGATGAAATCGAGACTGCAGGCTGTTGAGCTGGAGTGCCCGGAGAAGCAGCGCCCACAAGAATCACCGAAGCGTTGTTCCTGTTCAAGGCATTGAGCAGGGGGATGATACCCAGGCCAGTCTCTTGTCGATGATTTTCTCTGCGTAGCAGGTATTCTGGCTGGGCCAGTGTCGCAGGGGCCCAGGAAAATGGAAATGGATATGGATTCAGTCCGTGGAGCAGGATACAGCCTCCAGCAAGTAAAACACAGTTCAGAGACACAGTGGGGAACCAAATCACGACCCACTATAAGCACACAGCACATTCACATGTAAGGAAATTCCACTGTACCAGGCAAATGGCTCTCCGGTCGCAATTACAGAGTCTCTGCACAATCTGGGAGTTCAGAGGTAGCTGGAAGTCCTGACAGGCCAATTGCATTCAGCAAATCTTCGGTCTTCTTCAGGTTAAAGCCTGGTTACCATTCAGTGGCTAAATTCGCTCTCCAAATTTGGATTCAGTCCGAAAAAAAAGCACAAGTTCTCTCTCAGGAACAGCAGGCACGCATGCAGGCCATACTTAAGCCTTTCCACAGTTCTCCCACGTGAATACACCATGGATTGCTACTCAAACTATCTCAAGCTGTTACTTCTTTACTTCCCAACTCAGATCTAACTGAAACTACAAGCAGTGTAGGACTTTCCCCAAGATCCAAAAGGTTCGGTTGACTGATGTGTCTGTTAGTCACAACAAGGGCTGCCCCTCCAGGTTATTTTATGCACCAAAAGCCAAAAACTACAATTCCTACAAGTTTTGGCCCCACCAAGCCCCTGTAGGCAGGCTCCATTTTAGAGTCCCAAATGTACTGATTGGCCCATTCTGACAGTCCAGGACCAAGATGATGGAAACAAACAGAACTGACCATGCTGCAAAGAAGGCAGGTTAGAACAAACTGCAATATAATTACTACTCTAACAAATGATCCGCAAACAAGTACATCTTCTAACAGAGCTCCCTCTCAGATTAATTATGACTGCAGTCCAGGCAGCTCTTAAAGAGACAGAACACAGAGGCTATACAGGCACTCTCTGGCAATACATTTAAACTGCTAAAAATGCAGGACACCAGCCTGGCAATGAGCATTTAAGCAACCTCAAAGAAGACTTTGCGGGAACCCCCATTTGTAGGGGGGTTACTCAAGCAGGTGTTGCTTACCTGCACAAACGTGTAAGCTGGTCTGGAGAATGAAACACTGCTGAGATCCGATCTATGGCAGAAATACCAGCTCACGCTTCCAGACCTGGTAAGGCAAGAGTGGAAAGGCTGGAGGGAATGTTACTCAGCTGCAGATAGGGGTGCCATCTAGTTTCAATAGGAATTTGGTAGGGAGACCTCGGAAAGAGTGAGGAGCTGCTTTCTCACTATTTGCATGTTACTCTGGAATGTGCGAGCTGAACCTGTGGGGCCAATGGAGAGTAGGAGTGTGCAGTGATATAGAGCCAGGCTGAATGTGGCAGAGAATGAAGAAAAAAGGCTGGGGACAGGGTGGTTGGCTTTATGTTAGGGTGAGGGAGGAATCTATGATGTCTGATTACTTTTGTGAATTACAGGGACCAGATGACTGCTGTCCATCTCACCTCTCCACTAGTATCCTAATTCCTTTCCATAGTACCCTCGCTCCAATGGAATATAGCTGGCAGCAGTCGGGCTATGAGATCCTGTGCTCCACATATTTTTTTTTTTTTTAAACTCTTTATTTTAGTTTTTGAGACACCTGAAGTAAGTATACATCCATATCCGTACAGGCAATACATAATTCAGCAGTATAAGACATTGCAATGAAAGCGACAGTTTAGTTATACTCATTTCTGTGTCTTAAGTACAGCAAAGCTACTTAATCCCATATACTGACTGGGAGCTTTTCCGCTCTCCTGCCTAATGTAAGGGGTAGTTACAGTATTAAAATATAGATCCACAGCATAATTCCCCCCTCTTTTGGTTCCAATTTTAATCCTGAGCTTTTTATAATCTATTCAAAATTACCCTCTGGAGAGAGGAAAGGAACATGTCACCCAGGGCTGTCCTATCTGTCGTCTGGGTCTCAGAATTCTGTCACATTCCCCTCTGACACCAATTCCTATTTAAATTACTCTCCTCCCCCCCCCCCGTCCATTTCTCCCTAGGGTACTAGCTCCGGTCTTTTTTCAGAAATCAAGAGGCACCATGGGGTCCATCTGTTCAGCAGATTTGGCACCTGGTTTTGTAACCTAGCTGTGAGGTGTTACATTTTATACATTCCATAAATGGTGGATTCCCATTGTGAGATTTCTGGAGGAGTAGTGTTAGCCATAGGTGTGTTATCACTTTTTTTGTCACCACTAACATAATAGTTGAAAGATAAATATGTTGTCTTCCTTGAAATTGCTCACAAAGGTGCAAAAGCATTGCTACTTCTGGAGTCAAAGGACAGAGAGTCAGGAATAGACAGCATAGTGCTTCCCCTACTTCTCGCCAGAATGTTGCCAGAATTGGACATTGCCAAAAGTCATGTGAAAGTGTTGCCACTTGACAATTACCTTCGCAGTGATCTGGGGTGTACGAAACCACTACTTTCCAGGCAAATTCACGCCATGTGTAAGAGTTGGTGATTTGGTGTTGATGTTTCCAGATCAGCTTCCAGTGCTTAGGGGAGAAATCTAAAACAAGTTCAGCATCCCAGTTATTTTGGACGGTTTCTATCTCTAAAGTTGGAGCCTCTTGCAAAGCTTTATAATATCTGGAGACTAAATGTTCCAGACATCCTGTACCTGTAAGAGGAGATGAAATATTGGAGGAAGCAAGATATCGCCAATACTTAGCTCCAGCTTTTCCTCCCCAAGACATGTCTGATCTGCAAATATCTAAAGAAGTCCTGCTTCGGCAATGAAAACTCTGTTTGAAGTTGTTGAAATGTCTTAAAAGTGCCATTTTCATAGAATTGTAAGATGTGTATTAGACCCTGTGCCCACCAACTCCTACAGTAAAACCTTTATCGTCCAATGCTGGGAAAAAATCTGGGTGGCATCCAGGGCTCCAACCCATACTGCCCCAAACTTATTTTCTGGGTGTCTCAGAAAGCGGATCCATCTATTGAGGAGCTCCTTTGTGAATTTAGAGCATCTAGCCCCAGGAGATCACTGGTCAGGTTGGAATATGAGTTCAGCATTTAAGGGGAATGCTGCCAGTGAACCCTCCACCTTTGCCCATCTGGAGGGAGGTGAATCTAGGGAGAGCCACCCCATTACACGGGTTAGTGTGGCTGCCAAGGAGTAGAGCGAGAAATCCGGAAGGGACAACCATCCTCTGTCTTTCTGCATCTGTTATTTTTTAAGGGCTATACAGGGTCTGTCACCTCCCCACAGGAATGTGGTTATCAATTTGTTTCATCAGGATAATTCTCTATGCGGGAGTGGGAGTGGTATATTATGCATCAAGCACAAAATCTGCAGGAGGACCACCATCTGTACTGGTTGGACATGTGAGAGTAAAGAGAGAGGTAGATGCTTCCATCACTTGAATTCGTCTTGTATTTGTAAGTACAACTTCTCATTGTTACGTTAATAAATATGATCTAAGTTAGAAGGGAAATGGAACCCCAGATAGGTGATATGTGATATGTGGGTGGTCCCAGCAATATGGGAATTTTTCTCAGGTTATTTGTGGTAACGTTTGTTGGATAATAAAAGCTTCAGATTTATCTTGGTTTATTTTATATCCTGTAATCCTCTCAATCCATGTTAATTGTTCCTGTAGGACCAGCAGGGAAGTCTCTGGTTGCGTAATGTAAAGCAATAAATTATCAGCATAATATGCAAGTTTGTGCTGTGTCCCCTCTATTGTATATCCCTGAATTTGGTCCTCCGGTCTGAGATATTGTGCTATAGGTTCTGCATACAGGGCAAACAGATACTGGGACAAGGGGCATCCCTGCCGTGTTCCCCTTAAGTGGAGGAATCAAGGGGAGAGGGAGCCATTTATTTTTACCATCGCTTTAGGGGAAGTATACAGACCATTTATGTTATCTATAAATTCTGCGGGGGAGTCACATTTTACTAACGTGTGTTGTAGGAACTGCCATGAGACATGATCAAATGTCTTTCGGGCATCTAGACTTAGAACCAATAAGGGATTATGGATAATATGAGCATGTTTGAGAATATGTAAGGTTCATTTAATATTGTCAGTCATTTGACGGGTTTTAATAAAGCCTGATTGGTCTGGGTGTATAATTACTGGAAGTATTTGGTCTAATCTGTGGGCTACAATGCTCGTGTAGATTTTGTAGTCCTGGTCAAGGACCAAAATTGGTCGATATGATTCACAAAGGTGTGGAGGTTTCTGGCGTTTCAGTATTGCCGAAATGACTGCTTGTCTCCATGAAATAAGATACTGTGCCGTGGAGTGACTCGCCTTCATGGCTGCCAGCATGGGGGTATGTATTAATTCTAAAGTATCTTTATAGAAGTCAGCTGTAAAGCTATCTGGGCCTGGACTTTTACCTTTCTTAGAGTTCTTAATAGTATTGATTAGCTACTGAGAAGAGATGGGGGCTTTTAAATGCTCTCTGTGAAGTTCTGTGAGATTCGGGAGTTTTAAAGAGGAGAAAAAAGTGGACAAGATATTGGAGTTTAATTCTGGCGTAGCCGTATATAGATCCTGATAGAATTGCTTAAATCCTGCTCAGATTTGTTCTGTGGTGTATTTGAAGCTGCCAGACCTAGGATCCTTTACTTTATGTACCATGGATGTCTGTATCTGTCTGCATAGCCTGTAGGCCAAGACTTTAGCTGCCCTAGTCCCCCCTCATAATATTTCTGGCATTGCCAAGCCAGATCTTGTTCTGCGCGTGAAGTCAATAAGCATTGAATTTCCTGCTGAATTTTTGTCAGTTGGTCAGTGACACTAAGGTCTACTTGCATATGCTTATCCTGCAGCCCTTTAAGTTGGACCTGAAGATCCTGTAGTCTAGCCTCCCAGCTGAGGGGAAACCTGAGGGAAAGCATTGTCAGACAATATCTGAGGTATCTTTTCTTTTAAGAGTTCCTTAAATTCAGGGTCTCTCAAGAGGGAGGGATTACATTTCCAGAGTGTGTTCCATCTCTGCCTACTTAAGGCCAGTTCCAGGATTATCAGTGCGTGGTCAGAAAGAAGAATATTAAGGATATGTGCTGAATGGATTAAGTCTTTATGTTCCCCGAGATACATAAATAATCTAATCTTGAATAATGCTTATGAGAATGAGAGTAAAAGGAGAAATTTCTCTGTGAGAGGTGCAGGAAACACTGTGGGTGGGATTTTCAGACTGTGCCATGTTGTGGCGCAAGCCTGGGCGCAGCGCAACTTGGCTGCACAGGGATGTTGACAGGGTGATATTCAACGGAGCTGTGCCATGGCACAGCATCATTGAATATCGCGCCTCGGCCACCCGCAGTGCGCATGGCACAGTGGCACTGCACCAGCCGCAATGTCCAGAGTGGAGCAGGGACAAGCATGCGAAGTTCCATTGTGCTAGGTGCAACAACTGCAATATTCAAAAGTGCACATGCAAATGGGTCCATAATGTATGCAAGGTGCAAATGGGGCCATTGGCATGTCATTATGGCCCCAATTGCATGCAGGTGCGCCGATCCCTGGTGACTTGCACCTGGTGCCCTGCCAGGCTGCAGCCGTTGGGGACTGATGACCCCTGCACATCGCGGCTAAGTGCCCCAATGCCCGATCGTGGGCATGTGTGAATGTTAAAACATGTCCAATATCCCTGGTGGTCCAGTGGACCGCTTGCAGCCCAATCGCGGGCTTATGTAGTAATAATATTAGTCCTATATCCCTGGTGGTCCAGTGGACTGCTCGCAGCCCGGATCGCGGGCATCAGTAAAAAATAATGCCACACCAATCCAACCCTGGTGATCTAGCGGTACCCACCTCCCCACCTGCCCACTGAGCCCCACCGCCCTGCTCCCCCCCCAGTTAGCGGCGGGTGGCAGCTCCCCACCCGCTTGCCGCCCCACTGCCCGCCGACTGACGCCATATGGTAGGGCTGTACGCCCATTGGTCCACAGCGTGAGCCAATGGGCGTGTAGCCCATACCGTACTACACAGTCCAGATATGTGAATGGATCCATATACGCCCTTCTATGTTGCATAGTTGTAGGAGTATAATTGTTGTCTATAAATATCCTTGTCTGCCCAAAAGATTTTGCTTTGTGCCCAGGCTTTTCGTAACACCAGCTCCTTTGTTTGATATCTAAGGAAGCGGAGGATAATAGAGTGGGGTAGCGCATTTGGCTGTGTAGGCTGAGGCCCCAATGCATGGTGTGCCCACTCTGATTCCAAGTTTAGATCTGTGTCCAGTGTGAGGGCTGTGCGAAGCACAGATTCCACAAAATCTTGTGTAGCCTGGCCCTCACTATCTTCAGAAATGCCATAGATGCTCAAGTTTCTGCGGCAATGTCTATTTTCCACATCTTCTTGTCTATTTACTATAAGCTGGCAAAGTTGGACCACTTGGTTTAGGGTGGACTGCATTTGGGCTACTTGAGTTGCTTGTTCCTCAGCTTGTTTTTCTGCCATTGTTACCCGTGACTGAAGCACATTTAAATCTGCCCGTACAGATTTCTGGGCTTGTTTGTAAGTAAGAAATTCTCCTGAAGTCTTGGGAGTTCTATTACTATTTTATCTAGCTTTTGATTCATTTTAGTAGACTTTTTGCTTTTAGTTTTTGTAACTTTGGCTGGTGTTGAGCGGACTGTCTAGGCCGATTGCTCGGAGGCTCCAGAATCAGATAGGTCAGCGTCTGAGACTTCTGCATCTTGCTGTAAAATTGAAAATCTGCTTCCCCCTCCTTTTACTTTATTTGTAGCCATCTGTAGAAGTACTATCTTTCTGTGGACATTTTGTTATTATGATGGCTAGCAAATTGAATTTAGTATGCTGGGAGGGAGCTCCATGTTTAAGCCACCATTCTGGGAAGCAGCTGCACCGTAACTCCATGCGCCACGTATTCTGGTAACTCCTCAGTCCCTGTTGAAGGTGAGGGAATTGGCATATGGCTACTTAAACCGTTACAGAGAGGGGGTAAACAGAAACAGTTCCTCCCCTACCTTGGGCCCAGGTATCCAGATTGGGGGGGGTGGATATTGGGAGACATCATGGAGGAACTCTGGATGATAGGTTTCTGGGACATGGCTTTGATGCTCCCTGCAGTGGACGGCCACCAGTGGAGAATTCAAAGTCAGAAATGCCCACAAATGCATTTCATGCTGTGATTTTACAGTCATGGTATACAAAGAGCCCTATAAGGTCTGTTAGATAAACAACTGATTCATTTTTGTTTTAACTGTAAGCACCCGATTGTAAGTGCTTCATCTAGAGATGCAGATTTATTTCAGTATTAATTAACATACAAAGAAAAATTCAAAAATATTTATTGTATTCATTCTTTAGTTTTATAGCATTTATTGTTCTGTAGCATTAGTTATCTGTGTGGGTGGCAGGCATGAGTGAATGAAGTTGGGCTATCGGCTGCCCCCTTACTTTCCTGTCACATTATTTTCCCCCTTCATTCCGAAGTTCTTTTTTTTTGTATCAGTCTCAATCTCAATCTCAGTTCACTGATTCGCCATTCAATTTTAGGCACTTTACTTGCATAAGAAACTCATTGCAAGTGGTTTTTGACAAAGGAGCCCAGCATCTCTAGGTAGGATTGCTAATGCATTAGAGCTTAACCCGGGCTTTAGCAGCACATATACAAAATTCCTGCCGGTTTCATCTTGCTTGCACTAAAATCCATGCCCATGCATCATTATTGGATTAATGCATTACTATGTTCTTCCTGTTGTTTTTTCCTTTATATTTTATTTATTCATTCTCGAACTGGGTACATGTAAATCTTGGAGAAGCCAATTGGAAAGGCTTTTACCTGGAGTTCAGTGGCCAAGCAGCCAGCCACTCCCACTTCCTGAGCTATATAAGCAGTTCCTCTCAGCTTCATTGTGAAACATTTTTTCTTTGCAGCTGGAGGCTGTGTTGGTCTGTCTTCTGAGCTGGCTGGGGCCCCCCCCCCCCGTCTGCAGTTTCTGTGTGTCTCTGCTGGACTTCGGTGTTTGTTTTCCTGCTTCTGATTTGTATCTTTCCTCCAGCTCTGTGCTTCCTTGTGTTTTGTGTGTCTTCTTTTTGGGCCTTGTTCCCTGTTCTCTGTGTTGCTGTGTTTAGGTTTTGTCTTTTGGGGCTTTGTTTCCAAGCTCCTAGCATACTGCTACTCAGAGCTCATACTACTGCTTTCAGTTACTTACAACTGCAGCCACTGCTACTGTTTACTCCAATTACTATTGTACCCAGAGCTTGTGTTTTTTTTTTACACTGTTGCTCACCACTCTCAAACTACTGCAATGCAACTGCAGTCATTATCTATGTGTTTCAGCTCAACCGTAGCTGCTCCATGTTGCATACTCAATTGTTTTCACCTGACGCAGGCTTACTCTAACCCTAGCTTTGCTGCTAATTCTTGCTCTCATTCTACTTGCAGCTTCATTGCACTGCCTGGCTACACCTGCTTTCAGAGCATTGTGTCTCCATGTTTTATTGCAGTTTTACAACTCCGTGTACTCCAAACAAATTGTTGCTTCTATGTTTATTCAACCTGTTCTACTCTGAGGTTAGCCAAAAAGTTCCTGCTGAGGCTGTTGAACTAGCTTTCATAGCTGCATGTGGTTCTCAGCCTTCTATTGCTTTCTTGTTTGTCCTACGGCGGGGACTGGGAAGTGTTTGGGGAGTCATGGCCCCTTATGGCTAATTATTTCTGTTCTAAATCCTGCCTTCACTATGCCAAATCCTCTGAGGCCTGTATATTTAGATTGTGCCTGGCAGTGGCTCAGGCATGGGCACAGCACAACTGGGAAGCACATTGACCAGGACCAGGTGATACTCAGTGATGTGCCATGGCGCAGCACCATTGAATATGACATGGACAGCGCATGGTGCAGTGGCACTGTGCTGGTGCAAGCCACAGATAGGGAGCACGGGGATGCACCAGCACAAATGCAGTTGTGCTGGGTGCATCACCCATGATATTCCGCAGAGTGCATGCAAATGAGGCCATAATATATGCAAGGCACAAATGGGTCATTTGCATGTCATTATGGCCCCATTTGCATGCCTTATGCAGGGCAGCCTGGTGAATTGCACCTGGCACCCTGCACAGGCTGAAGTGCGTAGAGGGGGTCCAGGGACATGCCCCTCCCATAGCCATGATCGCCATTGAATGCTGTAAGAAATAGCTGGTGGTCTGGTAGTATTCTCCCTCCATTTCTCTCACTGGTAAATGACTCAATATCATTCTCAGGTGCCTAGTGGTACACCCCTCCCATTGCCACAATCACCGTTAATAGCACTAAAATTCCCTGGTGGTCTAGTGGTACCTCCCACCACACAGGACCCCTTGCTCACCCGGGACTCTCATCATCGGGCGGGTGGCTGCAACCTGCCCACATACCGCCTGCCCACCACCGACGAGAGATACAGTATGGGCTGTGGCAAATGGTCCACAGTGTGGACCAAATGAGCTTGCAGCGATACTGTACTAGACAGTCCCAAATATATGAATGAAGTCATTCAAATATGTGAATGAAGTCATTCACAGTATGGACTTACAGCCCATACTGTACCTGTCATTCGGCAGGCAGCCGGGTGGTATGCGGGCAGGTTGCAGCCGGCCGCCTATGACAGGGGGGCAGCGGGTTGGGCAAGCGGTCCTGTCTGGATGGGAGGTGTGGGGGGTGCCACTGACTCACCAGGGAATTTTCATATGGCGATTTACCTCGGCAATGGGCGGGGGGAGTACTACTAGACCACCAGGGAATTTTTAGGGCTATTAACTGGTGATCATGGCAATGGGAGAGGGGTACCACTAGACTACCAGTGAATGCTAATGAAGACATTTACCAGTGATTGGGGAAACAGGAGGGAGGAGGAGGGAGGTAAAAATAGACTACCAGGAATGATATTGAGGACATTTACCGCGATCAGGGAAACAGGGGGGAGGCGGGTACCACTAGACTACCAGGGAATGATATTGAGGACATTTACCGGTGATCGGGGAAACAGGAGGGAGGGGGGTACCACTAGACTACCAGGGAGCTATGGGTGCTTGTGGATGGTGTTCTGGGTGGGCGGGTGGCCACCCACAGCTGGTGGCTACTGTGTTGCACCCTGCAGTACAGCAGCCCTCCTGAGGGTGGTCAGGAATTGTTTCTACTATTCATGGGCTCACGTTTGAGCCCCCTATGTGGCACAATGCAGGACTGTGCCAGCATAAGCGCCGCACATCCCAGGCTGAATATCGGGATGTGCCGCATATGCATGGGCACACCCTGTGCATCTGTGCTGCATACATTAACATTCACGGGGTGCAGTGCGGGGTTGCACCAGAACAACTCTGTGCCATGCGCAACCCCTTTGATTATCTGTGTCCTAGTATTTGTCACCTTGATTTGGCTTTTAAATGCTGACTGGCTTGCCCCACTATTCAGTGCTGTTTCATTGCCCTATGTTATGCAGACCTACATGCAGGTCCACTTATTACTACTCTGTTTACTGACCTATGTGTAGGTCCACACTTGCTTACGCAATCGTTGCTCCTTGCTTACGCACACCATTGCTTCATGCCTACTGCCATCCCCTCAGCTTCAGCCTCTGGGATTCTGCTGCACTCAATTCTGCATTTGAACTTGCCAGGTCTCAGCACTCAATGCTCATTATGATCTCAACACACCATGCTCATTCAGCTCACCAGCTTTTAGCTCAATCAATTTCTGTGGCATGCCAGCCATTCTATTCTCGGGCAGGGTTCCTGCAGCTGACGGTCTTGCTTGCATTTAGTCCGCATCTCGAGCATGTCCAACTTGGGGAGGGATCCTTCTCACCTGGCCTGTAGCTGGAAATGTCCTCACCCCGGGCTTGGCTTTAGCTGCCTGCTACTCGACAACAGCTCCTGGTGTAGAATGTAAGACTAGCGGTGAAGGGTGGAAAAAGTTACCTCCTTTGGCTCTAGTGTTGCACTATAACAGTTAGCCATTGACTTTAGTGGTTTCCCTAGCAAGGCACCTTCACCACATTCTCCATACGACTGCCTCTGGTTCATCTGCTTTGATTTTAGGGTGGGTAGGCCAGGTGAGTGTCTCAGCAGTCATTGCTCTCCTCCTGCACCTTGGTTGCACGTATTGTTGCAGAGTTTTCTTGCAACCTTCCACAGCATTCCTGCTACAGGGTTTGGGTGAGAGCCTTCCTCCAAATTGGAATATTTTCCACCTCCTTTTAATAGGGTTTTCCAAACTGCAACTGCAGAGCCATCAATAAATAAACTATCCCAAGCCTGGAGGGAAAATGACCTAGGCCTTGGATCCCCAGAAATTTCCTCCTCATAGAGTTTTGTTCTCTCCTTCGTTGCCTCAGGTCATAACTGTTAGTTAGCATAGTAGTGTCCCCTAGTTTCTTTAGGTAGGTTCTGCTGTTGGATGGAGGTGGAGGATGTCCTGCCATTCCCTCTCTCCTTAGGGGATCCCCTAATCTCAACATAAACCATTAGTATCATGCTATGCAAACCTGGGCATTTCATTACATTATCAAACTGAGCATCTCATTATGTTATCAAACTGTCTATGCATTTCTACTACTACGTCACAGTTACTGCTACTTCATCACAGTTACTGCTTACTCATATGCTTTGCGTTGCCTCCTTCTTTGGGATATGATTGTACTACATTTCTTTTGGGGATTCCTAAGGTACCTTTAGCCACGGGAATCATCCCATGGCACTTCTAGGGATGGAACCCTCTCTGAGGGTTCCTTGCCTTTCGTACCCCTACAGGGTGGTAATTCCTCTGGAATAGAGAGTGCGAACGGCCAAAACCAATCTAACTCCATTGCACAAGCATAACACTATACTGGCTGTGTAGGACAGTGAATTGGAAAGGCTTTTGCCTGGAGTTCAGTGGTCAAGCAGGCAGCTACTCCCACTTCCTGAGCTATATAAGCAGTTCATCTCAGCCTCATTGTGAAGCATTTTTTCTTTGCCCCGCCATCCTCCCCTCCTCCTCCAGCAGCAGCACTTCTTTACTTAGGGCGATTCCTAAGGTACCTTTAGCTAAGGGAATCATCTCGTGGTTACTCTAGGGGTGGAACCCTCTTCGAGTGTTCCTTGCCTTTCGTACCCCTACAGGGTGGTAATTCCTATGGAATAGAGAGTGCAATTGGCCCAAACCAAACTAACACAGTTGCACAAGCATAACACTATACTGTCTGCATAGGACAGTGAACAGATGTTATGTAGTGGAGGTGTGTGTGTAGGGAGTCAGGAAGAATGCTCTCCTTTTGCCATGTTACTACTGTGGACATTGTCCATTTCAATCAGTAGTAGTCATGTATATTTTGTAATATGTTAATGTCTTAATATTTGTGTATGTTCTTTCAAAAGAGCAAACAATTAGTGATGAAACAAATCGACTTGCAGGTAAATGCCATGCAGCAAAGCACTGCACAAAGGCATACTGATGTAAGCTGTTTCCGAGCCAAATGGCGATTGTGCTTTAATCTAGTGTGGCATTGTTTATAAATAATTACTGACAAACAAAAACAACAACAAAAAAAAAAACAGACACATAACAGACCTTATGTTTTTGCCTGATTTTGAAGCATAGTGATTTTTTATGCTGGGGGGGGGGGTGCTACAGGATAAGGTTGCACAAGAAAATGGCTCGTAAGCTTCAACATTTCTTGAACTTGGTTTACACTGGAGGACAGGGTCTGGTCACTCACAGCGGTGGTCCTGGTGGAGAAGTGGTTTGGACTGGAGCAATACTGAATGGAGGAGATAGAGGAAACCTAGAGGTGTGGAGCAGCTATAGGGTGAAGTGGATGTTCGCAACCCCAACTCTTGTATAGTACATACTGTATCTCTACAAAAGAGATGTTGGTTATTAGGAGTAAAATATTTACACAGACTTGCTGAGCAGGGAGCAACTAATTTGGCACGCTACCTGTTTCTCCATCTCCTGACCATCCTCACTGTTATTTAACCAAACAAAAAATCTACCCTGGTAGGTACATACACTGGAATATATTAATAAAAACGTAGCTTTTGTTTTTTTACCCTTGAAGCCCATTTTGTGGAAATATTCCATAAACCATAAATATTTTTTCTTTTATTTCAGTAATTTTTTTTTCTTAAAGAGATAGATTGTGTTTTTATTTTTGCTCTGTTTGAATTGGAAAAGTTTGGTATCTCTTTTTTTTTTTTTTTTTTTTTTTTTTTTGGTGTCCCTGATTTAAAATTAAACTAAGTGTAACCTTGAAGGTGTACTGTAATTGATCAATCTAGAGAGAGCTGAAATAATTACAGGGAACGCACTGTCTGCTGCACTGTTGTTTAGAAGCATTATTCGGCTCTGATACAGTGATCATGATGTGGGTTGGGATGCCTGTCACTCAAGTAATTACAGCAGAGTACCACAGCTTTTGTTTTTGAGTGCTGAAATGCCATGGTGATGTGAACGGTCATGTTCTCCTGCACCCATCTAGGATTTTACTTATTTTTATTTATTTTATTTATTTATTAAGATCTCAGATTAAACTTCGAGTACAGGCTCATTACATAGGTTCCATGTCAGGGTCATTACAGTAACAAACAAAACTACAGCTTGCGGGAAGCCGTAAGAGGACAACAACAATTAAGGTAAATTAGGCAAGAGGTTACATGTGTGACTAAAATAAGCAAACACTATATACAATGGTACTTGCCAACACAAAAGGAAAAAAAGGAGAGAGAGAGCGTGAACAAAGGGAGGGGTTGACTCAGGAAGAGAGGAGTAATAGTGAGAAGAAAAACTGGAGAGAGAGAGAATATATACTGAAAATAAACCCAGAAGGTGGGCCTCGTCACTGGTGAGGGAGGCTTATTCTATGCATACTGGCAGTGCCAGTAGCTGGAAGTGTTAACAGAGGGAATTGGGGGAAAGGGTGAGGGGGTGGTGCAGGATCAGAGCAGGATGTCAGTATAAGAAGGGGAAGAGGGAATGGGAGCAGAAGGGGAGTGGTGGAGATGGGACGAGGGGAAGTAGGGTAGAAGGTGTGGAGAAGAGGCTGGGTCAGTTAGGGAGGGAAGTAATAGGGGGTGGAGAGACGCCTGTTGGTGCGGGGGTAGAAGTGAAGGGGAGGAGGGTGGCACAGTTTAGGGAGGGAAGAAATGGGGGTATAGATGGTGCCAGGAGGTACTTCAGTTGACAAACTGCCAGGGGCTGGAGGCCTTAGTGGAAACAGTCACAACATGCTTTGGTAACCAGATATGATCGTAGCCTGCGTTTGAAAGGGTCCAGTGTTGGAATAGCAAAGCGGCTTGGTGGCAGGTTGCAGCAGCTGTAAAACAAACTAGCTTGAAATGTATGCTGCTGCATAATGGTATGCCTGGAAGGGGATGGGAAGTCTGATGTGCAGGGAAGCGTCAGTACAGGCCATTGGACCTTGGGGACGGAGGAGAGCACAGACAGAAAAACACCTCCCAATGCTCACTGCACTCTGCTTTATGCCCATCACAGATAGCATCAAAAGTTAGCACTCTTCCCCCACCTTGAGCTGGAATGCTGGGCACAATGTGATGCAGAATGGGAGGAGACTGCACTAACAGCCATGGCAGCTACAAATGCAGCAGCATGGTGTTGCGGTCTGAGGGAGAACTGAAAGCAGTTACTTGCCAAGCCTTTTTTTTAATTCCCCAGGCTTGGCATACTTTCCTCAGCTGTTCAACAGTCCCTTTGTTTAGCTGCGGTGGCCCATTTGTGCTCCTCGGCTCCTGGCACTGCAAACATGCCCAAAGCAGGAGAAAAGAGCAGAAAAAAACAAGGTCAGTTGCAATCCTCCTTCCTGCGACGTTTCACACTGCTGTAAATAATAAAAAGTATTTGTAGCTTAGATCTCCCCGCTCTGCCCTCCAACCTGCTGTGTTGTGATCATGAGAGAGAACTGGGTGTGTGCTATGGAGCTCTAGCAGGGGTGGGGCTGCACAGTCTTGGGATGCAGAAATGTCGGCACTGTGAAATAGTGCAGTGCTGTGTCAGTAGGGACAACATGGGCAGACTATTTCACAGATGTGGAGGCAACTGTGATGCAATCCAACATGCTGTTAGTTTGGAAAGGAGCCCTTTTAGTGATCATGAAAGGACTGCAGGGCTCTGCCCATCTGCAGCCCTAAAAAGTAGGGTAAAACTTTTTGCCCAGCTTTGTTGCTGTTCTGCTTTTCAGATGCAGACTGCAAAAGATTAGGTTAAGTATAAGCTAATGATCTTAATGGTCATACTTTACACCTCCCAGGTTGACTGCTTCTACAAAGACAGGGCTATATTAACAACATACAGTGGCATCTCCCAGGATAAAACTCACTTTTAAAGCACTCTGCAGTATGTTGCAGCAGCCCTACTGAATAAAAGCAATATCATTTCAATGGCAATTAGTCCCCTTTGTCATGCAGGAAACTGTGGCATTCACTTCATCCTGGCAATGTCACATTTTCCTGAATGACAAAAGGGACTCATTGCCATTGAAATTACATTGCTTTATTCAGCAGGTCTGCTGCAGCATTCTGCAGTGTGCTGCAAAATACTACAGCATTGGGTTTCATCCTGAGGGATGCCACTGTAACTTTTTTGTAACCTGGAAATGCAGCTGAAACAATAAATTGTATGACAAAATCTGTTTCAAAAGTATGTGAGCACTCAAAATTGCTCAAAAACCTGATTATCACTGAGCAAAACCAGCTTACCGGAAAAGGACCCTTATAACCTGAACAAAACTGGATTACCTGAAAAGGACCCTGAATACCTGATTATGAGGTAAAAAAAACTTGACAGGTGGCAACCCTACCTGTCTGAAATCGTACCTCTGCTTTTTGTTCCATGTATGCTACTGTTTACTACTTTCATATGTGCTGCTGTTATGGAAGATTGTTTCTCAGGGAATGACAGATAAGTTGCACAACTCTTATATTTGCATACCCATGATGCAGTGCTTGCAACTCATGGAATTAATGTGTTATCATATGTGGTAAAGAGCAAGTAAAATACACATTCTGTTATGTTCTTACACTAAATGATCGCTTTAGGTAAGTAGCTGTTTTATCTGCTTACCTCTCTTGAACACTAAAAAACTAAAGCATTTTGGTTATTACAACATAAATAAAGAAGATTCAGTACATACTGTATATTCCAGGCCTCAACCCTTTGTAAGATGTGATATAGTTAGTTTTATATAATGGCAAGAAGAAATGTTAGTATCTGATTGGTCCCTATGTAACAGGACCCATGATGTCATCCTAGTGTCAAATCATGGATCTAGTCCCTACACACATATGTAAGCAATAACCTGTGACAGGGTGTGCTGGTATTGGGGATTAACACACACACACACGAGTGTGCTGTGAGGCGTAAGGCCACAGGCCAAGTGCCCCCACAACACCCAGGTGTGCGTTATTCCCCCAAAACAGCACACCTTGGAGTGGGTTATTGTATTTATTACATGGGGTTACACAGGCGGTGTGAAAAAACACCAAGAAACACAATTAAATGTAGTAAACTTGGAAGATTTTAATGGGTGTCCTTTCACAACACAAAGTAGTCCCACATACAAACTGCGTAAAACAGAGGAGACACTGCAAGTAGGTCATACTGTGCAATGATGGGAACTAGTACAGGTGCAAGAATACAGGTGGGGCTGTTACTCTTATGTTTGGCAGGGGAATGTTATCAGCACAGCTGTCGCTACCTTTAAGCGTGCGATCCTGCCACTGCCGTGCCTAATGCTGCGAGGAGACACACAACGGTGCATCCTGTAAACAACACTTGCCCATCCTGCCTCTGTGCTTTTTCCCTGTGCTCACTAGGATACCAACACTTGCCCATCCCACCTCTGTGCTTCTTCCCTGTGGTCAATAGGATACTGTAGTGAACACTTCAACTAAGCATGTGGGGGTGCACTGCCGTGCCTATTGCTTCCCGGATACAGACAATGATGTATCCTGTAACCACCACTGTCGCATCCTGCCTGTGTGTTCTGCTGGGATAATTAGGATACAGTGTTGCTGGGGGTTTGGACTGCTTGATGGGCAGTGCCAATGTCATACCTAGGTCTGCTGTGTAATCCTCCCTGGAGACAGACAAGTATGTGAGCTGAAAGCAGCACTGTGCAATCCTGCATATCATACTTCACCAGTGCAGAAAGTAGTATACCGTGCACCGTGGCTCCATTCACAGTTGCCAACACTGAACCATGCTCTGCTTGGGGACAGGTTGTAGACTTATGGACAGGGAAACAGCTGTCATGTGCACACAGTGATGAGGGTGCAATGGTAAAGATGGGATGTGGCTAGTGCTTGTGCAGTGTGCAGACACCTACAGCATGACGTGTCACAGTGCAGGATGATTATCAGCTTGTCCGCTATGGAGATCATAGCCACTGTGCATTGGGTCTGCTGAGGTCCACTGGGCAGGTAAGTGGGTAGAGACATTGTTGAGGGGGACAGATGAACTTCCCGTGAGCACTGTCTAGATGCTGGGGGTGGTGCAGCTGGGACTTCAACTACACTGTGAGATGTAATAGCAGACTACTGGTACTGGGTGCTCTGCTACCAAGATTGCCTCTGTTCACAGTTACCAACACTAATTGTTCTGTGCTTGGGGACAGGTTGTAGACTTCTGGACAGGGAGACAGCTGTCATGTGTGCTCAGTGACGTGGGTGAGATGGCAGAGACAAGATGTGGCCAGTGCTTTTGCATAGTGCAGACACCTACAATATGAACTGTCACAGTGCAGGATGATTATCACCTTGTCCGCTATGGAGACTGTAGCCACTGTGCATTGGGTCTGCCAAGGTCCGCTGGGCGGGCTGATGGGTAGAGACACTGCTGAGAGGGACAGATGCACTTCCTACATGCACTGTCTATATGTTGAGGGGAGGCACAGCTGGGACTTCAATTATGTTGCGAGATGTAATAGCGAACAACTGGTACCATGTGCCCTGCTACTGAGATCACACCCACACATCAGCACAAGCTGACTGGGTCAATGTGGGACATCGGCTCTACAGTATGCCAATGGAGCTAAGGTATATCAGTGAGTCTGTGCCGCTTAGCTCAGTTTGCAAATGGCTGCTGTGCAGTTTTGTGCTACAGCATCTCTAAGAAGTGCTGGTGTGCCCTGTAATCTTATACAGCCTGGACCGCTTCACTTGGGGTGTGCTGATAATGTGCATTAATGCATGCTCAGCAGACTCCATTTCGCCAATCAAGTCTCTCTGAGCAGCCCCATGCAATAAGACATATTACATAATGGCAAGAATAGTTTTCTTGCTTCTGATTGTACAGTGTGTGCCTGGAACAGTGATGTTATCTCAGTATAGCATTTCTCTATTAAGGTCTAGCACACATGACTGCAGAAAAAGACTGAAAAAAATAAATCACTGCATCCCATCTCCAGTACCCACACTCTTCCCTCCAAGACTCATATTACTCTGCCCTCCCCAACCCCTTGGCAAAGAATCTCTTCATTTCACAACTTGGTGGACCACAAGTAAACATTTAAAAGTCAGTATGTTTATAAAACTTCCACCAAACCACAAATGTTTTCTTTCTCTTCCACTTGCTTTTTCCAGCTGCTTTTCAGATGCGGTTCACAACACAACAGCACGTGATGGTATCTGACTCTCCAGCTCAGCTCTCAGCATTTTTCCTGCACTCCTTCACTTCAGTTTCTTTCTTAATTTTTTTTAAACAAAATTAAAAAAGCACTGTGTAGCACCCCTACCTCCCTTGTTCATTCTACCAATCGACAATGGCATCAGCACCAGGCTAGCAAGAGCAGCGATGGGGTGGTGCTGCCAAAAGCAGTGATGGGACGGGATCCTGCCTCAAAATCTGTCAGAAAAACCATATGTCCCCTTCCAGTACATCAATTAAACACATTGAAAAAGTGTACTGGTAAAACCACAAGACACATTTGAGGGGTGGGGGCGGGGGGCAAAGAAAACACATGTCACTCCACGAAGCAGAGGGACCTAATCAGGCAGCATCACTGAGATAGCAGCACCACCACCTACTGGTGGAAAAATGTTTGGAACTTTTTCTTCAAAACATATATCTCCACACTCAAAAATGAAATAAGAATGAATACATTTTTTTTTCTTTTATCTTTTCCTTTTTATTAACTAACAAGTCATTGTACAATACAGCAATGATGCACTCCAGGGTGTGTGTGTGTCGTGCAGGAATAACATCACTTCTTTGCTGCCTAACCACCCAAGGAATGACGTTATCCCAGCATGACATACACCCTGTCATACATTATTGCTTAAATAACACTGCTCACTTGATGCTGCCACAATTGCACTGCAGACTGTCGCTGGCTTTCTGAGCATTCAAGCCACACACAGTCCTCATCAAGTTCAAAATTAACTGGTCCCAGCATACATATGACCGAATAACAGCCCAGTTGATACCACCGTGATTGTACTGTGGATTATCACTTGCTCCCTGAGTGTTCGAGTCACATACAGCCCCCATCAAGTTCAAAATTAAAATCCAAGTAAACAAAAAGTTAAAGAAAAAAAAGCCCTGACTCCAGCACTTATCGGTTCCCACGCTTGGCAGCATGGTCATGTCAGCACATGCAGATTGGACTACCATAAGTGCCATGCTCACTCCTCACATTGCCCTGCTCAACACACGCCTGCACTTGGTCCACTAAGGAGAGGACGCCCCCCCCCCAAAAAAAATAAAATAAAAGAAACCCAACAGATTCAAGTGAAGTTGGACTGTGAACCGGCACTGTTCAATCATAAAAGCACTTGCCCAGAGCTTGCTACCGTTCTCTACTCCAGATACTGAATGAGCAGTCATGGATTTAAATTTGAATACACCTTCTTCCGGTAAACACTAACAGTGTCTCGCACTCTACCAGGACAACATGAGGAAACATGGGGGGAAGGGAGGACATACAGGGCAACACAGTGATAAAAACAGAGGTATCCAGTGAGTGAGCAGACTAGCAGCAGCACTGGGATACAGGGACACCACACAGTGGCACTGCCACCTGCTGGACAAGAGAGAAACCACAGACTCCTTTTTAAAAAGGTATACCTCCCCTAAGAAAAACTAAAAAAAAAAAAAAAAGGTATTTTAAACATATTTTTTTCCCATTTTCTGTCCCCCCCCCCCCAAGTAAAGGAACTCTTATATAATAGGAATAATGCACACAGGGTGTGTGTGTGTCATGCTGGGATAACCTCACTTTGAGTGTTGGCCACATCAGACAAGCGGCCCTCGCGCTCAACCGCCCAAGGCATGATGTTACCCCAGCACAACACACACCCTGTCATGCATTATTCCTTTATTAGAAAACAAGCTTAAACATCTGAAGATTTTGATTGGCTGCCATTGATACCAAGGGGTACAATAACTTAACAGTTAGAGCCTGATACATACTAAGTGTCAGCCCAGCTTGCCTCACTAGTAAAGTGGTATCCCTGTGGCAGTTCTAAATTTAAATTTCAGTAGCTGCTGTTTTTCTCCTGCTAGTTCACTGACACTACAGCCACTCCGTTCACACAAGTCACAGCCAGTAAATCAGTTAAACTCCACAAAAGAAAGTCGTGTACCTGTCTTCCGTATTTCTAAACCATGGTTTCCATTTTTTTGTGTTCCTGAAACCAGTGCTGCCACCACTCGCTTATCAGAGGGCTCTGTGACCTCTGTGCACTTTCCAACCAGGCTCGGCATCTGTTCTACACAGTGTGACATACAGTAGCCCTCAAACAGCCCCCCCAGCTCCTTTCCACAGCATGTGACAAACTGTCGCCTGTCGAAATAAGCCCGCAAATAAAATGCCATACACAAGACAAATTACAGTACCATTTTTCCTCTCTTGCACAGTTCCACTCCTGACTGCAGTCCTCTCATACCGAAACGCATGCGGCGCTGATCTTACTGCAGCCCTTACACACTTACTACCCGCTCACACTCTCCTAATAACAAACCAATTGTTTTATGTGGAAAAAGTCTCTAGCACTAGCCCCATTCAGTAGCCTTCACAGTGACACCACAATGTAGTCACTAATAAAGAGTGACACTGCAATGTAAAAACAGTACTGGGATAAGCAACAGCACCCTCTACTGGCGAAGCACCTTCTACTGGCAATTCAACAGAGTACAGGGACTATTTTACAGGAACTGTTCTTTCTATTTATTTTTATTAATAGTTTACCTTCTTTTTCCTTCTGACATTACACTATTTTAAAAAATCAATGAAAGCCCATTTTCTAAGCATCTAAATTTCTAAATACCCTCCGGGGTGGGTGGTATGGGCAATACCAGACCTTCCAGGGGCTGTAAGGCTCTCTGGCTGTGGGATTGGGCCTCATTACGCCCCTGGGAGGCCCAGTATTGCCCAATACCGCCCACCCTGTCAGGTATTATTGCTTGCTTAGAAAATGGGATTCAAAATATAAAGATTTTGATTGGCTGCCAGTCATGCCAGGGGGGTGCATTAACTAGTAGTTACAGCCCTCCAAAAATAAGTGCCAACTGTGCCAACCCTATAACTGGTATAATGGGCCAGTCTAGTTCTGTAAACATAAAAGCTGTCATTTTTTTACACACTCACTTACTGAGACAAAATGCCAGTCAGCCTGGCCACACTCACACAGGCATACACACACAAACCTCAGGCCACAAAGAATTACAGCATATTAAATAAAAGGTAGCCACACATTTAAAACTGAAAATGAAGCCATCATTGTGATCGGCTTCACATAACTGTAGTCGGCAGCACAGTTTTAAAATGTGCAGCGAGTGCCTCTCCAAACTACTAGTAACAGAATTGCTCCTTCCCAGGGTTGCTTCCCATACACAGTCCTCCTCATATAAAACACATAGGAAAATGGGAAAAGCCATCTATCTCAACTGCCTCATGAAAATCTTGCACTTCAGTGCCATGCACAACTTACTGCAATCAGCGAGAGGGTGCTCCAGTTATTGCAGCAGGAGAGGTTTTCATCTCACAAATGGCTTTCTGTGGAAAAAGGACATGTTGTCTTTCTCCTACGCTCTTTTTTACTGGCAGGGCTATCATATAATTTAGACCAAGGGGCTGGCAGCATCAGAACAAAGAGCAAATAAGAGAACAAACTAAAGGGGAGGGAGGGGAGTGAGTTCAAGTTCAAGTTTATTGCAGGAAAAAAACTCCATTGAGCAAGCTCATTCACAAGGAGGTCCTGAAACATATATACAGACAAGGCTGATACTACATACATACATACAGTAAGTGCTTAGTGCACACATTAAGTGCTCAACAGAAAACAGTGCATCTAATTGCCTATCAAGCATGCTAGTACTGACATTTAAGACCAGTGTAATAAGATAGGCCGAGACAACACAGATCTTAGCGGCAGTTACACACGTCTTTTATTTTTCCATTAGATAGCAATTTGAAAAGGCTGGGCGAGACTAGCTTGGGAAGTTTCAGGGATGTTTGTAACTGGTTCCAGATGGTGGGGAGGGTGACTGAGAAGGCACGTTTTCCCAGATTAGTGTGGGTATTTGGGACGTTTAATGTTATAATGTCTAAGTTCCTGAGCGAGTAGATGCTGTGAGCAGTCTGGATAAGGGAAGTTAGATAACTAGGCAGTTTGTTGAGAAGGAGTTTTATGGTCCAAGTACCGGCGTGGAGCATACGTCTGGTAGTGAGTAACGTCCAGCCTACGGTTGTATATAAGTTACAGTGATGCGTCTGTATCGGGAAATTCGTTATGAAACACAAGGCCTGGTGATAAAGGATGTCCAATTTCCTTAGATTTGAAGTTGTAGACAAGGTGTAAATTATGTCCCCATAGTCAAGGAGCGGGAGGAATGTGGTTTGTACAAGCCTGGTTCTGATGTCGAGTGGAAAAAGTGTCCTTTTTCGGAACAGGAAGCCTAGGCATATTTTTAACCTTCTGGCAAGGTCATCTATATGTTCCGAGAAGGTGAGCTTATTGTCAATCCAGAACCCGAGGTATTTGAACTTCAGGGTGACTTCAAGAGGTTCGCCTAGGGACGAAACTAAGAATTCTTGTGAGACACTGAAACAGCATGCAAAGAACCTTAACAGTACCCTCTACTGCCAATGTTGGTAGAACAGGGACTACTTTACCACAATAGGATTAAAATTCAATTTTAGTCATTTTTTTATAGTATTACTTTAGTTTTTTTGTAATCATATAAAAAATAACACATGTAGTCCATTTTCTGAGCACAATAATATCCTCCAGGGTGGGTAGTATGGGCAATACTGGACCTTTCAGGGGCAATAAGGCCCTCTGCCTGTGGCATTGGGCCTCATTGCACCCCTGGGGCAGGATTCTCAAAGCTCTCAGAAGGTGCAAAACCTTCTCTAAGTCCCCAAAACTCCCTCAGCTACAGAAAAACAGGAGAGTTTGCTCCAAGTGCTATTCACAAAAACCCTTGCAGCTGCGGGAAAAATCACTATGGACTGTGGAAAAAAGTGCAGCTGCGGAAGTCCCCCAGGACAAAAAGGTGTGAGATAAGTAAGGCACAGCCCCTGAAAGGCTATGCACAGCCAGGTTTTTCCCGCAGCTGAGGAAAGAATGTTACACACAGTGGAAAGAGGCGTAACTCTCCCTCAGCACACTGCAGTAGTGCCCCAGCAATTGGAATCAATTAAGGTGGAGGTGTACCACAGGTAATAGCATCTCAGACAGTATAGCAGTGGCTGATGTTACAGCACTGAAAGCACACATTGCCATGCTATGGCAACATGCATCAACCACTAGACCCAATGCAGCCCATGACAGAGCCCCACAAGCAATACAGTCTGACCAGCCAGTAGCGAGTTCTACCCCCCCAGGCTAGAGGAACACCTCAGGAAGGGACGACCAGCAGGGACAGTCAGCCACTGCGGTGCCAGGGTTTCACAGGTACCTGTGGTGCTGCTGTGGTCCCAGTTGGGGACTGGTTGCTGGTCTGTGTGTGTGCTGTCAGCCTCATATTATAGCAGCGCTGTTACAGTCTGCTGCTTCAGCTAGTGGTTCCCTATTGCTGTGCTTTCACAGCCTCCAGCTCGCGGATTCGTAGCATAGCAGAGATCCTCGCGGCAGCTAAATTTACCATACGTGTGGCACTGTAAATCACAGCTGCTGGTTTTCTTTGAGAATACAGCGCAGCTACGTTTCGGCACTGCAGCAAGCCTTTTTCCCGCAGCTGCAGGAATTTCGGCTTTCTTTGTGAATCCTGCCCCTGGGCTGTCCGGTATTGCCCAATATCACCCATCCTGTTGGGTATTGCCGCTTGCTCAGTTTGAATCGAGATGGGATTTTTGAGAGTCTGCCATTCTTTACATTTAACAGCATCTGAATACTGAATTTATTTCCTAATTTTATCTGCTATCTGTCTTCTGTGACCAATATGCAAGTGTCAGTCTAAGAAAACAACAAGGTGGTATGTGAACCCCTTCATTTCCCCAGTCATAACAATTTCACTATTATAATGTGTGTCATTAATTTAATTGTAATCTATAAAATGGGTAAAGAAAGTGCTACATTCTGACTGGTCAGGAGCCACCCCCCAGGTGTGTGCTTATAGTGCGACAGCCCTAAGGGTGACACTCTTTTGGCAGTCAGGATGTAGCACATGGCGCATATCCATGCCTGTCAGAAACTTCTGAAAAATTAAAAACTTTCTGGCAGCAATGTTAGTTTGGGAAGCACCATTACTTGCCTTAACCCTCCTAGTAAGATTTCAAGCCATAATAATAAATACCCATACCGACTCCACAACTAAAAAAATATATGGCACAGAAATTAAACATTTTACATTTAAAAAAATGAACTTACTGGATGTCATGTGTGTACCTGAACTAAGATGGCTGCTTACACCTTGAGCACTGGGTCACTGCTGCAATAATTTTCCACCATCTGTCTTCAAAACTGCATTGGCAGAAGCACGCACTATCAAGAAGGGCACTGAAAGGGCATGTAAGCTGGTTCTCAGGGTTTTGAACAGCCAACAACCCTTCAGAACTGGAAAAACAGCTTGAGATATCACTGCTGTTAGCCCAGCAACCAGCCCACAAGATGGCTATGTTCCAGCTACAGAAAAGTCTGACTGGAGCTTCCAGTGACCCCCATATGTCAATGCTTGAGAAAATTACTGCATCAGTGGAGTCAATAATGGCCACAGTACTACTGATTGTAAGCCTCAGTACACTTAACGGGAAAGTGTCTGTAATGAAATTCCCAGATCACGACTGTCGCCTCTTCACTGCAGCAGCAGGATGACCATCTGCAGACTGCTGAGTGGCATATCCCATAGATCAAAGCCAACATGGAGGACCTTGAAGGGAGAGGGCACCGTAAAAATGTCTGCATCTTGTCTCTGTCCGAAAGGCTGGAGGCATAGACCCTGTATACTTGCGCTCTCAACTCCTGGTCTGGCTGAGCTAGACCCTACCACGTATAGCTTGAATTGGACTGAGCACACAGAATAAGGTGTAGCCCGTGATAACGGCTCTGGGGAAAGGGTGCCTACAATAATGGCGACTCCTTTCCAACGCATTACATGGACGGCCATGGTCTGGTAGGGTGATCGGATAGGTGGGAGGGCGAATATAGTGACAGGATGTTGCTATACGTACGTGCATGGGGGAGGCAGGCATGCACAGCGAGGGGCATGTGGGATGTGAGGGGTGGTGCCACGGTGGGTTGCTGAGCTGACCCTGTGGCTTGGTGAGTCGGCTGCTGGTGTTGGTGAGTGGGGTACTGGGTTCGAGTCCGGGCACCTGTACCTTTTTGTTGTGCCCAGCCCAAACCTTTTATTTTTAATGTTTTCACCTCCCCACACATGCATCCCCCTGGAGCTGAGAATCCTTTAGTAGAGGGGAGTGTGGGGGGGTGCACCCCAACAGAAAACATTAAATGAAGTCCCCGCACTGTTTTCCCAGCGCCGGGGTGTCACAGTGGTGAAAACATTTTTCGGCACTGTGACTTCGCGATAACGCCAATCGCCTTTAGGCTTTCTCCGTTATCACATGGAACCGAATAAGGTGGCCAAAACCAGCCACACAGAAAACTCACTCTCAGCCATTAATCTTTAAATTATTAAGGTACCAGGACAAAGAGATTATCTTAAAAAGGTCCGGGGAACTCCACGGTATCACGGTTGCTGGTTTGCACATCTCTTCTATCCAGACTACCCGAGGGGAGTTTTTGAATGCAGGCAGGCCTTTGATAAAATCAGAGCTGGCCTCTGCAATAAGGATATTCAGTATTCTCTACTATATCCAGCCATTTTCTCGGTCTCTATCCTGGGCACCCCTCACCAGTTCCTCTCTGGAAGGAGTGGATGCTTTTCTGCAGGCATCTTTGACACTGGATGGAACCACCACCATCAGCTGCCATGGCTGTACCCTCAGCAGACCACCAAGCCTCTCCAGCTCCACCGACTGAGAAGGGACTGCTGAGCACACCAGTGACACTTGCATACTGGTAACGGTGATGTTTCAGACAGGAGACTGTTCAGGTATGCTGGGACTCTGTTAAACTGTTGTTTACGGCTCCCTGGACAACTGTTTTATACTCCAGTGGTCAAGTCTGAATTTTAATGTTAGACTTTGCTGTTTCCCAACTCATGAACAACTTCTCTGCCACATGGTGAAGATGCAGGCAGTGCAACTGGCTAACCCCTCGATCAGATGGCGATGGACACAGAAGCAGGGCTCATTCTGCCCCAGGCTAGTAAAAACTGTACTTGGACTGGTTCCATGTCAAAACTGTGCCTGTAGAACTGTATGGGGCAAAAACAGTGAGTTGAAAACAGCAAGACCCATAACGGTGCTTTGCAATACAGTGCCGAACAATAACAAGCGAAACCCCCATCATAAGCTCAGTTGCGGGGCTCGCCCCACACCGAGCAGAAGTTTGCTTCCTGAACCGCTCTTAACTAAAAATAACCACCTCTGAGCTAAAAAAAAGTAGACCAGAAGAGCAATACCCCCGACAGCGCTAAACGTAACGCACGCTGTAATTATCACATCGTTGAAATAAAGAGTGCTGTTTTTGAGTCAGTGTTTTTGAATCACCCTTTTTTGACTTGCTGTTTTGACAGGACACCACTTGGACTGTCATGTCTGTTCTTGTACCTCTGAAATGTATTGGTGTTACTTGTTTTTGGTCTCAGGTATAAATACAAATGCTAGACTCTGGGGCAGCTCTCCATATGAGGGCAGGCTGCTAGGCAGGTGCAAGCGAAGGGGGAAGGGACTTGGTTGTATTTTTAGAAAGCAGTGGAAAAGCTTCTTCACAATAATTGGTGAATACAGGGGGAGAACTGCTCCAGTCTACAGTCCTAGGACACCAAGGGAGCTCTGAGGGGGTACCGGGTCATTATGTCATGGACTGAACCACGCATGAAGAACCGAGCGGTCCATAGTGTGTAGTGCTTCAGAGAGACAGAGGTATATAAGCGATACACAAGTATTGCTAACCCGTCGCTCTGCACAGGAAGGGGAAGTGGATGTAACCACTGCTGGTTGGATGCTCAATTGAGCTGCTCCTGTGGTGGTGTGGGAAGAGCACCCAACACAGTAGTGCAAAGGTGGGGTGGGCCAGGGTTTGATTCCCTGCTAGGAAACCTTTTTACTTTTTTTGTTTATGCGCCGAAGACAAGTGCTGATCGCGATATTCTTCCTGCCCCTGTATCCACACCCCCTCAGAGTTAATTATAATAATTCTGAAGGGTGTGGAGGGGCAATACCCCCCACATGGGGGGTGCAGGGGCTGAAGCCCCCCAAAAAACAAAGAGACCATTCAGGTGTGCACCATTTGTGTTGTAGTGGCATTATTGGGGTGACCGGGCATAGGCTCACCTTTGGGACTTTGTCTTGGGGGCTTGCCACTGCCGACATCTGAACAGGTGCAAAACCTAGGAGTAATTT
Source organism: Neoceratodus forsteri (assembly GCA_016271365.2). Classification (NCBI taxonomy): domain Eukaryota; kingdom Metazoa; phylum Chordata; order Ceratodontiformes; family Ceratodontidae; genus Neoceratodus; species Neoceratodus forsteri. Next base: position 1,341,638,311 of record CM057450.1, on the reverse strand, counting down.
TTGACGAAAGGCTAACACTACATTCGCAGGTGTCAACCATCATCAAATCCTCCTTCTACCATCTGAGGAATATCTCCAGGGTTACGCAACTCGTTCCATCTAGCAATCTTCTCATGTTGGTCCACACCTTTGTGTCCTCACACCTGGATTATTGCAACTCCCTTAACCTAGGGCTACCAGGGGTGGATATCCGCCGCTTGCAGCTGGTGCAGAACTCAGAGGCCCAGTTATTGATAGGAACCCCTCGGTCCTGTCATATTTCTCCGGTGCTGTGTGGACTGCACTGGCTGCCAGTACAGTGGCAGATCACCTTTTAAGTCAGACTTCTGACTTATAAAGCCCTACACGGACAGGGCCCAGACTACCTGAAAGAACTTCTGGTCCCTTACTGCCCTGGGTGATTGCTCTGCTTGGCTGATGAGGGTTGCTAGAGATTCCAAGGGTATGTTTAAAATCTTCTGGGGCCCGTGCATTTATGCATGCGGCCCCTACCCTTTGGAATTCTCTACCCCGTCAGTTACGAGAGTGTGCGACCGTGGAGGGATTTAAACAGGTTCTGAAAACTCATTTGTGGAACCAAGCATATGGTGACTGATTTAAACCATGTTTTATTCTTATTATCTGCATTTTATACTATTTATGATGTTCTGAATTTATTACCTAATTGTTTTAATTGTTTGTTCGGCTCCTTGGTTGTAGAAAGGTGCTATATAAATAAAGAATTATTATTATTATTATGTGCGGCCACTCTGTTGCCGCACGCTGTTTTCCATGCATGGGTTTGATGTGCGCGTTTTCATCCATGACATAATGCCCCTTGCCCTCTGAGGGAAGGCATCATACCTCTCATGGCTTAGCTCTGCCTTTGGTCCCTTACCAGCTGTCTTACATGGGCTGTGTATACTGCAAATCTAACTTTGTTAGCACTTGGATGCTGCAGTGAGAACAGGGGCCTGGGTATTACCCATCCACCATTTCCGGGTTCCATATGAGTGTGGACCTAGGTGCCTTCTTCGTCAAGGTTAGCTGTGGTAGCTGGTAAACCTCTATAAGAGGGAAATGCTCAAAGGATTCCCCCTTCATTTGCTCCTTTACAATTTTTTTGTAAGGGCTTTGTGTGAAGCAGTCTCATTTTGTGTTCTCCTTTAATTCTTATCTGACTGATGACTTGGTTATCATATTTGTGTACATATTTCTGTATTGTGTGGGGAATTGGGTAGCGGTGGACAGTCTGGTGAGGTCGGAGGAAAGGGCGAGGAGGGGATTCTCACTGGCATCTAACACAAGGCATTTAGCCAAAACCATGGCCTTGGCAGATGCCCTTAAAGTGGTATCCTGGAATGTTTGCAGGCTGAGTTGCTCAACTAAAAGACATAAGTTACTCCTGAAACAGATGAATTGTAACATTGTGCTAATTCAGGAGACACATTTGACTGAAGTGGAGAACAAATGTCCCTTTGTTCTTAGGTAGGGAAGGTGTACTCCAGTACTTGTATATCCAAGGGTGAGGGTGGGGGATTCTTTGTAAAAAAGGGCTGCAACTGGGAATACACAAAATGCTGCAGGATCAAGAGGACCATTGTGTGCTTGCAAAGGGTACTTATCAGGGGTTCCCCACTGCCTTAGGGAGTGTCTATGTCCCCAATTGGCACCCATCCTAAAGCCTTTGCTACAGGAGGGCACACTCTGCCCTTGGAACAATCCGCATGCACTTCCGAAGGCACCCATCCTAAAGCCTTGGCTACAGGAGTGCGCAACCTGCCTTTGGAGCAATCCACACGCATGTCCGAAGGCATGCATCCTAAAGTCTCATCTACAGGAGGGTGCACCCTGCCCTTGTAGCAATCCACAGTGCACGTCCGAAGGCACCAATCCTAAAGCCTCAGCTACTGAAGGGTGCACTCTGCCCTTGGAGAAATCCGCACCGCACTTCCGAATGCACCCATCCTAAAGCCTCGGCTACAGGAGGGCACACTCTGCCTTTGGAGCAATCTGCATGCATGTCCGAAGGCACCCTTCCTAAAGCCTCAGCTACAAGAAGGTGCACCCTGCCCTTGGAGCAATCCACACCACACGTCCGAAGGCACCCATCCTAAAGGTAATCGCTATTTTCAGAAAAACGCTCACGAAGCATTCCGCTGCCTTTGTCAGCTGTTTGAATTTTTGGTGCCTTTTTACTCGAATTATAGACCTGGGCTGCAGCCATTTTGTAAACCTGTGGGAGTTGCTCCCTTCGCTAAAGTATTGTATGCTGCTATATGTGTGCTCACCAGGTGAGGACTTTAACTGTAAATCTCATTTTTTGTGCCAAATTCATAAGGTAGAACTGCCTGCTGCACAAAGGGATCTGGCACCAAATTTAAACTCCGATTTACCTTTAGCAGTGCTTGATTAAATTCAGAACACACACCGAAGTAAGCATTCTGTAATCTGGAGCAACAATAAATTGGTAGCCATTTAAATTTAGACTTGCTGACCCTGGAAATAATTTAACTGTACTCCAAGTCCTATTTGCAGCACCTGATAACTCCACGTCTTCTAAAGTGCAGAGGAGAGGGACCCTGCTCTAAATTTCTGTTTAAAAATTTAAAATAAATAACATTTAGAAGACACAGAGGCAAGGGACCCTGAACTCTTAAAATTAATTTAAAAGCAGTTCAGGACTCACCTCGCTGCCTGAGATTTCAGTAAGGACACTGCAGGCTAAAGTGCAGCTCCTCTCCTGCAAGGTTTTCCCTGCTTGCTGAAAGCAAACTGTGGGCTAAGCACTAAGAAACAGCCAGTCCTCTCTTTTCTGCAGCTGCTATGCTGCTGCTCCCCACCTGCCACCCACCACTCCCATCCTTAGCTGGCATCTGTTATATAGTGTGAGGCCACTCTCAGGCCATGCCCAGTGTGTGAGGAGTTTGTAACTATCTCCTCATTTTCTCTTTAGCAGCCTATATTACATCACCAACAGAGGGCATCTGAATAATTTTTCCTAACCTTCCTCCCTCCCTCCACTTCATAAGCCTGCCAACAGCCCTGAAATAGAGTGTTTCTGCCCCAAATCCTCATAACCAGACCTTAATTCCACTCAAATTAAGCCTCTACCTTGCTACAAATCTAAATTCTACAAATATCCTCCACACTTACCAACAATATGGCCCCTCATCCGGGTGTAGTTTTCCTGCTAGTCTCTATTCTTGGTCCTCTCATATGGCTCCCTTTGGTATACTGCCCACCTTCCCGGAATGCACACCACACACATCCTAATGATTTTACCTTCCCCAATATGCTAACACAATCTCACATGCCCCTAGCCGTCTCACCACTTTTTGTCCCCTACAGGTTCATCTACCACATAGCCTCTACTCTACATAACTACTTGCTCCGTTACCCTACTTTGCCTACTCCTTTCATCCAGCGTAAACTGTGGTACCTGCTCCTCCTAGCACTAATACTAGCAGGGGATATTGAGCTAAATCCAGGACCTGAAGGTAACATCTCCCACTCTGATAAAACTTGGAAGGACGCTAAGGGTCTTCGCATTGTTCACCAGAATATCAAGAGCCTTCCACATAATCTAACTGAACTTGAGGCATGGGTTGTTCAATACAACCTTGATATTCTATGTTTGTCCAAAACCTGGCTAAAACCTTCCACCCCGATCCCCTATGCTCGATACCTAACTATAAACTAATAAGGCAAGACAGGCCCTCATCAAAGCATGGAGGCAGTATAGCTATCTTCTATAAATCACATCTATTACTATCCCATAATGTCTCATCCAACCTCTCTCACTGTGAATCGATTCACACAACCCTACAACTTGTCTCAAAGAAGCTGCACATAGTGTGTGCCTATAACCCTCCCATTGGCGGCATCACTGGTCTTGAGGAACTCCTATCCCAGGTGGACACAGACATCGGATGCAATAAAGTCCTCATACTTGGAGACCTAAACTTAAACAGGACCAGAAAAGCAAATCAGTCCTTCCACACTGTGGTACAAGGCCACAACCTCTACCAACTAATCGTAGACCCTGCCAGGTTCATGGCCCCCCGGTCCAGCACACTAATCGACTGGGCCCTCACGAACCGCCTTGACAGTATAGTCTCTGCAGGTACCCTCACAGATGCAATAAGTGATCACTCTCCAATCTTTTGCATCTGGTGCTTCACTAGTCGACCATCTCCTCCTCTGAAACTCATCACCTTCTGCAATCTGGCTAACTTTAATCAGGCACAGTTTATGTAGGATCTCTCTATGATTGACTGGTCACCCATCTTCACTACCTCAAATGCCCAGTCAGCCCTAGACTACTTCCTTACCTGGTTTGGATTTCTCCAGGATATCCATGCTCCCCTTGGCACATGTCATATATGTGGAACACAAACGAAGTGGCTAACTAAAGACCTTCTTACTCAAATCAGGGCTAGTGACAAAAGTTGGCTGTGTCTCAAGGCCTCAGGGATTCAGTTCGATTGTAATGACTAGAGAGCACAGAGAAACCCCTGCAAAAGGAATATGTGCTTAGCCAAAAGCTCTTTCTGCAAAGACTTATTAATAAAAGCCGCAGGTGACTCCAAGAAATTCTGGTCAGTCATAAAAACACTCCTTGGAGCGAATCATACGACCATTACAAATGATATGCTGCTAAATGGTATACATTGTAACAATCCTGTGACCATTGCCAACTCCTTCAACCTCCACTTCTCAGACATATCAAGTTACCTGGCTTGCTTCCCCTCCAGACACACTACTCCCCCACCTCCAGCGTATACTGAACCCCTGCATACTCATCCACCATTTCGGTTTCGGACCAGAACTGAAGTTCTAAAGTTGCTACTCACCATCCCTGACACCACTGGTACTGGCACCGATGGTCTGGAACCCAGGTTCCTGAGAGTCGCTTCCCCTCTCATTGCCTCCCCCTTAACCAAAGTCTTTAACTTGTCACTATGCCATAGCACAGTTCCTAATATCTGGAAGATAGCCAGAATTACACCTATTCTTAAAAAAGGTGATCCTAAAGAAATCGCCAACTATCGATCCATAGCTATTCTTTCTGTGCTAAGTAAAATCCTTGATAAATCAATGGCAACCAAATCCATAACGTGTCTTCAGGAGCATAACCTCCTCTCTGGCTCCCAGCATGGGTTCCACAAAGGCCATATCACTGCTACGGCCCTCCTAAACTCACAAACGATATCTGTGCTGCCATGGAAACCAGCCTCCTGACTGGTGCAGTTTTCATTGACTTAACCAAGGCATTTGACCGAGTTAACCATACCCTTCTCCTTACAAAACTACGTTCCCTTGGTTTCTCTGCCAATGCAGTTGCATGGTTCAATAGCTATCTGTCCAACAGGAAACAGGACGTAATTTTCTAATCAGTCATGTCCGATCTTTCTTCTGTACCCATTGGCATTCCCAAGGGTTTCATACTAAGCCCCTTACTTTTCTCAATTTTTGTTAACGACCTCCCATTGCTCTCCCCAACCTGCTCATCCTTGCTCTATGTGGATGACCTTGTCATTTACCACAGTGCTAGAAACATCTCGGACATAAACCACTCTCTCGCCTCAGACTTCTTAAGCATACAATCCTGGCTGACAGAAAACAACCTTGTTCTCAATGTGAGCAAAACACACTCCATGCTCCTCGGATCTCCTGCCAGACTTTAAGCAAATCAAAACTCCCTCAAAATATCTTGTACTGATGGTTCTTCATTGGTTAGCACTAGCTCCTTCAAATACCTGGGCATTCTTTTAGACGAATCCTTGGACTTCGATCAACATATCATTGCCACTTGCAAATCCATTAATGCTAAAATTGGAGGTGCCTTCCAGACTAGCTATGCCCTTACCCCATCAGCCAGGCTTGCTGTGGCACAAGGCCTTCTGCTCCCGACCCTGGCCTATGGCTCAGTCACCTACTTATGTGCCACTAAAATCTCCCTCCACAAGTGGGACACCACCTATAATAACATCTGCCACTATGCCTTTGCATCACCTCGGTACAAACACCACTGCCAGCTCTATGCTGACTTAAAATGGCCCTGCCCCACTGCCCATCAACTCCAGTCCTATGGCTCTCCAATTGATGGCATAGCCAGATCGGGCCTCCCTAAATACCTCCCCTCCTTGCTTCACCCTCAGCCCCTCTCTATATCCCCAGATGCAAAACCACTATGGGTGCTGAGCTTTCTCATATGCTGCTCCTAAGTACTGAATTCCATACCTCAAGCTACTGTATTTGCCAAGCTTCTACCTACGCCTGTTTCAAGAAACTTCACCATGATAATCTACGTGCTTCAGACCTCTGATCAAGCTTCCACCCACCTTAGATCACCCATCCTCTCTACCTTCCTTACCCCACGGCTGCTACTCCTCTCCCTGCACCTACCCTCACCCTCCTTCATGCCCTTCCCTTGCACATTTCATCCCTCACCCTTTTCTATGATATTTACCACTTCCCCCTCCTCCTCTTCCCTGTTTCTACTCTCTCAAATCTTAAAGGCTTCGTAATGGCACTTACTGTATACTGTACATAGCATTCTATTCCACCAATCCTGTACTTTGTTTATTCATATGTTTTGCACTTGTTTATATTTTGACTTTGTTCTAAACTGTATTTCTCCCAGCCTCAAAGTTGATTGTATTTTGGCCTCTATTCCACTGTTTCACCTATTTTATGTGCTGTCACATTGTATGTTTATGTATTCAACTTGTGTCCTCCCGGGTCGTGTCTGAAAATAGGCATCCCTATGTCTAGAACACCTACTCGGTTACCAAAAGCAAATAAATAAATAAATAAATAAATAAATAAATAATCCAGATACCTCATTCTTTGATGTAGTACTAGCTGGGCTGCCAAGCACCTCTGCTGGCATTCTTTTGGGAGGGGATTTTAATTTAGCATTATACTCTAATCTAGACTGGATAGGTGCCTATAGTAAAGCCGAAGT